>OX465586.1:56030257-57279470 GCA_950022655.1 Alentia gelatinosa | reverse complement strand
GATTTTGATTTTTTATCGGGAGGTGCATTGTAGACCATATCGGAGCCATATCGTAGTAGGTGGACGCCGGACCTTATAGAGCCACCTGTCTACAAAACCATCGTTTGTTGTATCTTTTAACTATCTTTTCGAATGAATTTAACCATTAAACCAAATTTATTTTCCGTTCTCTATCACAAAAGGATTATATTCCTGTATACCATGGCTTTGAAGCCGTATACGACAAATTTTAATCTCTATACCACAATTATGGTATCTGACAGGCTTCATATAATGGGTCGTGGTTTATTGAGTCCCCCATGCATTCTCAATGGAGTCTTCGTATACGATGGATAATAGCATAAGATAGTTGGTATCTTACACATAAATGTATACTATAGGATGATAAGGATAGTGGTGATATGTTGGTTAGCGACGTGGGTCGTTATTTCCGAGGTGGTGGACGAATGTTGTGGTCCGTGAGATTCCTACTGGTAATGCCATAATATAATCGTATAGAGCAGCATCAGCGGGGACGTGGCTTTTTATTATAATACACTTAGTCTATTTACATGAAGGATTGGATTAAAGAGGCTTCCCCAGATGCACACAGCATATCGGGATCAATGCGGCTATAGCAGGGACTTGCCTTTATTGATAGCTCTATCGACGTCCGCACACGGTGCCCAGCTCTTATCTGACTGTGGAGATTTTATCAGACACACCCCAGCCCGCGCTCACACCCCTCTCTACAGCCACCTTCTGCCCGTTTTGTTAATCGCCCGGTGTCTATCCCACGCAATCCTCACATCTAAGAGTACTGGTGGAGAACTCGACCCGTAACGAACTCGACCCGTGAAAAACTCGACCCGTAACAAACTCGACCCGTAACAAACTCGACCCGTAATGAACTTGACCCGTAACGAACTCGACCCGTAACGAACTCGACTAGTTGTAAGAACTCTACCCATAACGAACTCGACCTGTTTTAAGAACTCTACCCGTAAAAGAACCTTGACCCTTAACAAGCTTGACCCATGAAAACTCGACCTGTTGTAAGAACTCAACCCGTAACGAACTCGACCTGTAACAAACTTGCCCCGTTTTAAAACCTTCCCAACTCAAGTAAATTATTACAAAGTTCTGTGGATAAATACTATAATTAGTATAAGTATATTATCTTGACTTCAAATTTGGTCTTCTCTAAGGAAAGATAACAAAGAGGAAACCCTTTCCCTAAGCCTGTCCCTAACCCTTTCACTTTCCATATCCCTAACCCTTTCCCTAACCCTTTCCCTAATCCTATCCCTAACCCTATCCCTAACCCTATCCTTATCCCTAACCCTATTCCTTACCCTATCCTTAACCTTAACTATACACCTAAATATAACTGGATTTATTTTCTATATTCGCTGGGTTATTTGTCTAGAAACTAACTAGTCATACCTTTACTTCTATATGAAAATATCTTATTCATAAGTATCTGTAACTAGTCGAGTTCTCCCAATCGAATTCTCTAAAACGGGTCGAGTTCTCCTGACATCTGCGGGTCGAGTTCTCCAGTTACTGCCTTTACTGCCCATTCCTCCCCCGTCCGAAGTTGTAGTTTTAGTTTCTCGTGATCTCCCGAGTATCACTCTGGGAGGTAGACTTGCTCAAGTCTTTAATTATGAACATTCATTAGATTATTAAACAAAATTCAATAAAAAATAAACCTTGCCCTGACTGGTCTAGGAATCGAGCAGAGGATGGGTGGGGTAGTTGGATGGGGTATACAGGGACTGGGGCCAGTGTATCTGAGATGCTGTGCCCTAGTTTTCCTATTGGAATACGTGGGGAAATACTCAAAACAGTATTTTGTGATAGACCTTGAGTGTTTGCATTAGATAATTGTATAGAATGTCACTCTCAACCGATGACACGAAGTAATCTGTAATCCCGTTTCCATTGGTCGACGGAAACGGCGGAGATTTTTTGAGTTACCCTAAAAGTCTGCACCAATGACTGTATGTCGATATCAATTCATTAGTGAGGGTACATGGAATGCACTGATTCTATTGTATTTTCAAGGTACTCATAGATCTATTGGACATTGTTACATAACCTATTTCAAATTAATCGGTGAGCTTTCTCCATGGTGGTTCCTGACTGCAGATTGGTGTCAAATGGTCGACCAATGGAAATAGTCTTTTAGGGTTTACACAAAGTGGCTTTCTGGCGAGGTAGCGTAGTGTTCAGGGGTGTGCTTCTAAAACTTAAAGAAAAATCCATCCTGAATTAACGACTACGATTAACATCTACAAAGGTGATACTGGGGAGCCTTTACTCGTTATATACGATACGATGACTGGACGATACGATCTATCATACGATGCATATGACCACCTTGGGGACGATCCATGGCCATAATTATTACATAAAAAAGATCGTGCGGAGACTTGTGAATCGCTCATACAAATTGTCGCATGTTTGACATACATCATACGGGATGATAGAGCTACTATGTGTAAGCTATGTACACTTCCCTGCCCCCCCCCCCCCCCCACACACACACACACAAACATGCACCTTCATATATACGATCTCTGCATTGCGATCTCCATACACACATACACTGCACCCTTTCACCTCACACCACACATGTTCTAAGGTATATTGATGAGGTATATACATTACATCATTGATATAGGAGCATGACCAAGTATATCATGATCAGCCACTGTGTCAATAAACTGCTCAGACCAGCAGTTTTAATCAATACCAATACATGTCTGACCCCCTTCAGGTGTCATACAATTTGACAACCTAAGACCATTTAAAGGATGTAGGTCAGTATTTACTCATAATTATGTAACGCCAATGAAACCTTGAATTCTATCTTATCGAACAGACATCGTACCTGTAGGCCTAAATATTTCTATATACATGTTACGATAATAGACTTAGGAGCATCCTACCATCTTTATAAGATCGTACCATGATCGTACGCAGTTTATGAAACAATATCCTGGGGCTCATTGAATAATAAGATGGACAAGACTTACAACAGTCTTGTTCAAAAACCCTACATTCTCATCCCGCAAAACTCTCCTAGAAGAATAGAAACACTCCAAACATAGATCCTGCAATCTACTTCCTGTGGCCACTTGTATCTCTGCACCAACCTGATTTTGTTTGTAAAATCCGCCCCATACCCCGCTTTTCATGAATCCCAAGTTCTGAACACTGCGAGGAGTATTTTGTGTTTTATTGTAAATAGAGATACACATGTTTGCATGGTAAACGATATACGCTCGTTTCTGTTATTTGTTATGTTAAACCAGACATAGTATCATGGCTTACTTTCTTCAGTGAAAAAAGGGTTTGTTGTAGGATTTTGTTTGTCAAAATAACACACGTGCTCATTCGAAGGGGCAGTCTCATATTTCATCATCTTCCATTATGGCTTCATGTAACATCTAGATCGAGGCCGCTTACAGTTTGAGCAATTGATACTTCAAAGTCCAATAGAGGGACAAAAATGATATATCCTCTGCCATCATTCTCAATGGGTAGTTTGTATACCATGGATAATAATACTGGACATATAGCATGTAGCAATAGAGTGTGCATCGAACTAAAGCCGGATGCCCATCTACCGATTTAGGGTTGAACGATTAGTTCCCAAATCGTATAGGAGTCGGTCACTTTGTCACAGGCAAATTACGTAACCCCTCGCTCGACCCGCACACTGATAAAATCGGTATATGGTCCACTAATCGCTGGTGGAGGGCAAAAACAAAGAAACCGAGAGTTCACTAATCGCTGAGTAGCCTTGCCTAGCTGTCCTACATCTACCGACTCCGTTAGGATGGCTTGGCTCAGACAAATTACCCTCCGTTTGTCGCCGACAAACGTACATAAATGTTCCGAAATCGGTAGATGGGCATTGGGCTTAAAGGTAACAACTGTCACACGGGTATGATGGTAGATCTAAAAATTGTGCTAACGAATCAGACCCAATTTCTTAAAAAGGAAAAAAAAAAATTTGTCCCGTCACCTCTCCGCCTTTCTCTGTGCTCTGCCCTCATTTCACCTCTCTGCCCGTCCTCCCGCACTGACCCTCTGACAGACAGTGCCGTCCTGAGGAAATACCGGGTTTTAATGATATTGCTGGGGATTACCACGGCCGGCTGACGCCCCAGGGTGGGCGGCCACGGCCCTGAGCACGCTCCGCATCAGAACACCCCGGACCCAGGGCGAAATCATTAAAAAAACACCCGTAAAATTCCCCGCACTCCCTCCCGCCGCCCTTAGGGCTCTGATTTGTGCACATCCTTATAATAAGCCTGAAAAGAAAACCAATTTGATGATTTGTTGGTAGGAGCGCAGGGACATCATACTGATGGATGTAGTGATTGAGCCTTTGGTGTAAGGCGAGTTAATATTTTAGTCAGGGTTGATATGCCATACGAGAGGATGAATGGTGCAGAAAAACGGCTTTATTAATGAATTTAAGGCATGGTTATTCAAAGCGACATTTGTTTATGCCCCGTCCCCGACGGTCTCACAAAGAACTCCTTTCTTCCCGCTAAGAAAGCCTGCAGCAATCTGAACATTTTCCATAGTAACTTTCTCCGGAAATTTGTTAATTGCATAAGAGAATAAGCCTCAGATATTAAAATTCCGAATGGACTGGAAAGAAGAATGTCAAAAATATTGGTCATAAATCGTCATTGCACGTCACCCAGCCTTCTGTAAAATGAGACACTGTTCATATTGGAGGCATTTGCATCTATCGCTTTCTTATGCTTTGTTTCCATGCCATAAAATCGGCGAGGCAGTTTGCCATGCGAAATCTGAATGATAATGATTTTGTTTATTATAATTTGATCAGTTGATTAACGCTAACTCCAGTCCACTGTGTGTGCAGAGGAATCCTACACAGAGGCAAACAATGACTGCGCAATTTGTAATCTTCTCTGTCTTGATGCCCAAGTCACACTGGGTTAAATTATGGCGTCTTTACATTTACGCATGTTTATGTTTATTTACGTTTTATTTGATCTACAAAGACGTTGTGATATACGCGGCAGAACGCAGAGTTATGTAAACGTAAGTAAGGATGATTAAAAGAACATGAACAGAATGTGGAAAACCATAGTGTCAGATTTGATTCTTAAAACCCTTCTTTACGCTTTCTTAATGTATAAACGAACGTTGAATCAAGTCAAAATACGTAAACAAATATTATGAGTCATTATGAAAATTTAGGAAACGTAATAGAAGGTAAGCTAATAGGTTTGCTCCAGTGGGACTGTTACCATGTAATAATCATCATCGTTTAAACGTGGTTTGATTTCGTCAGAGGCCTCAAAATTCGGATAGTGATGTGAAATAACGCAATACGAGGACAATAGCCTTGTTTTCATGTTTTAGGCTCAAAATAAATTTGGCGGCCAACAACGACCGACCTTTTAAACGTTTATCTGTCTTTTGGCACCATTTTCCAGCGAATTCGTTGCTGACTGATGAGACGCATGTTCATTTTGTAATGGATGAATTGATGGACCTAGATTCAAAATCGCCAATCTTTTGTATGAACTTTTAGCACCCACACTTCCCCGCAACCCTATTTGGATATTCAAACGAGTGGTTAAATAAAATCGCAATCATTTTCTCGGTGAGAGAGCACACTCAGTAAGTTCAGGACTTTACAGTTACTATATACCCATGCCGTATATACTGTAAATACGCACCGTTTCGGCATATGACGTAAAAATAATTTACGGACCGCTGGTCCGTACACTAAAATACGGACCACCTTGCCCACACGTTTATTAACATATTGGTTGTTAAAAATTGAATTAATGATTTTTTTTTTTAAATTGGGTATATAGTAAATATATAACGTCCAACCATACTTGTACAAGTCACAGAACTTTATGATAATTTACGGTTTGTACGGAACTCGGCATAAATGCCTCGGTCCATACAAACCGTGAAATACCATCTAGTTCTGTGACTTGTACAGCATGGTCAGGACGTTCTATATAAATATGCATGTATATAAAGGCATATTCAAGAATGCATGGGGGATAAACTTTGACTTATTTTTATACCAAATGATCGATTTAGAATATGGCATTGAGTTTGACCTAACTGAATAGGTAAATTAAGCCAATTTTGTATTTGACTAATTTATATAGGAAATTAATCAGAAAATATAGTGCTCTTCATTTTCAAAAACAAGGGCAATAACCTATGATCCTAAAAGCCTAAATATGTAGTATCATACATGTAGCATATTCTGTGAATTCATACCGTGTTACTGTATAAAGACACTATGTGTATGAGAAGAATCAACGAACATTTTGTAACAGCTGCCAAGTAGATTCCCTGGGTCATCATCCGTCCTTAAAGGGACATAAAAAAGGTGGAAGAAATGTAAGCGCCAATGCTGGGAGGTACAATCAAAACAGTACTGTACCAACGTAATCCCCAGTTGATATAAGGTACTTGAGACGAATGTAATAGTGAGGATTTGAGGAACAGTTCCCACACAGAAAGATCAGGTAATCGAGGATTTTACAGAGGCACCTGCACTTTATACCTTTTTATCAATCTAATGCATTACAGATTCTAAAGTGCCCCAGTAGCCGAATTTACTTACCTGAGGAGGGGTTTGACTGGTTAGGCCACTCTCCCTGCAGATCTTTCATGGTGCATGGTTAACTCATCTCAACCAAGTCACGTTATACGACAAAACAGGAACTGAAACTATGATAAGGCTACAAAAGAGTGGAAATGTTAAACAGATGCAAACACAAATCACAAATAAAGTGTGAGTATGAAAGGAACGTTAGTACTCAAAAATCTTCACTGACATTTCATGGGTATCTCCTTGAAATTTAAGCTAGTATTTCTATAGATTGAGAATTGTATAAATACACAATACTCCGCCAGTTTGGATGGTATACAATCGGCATTGAGGCTAAGTCAAGTGGTGATTACTGCGCATCCAAACAAGTGCAGTATTGAGTACTTTCACTGACATTAAGTAGCACCAGAATATCAGAATTATTCAAATTACTTCGCAAATCCAGTTGGTCAATAGCATATGACATAATCTCAAATTCACTCTGCTACGGCCATAGCATATTATTGTCATTTCTGGGTGTGATCGTTGAGTATTTCTTTCTAACGTTATTCCTATGGCTAAACTTACACATCTGGAAGAAAATACCTCCTATAATACGATCAACTGCAACCTATAAAGAATATAAGAAACTATCGAAGAAGGTCATGATGGAATCTGTACCAACCATTATCTGATTTACTTAAATTAACCTACATTGTGTCATTCTGAATGAGAAATTTAAAAAAAGAAAAAAAAAGTTAATTGGTGGTATTGCAACCTACGAACCACAATAATGTACCCATGAGGATTGTTATAAATGCTTCACCAGAATCATCTGCTACTGTGGAGAAACCAAACAAGAGTTAGTCGTGTTGTTGTTTACCGCACGACGGCAAGATCGCATATTAATGCACGAGACGAAGCCGAGAGCAGTAATATGCGATCTTACCGGAGTGCGATGAACAATAACACAACTAACTCGAGTTTGGTTTAGAATTTATCCTAACGCGCCCGTCTAGATTACTTCTACATTAACAAATGACGTCATTTTCAAGTGTATCCCACTAGAGCAATATTTTTCATTTTTCTGAACTCCAGACCAAATACAGTGACCCAATGTTAAGCCAATGGAGTTTTTTTATTAGGGGTACGATAAAAATTATATACTATTAACCATCATTGGGAGCTGATGGAAACCAGGGAAACACTTCGCTGACCAGCATACCCGCTTTATGTAACTTGGAACAAAGCAAAATGAAGATGATGATGTATTACCCAAAGATAGATAAAGAAAGTTATCAACAACAAAATGTGTTCCAGTGGTGTGATTTTTTTTCCAATTTTTCTTTTTCAAAGATCTTTTTTGATGTCTTCAATGAGCACGCATTGTTCTTCCATACATCTGATCAGTTTGTTGGGTATATAACAGACTCATTAGTCTCAACCATGTTTCGGGCATGTGATGAAATATACAATGAACATATATGATACGTACATATAAAATATTACATATTATGGTATAGCATTTGCTCATCATTTGGCGAACACAAGTTTGGTGTGAGTTACAGGTATGACAATTCAACAATCAGACCTCTTGTGCTTTTTCTAATTTCCTTTTTAAAGTACTTTTATAGTCAGTTGTTTGTGTTTTTAGAATTAGCGAATTCCAGATTTGCGTGCCTCGGTAGAATGGCGAAAGTCTGAACTTTTCCGTTCGTGGTTTATCTTGTTGGATGTTCTTCTTGGCATCTGCGCGGGTTCTTCTTTTTGTTGCTTGTTGCGTCTTGGAGGTTGGTTGTGGCCCCTAAGATTCGAGGTCAACTCTCGACTGCAGAGCCGTCCCAAGGCGCAAGAAAATATTATGTAAGGAGGTCAGGGTGAAGGTCGGGGTTTGCTGCGAATGCAGTCATTGGCTACTCGGTCTACTGTATTCCTTATATGGAATTAAGGCAATGGGACAACTCCATGGTGCTGGGGTTCAATAATGTTGGTCCTTATTAGGCTTCGTAATAGTCCTAGGAGGAGTGTATCTCTTATCTGGTCTGGAGGTAAAGTGTGCATCTACAGTTAATGAGAACGCCACCCTGGTAACCTGCAACACTATACGTTTCCCACTCAGGAAAGTATTCCCAGAGACTAACTCGATACCTCACCCAACAGCAATAAATGTATACCGTTTACTCTGCGATATATGTAACTCTCTCGCAAATAAATCACGAAGCACATTTCAGATTGCTCAGACATTAGGACACATATGTTGACATAAGGACATATGTTGGCGTATGGGGCAGATCAAGCCCCAAACCGATATTTTGTTATTGACATACAAGCAGGGTGTAGGACATATGCTTGGAGAGTGCGCTAGTGCTTTTTTGGGCCTGGTGCGCCTACAATGAAACGTCCAGCCATTGCCTTAAGTGGTAAGGCAGATGCCTACAAGGGACAGAGCCATTGTTTGTTCATGAAGGAGTCACTAGGTGGCCAGCAGTATGGCGAGCCCCTTTGGGGGACAGAACCTGTATTCTGGCTCTTTTTTCTTACCAAATTCAACTGCCTTTCAATGTTTCACCATGGTTCCCTTGACGCTCTACATCCATCCCAGAGCAGGATGACTTAATGAGTAAACCCAGGACATGATGTTTTTCATATAGAACACTTTGAGCAAGTGTGAGTTGTGACACTTCCCAATTATCACTCATTTCTATTGCACCCCCATTACCGAAGAACACTTACCTTTTAACCTCCATTTGTGAAGAACACCTACTCAGGGGTTGTCATGGCAGTGCCAATGGATCATGGGGTATATGCCATACACATTAATCTCTACTAATCGAGACTTGTAAAGCCATCTGTTGATCATCTTACTGGTTACCATCTCATGATGCTTCAGTAACGGAAAGAATGAAACAATTTTCTTTTAAAGTGTTTACTGACAAAGTAGCGTCATCGCGCGCTCTCTTTCTCATGTATGTATTCCTATTTTCAATTTATTCCTATTTTCTTTCTCAATTTCCATGTATACTACGATACAGATATAGTGGTCACACGACCTCCTCCTTGGCAATATTTTCTTCTTTTATTAGATAATAATCGTATCCTATAAATTACTCATAATTCATTCAGGGTCAGTTACCTCAACCAAACTTATCAATACCATTATCCGAAGGTTATTGGTCGCTTTACTCCTTTATAATTGTTACTTTTTTGTTAATGAGAATATCATTTAAGGTACAGATATGACCTGGGTGAAAAAGCTTTATAAAAAGCCTAAAAAGTGGAACATTAAGACGATCATGCCAACCCATTGTCCAGTTTCCTACGCCATTAATATCTGAACGGGACAGACTTCCGCGATAATGGATTCCTTTCATTTTTAATGGATCTGCGAAATGGTTAAAAGGTCATACTACAGTTCCTCTTTACCAATCCTCGTGATGAAATACGGCAAACGAGTGGCCTCTTTGAACCAACAGAAGGCCCAAGCGCTGACATTTCGGGAAGTCTACACTACACTGGAACTAGGACAGTCATCTCTGGGTGTCACAGGAGGAAGCCATTATACGCCAGTCACTTTAAAGGCATATCCTACAATACACAGTGGCGCCACCTGGTGTTTTTCAAATACTGAAAGTTTTCAGTTAAATCCAGTTTCTTGGTTTTTTTCTAATATCAAATGAGTGAAGTATAACATATCATCGAGTTTGAACAAACCGAATAGGTAAATTTGGTGAATTTGCATTTCATTGATTTACAAAGGAAATGTACTGACAAATTTTATTTTCTTCAATTCCTTTGAAGACAAGGAAGGTGACATGATTTTAAAAAGTTAAATGCTTAGTACCATATATTTCCTTTTATTTGTGAAAGTTTTAAGAAACTTACATGGGTTTTACTTTGTGAAAACTAATCCTTTAGAATTCCTCTATATTCTTTTATAATATTCCCATGATATTGATCTCTAAATAAAGAAAATAGCACGGTGACCCCACCTTTTTAAGTCAGTTATGTGTTCTAAAACACTGGGAGATTATCATATTCAATTTTTAGGATATATTGTTATGGGTTTTAATTTTGAAGGCAAATTGTCCGATATGCCTTTAAAGTTGTAACACAGGTACGCTCTAGGACCAGAGACGATTATAGAAACTGCTTTAGAGATTAGTGGGATTAACTAAGGCGACATTTTGATAGTGTTATCGATATGAGCTACAGGTGTTAGCTTGATGGAGCCTTCCGAATAGGTGAGTGTTTGGCTTATTGCCTGCCTTTGTTATTTTAGCTCACAAGTATCATTCTTTAGAGGTGTACTCAAAGAATCAAGTACCTCGCCACATGCTCTCTTAATGTTCAGTCACAAGGTTAAAAAGAGGAATTATGACAGATTTGACAGACAATAAGAGGTAGGTTTGTCTTTCTTATAATACGTGTATACCTATGCACGTATATCTTGCAATTACTAAACTCGGCTAACCAATTTGGGTATTGTAAAATATTTACAGTTTTTAGAAGATTCCTACAGCCCGTTCTCTATGGTCTATATCCTCTGTGTGATCCATTCTTTTAGTGTGTACAGGGGTGAGATAAATTCAGAAAGCAACTCGTTTGAATGATATGTGATCAATCTGCATAAAACTTGTGGGGAGCGATGACTCGTTTGTGGGGAACGATGACTCGTTTGGATGGGCCATAATCGTCACTCGGCTTCGCCTCGATGACGATTATGGCCCATCCAAACTCGTGGAGTATTGTGTAATTATACGATTCTCGATGCAGTTCTATATAAATCTCCAAGCCGAGGGGGATGGGGGAGTAATGGTCAGACAAAGGACACAGTCAAAACAAAACGTAAGTTGGAGACATTCAGAATGGAGAGTTGTCATTTAACGTCTCTGAGATAGATGTGAACTACTGAAGCATCTTTAAAGTCGTGCCTCCCTTGTAAAGAACCTGGATGGGAAAGATTACCCAATGTACTCTTATTGATTATAGATGTATAGTCTCAATAATACATACTATGTACCCATTTGTGCCGCAGTAGAGTTTTAAATAACGTATTAAAGAAGGAACGTGTATCGATGCATTGGTGAAAGAATCGCCTTGGACGCTTATCAAATTCTGTGAAGGTCCCTGAAGGGAGAAATTTTTTTTTTTTTTTTTGGTAATGGTTTATTGACCCAAAAAGTTTGACATTCAAGGCTACTGCCTTGATCTTCCACATCAGTAAGGTCATGTATAAAGACAAATAAGACGACAACAGAGACAAATACATAACAGTGACTAGACAGACCACATAAACTACAAGGCCACACAAAAAAAAAAAAAAAAAGAAAGATACATGGTTGTACTAGCATACATATACTATTTGAATTCCATATCGAAATATATTATTAATCATTAGTCTTGGAGTAATAATATTGTCATATATTTTTAATATAGTTCCTGTTTGACCTTAGATTTAAAACTGCTTCCACTATTTGCCTGTTGTGTTTCTACAGTTAGATTATCCCATAATTTACTACCTAAATATAGAGGTGATTTTCTATAGATTTCTAGATTTGGTTTCTTTGTTTTAATCTTACATTTGGTGTTGCTTCGAAGATTCCTCTCCGTATTCTCGAAAATGTTTTGAGTATCCAGCGTCCATCATTTTATGATATTCAGTAAATGACAGTTCCTCCTTGTCTCTAAGTTCTTCACTTTACACTCATTTAACATATCTTCAGTAGCCATGTCGTTATTATTTTTTATTCCCAGTACACATCGTAACCCTTTATTCATTAGCGTTTGTAATTTTTTCTTATTTTTCTCTGTCATTAGACAGTAGATCGAGTCTGCATACTCAATTTGAGGCAATAGCATTTGTTTAAAAACCTGTAGTCTAACATCTCTAGTTAGTAGGTAACTCAATTTTTTAAGTCTAAATAACTTTATTTGATACTCACTTTGAATTTTATTAAAATGCTGATCAAGTTTTAATCTGTCGTCTAATAGAACCCCCAGGTATTTATATTTCCTTACTGCTTCTAAAACTTCCCCGCCCATGGTTACTGTTTCATTTCGACTTAAATTTGACTTATTTGAGAACCATGTTATTTTAGATTTTTTATAATTCACTGCCATTTTGTTTTGTTTTATCCACTTGTCTATTTCTGCTAGATCACTTTCCATTTTTACTATTAGTTCTTTTTGGTCGTCCCCTTCAGTATAAATAACCATGTCATCCGCATATAGGATGGTTTTACTATAATTTGCCACGTCTACGATATCGTTTATAAATAGATTAAACAGTAGGGGGCCCAAAATGGACCCTTGGGGTACTCCATTTGTCATACTTTCTACATCCGAAATTTCGTCATTTATTTTAGTCCTATGTGCTCTGTTTTGTAGATAACTTTCTAGTATATTGAGTAAATTTCCATGAATCCCTAGTTTTTTAATTTTAATTAGTAACAACTTATGATCTATACTGTCAAAAGCTTTTTGCATATCTAGGTAGGTTACAATTATAGTTTTGCGATTATTTAATTGTTGCAGCAGGTCATTACTTAGTTTAAAGATTGCTTGCATTGTCGATTTACCTGGCAAAAAACCAAACTGATTATCAGATAACTTATTCTCGCGAAGTATATAAGTTAATAGTCGGTTATGTATTACTTTTTCCAGTATTTTAGAGATAAAAGGTAGTACGGAGATAGGCCTCCAGTTTCCGAAGTATTCTAATTTATTTTCTTTTGGTATCGGGGTTATTATGGCTTCCTTTAGGCAGTCAGGAAAGTAGTTTTCTTTAAAGATAGTGTTTATTAGGGTGACTATATAAGATAAATTTCCCCTAAAAATGCTTTTCATCATTTCACTTTTTACAAGTATTAAACCTGTACTTTTGCCATTATCTAGTGTATTCAGTATTTTTTTTGTTTCCTTTATATCTGTGTATACCTCCATTTCCTCAAGGTTTCCACCTTCTGAGGCTGAGTTACCTCCATCTCCATAATCGATTTGGTTATGGTCTGTGTCAGTAACCTTACCTATGTTTGCGAAGAAGTTATTCATGTTGTTTCTTACTATTTTAATATCTTCATGTTCTTTTACTGGGTATTTAGAATTTTCCTTGTTTTTACCTTTCCAGGCATCATTAAGTTTTTTCCAAAACTTTTTTGGGTTATTTCTATTTTCCTCCAGATTTTTTTGTAATTCATTTGCTTTACTTTTTCTGATTCCTATTTTAATACGATCTCTTAAGTTACGAATCATCTTGAGTGTTTCTCGATATCCATCTGTTCCCGTGGTCATCTCCACCATTTTTGATAATAAATTTTTCCGTTTTCCTATCATTTTACTAACATAAGTTGGCAATATCAACCCGTTATTGGTTCTAACCTTTTTTGTTTTTATAGGACATACCAAATCAACTTTTTGTTTGAGTTCTTGGGTGAAGTCTAACATTTTTTCTTTACTACCTTCTAAGATCACTTCTTCAGGGAAATCTTTCCAAATTTCCATTTTCTGTTCTCCATTTAACATAGTATTCATCCGGTAGGTAATATTCTGGTCCTTGTGGTTTTCACGATTTTTCTTTTTGATACAGTAAATGATAACATGGTCTGATAGGTAATAATTAACATTTCCAGATTCACTTACTTTACAGGAATTTGTATATATGTGGTCTATTGTACTTTTACCTTTTTGCCTGAAGTATGTCTCTCGAGTTTTCATTATTTCCAAGTTATTTTCAAGTAAAAAACCCCTTAATATTTGATACTTTTTACTATTTTTTGACTTACTGTCCACATTAAAATCCCCCATAACCCAAATTTCATGATTACTAAAATTTTCTTCTTTCAAGATGCTGTCCAAATAATTATAACAAAATTTTACGTCCTTGTGAGGGGGGCGGTATACAGAGACAATCAAAAGTTTTTTCATCTTAGGCATTCTAATTGTGCAAATTAAACATTCAATCCTAGGATCAGATAACTGAAATTGTGGGTGAACCTGAATATATGGTGCATATCGGTTATTTGCGTATAGTGCAACACCTCCTCCAATTTTCTTATGAGTTCTATCATTTCTATAAATCGTTTTGTTGTCTAGTTGAATCATACCGTTAATATACTTTTCTCTTAACCATGTTTCTGTAATTGTCAAGAAATCAGTATTTTTAAATATTTCATTTATTTCGTGTATCCGTCCAAACATGCTTCTTACATTAACAGTGCTGAAAATTAAGCCCTTTTTCTTATTTAGAGTCTCCGGTTCAATATATCCATTGCTCATCATCGTCTTCATTGGGAAAATGTGGTGCCTTTTTAATTCTAAGTTTACATTCACCAAGTTGTATATCATGCAGTGTACATACATATAAACTAAATATAACTAATACAATGATACGCCACTGGACAGTACAAAACATACAAATATACATAGAAGAGGTGAGATACACAAGCAACTCCAGTATTTTCATGGGCTGCTTGAGCCAGACATATGGATGACACATATCCAGCATTGTTTCAGGTGCCACAACGCAACAAGAAAAAAGGAGAAAAAAGGAGAAAAACAGGAAAAAATATACAATTACAATACGTACGGGGAGTCTACAAAAGTAGCAGTGAAGGATATCCCCTAACATTAAGAGAGCAGACAATGAAGAGCGACAGTCCATCAAATACAGTCAGAAGTCCACCAAAATAGACTCACGTCCGTACCAAGAGGTAGGCGATCGGGACGATGCGGTATGTACTAAATGTTGGTATTAATTTTTGTTTACTAATAAAGAGCTATATTAACTCTCATAGATTTAACCATTTGTAGCTTGCATTCTATTCCTATGTTTTATTTTATTTTCTTTTAGTACTTTCCAGTACTTTTGTGTAATCATTTAAATACTATGCCATATACTATGGTAATTCATTCAGCCTTTCACCTCATGCGTGGTGTCCGAGCCGGCAGTTCTTGGTTATATAAGAGTTAAGTACTCGGGCAATTGCCCATTGTGTATTTTCGTTCGGGTGTATCCCATCCACTAATTTGCCATATTGATATCGTTCACTTTGTCCTTTAGCTTTCTTGTGTACTACCCTACAAATGAAGGGGGTTAATACCATACTTTGTGCATTTAAGAGTGATATATTTCGATTTATATCCCGAATGATACTTTCCAGTTCATTTTGTTGCGGGTGGATTTTGTTTTTTAGCTTGTTTGGTACATTCAGATTCATCGAATAAAGCGAGGTAATTACAATCTTGCACTCATTATCAATAACCTTGACTGCCAGTTTAAGGTCTTCGAACAATTCAGTCACTTCATTTGTGATATTACTTGTTGAGTTTTCTCTTAGCCCAATCGTTTTACCATCCTTATAAGTGATATTGTTTGTACCTCCTAAGATATACAACGCAGTAAAATTATGTCCATAGCTCTTTGCTCGTTTCATTTCTCTAAGTGAAACATTTGTTATTCTTTGAATAGTAGCCCCAGGTACACATGCTACCATTGTATCTTGACCTCTTAGTATATTCAGGTTGTTGCCCATTCCACGTAGACGGGAGTCGCCTACTATTAAATACCTGGGCCACTGGTTCATTTTTATATGTTTCTCGTCTCGTTTTCTTCAAATAAAGCAAAACAACATTATACAGGTGTATATTTTAAGTCATCTTGGTCTAATTATTTCCGAGAGTACTCACTTACAAGTTATTAAATTTAGGAATTATTCTCGTGGGTTTAAATACCCTTAGGTTGACTCACCTCTCACGGCCAAGGTCCAGATCACTTTGGCGCTCTTATTTGGATTGTTTACATCTGTCAGCTAAAAGCGCGTTACCTGGTGGTTGGTTTTAGAACTTTGGGGCAGCTGTTCATTCCCCTGGTGTTCTTTGAGTGCATTAGTTTGCCTTTCCCTTCTTATTTCTTCCCTTAATTTCATAAGCAATTGCCCCATGTAATTTTTACCAGGGAAAACTCCAGCATTGTATTCGTCGTCTTCAATATCTAGGCCTCCAGCCCAGAACATATCCTTGGTTCCCTCTACAAGCTGAGTTGGGTGAGTTTGAAGTAGCTTTTCCAGCAAGATTTTATTTTGTTTGAATTTTTGATTTACCACGAATGCCATGATATCTATCTTGCCTCCCTCCCATTGAGGTGTTGTTCTGCATTTAGCTCCTATTCTCTTTGCATCAACAGCGAATTCAGTATCTATTATCTCCAATACTAGATCAGGACGGGAGCTGTGTCTGCACTTTTCTGCTTGGTAGCAGTGTTCAGCGGTTGGGTATGTTACCCCATTTAGTCTAGTTTGGGCGGGGTAAAAGTTACTGAGGTAGTTTCTATGTCCCTTGAACAGGTAACCTGATTTGGTTTGTTTCATTGTTGCGGTATGTTCTGGTGTGGTTGTTATGTTGGTCGTATTTTGGTTGTCTGCTTGTACATTTCTGCAATCTGGGCTAATTGTATCGGCTGTTGGGACTGCCCAAACTGGTCCTCCGTTACTCTTATGTAATCTTTGTGGGGGCCTATCCAATTGACTCCTGACGTGCTTTACTTCGGGGTAAGGTTTACCGCTTTCTCTGAGTTTTTCATCAGGGATTTTTGGATTATTGGTTTGTTCCCAGGGTAAGTACCATTTGGGTATGTTTTCTAGTTTTGTTGTGTTGTACCAAGTGCCATTTATCCATATATCCGTTCCCTTTAGACGTGTAGCATGCCCTTGTTTTCTACTGTAGTTGATTATCGATCTTGCTACTCCTTTCGCTTGTCTGATTTCATTAGTTTCGTCAGGGTTCACGTAGACTCTTTCGAGGCCTTCAATTTCCCTCAGGTTTCTCTTAAATCTTAATATTTGGTCATGTCGCCATACCGTGGTTAGGCATACTAAGATTGCTTGCGCTATTGTGCTATTTTCATCTTTTTTTTTTATTCGTTGTGCATACGTTATTTCGCTTTGCTCGAAATTAGGTATAAGTTGTTTGATTACGAAGGTAGCCACCTCGTAAGGGCTTTCCCGTTGTAATTCATTCATACCCTCTATATAGATGTTTAGCCTTTTTGGTGACTGGAATCTTGTGTTATCAGGAAATTCTCCCATTGAGTTCCTACCTCTTAGAATTTCTTCACTGTGTTTTTCAACTACTTCTCCTATTTCCTTAATCTCCGAAGAGAAATCTGTTGTGCATTTTTCTAATCCTTTTGTTAATTTACATATTTCATTATCTAGCTCTCTGTCCCTATCCAGTGACTGTTTTTCATACGATCTGACTGACTCTTTGATTTGTTGTACACTTGATGTTAATGCATCTTGTTTCTCAAGTACCTTTTCATAATTGTTATTTACACTAAGTTCCATTTCTGCCACCCTTTCTTCAACTCTTTTGAGTTTTTCATTAGTTTCAGCACCATTTAGTTCGATCTGGGTTTGGACTAGGCTCATTTCCTGCGATGTTTGTACTGACAAGACCTTTAGATCCATTTTTACTGCGTTTAGGTTGTTTGATATTATTTTTACCTCACTGTTTGTACTTTTTACTTCATCTAGCGTCTGTGATAATTCATGTCTCATTTCTTGTACAAACATTTCCATGTTCTTACTAACCATTTCCATAAAGTCCCCTAATATCGACTGTGGCAGTAGTATGTCATCGTCTACGCTCTCTTTTCTCTGATTTAGTATCTTTTTCGGGGGCTGGTCACTGGGCGATTGACTGGTTTTTTTGTCACTTAACGTTTTTTCTTTACTTACTGTGCGATTTCTTTTCCCTCCTTTGCTTTTTCTTTCTTTTTCCATTTCAGCATTGCGACTCTTGGCTTCATCGGTTTTAGCCTTGTCAATTTTCACACGTATTTTATCAGTTTCCTGTCTCAGTACTGCGGGCAGTTGTGAAATTGGTATTTTGTCGATTTCATCAAAGTCATCATCACTGTCTATCGATTTATCTTGTACACTTATTTCCATGTTATCATCTTCTACCGGTTTCACATTCATTGTTGTTGTTTTGTCTTCCTCTATAGGCTCCATGTTTGCGCAGGCGTGGTGTAGTCGTCCGGTCCTTTGTTGTGCTCCAAGTAGTTCTTTTCTCTCGAAAAACACAGGTAAGTTTCCACTTACAGTTGCTCTTATATTACAACTCAATGCTATATATACTAATAATTTTCCTAGACTCCTTTTTACACACTTTGTTTCACTCTAAACCTTATATTTCTCGATATTAACCGCTACCGTCCCGATCACCACAACCTGTCACTCTCCCATCATAGTTTGCAAGGCTATTGATATTCAAAGCTCGCGGTATTCATCTACGAGGGAAGGCTCTATTGTGCCAGAAAAGCAGTTTTTAGTATGTTTATATTTCCTATTGATTATCAAATATGATAAAACCCACAATGGAAATGGCCAGATATGAAGATCACAAGGTGAAATTGTAATTCAATTATGAATCCCTTCTTTCGATCAGAAGTAATTAATTTCCTCACCTTCCTTCATTAGAATTACTACACTTAGAAGGGTTTTCTACACTTTCTCCTCCGTGGTGCTTATACATTAAGATAACCGAAGAAACTAATTAATTAAGCCATAAAAGTTCATAGAATAATCACTCTTATAATAGTGTTCTAAATGCGTGGGAGAATAAATGGTATTCAGCTTTCGCCATGTCGATCCATATTGACATTTAGCATTGATTGATACCTCTAGTCACATCATTTCGTTGAGGTCCGCTTGACTTTATTACAGGGTTCACTCTAAAAGTTTCAATGTAACTATAGGTATTTCCTTTACCACATTTATTATGTATTGTGGTAAATACAAACTGGGCATGCTAATGTCAGTGATTCTAACGAATCCATAAATTGTATCCATGGTAGAGATAGTTTTCCAGATAAATGTGATCTATCCGATTTTATATAGAGTCCGAACACGAATGTAACCGGTCTTGCAATTATGCATGAAACGTCGTAAAATTATCCTCTATAATGGGAGTACAGGAGAATATGCTTTTTGAATGATTGTAAATCGTTATTAATTTCGCCCGGAACGCCAGTGCCTTTCTATATCATATTTTGTATTTTACTAATGTATCACATCCGCTTTTATCACTGTGTAATTCGTGTTTTACTACCACCTGAGACTCTATCTTCCCGCCATTCCGTAGACTGGTTTCCTGTCTCAATGAACTCTTGGACTTTCGTTGGTTCCCCGCCAATTTGCAGGGGCAATTATAACCAGAACAACCTCTCTCAAACTCTCCCAGCAGGAGCTCTGCTAGGAGAGTGCCTCCCTTTCTCACAATGTTCCCAAATATCTTATTTCTACTTGTTTATGGTATATGAAGAATGATAATATGAACAAATAAAGGCAACCTTTCAAAATATAAAAAATAATTTATTAGAATATATCTAAAAAACCAGCTTAGTACTAACTGAAAACTGTTACCCATGATGCACCAAATAACTGGAAGGTGTTACCTGGCCTATAATATGAGGAAGCACATAGGCGAGGCTTCCAGGCTAAACATTCCGCTTCTTTGTTTGGGACATTCTGGTGTAATATAGGGATTAGGTACCCGTGGCAATCGGTGTCAACGAAATTCGAATTTAATGTGGTACCCAATCTGTACTCATTCAGACATTTATTTCGATGGGTATCATGCCTATAAGTAAAAAGACAATAAAACTCCAATGTGTCATTCCACTTCTGGAAGTCATCTTGCTTTTGGCCCCATGAGTCAATATATATTGATTACTTTGCTTCGCTAATGGAAATCTCGGTTCAATAGCTAATATTACCCCAGAAACATCCAATGACTAAATTCTACTAAAGTAAATGCCTCTAGAAATATACATGAATTTCCCCTTTATTTTGCCCAAGTTTATCATTATTAGGACATCATTACAAGCAGACCACCTCCTACCATCAAAACACACACAACTCGATTGATTATGTAAGACCATCCCTCTGACATCCTATATTGTAGGCGATCGGAGTAACCTATAGAATCACAAAACAAACTGACCCCAGGTTGTATCATGAATATTGGAAACTAACCCTGTGTCCACTGTGTCGTGGGAAATCCTATTACGATGCCCAGAGCTGAGAAGATGAGCATTTGGTTTGCCGATGGATGGTGCTGGGAATGACTGTTTGATTATTTTATCAGTTTTTTTTCATATGAAGCAGCTTCATTTCTTTTGTATTGATGAAATGTATTTGTTATCCGGATATTGTGTAGCATAAATCAAGATAAATGCATATAATGAAAAAGCTAAAGTTAACAAGTCGTTCTTCGTACAAAGAGTAACCCATGGCATTGCTGCATTTTTTCCACCTTTCTCCTTTTCAACATTATCTAGCATAGAAAAAATGCTGTTGGTTATAATCTTATACAAAATTCTGTGGAGATTTTAAACTGATGTAACAATACAAATAAAGAAGACAAGAGACAGTTGGGACGGAACGAAAACAATTGATTTAATTAAACAAGTGACAATATATGGACAGATAATACACATGTTTAAAAGAGAAAAAAAGGTGGGGGGGAAAGGAAAAAAGAGGGATTATCTTACCTTAACCGGAATCGGCTAGAATGTCACTCCCCAACTGGGTCTAGTGGGTAGTACATTCTTGCACCAATCACACAAATATTTACATGTACTTATGTAATGATTAAGTGACAATAATATGATAAAGGTCCATTTCCCAGAAGGTAAAAATCAGCAGGAGGAAACACACTCCTTCGTAAATACAGATGAGGGTTTGGCAATTTTTTAAAACCATTGCACCGGTTTTCTACAACACATCTGACTCAATGCATCCCTGACCAAATCAACATGGAAAGTGGTTCCCAAAGAAAACCTCCCTAAATAGGAAAATCAATTGGTCGCCAATATATATATATTGTGTTTTCACTTACAGACTTTTTAGATCAAAGGTTTAGAAATAGGTCGGTGGTGGCTGACATATTTCTCGGCATCCAAGAATGCGAAAATATGTGTTTTGTGTGACATCCGTGTGGAGGATACCAAGGTCACTGATGAACGTGATGTAAAAAAAAACCCACAAAAATAACTACAGGGACTTCAGAACCTTTTGAAAGTTTGGGGGGGGGGGGGCTGAAAATTGCTGACCTTTTTCTTACATGTTAGCCACTATCAGGACAGATCTATAGAAATAATTGTGCTGGAGCAGGTCACCCCTAACCGGGTGTGACTACACAGTGCTTGCACATCAAAGCACCAGCAAAGCCTGATTTTTTTAATTTTTTATTCAGATATCAAAGAATTACAAATCACCCTTAGCCAGGGCGTTCTTAATATCCTTGTTACATCGAAGTATGTATGTACAAATACAGACAACATATTAGACATATACAGGACTAATACAAGACTTCACAATTTACGACAAGACAGGACATAACAGAGTAAATATAATGCGTTGTCTGGCTGGGGTCTAAAATTCGTTTCACACTTTCTACGTTCCATATCACTGGCCTTCGCATAAGGAAATTCTTTAAAAATACATATGATTGAGTACCTTTTGCCTGTTACAGGCCAGTGATTTCAGACATGTTTAGTGGAAGCCTGATGGTGTCCTAATTCTAATCAGTGGAACGCACCCTTTATAAAGTAAGACTTTATTATTGTTACATGGTAAATAATCAGACCGTTTTGAAATCTCAAGGCTTAGCCATTGCTACATTAGTACACACTAGAAAGTCAGACATTGACATTTTTCCATGGTGAGAAGTCCAGCCTTAGCCATTATTACACACTAAAAGGTCAGACTTTGACATTTTACCAAGGTGAAAAGTCAAGACTCTATCACTGCTACATGCTAAAAAGTCATACCTTGACAGTCTTACATGCTAAAAAAAGCAAAACTCAAGACATTCTTTTCTGGTACAGGAATAATTGGAGTCTGTAGTCCAGACTACTATAAAATCAGACTTTGGTATTTTCAAATTCATTAAGGTCAGTACTTTTGGTGTGAATTCAGTTGATTTTACCCTTGATTGAGTAACATTTGAAGCTGCTGACCATTTTGGCCCCCAAACCAACTATTCTGACGCCACTGAACTAGCGTGTTACATTTTGTGACGAAGTCTATGGGAAGCCACCAGATTCGAGGTTTACGGAGGCTCAGACACTGCCGAATGCTTGATCGGTTTAGAGCTGACTACGTCATGTGTACCACTTTACATTTAAGGTCAGCAATGAAAATGTTGATGTACGAACAGCATCAAAACAGGTTGATAATGACAACACAGCCGAATGTTTCATCTAAACGTCCGTGGGAATGCTGCCGCCTGTATCAGAAAGCACATTTCACATCACATGCTGCCCCATGCAGAAATTCACAGGATGCCCTAGTTTGACTTTTACCGTTTCTGAGCGCGGTTCCGCTCTTATACACGTTGCACTAGGAGCGTAGTAGGAGTTTTGTCATAGGTTCATGATCACGGTTTGCGTTACATGCTCGGCGCCTTTGCTATCTCCGGGCCAACAACTATGTTCAGTCAAACGTGAAGGGAACCAGTATAGGAGCTTTACATTGCACTTCACCCTACTTTTAAAGACTAATGCTGGTAGTTGGGCGATTTCTAAATTCTTTTGAGTTTTGCAAATAACTCAGATTAATATAAGTTCCATATATCATCAACTAGAAAATGCATAAAAAATGGGATGTCACCATGCTACCTTCTATGTGAGGGCCGTGTACTGAAGGCAGCGATCTCTGGAATCGCCATCACAAAATGGCTGAACTATTGGTGTCTATGGGAAAATGCAATATTTTGACTTTGTTGCTAAATGACACTGATGTTCTATTGCTATCTTCATATAGTTCTGGATTCTAATAGTTGGGAACATGTACAAATGAGAAATGCTAAACAAATACAATATGATCATGCTAATTTCTATGAGAAGGCCATCTAAAGAGGGTGAGTGCTTATCTATTGGTGTCTATGGGAAACTGGGCTACATTTTCATGAAACAGATGGCAGCACCAGTGTTAATTGAGTAGAACCAGGGGGCGCTTCAATATCTACCCGCATTTGTCTTTAATCAAGAAATCGAATCACCAGTCCCTACTCCTCACATAAATAATAAACGTAAGTCCGACCCTGAGTGGATCACCTTATGATAGTAATGCGCTCTTCCATTGGAAATGAAAAAAGTAAATAGTCCTAGTGTTTAAAGTATTTGCTTGGCAGAGAGGGTAGGGACACTCCAGTAGCTGCAGTAGTTTGCCCCTCCTCATATATTATTCAGGAATAAGGCAGTAACCCATATAGTAATCTGCTCCCAAATCCGTACCCTAACAGCCTGCTTAACCTGGAATTTAGACATTTTTCTACTTTACCAGCATATTAGGTTTCTGAAGTGGTAAACGGTCGACACTACGCTACATTGAGTGAAACCCTCATATTACTTCTTTTCATGGGCTGAAAGTTACTGTAATGAACTACTTTTTCGGTATATCACAGATATCCTTCCATAAGGTTTCCCAAAGTGTTCTGACAGAAGGATAGACATATCGCACTAGGGTGTCATCGAGAGATCATGAGAAACTGTAGCACTCTGTCAATTTTCTCACCCCTGGTACAAGTTTAGCCATAGGAATAACATTAAGAAATCATATTCGATAATAGCCTGCGTAAAGTGACAAACTATGCCATGGTCGTGGCAGAGTGACGTAAAATGATGTCATTCGTGACTGGCCAATCAGTGGCTAGGATTTCAGAGAGTAGGCAAGACATCAACATGGAGATTTAAACTTTCCTACCTGAATTTGGGTAATGATCGAGTGAATTCTTTTGATATTATGATGCTATCTAATATGCATCAAAGGGTTGAGATAAACCCAGAACCATACTCAAATCGTAAAACAAAGTATACTCTACTCATTTGGAAGTGCCGTAATCGTCACTCGGCTTCACCTCAATGATACAATTATTGCACATCTAGACTCGTTTAAAATTGCTTATTTATATGATTCTTGATACATTTCTTTTAAGCATCCAGAGCATAAGGCCCGGCGTCCACCTAATACGATATGGCTCCGATATGGTCTATAATGCTTCCCCGATAAAAAATCAAAATTGCGTCGGAAGGTCACCTAATATCGAGGCAGTTGACCACGTTTCTGCAATTAGACATCGATAAAACCCCATACAATGCGTGGTGGATTGGCATGTCTAGACATATATCTACGATTTTGCACCTTCCCGATATCTCTCCGATATTTGCTTTTTGTATCGGTGCCATATCGGTAGGTCTAAATTTCTATCGTAGTAGCTGGACGCCAGGCCTTATGTTCGTAGTGTGGTGACTATAGCTTAGTGTGTTATGTTCCGTATCATTAGACTGGCCAACACCGACTGAGTGATGGTGGATGCCACATGGGGGAGCTCAGTTAGTATCGTGCTTATATCATATGGTGCTGTACGGTTTGAAATTGAAGACTGCTGGCAAAGACGATAAACCTCTGGAAACAGTAACAGCCTATATAGGAACGGTCAAGCTGCATCTGATAAGGCTCCTGGTAATACTAGGGTTATCTTAGCACTACCATCAGCAAGCCAACCCTGGTATTGAACCCCGATACAATCCAATATCGTTTCACCTCAAATGACCCTGTTCACTTCATAAAACAAAAGGCATCTCCTACATGTTTATTCAAACCCAACTTACAACCAAAAATATATCATTATACCTATATATTTTCTTCTGAATTTTAACAGTTTTAATGAAATGGGAGCTGGTTTCAACCTAAAAAATATTATCATAAAACGTCATGAAATTTCATGTGATTGTTTATATGGCGAGAGTTGTCTTTGTGGAGTGATGTCATGAAGCAGAGCTGAGTGGTATCTGTAGCAGAAAAAATACGAATGCCATATAAAGAATAATATGAAATTGAGAGACGTTTAGATTTTATCTTCCACAGTGACATATTTTCTACTTCCTATCTCATGCGTAGCATATAGCTACTTATATGGCATAACTGTGGCATACAGTCACACCATGTTCAGTCTATGGAGACTTAAATGAGGGATGGAATAAAACATGCAGCGTATATATGAGCATAAGGACCAGTTTATAACTAGGTTGTATGGCCACAGGTGGTGGCAGGCAAAGGAGGCAAAGGAGGAGAGGCCATTTCGTAGGTGGTGGGCAGAGGGCAGAGGGATTGCGAGAAATGAGTGGCAGGCTAATGCGGCGTTTCCACCTGCCGATAATGACCACCGATTCTGGCATTTTGCAAAATAATCGTCAGGTGGAAACAGATATGGTAAAAAATGTTTCTCTCCTGCCTTATGCAATATAGCACCACCGACTGACTTCTGTTTCCACTTACAAAAAAAGGCACATTGAATTAATCAGTGATGCTCTGCATTTAACTACCAAAGTTCGTTGAGCGTCCACCGCAATTTTGCAGTGCAGGTCATTGATTTTGTACTGCCGATCTTTCACAAGGAGAACCACCGACCAACTTTTGTACTGCGTGAAAATTATCGTGGATCTTTAGTCGGTAGGTGGAGGCGCTTTAAAATACATGTGGTAGGGGGTAATAGATGGTAGCTATCTGGCAGAGTCCATCAGATAGGGGATGTCATGTAGAGGTTGCCGAGTGAAGTCCATTTTATTATCAATTGATTACTAAGTTCCACATAGATTACAAAAAAATACACCACTACCCATCGTTTTTGTGATGTCAGAAACCATAATCATCGACCATGACTGCGAATTTGAAACCCATTGATTATGGCCATTGATTAAAGGAAAATAGTTCCTTTGTGCTAGCGAGAACAAATGTCCCTGCTGATATTCCCTACAACATGGCAAGAAGATGGATAAAGTTGAGCTGGTAATCTATAGACTCGCAAGTGCTCAACCTCGCATGGTTTTTGACTGCCTGTCTACAAAACTATCGATTGTCTATATGATAACTTGTAAAATAGCATGTTGTGGGTTGCAGGTAGCGATACCTAGGTGGTTGACACTATTTAGGATTGGACGTGGTAGCTGGTCTGCAGATTCCATTGGGCAATTTCAAGGCAGCGGGCAGAGATCTCAAATGCTGGGTGGCAAGTAGATGGCAGGTGGTAGCTAATGTACAGAACTACCGTGCAGGCGATGGTAAATTCTGGGTGGCAGGCTATTGGACAACGGGTGGCAGGTGGTGGGTGGCAGCCAGAGAACTTTGAGCCAGGGATGGTAAGTGCTTATTGGGCATGGAATAATGGGTGGAAGGTGGCGGCTGGTGGGAAGAAAACACTTGGTCATAGTCGGGATGGGAGGCCTAAAGAAGAAACCAACAAGTTTTGGTAAAAGTCGTCGTTCTCCACGAGTTTGATGCAGTGTGATATGAACGAGGCGACAGCCGAGTGAATGTCACAGAGCATTCAAACGAGTTGGAGAAAGACTTCCGAGTTGCTTTCTGTATTTATCTTACCCCTGTACACACTAAAAGAATGGACAACCCTCAGGATATAGACCATGGAGAACGGACTGCAATACTTGTAGGGGCATGGAGAACGAGTTCCCAATGTTAAGCCTATGGACATTTATTCCAGGGGTGAGATAAACAGGCAGAACCTTAGGGGGACGTGCTTATTTGCTGGCATGTATTCGACATTAGTTCTACACAAGGCCCGGTGTTCTCCGAAGATTTAGTATCTGCAAACATCTGGAGTTTAATAATCTAGGATCGTACATGTAGACCCTCTTCTGTATACAATATAAACCCAGGGACGATGTGGGTCAACTTTATCTAATATAACACTTATGGATGACCTTATGCGTGGCTAATACTGTCTAATACTGTGTTCATATACGATAATCATTGTACGAAAAACAGAAAAGGGTCTACTTGTAAGATCCTCAATTATTAAACGGGCCCTGGTTCCCTCAGGAAGGAGCATATAGCTACGCATGTGAACGATGTTTTAAGAGTGATTGCACAGGGACAGTTTTATGCATTCGGATTAACATTCTTCAGGCAGATTTCAAGAGCAAAACACACATCACGCACAATTAGACTAAGTCTCCACTACCAGTTCATGCTATAAAAAACTGGTCACTCTGCACAGACTGAGTCTGAATGACCCACAGCACATGCATCCATGTAAACAGCTGTAGAGTTCCGTTTAAGGCCCTTTTCCATTGGCCGATAAAAGCGGTGTAGATTCTCTGTGAACTCCTAATAGCCTATTTACATTCTGCGTCAGCAGTGCTAAAGTCCCATCAGTGGTTTCTGACTGTGTATCGGTGATGGCCAATGAAAATGTGCTACAAGGAGAGCACCATCCACCACTCGCTATGCTCTATAGCAGAATAATTCTTAACGAACTAGGCTTAGAGCCATGAGAATCCACTGACCTGCCTTTCGTGCTAAAGACGTACATCAATGCAACTCAAATCTCAATGATGCAACTTAGCGGGAATACTGTTTTCGTTGGCCAATGGAAACGGGCCTTTTAAAGGGCCAGATTTTCGCCGCGGACCGCAATTTGCATGACACCGGCAAGGCATTCCCTCCCTACACTGGTCGCCGGAGCACACTCACGTTAGCTCTGTTGAAGTCTGATCCGTGGCCATCTTGACTGACACTCTCCTATCTGATGTTCTTACTACCAGAATCAGAATCTATGCTAGAAGAGTGAATCATGTAGCTCATTCTTCTGACAGATCTTCAATCGTGGTTGGATCTCGAAGCACTCCTTTCTTTTTTGTATATTTTGATAAAGAGGCCAGGAAGTTCGACTTGCCTTTTTGTTAAATTCTTGTATATAGTGAGTGTTCCTAGTTAATACTTCACCTTATCCAAAATTATACTTTACTTCGAGATATTTTTATCGAGTAATTTGGTCTCAAAATCTATAAGCAATTTCGCATCAGCCGACTCTTCACCACTGATCTGCAGTCGGGAGCCATCAATGCCATATTGGTGAATGGAAACAGACATGCAAGCAGTCTTCACCAATTAATTCTACTCATATTATGCATTAAGGCCACCACTGCGATATGGTCATTGTGTTTAGAGGACAGCTCTGTCGGTATGGATTTGTTAAATGCGGCAGAAAGAATGCCTCAGTCCCGTTTCCATTTGCCGATGAAAACGGTGTATATTTTTTTTGTTCTCCTAAAAGCCTGTTTTCACTGGCCGTCACCCATCTACAGACAGAAACCACGAACGGAGCTCGGCAAACGGAAACGGGTCCATACACTACACACTAACCAATTTTTCGATACCGACATACAGTCGTTGACTACCACCGACCAACTTTAAGGAGAACTCAATAATCAGTGCTATTTTCGTCGGCTATATTAATGGAAAATGGCTTTATAGGCCCGTTACCATTGGCCGACGAAAACGGCGGAGAATTTTTAGTTACACAGAAAGTTTCTCGGTGGTGCCACCGACTGTGCGTCAGTATCGAAAAACCAATAAGGGTAGTATATTTCACTCAATAACCAAGCTTTCACACAGTGGTGGGTGGTGCTACATTGCACAATCTATACAGAAAAGGTCATGGGTGGTGCCACCAACTGTGCATCAGTATCGAAAAACCAATAAGGGTAGTAGATTTCACTCAATAACCAAGCTTTCACACAGTGGTGGGTGGTGCTACATTGCACAATCTATACAGAAAAGGTCATGGGTGGTGCCACTGACTGTGTGTCAGTATCGAAAAACCAATAAGGGTAGTAGATTTCACTCAATAACCAAGCTTTCACACAGTGGTGGGTGGTGCTACATTGCACAATCTATACAGAAAAGGTCATGGGTGGTGCCACTGACTGTGTGTCAGTATCGAAAAACCAATAAGGGTAGTAGATTTCACTCAGTGACCAAGCTTTCACACAGTGGTGGGTGGTGCTACATTGCACAATCTATACAGAAAAGGTCATGGGTGGTGCCACTCACTGTGCATCAGTATCGAAAAACCAATAAGGGTTGTAGATTTCGTTCAGTGACCAAGCTTTCACACAGTGAAGGGTGGTGCCACATTGCATAATCAAAGCAGAAAAAGTTGTGGGTCATTTTACGAGACGGGTCGTTTCCATTGACCGATTTTTGGGTCAGCAGTGCCAAAAGTCTGTTGGTGGTTCCTGACTCGAGATCGGTGACGGGAAATCGGCCAATGGAATCGGGCCTTATCCCGTCCCCACCCACTCCGCACTGATCGCCACCACCGGACATGCTGATCCGCTGACTTACACCAAAAACCCAGCCCGCCGACACTTGTTAGAGTAAAAGCTTTTGATTAGAGCTACTGAACAGGACCCTCCTCTAAAGCCAAGGCCGACCGCCAACCACCCCCCCCCCCCTTCAGTCAATAGGGTTGTGAGGGTGAGGGGTGGGGTATGCACGTTCTATAAAGGGGGTGTTCCACTCGGGGACCGGTGGGAGGTGAGCGTGGCGACTGACCTTTTAATGGGAAGACGCATCGATCTCCAGGGGGTGGCTGGTGGCTGGGGGACGGATCGTATACACCCCCTCAGGTTACAGAGCTGACCTGAAGTCGCAGGCAGGCAGCAGTGTGTATGTCTTTGAACGTGTGTATGGATGGGATTGTGATCTGGTATCGAGATTTATGACCACAGGTTTCTTGGTGTGTGTATAGGCCCGTCTCTATTGGCCGACGAAAACGGCGGAGATTTTTTGGGTTACCCGGAAAGTCTGTTGGTGGTGCCACCGACTGTGCATCAGTATCGAAAAATCGCTGAGGGTATTAATTTCACTCAGTAACCAAGCTTTCACTCAGTTGTGGGTGGTGCCACATTGCATAATTTAAGAAGAAAAAGCTGGGTCGTTTCCATTTGCCAAATTTGGGTGAGCAGTGCCAAAGTTCTGTCGGTATTTCCCGACTGTAGATCGGTGATGGGGAATCAGCCAATGGAAACAGGCCTTATGGGAGGGTGCTCTTGTATCGAGATTTATGACCACCCAGGTGAGTCTCGGGGTGTTTGTATGTAGCAGAATCAACATATAAGCCACATCTCTCTGATGTTGTAGTGGCTAGCTGGTTCTAGCCTTTCCAGATCCCTACCCACAGATTAGATTATCTTTATCCCAGTGGTGAGACTATGCTAACCTATGTGGTGTTACATAGGCTGGTTCAGATATTCTCGAGTTTGTAAATACACTTCGGATGACTTCTACAGATCTCGGTGCACCACTCTCATAAGATCTCACATTCTCTAAGTGGTATTTTTTATTCCAGTCCACATAAAGCCACTAGGGCGCCAAGTACATAGTATTCCCGCTAGGTGGCATCATTATAGGAATCTGATGTACATGTTCAGCACGGGAGGCAGGCCAGTGGATTCTCGAGGCTATAAGCCTAGTTAGTTAGGAATTCTTCTCCCATAGAGTGTAGTGAGAACCTTGTACAGAATACCACTTAGAGAGTGTGAGAGGGGTGCCCAGTTAACACAAAACCTGAATCTGGATCTTAGGTAAACGATCTTTATTGCTACCTTTCTGTAAAGTACCTCGGTAACAATACCAAATAAAACCAAGGGAGTGAGTCACAAGCAGTAGCAAGTTCCCTCACTCAACCACGGAATGGGTTTGGAAAAACCTACTACCACTTTTGTGATGCTCAAAAAGGTTTGCTATATATGGAGGAACACACAGAGTAACCTGTCCACCTACTTCTGACCTGGTCTTATAAACAGACCAAGTTACATAAACCTAGCAAACACATAGCACTTCCGTGCACTGGCCCACCGGAATCACCACACAGCAGGGATCAGCACCTGCGTCCTCTAGCATAATTGAACACAGATTTCTGCTAGTTCTGGGAGGTATTTGAAGGAAGAGTGTTGCATAGACCTGTTGTTTTGAAATGAACACTAATGGTCTCGCTGATCTCTGCACATAGGGGCCACTACTTTTTGTTTAGAACGTGCTTGCATACGCTATATACATCACTTAGATATTATAGTGGTCACATACAGACTCCCAGCATACTACACGAAAACTTTCCCTTCACTATATGCATGGTGTTCACTGTGATATTGGGAAAGGAGCAGGGTGCCAGTGTCTCAGGGTCTCAGAGTTATGCCCAACTAACCATAACCAATCACTAGAAACCGAAATACTTCATTGACCCACTAGTGCTAGATATGTTTGGATGCTAGACTCAGGCATTTGCAGATATAGCAAGTTGACTATCCATAGACTGAATGTAATCCAAACCTTTTAATTGTTATTCATTCATAATTAAACGCTCATTCATAAATAATGAAGATGCTCTTTGCTCCTAGGTGCCATCATTGGTAGATCACTACTTTCTGTCTACTTAAGTTTTGCCCCATATATATATATATATTGTCGAAGCCCGCTTGAGGGACACTCCATGTAAGAGGAGGCCCTCGTACAAGGGCTACCTGCAATGATATCAAATAAGACTGGTCGCTAATGCAGCAAAATTAGTCCCACACTCACAAAGTAGCTCAAATATCTTCATCCTTTCGAGTCTTGTTCTTGGGATGCAACCTTTTGGTTTCGAACTGACCACAATCTCCTAAATCTGCATAAAATACTTGATCTACCAACGAGGCCTTTTCTGCCCTTGATTCTTGTTTCTATGTATCCTTTTATACTCTTTACTATATTTCCATTTTTCCCTGTTTTTTAAGTACACCTTTAATTTCCCCTATGCTGTGTGTTTTATCTCATCTCTCGCATTAGTTCTCTAACCTTTCCTGGTGAATTGTATTACCATTATCTATCAATTGGATTCTAATTGTGAAATCTCCTACCATCGATTAACTTCAAACTCACGTTGACACTAACGACGATACAATGGTCATTTAAAAGGTCTAAAAACGTCCATCAGTTGTTTTATAGTTATATATAATGGAGTTTGCGTTACTCTACCTTTGTTCTTTAAAGATTTAATTATTAAACGATAATGGCGCAACTTTTCATAAAACGTATGATTACCCCTTCCGTTTTGTTCCATCCTGCTCTTCTCATTTGTCCTTTTCTTTGTTTCATTTTCACTTCTGCTACATGATCATCCTTCTTACTAGCAATTCAACCGTTGTGTGTTCTTGTCCGACTTCAGCGACCTTTCTCCTACATGCCCAGTAATAGTAGACTTACTGTTATATCAAAGGCCAGTCCGTACCATGTTTATATGGTGTGGGAAGTAAAATAACTCTGACGATCGTATATGTGTAGTAGTAAGATTTATAGATAATTATCCTAGATTCGATTACCACTCCTGTGGTGTAAAATAAACATGTGAGATAAACTGAAAGTTGTAGTCTAGAAATGACCTGTAATGGTTGATCAGATATAAATCCAATGTGCAAAGCATCTTCTACGTTTTAGACCCTTATCCTTAAGCCTAAACATCTTTATTACCTATACAAAGTGTCTCATAGATTCCATTACCTAGATATCCCGTTTCCGGCTTTTAACGGGCGTGGAACTTACTCAGATATGGTGCATAGGGCTGTTAAAGGTTGTAAAGACACTTTACTATCTGAGGGCTAACTCTGTAGGATTAGTAAAGGTTTAGAAGACCAGTATGTCTCAGAACGGCTTAGAGAAGTACCCAGGTGACCATGACTAATCACTATAGGCATAAATGCCTCTTTGAACCTCATGTGCTTCACATATTCGGACCATCAAAGGCAGACTTAGAACTTACTGGTTGCCAATCTGGTTTCAGAAATGACCCACTGAATGTACTCGGCACAAACCATTACGTGTCCAATTTTGGAATTCGACTTTCATTCAAGAACAGATTTAAAAAGACGAGGCTATAATACTTGTGTACCAAACAAATGCAAAAACAATAATTAGAAAAGATAATTTAAGAACAGGACTTGTGTTTCTGGCTAGTATTGGCATAACTCTTAACTCCTAACTCACAAGACTTTGACCATCTCACCTGAATATTTTTCACCGACTACTACTCTTCCTACCCTCTATAAGTCCCGTACCTTAGCAGTTGGAACATGGCGCAACTCCTAAGCATACTTTTCAAGCGACCTGTTAAAATCCTGCAGCTATATGCAAAAGGTTATATGATGAATATCATTATGTTTTTACCCCCTTGGTTACATTATTCTAACTCACAGTTCAGGAGATTGATATCATTTTCTATATAGGGATACAGGGATGTATCACAATGATAAGAAGGATTATGTACTCTGTAAGACTATGTTTGGATTCAATATACCAACGACATCTCGATGTATAATTTTGGTATGTAAAAGCTGCTTAATTAAAAAAAGAAATTCAATGAATGAAAGGGTTAAGCCTTCACTGACTTCGCTGTACGTTCGCCTTAACCATATACACAATATTGACTGGTTTCAGATACAAGCGGCCGTATGCTCCGAGGATTTGACGCGTAGTAATATCCGAGCGTATGCGAGGATCATTACCCCTTACCCGCAACACAAAAGTGGAAGACAGATATGGGCGAATAAAATTTATTTGAATTTTATAAGGTCCATATAAATTAAGATATTAAATATGAGAATATCTTATGGAAGAGGATATACATATGTAGTATGATATATGAAGAAGACATATTTGTAAATATGATAAGTACATATTTTGAAGATATGTATAAGATATACATAAGGCAGATGTGATGCCTGTATAAAAGGTATTACATATGTGGTATGTATTACAGGAGTACATGTGTATAATGTATAATAGTATTATGTAATACGTATATATGGTTATACAATGTGTATAAAACGCCCTACGGGAGTAGGAAGAAAGGTGAGGGTGGGTGGGAGAAAAAAGGTTGTAGGTGTGAGCTGAGTGAAGCGCAGGAACAGAATGAGATAGAGCGTGGGTGCGTGCTTCGCCACGTGACCTATTAGTTCACGTGACTCGCACGCGGGGGCGCGCAGGGTGCGCTAGTAGGGAGGGAGTGCGCTAGGTGGTGCAATGACCGCTCCTGACCCTACGGGCCATGAGCTACCCATTACCCCTTACCCGCAACACAAAAGTGGAAGACAGATATGGGCGAATAAAATTTATTTGAATTTTATAAGGTCCATATAAATTAAGATATTAAATATGAGAATATCTTATGGAAGAGGATATACATATGTAGTATGATATATGAAGAAGACATATTTGTAAATATGATAAGTACATATTTTGAAGATATGTATAAGATATACATAAGGCAGATGTGATGCCTGTATAAAAGGTATTACATATGTGGTATGTATTACAGGAGTACATGTGTATAATGTATAATAGTATTATGTAATACGTATATATGGTTATACAATGTGTATAAAACGCCAAAAATGTCCATGAAGAGTATGTGGAGAGGAGGGGGGGGGAGAAAAATGATGCTCACTCGTTAATCGACTTGAGGAGGGAATCATTCACCCGATTGGCATCCGAGGTGCGGATGTAGCTTCTGTGGGCGTTGGAGCGCCACCCCCCATACCTCTGTATATCCAGTTCAGGGACTCCCGCCTGGAAGGCCTGCGTCGCCGCGGCCTTTCGCAGGCTGTGCAGGGTATATGTCCTTAGTGGTATCCCTGCCAGCGCGATGAGACGGTCCCACTCTTTAGCGAGACATCGAGTCGTGATGGGGGAGCGATCCTCGTTCATGAGGAAGGGCTCGCGGTCGTTGGTCGTAGGAACGGCCGCGATCATCGCTCTCACTGCCCGCAGCGGGCACGACATCCGGTCCGGGGAGGGCTGCAGAGATACACGTTTCTCTTCTCCAACACACTGGAGGTTCTTTGCAGCCTTGATCCTCACGTGGACGTGAGTAGATGTGACCCTCACGTCTCCTCGTGTGAGGTGCCGGACCGGATCGAAGCCTTTGACGGTTTGCGGCGCGACTTCGCTTTGCCGCAGGGCCGCGAAGAACATGAGGAGGCACGCCGCTCTGGTCGACCGGTCGAGGGGCGTGGCCGTGAGTCCGCCGAGGACGCCTCTGAGGGCCTCCATAGGTATAGGCGGCTTCACGTTTGGCTGGTAGGCTTTGTCCCTCTTCATTGCGTCCAGTGCCCGCTTGACGCGGGCGTCCTCCGTTGCCGCAATGTTCCCTCCCGAAAGCCGTAGGTGCGACCGTAGGTGGGACAGATGGTTTGCTACGGTCGCTGGTGAGGGGGCGTGGTCCCGGACGTACTCCAGGTACGCGGTGATTAGGCTGACGGTCGGCTGCTGGGGGTCCACGCCCATCCTCCGGCAGAACGCTAGGTATGTAGTCACTGCGCTTCGCTGGTTGGCGACTGTGCCGGGGGCACGCGCCGCGGCCTGCCGCGCAGATGCCCTCTGTTGGAGACAGCGTAGCGCCGGATCTGCAGTAAAGCCGGAGGATAGGCACAAATGAGGCATGATTACATGGAGCGACGGCTCTGAGGTTAAGAGAGGTCATGTAAAAAGCAGCTTTAGAATAATCACTGGAGGTGAGGTGCGACCGGCTGAGGGCATCCGCGACCGAGTTGAGGACCCCCGGGATGTGCGTGTATATCAGCTCGACCTGGAGCCTCGCTTGCACCATCCAGGCTTGGCGGGCACACTCCGCCAGCACCTTGTTCCGTGCCCGCCCCGATGTTAGTGCCTGGACGGTTCCCATGTTGTCGCAGAAGACCTCAACCCGCGTCCCCCGGTCCCGGTCGCTCAGGAACGTGTTGAGGGCGTATATCGTGTTGAGGGCTTCCAGTTCCGATATGCAATTCACCGGGTCGGCAACCGGGCACACCTGGGCGGAGTAGGCCAGGCGGCCGTCGGTGCCCCCGACCCCGGTGAGGCAGGCGTCCACAGTGATGCATTTCGTCGGGGGGCCCCTGGGGATCAAGGCACGCCCGTTCCAACCCTCCGCAAACCTAGAGAACCAGTCGAGGTCCTGCCGCATGTCCGAGGAGATGTTTAGGTAAAACCCCGACATCCCACGCAATGCCTCCAGCAGCTTGCTCACGAAGGGTCTTGCCGGGCGGATGCACTTTGCCACGTGGAGGATTTTTCCCAGCACCGATTGGAGTTGCCGCTTGGTGAGCGACCGTTTCCGTGCAACGGCCGCGACATGCTGGCGGACGTCCTGGAGTTTGTCCTCGGGCACGGACAGAGTCATGTTTCGTGCGTCGATGTTGATGCCCAGCCAACGGACGACCTGCGACGGTTCTTGTGCCTTCTCCCGGGCCTCCGGCAGCCCTAGCTCGCGGAAGAGCTCCCTAGCGGTCGCGAAGTCGGCGGCGGCTTTCTCCTTTGACGGCGATATCAGGATCAGGTCGTCGAGGTACATGGCCGCCTCCACCCCCTTCCCGGCGAGGATCTCCACTATCGTATCTGCAACACACTGCATGTGATACGAGGACGCGCGGGCACCGAACGGCATCGCCGTATCGCAGTAGTACCCGCCGTCCCACGCAAAACACAGGAGGGGCCAGTCGAGGGGGTCACACCGGAAATTCTTATATGCCCTCGCGATGTCGATGGAGGCCATGTAGCTCGAGGGACCCGATCGCAGGAGACGGGAGACGAAGCCGTCGATGGTGGGGAGAGTGTGCTCCCTCTCCTCCCCGTACACCGAGTTCTTCCTCACGTAGGCGTTGACGCTCCGATCCCGGGGGAAGGTCATATCCGTTATCACCCGCCGGGCATCGGAGTCCCGTTTCTCCCGCGACATCAACGGAGAGACGTGGCACCACGGAGAGAACGGGGCCTCGGCGAACGGCCCGAGCAGATTCGAGAAGGAGAGCTCCTTATTGATGAACTTGCCTACCTCCGTGGGAAAAGCCGTCGCGCTGGGATGATTGGGGACCCCCTGGGTATCGGTCGCGGGTCCCAGGTATCCGAGGGGGAATCCATAACGTATGAACCCCAGCAGCTCCCGCTTTCCCTGCATCGCCGTTAGGTACTTCTCCCACGCCCGTAGCCGTAAGTCCGTGGGTAGAGTTATCTTGCTACACATGGCGTTTGGGAGCCCGGTTGCCCGCACGGCCCGGTATATGTGCCCGTGCGCCGGCGGCGCGTTGCCGGCCATCTCCGGCCATTCCTTGCGGCGATGTAACATAAAGGCCTCCGGGTCCGTACGAGTCCCGGCGGTCACGATGCCCGTGCGGCAGATCTCCTCCAGTGCCGTGAAGTCTAACGTGCTGGGGTCTGCCGGGCCGCTGGGGGCGGCCACGCTGTCGGAGGGTGGACCCGGGTGGCCGACGCCCACCGGGCCGGCCACGTGGGGTGCCTTGTTGTTGTTGTTGTTGTTATTGCCGACCGCCCCCTCCTCACGTGGTGGGGCGGTCGCAGTCGCTATGGCGTCACGTGTCGCCTGCCCCCCGTCCACCCCACGTGTTACGGGTGCTCCAGGGGGGGGTGTATCCGGGCAGGAGCGACTGACCACCTCGGCCCACGTGGCCGGCGGCCGTTTCCTGTCCGGTGTTGTTACACGGGTTACCGGTCGTGTGATCTCACGTGTGCCGCATCAGGTGTCCGCAGGGGTCCGGGGCCTGCTTACACGTGAGCATCCTGTGTTGGGGTGCGCTCCGATCACTCGCGGGGCGCACCGTGCCCGTTTTTTGCCGCCGGCTGACCGCCGTGTTGGTACAAGGCATCCGGTCCGGGGTCGGCCGCCCTCAACGTGTATCCGGCCTGTGGGGTGTACGCCGCCTGGCCCGTCCTCCGTCCTGCTGGGGGTTGGGGGGCTTGCTGACTGTCGTACCCCATTGTGTAACCCAACTTGCGGTTACAGGCATGGAGCGAATGCCCGCACTGCTTTCCTACCGAATCGCAATACGAGCATATATGGACCCATTTGATAGGCCCGTCCTCGTGCCCGCTCCTGTGGCGACACCCCCGGTCCGAATTGAATTGCCTACACGGCAATTCCCTCGAGCGTGACTTGCTTCCGCTATCCGCTCCCCCGGTCTGAGTCCCGGCCGTCATCGCGAGTCGGACCCGCTCTTCCTGTATGAGCGCGTAGTCCGACCAGCTCATCCTCCCGGTCTCGACCTGATCGAAGATGAATTGGCTCCATCGCCTCACGCCGGCCCACGGCCGGGACTGCGCATCGATGGAGACCTGATGAAGATGTTTACTCATGTGGTCCCTGTCCTCGGGCTCTACGGCTCTGTGGTCCCCCAGTAGTCCCAGGAACGCGCTCACGTATTCCATGGGTCCCAGGGACCCCCTCACCTCCAGTTTCTGCGCAAGGGTATAAACCCCCTCACGGTCGATAAACATATACGGCTTGCTGGTAAGCCTTGCGATATTTAGATCAGAATGCAGCTTACCGGCCGTCCTATCGTGTTTTATCGCCTCCCGGTCGAGCTCCCGCTGGATGTACGAGTCCGCCCCGTACCTCTCCCGTAGTTGTCTCGGCGCGGGCAAAACACGTGCCGCCTGGTCCTCGGCCCAGTCCTGTGTCCGTCTCTCAGCGGCAGATTGAGCGGTCGGCGGTCGAGACGCTGCCTCCGGTGCCCTCTGCTCGGCTAGGCGGTTGATCGCGGCCAGGACACCGCCGATCTGGGTCTTCATATCCTCTTTCATAGCCGCGAGGCCGACCTCCACGGCCACGAGGCGGGTGGTTTTCACGCTCCCGACCTCCGAGGCCGATTCCACGTGTTCCTCGGACGGCCGCATGGTCGAGTCCGAGGATTCCTCCTGAGCCTGAGACGTGCTCGGTCCAGCTCGCGTTTTCGGCATTTCACGTGAACCTGTCCTCCAGCTAACCCGTACTTTTAAAACTCTTGCCCTTACGGCCTCGGACCGATACCCGTGGAGTATGCGGTGCCGCGAACAGCGTAGAGCCAAGGAGAAAAAAGGTTGTAGGTGTGAGCTGAGTGAAGCGCAGGAACAGAATGAGATAGAGCGTGGGTGCGTGCTTCGCCACGTGACCTATTAGTTCACGTGACTCGCACGCGGGGGCGCGCAGGGTGCGCTAGTAGGGAGGGAGTGCGCTAGGTGGTGCAATGACCGCTCCTGACCCTACGGGCCATGAGCTACCATTGCGCAGAGTCAACTCCGAGAAGCATACAACCGCTTTTATCTGAAACCAGTCTATATTGTATTTATTATCCACCTTTTCTGGGCAAGTGGCATCTCAAAATCAGTTCATTTTAATTATGCACTATGTTTTCGTACGCACTATTTTTCCGTATGCGCCACCCGGAGCATACAACATATCTGTATGCTCCGGGTATGTCCATACAAACTCCCTATGTGTTCTCTATGGATACTTTGTATTAGGTGGATAATAAAAACCAATATGCCACCTCCCATCTTACTCTCATTATTTTCAGCCCTGCTCCCCACCAGATTTCTGATACCAATCACAAACGAATGAATAACCCTTTCCCTGCAGGGGAATGCGATATGGCATTCCCACAGATACAGTTGGATAATGCCATATATCATTCCCCTGGCCATGCCTGGAAAATTCAGGGTTTTTTCCTTTGCAATCTTTTGAAAAAGGAAATATTAGAAAGTTATGATAAGATTCATGAATTACTGGTAGTTTTAGAATGAGGTTTGTTGACTACATAGACCACAGAGGCCTTACAGAGGACTTACATAGGCCTTACGGAGGCTTTACAAACGTCCAAACTGTCTGGCGTAGTATATGTAAACGGTGAATTGTTTGTAGCTGTTAAAGGCAGATTGGGCAATGTAACTTGAAAACTAAGACCCATGTAAATTTCTCGGAAATTGGATATGATGATCGCCAAGATTTATAAAACGCATTTCTAGTTTAAAAAGCTGTGGTAATTTTTCTAGTGTTTGATTTAGAGATCAATATTATGATTCTATAAAATAATATATAGCAATTCTAAAATGTTCCTTTTCACATAGTAAATCCCATATGATTTTCCTCAGTCTCTAGCAGAATATAGTACATGTATAGTACTATACAATTGATTTTTAAAATCTATAGGACTCCGTCCTTATTTTTGAAAGAATTTAAGAAAATCATATTTTTAGTACATCTCCTATAAAAACCAAACAAATGTATATTGGTCTATTTTACTTAACCAGATTAGATAAACTAGAATTAGAATGAATTATAAAGGACGGGTTTCGACTGATAACTGACAATATCTAAAAGTCACCAGGTGGCGCCACCTTGATTTGTAGGATATGCCTTTAAAGGGTTTAACTCGTGTAGTAGTGGTAGTAGCCGTGTAGGTGGCGCCCAGTGTGGTCCCGTTTCTGTGACTAGTATTTGGCGGTTAATAGAACACGTCTGTCAAACTTCCCGCGCTCCTTTAACCTTTCTGTAGCAGCCTCACCGTGATGCACCCCTACCCCTTGCAGACTACCCAACCCCACCCCACCCCATCAATCCGCCCCACAGGCACCCCAACCCTCCTGCCGCCAGTCTGCCCCTCAAACCGCCCCCCGTACAGTCGCCCCGCTCCGTACCCACTTTCCAACACCTTCCTTTCATCACCACTACTGTTACTACCACCGCCACCACTACTACCACCACTGTGCGCCTGGTAATGCTACATGCGGGCCGGTTGCTCTCCTTGCAGGTGAGGCGGAGGAGGTGGGAGGAGGAAGCGGCCTCCGGATGCGGCAGCGTGGGGCCCGGCGCCGTCCTGTGAGCTGCTCGGAGCTGCTCGGAGATGTGCTCGCCGCTTCTGGCCGGACTCGTCCTCGGCGCCGTCTTCTGCTCGGGTGTGGCTTACCTGCTGGTGCGGAGCCTGGTGCCGCCCGCGCCCGCCCGCCCGCCGCCCGTCACGCCCCCGTGGCTCGCCCCGCCGCCCCCGCCCCCGCCCCCGCCGACGACGACGGCCGGGGCCGCCGCCCGCCCGCCGCCCGCGCGCCGTGTGCCGCCGTGTGACCGGGCGGGCGCGGCGGGCGGGCGGGACGTGGCCTGCCTCATGCTGCTGGTTTGCGGAGCAGCGTGCGCCGGAGGCTCCACGGCGATGCCCACCCACAGTAACATCACCTCCATCCTCAACCAGCTCCTTCAGGGTTACGACAGCCGCCTACGCCCGGACTATGGCGGTAAGTGATCCCTGTATATATACGCCGTAAGGTGTGTTGTTATCATCAGAAGCACGTGGTCAGTGTTGAACTCGTTTACTCGGTACACGAAGGTGGGTGCCACTCACAAGGTGTTCTGTATTAAAGACAAATGCTGGTAGTTGGGTGATTTCTAAATTCTATTGATTGCTGCAACTAACACTGGATAAATATATATATATCTATATATATATATATATATATATATATATATATATATATATATATATATATATATATATATATATATATATATATTTATATATATATACATATAAACCATATATCAACAAATAGAAACTGCAAGGAAAAAAGGTATGTCACCATGCTTACTTCTATAGGAAGGCCACCTGGAAAGATAATTGTTCAACTCTTGGTGTCCATGGGAAACTGCAATATTCTGACTTCATGGCTAGATAACACTGATGTTCGGTTGCTATCTGCAAATAATTCTGGATTATGATGGATGGGAAAATATACAAATGAGAAATTCTAAAGAAACACTATGTCACCATACTATTTTTTTATGAGAAGGCCATCTGAAGAAGGTAAGCGCTTAACTATTGGTGCCTTTGAGAAACTGCAATATTTTCATGAAACCATATGGCGGCACGAGTGTTACATATTAGTTCTGAGGGTGGTCACACAAGGCACTGTGATACTTACCCGCATTTGTCTTTAAGAAGGAACTGCACCAAGATTCATAGCCACTGACAATATGCCATGAGTTTTGGTTGAGGAGTAATATCACGAGGCAAAGCAGAGTGAAATTATGTAGTAAACCAAATTGAATGATATATTATCAGTGACTATTGGTCGAGTGCGGTTCATATTTTATCTTAGTGCAATCACTGACTGATTGACTAAAATGTGTGACATCATCCCCCATTGAGTATTTTTCTACAATACTCCATGGGCGTTGAGTACAAATTCCAAATGTTAAGTGCATTGGGAGAAAATAGCAGGTGTGAGATAAAACAGTTAGCAAGTGCCATATTACGGAATCAATATAATATAAGTGCTTCCAAGCATTATGGGGTTTCAAGTGTAAGGTAGAGGTATCAGATACTCATTACATCAAGGCATATTTTATGTATCCGCTATCAATACTTGGCCTATCATGTTATGGATCCAAGTCTTCAGCCCCCACTTTAGAATGGGATCTACCACAAGCTTGTATGTAACAACGGAAGTACCGACTACTCCTTAAAGCCCGTTGTGTTCTCCTTGTAGCACTTATCCATTGGCCATCACCGATATACAGTCAGAAACCACTGACGGACCTTTAGCACTGCTGACGCAAAATGTAAATAGGCTATTAGGAGAACATACAAATTCACACCGTTTTTGTTGGCCAATTGAAAAGGGCCTTTACCAGGAACCAGATTTACTGTACTTGGAAGCAATTACTTATTGCATTTCTTAAGAAAAGGAAGCACTCAATATGGATCAAGAGGTCTGGGATTTTAGTGGCATTTAGTTTCAGATTGCCCAGCTACGCAGTACATCGATATATATGGTCACTGAAGTACGCTTGATATCAAAAAGTCTTCAGTGAGCATAATCTACGTGTGACAAACAGCTAGTAACATCCTTAATTGGTATAGTTTTACTGATCTGTAGAACAGGTGCTTTCAGTTCTTTTCGTGACGTTTTCCTATATATACCGTCGTAAATGTATCACATTCAGAATAAAGGGCAAACAGTAGCAATAACACACTACCAACATACAACACTTTTCACATGATGGGACGATGGATATATATATATATATATATTTGAAATATGAGTCCTGGTGTCTTTATCGTCTAAGAGGATGATTTATATGTTCAGCTATGTACTGAAGAAGAAACCAACGAGTTTTGGTCAGAGGCGTCTTTATCCACGAGATTGATGCAAAGTGATTGGAACGTGGTGACAACCGAGTGAATATCAAGTAGCATTCAAACGAGTTGGAGAACAGCGACTTTGATTAAAACGAGTTGCTTTCTGTATTAATCTCACCCCTGTATGCACTAAAAGAGTGGACAGCACACAATACACAGAACGGACTGGAGTCCTCGTAGGGGCATGGAGAACGAGTTCCCAATGTTAAGCCTATGGGACAAAAATACCAGGGGTGGGATAAAAAAAAACCAACTCCTATTTACAACGTTATGCAAACTGTCCGACCTTCTTGAGCGGAACCTCCCCATTGGCTGACGTTTCGATTCTACGACGATTATCATTCTTTATCCACCTATCTCGGAGTCGCCATAGATAATACATAAGGCGTCTGTATCTATCTACCGGAGAGTCTGACATCCCTGAGTCATCTGCAGGAGAATAAAAAGAAATAATCCCATTGAAAATATTGGGAAAAAGTCTTTCCATAGCTTGGAAAAGGTCACAAGTGAACCAGTCCTCGAAAAAGTAGAGCAAACATACCCATTCAAAATGAGGTCTAATCATGTACTTCGAAATAAGTATCTTGAATGTTAGGCAACAAATTACCACCACCACAACCTTGTGGTATTACTTGAAACCACATATATGTCTTGCAATGGGTGTTTTGATGCTATATAATTCTTAATTGTGTAGGCGGATCATAGATACAAAAACGACTGAGATTTTTTGCGAAAGACTGTAATACCCTCGTTGTTGTCCCTCGGATATTACTACTCGTCCACTACTCGGAGATTACGGCCACCTGTACACAGAACCAGCAGATTTGGTGTATGTATCTCCTTCAGACATTACAAGAGAATAGTCTGCAGCTATTACATAAAGTTACACGAATATGTTTATAGATCAACCAATGCAATAAGTAGAAATTAAAGGTAATGATCAACCGCAATTTGGTCACCGGTGACATGTAACAGCCAAGACATTGCCTGCTGCCCATCCTACATGATTTTGCCAACATCAGTATGTAGTTAAATATAAAGGATGTAATAATCCAGACTAACTTTTGATAAGCCAGGAAAAGAACCAGACACTTCACCATTAAACATCATCCAACTTTTCCTAAACTCAATAAGCAATAACGAGGCAATAAATACCACAACAGACTCAATATGCGAGCTACAAAAGTGTCATTTATGGCTATGCTTTCCCAGTACCAGATGTATCACATAAAGTACAATATAGTAGTTCCTACTTATTATTCATCCTATTTTCCACAGCAGGCAATTCTGCTTCTATTTGCAATTCTGAGAGGTGCTTTCTGTCATGCATATATATACGTGTCAGTGTTTGCTCTCATTGTCTCGGCAGCATTAGCTGACGTCTGTGCCCTGAGTGTGGTGATGGTCTCATTAATATTGAGTCATTCCTGTCATCAGTAATTACTCTTCGTGTTGTCTTCTCACGAAGTACGAAAATCCACCATCCCCCGATCCGCGTTAAGGCCCGTTTCCATTGGCCGATTTCCCGTCACTGATCTATAGTCAGGAACCACTGACGGACTTTTGGCACTGCTGACCCAATATCGGCCAATGGAAATGGCACAGTTCGGGTGATAAACCACGTCTTTTTCAGCCTAGATTATGCAATGCGGCACCACCCACCACTGAGTGAAAGGTTGGTCACTGAGGGAAAATCTTCTAGGGGCCATCCATAAAGTACGTACGCACTGAGGTGGGGGGGGGGGGGGGGTAGGTGGTTCAAAAATGTTGACAATTTTGCATATGCTCCCTCTTTGATCGGGAAGGGGGTGGGGGGTTTCAAAATTTCAGAAATTCTGCATAATTTATGGATGGCCCCCTACCCTTCCATTACGACGCACAGTCAGTGGCAACACCGACAATATTTTTGGGTAACTCATAAAATCTACACACCTTTCGGCGGCTAATGAAAATAGGCCTTTATATGGACAAGAGGCCACCATTTGCCGGTAAACATATTCGTAGTCAAAACATCTCCATTCGTGCAAAGAGAAAAACCCTGACAAACACACTTTGAAGAAATATTGATTTAGAACCAAGTCCGGAATGACGGTGCACGTGTCCTGCATTCGCTGTGAAACCCCGAAGCCACAGCAAACAGAAGGTGAGTGGATGTCGAGGTGGGAGGCTGATTAAAGAGGCGCAGTGCTGGAATAACTGAGCTGCTCACTGAGCCGCTCGCCAAGTGAGAACGAACAGCAGGCGCCGGGCGGTCGCTGAAACTGAAAACAAAACAAAAAGTTCACAGAGGCACAATTTAAACATGGGTACGAGCGGATGCGTGTGAATATGCACCCCGCGCCCGGGTGGCACAGGGCAGTCCGGCCTCGTGTGAATGTATGGGGATGTAAGAGATGTATGAAGTATTCCTATATACCTATGGCTGTACACTCTATGCTTACACCACGCTCTGGGGGGTGGAGTAACTATCTGATACTACCCAAGGTTGGTATACTACCCAAGGTTGCCGTATACTACCCAAGGTTGACATTTAGACCAATCAGATTGTCTCTTATTAAACCACATTTGAAGGTATATAGGAATAGGGAAACCAAGTACCAGTGAAAGGAAGTCAAAATTACTCGGTAAGGCTTGGAAAAATTACTGCCCGCGGCCAGGGCCTTGGGCAGTAATTTTTCCAAGCCTTACCTCGTAACTTTGACTTCCTTTCACCGGAACATAGTTTCCCTCTATTATCTCACCCCTAGTATTTTTTCCCCATAGGCTTAGCATTAGGAACCCGTTCTCCATGCCCCTATAAGTATTGCAGTCCATTCTCCATGGTCTATAGCCTGTGTATCGTCCATTCTTTTAGTGTGTACGGGGAGAGGTCAAATCAGAAAGTGACTCATATTGGCCATAGTCATTGTTCTCCATCTCGTTTAGATGCTATGTAGTATTCACTCGGCCATCTCCTCGTTCGTAGCACTTCACATCAAAATCGTAAAAAAGACGACTTTGACAAAAGCTTGTTGGTTTCTTTTTTCATATGTGTACTGGGAAGGGGCCAGAGTGGCAGGCGAAAGGGATAGCTATAATATGAGTGAAGGAGAGAGTGAGAGAGAGAGAGAGAGAGAGAGAGAGAGAGGGAGGGAGGGAGGGAGGGAGGGAGTGAGAGAGAGAGAGAGAGAGGGACAGAGGTAGGGGACAAAGGATAGTGAGTTAGATATAAGGAGAGGGCAACATAGAGATTGGGAAGAGGAATAGAGAGAAGAGAGGAGACAGAGACAGAGGGGAAAGAGAGACAGGGAGAGAGAGAGAGAAGAGAGAGAATAGAGAGTAAGATAGGAGGAGAGGGCAAGAAAGGGATTGAGAAGAGGGAGAGAGAGAAGGGAGGTGACAGTAACAGAGGGAAAGAGAGAAAGGAGAGAGATAGAAAGCGGGATGGAGAGAAAGGCTGATCCTACAAAAGGAAGAGATTTGAAGTAAAACAAATGTAGGAGAAGTAAGCAAAGAAGAGACGCAACGATAGGGAACAAGAGAGGGATGCAGAAAGAGAAAGGGGAGACGGGAAAAGAAAACCTGTGAGAACTCGGGAGAAAGATGGGTAAGGGACGAGGTCAGAGCGAGGCGTATAGGGGAATGAATATTGAGAAAGAGAAAGAGAAAGATGCCGAAGAGAAGTTACAGATACAGAGGAAAGGAAAGAAGGAGAGAAAAGTCCATATGGTTCATTGTCATACTGCATAGATTAGCATAGATATAAAACACCAAAATACCAACAAAGAAATAAAATGAAAACTGAAGTAAATGTACATACATGAATAAAACCGCTGATTTCTCACAACAATATTTAGGACATCACAGCCATCTAGATAATATTATGGGTACACTGGTGCCAGACCGGTGACAAGGAATGAGACCTGCAAAGAATGCTCACCGATCAATTTGGTATTGATTATGTAACAAGACCACCATTAATGGATTTTCACACAGAAAACCTTTAACTGGAAAATACAGCAGAAACAGTGCATTCAGTGCCTCTCACTGATAATTGATACTGATGTATAGGGGACAGAGCCATTCTTAGTTCATGATGCAGTCACTAGGTGGTCGGGGGACAAAACCTGTATTCTGGCTCTTTGTTCTTACGAAATTCAGCTGCCTTTCAATGTTTTTCCATGGTTCCTTTGACTCTCTACACCCATTCAGGAGCAGGGTGACATAATAATTAAACCCAAGACATGATATTTTCCACATGGAATACTTTATATACATATGTGAGCAAGGCTAGAGTTGTGACACTTCCCCATTATCACTCACTTCTTTTCCACCTCCACAAGTGAAGAACACATACATTTTCACCTCCATTAGTGAAGAACACCTACTCGGGGGGCGTCATGGCGGCGCCCATGGATCATAGGCTATATGCCGTATAGTAGGTGGCACCACCGACTTACTTTTAATATAAATTTAAAATATCCCGTTTTCGTCGGCTTTGTTACATGATCTATATATACCACATTGATCAGCGGGCATTCTATGAAGGCCTTGTTTCCATTCATCAATCTGGGATCAGTGTACACAAATAAATCTATCGGTGGTTTCTGACTGCAGATCGGTGCATAATAGTCGGCCAATTGAGACGGACTTATAACATCACCAGTATATACCGAGGTATACATCTTTGGAAAGGAATTGATGGAAACATTCAAAAAGCCACCTCCAAGGAGGAGTTTAAGGAAAAGATCTTGAATCTATGGGAAGCCCGCTGAAACATAAATTGTACTATGTTAGAGGTTAGGTATAGAAAATTAACTGATTTGGATACCGAGCAGAGATTATCATTACAATTTCAGACGTGCCCATTTTGGTCGAAACTTTTATTGTATTGCTTTCATGTTCACACACATCTTCATTTCATTATACTATACCCTCATCGAGGACTGTTGTATAGAAAACAAATTCACTGTAATCACATGGAAGAACTGTACACACCACAGAATGTGAAATAAACATTATTAAAAAAAAAAAAAGAAGCATACCCGACAAGCAGGCGTAGGGGTCACTTATCCCTAGATTAGCCACCACCTCTGTCTCCGACTTATAGGTTGGTCAGGTCCGATTGCTTTTAGACTATACAGCTCAATAAAAATATCTTGAAAAAAAATACAGTTTTGGATATCTTGAAGTATGAACTATAAATACTCACTACAAGACATTATCGACTTAGCTAATTGATAGCAATGGAAACTTTGCTTGCCTCTTTATCAAAATATACAGAAAAGCTTAATACAAATATCTCGAACCAGTATAAGCTATGAATACTCACTAAAAGACATTTTTAACTTAGCTAATTGATAGCAAAGTAGACCTTGTTTGCCTCTTTATGAAAAAAAAAATTTGAATAAGAAACATGTATAAGGAGCTTCGAGAGTATTGCACTCTCCCAGTACGACCAGAAATAGACTGGGAGAATAATTCACTCTTCCAGCAGAGATTCTGATTCTGACCACCAGAACATCAGGCAGGAGAGTGCCAGTCAAGGTGGCTGTGGATCAGACTTCACCCAAGCTTACGTGAGTGTGCTCTGGTGGCCAGTGTAACTTACCACCCTCCCACCCTACGCCATGCAACTCGACACCACGTGCACTCGACACCACGTGCACTCGACTCCAGACTCGCGCACACAGCATGCGAGATGTACAACCTCCCCCACACACCATCCCACACACTGTCTCCTTGTGAGGAAGACACATGGAAGCATACTATCGTAAAACTGGATGAGTTTTAATCTAGGCCACCGTATGCCACGAATGGAGTTTGGCATAGTGATTTCATGAGGTGAAGCCGAGTGAAGTCCGGAGCCAAAACTTCAGGAGTGGAATGCGGTGGCCACGATTAAAAAAATCAGGCTTTTATTTTATTCTACCCTATCTCCTCAATTTTGGAATATTACGTGAAAATAATTCTGTATGCCACTAGTGGCATATAGAACTCTGTATGCCAGTCAGCATGGCATACAGAAACTCAATGTTAAGCATATGAGATTTTATATTAGGGGTAGGATAATATCGTAAAACTGGATGAGTTTTAATTTTGGCCACCATATGCTACGACTGGAGTTTGGCATAGTGATTTTATGAGGTGATGCCGAGTGAAGTCCGGAGCCAAAACTCCAGGAGTGGAATGCGGTGGCCACGATTAAAACGAAACGAGTTTTGATTTTATCCTACCCTGTCTCCTTGACTTTGGAATATTACGTGATAACAATTCGGTATGCCACTAGTGGCATACAAAACTCCGTATGCCAGTCAGCATACGGACACTCAATGTTAAGCCTATGGGATTTTGTATTAGGGATAGGATAAATGCAGAGACTGGACACACCCCTAACCCTTTACAAGCGGTTGTCTGTGGCAGACCCATGTCGGTCTGGACGAGTACCAGGGACAGGTATAATGCGAGGAGGTGAGCCTATTATCGTCAAAACTCAAATTATATTTCCTGATCACGTCAAATGACACTTCAAACTTAATTTCATCGTTAGTTTTATCTAGTAATATTAATATCATATCATAAGTATATTCTCTGCAAGTTTCATTTTTATTCATCCATTATTTCTTGATAAAACAATATTATCCCAAATATTGTAAATGATGCCTCAAGGCATTCCTCGCCCTGAAAGGATTTATTTATTTATTTATTCATACAGAAAAGGTTCTAAGGCAAGGGTTAGATCTTCCACTGCATTTTTTTTACAATCCTTGATTACAAAGTCAGCAACCTCTTATGCTTTGGTTTCAAATAGCAGGAACCTGCTTCTGCGATCATCTTACATAATGGTCATCCAATGTTACCGTTTATTAGCGAAATTCACTTTGCTGACTTACACAGATTTAAGGCCTGTTTCCATTGGCTGATTTCCCGTCATCGATCTACAGTCAGGAACCACCGACGAGCTTCTGGCACTGCTGACCCAGAATCGGTCAATGGAAACGACCCAGCTCACGAAATGCCCCACGACCTTTTCTGCTTAGATTATGCAACGTGGCACCACCCACCACTTTGTGTAAGCTTGGTCACTGAGTGAAATCTTCTACCCTTACCAATTTTTTAATACCGACTCACAGTCGTTGGCACCACCAACAGACTTTCTGGGTAACTCCAAAATCTACACCCTTTTCGTTGGCCAATGGAAACAGGCCTATACTGATCTAACTCTGGCAGTACATGTTTCATCTCATAGCAGTCGGTTATGTGCATGAAAGTTCTGGTTCACTAGCAGTATCCAGTATATGTAACTGAGTTTCCTAGACAACCTATTGGCATATAGACACATTGCCGCCTGTTCGGGGCATTCTAAATAAATAGTAAAGCCATTCATCACATGGAGGAAGCATGTGGTGCCATCTGGTGGCATGCACTGTTTATGAGGGGCAGCCTGTGTTTGTTACAGCGCCACCTGGTAGCGGGAAACCGCGCATGCGCATTACTACGCCCTCTGGTGGCATACAGGTGGGGCTGGACCTTCAACTCACGTGGGGGCAGTTTGCTAACCACATGTGGGGAAATCACGAACGCACCTTCCCTGAAATCCAAACCTCAAAAACGCACCATCGAGTGTCAGAAGTCGCGGGTCAGAAGTCGCGCGCAGCCCACCGGAAGTGGTATGCCCCCTTTCCACTTCTGGTGGAAACTGCCCCCGGTGGCGGATCTGCCCGCTAGGCGTAACAGAAGCACTCGTACGCGGGGGGTTGATTGGGTGCAATCAGAGCAATTCGGAGGCGGCCGAGGAGTCACAGCTATTAGAGCCAAAACAAAAACAAAAAACCACTGAGCAGTTCGCGAAGATCGTGGCCGCAAGCTGCCGGGCGACTCAGTGCGCTCTTAGTGCAGCTCTGCTTTTGTCAGCGACCCGAGCTTAGTTTAGAAGAAAGCGGCGGTGAATTCGGTTGGATTTGGTTCAGGAAAACCCGCGTGGTGGACTCGATGGCCCTGCGCTGGGATTGTTTATTTGGGAGGTGATGGGGTGCCAGTTACAGGATACACTTTGCACGTGTGACACGGCGCCGTTCACTTAACGAGCGATTGGAGTGGGGCTGAGTGATTCCGGAGTACTCATGACAACACGGAGCAACTCAATACCCGCCAGCACTCCCCAGAGGGTGTCCATTCTCTGCACGGAGTCGGAACACGTTTACAGTGGAAAATCTGATCTTCAGGCAGTTCAGGGGAAGTCAGAATTAAGCCCTTACAATAGCCCATGTTGAATTAATACTTATACTATTTGTTAAAGAATATATCTATGTAATATCCTCGCATTTGCTCGGATACTACTGCGCGCGTCAAATACGCAGATCTATAATACGACCAAGCAAATCAGAATAAGGATAATATTGTATTCATTATTAGCATAGCAAATTCAAATGCATATAGGAATGTTTGCCTTGGAAAGTAAAACGCATATCGTTCTCCTGGCAGTTCAATATCGCGATCTTTGGTGTTGTTGAACACATATCTAACTTTAATATTGGGAGTTGCTTTCAATGATTATAGTACATGTACAATACCTCCTTTTTCAGACATAAAACCGACATCGTTTTGGGTAAAACCAAGACAACCATATTTCTCAGTGCATTTCTTGGAAAGAAGGCGACACAGGGGTCTGTTAAATAATAAACGACCACAGTATTCCCGCTAGGTGGCATCAATGAGATTATAGGAATCTTTGGGATTAATTGATGTACCTCTTTAGCACGGGAGGCAGGCCAGTGGATTCTCAAGGCTCTAAGCCTAGTTCGTTAAGAATTTTCTCCCATAGAGCATAGTGAGAGTACAGAATACCACTTAGAGAGTGTGAGATCTTATGAGAGGGGTGTATAAAAGAACCCTTCTTTTATCGATCATAGAGTATCAAACATCGGCCGCAATCTCCACCGGGAATCTTGTGGCCTGCCCTGGTGCAGTTTGAGCAGTTCCGAGCTGCTCACTTGTTGACTCCGCCCACCTCGAACCTAACCACATTGAGCCACTCCTCTAGCCGCAGGTCAAGTTACTCACCGATGCAAACTATTTCCGTCAAAACAAAGAAGGTTAAAGCAATTAGCTTTTAATTAGGTCTAGGGTGATTAAGGAAACTATTTTACCGCCTTCCCTGCTCGGACCGCGTGAGCTTGCATCAAACTTTTCGGGGAAGTGCTCACTTTGTAGGTTATTTTCCCATTTGCAATAACTAATTGAGTGAAATTTTAGCCGCGCACGTCCTTCTGCTTTTGTCAGGTTTGAATGAGCCGCGGGCCGGCTTGATGTCGCCCGGTGACAACCACCTTATTGTGGTAACCCGATGACGCCGGCCTATTTATGACAGTTCAGTGGTTTACTGATGGAAATTGTTCAACAAACAACCTGTTTTGCATGGCCTAATGACAGCAACATAATGAGGGTAACTCAATAGCAACAGCTTATGGCAATGGGGATTGACAGAACGGTGAGGACCCATTTCAGCCTAAAACACCAAAAACTAACTGCATCATTCCCACCACTTACCGAATCACCAGTCCCTGCAACCAGACTCTGCCAGGCGCTATTTTAGCTATTTTTCACAACCCCGACGCCAAAGCTGCGCTATTATTATTGTCATTATCTAGTCGTCCATAACCCCAACGTTCTGTATACGCTTCCTCTTTGGCATTGGCGTTGTGGTTTCTACATACTCAGTCTGGACTTTAACCTCTAAGTCTGGAAGCTGACTGACAGAGTCAAAGGCCCTCCTATTATCTCATCCCTAGTATTCTTCACCCACAGGCTCAACGTTAGTTACTTACCCCCCATGCCCATACCAGTATTGCAGTTCGTTCCCCATGGACTATATCCTGTGTGTCGTCCATTTTTTCAGAGTGTACAGGGGCGAAATAATTGCAGAAAGCATCTCGTTCTGGTCAAAGAAGTCGTTCTCTAACTCGTGTAAATGCTACCTGATATTTACTTGGCGGTTACCTCGTTTATAGTACTCTGCATCAAACTCATGGGAAATGACGATTTTGACCAAAATCTGTCAGTTTCTTTATTAGTCCACAGGCAAAGCAGGGTGTAAACCGGTTCTAAGTGTAGAAAGGGTTGTGTGACTGCATTTATTTAACCCCTAGTATCTTTTTCCCCATAGAATTAACATTTGGAATTCGTACGTTATACCCATGGAGTATTTAGAAAGAATAATCAATAGGGGATCATGCAGTGTTCTTAGACAATGTGATCATGATACAAAATAAACATATCCTCCCAAGGCATGGCAAACCGCTTTGTAAGCAATATCCATGCCGAATTTATAACATTTTATCGTGTAGACCCCGGCCCGATTATTCTATTTGAATTTATCCTACCAATATTTTACTATAGAGGAAACCTAGAGGAGCTCGTACCCAATCGAGTTTGAATAGCGTAGTAATTCACAAGACGAAGCTGCGTGAATTACGTAGCGATACAAACGAGATGGGATCGAGTTATGACCTTAAACTTGAATGGGTTTCCGAATTTATCTCACCCTTCATATTGCCTGACTGGCTAACATTTGTGACATGATCCCCTATTGATGATTCTTTCTAAATACTCCATGGGTATAACGTACGAATTCCAAAGCGTGAAATGATTGCATACTTGCATGTCACTATATAAACAAGCTTTCTTCATAATTTTTACCTGCTGACAAAATGATCAGTGAATCTGAGGAGGCACCCGTTTTAAATATGGAGATGAACAAGCGATAAACGAGGAAAACAAATGGGCACAGAGATCAGCAATTCAGTTTATCGATGGATTTTCCGGTCATATGTATACATATGGCCTGACCCTGACCTCGTTCTATTTGTAGCTGTCTAACCTTGCCCTACTGACATGCATTCCATGGTACCTTCTCCTGTGGACTGGAAAACAGTTCTGCAAAAGCATTTTCCCCAGCAGGATTCTGACAGCCGACTTAACACGCATCGTTTAGCGCGGCCGTGATGAATGGATTTGACGTGATTTCTCCTTCTATCCACTTGAACTCTCCCTGACCTAGCCCCCTTTCACGTTTGAAAAGGTGACCTTATGGTTGTTCCCGGTGTGGAGTAACATGACTGGGCAAGACTCCAGGGTAAAGGCTGATGGCGATGTCAAGACTTAAGGTGAAGAATGGGACATGAGATCCTAGAGCTAGTTGGATGATTTAAGTCCAATGCACATCTACCAATTTGGGGTTGAACGATTAGTTCCAAAATCGTATGGTTGTCGGTGAACTTGTCACAGGCAAAATACTTAACCATGTCGGCCATCGGAATGTTCTGTTTTCACCAACTGGATTTATCAACATGTTGATAAACCTTTGGTAACGATTTAGGAACACCGACTAGCAACTCTTCGGTGACAAAAGAACATAACGCATGTGCGGGCGGGAGTGATTCACTAATCGTTGGCTGACCCTTACCTAGCTGCTCCACATCTATTGACTAGGGCCGACTCTGTTAGGATGCCTCGCCTGAGACAGAAAAGGGTTCCTTTGTTGCCAACTAAGGTACATCAATGTTTCGAAGTCGTTAGATATCGATTGGACTTTAGGGTTGTACATAAAGAGCCTTTTCTGCTTGATAACGAGACCCATGGACGATGTGGGTCAACACTATTAAACACCAAAGGCCAGAAATCCACTGACCTCCCGGCACACTACGACAAGCGTTCCCACACATTACGACACAGAATTTCTTAACATTCCGACACAGAACGATGCAGTATTTTAGTTTCATATTCTGCCATTCTATAAAACCGAATCTTCAACATTCTGAAAATGTTAAAATGCAGTACTCTTATTTCATAGCTATGTTATAGCTATGTCGGAGCCATATCGCAAGCAATGTATGCCTCGCTTTATGGATGATCTTTTGTCAGGTTGAACAGTTTTTTTTTCTGAACGAGATTAAATACTATCAAACAATAACCTTCCTCCGAGGTCTCCTTGTAACCTGTCCTTTCGCTAGCACAAGTTATTGAACGGCCCCCTGGGGTGAGGTTTAAAACGATACAATGACACAGCTGGGGTGGAGGGCAGTGCGATAGTGTGCCTTTTGTTATTCACGAGTTGCCATAACTGAAGTGGGACAGTTATAAAGAACTGCATTAAGAGGAGTCAGAAGTTTCGGGTACGCCATGCGTTTGGCGGCTCGCAAATTCACGAGGCGATGGCTGAGATAGATCGGATATTAACAAAGCAAATGGCGTGCACAAACCTTTATTATCCGCGTGATGCAAAGTGTCCATAGAAAGCACATAGGGAGTCCTGCGCATAAGGATTTGTTGAATGCTCCGGGCGGCACATACGGAAAAATAGTACTTATGTAAAAATAGTGCATAGTTAAACGAACCGATATCGACATGCCACTTGTCCAGAAATGGTGGATAATATAAATACAATTTAGACTTGTTTCAGATACAATCGTGTGTATGCTCCTCGGAGATGATACCCTATGCAATATGCATATGCTCGGATATTACTACACGTCGGAGGATATGGGCGCTTGTACCTGAAACCAGTCAATATTGTGTATTCATCTCACCCCATGTATAACGGGATTCACACCGAGAGACTCATTAATCTGTGACTCGTGCCATCTTCTCCCCAGTTTCTGATATTCCTATATACCCATTATTGAACTGACTAGAGTTACATACCGCTGCTGGGGGTGCATTAAAAATAAGTTATGTGTCGAGGTTGACGTTTTCGTCCCGCTCTCATGTTTTCGTCCCGCTCTGACGTTTTCGTCCCGCTCTGATCACGTGATACAATACAGCAGCGGGACGAAACAATAGCTGTTGTGGTTACTCGATAAGGGTGGCCATTTGTTCGGTAGTGTTTCAGGTAAAGAATTAAGCATTTTTATCGATATTTGAAGGTATATAGGAATAGGGAAACCAAGTACCAGTAAGCAAAAGTCAAAGTTGCTTGGTAAGGCTTGGAAAAATTACTGCCCAAGGCGTAAGCCGCGGGCAGTAATTTTTCCAAGCCTTACCTCATAACTTTGAACTTTTGCTCACCGGAACATAGTTTCCCTCTAATTCTACCTTTGTCCAATATTCTCAGAGCAGAATGCTCAAATTCAGTTTTCCCAGTCTCTAGGGAAAAGGGGGATGTGTTTCAAATAGAAGGACAAAGACGGTACATAGTCTCAGACAAGCTTCCTTTCAAAAGGTACATATTCTCTGGCGTGCAGCTTTTACCTGTGTTAACTGTGTTGACTCAAGTACCCATGTCTAGGGTACATAGTCTCTGGTGTGGGGCCCCCATCATGTATGAATTTGTGAAAAAGACCATCACTTTAAAAAGAATATATATTTATTGACGAACAAGTTTTTTCATCATGAGATTTCTCAATTTACGTATCTACACTCATTTGAAATTCATGGAAATACACGATAATGGAATGACAATGTTCCTAATGTTATAAGACTTATTAGCCATTTCCCTGAAACACTAACAAAATCGATATGCCCTCTTACGGGGAAGCAACGTTAAATCCAACAAGTATCTATCAGGTACCAGCTGAATGCAATCCCCCAATGCACCAGAACAAATGGTGGTAGTTACCTGGCCTAATATATGAGTGCACATTGGCCAGGGTTACAGAATAACCTCTCCCCTCCCCTCCGCTGCCCTCCCCTGCGCTGCCCTCCCCCTCCGCTGCCCTCCACTGCCTTCTGCTGCCCTCCCCTGCCCTCCGCTGCCCTCTGCTGCCCTCCCCTCCCCTCCCCTCCACTCCGCTCCCCTCCGCTCCCCTCCGCTCCCCTCCCCTCCCCTCCCCTCCCCTCCCCTCCCCTCCCCTCCCCTCCCCTCCCCTCCACTCCCCTCCCCTCCACACGTAGCCGACGTTGCGCTCTGACGGGGTTAGGGTGAATGCACGCCATCCATGTTAATGCCCGTTTCATGCCGGGTCCGTGGCATACTGCGCCGTAAAGCGAGCTGCTCGCACCCAGACGGGACGTAAACCAGACCCCCGAACAATCCCGGCATTGAGGTCCAGTCTGCCGTCACCACCGGTGGCCGGACCGCCCCCGCCCGGCCCCGTTAACCGGCCGTAAACCCCCGCTATGCCGGCAACACGCCCCGCTGTCCGCCCCTTAGACTGGCCTAAGTCCCCGAGTCCTATACCTTCGCCCTTCGCCATGGTTAATACATGTCTCCATTAACTAAAATATCTGAAGTGTGAGATAGTGCAAGAACTATGTGGAAACATTCTATATTTGTTTCTCTGGTGCGATGTTCTGGTATGTTTTCTTTTTCCAATTATTGTTCATCATTGGAGTGAGCAAGTGTGGTCTATTGGATATACAATTGTGTATCCATGGATTGTTCGTACACAATAGACAAATTATTACTTTGACTATGTGCCTGCTTTTTCTGTATTAATAAACGGAGTTCAACTCTCTTATGAAAAAAAAAGAAAGTTAAATATATATCTGAAGTGTGTATAGCATATACCACTTTATTAAGGTTGACTCCATGATCTCACCCACGTTATTTATGTCCCATCGGCTTAACATAGGGAACCCGTTCTCCATGTCCCTACGAGTATTGGAGTCCGTTCTTTATGTTCTATAGCCTGTGCGTCGTCCATTTATTTTGAGTATACAGGGGTGAGGTAAATACAGAAAACAACTCATTTCGGTCAAAGCAGTTGTTCACCAACTCGTTTGAATGCTACGTGATATTCACTTGACTGTTACCTCGTTCATATCACAAAAATGGTACCCACTGCCCATTCAGCTTAAAACCCGCCATTAGAATGAGAGGCAGGGGTCTGGGGAAGCGAGTGGAAGAACAACCGTATAGCCGAATTTGGTGATTGTGTTACACAGTATCCCCTTAGGAATTGCTTTAAAAAATGTCAAATAAAAAATAAATAAACGGGACCCTTGACCAAAATCAAAGACTTCAGCAAGTCTACGCCCTTCACTGAGAGGTTAATGGCGTTAGTTTCACAGGTCCCTGCCCGCCCATCGCCATACCCTCCTTTGTGACGCACTAACCAGACCCCTCGTTAAGTGCACGTATCCCCGCCATTCTCCAGTACGAGATAAACGTACACAATGATCGCTCCATGAACTGGCGCAGGTAAAGGTGTAAGGTGGGATCGGTTTGGAGTGATAGATGGTTAAGGGCCAACAGCAGGGCATCGTTTGGGATGATGGATGAATTAGATATACACGGATGTAGGGGTGATAAAGGGGCTGTATAAAGAGAGGGACAGCTTTTTAACGATGACTTTATTACCCACTGAACTAACGCGAACACAGCGGAGTCCCCCTGGCGGGGATACCATTCAATTTGGGGCACTTTCACCTCGTAGTTCATGATTTTTTTTTGTTGCTTTTTTATTGGATCAATGCAGGATACAGTGGTCCTCCATTGTCAAGAAAAAGTACCGAAATACATTTGCATCATTAAAATGTTTACCTCTTTGAATTGACGTACTTGGAATTTCATGTAAACAAATAATCAGACAGTGATTTGCATAAGGCATCATATATTTATGTTTGCGGTATTTGTTATAAAGGAAATAATGTTTCACACAAACATATGAATCAAAGTTTTCTCTTTAATTGGTAAGAATAGACTCGTTAAATCATAAAGACTTACCAGATACCGAACTTCACAAAATGAGTAGATTAAAATATTAGAAATACATCGTTTGTATTGTTCCAATTTTTCGTTATCATCGCATTTAATCCCTTACTCCAGTTATAGTCACCTAGTCTATCTTTGTTTTAAGATGTTTGGTTAACCCCGTTGCTCAGACCACCCTGTAAAACGGACCACGTCTTTGATAGAGGTTGGATATTTATTTAACATGGACCCTTCTCTGAAGATCCTAGAACTATGATATGACAGTTCTAGGAGAATCCATTAAGATAGTCTATGGTACCCTGGTTCAAAGCCCCAAATCGGTACTACTTACAGGCCTAGACCCTACAGCTACAGCCTGGATCCATACGATGGGATTCATGTACCTCACGGGGTGTTAATCTGAGACAAATCTTCCTGAGATTGTGTACTCTAAGGCCTGGCGTCCACCTACTACGATAGAAATTTAGACCTGCCGATATTGCACCGATACAAAAAGAAAATATCGGAAATATATCGGGAAGGTGCAAAATCGTAGAGATATCTCGAGACATGCCCATTCACCATTCATTGTATGAGGTTTTTATCGGTGTCTAATCGCAGGAACATGGTCAACTGCCCCGACATTAGGGGACCTTCCGACGCGATTTTGATTTTTTATCGGGAGGTGCATAGTAGACAATATCGGAACCAGAAATATATAGAGAAATATGATATCGTCAGGCATACTCTATGATATAGCCAAAAGATTAGTACATATAGGCTGGGTTTTTAAAACACAGAGCGAAAATGAATCGATGACTATGGGCGATACCGGTAAATATCTCCATGGAGTTGTACTATCTAATCGCAAGCGTCTGGAAATAATAAATCCTATATTTCACCCTGGAATTTGTTGCTACCTCCCAAGGGGAACCGATGATGCAATTGACATGAACATGTGTACTGTTTAAAGTTTCACTTTAAGAGATACCTGAAGGTTGGCAATCTGGAAAGTCCATGTAAGTCAAATGCCATGTCAGTTAGGAACAGCTTCAATCTTAAAATTTTAACTTAAAGAAGGGGAGCAGAAGAAAATAACCACACCGAAAATATAGGTTCACAGGAACAGGTTTGTGCTGTTGTAACGTCTGCTACAGTTGTAAGATATCCTGTGGACATATATACCTTTTGCTTTGCCCGATCCTAACTCACACTCTGAAAAACTTTGACAATTGAGGCCTTTTCGAATGTAATGGAGGACACATCTTTGTACAGATTAATCCCAAACTGGTATTGTTATATATATCATATAAGATATGTACAGTTGTGTATATGTATGTATGTATATATGTTTGTATGTATAGATTTACTGACTTACAATATATATTTGATAACAGATGTGCGTCGTCCTTTTTTTCATGTATACATGGGTGAGATAAATAAGGAAAGCAGCTCGCTTTGGTCAAATAAGTCGTTCTCCAACTCGTTTGAATGCTACGTTATATTCACTTGGCTGTTGCCTCGTTCATATCACTCTACAACAAACTCGTGGAAAATGACGACTTTGACCCAAACTTGTTGGTTTCCTCCTTAGTTTATATAGTGAGAGAATTGGGGGACTTACAGGGGGTTGTGTGCCTATATAACAAGTCTTTGATTCCTGGGGCCTTGATAATTGAGGCCTTTTCGAATGTAATGGAGGACACATCTTTGTACAGATTAATCCCAAACTGGTATGGTCATATATATATCATATATGATATGTATATTTGTGTATATGTATGTATATATGTATGTATGTATAAATATACTTACTAACAATATATATTTGATAACAGATGTAGCGACCTACATCTTTTAAGACTGCCTTCAACAAAGACTGACAGTTTTAAAGAGTGAAAACACAAATCCTATCCTGTTATCCCTCTTTCTATACAAACTCACCCGCAGTCTATGTTTCCTTAGAGGGAGGGAGGTGCGTTTTTAATCAACGGTTAGGGAGTCCATGGCAGTGACTATGGCTTCAATAAGGCATCTGTGAGATAGTAGGGTCGTGATGGAGGTGACAGATAGGGTCACGTGGAGGGGAGGGGTCGTAATCCGGGCGACAGCTGGGTCAGTGAGGTGGAGGGCAATGCTGGTGACTCAGATACTCCAGCTGAAGCCTGGGTGATATAGATATACATTATAGGTGAGGTGAGTCTCATTACACTCTAAAGGCGGGCGTCCACCTACTATGATATGGCTCCGATATGGTCTACGATGCACCTCCCGATGAAAAATCAAAATCGCGTCGGAAGGTCACCTAATATCGGGGCGGTTAACCATGTTTCTGCGATTAGACACCGATAAAAAACCCATTCAATGCATGGTGGATTGGCATGTCTAGACATATGTCTACGATTTTGGACCTTCCCGATATGTCTCTGATATTTGCTTTTTGTATCGGTGCCATATCGGGAGGTCTAAGTTTATATCGTAGTAGGTGGACGCCAGGCCTAAAGGCTTGCGTCCACCAACCATGACAAGGCTAAGTCAAGAGCCGAAAAGGAAGTTCCAATCGGCGCCTTGTCGCAGCCTTGTCGTAAGAAGGGGTGCTCTGCGACAGCGTTGTCGGGGCGTGTCGTAGACGTCACTGGGTCCCGTGAAAAAATGTCCCTGGTTCCGACACACTACGAGAGTAACATTGAGGAAACCACCACACTCCACGACAAGGGTCTGGTCGTGGGAAAAATCGAACATGTTCGATTTTGTCGTAACCTTGTCGGAAGGCTCCCGACAAGCTTCCAATCATGGCTTTGTCGTGGACCTTGTCGGGAGGCATAGTCGTAGCCTTGTCTTGGTTGGTGGACGCCCCCCTTAAATGTTCCACACTCTCGGCTATTCCCTGTAGTAATTATATAGAACGTCCTGACCATGCTGTACAAGTCACAGAACGAGATACTAATTTACGGTTTGTACAGACAGAGGCGTTTATGCCGAGTTCCGTACAAATGGTAAATTATCATCGAGTTCTGTGGCTTGTACAAACATGGTTGGACGTTATATATTTACTATATACCCGAAATTAAAAAAAAAAAAATTTTTAATTTAGCTTAACAACCAATATCTTAATAAACGTGTATGGCAAGGTGGTCCGTATTTTAGTGTACGGACCAGTGGTCCGTACAGTATCTTTACGTTATATGGCAAAACGGTGCGTATTTACAGTATATACAGCATGGGTATATAGTAACTGACCACACTGACTCTCACCCTCCTGACCACTGCCCTACTCACCCTGCACTACACGTTACAGTCTCAGTGGTGAGGTCTTTATCTGCAGCGTGTTCGTGATGCCGCAGGTTTGATTAGCAATTTCCACACGATTTATCCCGGCGGTCTGGAGGCGGGGGCGGAGGGCGGGCGGTCATTGGCCGGTTATCGGCCGGTCATCGCCCCGGTAATCCCCGGTCTCGGCCCCGCTGACCATCAAAAGAGAACCAGTCATCCGGCACAGCCCATACTGAGAGGTCATCAAGTCACTCGCCCGACTAATAAACTGCCGCTAGACAATCCCGCTCAAAGCCTGTCACCTACCGCATACTGCCTACTTTTTCTACCTGGTGCTTTATCGTCCGCTGCCTACTTCCCACTGCCTACCACCCACTGCCTACTACCCACTGCCTATCACCCACTGCGTACCATACACTACCTACCACCCACTTCCTACCACCCACTTCTTAGCATACACTACCTACCACCCACTGCCTATCACCCACTTTCTACCTCCGACTGCCTACCACCCTCTGTCGACCATCCACTGCCTACTACCCACTGCCTACCACCCACTGTCTACCACCCAGTACCGACCACCAACTGCCTACTATCCACTGCCTACCGTACCAGATCCACTAAGGGGATTTTCCATGTGAATTTGGGTTCGCAGACGATCGCAGACGTTCGCAGACGTTCGCATTGAACATGCGAATGCCTTGCGACAATATTCAATATATTGAATATCATCGCATGGGATTCGCACAGTCACATGGATCGCAGATGCACTCGCTTGGTCGCCTTAGTGGATCTGGCGCTTACCACCACTGCCTACTATCCACTGCGTACCTCCCAATGCCTATCACCCACTTCTTACCATACTCTACCTACCACCCACTGCCTAACAACCACTGCCTACTGCCCACTCCTACAAGCTCCTTTGTCGTCTACTGCCTACCATTCACTATCTACTACCTACTGCCTACAGTGCCAGATCCACTAAGGCGATTTTCCATGCGAATTTGGGTTCACAGACGTTCGCAGACGTTCGCAGACGTTCGCAGACGTTCGCATGGACATGCGAATGCCTTGCGACAATATCTAATATATTGAATATTATCGCATGGGATTCGCACAGTCGCACGGATCGCGGACGCATTCGCTTGGTCACCTTAGTGGATTTGGCACTTACCACACACTGCCTTGCATGCGATCCTACCTACCGCTTTCTACCTCCCACTACCTATCAAACACTGCCTACTATGCAATCTTACCATACACTGCCTACTATGCAATACCTACCACACACTGCCTACCATATACAATCTAACACACGTTACCTACTACCCACTATCAGTTTACTAGGTGTTTTTCTTCATAGGATTACAGTTACCGATGTACAGTCAGGAAGCACCGACGAACTTTTGGCACTGCTGATTTAAAATGGAAACTGGCTGTAAGGAGAACACAAAAAGTCTACACCGTTCTCGTCGGCCATTGGTTACTATAGAGGAAACCCATGAAAATGTAGGGTCAGAGTTCGTATCCCACAAGGCGAAGCCACGTGAATCATGTAGCAATTCAAACAAGATGGGATCCAGCTCTAGCTGATACTAAACTTGAATAGGTTTCTGAATTCATCTCATCCTTCACATTGACTAATAGGCTAACATTTATGACATTATCCCCCATTGAATATTTTTCCAAATTATCGCATGGGCGTTGGATACGAGTTCCCAATGTAAAGTCTATGGAGGGAAAAATACCAGGTGTGAGATAAAGAACCCATTCTCTCTCCGACCTCCTGTTGATGAACGGATCCTCGTAGCACTTGTCACTAGAGAGTCTCTCCTAGACTTGCTCAAGTCTTTGATTATGAACATTCATTAAATGATTAAAGAAAATCGGAATACAATTCATTATAGCATGTGTCCTTCTATGACTGGTCCATGAATCAAAGACTTGTCCACTCTGACCAAAACCTCCTGTTTATGACCCCAGGCCACTCCCTGTAACCCTATACCTCCCTCTACCCCTCCCCCCTCACTTCCTCCAGTTCCCTGCCTGCCTGTATTTCATAGCGATATATTTCGCCTACTCCTGACTATGTCTCGATTGAGATCAAAGTGAGAGGGTATCAACCTCCCAGCAGATATCCTGACCAGTAGCCAGACCTCTGCTTGTGGAGTGTGCTGAAATCGCACCAGTCTACACGGCGGATTACGGATGAGACCAGTCCCTGTGTCACTCAGAAGGGGTGGAGGGGTAGGATACAGGGACTGAGGCTAGTCTATGTCTCTCCCTGCCTTCTGCAGAGCAATCAACAGTCCACCCCGCCGAGTAGCAGTTTCCCCCGCCGTCTTGTTTATTGCTCTTTTCGCAATATTGAAACAAAAGGCTGTGGCATTTGATAGCTGCGGTATAATCTGTTTACCCGTATTATAATCCAGGACTTTTTCACATGAGAGGTTTCCTTTAAGACAAACATGAATACAGTTACAAATAAGGTCCCTTATTGTTGAGGATGTGGAGTTTTTTCCTATCGAGAACAAATATTTTTTGGAGTGCGGAATAACGTGCATAGTTTAGGGAGAAGTTATAGACTTTCCTTGTTTTTGTACAGTTCCTTCCCCATCTGTGGATCCGACTGGTGCTTGATATAATTGTATCCAAGACATGTAGTTCCAGAAATGAAAGGTTTACTGGGTGCAAGTGGGTTACAGCATAGAACGAGAACCCCTGGAAAGCCCACTCGCGGCCGTTCAGCGTTGCGCCTATGGGAAGAACTCGTTCTCGAGATACAGTGGAGGTGAACTTCCGGTTACCCATTCGACAGTGCAATCCGCCTCACAGTGTTCCAGGTATATCTCAGCCGAGGCCCCTAGCGGATACCCCGGGAAACAGCATCAGCATACATCTAATCGGCCATGCTAGAAGCGTGAACCGGATGTTTTACTCCCCTGTAGGCACCGGCACATGCGCGCCACTAGTTAACAGGGCTGCACATTGAGTGGGCTTTCCAGGGGTTCAGGGTTCCTTGGTTACAGAAAACGATCCATAGACTGAATATAACCCATACCTTTTAATGTTTGTTTATCTATAATTGAACGCTAATTGATCAACCATGAACTTACATTTTGCTACTAGTATTATAGTAAGACAGCTTACTTATGATTTTTGTTTTTTTATCTACAGGTCCAGCTACTGTTGTAAAGGCGGATATGAATATACGCAGCATGGGTCCTATATCAGAAGTCGATATGGTGAGTGTACTCTACAACGAATTTTCAGTGATTAAATAGTGGAAATCCAACCTGTCACAGACCCTATCTATATTAACTGGAAACCGCTGTACCGCCGAATAGAGACATAGATAACTCCAATATGCGCAGATAATACTATTTATCCTATGAATGAGATCGAGGAATCACGACTGGTTCCATGATCACGATTATCACAACGACTTTGAATAAGCAATATGTCAGCGGGGTGTCAAGATCGACTCCATGCTTGCTTGAACTAATAACTGACTATCAATACTGTATATCAGGTGGTGTCTGTGATATAGTGCATGCCTCACTGAGCAAAATCGACAAAATCAGGAAAAAAATCAAACGGAAATTTGAAAAATCTGAAAATTGAAAACAATCATTTTTTTTTTTTTTTTTTTTTTTTTGTACAGGGACTCAGACACACGCCTCGTTTCACAATCTCCATTATTTGTAATTGACTCCCAACTTACCTTACTCCACCTTATTAAACCATTGAAACTTCCTCTTGTCATCATCATCAGGTCAAATCTAGTTCGTAGACATTGTTGCATATCTATCTTAATCAATATGTAATTCTTGCACTTCTCTATAACTTCAACCACGTGTTTGTTCTTGCACTTGTTACAAAATATAGTAGAAATGTGACGAAGACAATATAATGAGAGTAAAGTAGATATCAGGGAAAGCGAGCTGTCACAGGGATGATGGAAGATCGAAGTCTTTTGTCTTTTCCGAATCAAACCCAATAAAAAAATGTTAAAAAAATTATTATCTATTATCCGCCTAGTACAAAGTTACCATAGTAAACCTATGGGAACTCTGTATGGGCATAACAGATATGTTGTAGGCACCAGGTTGCGATAAGGTGTGAATATATATACATGGGAATAAGGTGCATATTGAAAAAGAGTGTGTAATTAAACCTTTTTAATTACACATAGTTATATTTTCTTTGATATTGGGGAATGAAGCGAGGGAATCAAATGAAAGTAAATCATATTTCTAGGTTATTTACAGTATATTTAATGTCACTGCCTCAAATTATATATAGTATCAGCCTTCCTGTCGCAATTAAAACATTCAGATCGGCATTGTGGTTCTTCAGTATGTTTCGACTTTATATGTTTGTAAGATAAGGCTATCGGAGATGTATTTAAAACCTATTACCCTAATTAAGTCGATAATAATTAAATTAGTGTCAAGAGGCAAGAACCGCATGGCAGCGCTGAATGGTAAAAATAGTATAGCTTCATCACAAAAAACATGTCGACAGATTTAATACTCATTTGTCTGAGTAAGAAGTCAACCATCTCATTTTGTTTGTCGTTGGTCAGGTTATAAGCTGAGTAGAAGCTTAATGGCATTATTTTACTTTTGGCTCGTTTCCAGTTTAATTCGTTTTGGGTAAAATACATTTAGCTATCAATTTGTAATACAGAATCATTACAATATATAATACAATAGATTTTGATGGCATAGGTGATTGTGGACATTTACACTGTAGGTGTTCGGACTATTAAGTTATAGCTAGAGCTAGGGTCATGGTGAATCCATGAAATGATAATCCCATACGGGCAGCAATTCTTTTAGTTTTTTTTTTATTTCACTGAAGTAACAGAGACAGTCTGCCAGTTAGCAGGTTTTGTGTGTCTTCCAATGATACATTTATACATATGGATATCAACACAAGAACTTTCATCTTAGAAATAGAGACTAGTGAATTGGTGAGATAAGTTAATGAGATGAGATGATTCCATATGACCACATTTCTAGACATTTGCTTGCATAGTCCATTGCCTACATTCCTTCTTCACAAAGGCTTTATACGTGGACACCATTTCACAATCGTGGACCTCCTTAGGCAATGCATTCCAATGCAACATTCCCTCATAGAGGGGGTTGCGCTTGAAATGGCCCGTTCGAGGTCGCTTGAGACACAACTGCCTCTTCATTTGGTTTCTAGTTCTAGGAGTTACACCAGGCTTTAAGTTCTTACAATACGCATGAAGACCATCTTCAGATATTTCCTACGAGTTATAAGCATGTCAACACGACATCGTTCATGGAGATCATTTACACTTAAGTCACCCACTCTAGAGCGAATACATACTCTCAGGGCTCTGTTTTGTAGCCTTTGCACTCGTTAGCAGTTTTGTAGTGGCACCATTTATAAAGTATCCAGAATAATCAAATATCGGTAAAATCATGGTTTTATGAATTTTGATACTAAGAGCTGTACTTATGAATTTCATGATCCTTAAAAGTTGGTAAATATGTTGATTGACCTTTTTTATGGTCTCATTTATCATACTACTCCAATTGTCAATATCTATTTAGTTTTATAGTAGTCTGAGTCATGATATCGAATGGAAAATGGGAAACGGTTAGAGAGGTGCCCATGATATTTGTATCAACTCACAATGGTGTCTGCGATGTAAGGAGCACATGTTAGTGAGTATAAAGCCCAGCGTCCACCTACTACGACATGGCTCCGATATGGTCTATGATGCACCTCCCGATTAAAAATCAAAATCGCGTCGGAAGGTCACTTAATATCGGGGCAGTTGACTGCGATCAAGCACCGAAAAAAAACCTTACACTGTGTGGTGGATTGGCATGTCTAGACATTTGTCTATGATTTTTTGCATGTTCCTGATATATCTCCGATATTTGCTTTTTGCATCGGTGCCATATCTGTGGGTCTAAATTTCTATCGTAGCAGGTGAATACCAGGCCTAAGAACAATATACACAGGGACCTGTTTCACTAGTTTCGTTACATGTCTAGATGGCGTCTAGATGGTGTGTCCGGTTTCATAAGAACTAGACATTAGACTTCGTTTTGTCCATTCTTGCTTGCGCTGTTGGTGCCGCTTTCCATGTCTGTCTAACACTTTTGTCACAAAACTAGTGAAACAGGTCCATGATGTGTAGATTTGTCTAATTCCTATGTTTGAGGTCTGTCTTTTCCTAAGGGCAGCTACTTGTGTTGTCACGAAACTAGACAACCCCAATGTCTGTATGGTGTCACAGACATGTCACGAAACTAGTGAAACAGGTCCCAGGTGTATAATAAATGACATCACACATATATCACAATCCTGAGAGTAATCACAACTTTACAGCTCTTATGGTATGGCATACTTATTGCAATTTTTACATAAAGTAACTAAGGCCTTACTTTATAGACTAAATATATAGTGACCGACAGCAGAGTTTGGAATAAATACAAGTCTTAGCAAATATTCAAATTACTATACTCAGATATGCATTCATATCATATAGTTTCTAGATAATAAACTACACAGTTGCATACACATTCTCTATACTAAATATGATTACATTCACAACTGTGGAGTTAATATGATATCAAGTTCTCTTTGAGGTTGTACTCAAAGTGGGTCTGTCCTCCTGATACTCCCTGCTGTATCCTTAGTGAATGTCCAATGTCTTAGTCTCTTTATCTTGTTGATAGAAATAATCCTCATACGTAAGCAGTGGTGAGGTACATAATGGTCACCAATTTAGAATTGGGCCTTAATCAATGTTTTCTCACGTACTAGGAATCATCTTTCGGCTGGGCTTTTTGTCTTGATGAAACACAACCTTAAAGCCCTGCCCCTAACAAAGCCGATTCTGGTCCCGATAAGCCTTATGATTGACTTCCCGACACCATACTGATTCCATCGTGAGGTCAGCAAAATTCGTGGCAGTGGAACAGGTTTCTGCGATTCCATCTACGACACCTCACGATAGGCTGCAATTTAAAACATCATTCGTAGAGGTCCTGATAAATTTTTCGTAGCTTGTTATTAGGTATTGTAGCCTATTGGAAAGATATCGTGGTAATCGAGTATGATTCACACATTGGATCATGACAGAGGTCTATGGTTCTGGGACCTCCCAATAGGCTACGATTTGGCCATTTCAAATCGTACCCATCGAGAAATATGTCGTAGACCGTCAGCATAGGTGGGCACAGGGCTTTATGCAGAATATGTAAATTACCTTGCCTGGAGCCACTTGGAAATAGCAACTGCTCCACCAGGTGTCTATCAAGGTGAATTATGGTGGTGAATAATGAATCAGACCAATTTGAGTATCGTTACAGGCACTCAGGCAAAAAGCTGCGATGGGTGACAATGCAGTATGGCTAAGTATGTCCCTGCGATGGAAGCTGATACCTGATGAGATTAAAGCATATCATTGTGCTAGTCAAGCTTCGGGTTAATAGTGCTCTTCATCATCCACCTGATACAAAGTGCCCATAGAGAAAACATTGGGAGTTTGTATCACCATATCTAGAGCATAGAGATATATCCACCTAATACAACGTGTCCATAGAAAACACAGGGAGTGTGTATCACCATACCTGGAGCATAGAGATATATTCACCTAATACAAAGTGTCCATAGAAAACACAGGGAGAGTGTATCACCATACCTGGAGCATAGACATATATTCACCTACTACAAATTGTCCATAGAAAACACATAGGGAGTGTGTATTACCATACCCGGAGCATATCCACATAATACAAAGTGTACATAGAAAACACATGGGCAGCGTGTATCTACATACCCGGAGCCTATAGATATATCCACCTGATAAAGTGTCCATAGAAAACATATGGACAGCTTGTATCGTCATACCCGGAGCATAGAGATATTTGCTGTATGGAGCGTGATACAAAAACCAGCGCATACGATAAAATAGGAGTTGAGTCGGTGCAATATCCTGACATGCTCCCAGATATTACTACGCAGCATGAGCATACAACCGCCTGTATCTGAAACCAGACAATATTGTGTATGTAAAAACCTACTTCCACCTGCCGACTCCTGGCCTCCTATACATTGGCCATCTATTACTGACGACTTTTTGTATTGTTATTATTATTATTATTATTATTATTATTATTATTATTATCAGAAACAGAAAGGTCAGTGACCGATCTTTGTTCTGATTTTTGACATTGTTCACACCTATTCCCGGCAAGATTGCCAGAAATCAATTCAAATATATTGATTTTATCATGAATCGAGTCAAGCAATAGGTATGAAAAAATTCGGTTGCCAAGTGGACCATAGATAAACAAATTTTTAGATTTTTTTTTCCTAGGAATTTTTATTAAGGGAATATTGTGTATAAAATCACCAAGTTCAGCGATACAGCCTTTTTCCAATCAGGCCCTCGCCCCCTACTCTTCATTCTAGTGGTGTTTGTTAAGCCGAATGATCAGCACATACCATTTATGTGCAAGTCTTTGATATTATCTCACCCCGGTATTTTTCTCCATATGCCTAACATAGGAACTCGTACTCCACGGCTGTGAAAGTATTGTACCCAATACTCAATGGCTAATTTGGCGAGTTATTCCAGCAATAAATGATGTTATACGGGGTGAGATAAAATCAGAAACCCACTCGATGAGAATAACTTGGTCTGCACTCCACCTCGTTTGACCGCTACGTAATTCACCCTGCTTCGCTTCGTGGATTACTCCGCAGTCAAACTCGGTGGAGTACGGGCCAAGTTATTCTCATCTCGTGGGTTTCCTTCTAATGAACCCACAACCTCCCATGCTTGAGGAGAGCACAACTACAACCTACCTGTCGTTTACATTGCACGACTCAAAATGTGATGACTGTAGATCATCAAGCCAATAGCCATAAGGTGGTGGAATGTCCACCGCAAAAGTCGTCGACCTCAGAATGTACCCTGAATGAAATAGGCGTGGGCATCAGAGTGTTTTTCCAATAGTAGTCAGGTGGTGCCGAATTCTATAATCTGATGTAACCAGGTGATTTGCAGTCGCCATATATGCTTGGCGTTTACATTAATTAGACGATTTTAGATCATTTTATTGCTGAAAGTCAACAGGAGGTGCAAAATACCAGAATCGCCGACCAGAATCGTCTAGTGTAAACGCCGGGTGTGCCACCATTCTCTGGCTAAGATATATATTTGGCCATTGCACCGTTGTCCTCTTGTTTACATTTTTAGAACGAGTGCTTCTTAAAAATTGCCGATTATTTTATCGGCAGTTGGATACAGGCCGTGGAGCAGCCTCCAAAAACAACCTGATTCAGTTTAACGTAACTTGAACACCCGGTTATTTGTATTCTCACGATGCTGAGAAGCCGGTGCAGTACCAAAATCGGTTACCCTGCCAAAAATGGTAATTATCGCCCACTAGTATCTTGTGCGCATGTGCGAACATACACAGTGATGAAATTTGCTGAAATTAAGCATATCACAACATGTAATTCTTATGTCTAAATTCTACTCTTTTCATTTATTTACATTAAAATCACATCAAAATAGAAGTACATCCGATAGTCCGTGAAATCTGACCGGAAGAGCATATGCAGACGCATTTGCATATTGGGTGGGCGATAATTACCATTTTTGGCAGGGTAACCGATATTGGCACTACACTGGGAACAGTACAAAATCAGCAAGAAGTGTACAAAGCTTCTTCTAAGGAACCCTACAGCTGTTTGAACATCAGCTAAAAGGTAGGGACCCCTTTATGTTCCTGAAGACCCTATTTAAGTTAGTATTTATGCAGGTTTCTCATACTAAGTTACCGTTCAATTTTATCCGTCGACGTGATAAGGATGGAATTTCACAGGCATAAACCCGGGCCAGGGCAAAACCAATGAGCCTCTGTGTACCCATAAAAATACCCAATGTCATGTACAAAGCCGGAGACACATAAAGGGAGAAACCCGGCGTTTTTCTGAATCGCCAACACAACATGGAGTGTATATGAGCTATTATTTCAGATGTCACCTGGTTATTGCATCCGAGACCTCTTTCACTAGTTTCGTGACATGTCTGTGACACCATACAGACATTGGGGTTGTCTAGTTTCGTGACAACACAAGTAGCTACCCTTAGGAAAAGACAGACCCCAAACATAAGAATTAGACAAATCTACACATCATGGACCTGTTTCACTAGTTTCGTGACAAAAGTGTTAGACAGACATGAAAAGCACCACCAACAGTGCAAGCAAGAACGGACAAAATGAAATCTAATGTCTAGTTCTTATGAAAGCGGACACACCATCTAGACGCCATCTAGACATGTCACGAAACTTGTGAAACAGGTCCCAGGGACGCAAGATTATCGGTGGGAGATATTACCATGATACAATTTCTCAATTTCTACCGAACCCAAATAATCGGTACCCATTTCGCCGCAGGTGGAAAACCCTCACTTGCCTCCCTGAAAGTACCACATTACGGTACGAATCGATCACTACTTGTTATGTACAACTGCCTTACGTAATGCATTACTGCTCCCCAAGATTTAGGACCTACCATTTATTGGATATTTTATCTGATATGGTAAGATACCTATATGAACTTTGAATACTGATTCTTCACATGCAGTTCATCTTTGTATACTGACTGTAACTACCTAAATTCGTTAAACGTTTGAAAGTAACAGGGTCCCGTTACATAAGCTTGTCGCCATGACCATCGTAAACTGTTAGCGATACAACATTTCCTCGTGAAGTCTTAATTTTGGAAGGGTTTCCAAAGATTACATCGCTATATTTTATATACCAAATTTTTTCTGTTTTTGAGCTGCAAACTGTCGCTAGTTATAAGGTTAACGACCAGTTCAAAAACTAGGATCGCTGTCGCTAAACCATAAAAAAAAGTAGGCGATTTTGACTGCTCAACGAATATTGCTCTCAACCTATATTCCGTTTATTTTAAGAAACAAACGGGTTTAACTATATACCAGTTTGTGTTATAGGAACAAACATTTTAGGCTGATATGAAAAGTTTTTTTTATTGGGAATCGCTAATGCAAGACCCTACCTCTTGGTCAGGTCTGTTTTTTTTTGTAGCTGTGGCGCTCCAGCGATGAAGTCAGCGATGAAATGTGTCTTTTTGTAATAGTCATAGTCGCTAAATTTCGTCGCTGTAGATTTTTTCCATGATTGCAAGCGAGCAATGAGATCACATGAAAATTCGTCGCTATAAATACTAATAGTAACCATCGGAATCGCTAAACTACACTTTTATAGCTGTCGATATTTATGTAAAGGGTCTTGGAGGCTTGATACAAAATCTCTATTTACTACTGCGGTACGGTATCAATCCTCTTGAATGAGTATATTACTGCATACGATACTCCAAGAAGCTGGTGATGTCCCTATACAGTGTCTAGGAGATAACCTAATTAGTTCGTAATTGGTGTTGGTATGATTTAGTGTGTTGCTCGTGAACTCTGATAACATTCGTCATATATCTCTGCACATATCGGCCTAGCATTAGACCTTTTTCAGATAGGCCCGAAATGAGAGAGAGTTCATAGGTTCGCGGCTGAGTTGGCCAAACAATGACATAACAACGTATCCTTTTAGCACTGAGGAATTCGATGAGTGATGGTAACAAGGCTATGAAAGCCTGTTAGGTTATATCTAGAGAAGATACAGTAATTACATCATAGTTTTGGAGGAGCACTTCGAATAAGTGGTGATTGAACAACGTCTTTAAATTTTTACTGAAAGAAAAAGAAAAAGGTATTCCAACTTTGATTTGTTGTGTTAAAACCTGCATAAAGTCTCTGGGGAATAAGATACCAGGGGTGAGGTAATGTGCCATACGTAACAGATTTACTATCGTAAAACTGGATGCCAATATCAAAACGAATAAGGTTTTGATTTTATCCTACCCCCCACTGAATGTAAAAATTATTAAATTAAACTCAAGTACGCATGAGTTTGTGTAGATGTCGATATCGCGTCACTGTCACTGTCCTAACAATAACAAACACACGCGAGGGCCCCATGAAACTGCTGGAACTACTTTCGCAGATGCTGGGGTGCTGCTCTATGATTGGTCCATATTTTACTCACGTGATTAACATACTGTAATACACTAGTGGGTTACGAAACTCCGTATCCAGTTCATAGTTGAATACGGATTCACAATGTTAACCCTATGGGCTTTTATATTAGGGGTAGGATAAACCCCTATACCCCAATCTCTCCTCATAGGGTATCATCTACTCTCTACAACCTTGATCTGGCTGACAATGTCTTCTGGCTGCCCATCGCTCTAGTCGCCTTTCCACTTGCCGATAAAGCGATCGGCAACTAGTATAGGAATAAGATCTACACAAAGGTTAGGTGGGTTTGGATATTGATGTTCAGTTTCCACCATCTGAACAACTTTCTATAACAGCTCTAAGCTAATTCATCCATGGAAATCAAACAGTATTGAATTCATCAACAACCAATGTGTCGGGAAGATTCAACCTTGCGAATAAATCAGCAAGTAGAAGCAGGGCATATAAATGAAGCCTATATTTTCACCGACACGACAAAATGATTAGCAATTCTTAGCTGCCACACAATGTCATATGAAATTATATGGGGACTGTGGTGCAGGCGCCGCAAAACAAAAGATCAGCAATTTTTTTTTATCAATGGTCTTTTTTTACCTGCAAACCAAATTGTGTTCCTTACTGTAGAACTATGGACAAAATCAACTAATGTGGAATTGACCGGGTGTAATTTTGTCAGGACCTGGTGTTGAAAATGCTAAAAAACGAAAACGAAAACATTCACTGATTTATCAATTTTTGTTCCCCAAAGCCACGACATCTGATATAAATGATAAAACATCCGTCAGTGGTGGTTGCAAACAAATTCATCAGAGGCTAACATACGGTAAAATTCGCTGATTTTCTTTCTTTTTAAACTTACCGACTTCTGACATAAATGATAAAACATCCGTCAGTGGTGGTGGCAAACAAATTCATCGGAGGCCAACATATGGTAAAAGTGGGCAGGTTTTTACGTGGTGCCACAAATGAATATGAAAACATTCTCGGATTTTTTTTGGATTTTTTTTCAAAAACCTGCCATCAGTGGTAGTGGCCAACAAATTCATCGGGGGCCAACATATGCTAAAAGTGGGCAGGTGAAGACTGGGCTCCGGTGTAAACTGGGCTCATGGCGGCGGTCCTCTGAGTGGCTCCGGGCCCCGTCGTGGCGCCTGAGTTATGACTGGCTCGGGACGAGGCTTATCGGCTACAAATGAGCAGCTCGCCGGCGGCCGCTCGCCCTGCGCCGCTCGCCCTGCGCCGCTCGGGCGTCTTACTTGACGCTGACCCGCCGTCTCTAATTGGACCTCTCAGCGCACGCCGCGGATCGCACCCTGCTTACGTCAGGTCCCCACGCTCCCGCCGCCTAGCGGAGAGCAGGGAAACGTCGCTACCGGAAGTGGGTCGCCCCCGCGGCGGTCACGTGGTCGCGCCTGCTGGTTTCCGGCCTGCCCCTTATGCCAAACTGGAGGAGAGTCCACCGGAAGGAGTACCAGCGTAAAGCACGTTGTAATGCTGTGCGTTCGCCGCAAGATGGCGCGACGCGCGACCGGAAGTCTGAAGCGCCAAATCCGCTGAGGTGAATTTCGTGCGAATTAGCGGTCGCACGCGTTCGCAGTGAGGTCACATGAAAATTTGCATCAAAATTCACTTCAATGAATAAAGCGCCAGATCCACTAAGGCGATTTTCCATGCTAATTTGGGATTGCAGATGTTCGCAGATATTTGCAGACGTTCACTTCAGACTGTCCAATGGTGGTAGCTTGGCAGTTGTATGGCTCATGCAAATTTGCATGGCTATGCGACTGGCATGCGCTAATATTAAAACCTTTCAATATTTTCACACAGTCGCACATAGTAAGATAAATTTTTTCATCATTGTGCTAGGAGCAAGGCAATCGTCTTTATTTCTTCTATTTCCCACAAGGGGGAAACAACTTTTTTAATTGCATTCAAGAATCCTAAATTCTTTGGCATTATAATCGTTGGTATTTGCTGTAGTAGATCTCACATTCACATGGAATTCACATGAAGCGCCAAATCCATTAAGGCGATTTTTCATGCGAATTTGGGTTTGCAGACGTTTGCAGACGTTCATAGACGTTCGCAGATGTTCGCAAACGTTCGCATAGACATGGGAATGCCTTGCGACAATTTTCAATATATTAAATATCATCGCATGGGATTCACACAGTCGCATGGATCGCAGACGCATTTGCTTGGTGGCCTTAGTGGATCTGGCGCTTGACAGTCGCATGTCATTCGCTTTAATAGATCTCAACGATCGCTATAGTGGATCTGGGGTTTGCATAGCATTCACATGGCAGTCGTATTGTCGCACAGTGGCATGAGATCGCACACAGAAATTCGCACGAAAATTCCGTCGCCTCAGTGAATTTGGCGCCTGAGGTCACTTGATGGTCCGGTGGGCGTCGTTTTTTTTACGGCGGAACGAAGCGCGCAGCTCTGGGAGTATTGACCAATATACCACGTGGGTAAACGGCCTCAGCGCCAGTGTTGTTTGGCCCAACGCCAAATACAACACTCTCATTGGTGGACTGAGATCACGTGATGCGGACAGCTGGCACGGCTAGGATCTGCTCAGACGAGGCAAATCCTGGTGTTTCTTTTGTCGTGTTGTCAGTTCACGGTGTTATTAGAATGCGGCATCGAGTCAAACAAGCAGAGTAAGGAGTGGAAGTCCGCGGGGCAATATGTCCGTTATCAATCCCCAGCAGCTACAGTAGTGCTAAGCCTCAGAGGGGAGATTGCAGAACTTTGATTACGAGTACGTTACAAGTTGTGGTGGGATTCTCCTACTGGAAGGTTTGCTCATTAAGAACTTTCATCACCACTGTCTGCGGTGCTCATGACAAATAGAAGGGTATCAAGTCTCCAGTTAGAATTAGACAAAGTAAAAATATGTTGTCAATTTCAAGGGCTGGTTCCACCAACATGATGGTTTTTTTTTCTCATGTAGTCTTTATTGGTTCATTTAACGGTGACGTTAGGCCCGGCGTCCACCTACTACGATAGAATCGTAGACCTCCCGATATGGCACCGATACAAAATGTCAAAATCGGTGCCATATCGGGAAGGTGCAAAATCGTAGACATATGTCTAGACAAGCCAATCCACCATGCGTTGTATGGGGCTTTTATCGGTGTCTAATCGCAGAAACGTGGTCAATTGCCCCGATATCAGGTAACCTTCCGACGCGAATCTGATTTGTTATCGGGAGGTGCATCGTAGACCATATCAGTGCCATATCGTAGTAGGTGGACGCCGGGCCTTACATTACATGGTAAGTATTCCAACAAAGGTACAGCCATCAGTAGGAAACTGGTTTTCTTTGGCTGTACAATGAACCATACGTTTTGACAGTATAGCTTGCCTACCTGTTATATTATTATAGAGGAAACCCATGAAAGTTTAGGGTCTGAGCTCGTATCCCATTGAGTTTGAATCACAAAGTAATTCACAAGGCGAAGCCGCGGGAATTGCTATGTGATTCAAATGAGATGGGATCGAGCTCTGACCCTAAACTTGAATGGGTTTCTGAATTTATCTCACCCTTAATATTGACTAATGGGCTCACATTTGTGACATTATCCCCCATTGGATATTTTTCCTAAATATCTAATGGGTGTTAGATACGAGTTCCCAATGTTAAGTCTATGGAGAAAAAATATCTGGGGTGAGATAAATAAGTGTTACACATAAATATATAATTTATGCCATAGATACAGTAGATACGGAGACACAGTAGATACAAGAGACCCATTTTGGTTAGAGTCCAGTCTTATAGTGTAGTTCCACTACTCTAACTAGGGTAATCCATTTAAGGATATGAACAACTATTTTCATCAAATAATTTGCCATGGTATATCTATTATATCTTGTTACATCTTACAGTGTCTCGATACGTTTGTTTCATGTTTGGTTTCATTTAACGTCCAGTCCACCATTACAGGATCTTACCAGACTTTCTCAATATTCTTTTACACCACAAGGGTGGTGATCGAATCTATGTGATGAATTCAGGCAGAAATCTCACCCCTAAACATTTACCGAGGTGAGAGTTACTTCCCACACCACATAGACATGGTATGAGAAGGATTTGCCTTTGATATAGCAATAAATCTACCACTGCTGGGGCTGAAGGAAAAAAGTGGCTGTAGTGGGACTCGAATCTCGATACATAGCGCACGATGTCATGTGTATATGTTGGTGCTCCACCACCGCAATATCTCAAGACACAATGCAGCAAATATGCACGCAATTATTCAAGACCTAGCAAGGTTTAGCAAGACAGCCAAATTGTGACTAATCTCATCATATCTTGTATGTTGGTGGGATCAGCACTTTAAGCCTGATGCCCATCTACCGATTCAGGGTCGTGCGATTAGTTCCCAAATCGTATTGGAGTCGGTGAACTTGTCGCAGGGAAATTTTGAAACCCTTCTCTCGACCAGCAGACGATGAGGAGATGGGGTGGTGGATACTAGTCCTAAGCAAATCGGTCTACTAATCGTTGGCTCACCCTTGCCTAGCTGTCCTACATCTACCGACTACGGCCGACTCCATTAGGATGTTTTGGGTGAGATAAATTACCGTCCGTTTGTCGCCGACAAAGGTACATGAATGTTCCGAAATCAGTAGATGGGCATTGGGCTTTAGTCAAACTAGGAACTGAAGAGTAAGACATTAAAACAGTCACCTTATTCAAACTTCATTGTCCTGCACCCTAACCGTGGGTTGATTTTATCATTATAACTATAAAAATTAATAGTAATATTGAATCACAAAGTTATATTGATGAACTGCGCGAGGCAGTTAATGTAGATGAAAGATACTTAAGGATCTTTTTACGAGGAAATAGTAGCACACAGTGGGTAAACAGTTAATAAAATGTACACTTTTTCGCCTTCAGGTCTTATGATACGGTAAATGATAATGCTAGGTCCTCATACCAGCATTGGCATTGTCCATTAAGATTGCAGATGCTTCAACAGTTGATTCAGGGGCCTGTTAAAATATTTAGGCATGAAGACCTTTCACTATGCGCCAACAAGACATAGACATGATTTTGGTAAATTTCTATTCGACACATATGGACGACCTTTGGTAAGGTAGAACAGTCTTAGCTAAACGAGCTTGAATATCATTAAACAATGATAACCCTCGCAGGAGGTCTCCTTGTACAATGTCCTTTCGCAGGCATGACTTATTAAACAGACCCCAGTATCGCGCCACTTTATTGAGAAGATCCGCTCTGAAGCACTCTGGTGAAATGCAGGCAGAGTGTCAGGAACATGTCCAGGAATATCGGATTGTGCCGTGTATTATTATTATTTTCATGTTGTTTCACTACCTGTTACAACACCGCATATTAAGTGTCATAGGTGGAAGGTTCATTAGATTTGTAATTGTCTACAGATGGCGAAATAATTATGATGCGATCCCTAAAAAATCTGAGGCATCACTTTCAACCTCTAATTGTTATTATGTGGAGCAACGGCCCCAGAGTGATACACACTCCTTGTGTGTTTTCTATTGACACTATGTATTAGGTGGATGATTTTTTCCCCCTTAAAGCCCAATGCCCATCTATCGATTAATTTCGCAAATCGGAAGGAGTCGGCGAACTTGTCACAGGTAAATTAGGTAACCCAATCAAGCCCCATTTACCGACGTTCTCTTTTCGGCGACTAGATTTATCAACATGTTGATAAACTTTTCGCCACCGATTTTGGAACATAGAAACCACAACTTGTTGGCAACAAAAGGATGTCAGAAGGAGGTGGTTCACTAATCAGTGACTCACCCTTGCCTAGCTGTCCTACATCTACTGACTACGGCCAACTCCGTTAGGATGCCTTGGCTGAGACAAATTTCTGTCCGCTTGTCGCCGACAAAGGTACATAAATGTTCTGAAATTGGTAGATGGGCATTGTGCTTAAGACTTTTATTTAGACTGGCAAGTCCTCAGTCTAACGATTGGTCAAAACGGTCCACCAGTTTACAACACAATGGGATTACACTCATTCCTTTCATCATATGTGAAGTAGTTCACAACGTATATACACACATAAATATACATATAAGTGGTCAACTTGTGTATAAATCATACAGTACATAAATAACAACAATTGTTGAGAGATAATATGTCCGCTTTCTCGGAGTGTAACAGGTCATAAGCTAGTCCTAATCCTGACCACAGTATGGTTATTTAGGGAATAGTTGCATGGAGTACCGCACTTTGTTGGTTCTTAACCCTTTAAGGACAGCCCCCTGTGGCAGAGCAGTCACCATAAGGACGGGTGCTAGTGATAGTGCATATCTCTAGAGGACGAACACATTTTGGATAAAGTCATAATTTGATGTTCCATCCTGTGATATTATGGGTAATCACTAACATTTCACCTATTTTGGCTTACTAATCTTGATTTTAATGTTATAGCTACATTTCCTTAAGATATCATGTTTATTAATAAATTATTTCCTTGTCAAAAGCAATTTTATCGATTTAGAAGAAATGATGGCTTGAGGCATCATTCGGCCTGGGCCGGTTGATGCCTCTAGGCATCATTCGGCCTGGGTTGGATGATGCCTCAAAGGGTTAAATCCTTTAAGGCTTGTGACGATATTATCATATACCTGTGCCTGTATGAACTACATATACTACCCGCTCCTACCCATTACGTATTTATACCCTTACGCCACACTGTGACGTACGGGGTATGTGATCACATGACCAGCTACAATTTCGCCATTTTAAGGTATATAATAATACGAAAACAGGCTGACTGTCTTCGTACGTCAAAATACTTGGTAAAATTATTGATCACATACATCCCTCTGCCTACAGCATCGGGATGTATGTGATCAATAATTTCACCGCGTATTTTTGCCGTGCGAAGACAGTAAGCCAGTTTCCGTATAATACCCATCATTCCCTCAATGATCTCTGGATCATTTAATGAACATTCATTAATAAGTAAAAAGAAGTCATACCTGTGATTTCCTCAGGTTACTTGCAGACCCAGCACACCGCCCCTGTCGTCACTTGACAGACTCCCTATTTTCACCGTTCTAATTTCCCAACTTTAATGCATAGAAGGGAGGACTGGCGACATGGCGGTGATGTTGAGGCATTTAATAAAGAGCGAGACAGTGACGGCCAGCTTGATGAGAGAGGGCAACGACCTCCGTGATGAGTAACGTCAGCTACGGCCGCCCGCAAGTACGAACACGTACTCCCACCTCACAATGCAGATATGGAATCCCCGAATGTATACTATTTAGTGTATTTGTACCACTCTCACCTGTAGTATTTGAATTCTGAGCTGAATCATTTTGAATGGAAGCAATTATGTATATGGTTATCTAAAAGAGTGTTAGTTGTGTATACTGAAAGATTATCTCTAATGAAAGGAGCTCAAAGCAGGTGAATCTTACTTATTTGACAATGAAGAGGTGTTATCTTCATCTGGTGTTTTTTTTTTTACATTTTCATGTTGTATTGAAGTGACTGCTAATAGGAATTAGTATGTTAGATTTATAATCTTAAAACAGATTGTTATTTCAGTAATATAGATGTTGTAGTTTATATTCAATGTCAACCAGAAGATTTGCTAAACATTGTGAACTGTGCCCGTACTCAAACCAGTGCAATAGCACTGATCGGGTCCAGTATAAACAACGAAAATAAAAAAAATAAAAGATTAAAAAAAGGCGTTGGGGAATGTGTGTTTTTGATAGACAGAGGGCTATGTAAACCACTCGAGATTGGTGTCATAATGCATTCCCTGACGCTCGTGTATTACTACGATTCAGCCTCTAGTGGTTTTGGCCGCCTGTACGGAAAAACATCAATTATTGTGCATCGTATAGCTACAACCTGACTGCCTATAGAGGGAAAATATGTTCCGGTGGGAATAAGTCAAATTTACAAGGTGAGGCTTAGAAAAATTACTGCCCGCGGCTATGCCTTGGGCAGTAATTTTTCCAAGCCTTATCGAGTAACTTTTACTTATTTCCTCCGGTGCTTGGGTTCCCCATTCCTATATACCTTCAATTGTTGGCTAACATCGATAAAAAACGAACGTCTCTGAACGTCAACCTGGGCAGTAAACGTCAACCTGGGCAGTAGAACAAAAGTTATTCCACCCCCAGCAGCGTTAGGTTATCATAGGTTGTTCGCCCATATATAGGAATACCTGTTACTCTAGTATAATCTCCTTACAAGTCTATATGCAATTTTATTACAGCCCGTACCATTGATAACACTTTTCATACCACAGAGATATCCTTGATTTTTCTCTCTATAGTCCTTCATGTTTATCTCATGTGAAGGTTTAATAGAACATATATGACGTTAAACTACCCAATCAAACAAATAAACAAACTCCTAATGACTAACACAAAGCACGGGTATGGACATAAAATTTATTGAGTACGAGTAAAGTACGAGATAAGTTTTAGTGGTCCAATATAACATACGAGTCAGAGATAGAGATAGTTGACGAGCTAGTGATAAGCCCTACGGAGTAGGAGGATATTTAAAGTTTTTGTAGGGTGGGTGGGTTTGAAGTGAACGCAGCCGGGTTGGGGTGGCGTGGTCACGTGATCGGGACCACGTGACCGGAAACACGTGAGAGTCCCTAACGACGAGGAGTGAGTCCGTAACGACCGCGCTCTGATACGCATTAAGGCCAACTCTTCAGTTAGCCCCAATGTGATATGTGCTAGCGTAGACATAATTTTAGCTCAAAATGGACACTGGGCCTTATGGTCCACCGTAGGCAGGCAGGAGCACTTTGCGCCATAGACGAGCAGCTCACCGAGCAGCTCCGGGATATTTCCCCTGTGTTTGGTATTAATCCAAGCCTTCTGCTCGTCAGGCGCCGTCAATGCTATCAGCGGCACCACCCTTCACGTCCCCCAACCATCAACACCAAAGCAAGCGCCACTCCCAGCTGCATATAAAATCTTTTTGTGACAGTCTTTGAATAAGCCTGCCCTCCTCTTCACTTCCATTTTCATCCAATTGACTCACTTTTCACCATCGGAATCCCATTGATTAAAAAGTCGCTAGTCTGCCGTGATATACGCTCAGGGTAGGGATAGAATTCTCTGCAGACTCCAGCCTAAAATGTCATTAAATCTGGATTAATCCTCGCTAAAGAGCACATAGCTTTATCGAGGCGGCAGAACAAAGCACACGGTGGAGTGTTTGAGGCGGTTACCTTCGCCTCTGTTGTCTAAAATTGCTGATTAATGAGGGAAAAATTGCGAGAGGAAAAGTTTGGTGGGACTCAGTGTAAGGCTCGAGTGTCTGATTTTCTGGGGTCGAAACTTCAATAACGTTCAGGGATCCAGTGTAATGAACAAAACTAAAAACTTACAGTGAGACAGCTCTCGAGTATGGTATAGGAATGGTTTCATTTGTATTACCAAGTTCCCAGACATGCCTAAAACTGTTAGTTTAGTGTCTATGCATACGGTTAATGCTGTATGATTGCCTAAATTATAAGTTTTTTTCTGCACTCTCAATGTTTTATAGTATTTTCACTACATTGGGCATTCATTTTGTGAGGAAAATAACACAGCCAGTAACATAAAACAAATGTTTTGACATCAAAATAACTGGATAGATTTGTCTCTATATGTTTAGTCGTCTAATATAAACACCAGGCAACATGCACTACGATATCCTATCGGTGCAAAAGCTGTATTGTAAAGGCGGGCGTCCACCAACCACGACAAGGCTACAAGAGCCGACAAGAAAGTTCCATTCGACGCCTTGTCGCAGCCTTGTCGTAAGAAGGGGTGCTCTGCGACAGCATTGTTGGGACGTGTCGTAGACGTCGCTGGGTCCCGTAAAAAGACGTCCAACGTGCCGACACACTACGACAGTGAGATCGAGGAAACCACCACACTCCACGACAAGGGTCCAGTCGTGGGGAAAATCGAGCATGTTCGATTTTGTCGTAACCTTGTTGGAAGGCCCCCGACAGGCCCCCGACAAGCTTCATGTCGCAGCCTGTCAAGGCCTTGTCATAGCCTCTTGTCGGGAACATGTTTGAATGACGTATTGTCGAATGCTTCTCGACCGTGATCTCCTTGCATTACCACCCTCTCAATGATTTTTGTTTTTCAACAACTTTTCCCTTATATATTTCTTAAAATGTGCTTGTCCTCCAAAACTGTATTTATTTTGGCAAATCATTCCAAATTTCTATTCCCAGATAAAGAGGCGAATTTCTGAACTTTTTAGTTCTAGGGAAGTCGTTCTTTATGACTAACTTATCATTCATCCTAGTGTAAGCTAACCCTTCCTTGCAGTGCTGTGGGCCATTTGACCATCACAGCACATGTGTTAATAAATGTGCTACCCTCCGATACCTTAAAGGCCTTATCATCCTGATTAATCATTAGGTAAAAACTGTACTTAGAAGTTCCCCGATTATTGGCAGTTATGAATTTTCAAGAAGCATCACCCACTATTTTTGTTTGTTCAAAAAAATCAGTTTATTGGCACTTCTCAAACATACATGGAATTGATATTGAAAACAATAGAAAATTATCCATGTACAACATAAAAAGAAATTTCATCGCTGCTTGTTTTTTTTGGAGGAAAATAAAAAGACATACATAGATAACGGGATAGTTTTATCATTGGTAAAAAGAGAAAACCCTTTCGTAATACATAACCTAAACCAAACTTATGAGAGGTTGGGATAGAAATTTTTACAATATGGAGGCAACTTCCCTCAAATTTTACAGGACAGAACTTTGTTGAACATTATAGCTAGTAACAACCAAACAAATTCAAGGGGGTGAGTAACATTTCTAGTTCAGTCTAGAAAGTATATCAGGAAAGGAGGCCGAGTAGAGAGGTTTGGATTTTATTATCCACCTAATATACAGTGGCCATAGAAAGGACATAGGGAGTATGGACATACCCGGAGCATCCAGATATGGCGCATACGGAAAAATAGTGCGACTGGAAAAATAACTGCATAACTAAAACAAACTGATACCAATATGCAACTTGTCCAGAAAAGGTAGATAATAAATATAATATAGACTGGTTTCAGATAAAAGCGGTTGTATGCTCCTTAGAGTTGACTCTACGCAATATCCTCTCATATGCTCGGATATTACTGCGTGTCAACTACTCGGAGCATACGACCGCTTGTATCTGAAACAAGTCAATATTGTGTATTTATTATCCACCTAATTCATATTGACCATAGAGGACACATGTACACACGAGAAAGAATGTAAATATGTTTTATCCTGCCCCTAATATAAAATCCCATAGGCTTAACATTGAGTTTTCGGATGCCACGCTGACTGGCATACAGAGTTTATATGCCACGTTTACATATTCCAAAATCGAACAGACGGGTTAGGATCAAATCTAACCTTGAGTTGTTTTAATCTTGGCCACCGCATGCCACTCCTGAAGTTTTGGCTCCAGACTTCACTCAGCTTCGCCTCAAGAGATCACTATGCCAAACTCCAGTCGTGGCATACGGTGGCCAAGATTAAAACTCATCCAGTTTTACAATAGTTTGCTCCGGGCTGCTAAACCTGGCGCATACGGTAACAATAGTGTGTATGAAAAAAATATGTATACCTAAAATGAACTAATATTGGTACCTCAGTTGTCAGGAATAATTGGATGATAAAACAAATATAGACTGGTTTCATATCAAAGCGGTTGCATGATCCTTGGAGTTGCTTCTGCGCAATATCCTCGTATAAGCTCGGATATTACTACGCGTCAACTACTCGGAGCATACTCGTTACCGCTTGTATCTGAAACCAGTCAATATTGTGTATGTTTTCTGAAAATTCTGTAGAAACAGGGAACCCCAAACCACCCTCACCGTCACCCAACCACTGAGACTACAAGCAGTAATCTGATCGGGAGAATGGATCCCTGACACACGGGCTCAAGAAACAAGAATCCAAGTTTAAAAGTAAATACAGTTTTTGCAAAGAACCGAGGAAAAAATATGATTTGTTAACGAAATATTGCTCTTTTTCTTCATCGAACCTGAACCCCAGACCCTTCTCCGCATCTCGAGATGTGTTCTGCCATCTCTGTGACAGCAGGCAGCCCGCATTAGAGTGTAGCCGTGGGCACCTGCGTATCGGGGAAAACTGACCAGCCTGGTACTGCTACTTCACTGTGATCGGGATGCACAGTTTCCATTAGGCGTCCTCTCGTGTTGCTCCTACGTCCCGGACGCGAGAGGTGACTCCCAGGTCGAGTTTACATCGAGTTTACATCGAGTTTACACTGAGTTTACACCGAGTTTATACCGAGTTTATACCGAGTTTACACCATGTTTATACCGAGTTTACATCGAGTTTACGCCGAGTCTACACCGAGTTTACATTGAGTTAACATCGAGTTTACACCGAGTTTATACCGAGTTTATACCGAGTTTACACCATGTTTATACCGAGTTTACATCGAGTTTACGCCGAGTCTACACCGAGTTTACATTGAGTTTACATTGAGTTTACACTGAGTTTACTCTGAGTTTATACCGAGTTTACACTGAGTTTACACCGAGTTTACACTGAGTTTACACTGAGTTTACATTGAGTGTACATTGAGTTTACATTGAGTTTACATTGAGTTTACATTGAGTTTACACCGAGTTTACACCGAGTTTATACCGAGTTTACACTGAGTTTACACTGAGTTTATACCAAGTTTACACTGAGTTTACATCGAGTTTACACCAAGTTTACACCAAGTTTACACCAAGTTTACACCAAGTTTACACTGAGTTTATACCGAGTTTACACTGAGTTTACATTGAGATTACACCGAGTTTACACCAAGTTTACATCGAGCTTACATTGAGTTTACATCGAGCTTACATTGAGTTAACACCAAGTTTACACCAAGTTTGCATCAAGTTTACATCAAGTTTACACTGAGTTTACCTTAAGTTTACACTGAGTTTACATCGAGTTTACACTTAGTTTACATTGGGTTTACACCAAGTTTACATCATGTTTACACTGAGTTTACATCAAGTTTACACTGAGTTTACACCAAATCTATACCAAGTTTACACTGAGTTTACATGAAGCCTACACAGAGTTTACATCGACTTTACACCAGTTTACACTGACTTTACGCCAAGTTTACACCAAGTTTAAACCAAGTGTGCATCGAGTTTACGCCAAGTGTACACTGAGTTTACACAGAATTCACAGAGAGTTAATACTAAGTTCGTACCTAGTTTACACCGACTTTACAACGGGTTTAAGCGGGAAAGGCACCGATGAAATCAGCAGAACCCTGCCAAACAGACACATTGTATTAAATGTCTGATTTAACCTCACATAAGAAGACATGTTGAATGACCTCGGATCCAATTAAGATATTTACCCTACATATCTACCCTACATATCGATATATACCATATCGTATACTGCCCGCTCCTACCCATGGCGTATAAATTTATACCCGTACGTCACACTGTGACGTACGGGGTATGTGATCACGGGACTAGGTAAAGTTTTGCCATTTTTAGGTATATAATAATACGAAAACAGGCTTTCTTCGTAAGTCAAAATACTTGGTAAAATTATTTCACCGTGTATTTTTGACGTACAAAGACAGTATGCTTGTTTGCGTATAATACCAGTTTATTGTCTAAAGAGTCGGGAGGAAATCACCAATGATAGAATTTGATAACAAAAAAGGCCTGAAAATCGTACACTACAAGGTATATAGCCTGTGGGCGAAGTTCGAGACAGTATTCCAGTTACTAACGGGGTCTTACATCGATGTACTTTGTATCACTGAATCCTGTTAACCACAGATATGCCAGCCAATCTAAACTTATCAATAATACCTGGATGCATTATTCATAGAAATGATAGATGTTTGAAGGAATCTGATTCAGAAAAAAATAGAAGTAGAAGGTAAGGTGAGTGTATACACTATGAGACAACTAGATGTAGAGATTATGAACTTTATAGATTACATAACTAGCTCAAAAACTATATCATTATTGTCAGAGTTATTGCTGCCTTTTACTAGGAACTTATATTGAATATTTTTTACAGACCCCCGACTGAAAACTGCAAAGAATTTTTTAAAGAATTGCAACAGCAACTTAAGACACTTATAGGCAACAATGTCGATGTATTTCTAATAGGAGAATTTGATATCAACTGAATCGATAAAAAAAATACCCAGACACCGCCGAGCTAGATACACTTTAACGGGCACTGTGAGACAAACAACTCATAAATAAAGCAACACGATATGCACAGAAGCAAAGTTTCCTGAATTTAATAACGTCAAATTCGGAAAGTAGTACTGAATATGGAGTAATTGGTAGAAATATTAGAGATCATGTTTTCAACTAGAAATAAAAACGATAGCAGTTTATGATAAAAAAAAACGTTCCAGGGAAGATCTAACCCTATATAACTATCTGATATAACTTCAAATATTTAAGCTAACATATGCGAAATCAATCAATAACAACACAGTCACTCGCCATTGTCTGCTGATGACACACAGATGTCAACAAAATGTATTGTAGTTCCGCCTGTCTTACTTGACGGCGTCACCGTTAGTCGCCGTAACGGGAGTGTGAGCAATCGTGTTTTTATCGATTTATTTCACATATTTGAGCTATTTTAACTGTAATAGGTAAATGCCCAACGTGAGATACCTCAAAATTTGGTCATCGTACATTTCAAACCATTATGGGGAGTTTGAAATATGTCTCCGAACGCTCGAAGCGAGCTAAAGCTAAACCGGAAGTCAAACACACAAGATGTGCCCATCGCGCATGCATGGAAATAGGTTAGCTATGTCTCCACTCTCCTCATCGTAGTCTCTGCTATTCAGTAGGCGTGCGTACAGCAGAAGATTCTATTGGAGCAGCGGCCATTGGCTAAACACTCTCCGTATCATAGTCTCTATGAATAGCAGTAATCTTGAGCAGACAGAAGATACGATTGAAGAGCTGATGCTCTCTTCTGCCTTGTTTTAGCTATGTGCCGGCAACATGACAACTTTGTGAGTTCCAAGATGTTTTAAAAACTCCCCCTCTAATAATCAAATACCAAGGTAAATAACATGGTACAGCTAAGTACTTCAAATATGTGAAATCGATAATAACAAGTTCACTTGCTCCATGTTTGTCACTTAGATGGTGATGCTGCCAAGTAACAACCCTGCGTTGACACTAGACGATTATGGCCGGCGATTCTGGCATTTTGCACCACTTTCAGCAGCAAACTGAGAGAAATCGTCCAAGAAACAACCAAGCGTGTGGCAACTGCAAATCATCTTGTTACATCCGATTACATAAATAAGCACTTCCTTGGTCACTCTCTGACAGCTGCAACAATTTCAAGCAGCCTTGAACTAGTCGTCTACATGGGCAGCAATTATGTAAAAACTTATAGTCATCAGTGTTAACACTCAGGTACATTCTGAGGTAGACGACTTTTGCAGTGGACATTCCACCACCTGACGTTTTGCGGATCTTGGGGAGTGAAATTTGTGTTATCCATTGGTCTCCATGAGATCAGTTATAAGGCTTTCTACTGTTATTCCTTCAGTTCTTCGATGTGATTCGCGAATGTATTCTGCTTTTTGGTTTTGTACATGTCTCCGTTCACGATAACTCACTGCTCAATATAGCAATAATCTAATCGACGTAATTCGTCCACCATTTTATTTTTGCCTGTGAGTACCCTTTGCACAAGCACTATATCAATTTGAATCTATACGCTCACACTGTGAACGTACGGGGGAATACGCCCCACCATTGCCAAATTTACCATTACTATATGCCTTTAAGCAGGTATACAATAAAATGCATTATCATCCACGTATTAAGTAGTCGCCATAGGAAATAACTGTAATCCACCAACATAAGATTCTGAGCCTATAGAGTCTCACGGAGGAGACTCTAGAAAAACAAAAATGAGGCAAAACCATCCTTTATAATAATTTACGGTTTGTACCGAACCCAGCGTTAATGCCTCGTTTCGTACGAACTGTAAATAATCTTATTTTGGAGTTTACTTACAGTATGCAGCGATCCAATCAACATCAGTAGAAGTTCGAAATTCGCCATTTCAAGCCCAATGCACACCTACCAATTCCGAACATTGATGTACCTTTGTTGGCGACAGAGGAAGGGTGGGGCATCCTTACGGAGTCGGTTCTAGTCGGTAAATGTAGGACAGCTAGGCAAGGGTCAGCCAATGGATAGTGAAACCCCACCCTGAGATGTTCTTTTGTTGCCAATGAGTTCTTTTTCGATGTCCCTAAATCACGCACCAAAAATTTATCAACATGTTGATAAACCCAGTCGCCGGCAACAAAACATTGGTAAATGGCCCCTGATTGGATGGCCCACATGGGCTGAGGGGTTACATAATTTGCCTGCGACAAATTCACCTACTCCTATACGATTTGGGAGCTAATCGTTCAACCCTGAACCGGTAAAGGTGTATTGAGCTTCAAGTTATATGTTAATACGAAAACAGGCCCTGTGCCATGCATCAAAAATACTTTTTAGTTTATCTTGTGTCTATAATTCCATCCATACACACACCTACACACAAACACCTAAGCGACATTAATGACATCTCTGATGTCACACATCATCATTTACTGTCGACGTCATGTCAGACTTCACCCATTAACCAGGTCTGCTGGGGTGGACCGCAATTATCAATCCATTCACCCTCTTGGTCGCCTCGCCTCCTTGTGGTGCAGACCAGATATGCTTGCACGAATGCATAACAAAAGCGACCGGGTGAGGAGTTAGCTCTGTGGCAAAGAGCACTGGACTTGTAATACCAAAGTTATCAGACTTTGCTAATTTATGTCCCACTGCAGGCCCTTTTCCCCTTCACACTCAGCAGTGGTAGATTTACTGCTATATCAAAGGCCAATCCTTCTCATACCATGTCTATGTGGTGTGGGAAGTAAAAGAGCAGGGGTGTAGGGGTGAGGTTTCTACCTAAATTCATTTCATTGATTCGATCACCACCCTTTTGGTGTAAAAGAAACTTGAGAAAGTCTGGTGAGAACCTGTAGTGGTTGACTGAACAATAAATCAAACCAAGAAGAAGAAAACAAGAGGAAGAAGCACCCGTTGACCCCGTGCCCTGCGACATTACTCACGTAGGTTTAAACATACAACACCAATCACCACACTCCGTTTCCTATACTCCAACTAATCTAACTGCCGTCGGGGGAAGATAGATCATCACTCACATCTACTGCTACTGCATGATGAACCCACCTGCAATGCTATAAGATGTCATCCTGTGAAACTCTTAGATTTTCTCTGGCAGCCTGGAGAAGTAGCATCTCCGTATGAATATAATGGATCACTCTGTATACTTAGATGTTTGCCTTTTAGGAATATGTATTGAGTATTTCACCCATGCTGTTAGATCTTCTTTGGCAACCAATGGAGAATTAGCACCTTCATGTAATTATAGTAGATCACTCAGTATATTTAGATCTGTAAAGTTTTTACAGATTATCTATTGAGTAGTTCACTCATACATACGCAGTCTTCCACTTAACAGGCAAAGGCACTACATGTTTTACTCAATATCACGCTCGGTTCCTCTGGTTAGAGGATGAGAGAGAGAGGGAGAGGGAGAGAGAGCGAAAGAGAAAGAGAGCGACAAATAGAGAAAGAAAAAGACAATATTGACACTTTGTCATGAAGTGTTTCTACCCATTGAGAATCGTCTGAGACTAAGGCCTACGTTCGAGGTACACTCGTCTCAGATACATGCAGTTTTTCCCACGGTCATGACCGACTCGACTCAATTTCAAGGCTTCACCTGAGCTTACGATTGTTCTCTTGTCGCCGAGAAAGGAACATTCATGTTCCAAAATCGTACAGTGTGCTATGGCCTTAAACCAGTTTCAATACACATAGTTGCCTGCATAAACTAGTTCTAGGGCGGGGATATGATATATACTAACCATAGTGGTCGAAACAGAAGAGCGGAAAGATTTTACCTAGCAAGTGAATCTACAACATTTTTATCTTTTTATTTTTTTTATTATTTATTGGTCCTAGATTCAAACATTACATTTGGTTTTCAATCCGGCCAGATCATATCCAGCATATGTCGATTTAGGGTGATATGATCAAATTTCAACTTTGTAATTGCATACATGATTATACTAATAACATAGACAGTGACAACAGATTAATAATGGGGTATGGGTGATGGTCGAGTTGTTAGATGGATAGACAAATAGCGATATAAACACTCAGGGTTTTGACAGCAAACAAGAAGCTGATTTCAAACAACTGCAACAGTCAAATACAGCAGTCTATTTAGAGTGAACTACATGTAGGGCTAAGGCAATAGTATAAATTATAAATTATAAATTATTTAGTTTCTAATATTCATGACTAGTCAAGGTACATTGCATAACATGTATTTATAATTTCATGCTCGTCATGTACGCCTGCTAGACGGGCATGGACAAGGAACTGAGATAACTGGAGGGGTTGGGGGATTAACAAAACTTCGATAAACCCTGACTCCAGTATAGATAAAATCCTTTAAAGAAATAAAATAAGCGTCTCAAAAAAATTCGGAAATGGTTTAGTGAGTTATAGCCTTAAGCCAGTCTAAATAAACGCCTCAAGTGGTACAGTGTATATTATCCTACCCTCAATATAAGATCCCATAGGCTTAACATTGAGTTTCTGTATACCATGCTGACTGGCATACGGAGTTTTTATGCCACTAGTGGCATACAGAATTTTTATCATATAATATTCCAAAAGAGAGGAGACAATAGGAATTTTTGGTGAAGCGTGCACTTCCCAACACGCCCAGTCAACCCTGTCATAAAGCCCCCCTTCTTACAACAAGGCTGCGACAAGCGCCGATTGGAACTTTCTTGTCAGCTCTTGTCATAGCCTTGTCGTGTTTGGTGGATGCCATCCTTTAAGCCCCCCTTCTTACGACAATGCTGCGACAAGCGCCAATTGGAACTTTCTTGTCGGCGCTTTTCGTAGCCTTGTCGTGGTTGGTGGACGCCCACCGTAAGAGGGTGCGTCCACCAACCACGACAGGGCTGCGACACGCGCCGACAAGAAAGTTCTTATCGGCTCCTTGTCGCAGCCTTGTCGTGAGGAGGGGAGCTGTCGTGAGCCCTTGTCGCAGCCTGTCGGGAAGTGCACGCTCCACCTAAATATTCTATCGTAGACCACTGCGACACGCCAGGACACGCCAGGACACGGCTCCAAAATCGAACATGTTCGATTTTGTCGTAACCTTGTCAGAAGGCCCCCAACAGGCCCCCGACAAGGTTCATGTCACAGCCTGTTGTGGCCTTGTCGTAGCCTCTTGTTGGGAACTGTGGTCCACCAACCATGACAAGGCTACGACAAGGCTTCCTATCGTAGAGCTGTCGTGGACCTTGTCGGAAAGCCGTTGTCGCAGCCTTGTCGTGGTTGGTGGACGCACCCTCTAAAACCCATCCAGTTTTACGATAACGTTCTTTACCGTACCTTGTTCTCGTCAGTCGTACTCGATGGACGCCTACTTCCGACAGACGTGGAGCGACACGCGCCTCCAGTTCCAGGGTCCTATCGAGGAGATGGCGGTGCACATCAAGATGCTGGAGCGCATCTGGAAGCCCGACACCTACTTCTACAACGGGCGCGGATCTTACCTGCACACCACCACCACGCCCAACAAGCTGCTGCGGATCAAGCAGGACGGCACCGTCCTCTACTCCATGAGGTAATGGCCTTTTTGGGGTCTTTTTAAAGGGGGTGAAAAAAAATTGGAAATAAAATTTCACCTATGTTCCTCAAACCAGGCTCACAACATATGATCAGGTAAAATTAAATCTTCAATCAATTTAACATTTACACAGACCCCGACAGAATAATGGGGCTGTGACAGTGTGGAGTGGAAGTCACTAACCACACCCACACAGAAAACATCAATCAATCACTGGCCTAAAAGTAGCCAAAAAAAGAAAAAAGAAGCACAATCTAAGCACTAAACAACCCCTCACATGAAAACAAAAGAGGTTTAGAGTCCCTTACTGTACCTGAGGAGCCAGAAGATGGCGAAACTGCACACAATTCATGAAGATTTAGGCAGCACATATCCATAAATGTAAACAGAACCGCCATGACACTTGTCAGGGTTCAGCAAAGGTCAGACCAGGTCATATCCTGTACATCTGACCAACCACAGGCCTAAATCAATGTTGTGGACATGTAACCAAAGACAACCACACAGCAGAACCAATGAAAATCGAACTGAAAACGGAAATACGTTTTTCAGCGCGAATTTCGCTTGAAATTTGACTTACCTGATCAGTTGTGCAGTCGTACCTGGACCAAACGCCTCGTTTATACACACTCTTTTTAAAGGGGGTGTTCCACTGGACCGACTGTAGCCGATTCCGTAGCCAGACAATCGCCGATTATTATCGGATGCCCTAGAATTTCTCAAATCTTTGAAAATGGTCATTTATTAAACTATTTTTTATCAGAATTAAATAAATTACAATACGTGAGCTCCGTCTTAAAGGCACAGGAACAATTGATCGGGTGAGAAATCGGCCTCGTGGATTTTGCCCTGAAAGCAATTTATATTAAGGGAATTTCCTTTTTATGATATACTTGCAGTGTTTATTAAACTTTCATCATTTACATTGTATGTTAGCAATGATAGTTGATAAGATCCACATCATTTCAGTTTTTATTTCAGAATTTTGTTCAAAGTTATCAATACATATCAACTGTGTTTATTGAACCATTAGTTTTATTACATGAGGTTGCTAGCAAGGTAAAAGAGTAAAAGCTCGAATACACAGTTTGTCTATAAATCTTAGGTTCATTTCATTGGCGGCCCGAAATATCAGTCAGTGGTTCCTAACTACACAATCTGGGATTGAGAAATCATTTAAAAGGTGGGATTTTGGCTGTTTAAATTGTCGATATATAATTTCGTGGGAATGTGTTATAATTATTTTTTAATTCATTTTATTGGGACTATTTTTAATAGCTCTAATTATGTACATCTAGATTAGAAAAAATATGCAGACATTACAGGACAGTATGGGGCAATACAGGACAGACAGGACATTCTTATAGGCTGAACAAAGCAGGGACCTGTTTCACTAGTTTTGTGAGATGTCTGTGACACCATACAGACATTGGGATTGTCTGTTTTCGTGACAACACAAGTAGCTGCCCTTAGGAAAAGACAGACCCCAACATAAAAAATAGTAAAATCGACACATCATGGACCTGTTTCACTAGTTTCGTGACAAAAGTGTTAGACATACATGTAAAGCGGCACCAACAGTGCAAGCAAGAACGGACAAAACAAAGTCTAATGTCTAGTTCTTATGAAACCGGACACACCATCTAGACGCCATCTAGACATGTCACAAAACTAGTGAAACAGGTCCCAGTTGCCTGGTTTGAAGGGTTTGAGGGTTGATAACTTGGGATGGATTCAGGACGAGGAGATTGTGTCCTAGAATCCAAGGGTGATTTGTATTAAGCAAAAGCTCCGGGAGGTATAAAAATCACTCCGGATGAAATATGCACCATAGGTCATGGATTTGGACTACATACACAGCTCACATTCCGGTAGTTATTATCATGACTAGTTGATATTCCCAATTTGCACTAATCTCTTCAAATGTACAGTCACCATCCCTCAATGGTAAGCAAAGGAATAGTTAAAGAAAGCTGTTATACATATTTGTATTTTTTCCACCCTCACCTTATCTATACTGAATGTATTTTAGGATTTATTTTTGTTGTTATTACATTGCACAGTAGTGCATATCCAGCTAAGTGTAAGACTTTCGATCATGGATTAGGAGAGATTATAGATGTGTACCGTACTAAGTACCAGATTTAGTGAGACTCTCTGGATACAGATTACCAGATTAAGATGGATTAAGTGAGGTGGGTGTGTAGGTAAGCGCGGTATTATAACATCCTAACGTCAACATTTGTACCCTTAAAGGGTCTTTAGGAGATCAGGCCACTTTGAGAATCAAAGAGAGATTTCCGATACATTTTAGACAAGGCTTTCGGAGGTGGTGGTGGTTGGGTTTATATCGCCAAAGCCTTGTCTTTAGACTGGTTTCAGTCCTTGGATCCTGCCCCTCCACCTACATCACCCTTCATTGCCGCCTTACAACATTGGGGCCTGCTTAATAATCTAGGATCGTACACTGATACCTTTTTCTGTATACTTTCTCTTAGTGAACAGACTTAAATATTATTAAAGAATATCCTGTGTACGAGGTACAGAAAAGGTTTTCAAGTACGAACCTAGATATTAAACGGGGCCCTTTGTCAGCCAGGGTTATGGAGAAGTTGATGTGTTGTAAAAGGTTTTATTTCTCATCGGGATCTATAAGGGACCATCCATAAAGTTCTCTTTCATCTCCTACTGAATAAAACTATTCAATCCACTGATTTTTTCAGTGGTTGAGTAGTTTTCGGATCTGCCCCTATAAGGTATATGGGTCGATCAACAACTCACCTTCTTACTCTCTAAAACTAAATCATATTTTTTCATTTTGACAAATCATTATATTTCATATAATAAAATGACTTTCTATGATACCAAACAAAGAGGTATAAAATTTATAGGACAAAATATTAGGAGTTTATTTGCAAAAAAGGATCTAGTTCATGAAGCTTTTAACGGTACTCACTTTATTTCGTTAACGGAGATGTTACTACATGAACTCTATGATGACCACATGTTACTGCTAAAGGGATATAGACTGTATAGGCTAGACAGAAAAACAGGAAATTGGGGAGGGGTCTGTTGTTATGTATTAAATGAATTTGCTCAACATGTTGTTAATTGTGAAAAACTAAATTCTACGTGTGAAAATTATGAAATTCTGACTTTACTAATGGATAAACCCAATGTTAAAAAAATGGCAATAGTGACGTGTTACAAGCCTCCTCCAAAACCAGCGGGACTCTTTTATGACAAGTTAACAGAAATAATAAATTCAGATGAAGTTAATGGTCGCGAAATATGGATTATTGGTGATGCAAACCTTGATACTAAAAAAACACAAAGCCCTGATTTTAAGATAATGAATAATTTCTTAAGAACTAATGGTTTAAAACAGATAATAAGTGATGTTACCAGGCCGAACCCAAATGGCGGGTCAATTATAGACCACATATATACTGATAGTAATCATATTTTAACTGCTAAACCACTGGATGACATGTTAAGCGATCATTATCCGATAATGGCAATCAAAAAACACAAGAACAGGCTAAAAATTCCTATTGAATTCACAGGACGTAACTATAAACATTATGACAAAGACGAGTTCTGTAACTATCTACTTAAGGAAAATTGGCAACCATTTTTTTATTCCAATAATGTAGATTTTCTTTGGGAATATTGGTTAGAAAAAATAGAAACTTATTTAGATATCAACTGCCCAATAATAAAAACAAGATTTAACGACAAGAAACTGAACTGGATGTCACCCATTTTACTGAACTTAATCAAGCATAGACGAGATCTGGTTAAAAGGTTTAAAGTTATAAAAGGATATACCTTGCTCAAAGAAATCAGAAGAATAAGTAGAGAGATAAAAGGGAAATTAAAAAAAGAAAAAAGTGATTTTTGTACAAATAAACTTAATGAATGCCGGAAAAATCCTAAAAAATTCTGGAGCTTAATCAACGAAATCGTTAACCCCACAGAGGAAAAACACAATTGTACTCTACCCAAATAATTACTGAAGTGCCAGATTGGAGCACTTAATTGACAAAGTAACTATGGTAACAGATAAACATTTTCAATTGAGTTTTAAATTGATATTAAATACAGGTGTGGGACGACATTATTTACTGTGTCCATTTTCAATTATTTATACAACCCGAGGCAATGAACAGGTGAGGACGCACGCGGTGAACGCTCAGACTATTTTCAACCGGGGACTGCTCTACAGAAGATTTAAATCATCGTGACTGTGCCACTTCCATTCCCTTAACACGGAGAACGTTTATGAGTCCTTATTCCGGAGTTTCACATTACGGTAGGCTGAATATCTTGCTTTTACATCCACCTATTGCATTATCGTCCACCGTGACCATGGCTGAACACAACCTTGACATTGACAACCTCATTAAAGACTTGAAAGAACGGCCAAAAAGCAGGACTCGCTCAACCTCAGTGCCGGATGATGATTCTTTTATGACCAATTTAACCAGTGCCTTGGTATTTCTTGTGGACGCCGCCAAAGAGACTAAAGCAAACACAGCCCAAACTAACCAGAAGCTAGACGCTATTAACTCCATTCAACGTTCTCTTGAGCACACTCAGCTTGAAGTGGGTGACCTTCAAACTGAAAACAAAACGCTTAAATCAGAGATAAAAGACCTTAAATCCCAAATGAGTTTTATTCAACACAGACAAGCCGCCGTTGAGAGTAAAATAGCGGCCATTCACGAGCAGACTCTTGTAAATGATCATAATGCCAGGAAGGGTAATATTGTGATTGACGGTACAAACCAAACAAACGACGAGGACCCGCTTGCTTTTGCCCTTGATGTGTGTAGTAGGGTATTATCAGATATCGATCAATCTGATATAGACCAAGCGTTCCGCATCGGTAATCCCACGAGACAACCCCGCCCCCTGCTGGTCACTTTCGTGAAATCTTCCCTCAGGGACAGGTTACTGAGGAATAAAAACAAACTGAGAAAACATCTTGATATGACATCCGTTTTCGTAAACGAAGACTGCAATCCTGAAATCCGCATCCAAAAGTCTGAGATTAAAGAAGTAACTCGCTTAGCCGAGAAACAAGGACTTGACGTGAAACAACGAGGCCGGGGCGTTGTCTACCAAGGCCGCTATTATCCCCACAAAAATCTGGCTGATCTCCCAGAGGAACTAAGCCTCGCACGAGCTAAAACCAAGGTGACCCCAATGTTTGTTGCGTTTTACAGCCACCATGCGCCATTATCAAACCTTTTTCCTGCCCGAATTGAATGTGATGGTCCCATTTTCTCGTCCGTTGAACAGGCTTACTGTTTCACGAAATGTACCTTTGCGAACGCCCCCGAAGCCGCTCAACAGGTTTTGCTCTCAGAAGATCCTTACCACATGAAACGGTTGACAAAGCCGTATGAGTCGGCCGCGTGGTCAGCTATTGCCGAGGACTGCCTGAGAAAATACAACCGCTTGAAATACACTCAAAACAAAGACCTGGCGACAAAACTTCTGCAGACGGGCGACAAAAAGTTGTTAGAATCAACACTCGACCCCTACTGGGGCACTGGCTGTACCATCAATGCGAAAGACCTGCACCTGAACAACTACAAAGGTAACAACATTGGGGGAGCAATTCTGACTGAAGTGAGACAAGAACTTCGCCGCGACCTCCCACAACAACTACAATTGCCCCAACAGCAGCAGTAAATGACCACAACTACTCAACCCTTCTCAAGCTATCAGAACTCTGTTTTATTGTCTTACGTCTAAATTTTTCCATTGAACTCTTCTAACCCACGATATTGATTGACAGTGCTAACCTATGATAATTTCCTTAAAGTATATGATTGTGATTGCAACATTAACAATGTCTATTTTAGTTGTATCTGATTCTAGAGGCTTTAAGCTTCAACATAACTTGAGACCTAACGGTCCTTGTACCTACACAGTCAAGGCATATGCTGGTCTGGGTATCTCTGACCTAACCCAACATGCCTCAACTCTTGCGCATAATTCCAACCCGGACAAAGTTGTGTATCTTGCAGGATTGTGTGACTTAACTTACCGCAACTCCCTCACCAAGAAGATATTTCTACGAAACGAGAACACTGAGGAGTTAGTGGCAGAAGTCATGATGAAGATTTCTAACGCCTTCTCTACCATTTACCAAGACTGTGGAATTAAATTTATTTTTCTCCCAGTAATTGGGATGAATCTTGCGGCCTTCAACGCGAGACCTAAACAACAAGTTCTCTACACTTCTGAAGCATTGAACTCGCTTCAACCACATCCACCACAAGACCTACTAAATATGTCTGTAACCAAGCTAAATCCCTTAATTTCTGAATTTAACCACAACAACGGTCTACCGACACCGTGGACTGCCACACCCTACCATAAGTCAATGGGTAAGGGTAGGATATCCCACCGATATAATCTGTTGTATGATGGTTGCCATCTATCTGATGAAGCCACCCAAACCCTCTTTAAAACCATGGACGATTGCTTTAAGACCCGTATGTGGGTTATTCTGAATAACTAAATTATATCATAACCTCTGATTCTGTTTCCCAACTCAGTCTTGGGCCGACTACTGTCGTTGCTGTACTCGCCTTTATTCTTTTCATTGTATCTGACTATGATGCTTTGTATGTATTGTTTATTATGTTTCATCATTATACCGGGTAAAGTTTTTCTCAAAATCATTGACTGTCCATATAATGTGTCTTAATTTAAATGAAGTATGTAATTCCAAAGGTCTGAAATTACTTAGTATAAACGTTTGGCGCCTGGAACGTAATTTTGTAAACTTTGGTTCGATGGCAAAACATTTTGACATTATCCTTGCTTCCGAAACTTGGCTGAAACCTGCCACTCCGGATGTCTATGTTGAGCTACAGGGCTACCAGATGGTAAGGAAAGATAGACAACCACATATCCTGAAACAAGGAGGTGGTTTAATTACTTATGCGAAAAATGATTATTTAGTTGAAGTCATTGAAGACTTCTCTCTTATTACACTGTCGTATGAGCTGTTGACGATAAATCTAACCGTTTCTTCTAAGAAATTTACTGTGGTGAATATGTATCGGCCCCCAAACACACCTATTGTTCACATTTTTGATAAATTAATGGAGATATCAAATGCTCAACCTTTGAACAGGCCTTTAATTATTATGGGTGATATTAACCTGGACTATAATGATCCTATTTTACGTAGAAACCATATTGATAGTTTTGTACGCATTACCAACCTTAACCAATTAATAACTAGTCCAACTCGTACTTCGGATAACTCCTCAACAATCATAGATCACATCTACACAGGAGCTAATAATGTTAAGATAGCGTCGACACTTAATGTTAATATTAGTGATCACCTACCGGTTATATTGTTACTTAAGACTGACCGTAATAAAATTTTTAAGAAACGAATTATGGCTAGGGTGTATCGGAATATTAATGAAGATAAATTTACTAATGATTACTTGAATGCGGACTGGGCCAGCTTTACACTGGCAAATGACCCTGATACTCTTTGGAATATAATGCTTAATAATATACTTAACTCCTTGACAACCACTGCACCGCTCAGGTGGATCACTGTCTCGGAACATAAACCGCGCTGGCTAAATAATGTTTTCTTAGAATCCATGAGAGAGAGGGACTACTATTTCAGGAAAGCCCGCAGAACCAATAATACTGACTATTGGCGTATTGCCAAATATCGCAAAAATAGGACCCATTATCTTATTCGTAACAATAAAAGGAGCACACCAATCATACGCATAATACTGTCAGAACTGTCAAACCTGAGATGTTCTCATTGTGTGTATATGTTCATTGTCTATTTCCTATCGAACACCTGTTAGCGTCTCAATTGTAGAGGGACCAGGCGGAAGAGCGGCGACTCGCCGAGCTTGGCAATATTGTAAAAAAATACCCTAATAAAATTCGATAAAAAAAAAACTTAAAAAAAATATAAAAATTGCTACTTCTGAAACTAAAGAAACTTTTAAAATTGCCAGAAAACTTAGTAAATTGGGTCCATGATTATTTGTATAATAGAAAACAAAGTGTAAAGGTAAACGACATGGTACCTAAAACCAAACATATTAATTTCGGTGTTCCGCAGGGATCGGTTCTTGGTCCTCTTCTTTTTATTTTATTTGTTAACGACCGAGGTTCTAGTATTGATTTATCCAACTTTATACAATATGCTGATGATTTGGTTATTTTTGTATCGAATAAAGATCCTGCTGTGGCTGTATCAAAAATCCAAAATGATTTAAAAACCCTTGTAACATGGTGTAATGGGAATGGGTTAACTATAAATGTTAAAAAGACTAAGATCATGTGTGTGGGGACAGAATCAAAGGTTAAAAATATAGAAGATATGGCATTGTTTATGGATAATAAAAAACTTGATGTACATGTAAAAATATAAGTATCTGGGTATTATAATAGACAACACTTTATCGTGGATACCACATGTTAATGATATTATCAAAACAGTAAGCAGTAAATTAATTAAATTTGGAAAAATTTGTCATTGCCTAACTTTTGAGGCTGCTAAAAATGTTTATATAGGCACCATAATACCACATATGGAGTATTGTTCCTTCCTGTATCAGAGTTTCCGGCAACGGGATATTCAACAGATAACAAAGCTACACAATAGGGGACTACAAATTTTATTAGGTTGTAATTCAAGACGAAAATCCATAGCAACCATGCATGCAATGTGTAACATTGAAACGTTAGAACACAGAAGAAAATTACAATTATTATGTATTATGTTCAAAAATCAAGACAACCTGAACTGGATTGACTTAAATCCAAGACGAACTAGAACACAAACAATGACTTTATTTAAAATATCAACCACAAGATGTGCGAGTGTTTATAACAGTCCATACCAACGAGGCGCGAGAGCCTGGAATGCTATCCACAACATTACAGACAAAGGAACTTTCAAAAAACGCCTAGACTCTGAACTGAAAAAATAGAAATTATCAACATGGATATCCTAATTATTATTCATCATATCATTATTTCTTGCTGTTACACCTCTGTATTGGAATCAATGTGTACTGTACAACAATCAATGATAGTGTATACCCTGTGATGTGCCAGAAAAACTCAACCCTGGTTGAGAGGCACTGGAAATAAATTAAAAAAAAAAAAAAAGTATGTACGTACTGAAGGGGTTAGGGGGATGATAAATTTTGGGAATTTTGCGTATGTTCCTTCTTTGTTCTTTTCCGTACGTAATCTGGAGGGGGATTGGAGGTCGAAAATTCTGCGTACGTACTTTATGGATGGGCACTAATCTAAGACCTGAGCAAGTCTAAACCTTAACTTATACATCAACACTTTGTATCCACCTCAATATTCACACCGTTCATAATCTCAGGACTTACCCTGCTGGGCCTTATCCCGGCCGGTCCCAGCCCCGCCACTCCCCGCCCCTCAAGTCCCCGTCCGTCCCCGCCCCTCCAGTTACTGCCCCTCCAGTCCCCGCCTCGCCCCGGCACGCTCCGCCCCGCCACATCCGACCCCACCACACCCCACCCAGCACCACCCGCCCCGCACCGCCACTATACCCGTCCCTGCCCGTCCCCACCAGGCCCTGCCCGGACCCAGCCCCGCCCGTCATTGCCCGCCCTTCCCGGCTCCTCCAGTGCCCGCCCTTCCCGGCCCCTCCCGTCCCCGCCCCGCCCCGCCCGACCCCGCCCAGCACCACCCTTCCTCTCCCCGCCCTCCCCTCCCCGCCGATCCCCGCCCAGCCCGTCCCCGCCCAGCACCACCCTTCCTCTCCCCGCCCTCCCCTCCCCGCCGATCCCCGCCCAGCCCGTCCCCGCCCAGCACCACCCGTCCCCGACCCTCCAGCCCTGCCCCCCCCTCAAGTCCCCGCCCTCCGCCTCCACCCCCCCTCCACTCCCCGTCCCTACCCCTCGGCCCTCCCCACAGCCCCACACGTCCCACACGCCCCACACATCCCTGCCCAACCGATCCCCGCCCCTCTCCTTCCCCGCCCCTTCCCGCCCTCATCCCGCAGATTATCGCTGACCGTTAATCCCCGCTGTAGAGTGAGACTGGAGGTGATCGAGCGGCGCCTAATTCCCCGATCACGGGGCACACACAACACATCTGAGGCCACTGATCTGCCTCGATGAACCTCACGCCTGACTGCCCCCGCCGGCGCACAGCGCTCCTGGCGACGCGGGCGTCAGTCGGGGGCTACTTCCGGTGTGTCACGTGTTTCCGGGTGACCTGAGGTGCGCGCGCAGGTCGTGGGCAGGTCACGTGACCGTGGCGTGTCCGGGGAGAGGTGAGCCGACAGGGGGCGCTGACCACGTGACGTGAGGGGCACTCAGGCGTGACGACGTGTTTCCTCGTATTGATCACATCACTCTCACTTTACCATCTATGGAGATGGTCGTCTTGGTTACCATGCACACACCAACAATATCTAACATTGTATCATATAGAACGGGATCGAGAGTTGTATAGGGGGCGTCCACCAACCACGACAAGGCTACGACAATGGCTTTCCGACAAGGTCCATGATTGGCCTACGATTGGAGGCCTTGGAGTGGTTGGTGGACCCCAGTTCCCGCCAAGAGTCTATGACAAGGCCATGAAAAGGCCACGATTGGAAGCTTGTCGGGAACCTTCTGACAAGGCTACGACAATATCAAACATGTTCGATTTTTTTCCACAAATGGACCCTTGTCGTGGATTGTCATGGCATGTCGGGAGCGTGTCGCAGAGGTCTACGATAGGAAATCTTGGTGGAGTGTACTTCCCGACACGCCCTGACAACGCTGTCGTAAAGTCCCCACCTTCTTACGACAAGGCTGCGACAAGTGCTGATTGGAACTTTCTTGTCGGCGCTTGTCGTAGCCTTGTCGTGGTTGGTGGACGCCACCCTTAAAAATACCCAATACTCTGCATGGATGCACTGTAATCGTCATCGAAGCAACGATGGAGTCAATCATTTTTACTGAATGGATTTTGTCCGTAATCCATGGAACCCTAGACTCTTTGACTAGATTCCCGACACTTTTCTGACACAGATTCGTGTTTCATATCAGAAAAGATCTGGCATTCTGACACGGCTTACGACACACTCTGACCAGTTCTGACATGCATCCAACAAAAGTTCATGTTACAAGCATGATCAAACATGTTTTTCCGCGGCCAAACATTGGTAGAGTGGGTCAGAACGTGTCAGAACCGTGTCATAGAGTGCTATGATGAAAAAATTGTACTGAACCAGAGCTTCCAACGGAGTTAACAACACAGCTTCATATCCAATCACTAATATTTGGAGATATTGCTGGGAGGTGCGAAGGTATTCATGATATATGTCACCTTGTTGGGTCAACATATGCATTTTATTCTTTGCAAAACTCGACACATTCCGACACACTATGAAACAGGACTTTACTTTTCGACACGGCTACGCATGTGGGAGTTTTCTGTCAAAGCCGCGCCATTTGCCATATTGGAAGCAGGGTGATTGTCTGAGACAAATCCTACCGAGATTCTGTACCTTGTAAAGTGTGATTCACATGATGGGATTCATGTAACTCACAGGGTGATTATCTGAGACAAATCCTGCTGATATTCTGTACCCTGTAAAGTGGGATTGACACGGTGGGATTCATGTACCTCACAGGGTGATTACCTGAGACAAATCCTGCTGATATGCTGTACCCTGTAAAGTGAGATTGACACGGTGGGATTCATGTACCTCAAATGGTGTATATCTGAGACAAATCCTGCTGAGATTCTGTACTCAAACGCAAAATCTTCGTCTAAATTATAGGGCTCCATTTTCCTGAGACATGATTTCCCCTGCAATTGTTGATGACATTTTCCCCTAAAAAGGAAGAGAATCTCATGAGATTTTGAACCCTGTGAGGTACATGAAACTCACCTAGTGAATTCCACTTAACAAGGATCAGAGTCTCATGAGATTGTGAACCCTGTAAAGTACATGAATCCCACCGTGTGAATTCCACTTAGGCCAGAGGTTGTTCCCACGTTCTGGCAGTTGGTGTCAACTTTGATACTCCAGTCGGAAATTTCCTCTTACTTGATCAGCGGCGGCCAATTAAACGCCATTTGACGATAAAAAGGTACTGACGGATGAGGATGCGGTTTGCAGATCGTGTGAAATTGTTAGGTTATTGAAAACGTGAATTGATCTGCAAAAAGGAGAATAACGGAACTCCGGATTGAAACTAAACCGGATTCCACAACACTATCGACAATTTTTTCCACGGATTCCACAACACTATGGAAAAATCTTTTCCCATTTGCAGAACTAAAAAGATTTGTCCATACGTAACCGTAAACCACGAGTTGGTTGACGCATAGTAATATACGAGCGATAGCGAGACTATCAAACCATCAACATCGAGTGTTTTATAGAGCTGACCTTCTAAAAACATCGAGTGTTGTATTTCTAACCCATGGTCATTAATAATCATTTCTATTCCTAAAAATTCGATAATGGTTTTGGAAAACCCTTAAACCATGGGTGTGGGTTGCGGCCACTAATAGACAATGGTTTACCGTGTCCCCATTCATTTTCAATTGAGACTTTGTAACCCAGGGGTAAGAAAAGGTGCTTCATTAGATACAGAAGACCGGTAGAGTTTGTCATTATGATCTGGATATCAAATCTCGGCACCAAGACAGAAGAAGTCGATTTGCATCGGGCCTGAACCTCTTTGCAACAGGTGTCGTTGCCAAAACATTGTTCGCAATCTCTTTTTATTTTTCATGAAAAAGTCTAGATTATGCTGGAGATCATATTCAGGAAACGAATTGTTCAATTAAATCATTTCACTTTCAGTTGTAATTTCGTTGCCGTTCGTCTAAGGAATAGACTAATTATTGGGAACTCATTCTCCATGCCCCTACGATGAGTATTGCAGTCTGTTCTCCATGGTCTTTATCCTGTGTGATGTCCATTATCTTAATGTGTACAGGGTGAGATATATACATAAAGCAATTCATTTTTATCACAGAAGTTTCCAACTCGTTTGAATGCTATGCGATATTCACCAAGCTGTCACCTCGTTCATATCACTCTTCATCAAACTCGTGGTGAACGACGACTTTGATCAAAACTTGTTGGTTTCTTCTTTAGCAGGCCAAGGAGAATTGAACACTAAGGGACGACCCTACGGATGGCTGATAATGTCTTAGCGAACACGCTTTAATATTCTAAACGCTAATCCTTGTACGAGGAACAGAAAGGGTCTTTATGTACGATCCTAGATTACCCAACAGGCCACTGTTCTATGCTTCATAAACTACGTACATTCGTTCATATAATTCACAATGCAGAGACAGAGCTCACAGTGCAAGGAAATAAGTTTAATCAACCATTAGGTACCTCGCAGGAATCAAAAAGTATCAATGTGTTATCTAGACACCATTATTTTGTCCCAGTTTGTATCTAACGCTAATCTAATTCGAATTAAGTGTAATATGGTAGTGCCTTGTTGATCCTCAAATATATCGTCCTCTTGTCATCACTCCACCATGTTAGGTGAAGTCCTCACCATATGACGGAAAGTTACCTGTTTGTGTGTAGTACTAACACTTCTTGATGTGTAACCAGGATGCTATGTCAATATCCCAAATTGAAGGGCCCAGCGATGAAAACCAGCTTACTTGTAAAGCTGACGCCAACGGCCACTTTATTGAATTCCATGTAAACGACTACGACATTTATGGAACCTTTGTAAAGTATTAAGATCAATAAAGAAATTAAAAAAAAAAAAAAAACCAAGAATGACCTCCCAAGACCTATGGCACCTCTAATTTTCCTGGGATTGGTTATTTAGACCATAAATCGTATGGATTAGCCACTTATTCACGCCTGCCATCCTACACGGTGTCGACATCAAAGTAAAGTGGTAGCTGATCTTACAGTGAAGGCAAACACCATTACCGTCTCTACTGAGCTGCTCTTTGCCTTCACAGTTAGGCCGCTGAAGTAGGTGGAGATGGGCTCAGATAGGAAGCAATGTTGTCGTTCTGATAAAATACCGGCAATAAAAGTCGCGAGCTGCTCCTGAGGCCCATGAGCACCTCGTTGGTCCGTGTATCTACACCTCACAAGACCCTACCAGGCCTGTGTCTCCCTCCTTATCCAATTCACCAATCTTCCTTTTTTTTCTTCTCTATCTACTTATCTTTTTTTTTACATTTCCCACACACAAAAAATAGGCAAAGAGGACAATGTTGGTACAGTGTAAGGACAACAGTGAGGCTTTATTAAGTTGCTGCCGATGTTGGAAATTGTTAATGAAATTCTAGGCAGGGTTGTGATCGATGCGGTGGCCGTCCCGGGAAAATGCCACTTATGGAAGAAAGATCCGCCGAGCAATCGTGTTACCAGCTCAATTTGCATACGTTGAGCATAGAGCGTCGCCCAGTGGTCGGCTCATTAGACACGTTAGTAAACGTTGGTGGGCAGGCGGCGGGCGGAGCTGCTCAGGCCGTTAAATGCCTGCCTGTGAGCAGCTCACCGAACTGCTCGCCGCCTCCCTACACGAACTGACACCGCCGTACATCCAAGGCGAACTCAGGCTAACCTTTCTATAACAATAAGAATCTGACTATAACGTAGTTTCCAATGGCTGACGAAACTGGTGGAGATTTTTTTTCCTCACCTGATAAGCCCTTTTCTATTGGCTGATAAAAATTGGTGTAGATTTTCTGTGTTCTCCTAATAGCTTATTTACATTTTGTGTTAGCAGTGCAAAGGTCCGTCGGTGGTTCCTGACTGTATATCAGTGATGGCCAATGGAAAAAGGCTATTAGGAAAACACAAAAAATCTATACCATTCCCATCAGCCAATAGAAATGCCCGCCTCTGAGCAGCTCACCGAACTGCTCGTGGCCTCCCTACACGAACTGACACCGCCGTATATCCAAGGCTAACTCAGGCTAACCTTTCTATAACAATAAGAATCTGACTATAACGTAGTTTCTATTGGCTGACGAAAACGTTGGAGATTTTTTCCTTACCAGATAGGCCCTTTTCCATTGGCCAACGAAAATGGTGTTGATTTTCTGTGTTCTCCTAATAGCTCATTCACATTTTGCTTCAGCAGTGCTCAAGGTCCGTTGGTGGTTCCTGACTGTATATCGGTGGTGGCCAATGGAAAAAGGCTATTAGGAAAACACAAAAAATCTATACCATTTCCATCAGCCAATAGAACTGCCCGCCTCTGAGCAGCTCACCGATCTGCTCGCGGCCTCCCTACACGAACTGACATCGCCGTACATCCAAGGCGAACTCAGGCTACCCTTTCTATAACAATAAGAATCTGACTATAACGTAGTTTCCAATGGCCGACGAAAACGTTGGAGATTTTTTTCCTCACCAGAAAGGCCCTTTTCCATTGGCCGACGAAAATGCTGTGGGTTTTCAGTGTTCTCCTAATAGCTCATTACCATTTTGCTTCAGCAGTGCTTAAGGTCCGTCGGTAGTTCCTTATTGAATATCGGTGGTGGCCAATCGAAAAAGGCCATTAGGAAAACAAAAAAATCTACACCATTTTCATCAGCCAATGGAAAATAATCGGTGAGGGTGCAGTGTATACACTGTTTCTACTATATTTGCCGGGTACACACAGATTGAATTGGCATTGTTGGAATCTCGTTGCCATTCACCAATCTCATGTCAGTATACCAAACACCAAAGCAATTGGTGGTTCCTGACTGCAGATCGGTGCCATGTAGTCGAACAATTGAAATGGGCTTATATGACCAATTTTCATTGGCTGTTTATTCAGCGCCGATCTGCAGTTGGAAACCAGCTATCAACCATTTTTGGAATTGATACATGTAGAAAAATGCTCACTGATAAATCTTTCTTGGAAAAAGGTAATCATCGACTGATTTTGTCACAGACAAACAGAAAATAAAAATGCTTTGATGTCATTGAAATGCTTTGTGATATTCACTTGGTTGTAGCCTTTCACATTAATCTGCATAAAAAAATTGACAATGGAAATAGGCCTTGATGGGGGAGTGGGGATTTAGTATATGTAAACGTGTTGATGCGATGTGAAGGGGTTTGGAAGTGGATGTATGACTGAGTATGGAGAGGGTAGGGAGAGGGTGCACCCCTCTCATAAGATCTCACATTCTCTAAGTGGTATTCTGTACTCTCGCCATGCTCTATAGGAGAATAATCCTTAACGAACTAAGCTTAGAGCCTTAGATCCACTGGCCTGCCTCGCGTGCTAAAGACATACATCAATGCAACCCAAAGATTCCTATTATCTCGATGATGCCACCTAGCGGGAATACTGTGTGCCAGCGGATTCTCAAGGTTCTAAGCCTAGTTTGTTAAGAATTCTTCTCCCATAGAGCCTAGTGAGAACCTTGTACAGAGTACCACTTAGAGAGTGTGAGATCTTATGAGAGGGGTACAGGGAGAGAGGACCTGGTAATCCACTCTGATCTGCGGGTAAAGCTAATAACGGGATGCCGCGTCATGGAGTTGTCTACAGGCTGCAGTGATAGGAGAATAATTCTTAACAAACTAGGCTTAGAGCCTTGAGAATCCACTGGTCTGCCTCGCGTGCTAAAGACGTACATTAATGCAACCCAAAGATTCCTATTATCTCGATGATGCCACCTAGCGGGAATAATGTGTGCCAGCGGATTCTCAAGGTTCTAAGCCTAGTTCGATAAGAAATCTTCTCCCATAGAGCCTAGTGAGAACATCACTTAGAGAGTGTGAGATCTTATGAGAGGGGTACAGGGAGAGAGGACCTGGTAATCCACTCTGATCTGCGGGTAAAGCTAATAACAGGATGCGGCGTGATGGAGTTGTCTACAGACTGCTGTGATGTACGCGGTGAGTGTCCACCCGACCATGTCGCTAATAACCCCCGCTACTAACCCCTATCTTAGGCCCAGTTTACACCTACCGACTAAAAAACCCACCGATGAATTTCACGCTGTATTAAGCCCAATGCCCATCTACCGATTTTGGAACATTTATGTACCTTTGTCGGCGACAAATGGACCTTAGTTTGTCTCAGCCAAGGCATCCTAACGGAATTGGCTGTAGTCGGTAGATGTAGGACAGCTAGACAAGAGTAAGCCACCAATTAGTAAACCACCTCCTTAAGATGCCCTTTTGTCGCTGACAAGTTGTGGTTTCTATGTTGCAAAATCGGTGCCAAAAAGTTTATCAACATGTTGATAAATCCAGTCACGGGCAATGGAACGTTAGTAAATTGCGCTTGATTGGGTGGCCGACATGGGCCGAGGTATTACGTAATTTGCCTGAGACAAGTTCACCGACTCCTATGCTATTTGCGAATTAATCGTTCAACCCTTGATCAGTAGATGGACTTAAGGCCAAGTTTACACCTACCGACTAAAAAGCCACGGATGAATTTAACGCTGTATTAAGGTCGTTCGGTGGTTCCCCTTGTGGCACATCTGCAGTGACCTGCACAGCAAAAATGCGTTTGGCGCTCACTGACTCATGTGAGTGAAATGCTGAGCATCCCCGATTATTTCGATGCCTTTGATCTCATTGGTGGGTGCAGAAGTCGGTAAGTGGTGTCAAATCATAAGGCAGGAGAGAAAAATCTTTGACCATTTTTATTTTCACAGATTATTACACTAAATGTGTCACATAATCGGTCGGCGGTTTGAAATGCCCTAATCAGTTGTCATTATCAGCAGGTGGAAACATTGCATTATTGACCCCTTTCTTATGGGGCTATTCCACAATGGAGGCACAAGACCAGGCCGGGCCCCTTGTGGTCGCCTATTGGCGATCGGCGGCAATAGCCGACCCAAACCTCCCACCGGCAGCGTTAATCTGCTTGGTGGAACAGCTCATGAGAGCTCACAGGCCCCTCACGGCCGGACCCTGCCGGCCACCGGCCTATCCCCGTGCTTCCAAAACCCCATAGCCGGGCAGTAGCGGCTGACCTGTTGGTGGTCGCCGGCCGCCGGCCGGGGACAATACTCGGTGCAATAGCCAATTTTTGAGGTGTTTCACCAAAATATAGTGATAACCACAGAGAAGGCTGGCCGGGCGGCCCGGCATTATGATCGCGACCTCCCCCGCAAAGCCCTGCTGGAGGAAAACTGTTTGGCTCAGTTTACACCTACCGATTTTCGCCAACGACTATAGAATCTGGCACTGCCGACCTATTATTTCACATTCACTATAATTGGTATTTTTCTTGGGCAAGGCATCCTAATAGAGTTGGCCCTAGTCGTTAAATGTAAGACAGCTAGACAAGGGTCAGCCAACAATTAGTGAACCCCTTCATTGATGGTCTCTTTTCGTTTGATGTTCATAAATCGCTCGCCAAAAGTTTATCAACATGTTGATAAATCCAGTTGCGAAAACAAAATGGGGGTAAGTGACCCCTGATTGGGTGGCTGACACTGGCCAAGGGGTTACATGATTTGCCTGCAACAAGTTCACCGACTCCTATACGATTTGGGAATCATTCAGTCCTGAATCGGTAGATATGTATTGGGCTTTATCCATAACAATATTTTCTCGGAGAGAACCACCGACCGACTATATATCTCCCCAATATTTTATCCATTGATTTTCTGTCGGCAGGTGTAAACTTAGACTCTAGTACAGCCCGTTGTCGCCAGGGCCAGGGCGCACAGGCTCTCATACTGGGACTGTTTTGCGCTGCCATTTTAAGGTGGGAATTCCTACCTTCTTCCCAACATGCACCTGGAAAATGGCGGATTGCAGGTTCCTAGCTTCTATGGGTGGCTTGCCAGCAATCAGAGCCTCATTCATGCATGATTAGAATGTAAACAAACCACTCATGCATTTGTCTAACCCCCTACACAGATGCGCCTGCAGCCGCGATGACCGCCACAGATGCGTCTTTAATATAGCAGTTATAGATTTGATATGAGACAAGTTCTTTGTTACATCCCACTGTTTATTTCCAATGTATGGCTTCACGCAAGCACCAGACCGCTGGGGTTCTTACTTGTCAAACCGATGCTATGAATAGAACAGCCAACCACAAAATTCCTCTCGCTAAAGGTGGCAGGCCAGTCAGAGCCATACTCTGTTAGACCTTCACGTACCGTACCCTGAAGGCGGCGCGGTGCGTGAACAGACTAGTGTAAACTGGGCCTTAGCGGCACACGCCCGGATTGTCCCTCGTCGCTCCTCAGCAGCTCGCTAAGTGTGTCAGCACCACCATAGCCTCATTGCGTGTCAGTTATCCAGGCCCCACTCCAGTAATGAAATCTGCCCATATTGATACACCAAAGAGCACACGGCAGGCTTTATCACATGTTTCATCCACATGAAGACTGGTCGGGAAGACCGCAGGTGAAAGATGAGATCTGAGGGTAATGAGATCACTGTTTACTATTTGAGTGAGCTCTTCAGCTTTTGTTAGGGTGGGTGCAAATTAATGGAAACTACTTCTGGCGGATTTCTGAGAGGAATAGTTTAAAATCAGAAGGCTGGATTTTATCCAATCTGCGGGTCATTTGCTTGTACTCAATAGGCCTTTTTCCACACGCCGGTGTCACACCTTATCTGCTTAGTTACGCAATGACTAAAGCCAAACATTCACCTGGCAACGTATACTTTAGCATTGATAAACACAGTGTATGAGCGTAATACATTCATAATACCCGTGCACATTATTTCCAGAGAAATAACAGTGATTGCATCATATTGTATTGTATTCCAGCTCCGATATGATGTAGCACACATGCATATCATCTCAATGATACTTTAGATATACCTTAGATAACATAGTTATATGCTTATCGTTTTCCTATCTAAAACCTAGATAATTATCAACTATATAGTTTAGACAACTATGACTCGTTAATACCATACTCTAGTAATGTAATTTGTCAAAAAACAACACTCCTGCAATCACACTGACCGTTCACACTTTAGGTGTGATTGCTGTGTATTTCTATATGAATACCGCTGGACTCGCGGTGTTTGTCCGAACGGCTGCTTAACGAGACAGTAGGCGGCGTTGAACGGCAACACCTGTATTGGCAACCTGATATTTCTACAACTTGTATTGTCCAAATATCAGGGACAGCTGGGCACTCTTCTGAGAGGCTAAGATATGGCTCCACTACAAATAGTTGACATGCAGATAGTTTAAGAGTTGGATTATTGCAGCGAGCCCAGAGTCTAAATAACCTTTCCAGCCTCTCTGATCTTTGGGCAACGTATTTGAGCCTGTTTCCCATGCTCAACATTCTTTGACAATGCCTCTCATAATATGACCAAACTTATAGACTGGTTCCCAGCCCCAATTAAACATGGGACAGGTAACGCCCAGCTAGACCAATGAATGAGCAACCTTGAACTTTCCCTGGTTTCCGACCGATTTCTAGTGACAAGGAGAACCAGCACAATCTCTCTTCCTCACGAAGTTCCCCAGATAACTTACTTGTACTTGTGCATAATGAACGATGATACAAAATGAAGTAATATCAACCTTTCAAAAGATAAAAGATAACTCATTAGAATATTTAGAAAAAATAGTTAGGAAATAACAGATTTCGCCACGCCCTCAAGCAGGGAACCGGCGTAAAATCCAACAAGTACAGTCAGGTACCAGCTGAATGCAATCCCGCAGTGCACTAGAAAAAATGGTGGTAGTTACCTGGCCTAATATGTGATTGCACACTGGCCCGGTTTCTCGGCTACCACAGTCAGTCCAATGTAGCTTGTAGAGGCAATAGGTAACATCTAAATAAAGAGCGGAGTGGGAAAAGCTAATAAACGTCGTGCGAAGCGGGAGTAGTCCTGAAATACTCTAGTTGAATAGATAGCTTGGATCTGGTGTTCTAGCAGGATGCCAGGTTTACGTTTGACATTTGAGGTTATATCAAAGGAATGGAAATAAGGACAATTATAAGGTTATTGTGGAACCGCTTATCAGTAGAAAAAGGTTACACTATAAATGAGTGAGTTAATGCATCTAACGGGCTATTTGATTCGCCTGATAGTTCGGTCCTGTCAACATATTCTAAATAAAAGCAGCCACCAGTAAACGTTAGTGGCCGACTAGCGCCAAACCACAAGTGTAAAGTAAGGAACTTTGCAAAATGCTTCGTCATCAAATAAGCACACGCGTAAATGCCCAAAGGAGGTTTGCGATGGCAAGTGTCTGACAAGAGAAAACCACAATCAGGTTTAAACAAAGATGTTTTTCTATAGGTTCTTGATCTGAAGTCCAGATCTATATTTATGAGTTATGGTTTAGATCCTAGCTGTAAAGCCGGAGACACACCAAGCGAGAAAGGCACCAATTCTTGAATCGCCCACACAAAATGGCTAGTATGTGAGCTATTGTTTCATATATCCCTTGATTATTGCTTCTGATACGCTATGTTATCGGTGGGAGATATTACTATGAACAAAATATCTCAGATATATGCTATTTTGTATTGGCGATTCCATAGATCGCCACCTTGCCTCGCTTGGCGTGCCTCCGGCTTAAGTGTTTGTATTATTTCACTATAGCATCTAGTAGTAGTACTTTCTGAAAGACACATAACTTTGAACCACAAATGGTTCATAGGAGGTGCAATAGGTGCTGGTGGTTATGCTACGTTTACATCACGTTCCCTGCAGTCCCTGGAGAGGACCACCGGGATGTCACTGCGGGGGCACCGGGATGAATGTTCGGGAGAGTCACCCGGCGTTTATAAAGCCGGATACCCATCTACAGATTAAGAGTTGAGCGATTAGTTTGCAAATCGTATAGAAGTCGGTGAACTTGTCGCGGGCAAATTACGTAACTCTTCGCTCGATCTGCAGACATTGAGGAGATGGGGTTGGTGGGTTTTAGTCCAAAGCAAATCTGTCTACTAATCGGTGGCTCACCCTTGCCTAGCTGTCCTACATCTACCGACTACGGCCGACTCTGTTAGGATGCCTTGGCTGAGACAAATTACCGTCCGTTTGTCGCCGACAAAGGTACATGAATGTTCCGAAATCGGTAGATGGGCATTGGGCTTTACACTAGACGATTCTGGCCAGCGATTCTGGCATTTTGCACCGCCTGACGACTTTTAGCTGTAAAATGATAGAAATCGTCTAGTGTAAACACCAAGCACTTGGTGAATGTAGATAGTTTGAATACATTGCATTTCACAATTTGGCAGCTCTTCACGACTATTAGACACACTCTGATGCCCGCAACTATTTCAAACTAGCTAGAATTAGTCGTCTACATAGGCGGCGATTCTGTGAAAAATCATTGTCATCAGTATAAAGGTCGACGACTTTTGCAGTGGACATTGCCACCGCCTAACGACTATAAAGGTCGACGACTTTTGCAGTGGACATTGCCACCGCCTAACGACTATAAGGGGGCCCTCCCACCTACTACGACGCACTATGACGCACTACGATTAAGTCTGCGACAGCAGCGTTTGTCGCCGACGCTGTCGGCGACAAATGCTGCTGTCGGCGACAAACTATGGAAAGCTGACTAATTGCGGCGAACAACCGCTGCGCTCTGCGATTAACCCACCGATGCACTACGATGCACTACGACGCTCTACGAAATTCAAACATGTTTGAATATCGTAGAGCCTCTACGATTAACATTTTTTTGTTGTAGTGCGTCGTAGTGCGTCGGCGCGGAGCTAGTTCGTCGGCGACAAAACCTGACTAATTGAGGAGTTCGTCGGCGACACCTCCACGAATTCTTTAGTTTGTCGCCGACACGGCCAAAGGGTTAATCGTAGAGTTAATCGTAGTAGGTGGGAGGGGCCCCTTAAGGTCGACGACTTTTGCAGTGGACATTGCCATCGCCTAACGACTATTGGTTGATGATCTACAGTCGCCACATATTTAGTCGTTTAGTGTGAATGCCGGGTATGGCTCCGGACGTGGGGCACCCTGCAGAGCTTAGCAGGCCAGCATGGGATGTTTATATATACCCATCCGTAGTGGGACGGCACTTGCAATGTAGCATGCCGTCCTGGTTCAAGGGGAAGCCATCCACCTCGCGGTCGGACCTGGGCCGCCACGTCATGTTTTCCGAACTACGGCACACCTCACCATCGTGAAAGACAACTCACCTGCTCAACCAGGGCCGAGTCGAGCCAAAGTAATAAAAGTACCAAAAATATACCACGGTATGCCATGATTCGGTCAAAGTGGGGCACCAGGGCTGCCGGGATCATGGTGTAAACGTAGCAGAGTGACATGTATGATAAAGCATGTCACATTAGGGAGCTCCTTGTAAATTCCTCTTAGGATTTCATGTTCAAACCAAGGTCGGAAATCCAAATTATTGGAGAGATTGTACAAGGACATGTAAAAGATGATTTTCACTGTCATTGTTTCAAATGTTGTGTGACCTTGTCTTCTCATTAAGACTACTTTTTAACCCCGTTTTTCTTGTCTTTACGTTGCCGTTCTGTGTATTGTTGCACGGGCAAAGAAAAGAAAACGCTGGTGGCAACCTAACTAAATAAGAGTCAGCCAGCAAGAACATTAAGAAAATGTACCTAGCTGTAAAGACAATGACTGCATCAAGAACTGAGAAGATTGTGTAGAGATGAGCGGGCAATATTTAAACTGTAAAAGTAAAGGTAAGCAAGGCAATTAATCAGCCAGAAACTAGGAAAGATCAGGGTCTTCTCGCCACATTTACTACAGATATACATGAAATAGATAAAGGAAGCAATACGGAAAAGACAAAAAGTAATGTACAATAGAATTGATATTTATCTCACCCCTGGAATAAATGTCGTTCTCCAAGGCCGTACAAGTATTGCAGTCCGTTCTCCAGTGTCTATGTCCAGTGTGTCGGCCATTCTCTAGGTGTGTACAGGGGTGAGATAAATACAGAAGGCAACTCGTTTTGGTCTCCAACTCGTTTGAATGCTACATGATATTCACTCGGCTGTCGCCTCGTTCATATAACTCATCAAACTCATGGAGAACGACGACTTTAGCCAAAACTTGTTGGTTTCTTCTTTAACCCATTAGCTGTGGGTGATGCCTCAATGCATCACCACACAGGATCGGGTGATGCCTTAAGGCATCACCAGTCCAGATCGGGTGATGCCTTGAGGCATCATTTTCCAATACTTACAAAATTATTGTTTTAGGTGATAAATTAGAAAATAATTCATCAATATACATGAAACTTCCACAGAGTTTAGGTATAGCATTATATTTAAAATGTTTATAGAAATGGAAAATGATATCATTTATTACATGTTATATCACGTGATCACATCATCAAATTACCATAATGGGCCTGTGGATACCCGTTCCCTAGCACTATATAGGTACTAATACCCGACCCCTAAATACATGACTGTGTAGGAGCCTGCCATGAATGGGTTAATACCTGTACCTCCGAATCAGAAAACAGACTGTATATCATGAAATGTCAAAGAAGAAATAGAATGTTGCTCAACCAAATATCAAGATGATTATCTTTGACTGAGATCAGCGTTATCGGAGTGTGTATATGGTAGACGGGGCTATGAAATTCAGACTGGAGCCTAGTTATGTTCACGTGAAAACTTTGTGGTTAAAATAAATGCTTATCTCGGGTAGCTCCATTTAATGATTGACGTGTTTGTGTGCATTAAAAACGAAAATAAAAAACACCAAAGTAAAAACAGAATATAGTAGGCATATAAGGTCATGATGTCATGCAATGAGCTAGAGTGAGCAGCTACATAAAACACTTCTGATCATCCTTCTCTATCGAACCTTGGGTGCAATATCAGGGTCAATATCCGAGCTCTGATGAAAGTGGACCCAGCAGTGCGTGATGTTTGAAGAACCCGATTTATTAATATCACCTCAGTCCTCATGAATTGGTAACTGGGACAGGCACGGCCGTTTGGCATACTGAGAAGACGGGGCCTTTAAAGATGAACTACAGTAATTATTCCTTGTGAGAATTGTATTAGAATTAGAAGGAGATCTGCTCATCTCATATTAATCATATTATAAAGTCTAGAGGCACAGACTATCTTGATATAGACCTTCAGAAGAGAGGAGTCAGAACTCAAGCACAGATGTACTATGTACTACTATGAGTCAGAACTTAACTGATTTATTTTGACAAGTGCATCCAGCTTATATACAGACAGCAGGTGGCATCTGGGTTTAGGGTAAGCTTGTAGACTCTGTGCTGGGATTGACAGTTAGAATAAGTCTCTTTCCAGTCGCACATGCCAGAAGGGCCACTTATGTCACTAACAACTCAGGTGTCAGTGCCATGTCAGAGCGGCCTGCCCCCATGGCCAGACTCGGAACTAGAGTGTGCGATAATGAGGGTTATTATGCCATTCACTACATGGCTGCCATACGGTTAACATCAAGACAGGGAGGGAGCTACTACAAGATGGCGACTGTCCTAATGCAGTCATTTGGGTACTAATAAATACAGTCAATTCAGATCACTTAATCTCTTCACATAGGAACACATATAAGTGATCATGATAGTGATGTACAGACTGGAACTCATAATCTCTGTAATGTATCTAAAGACAATGGATTGTTACTGTATTAAAAACACAAATTGTTTAGAAAGCATGGCCAGAATACCTGCCTAGTAGAGGCCATGTTATGTCCCCCTATTTAGTGCAAATAAACCATTTAAAAAATCTATAAAGGGTATCATTTCAGACTTGTGTTAATATATATACATATTTTTATTTAAAGCAGCTTTATTCCTTTTTTATTGATGCAGTGCATGTGTTATCCAGATATGGTGCTGTATACATCAAGATAGTTGCATATAATGAAAAAGCAAAACTTAACAAGTCGTTCTTCTTACAAAGAGTACCCCATAGCATTGCTGCAATTCTTCTTTTTTTTCTTCTTTTTAAAAAAAACCTTATCCTGTATAAAAAGAATGTTTTAGGTCATGATCTTATACAAAGTTCTGTGGATATCTTTAACAAATGGAACAATACAGGTCTTGGAAGATAGTTGAACAGTATACATGAACACAGAAAACGATGTAGAAGGTATACAATAATGTGGTAGATATATGTTGCTGACAATAGTTTTCTCATATAGAGGTTCACATAACAACATATTGGTTGATAGAATAGTGTAGTGGGCGTTAACAACTGCCATAGTCTCTGAAGGTGATATAAGAAGATATTATTCAGAAACCTTTTCCATTTCTGGAATTTGTTAGGCTTGTTTTCTAGCTCACATATTATTTTTTCTAAGAGGAGAGACCTTTTAAATTCTGTGGTCCATTGATTTGTGTGAATATTTGATAGCTTTGAAATCTAATAACCTCAAATCAAAGGGTATCAATGAAAGAGATGGCAGAGGTGTATAAAAAAATCATGTGCTTGGAATTACTCTCGAGAATCCGAAACAGGTCACTTTGACTAGGGGTGACTCCTTCGAGATCTGCGTTCTATTAATACGAGCATCTTTGGTTCGTGGAAATCTATCAAGGCAATAACACACTGTCCCTTTATAGTGAAAGGCTGCATAAAGTGTAACACGTCAATTAGATTATTGATGAATTCAAAGAGGGACTGTATTAGATATCAAGGTGACCGTGATAAATTAATTCATACTATTGATTTTTAAATAGCCATTGATGGGAAGATACCTCATGAGTCGAAGAAACTAGGAGCTAATGGTATTTCTATCTAGAATGGAAGATCACGGTATTTAAGTATTGACTAAGCAGTAAGCCTTTTGCAGTTAAAATCATCAAGAAGGATGCAACGAGTAACATGGTAACTAATGCTACTCAAGAAGGATTCAACAAAACTAGACTTTATATTTCATATCATTTTCTCTTTTTGTTTAAAGCTTTTATTCACTTCTGTTTACATGAACAGTTCTTCCAGTGAAACAATTTACATAGTCCGTTGTACATGTATCCATGGATGATTGACGATGAATAAATGAAAGTGGGTTAGTTAGATACATTCTTTACTCCTTCAGATACACTACTTTCCATAGTTGTCTAGGCCTTTTTTTTTTAGATTTCGCAGCTTTTTCTTGAAAGACTCTTTATCCTCAGCTTTTTGAACTTGCGATGGCAATAGGTTCCATAAGGTTATCCCTCGATGCAACGGACTCCTTTCATTTGAACTAGTTTTGTATTTATATATATATATATATATATATATATATATATATATATATATATATATATATATATATATATATATATAACATGTAGAGGAGACTTTATTCAGGAATAAGAATGTACCATATATCTTTGTAGACACATGAAGACTGATTATTGATTTTTTTCTTTTTTTTATTAATCAAAAAGCAGTTCTGCAAAATTTCCACTGCAATTCCGCATTTTCACATCAAAGGGGGTGGATAGTGATGGATTGCTACAAACACAGGTGTACCTAGTAATCTCTGTTTCGTTCTTACGATTACCATTCATAACAAGACATTTTTCGCTTGATGGCCACCTTGAAGTCTTTTGCTGTTACTAGTTTTTGAGCTACTTCATCTAAGGAGTCCCATAGTTGTTTACATCTGAATTCAGGTGATTTCTGAAATGAACCTGTCTTTACTCTAACACTCATTTGCTTGATCTTGACGAGCTTCTAGTGTTTCGTCTATTTTCTGGTAGCAGGTTCTTATTCCTTGACAGTTTTAAAATAATCTTTACCATCCGCATGTCCCGTCCTGTATCTAGATTTCTAGTGTCAGCTTCTCGTGTAAACTGTCTATTCTTTGGCTATGGTATCTCTTACCTTGCACAAAACTTAGTGTTCTATTCTGTGTTTTCTGATGGCTTAAGGTCGGTTCACACTCACACTGTGAGACTTGAGGGGGGGGGGGGCTTGTGGGCGGGTACCTGTAGATTATCAATCCCAATAATTGACATAATAAAGGTTAGAACAATACTTCTTTGCTCTATAGCACAAAGGGACTATTTTTCCCGTATACCATGGTTTTGAGACCATATACCAAAGATTTTTTTTTCATCATTTTTATTGGCTTCTGCTGGTAGTCCTTTGTATACGATGGATAATAATGTGGAAGGCATGGTGACATGCCAATTTCTTAGCATTTTCTATTTGCTGATACACGGAACTTATATTATCCAGAGTTATTTGCAAAAATCAAAGGAATTTAGAAATTACCCAAGTACCAGCATCTTTAAGCCTATATGGTACACAAAATTCCAGGGGTGAGATAAAGAGACAATAAACGATGATTTTGTGGATAGGCGGCCGTAAACCACGAGATGTTGACGCGTAGTAATCAACCTTGAGTGGTTTACAGAGCCACCTGTCCACAAAATCACCGTTTGTTGTATTTAATATCCATCTTCTCGAGTAAATCGAACCCGATAATTTCCGTATTATAGGATGTAACAATGAATAGGGACAGGGTGAGATGTGACACATGTATTTCGAAAATCTGTAGAAACAGGGTAGATTAATTTACCAGTGCATGACAACCCTATATCATTTAGAAATGTATCTGTATCTTTATGGCTGCTAAAATACTTGTGTGTCTATCCTGTACCATTACCCTTATCCCCGGATGAAAGTAGAGAAGCAGTAGCTGGGAGTATAAAATTTTATTTAATTTTATGTAGTAAAATGCAGTAAAATATTTATGGCGACCTTACTGGACGGCATATTAAAATGTAATGTGGATATGAAGGTAAGTAAAAGTAGATAAATGATAATTGACGGTAGAATGGATGTCAATTATTAAAATATTGAAATAAGATATACAATGGAGTTGTATAGATAATACAATGTAATTGTATAAGATAATGAAAAAGTGCCCTACGTGAGTAGGTGAAGAAGAGAGGTTGTGGGTGGGTGGGACGAAAATTGGTACTGTAGTACGTGCGTACTGCAGGGCGGGTGAAGGAGAAGTGAGGCCGGGGTCTGGACCGGGCTGTACCACGTGACTGCGTAGTAAGTGTGAAAGCCGCGAGGGGGCAGGAGGGGCGCCCGTGAGGCGCGGTAGAGGGGGACACCGGGGGAAGCAATGACTACCCCTGAGCAAAGCCCATGAGTAACCCATTACCCTTATCCCCGGATGAAAGTAGAGAAGCAGTAGCTGGGAGTATAAAATTTTATTTAATTTTATGTAGTAAAATGCAGTAAAATATTTATGGCGACCTTACTGGACGGCATATTAAAATGTAATGTGGATATGAAGGTAAGTAAAAGTAGATAAATGATAATTGACGGTAGAATGGATGTCAATTATTAAAATATTGAAATAAGATATACAATGGAGTTGTATAGATAATACAATGTAATTGTATAAGATAATGAAAAAGTGCCAAAAAGGCCAGTAAAAGGTGAGGGGGGGTGGGGGAAAATTATGAATGTTTGTTTAGGGACCGGATTAGAGCAAGGTTAACGGCCTTTGCATCAGTGTCCTTGATGTAATGTCGGTGGGAATTGGACCTCCAGCCGCCATAGCGCTGGATGGATAGCTCAGGCATACCCGCCTGGTATGCCTGAGTGGCGGCAGCCTTGCGGAGGCTGTGGAGGGTGTAATCGGTAGGCTGATTAGCGGTGAGTAGCAGCGCTTTCCACTCCTTGCTCAGAGTCCTGGTCGTTATTACTTGGCCGTCTGCCAGGAGTAAGAACGGGTCCTCGGGGCTGGCCGTGGGGGCGGCCGCGATCATTTCCCTGACCGCCCGCACCGGACACGAGGACGGTTCGGCGGACGCCTGCAGGGTGACTGTCTTTTCCTCGCCCACCATCTGCATGTTCTTTGCCGCCTTGACGCGTATCGACACCTGTCTGGGCGAGACCACGACGTCTCGGCGTGACAGGTGTCGCGTCGAGTCGAACTTCGTCGCAGATGGTGGGGCGACCTCGCTCTGCCGCAGGGCCGCGTAGAATATCACCAGAATAGCTGCCCGCAGAGCGATGTGTAGGGGTGACTCGTCGAGGGCCTCGAGGGCTGCCCTGAGGACGTCCATCGGCACCGCCGGCTTGACGTTCGGTTGGTAGGTTTTGTTGCGCCTCATAGCCTCGAGTGCACGTCTCACCCTGAAATCCTCCGTCGGCGCGACGTCGCCCCCCGTCAGCCGTAGGTGCGACCGCACGTGTGATAGCTGGTTCGCGACCGTCGCCGGCGAGGGGGCGTGGTCCGCGACGTATTCGAGGAACGCCGTGGTAAAGCTGACGGTAGGTTTCTGGGGGTCGGCGCCCATCCGGCGGCAGAATGCGAGGTAGGTCGCGACGGCGGAGCGCTGGTTCGCGACCGTTCCGGGGGCACGCGCCTCGCATTGCCGAGCAGATGCCCTCGTCTGGAGCGATCGTAGCGCCGGATCTGCAGGTGAGACGTAACACAGGGTTGAACGAAACATGAGTACATGGCATGACCTCGACTAGGGAGTGGAATTTTATGTACCTAGAGGCCGTATCAAAGTCCCTCGAGGTTAGGTGTGCCCGGCTGAGCGCGTCGGCCACGGTATTGAGGGCACCCGGGACGTGTGTGTACACGAAGTCTACTTGTAGTCTAGCCTGCACCATCCAGGCTTGACGGGCACACTCGGCCAGGACGGGGTTCCGGGCGCGTCCCGACCGGAGTGCCTGGACGGTGCCCATATTATCACAGTAGACTTCCACCCGGGTGCCGCGGTCATGGTCGGTTAAGAACGTGCACATCGCGTATACCGTGTTGAGGGCCTCGAGCTCCGCGATGCAGGTAACAGGGTCGTTCACTGGACAGACGCGGCCGGAGTACAAGTAGGTCCCGTCTGTACCCCCGACGCCGGACAGGCACGCGTCCACGATCAGGCACTTGGTCGGGGGGCCTCGGGGGATGAGGGCGTGGCCGTTCCAACCGTCGGCAAAGCGCAGGAACCATTCGAGGTCCTGCCGCATCTCGGAGTTGATGTTAATGTAGTACCCGCCCATCCCCCGGAGGGCCTCGAGCAGTTTACTCACAAAGGGGCGCCCAGGCCGGATACACTTGGCTACATGTAACACGCGCCCCAGTATTGATTGCAGCTGGCGTTTCGTCAGCGACCGCTTCTGTGCGACCGCCCTGACGTGCTCTCGGACCTCGTGTAGCTTGTCCTCGGGGACGGAGAGCGACATGTCTATGGAATTGATCACGATACCGAGCCACGTGACCACCTGGCTGGGGGGCTGAGCCTTTTCCCGGGCCTCGGGGAGGCCCAGCTCCTCGAAGAGGGCTCGGGCAATGGCGAAGTCCGAGGCCGCCTTTTCCTCGTCGGGCGAGAGGATGATAAGGTCGTCCAGATACATGGCGGCCTCGACCCCTTTCTGGCTGAGGATCTTAACTATTGCTTCTGCAACACACTGCATGTGGTAGGAGGAGGCACGGGCACCAAAGGGCATCGCCGTATCACAGTAGAATGCCTCCCCCCACGCAAAACAGAGCAACGGCCAGTCAAGGGGGTCGCAGCGGAAGTTCTTGTACGCCCGGGATATATCGATGGTCGACATGAAACTCCCGGGCCCCGAGGCCACCAGGCGGCCGACGAACCCATCCACGGTCGGGAGGCCATGCTCCCGTTCCTCGCCGTAAACCGAGTTCTTGACGATATAACCGTTGACGCTGTCTTCCTTGGGGTACGTCATATCGGTTATCACTCGGCGATCGGTAGTACCTCTCTTCTCACGTGTCATTAGAGGCGACACGTGACACCAGGGTAGGAAAGGGGGGGCCTCGAACGGCCCCATGAGGTTGCTGTACCCCTTCTCCTTCCTGATGAACTTATCCACCTGCTCCGGGTACCCTGTAGCACTGGGGTGGTTGGGTACCCCGCGGGTATCGCTTATCGGCCCGGCGTAACCCAGTGGGAAGCCGAACCTGATGAAATCGGTCAGTTCCTTGCTGCCGGGGATCCCGGAGAGATACCGGATCCAGACCGGGATGTTGAGGTCCGTGGGGATCTCGATACGGGCCCCGAGGGCGTTGGGTAGGCCCGTGCGCCTCACAATATCGTAGATGTGGGCGTGGTCCGGCGGCCCGTGTGCTGCGAACTGCGGCCAGTTGGTTCTCCTGTGTCCGGCGAACGCCTCGGGGTCGGTCCGGACTCCGGCGACCGGTATCCCGGTCTCACAGAACTTTCTGACGGCAGCGAAGTCGATGGGACCGAGTTCGCGGTCGTCCTCCCGGGGCAATTGCCGAGCCAATTGCTCCGCTTCCCCGCTAACACTACCACAGGCGGGAGTGTATTCCTCGGTGGGCGGGGCTGCACGCTCCGTGCTTCCCCCCACGTGCGCGGCACGCGCTGTTGTTGTCACGTGGGGGGTGACGTCATCACTCCTGCACTCTTTGATCGGGTCCCCCTCGCCGAGTGCACTCGTACCGAGGCCGAGGGGTGCGTCTCGCGCCACGCTCACTCGCGGGGCGCGTCCGGTCCGTTTTTTGAAGCCGTGCCGTGTTGTTTCTGCACTCCTAGTTCGGTGGGGCGGACCGTGTGTCCGGCGTGCGGCGTCCTTCGTGGGGCGGGTGCGGATGTTGGTGCAGCGTTGTCATAACCCGCACCATACACGAGTTTCCTGTTGCACGCGTGTATAGAGTGCGTGCACATCCGCCCCACCGAATCGCAGAACGAACAAACATGAACCCATTTGATCTGCCCGTCCTGATGTCCGTTCCGTAGGCGACAACCTCGCTCCGAGTTGTACGCCCGGCAGGGGAGCTCTCGGGCTCCGTCCCTTCCTCCGTCTTGACCGTTAGGGGCGCTGGTGGCGGCCGTCATGGCTATGCGTACGCGTTCGTCTTGAATGCGCACGTGGTCCGACCAGTACACACGGCCGGCCTCTACCTGATCGAATATGTAGTTAGACCACCTCCTAACCGCGGGCCACGGCCGTGTCTGGGCGTCCACCGTTACCTGCGAGAGGTGCCTGTACATGTCTCGACGGTCGCCCTCGGGTATCGCCCGCTCGTCCTCCATCATCAGTAAGAATGCGCTCACATACTCCATGGGGGCCAGGCTTCCCCTAACCTCGAGCTTTTGTGACATGGTATACAGGCCCTCACGTTCGACATACATATACGGCTTAGAAATGAGTTTATGTACGGTCAAGTCAGATGAAAACCTACCGGCCGTGCGCTCATGCCGAATGCCCTCGCGGTCGATCTCTCGCTGGAGCAGTTCCTCGCTCAGGTAGCGTTCCCTGAGTTGTCTGGGTGCGGGCAGCCTCGACGTCTGGTCCTGGGCCCAGTCTCTTGTCCGGTCCTCGGCCGTGGAGCGTGCCTCTCGGACCGTCGGTTGTGTAGCCCTGGTCGGCGACCGTTGTCGTGCCATCGCCTGCATCGTCTGAAACATACTATCCATCGTCCTTCCCATCTTTTCCATGTTGGACTCGAGCTTCGAGATCCTAGCCGTTTTTACCGTGCGCCCGCTGTCCGAGACCGACTCGATGTTCTCGTTGGACTCGGCCGTTTCCTGGAGAGTGGCCTCCGATTCCACCGTGGATTCCGTCGGCTTCGATGTGCTGGGCACCGGGGTATTCCTCGTCGTAGGACCCATTTCTCCTTTCGCTGTACCGTATCGCGTGTATGGGGGTGCTAGCCTGTACTCGGGGAGTATGAGGCGAAGCACGTGGCCAAGAGACGAAAATTGGTACTGTAGTACGTGCGTACTGCAGGGCGGGTGAAGGAGAAGTGAGGCCGGGGTCTGGACCGGGCTGTACCACGTGACTGCGTAGTAAGTGTGAAAGCCGCGAGGGGGCAGGAGGGGCGCCCGTGAGGCGCGGTAGAGGGGGACACCGGGGGAAGCAATGACTACCCCTGAGCAAAGCCCATGAGTAACCAAGTTGAAAATAAAATATTCTCCACAATAAAAAAAAAAAATGAATAGGGACTACTTCTAGCACAAAAGGACTATTTTTCCCGTATACTGTGGGTCTGAGGCCGTATACCACAGGTTAGAATCCATATACCACAGTTATGGTATCTGACAGGTTTTATACAATGGGTTGTAGATTTTCAACGGGGGCTTTGTATACGATGGTTAATAACGAGAGGGTTTGTGCTTGGCTGATTCCCATTTGATCCTCGTTCTTACCTCAGCTCCCCATTTCTGACTGGAGCCATAGAGCCCCGGGCGGCCCGATGATCATGGAGCCAGCCGAGCCCTGGAGCCCGCTCAGACACCCCCGAGACTCTAAACTTTCTGTTTATGTTTACCCTTCATGGGAGGTTACCTTTAACATGACCCATGGGTAAAGTATTGGTTATTGCTGTACCGGTTGCCCTGCCTCTCTCTCTCTCTCCCTGCCCACGTCCTGCCCCGCAAATCGGATGCTAAGCCTTGGAAATTAAAACCAATGTTATTGAAGCTCAGTGTGATACTCTCAGAGCGTTGTAGAATACAAATGTTACTTAAAGGTTGGAGGCAGAACTAAACATTTAACTTTAACTTCCAAAAATAATAGGTGAATGTCCTTGTTTTTGAAAGAATTGAGGAAAACCATATTTATAGCACATTTCGTTTATAAATCAAACAATCCAATGTGTAGTCATCTTCGATGTCGATACATGGTCCTTTCTTGTTATTAATCTTTCAGGTGGGTTATATATATTAAGCCCATATGACAGCGACAATTTCCACAGATTCTCACCGATCCCATCACCGATTATAATCGGGAACAAGAATGTCGCTGTCTTATACCTTCACCGCGATTGTCGATCACATCTTTCCACTTTATGACCTTGTACAGTGAACCGAGTGAGATCAAAGAGAGCCGCCGGGAGCCGAGCCGTGGTGAGCCATGGGCCGCTGGTGTGGATATATAGAAAATAATTCAAAGTTTAATAACTTTTGATCCGAATAAGATATTGGAAATCGGTTTTCAGATTCATCATCGCCTCTATCTCCCCTACAAATCTATATAAGGCACTTGTAAATTGGACTAGGAGATGGGTAGAATTTCTGTTGAAACGGCCTACTCAGAATCGGGAACAGTCGGTGAAGTGCGTACAGCGACACGATTAAGGTCTGGCAGAGTCGGTCATTACCCCCACGCTAGTAATGCTCGACCCGATTAAAATCGGGTCTGTGAAGTGCGTACAGCGACACGATTCTGACCGACCCTGACGGATTCGTCGGGCACAGGTGTGATCGGGCAAAATGGTCGGTTCCCTGTCTTATAGGCTTAATAAATACAGCCACTGTACATAAGACCAGTCATCATTGTGAAAGTACGGGACAGGGGCCCGTTGAATAATCTAGGATCGTATATGTAGACCCATTTCTGTATGCCATAGAGACCCCAAGTACGATGTGGGCCAACTTTATTCAACACTTATGAACGACCTTATGAACGGCTAATACTGTCTTAGCGAACAGACTTAAATATCATTAAACGATAACCCTTGTACGAGGTACAGAACGGGGTTTACAGCTACGATTCTAGATTATTAAACGGGCCCCACGTTAGTTGAGCAGTGTTTTCTTACTCGTCACTGGAGGAAGCAGGGTCCGTTACAGAACTGCGGTGAAATATTTGCCCCAAGTAGTCAAATGTCAATGTAATTGACGGCATCTTGGCCATTCATGATTACAAGAACAAAAATGTCACCACTAACTAACTAACTATACTCCTGTCCAATCTTAATCAACTTTCTGGACTGTTACAATTGTTTGATATCAGCCCCCTGACTATCGTAAAGACCCTGAGTATTATCATTGTTACCCTACTGTCTTTGTGTACCTTGTCAACCTCAAACATCATCCTTCATCCATTAATAATCTGATGTCTTGTTCTATGTTACCCTTTTATGATCCTTTATGTAAATTTGCATTGCTAACTGAACTTGATTATGACACCAGGGTGATACTCACTGGAACTGACCTGGCATTGATTGAAAACCAAATGTAATGTTTGAATCTATGAACAATAAAAGAAAATAAAAAAAGGGTATCAGTCCCTGCTGTGTTTTGGATCGGGAGAGCCCGTGCTCATAAGTACCATGGGTCTGCCCGGATAACGTAACTCAGCTTGTATATAAGGCCGGGTTTGCAGCAGTCAACAGGTCACTCCCTGCGCTCTCTCTGTGAGGAGTGAATCCTTAGGGCCTGACAAGGTAGTAGGCATTTCTCTTGGTGATTAAGCAAAATTATGAATTTTGGCTGACAATCTTGTTGCCTCACCGTCACTTGACATTCTGGTGCCAAGGAGTTGTGAATGACTGCTATTTCTTGGTGAAACAAAACTCCCCAGAAAGTGATAATGGTTATTAAGGTTGAATGTCTGTGTCTGGTCTAGGTGACTAGGGTTATAGTCTAACCGATTTATAATACGAACCGACCTATGTAATAACATATAGGGTAGCAACACAATTGATATATGAGCTTTCAGAAAGTTGGGTTACAAACCTAGGCTGAAGCTGGCGATCTTTACATGTATATAGTAGACTTTAATCTAATTTCAGCAAACTATATTTTTCTCTTCAGATTAACCATCAAGGCCAGCTGTCCAATGTACCTCCACTACTTTCCCGTTGACGAGCAACTTTGCCCTTTGCAGTTTGGCAGCTGTAAGTATGAGACGTTTAACAAACTTTCAAACATGCTTCTAGGAGATAAAATCATATCACTACGTGCATAGTGATGTACCTTAAATTAGATCGAAGAGTATTATACGGAAACTGGCTCACTGTCTTCGTACGTCAAAATACGCGGTGAAATATTGATCAGATACATCCCGATACCGAAGACTGAAGGTGTAACTGATAAATAATTTTACAAAGTATTTTGAAGTACAAAGACAGTGAGCCAGTTTCCGTATAATACTTCTTTTTTTTCAAATTTTATTCAGGGTATGAAATACAAAGTAGTTCTCCAGGCTCGGCCGAGGCCGTTCTGCCGCCTGGTCCCTCTATAGGTTTGCAGGTAAACAACAAGATACACAGATTGGAGTAGCAGCTAGCTTAGGCTAGCAGTGTATAGAGAAAAATCGAGTGGGAGTGATTGATCTAGAGGGAATACCAGTAGAGGGGATCCAATCCACAAAATAATAATGAGATGAGTTGAAGTACAAATACAATTGGTATTCAAGTGTCTATGGCGTACAGTGTTTTATTCCACGACTAGGTGGGTTAAGACTAAACAATAAGTAGATAGAGTAGAGTTAGGCTAGAGCAACCATACTCTCTGATCTAATTCAAGGTCAGCCAGTTTTCGTATATATATATATATATACCTGGCGAAATTTTACCTGGTCACGTGATCACACACGTATCTCATGGTGTGACGTACATGTATAAATACGACTCGGGTAGCATATGTAGCTGATACAGCCTCAGGTATAATGAAAATGAATTTCGACCGCTCCGATGCATGGACTAAACTTGGCAAATTCTGGTGACCAAACACCGAGAGAGTTTTTGGCTGTTTTTGTTCCTGTTTACTTTCACTGGTAAGATGAATCGATATGATAAATATATGAAAGCAGGAAGTTGAAGATTACATTGAGTTTTGACCTCGCGCCTCAAGATCAGTTTACATTTGGTATAACAATATAAGTAAAGTTCTTTACTGAACTCTTAGGGATGGATGTTTGAGGTCTTCAGTCCTCCAAATTACAGGACGACAGGCCAAGAATGGCCATCATTACAGGCTCAGTAACTACGTTTCATTATCATAATATACCTGAAAATCACCTGAATAACGACATTGTATTTAATGAGGTTATCAAATCGCTGCCTGATAGTGTGCCCACTTATATGACATATCCAGTAGCGGGCAGTATTTTATTATCTCACCCCTGGTATTTTTGTCCAATAGGCTTAACATTGGGAACTCCTTCTCCATGCCCTTACGAGTATTGCAGTCCGTTCTCCATGGTCTATATCCTGTGTGTTGTCTGTTCTTTTAGTATGTACAGGGGTGAGATAAATACAGAAAGCAACTCCTATTGGTGAAAGTCGTCGTTCTCCACGAGTTTGATGCGGAGTGATACACAAACGAGGCGACAGCCGAGTGAATATCACTATTTACTCCTAGTATCGCATGTGTCTGGTATCACTGAGTCCTGCCAGCACGGGGTAGCACTACCCCCGAACGCATTTTGTGCCAGGATCCCTTTAGTCAGTCGTCTTGAGCACTTCTTTGGCAATCGCCGGCTCATTCTATTAATCATAAGGCCTGTGCATCTGCCTCTGCTATGCCAAAAAGTTGGGGGGATAAGCTCAACCCTGAGGATGTGCCTCGCAGAATCTAATCTTAAAGTCAATGTTTTGGCCAAGTATGATGCTCAGTATTTAGCAACCTTTCTCAACAAGCATTTCATCGTTTATATCAAAGTAAACAACTTTATGGTGCCTGACATGGATCTTAGCGTTGGTGTCAAATAGCGGATACTGTTACAAAATTGAAACAGGTCCGGCCAGTATCAATGTTATGCTGTTTTTCCACCTACTGAGGAACTGGGTATCGATTATTTTTCCACTGTACAAACGTTGGTGGGTGGTTCTTCTATGTACTTACTCCTGCTAATGATTGTTGACTCTAAAAGCACACATACCATTTGCATCTGAATACTGATTATTACCAAGTGTCATCTCTTGACCCGTAATCCTCATTCTGCCACCAAGCAATTAATTGTACCTGGCAACATTACAGCGGTGAGCTCATATTATCGTAAAACTGGATGAGTTTTAATCTTGGCCACCGTATGCCATGACTGGAGTTTGGCATAGTGATTTCACGAGGCGAAGCCAGCCAGCGGGGCATACGCTGAACAATATAGAACAAAACCTATGAAAGTTTAGGATCAGAGCTCATATCAAATCAAGTTTGAATCGCTTATTACTATACACCTATGGCCGAACATGTATGAAATACTGCCCGCTGCTAGGGGTGTAGTATAAATAATGTTCGCGCCCGCTGTGACAGCGGGCCGTAGTGAATTGCAGTAGTCTTTGAGGTCGTTTTAAATGATTGGGAGGTGTATAGTAATAAGAAAACGTAGTGACTGAGCCTGTACGGTGACCGTTCTCGGTCATTTGATGAAAAAAAATACGGCCCTCCCACCTGCGGTGTCGGGCCGTATTTTCATCATCAAATGACCTCGAACGGCCATCCGTACGGGCTCAGTAACCACGTTTTCTCATAGTAATTCACAAGGTGAAGCCACGTGAATTACGTAGCGATTCAAATGAGATAAGATCGAGCTGTGATCCTAAACCTGAAAAGGTTTCTGAATTAATCTCAAACTTCACATTGACTAATTGCCTAAACTTTGTGACATAATAATCCCCATTGAGTGTTTTTCTAAATACTCAATGGGCGTCGGATTCGAGTTCCCAATGTTAAGTCTATGGGTAATAAATACCAGGGATGAGATAATATCAAGAAACACCACAAAATATTATATGATTGTTTATATGGTGTGAGTTGTCTTCATGGAATGATATCATGAAGCGGATCTGAGTGATATCTGTAGCAGAAGACAATGAACGCCATGTAAACAATGATATGAATTTGAGTGACGTTTAGATTTTATCCTACCACGACATGTGTTTTTAATTGCATATGTCACCCGTGGCATATCAATATTACATGACATATATATATTATATTATGTGGCATACAGACACACCATGTTAAGTCTATGGAGATTTATACGAGGGGTAGGATAAAGGGACTACCTCCATTGTCTCAAACGGAGACTTATTAAGACCTCTCAGTGGCTGGATGCGCAGATTCCCCACGTCCTTAACTGATAGAGACGTTTCAGCTCTGTGCTGACGATCCAATTACCAGCTGTGTGCTCCCTCGTGAAACTCGCCGGGATTACAGATAGTACACAGCGGGAGGAGTATTTCCTCCTGTGAGATAATCTGGCCGAGTTTACTGTTTGTGACGCGTGGTGGTAGGAGGGTGTGAGGCTGTGGAGACGGGGGACGGGCCTGGAGGATGTCCCACAAGGATTAACGTCACTGATAGAGAGCTGAGCCTATCGCCGCCAGCAGGTCGCTAGCATCGTTATGGCTGCTGTCTGCCATCCACCACCACCACACAATGTCTGTCATGTGCTGCTCAACTCACCCCTTCACACCCTGCTCGCCGCCAAAACTCATTTGCTGCCCAAAGCGCCAGATCCACTAAGGCGACCAAGCGAATGCTTCTGCGATCTATGCAACTGTGGGAATCCCATGCGATGATATTCAATATATTGAATATCGCATGGAAAATCGCCTTAGTGGATCTGGCGCTTTACATACTCAACACACCTAAAGCGCCAGATCAGGCGATTTTCCATGCGAATTTGGGTTCGCAGACGTTCTCAGACGTTCGCAGATGTTCGCAGACGTTCGCATGGACATGCGAATGCCTTTCGACAATATCTAATATATTGAATATTATCGCATGCGATTCGCACAGTCGCACAGTCGCACAGATCGCAGACGCATTCGCTTGGTCGCCTTAGTGGATTTGGCACTTAACGGTGCCTGACACCCACCTCTCAACTCACTTCACACCCTACTTGCCACCATCCCAACATCTCACTTCACTCGCTACTTGCTATGCAGCCATCAACTACCTTAACCTGCCACCTGCCTCCCAAATTTGGACTTTCTTCATCCACAGATTGTCATCCACCCCAGGAATCCTTTCACCTGCCGCCTGACACCCACTTCTCGACCCCTTTCACTTTCCACCCACCAGATAGCTTCATTCACCTGCCACTTGTTGCCCATCCCTCACCTCACTTCACCTACCACCTGCTGTCCAGCCTTCAACTCCAATCATAAACCAACTGCCACTGACCCTTGAGTCCCTTCTTCCACCTCTCAAGTCACCAGCCACCTGCCACCTGCCACCTATTACCCCTGAACTCCCCTCACCCACCACCTGCCACCCACTACTCAAGTCCCTTCACCCACTATCTGCCACCCACCCCTCAACTCCCTTTATCCACCACCTGCCACCAAATGCTCAACTCGAATCACCCATCGCCTGCCACCTGCCCCTGAACTCCCTTTGCCCATCATCTGCCACCTACTCCTCAACTCCCTTCACCCTCCACCTTCCACCCACTCTCCTCTCCATTCACCCACAACCTACCACAGAACCCTCAACTCTTTTAACCGACTACCTGCCGCACACCACTCCACGTCATTCACCCACCAGCTACCACCCACCTCTCACCCCCTTACACACACCCCAACATATAAAGAGTTCAAGAAAATTACCAAAATAACAATGCTAAATTCAGTCCCTACTTGAGTTAATTTGATGTAAAGATGTTACTCTAAGTATTATGATATGGATTGATATTACTCGATGTTATGATAAATCGGTGTAGTTAACTGTACTAGAAACAAGGGAAATGTTTTTACTTTTGCATAAACATTTAGGTCTAATAGGTTGCCTTATGAAAACCAGCCGATACTGATGTGCTGATAAGGCTCCCTAAATGGGTTTTATTGAATTGTACACATATTATATTATGGAAACATGGAACTGTAATACTATATTGTTCAATAAAACCATTTATCCAAAAAAATACGAAAAAAAACACCACCTACCACCCACCCTTCAACACCCTTCACCCACCACCTGCGACCCACCCCCCAACTACCTTTACCCACCACCTACCACCCACCCCTCAACTACCTTCAGCCAACACCTACCACCTACTTCTTATCTCCCTTCACCTGCCACCTACCACCCTCCTTTTAACTCAGTTCACCCACCACCTGCTGCCCACTATCTAAAATCCCTTCACCCACCACTTGCTACCCACCCCTCAACTCTCTTCACCCATGAACCGCACTTCAACACTGAACCCCCTTCCAGGTCCTCGTAGCTTTTCTGCCCAGACAAAGTCGTCGCTGGCGATCCCTGATTGATCCCGACACACGGTTTGTACGCGCACGGGGCGCCTAATGCCCATTTACATGCGGCCTTTTTCCGCGCGGTCGTAAAGAAGCCTCGTCTAATCCCATGCCCCGACACGCGCCCCCCACGCTCCCCCCGAGCCCCCCACACGCCCCCCACACGCCCCCCACCCACACTGACAGAAATACGAGATATGACAACACCCGTCCGCAGCACGCCTGGAATCTCACTGAGGAATATTTAATATTAAGATTTGCATTTAGATTATGCCACGTGACGAGATGGGTGATAGCAAAGGTGTTTAACTTAAACTTTAACTTCAGGACAGTTGTCGGCAGCTCCGCGATATAAGTACGGCCGTCAGGGTCGGCTTTTCCATAGATATAAGTACGGCTGTGTGGGTCAGGTTTCTCGCAGATATAAGTATGGCCATCAGGGTCGAGTTTCTCATAGATATAAGTTCAGCCGTGTGGGTTGGGTTTCTCGCAGATATAAGTAAGGCAATGTTGGTCAGGTTTCTTGGAGATATAACTACGGCCATGTGGGTCGGGTTTCTCACAGATATAAGTACGGTGGTGTGGGTCAGGTTTCTCACAGATATAAGTATGGCCATGTGGGTCTAGTTTCCTGTAGATATAAGTATGGCTGTGTGGGTCGGGTTTCTTGTGAATAAAAGTATGGCAATGTGGGTCGGGTTTCTCGTAGATATAAGTACGGTCGTGTGGGTCGTGTTTCTTTCAGATATAAGTACGGTTATGTGCATCAGGTTTCTTGTAGATATAAGTACGGCTGTGTGGGTCGAGTTTCTTGCAGATATAAGTACGGCCGTGTGGGTTGGGTTTCTCATAGATATAAGAACGGCCGTGTGGGTCGGGTTTCTCGTAGATATAAGTTCGGCTGTGTTGGTCGAGTTTCTCGTAGATATAAGTATGGCTGTGTTGGTCAGGTTTCTCGCAGATATAAGTATGGCCTTGTGGGTCAGTTTTCTCGTAGATATAAGTACGGCGGTGTGGGTCGTGTTTCTCACAGATATAAGCACGGCTGTGTGGGTCTGGTTTCTCTCAGATATAAGTACGGCCGTGTGGGTCTGGTTTCTTGTAAATAAAAGTATGGCTGTGTGGGTCGGGTTTCTCGTAGATATAAGTACGGCCGTGTGGGTCGTGTTTCTCCCAGATATAAGTACGGCCGTCAGGGTCGGGTTTCTCATAGACATAAGTACAGCTGTCAGGGTCGGGTTTCTCGTAGATATAAGTATGGCTGTGTGGGTCAGGTTTCTCGCAGATATAAGTATGGCCATGTGGTTAAAATTTCTTGCAGATATAAGTATGGCTGTGTTGGTCAGCTTTCTTGCAGATATAAGTATGGCCATGTGGGTCGGGTTTCTCCCATATATTAGTACGGCCGTGTGGATCGGTTTATCGCAGATATAAGTACGGCTGTGTGGGTCGGATTTCTCATAGATATAAGTACGGCCGAGTGGGTCGGGTTTATCGCAGATATAAGTACGGGCATGTGGGTCGGGTTTCTCGTAGATATAAGTACGGCCGTGTGGGTCGAGTCTCTCGCAGATATAAGTACGGCTGTGTGGGTCGGATTTCTCATAGATATAAGTACGGCCGAGTGGGTCGGGTTTATCGCAGATATAAGTACTGGCATGTGGGTCGGGTTTCTCGCAGATATAAGTACGGCCGTGTGGGTCGGGTTTCTCATAGATATAAGTATGGCCGTCAGGGTAGGGTGTAGAGGAGAGGGATCTCATTTATGTGTGTGAAAGCGAAGGTGGCCAGATGGGAAGTAAGATGTATCAGGTGTAAGGTGTTAAAGGTATATTGGACAATCAGCCTTGAAAAATTAAACCCATGTAGAAATTCTGCAAAGTTGTTTTTCATATAGGAAAACCCATGTCATTTCCGTATAATTTTCACAGATGATAGGAAATGTAAAGTACTACACATTTAAGTTCAAACAATCATGGATCACCGTTCCTGTTTTAGAAATAATTGAGCAGGAGCATGTGTAGCTATAGAGTGTTCGGCTATAGGTTTATGATATCTGGCAGACAGTAAAGGACGTGCTGCCACAATGGGCAGGTGTATTACGTATCTGACCTAACAGGGGTCCGAGCATGAGGGCAGGAAGGTCATGGTTACCTGGCAGCCCTCTGTTATCGTAACCCCCCACAGTGTTATCAGCACCCCCTGTGTGTGATAACCTTTACTCCACCCACACCCCGCCAAGCCCTGCTCACTCAGCCTCACGTGTCTGCCAACACGCTGATGGATGAGGTCAGATTATCCCTAACCCGGCCACTTTATGTTCGATCTATACAAACTATAAGTACTCCTTGGAATCACAGCGTATGGCTGACTGTTTGTGGGTCTGTAATAATTTTTTTTGATTTAATCTTTATTCTGGAGGATAATGTAGGCTCAGTATTTGGCGCCTATTTTCACACTGCTCCAGTCTGAAATTTATACAAGCAGTGCTATTTTCTGCATTTTAATATCAAATACAGACCGATCCGATGGCAAGAGAACAACATCACATCGGTAATTCAAAGTTTCTCGGTTGTGTCACCGGGTTATTATAGGTAGAAACTCTGTTCTAGAGTCTATCCGACTAACAATGGATTCAGAATGAGGGTTTTTACTTCTGCTGACAAAATCTTGATGACTAGTAACCTCTTGAATGATGTGCGACCATGACAAGGTTGTTTTATATAAGTATCTGTACGTGAGACCTTTATTTAAGTGTGTTAGGTTCTGAAGGTGCTCGGACCCAAACTCCGACCTGCTCAGTGTCCTGCTCAATGACCTGCTCACCCATCTGCTCACTGATATGCTCCCTGTAATGGTCCCTGCAATGCTAAATTACCTGCTCACTGACCTGCTCATTGACCTGCTCATTGACCTGCTCAATGACCTACTCATTGACCTGCTCATTGACCTGCTCATTGACCTGCTCATTGACCTGCTCACTGACCTGCTCACTGACCTGCTCACTGACCTGCTCACTGACCTGCTCACTGACCTGCTCACTGACCTGCTCACTGACCTGCTCACTGACCTGCTCACTGTCCCGCTCTCTGACCTACTCATTGACCAGCTCGCTGACCTGTTCACTGACATGTATCAGAGTTGCTCAATTATTTGTCTGTAGTCGGGCTCCTCATCTGCAGTGTTCAATCCACTGTTTCAAGACCCTTTTCGTGGCCTTATTTATAATTCAATCCCAAGTCTTCTTCTTGGTTACTTTAACTTTACGAATCGCTGGATGCCGCCGTGTTTGTTGGATTTATTATTGGCCCCAAGAGTAAAATGAAAGCAGTAATTGCCACATTGTCAGTCCCTTTAGCTGGGAGTAATTCTTTGCTCTCCTAGCACAAGGAGGCTACAGATTTTATTACTCGATGGCTTTGAGATCTTTGACCGCGTTCACAGGAAACTGATTTATAAAGGTTATCGTCTAATTTATTGATAGTTTATTTCGTTTACAACATGATGTTGGCTTACTTCACGAATGGTGCAAAAAGAACTCAATGATATTAAATGTTAAGAAAACGAAATTGTGCATTTTAGGTTCCAAACCACACCTGTTCGCACAAGAGCTGTTTTTATCATCGCACCCGATCTTTATTGATGGGTCCTTAAGCACCCCTCACATAAGATCTCACACTCTCTAAGCGGTATTCTGTATTCCAGTCCAAATGAAGCCACTCGGGCGCCAGGTACACAGCATTCCCGCTAGGTCGCATCATTGAGATTATAGGAAGCTTTGGGTTGCATTGATGTACGTATTTAGCACGGGAGGCAGGCCAGTGGATTTTGAAACCTCTAAGCCTAGTTCGTTAAGAATTCTTCTCCCATAGAGCGTAGTGAGAACCTTGTCTAGAATACGACTTAGAGAGTGTGAGATCTTATGAGAGGGGTGCCTTAATCCCCCATTCTGAGTCATTCAAAGATCACACCAATCTTTGACTTCACAAGATACTTTATAAATGGGGCAAATCAGACCTTGTTGGATAGCTTTCGAAAGCTGTTGCGCATTTGCACTCATACCAAAACAGGTATTTTAAGATAATGGAATTTAATATATGTAATCAATGGGCATGTGTCATACATTCATAAAATCACAAATTGTTGATATGGATGCTTGTGCTCATGCATGGAGTTGCTCCTATGCCTTCACTGCCACATAAGGAATATAGAAGGTTTGGTTTCACCAATCAGCCCATGACTGCATTTGGAGTAAACCACAACCTTCAGCCTAAAGCCCAATGCCCATCTACCGATTTCGGAACATCCATGTACCTTTGTCGGCTACAAACGGACGGTAATTTGTCTCAGCCAAGGCATCCTAACGGAGTCGGCCGTAGTCGGTAGATGCAGGACAGCTCGGCAAGGGTGAGCCACCAATTAGTAGACCGATTTGCTTAGGACTAATATCCAGCACCCCATCTCCTCAATGTCCACCGGTCGAGCGAAGGGTTACGTAATTTGCCTACGACCAGTTGACAGACTCCTATACGATTTGGTAGCTAATCACTCAACCCTGAATCGGTAGATGGGCATCAGGCTTAATAGCGCCGTGGGACGGTTCTACAGTGTATAATTGACCTGAATTTCTTTGGCCAAAACCACCTTCCTAAGTTCTGGCATTCATTGAGCTCCTGATACACTACAATAGCCCTTATGATGCGTACATTCGGATGCATCCTCGGGTGCATTGGCCATGGATTAAAGCTGACTTTCCAACGCGATATAAACAATTGAGATGCATCATAAGGCGCCGGGCCTAAGCATTGGATCTGTCATCCCTTTCACTTTGTATCGGCAGTCAACTAATACACCGCCTTGAGAACATGACTGCAACAGGTACATTTCTAGAATAACCATTGCTCAACGTGAACAACACGTTCTGGACTAAAAATAAGCGAAGAGAAATACAAAACTACCAAACCACAAGGAAAATCTTCAGACCCAAACGTGTATGATATTTTTGTTTATCTCACCCCTGGAATAAATGCCCATAGGCTTAACATTGGGAACTCGTCCTCCATGCCCCTACCAGTACTGTGGTCCGTTCTCCATGGTCTATATCTTGTGTGTCATCCATTCTTTTCATGTGTATAGGGGTGAGATAAATACAGAAAGCAACTCGTTTTGGTCAAAGAAGTCGTTCTCCACGAGTTTGATGCGGAGTGATATGAACGAGGCGACAGCCGAGTGAATTTCATGTAGCATTCAAACGAGTTGCAGAATGACTTCTTTGCCAGTCACCTTTAATAGCCTCCACTATTCACAGTCATAAATAAGGCTTTACCTGAAATGAGACATTCTCACACCTTCTGACAAGAACATCTCTCGGTGGGTGTGGTATGAGTTGCTCAACATGACTCCGCAGGTTCGAGCTGCTCTTTGAGTGACTCAATCCGCCTCCAGCTCACCCCGTAACGTCTTACGGCGCCTGGCACCACTCAGAGCGGCTGCAGAATGTCTTGGAGGGAAGGAATCCTCGCTGAGCAATAAACAGAAGTAATGAAGCAGAAAATACACAAGGCCTGATGAATCGGTGAGAGGCGTTAACCGGGGCCAACACTCGTAGCTCAAATGTCAGCTTTCTGATTTGACACACGTTCAGGATTAGCGTTACGCAATCCCACGGCTGTAAGGATTGTTTGAGAATGCATTCCTCCGCCGCCTCGGTGCCGTAGACAGTCCGTTTCCGGTCATACGTAAGGCCCGTTTCCATTGGCCGACGAAAACACTGAAGATTTTGTTAGCTGTATTAATAGACCATCTGCATTTCGCGTCAGCAGTGCTAAATGTCAGTCCGTGGTTCCTGACTGTACATTGGTGACGGCCAATGTAAATGGGCCATTAGGAAAACTTTTTAAAAAATCCACACCGTTGTTGTCGGCCAGTGAAAACGACACAATTAAGCCTGATGCCTATCTACTGATTCAGGGTTGAACAATTAGTCCGCAAATCGTATAGGAGTCGGTGAACTTGTCCCAGGCAAATTATGTAACCCTTTGCTCGATCTGCGGACATTGAGGAGAGGGGATGGTGAGTGTTCGTCAGCTACTAAGCAAATCAGTCTACTCTTACTGACAGACATACGATTTACCAATGGCAAATCGATTTATCAACATGTTGATAAACTTTTCGCCACCGATTTTGGAAAATAGAAACCACAAGTTGATGGGGACAAAGGGACATCTGAAGGAGGAGGTTCACTAATCGGTGGCTCAGCATTGCCCTGCTGTCCTACATCTACCGACAACGGCCGACTCCGTTAGGATGCCTTGGTTGAGATAAATTTCCATCCGTTTGTCGCCGACAAAGGTACATGGATGTTCCGAAATCGGTAGATGGGCAATGGGCTTTAGTGCAATAATTGTAACGTGGAAACAGAAATGGTCATTGATTTTTCTCCTACATCATGCAATTTGGCACAACCGACCGACTACCTACAAACAAAATCCAACGTATTGAGTTAATTGGTGGCGGTCTGCATTTGACTACAAAATGTCGGTCAGCGTCCACCATATTTATGCAATGCAGGTCACTGATTATTTGCCACCGACTTTTCTCAAGGGGGACCACCGACCGACTTTTGAACAAGGGGAAAATTATCGGTGGGGTTACAGTTTGAAGGTGGAAACACCGCACAAAATATGTGTTCTATAACACTTGAAGATCCATATATTCAATTTCCTGGAAAATGACATGGATTTTGATTTTCAAGAAAACTTATCCGATGTAGAAGCTTTACAATTTGAAATCAGATTGGATATATCCATCAAATGAGGAAATGTATAAATTGAGGAAAATTACATATAAAAAGATTTCTTTTTTAAAAAGCAACATTTATTGACATCAAGAAAATTATATTACAATGAGATATGATGACATTTCAGCAAGATGGTAAGGCCACTAAATAAACTTGTTTCTCATCACCGCGCTTATCAGAAAAACTATTTTAGAAGATTTTTTTTTTTTTAAATAGATGAACCTTGATAGAAATTATGAAAGGTATGTGTATTTAGTATCAAATTAAAGCTCCTGATGTCAGGGATGCATTAAATGCCCGTCAAAATCTAGAAACCCAGGGTAAGCAGACACCCCGAGTAAGCAGCCACTTTGGCCCGGATCGGAGGGTGTCCGCTTATGCGGGGTTTTACTATATGTCTCCCATCTTTGATATAGCAACAACAACAAAAAAAGCGCCCTGTCATATTTTTCAAGGCTTGGTGATGAGAAACAAGTTGTTTTTTTTAGTGGCCTAAAGGAAGGAAATTTAATTACACCCAGTTCAAACAATAAAGAGTAAAACAATGATGAAATTATTGCTGTTTATATTTTATGGACACTTAGATCAATCATCCTACAAAATACAGTATAAACATAGGTGTTACAGAGCTACTTTACTTCAGGTATCGATCTTATGGATATCTAATAGGACTGACACAAGTGGAGAAGACAAGACATATAGGAAAATAAAAGGGGGAGGGCGACCCACTTAAAGCCTGCCACCACCTACCACGATTCTGGTCCCGATTGGCCCTAGGACGGCCTTCCCGACACCATTCCGATTGTAGCGTGAGGTCTGGCAAAATCGAAACGCCAATCGTAGAGGTCCCGATAATTTCCAACATGTTGGAAATTTCGTAGCCTGTCGTAGGGTATCGTAGCAGCCGCTGGTTTCGTCGTGGAGCTATCGTGACCATAGTTTATTGTATTGGTCCTCCCAAGGCATTGCCAAGCTCTACGATTTCAAACTGTTGGACCTATCGGGGACCTCCCGATAGGTCACGATTTCCCGATTTCAAATCGTAGCGATCGGGAAGCATGTCGTGGCCTATCGTGGTAGGTGGGGGTCCCCTATTAGAATACATCCGTTTCAACAGTTTATGTATATTCCAATCTTTGAATTTCTCATGTTTATTTCCTAACTTACAAATTATTCTTCAACATGGAGTGTGCGACAAAATTCAGACACACAGAGGGGAGACAAGACCTACGGGAGACAATAAGGGAGAAGTCTGTTAAATATAAAAAGATCTGACACCCTCCGTTGCCAGCCGCCTGCCCGCACCTGGGACCTGACCAGGCGGCCTCCCCTGAGCCTGCCGCCGGCGGGGGTGAGGGTACGAGCCGGGGATCGGGGTTGGGCGGGGATGGGTTCCCATGCTCCGCACCCGGGATGTCTATCAGTCAAACCCGTCGCCGCCTCTCGTTTGTTACCCCTCAGGAATGTTGCCGCCTTCCCCCGGGATCCCTGCTGGTATTCCCCCGTTTTAATTTCCATTCCTATTTGCGCGAGCTGCGGGGGATCTGATGTGTATGACGGTTGTGTAAAACTTGGTGTTTGTTTTAAATGAGAATGCTGGCCTTGTTTTCTATTACACTGTGTCGCTCCAGCTTGTTGTCGGCAAAAGCTCTCCCTGCAATGATTGACTCTTTACGATCTGATGGCCATTTAACACTGTGCGTTTTGAGGTACAGAGTGTTACTATTAGGTGTGAATAGTAAGCTGAATGAATGACTCCAAGACTTTTCCCATAAAGCCCAATGCCCATCTACCGATTTCGGAACATTCACATGCCATTGTCGGCGACAAACAGACTGTAATTTGTCTCAGCCAAGGCATCCTAACGGAGTCGGCCGTAGCCAAGGGTGAGCCACCGATTAGTGAACCACCTCCTACAGATTTCCTGTACATGTTCCAAACTCAGTAAATGTAGACCGATTTGCTTAGGACTAATACTCACCACCCCCTCTCCTGATGTCTGCCGGTCGAGCAAGGGTTACGGAATTTGCCTGCGACAAGTTCACCGACTCCGATACGCTTTGCAAACTAGTCGTTTAACCCTTAATTGGTAGATGGGCATCAGGCTGTACAAGCTTTGTTGCTGGTGTTACTGCAATGTGCTATGCTAGATGGATTGAGAGAGTACATCTAGATCAAGGTTATATGCTGGCTCTGTGTTTACCGCCTGGGGGCGAACGTGTTGATCGTAACCAAGGGTCACCTCCAGCAGCCTATTACGTAGAGCCAGTATTATCAGTTAGGCCAAGGGATAGAGCCTTTTATGTTTCACACATAGATAATTTGGAACATAACAATAGGTACACCTAATCTAATAAGACATACCTGTGTACCTCAAAACACACAGTGTGAACTGCACGCTTCCTGCTAGTCTGAGACTGGACGTACAGGGTACACCTAGTCTCAGACTAGAGACACCTACTACGCCCAGTCGCAAGTATATTTTAGATATAAAATATGTTTGATATTTGGTACCACTAGTCTCAAAATGGGCGTATCTTGGTACATCCCCTGACAAGCTTTCCAGTCGCAAAGGGGGTGGTTCACATTTGCGTGTACCTTGTGACTGGGCGTACGTCCAGTTTCCAGCTCGGTACCTCCAGTCTCAGACTAGAGGTACCCGATCACAAGCCCCCCCCCCCCCAACCCGGTCACTCAGTGTGAACTGGCCTTTAGGTCTTTAAGATTGTCCCTCCGAACCTTCTTATGGGCGATGTAGTACTACACGAGATAGAATACAGTTCCTAGCTGCGTATGGTGTCTAGCAGGTTTTCCAGTGAGATTTGTAAATTGCATCGATAGATATTTTAAAGTACTCTAGTGGTAAAAAGTACCCTTTTCCATTGCATTTCAAAAACGAAGATAAATGAGTTGGCATCTGCATTGGCAGTTATCCTGGCCAACGTTCTCAACCAATCACAAAGTTCAGCTTTTGCCTCCAATGTTATAGGGGACAGAGCCATTGTTAGTTCATGAAGCCGTCACTAGGTGTTTAGTAGTATGGCAGGCCCCTGTGGGGGAACATATCTATAGTGTGGCTCTTTGTTCTTACGAAATTCAACTGCCTTTCAATGTTTTACCATGGTTCCCTTGACTCTCTACACCCATCCTAGAGCAGGATGAGATACTGATTAAACTCAGACATGAAGTTTTCCACATGGAACACTTTATATACATATGTGAGCAAGGCTAGAGTTGTAACAATTCTTAGTTATCACTCACTTCTTTTGCACCTCCATTACTGAAGAACACCTACTTTTTCACCTCCATTAGTGAAGAACATGTACCTACTCGGGGGGCATCATGGCCACCTCCATGGCTCATGGGCTATATGCCGTATAAAGAGAAGGAACCATTTTAAATAATTAGAGATTGTGAGATTAGGAAAAACCTCAGTTTTAATCAATTTTGTTTTAGTTTGTCTATGATTTTCTTTACTATTCTGCATTTCTTTCGGAATATTGTTCCAGAGACTCATTCCCTTGTATATATAATTGACTTTTTTCAAATATATAGTGCGAGGCCTCTTGAGTTTAATGAGCCTTTTATCCTGAGCAAAAGAATTGATCCCACTGCAGTTAAGTTTCTCCTTCACCCTCAGCAATGGTAAACTTACTGCAATATTAAATACATATATAGAACTGCATCGAGAATCGTATAAATAGACAATACTCCACAAGTTTGGATGTGCCTGCATCGTCATCGAGACGAAACCGAGTGACAATTATGGCCCATCCAAACGAGTGGAATATTGACTATTTTACGATTCGAGTGCGGTTCTGGATTTATCTCACCCATTTCTATGATGTTAGATAGTATCAGAATATCAGAACAGCTCAAATATACCTAGCGAATCCATATGACGTCATCTCAAATTCACTACGCCACGGCCATAGCGTAGTATCGTCACTTTACGGGGGTGATCGTTGAGTATTTTTTCCTAATGTTATTTCTATGGCGAAGCTTTACCAGGGGTGAGATAAATAAACAATACAAACTACATTCTACTATGATCCTGCACTGGTCCGAACACTCCGACAATTGACATGGTTAAGGCTAATTTTATGTATGAAAAAATCTCTTCCATCTACCTTTATGTTATGTTAAATCACAGCTAGTTTCAGATAACAAATTATTAGGCTAATTTTAGGCTAGTTTCAGCCTCGATTTAGTTTCAGACGAGGCTCACTCACACCCTGATCAATCACTCACACAGACCCCTGAGCAGCTCCTGTTGTTCCTCCTGTAAGCAGGCCGCCGACCTACATTCACAGGCACCATCATGAATCACAGGAGCTACTACCTCACATGACAAAGTGGATCACACGGCTTGTCCAGAATACAGCTGCCAGGGCGCGAGCAGGGCATATTTACACACGATTAGGATCGCTCACACTCCCAGTATGTCGCTGTCAGCGGCCAATAGTCATCGAAACTGACATGTATGTGATCTGTAAGATAGTCGCTGAATTATAAACAGATATATGTGATTGAATGAACCGTGGTTATGGTCATTGAATGGAGTAGTCCCTGGTTCAGAAGATATATGTGTTGTGGATTGATAAGGAGCCGCCTTATAGTCTGGCGGCGAGAAAGGTATACCTTGCTTTAGCGTCCAGACAGATTTTTATTAATGATTAATTATCTCCAGAATCTTTTGATTTCAAATCTGCCGAGTGCAACGCTGAAATATTTGGGCAACTCAAATTATGAGCATTTGAAGAAAATACGTTAAAAAATGAAGTTTTAATCAATAAATAAATATGGTTAAAATAATATTATTCTCATTGCCTAAGAAATCTATCAACTTTGAACCCAATCATCCAACCAGTGTAATTGATATTTGTTTTGATCTTTTAGCAAGTTTTTTCTGTGCCATGATCTATATAAATTGAATAATTAAGTCATAATTCTTTAGCGTGGGTCAGATTTTACCTCACCTACTTCACAAATAAAGTCTGTGGGTGTGTAAAGAGTTAGTTACCTAGTTACCAATTCCCATGGTTTGTTTTTTTATTTGTAGGCGAGTCGAGGTTAAAACGATCCTTGACTACTAGATTTCTATTAGTCAAATATCAATTAATTATATTCCTTATGTATAGGTGCAGATGTTCAAAAATACTTTATGCATAAAACTCATACATTCCTATGACGTACATTATTTCGTTATAGTTTGTCAAATCTACAATGTTGAATATTGTATTCGACTATGCGGTAATGATACATGTGAATGACATACACCAAGGGTACACCTAGAATGACTAGAAAACACCCACAAAGACATTGCCATAAAGCATTTCTTCCTGTAGCGCTGCAATGCTTTAAGGCATTGTCCTGCTGTTAAAGGGTTAAGATATAGGGCACGGAGTTATTGCTAGTTCTGCCATCAACTGCTAGTATATTGTAAGTTAGCCCCACTGTAGTCTGGGGACAACCACTATTACCTGCTGTCATAATTTGAAAACCCCTCTATGGCAAGCCAAAAAGCATAGCTTTAATAAAATCCATTGATAACTGGATACCCGCCACCTGGTATTTTGTTAGGCATCGGTGGGCAGGGGGAGGGGGGCAAGATGACCGCCACCACTTCACAATAGCTAAGTGCCCTATTGTGAATTGCGGTAGCTAACCGTTGACGGTGACTGCAGAGTGTGGCTTACACCTGTGTATTGACTCACACAATGTGTGCTAAACGCGCAGTAGACTGGTTCCAATGAACAATGGGACATGTAACGCCTGCAGCAGAGGGAAGAACCAGCACAACTTCTCTCCATCAGGAGATTCCCCAAATAACTTCTTTCCACTCCTTTACAATGAATGACAATACAAACTAAAGTAATGACAACGTTTCTAAAGATCACAGATAATATTTCTTTAATAACCAACAGATTTTGCCAGCTGAATGCAATCCCGTATAATGTACCAGAAAAATGGTGGTAGTTACCTGGCCTATCATATGAGTGAGCACATTCGCCAGGTTTCCAGCTGCAGGATACCCGAGCACCCCAATGCCTGTTCTACGCATGCGCAGAGCCCCATCCATTGTAATGTGTGATATGAGAGTCACGTGGTGCCTCACCTGGCGCGGGGGTGAGTAATGGGGCCGCGTGGCGAGCAGCTCGCGGTGTGAGCAGCTCCACACGCCGTCATACATGTGCGGGTAATATACTCAGTTACCCTCAACCCGTATCTCTATATTACCCACGTTACGCCGCCCTGACGAAATGTCTCGTTTTTCTTTAGGTCTTTCTCCACTGTGCGACTGGGGGGGGGGGGATTGCGATCCAGTACCTCCAGTCTGAGACTGGAGGTACCGACTTGGGTATCGCATGTACCTCGGATCGCAAGGTTTCATCGATTCTGTGTGTAGACTGACCCGTTTGCGACTGGAGCGCTTGCGATTCTAGGTACATAGGGTACGCCTAGTCTCAGACTGGGCGTACCAAATATCAAACATGTTTGATATTTAAAAACGCTTGCGATCCTGGGTATATGCGGTACGCCCAGTCTTATGAGACTGGGTGTACCGGTACGCCCAGTCTCAGACTGGAGGGAAACCTGCTGTCTCCACTGTGCGTTCTGCCGCGTTGCGATCCTGGAGGTACGCCCAGTCTCAGACTGGACGTACCTATGTACCTAGAATCGCACAGTGGAGACAGGGCTTTACGTGCGGAACGGTTCGGACGTAACTAGGACGTAAGTGAGGAGACAGGGCTCTATGGGGCCATCCATTTAGTACGTACGCAGAATTTCTGAAATTTTTTACCCCCACCCCTCCATCGGGATTTTGTATGCAATAGAACAAAGAAGGAGCATACGCAAAATTCCCGACATTTTTGACCCCATCCCCCTACCCTCAGTGCGTACGTACTTTATGGATGGCCCCATGGGTTAGGACTTAGAATAATAACTCCAGAAAAAAAACAGATGTACAATACACTTTCTAAGGTTGAATGGATTAGATTTTACTATCCACCTAATACAAAGTACCCAAAGAAAAAGATAGGGAGTGTGTTTGGACATATCCGGCGCAGACGGATATGTTGTACGCCACGGGTGGTGCATACGGAAAAATAGTCCGTATGGAAAAATAGTGCATAACTAAAACGAACATATATCGACATGCCACTTGTCCAGAAAAGGTGGATAATAAATACGATAAGTTGGTTTCAGATAAAAGCGGTTGTATGCGACTCGCAGTTGATTCTACTCAATATCCTAGCATACGCTCGTGCATTACTATCCGGCAACTCCTCGGAGCATACGGCCGCTTGTATCTGAAACCAGTCAATATTCGTTCCTCTTTATTTTGCTATCGCTATTGACAACGACAAATCCCTCCACATGCAGTTGGTAAAAGTATACTACACACCCAAAAGGGTATTGTTCCCTTGTGGTCTTTTCATATAGATCCCATTTTTAGTGTTTTATTTTTGATACGTTCTCATCCAAGTTGTGACGAACTAACATTTTAATGTATGGAAGAATGTCACAATTTCTTCTCATATGAATGATTAATTAAGATAAAAGGAAGATATACATTTATGTGAGTCTTCTTTTGATGAGCTCTTCTGACGAGCCACACGTAAGTGCAACACCCCTATTATTTTTAGACAAATGGCTCTGTCTGGTTTTCTGGGTTAACAGGCACACCATACTGTGTGAAAGCATTGGGATGATGAATCCATCCGACAGGAGCTTTTAGCATGTAGGTCTTTCATGTGTTAACACCTTTCCACGTCAGATTCAATTAGATTCTTTCCTTGTTCTCATGAAAACCAAGAAATATAACGCAGAGTCCACACATGTAACGCAGCTGACAGGATTGATATCAAATAGTGTACAGTTGGTCCGCATACACTTAACTAAGAACCACATGGGGGTTGAGGTAACCACCATTACAAAGAATACTATAGTGAAACGTATACACCCTGTTGCAACGATCTCATGTCCCAAGTTTCTTCCAACAAAAATACTAAACGAGGTCATAGAGCTTATTGAAAGAAAAGTGGGACGTAGGGTCGTCCTATCAAGGGAAATAAGTTTCAGTTATGTCATTTACTATATACCCATGCCGTATATACTGTAAATATGCACCGTCTTGCCATATAACCTAGAAATTACTGTACTGACCAGTGGTCCGTACAGGAAAATATGGACTACCTTCCCATACATGTTTATTGAAATATTGGTTGTTAAGCCAAATGGAATTAATGATTTTTTTTTAATTTCAGGAATATAGTAAATATGTAACGTCCAACCGTGCTTGCACAAGCCACAGGACTCGATGATAATTTACGGTTTGTACGGAACTCAACGTAAACACCTCATTCCATAGAAACCATAAATTACCATCTCGTTCTGTGACTTGTACAGCGTGGTCAGGACGTTCTATATAAGTACCTATAAGGACTGATATTCAGTCAAACATTTATCAAAATTTGACTGGATCAAACTGCTATCCAGGATGTGCTGGGAGGGACAAGCTACTTTGCGTAGTTTGTCGTATACAAACTACCACAATGCTGGCAATGTATGCACTGTCGCAGGCTTGTAGGTTCCAAATTAAGGCCCGTTTCCATTGGCCAACGTAAACGGTGTAGATTTTTTGTGTTATTCTAATAGCCGATTTCCAGTGTCCATCACCGTTATACAGTCAGGAACCACCGATTGACCTTTACCACTGCTGACGTAAAATGCAAATAGGCTATTAGCCGAACAAAGAAAATCTATCCATTTTTGTCGGCCAATGGAAAGGGCCTTATGAATGATGGCAATACTGAATTATGCAAGTATTTACCGCATGCAGTTTTCTATTTCCAATATATATTGGAAGGTCCAAATATCGGGGGCAGTTTACCACGTTTCTGCGATTAGACACCGAAAAAACCCCATACAATGCGTGGTGGATTGGCATGTCTAGACATATGTCTACGAATTTTGCACCTTCCCGATATTTCCTTTTTGTATCAGTGCCATATCGGTAGGTCAAAATTTCTATCGTAGTAGGTGGACGCCAGGCCTTAGTCTAATAATGATTGTTTTCAGATATGATGCAAAGATTGACTTGGCCACTTATCAATCTATTTCTGTATATCCATTGATAAATGTTGGTTAACGGTGTGCAACTTAAAATCCATACCTCTACTAGTAGTGGATATGATGAACGAGGAAGGATCCTCAGTGAGAGTAGATATAAACCTGCTTCTCACCTCGACACCCTGATTGCTTCATCCTCAAGCACACCTTATTTCCCCTGGGAAATCCCACCTCTGCTCCAGGGCACCCCCTCCGCAAAGTCACCTGGTCAGGGCGTCATATCCGTCATCAACAAGTGATCATAGTTCATGTCTCGTACCTCCAGCATATCAGTGTTGGAGTCTCCAATAGGCCCATTTCCATTGGCCAACGAAAATGGTGTAGATTTTCTGTGTTCTCCTAAATAGCCTATTTCCATTGGCCATCACCGATATACAGTCAGGAACCACTGACGGATCTTTAGCACTGCTGACGCAAAATGTAAATAGGCTATTAGGAGAAAACAAAAAACGTACACCGTTGTTGTCAGCCAATGGAAAAGGGCCTTCAAACACTGCCTAAAGGCCTGTTTCCATTGGCTGATCTCCCAACAGTTAGGAACCACCGATGGACTTTTATCACTGCTGACCAAAAATCGGTCAATGGAAACGACCCAGCTCATGAAATGACCCACAACTTTTTCTCCTTAGATTATGCAATGTGGCACCACCCACCACTGAGTGAAAGGTTGGTCATTGAGTGAAATTTACTACCTTCTATATAGATGCACAGTGAGTGGCACTACCTGCAGACTTTCGGGGTAACTTAAGAGCGTGCGTCCACCAACCACGACAAGGCTGCGACAACGGCTTTCCTACAAGGTCCATGACAGCCCTACGATTGGAAGACCTGCGACACAAAGCTTGTCAAGGGCCTTCCGACAAGGCTACGACAAAATCGAACATGTTCGATTTTTGCCACGACAAGAGCCTTGTCGTGGAGTGTCATGGCATGTCGGGAGCGTGTCGCAGAGGTCTACGATAGTTAATTTTGGTGGAGCGTGCACTTCCCGACATGCCCCGACAACGCTGTCCCAGAGCTCCTCTCCTCACGACAAGGCTGCGACAAGGCACCAATTGGAATTTTCTTGTCGGCGCATGTCGCAGCCCTGTCGTGGTTGGTGGACGCACCCTCTTAAAGATCTACACCCTCTTTGTCGGCCAATGGAAATGGGGCTATAGACTCCACCCTCTCCGATCATTTGATACCAACGTACAGCCGGTGGCACAACTGACAGACTTTTAGGGTAACTCGAAAAATATCCATCGTTTGCGACAGCCAACGGAAACGAGATTTTACAAACCCACCTCTGAAAGTTCTGTTCTGGTAATATTAAAAAGTGATGGCGCTATCGCCTCTTGTGGAAAGATCCACAAGTGCAGATCTTTGACTGTGACATCTCCTAGAGGGACTTGTTGGGCCTCAAACTGTCAGACCATCATGCTACCTCAAGCTTCTAGGCACTGTAGTCACTTCAGTCAGTGATTAGGAGGTTTCTTTTAAACATTTTTAAATGTGTTTTTATGAGTTTTTCTGTCTCTTTCACATCTGGTCTTTCCTAGTACTATACACCTATGCCCCAAAATACTCCAAATACCAACCTCTGCTATCCAAGTGGTAGTTGAGGCATACCACTATACTGTGCCGGTATGGCGCCATACCACCACACTTTGAACACTTAATCTGAAACGTGAGTATGTGTATTATCGGAAATACCAAAATAAATGATAAACAATACATATCTGGAGAAAAAAATACACAGGAAATTTATGAATAATATTATGACACTACTATTCCCAAAGAAAGGAATTTTCTAATAGTTTGAATTTCATTTACGAAATCGTGGCTATGAACGTTGTGAGAAAGTCACATAGCAGAAAGTCACTTCCGCCTGCCCAGACGACTTTGTGTAGCACTTAAACATTGACACATTTTGGTGAGTTTTTAAATATTTACAGATATTTAGAGGTGTATAGTACAAGTGAAACTTGTTAACCTAATAGGGATAGGTCCTCGTCCCTTGTTACTTTTGCTAAACCTACCGCATTCGCTCTACAAGCTCATGCGGTAGGTAACGCGGGATGAGGACCCATCCCAATTAGGTTAACTAGTTTCCCTCAAGTATTATAAAAGAACTCCTGCCGAACTCTCCACCAACCAACGTAGTTGTACAATCATGCCTGACCAATTCAATGCGGAAATTGATGCACGCCAATTTTACTTTTGAAAAATGAGTGTGCACCTTCTCATGCTTTCGAGATGCAACGTAATACAAGGAAGGAAAGGCCCCAAATTCAGCAGCCATCGCCCTCTTCACATCAAAATGAGTTTAGATAGGCTTGTAGGGAACAAAGTGATTGCTAGTTCAGCCATCATCCACCAGTAAATTGTAAAATAGACCCACCGTACTCGAAGGACAACCACTATTTATTTTATTTTATTTTGAGAATCCACTGGCCTGCCTCCCGTGCTAAAGACTTACATCAATACAACCAAAGATTCCTATAATCTCACAGCCCCAATGAATAATTCTGATAAATCCATTGATGACTGGGCCCGCCACCTGGTGGTATATTTGGCGTCGGGGGGCACGATGTCAGCGTCCATAACACAATAGCTATGTGCCCTATAGGCTAGTTAATCTATATGCATCGCCAATTAGTTACAGAACAAACGTATGGAAGGAACATCTAGCGTTCTTTAAAATATACCAGTGACCACCCCTCTCATATAATCTCACAGTCTCTAAGTCGTATTCCGTACTCTCACTACGCTCTATGGAGAAGAATTCTTAATGAACTAGGCTTAGAGCTTTGAGAATCCACTGGCCTGCCTCCCGTGCTAAAGACATACATCGATACGACCAAAGATTCCTATAATCTCAATGATGCCACCTAGTTGGAATACTGTGTGCCAGTGGATTCTCAAGACTCTAAGCGTAGAGGCGTAGAGCGTAGTGATAACCTTGTACAGTTTATGACTTAGAGAATGTGAGATCTTATGAGAGGGGTGCACCGTCTATGGTTCGTCCTGTGGTTCCTAACGGTGGCCACACATGTATCTCGAGGGCATTAGCTGTTTCGTATTGGCAAGGTTGAACTATTTACTACTAGGCAAGAGTGTTGATATATTATAGACTGAAATGTTGGTGCTAGATCGCTCACATCCATTCAACTTATTAGGACATAGAGCAAATGATTTCTGATATATTTCCGGTATTGATACATAGGCCTCAATCTATATCATGATCAGTAATTCAATGCTTCCAACTATCAACGTAGCATATGAATATCTTAACATACAGAGTGGTGGTGCCAACAAGATCTGTCTCAATAGAAAAGAAACAGGGATGAATTTAAGAAGAGCGCAATATATATAGGCACCAAATTATGAGACAGACTACCTTTAAGTCTGCAACAGAAGAGATTCGTTGTTAGCTTCAATGTTGATGAATATGTCGCTAAATTCCCGCAAATCTTGGAAGTTGAAAAATAAGGTGTCATTGTTATTACCAACCTTTTTGATATACTTGATTATGATAAAAATGATTTGCGTTGATTCGGGCGTCTCCGCGTTTAAAAAAAAATTTTTTTTTACACGTCTATTTCACCTTTTTGATATACTTGCTTTGCTGTGTATGTTTTGTCTTGTCTTGTATGTGTAACCCTACCAATGTAAATATCTACTCTGTGTTAGTTATAAGGCGGATGCTCTTCGGAAGATCAACACTAGGCAGGGACAAGTTCTCAACTTTACTTTGGTGTAATAAACACTTCTTGATTAAAAAAGTAATATATATATATGGGAAGTACACGCTAGTCTTCGTGTTATAGCATTTTCTATTTATAAAACTCCGAGTTATGGTGGGTAGATGAGATCTTATTTCTAATATTTGTTTAATGAAAAGAAATAGAAACGAAAGAGGAGAGATTTGTCCAGTGAGACTACAAATGGGTTTGGGGAACTGGATGCTTCCATTTCATTCTACTGGTCAGTGAAATGACAGGTCTGCTCGCTAGTTGTGAACTTTCTACATGACACGAACAATATTAACTGTGTTTTCATGAACTGAGGTCTAGGGTGTTCGTGTTATCACGATCAGGTCCGGCGATGGGGCAAAAACCGAATCAATTCAGTCTCAAATAGAGCCATCAACTTCCATTTCCCACTCATAGTTTAAAGGCTCATCCTACAGTTGGTGCCGCCTTGCAATCGTCATATTCTGATAATTATTAGTTCAAATTGGTCGTATGTAAAGTATTTCATCGCGATGTAAGCAAATTAATTTCCTCCAGATTTCCCCACTCACCCACAGATAGGATTATCCATGTTTGTCTGCTTTATATAGAAAATGTGTCAAAAATAACGGCCGTAACCTACAGTTCGTAGTACTTGATTGTGTAATACTGAACACTGGCCATATTTGAAGACATTAAGATAGATTTTATATTTTAGAATTTCTATAAATCTGGCGTCTTTTCACATATTTATACATATCATATTATACTATTAGCATGATATTAATCTCTGGATCAAAAGCAACTATGTCACAGTAAAGTTATTATCGCTTCATTCATAAAGAAAATGTACTGTCAGTATGTCTTTTTTTTCAATTCTTTGAAAATGATGGATGGGGACCTGTATTTGTTTGCACTTAAATGTTTACTGCTAACTCAAATTTTTAGGTAAGATATGTGTTCTTCAAAGTATAGGAAAATTGAAACAGTTTGAATTTCCTTGCTTAATCGACCAATATGCCGATTTAGATAAAGCCACCAGTTAGACTTCGCTAATATCCTGTCAAGCAACGAACAAACAGCCATTCGTGGCTTTTTTGTCTGCTTTGGTGGTCTGTGACAGACCTTATAGAAAATAAATGAACCAGAATATGTTCACTCACTGGACTAAAGGGCCTGTTCTTTCTAGCTGACAGCATTTTAGCGATTGTCGGCCTGGTCTAGGCAGAATTGGCAACAATCTTTTGCTGATTATTGGTGAAAACAGACCTAGAAACTTCATATGGTATTGTCTGTTTCTATTCTGACACCCTGCTGATAGTACCCGAAAATGTTAAAAGAATCTCTGACTTCACCCGATTGCAATCCTGCCTGAGATTTACAATTCTGGCCCTGTATACTGTATTATTACATACCTATGGCCGAATGTCCATGAAATACTACCCGCTGCTAGGGGTGCAGTATAAATAATGTTCGGGCGCACTGCGCCCGTAGTAAATATTCGGGCGCACTGTGACCATTAGGTCAATTGGTACATTTAATAAGTACATAAAAGGCAGGGTTTTTTTATATTTAGGTATGTAATAATAAGAAAACGTAGTGACTGAGCCCGAAGGGATGCCATTCTCGACCTTCTTATACCAGAAATACGTCCCTCCGCCTGCGGCGTCGGGACGTATTTATAGTATAAAAAGCCCTCGAACGGCCATCCCTTCGGGCTCAGTAACCACGTTTTCTTTTAATATTGCATGATTACAGTTAGAATCCTATTCTTTTTCAGGATAACCATGAAACACAACCTTTTATCATCTCCTAAACAAACCTACCCTTGAATGATCACTTTGAGTAAACAAGTCAGGGGTCAAGATCACAGTTGTTGCAATCGGACACCAGAGGACACCACCAGTAAAAATAAAATAGCGGAAAAAGGGTGTACTAAAATCGATACATAATGGAACATAATGGAAGAGTGTGGCCGACAGCTGCCGACGGCACCAATCCTACCAGTATATGGTATTCCATTATACCAATGGTGCCAGAAGAGTAAATCAGAGAATACAAGAATCATATTCCGGCTGAGAATTCGGCCAGATAGAACATCCCCTTAAGGTAATATGCAAACATAATAATCACCGAGCTCGGATAATGTCGCCTCTAAAACTTTCCGAATCTTCTCTATGCATATTCCTCCCGGCGTGACGCTGATATATCCCGGTTCAGTAGATTAAGTTTGAGGTATGAAGCCATTTCCGTGAAGCCCTGCCGCTGTCACTAAGGGAGGCGATATTTCACCCCCGGCTAGACAGGGGCTGGCTTCCGCACTGACGTCCAATCCCTCCATATCACCTGTGACGCGCCACGTTTGACTTTAACGAAACTTGAAGGGCCTTACATCACAGGCTGGCAGCAGGAGTAGCGTGTGAGCTGCTCCGAGCGAAACAAATGTCTGCAACTCTAAGAACCTAGAACACGTCTCAAATTCACGTACGAGGAGGTCATAAAAGATTATAAAGTTATGTAGACCAAGAGTGGGTCTCATCAGTCCAAAGGTACAATATACAGAGGAGTGAAAGCGGGGAATGAACTTTATCGAGATACTCAATATGATAATATCAGTTTCTTTAAGAAAAGACTCAAACAAACTCTATATATGTAGGGAAACTCGGCCGTTCTCCACTGATATGTGTGTGGAACAATACCGTTTATTTCATTGCCTCACCTTCATAATATTGTCTATCATTGTATATTGTTGTATATCGGATGACTGCATTGTTCTCGTACGAGATTTAGAGGGGGCGTCCACCAACCAGGCTGTGACAACGGCTTTCCGACAAGGTCCACGACAGCTCTATGATTGGAAGCCTTGTCGTAGCCTTGTCGTGGTTGGTGGACTACAGTTCCCGACAAGAGGCTACGACAAGGCCACGACAGGCTGTGACATGAAGCTTGTCGGGGGCCTTCCGACAAGGTTACGACAAAATCGAACATGTTTGATTATGGAGCCGTGTCGTGGCATGTTGTGGCGTGTCGGGAGGTTGTCGCAGAGGTCTACGATAGAATATTTAGGTGGAGCGTGCACATCCCGACAGGCTGCAACAAGGGGTCACGACAGCTCCCCTCCTCATGACAATACTGCGACAAGGCACCGATTGGAACTTTCTTGTCGGCGCGTGTCGCAGCCCTGTCGTGGTTGGTGGACGCCCCCTCTTATGGTTCTGTTAACAGAGGACATACCTCCTTCAGTAGATGGTTCCTAGGCTTCTTTTGCATCAATTAAAAAAAAACTGAAAGCAGGAACGAAAGACGATTATTCCTTTAGAGAATTGTGTAGGATTCTCCATTAGAATTTCATTGATGTAGCTGTAGGAGTCTCTATATGATGTGTTTGGACCATCACACCAACGTTTATAGTAATCATTTTAAGCGAGAGGAAAATGGTATGTTTATCATTGATGAATGAGCATGGAACGTGAAAATAACTGCTGTTATAAAATATGGGTTTCGTCGGTGTTTTTGTCAGCAATTCGCTCTAACCCAATTGAGAAACAGATCGTAAAGCCCCAACACAAGAAGCGAACGAACTTTATTCAACAGCCCCCACTGGCTCAGCCACTGACCTCCACTTTCTCACTGCAAAACAGAGACTTTCATTTACCTACCACAATTTTATACTAACCCTCTCTGCACATGTAGGAACATCGCCAGATTATTGACAGGAAGTAAACACAAGGCTGCAGGATGGGGAGGGTAAATTACCAGGCAAGACCCATGCAACAGTATATCAATGTTTATTATCCACCTAATACAAAGTGTCCATAGAAAACACATAGGGAGTTTGTATGGACATACCCGGCGCATACGGATATGTTGTATGCTCCGGGTGGCGCATACGGAAAAGAGTGCGTATGGAAAAATAGTGCATAGCTAAAACGAACTGATATTGACATGCCACTTGTCCAGAAAAGGTGGATAATAAATACAATATAGACTGGTTTCAGATACAAGCGGTTGTATGCTCCTCGGAGTTGACTCTCCGCAATATCCTCGCATACGCTCCGATATTGCTACGCATCAACTCCTCGGAGCATACGGCCGCTTGTATCTGAAACCAGTCAATATTGTGTATTTACGAAAATATAGGAAAATCAGTCGTTGGTGAAAAATGCGTGTGTTCTGCTGTCGATGATTCGGCATACAGACAGGTAAAACAGTCCACCGACTTATTACAGAGCTAAAATGAGCGTTGCCCATTTCGTCTGCAGGTGGAAAAGCTGCATTTATTATTCTACCCCTAATATAAAATCCCATAGGCTTAACATTGACTTTCCGTATGCGCCCGAATATATGTCGCATATGGATAAAAAATCGCTCCTAGGAGCGTACAAAAAATGGACAAATCAGAGATCAGCAGCTTAAAGTAGTTCCAAGCGCCTTAAGAGCAGCAAGGAGAGCTATATGGAGGACTTCAGAAAGTTTTGATCGTGTTTTTTTGTTATTATCCTCACATAAAAATATCGTTCACAGGGGGTAGGATAAAATCAAAACCTTATTCGTTTTAATCTGGGCTCCCATATGCGACTACTGGAGTTTGGCGTAGTGATATCACGAGGCGGAGCCGAGGGTTATCCGGAGCCAAAACTCCAGGAGTCAACTCATCCGGTTTTACGATAAAACTGGTCCTCCGTACCTTTTTAATGCCTTAGTGTTGGCATTCTGACAGTGACGGGATAGTGTTTGCTGAAATCTAGGCAGTGTTTCTGAAAGCGTCCAACACTCAATAAAGGAAGTTTCTTCAGGAGTTTTTGGGGACAATAAGCCATTGTCCTAAAGAAAGAAAAGGCGAGAACTTTCAGAGAGTTATTTTCGCCATGTTTCAGTATCTCTCCACAACGTTTTTAGCAGAATTACGACCGTAGTACATCTTAATGGATCGAGGATTTCCTGAAAAGGCCAAAGTCATTGGTCAGTGGCAGGTAGGCAGTGTAACGCTATCACCTCTATATAAAGCCTTTCTTTTACTGACACTGTATAAAGAGCAAAGACAGGAGTTGTTTTTAGAATAATTTCACAAATCGTTCTGAAAATCTGCTTTGAAAAGACGGCTGCACATTCCTGCTACACCGATCAGTAGCTGAGAATCTCCAAGCATAGATTCTACGCCCGCCTTGTATCTCTTCACCAACCGGCCTGTTTGGGCAAGATCTGTCTCTTAACCCAGTTTTGAATATATCTCATATTCTACCTCTGAAAAAGAGATACACATCTTATATTATAAATGATTCGAGGGTGGTACCCACTGCTTACGACACACTCCGACAAAGAAAATCCCTGTCGGAAGGGCTATGTCGGAGTGTGTCGTAAAACCTTGTCGGAGTGTGTCGAAAGGCCATGTCGGAACGCTGTCCACTGCTTCGACAGAAACTGAAAACGTTCGATTTTGTGTCGGAAGGGCTTGTCGGAGTATGTCTGAGTGTGTCGGGATCACAGTGGACAACCCCCCCGCCCTCTGTACATACACTCATTCCTATAATTTGCGATGTCAAAAGCAGGCAGAGGTTCATCAACCATAGATGCACACTTTACTAGGTTAGCGGTGGAGGAGGAATTATATAAGAAGGTCCTCTGATCATTTAGATAATGCACATACAAAATACAAAGAGAAAACAGTATGGCCACAATATCTTCATTAATGGTAATAGTGATATGCGCTCATGGTTGAGCGCTGCACCTTTGTTCATTATCCTACCCCTAATAAAAAACGCCATAGGTTTAACATTGACTCAATGTATTTGACAGGGCATTGAATAAAGTGTTATTTATGCACCAAGGTGAATAAAAAAACGGACTAATCAGGGATGAGATAACGAAGGTAGATCCGGCAGCATTGATAAATGTGGCCATCCTCCGATGAGTGTCAACACGCTACTAACATGGATAGTTACAAAGTTTTCTCTGTATATCGGTGAGATGGGGTAGGATAAACACGAAACCGAACTATAGTTAGCCTTCTCGTTGGGTTTCTACCAATTAGCATTTGAAATCACACGATAGTATTGTCCATATGAGAATAAACGTAATGTGATATCAGCTACCTTTCTGGTACATCACGTTGTTAGGCTGTAGGAGAGACTAGTAAGCCAGGGCACCAGGAGAGATCTGCGGGGAGAGTGTGTAGCATATTCTCCCCCACCACGTGACCCTCTGAAGTATGATCACCGGAACACCTGTCTTACGCATGCGTAGTGCCGTGGAACGTCTTGTCGGTGAGGTGGTAGAGCAATCACTGAGTGAAGCCACCTGACGTGTACCTTACCAGATATCTGAGCTTCAAGCCGATACACATCTACCGATTTCGTAACATTGATGTACCTTTGTCGGCAACAAAGGAATGGTAATTAGTCTCAGGCGAGCTCTATTTGATAGATGAAGCACAGCTAGGCAAGAACGAGTTGTCGGTTGATGTTCCTAAATCGCTTGCCAAAGGTTTATCAACATGTTGATAAATACTCTCTAAAGGCCCGTTTTCATTGGCCAATTTCCCATCAACGGTCAGGAACCACCAACAGACTTTTGGCACTGCTGACTCAAAATCGGTCAATGGTAATGACCCAACTTGTGAAATGACCCACGACTTTTTCTGCTCAGATTATGCGATGTGGCACCACCTACCACTGAGTGAAAGCTTGGTCACTGAGTGAAATTTACTACCATCACCGATTTTTCAATACTGACACACATTCGGTGGCACCACCGACGGACTTTTTGGTAACTCAAAAAATCTCCGCCGTTTTCGTCGGCTAATGGAAACGGGCCTCTAGTGGATACAAAAAGAAAAGGATTCAGAATTAATTTCCGATGCCATCGCGACTGGTGGTAAACCGATTTCTGCGAGGAGGGTATTGGCCAGAACCAGTTAACCAACATTTCGCTTCCAACTCCGCGGGTTCCAGTCATTTTAAGAAGGGTGCAGTTAGTTCTGGAGCCATTGCGCACATTACAACACGATCTGAAGCCATTACTCTACGTTAGAGATTAGACTTAAAACACACGTTGAAAATTGCCCTGTCACTAGGTGATAGCCCTGACATTTAGTAAGAGGTTCTACACTGGACGTTTCTCTGAACTAAAATTACATCTTCCACAGTATCAGCTTGTTCTAAACGTGTCCGATTATACGAGATTTATATAATATAAACGTCATGTCAAGATACAGATACTTGTTATGAAACACCAACCCACTTTAGCGGCCCACATGATTTTGGTGTTCCTAGGGTGGTGCAAAATTGTTTATTGGAGTGTTAAAAACATACCTTAGCTCTTTTACTTCATAATGTATACAAAATAATGTATTCCTTTACATGATAATATGCTTTTCAACATACAGGCTAGTGGTGTTTTTTTTTTAATTTCAAAAGAAACTCAACATGATCAAAAGAGTCTTTATTTGTAATTCTTCCCATGCTCATTGTTTGTGTAATTCAAATCTTACTCATGTTTGTTCTGTGACAAGCAAATGAGTTAAATAAACCTGAATTCTAAATTTTAACCAAACATTCAAGCAATGCAAGGGCAATTTAGCATACTTCAAAGGAATTTGCTTAATAGCGTTTACTTTTTCACTTGCATTTGAGGCAATGGTATGATATGAACTAGTTCTGTATTTGTGTTTTCCTCCTTGATTTACCAGATATTGTAATAAGCAGACAATTATATGACTAATTAGTAAGGAATATCCTTAAAAAAAGGTTTCAATCCACCCCTTGAAACCTGTAGTTGTTAATCATACGATTCTTATAGTTTGAACATTATCTGTCCTTATGCAAAACAAACCAGCTACCGAAGAGAACAGGAAATATATCTGCATCATTAAGTCTTGGGTATTAATGCAAGTTTGGTGTATGTTGAGTCAGCATGAGGAATCGTGGACTGTCTTTGATGTATTTTATATCTATAGCCCGAATAATACAATCTTCTATGGATTTCTTAAAGCTTAGCTAGTATAACATTGAAAATTCATGTGATATGCATAACAGAAATACTGAGTGATAACTTCAATCTTGATTAAATGCGGCGTAAATTTCCTTCTTGCTGTCGTTGGTTTTCTCCATCAATCGCTCTCGTACTCCACACCAGATCCCCCCCCCCCCTCACACACATACACACCCACACCTCCTGCAGCTCTGTGTCCAGCCCCTCCCAGTCCACAAATCCCTCCATCACGTCTTATCTTCTCCCCCAGCTTTTTCAGTGTGTGATTCTTCACGGCAGATCAGTCTTTAAGCCGCTACCCTCCTCCAGCTCCCAATACGGAGATACCTCTGACTTATGGCGGCTTTCCAAACTCTCCTCGCCCTACCTGCAGCAAGGAGTCACAACTTATTAACGACCTATTTCCGTATCGCGGGCACGTCTATAAACACCAAGAGGCCGTTGAATAAACAACGAACGACAAAAAAAGTATCTTAGAATTGTTATTGGGGTTATAGTGTTGTATAAAGTTATGTGTTGTAAACATAAGATGTTTTGTGGATTAGGGTTACCTAAAGCTATCATATGGTGTTATATATGAATACGTTCATGCTATTATTATATACCTGTGGTAGTATATCCTACACATACTGCCCGCTCCTACCCATGGCGTATTTATACCCGTACGCCACACTGTGACGTACGGGCTATGTGATCACGTGACCAGGTATAATTTCGCCATTTTTAGGTATATAATAATACGAAAACAGGCTGACTGTCTTCGTACGTCAAAATACTTGGTAAAACTGTTGATCACATACATCCCTCTGCCTACGGCATCGGGATGTATGTGATCAACAGTTTCACCGCGTATTTTTGACGTACGAAGACAGTAAGCCAGTTTCCGTATATTACGGACACCCTGCGTAAGCGGGTAACCTGCGTTAACGGACACATTTGCTTGGAACGATTTCCTCTATTAGATATTTATTTCAACCCCGTGTAGGCGGACAACCTTCGTATAAGCAGCCACTTTGTCCCGGAACAGACTGTGGCCGCTTACACAGGGTTCTACTGTATGTAGGTCGTGTGAGCACGCATTACAGCCAATTGGTCACAAAACCCTCGATTACTGCGTAGTATCCGGAAACAGGGTTACTGTGGCTGTACGTGATATATACGCGGTAAAATTGACGTTAAAACGAACCGATGCCGAAGGCAGAGGTTCGTTTTATCGTCAATTTTACCAAGTATTTATCACATACAGACACAGTATCCCTGTTTTCGTATTATTATATACTTTAAAATATCCTATTTTTAACTTTGTTTCTGGGCGAGATTTTGGATTTCGCCGCAGTACATGCCTCGTACGCCACATACATACCCTTTACGTCACCTAGGTGTCGTACGGATATAAATATGGGTAGGAGCGGGCAGTATGTGTAGGATATACTGCCACAGGTATATGATATTTACAGGTAGCTTGTTTTTGTTTTCCCAGACGCGTATACGGAGGGTGAGCTGGCCTACGTCTGGAAGCACGGGAGTCACCGCTCCATCAAAATCTCCAAGGACATGCGCATGTCACAGTTTGACCTCACCGGACATCCGACGGGCCACAACCTGACAGTGCGCAACCGCAGCGGTAAGATAAGGCCTCACTTCCGCTACACCATACTCTCCAAATCAAATATGGCCATATGACAATTGAATAGTTCTTGGGTATCCTTCTGGTGGATAAAACTATTCAAAAAATGTCTACATTGTTCTCAGGTTTAAGGAGCATATCTAAATGAGAGATTATTTGATATTTATATTGTGGATTATCACAAACTAACAACTCCTTTATTTTGATTTATGCAGTTTTGATCATCATTTTATAGTTATACCAATTCCTATGACACCATGTTTCAGACTTATACGCCCTTCATCAGGTGTCGCATAAGTCCGAAACGTAGTGTCATAGAAATTCATGTAAATATTATTTGAAATTTACTTTATGCTTTCTATACATTTAGGGTATTGGACATATGAGTTGTTGGTTTAGATAAGGGGTTCTGTAAATTGTACAGAAAAAACTAAATAAGTGTTAGAGTCGCTTAGCATGGCTAGCTATTAGTATATCTGGTAACAATGTTAAAGTACAACAGTCTTTAATTTGTCTAATTGACCTCATCCCATCTCGTCATATTAAATTATCGGTGAACATTGCCTCAGCATATATGCGGTTAAAGCTATTAGTCCATAGTACTGTATATTGTTATCCAAGTATATGCTACGCCATAGCCGAACGGTACTTAGCTCTTATATAAAAGAGAAGGATTTTATAAAAAAGAGAATACTTGTATATAGAAAAGAATGCGTCGTAGCAAAAATCGGACATGTTTCATTGCGTCGGGAAGTTCTATGATGGACACCAATGGGGCTTTTGTGTGAGTATTCATCATAGAGCGCGTCGTAAACCCTGTCCCACTGCCCCGACGCACCCTCTCCTCCCGCGCAAAATTCGACTGTGCGTCGTAAAGCCCAATGCCCATCTACCGGTTAAGGGTTGAACGATTAGTTCGCATGTCGTATAGGAGTCGGTGAACTTGTCACAGGCAATTATATAACCCAATCAACCCTATTTACAAACGTTCCGATATCAGCGACAAGATTTATCAACATGTTGATAAACTTTTCGCCACCGATTTTGTAACATAGAAACCACAACTTGTTGGAGACAAAAGGATATCTGAAGGAGGTGGTTCACTGATCAGTGTGTCACCCTGGCCTAGCTGTCCTACATCTACCGACTACGGCCGACTCCGTTGGGATGCCTTCGCTGAGAAAAATTACCGCCCGTTTGTTGCCAACAAAGGTACATGAATGTTCCGAAATTGGTAGATGGGCATAAGACTTAAGGCGCGTCGGTGTGCATCGGAATCCCTGTGTGTTCGCGGCTTTACACAGTGTGAAAAATGATCGTCCACTTTGTGATATATATTTGCCTTTCAACGTTTTCCTCTATTGTGTTTATTTAAGCAGCCACGTCCATTTAATATACGATAACAACTTCAGACTGTCCGATGCACTACAATATAGAATGTCAAAGATTCTTGACCAACTGGAACCTCTCTTTCTTAGAATGAAATCTAGACTAGGAGGATCTGTGTACATCGTAATCAGTTTTAAGGTCCCTTTCCATTTGCCGACGAAAACAGTGTAGATTCTTTTTGGTTCTCCTGGTAGCCTATTTACATTTTGCGTCAGCAGTGCTAAAGATCCGTCGGTGGTTCCTGACTGTATATGGGTGATGGTCAATGGAAATAGGCTATTAGGAGAACAAAGAAAACCCACACCCTTTTCATCGGCCAATGGAAACGGGCCTATAGGTATATCGTAAGGCCTATCGTAGATGATTTGGAGCTCAATGGACGTCGGGTTTGACTGTCGCTCTTCAGGTAAAAACTCTGCTTGGAGAGGTGTCCTTGGCAGATCTCCGAGCATGAAGAGGCTTCCCTGTACCTTGAAGTGGGGCCTGGTATTTGTTGTCATGTCCATCTTTTTAGGACCCTTAAAACAAGAGACACTCTCGCCTGGAGGATCATCCCCCGCAACCCGGCCTTCTTACGGCAGCCAGTGAGCTGCTCTAAAAGGTTCACACCAAGTTTTTTAAACGTTTTTTCCCTTTATCCTGGTCTTTACGCTTGGAAGGTGCTATCCCTATCTTCCAGTGGCTCCAGTGGAAGAGTACGTACCGCATTCTTACCTATAGAGGAGAGGTTTTGGCGGGTTCGGTTGCTTAATATATGGAAATAGACATTTTGCTTCACTTATTTTCTTACATCGGACATTCACTCGAAAGATGTCGGTACTTTGATGTTGGGAATTTCCAGGAAACAGTATATTTCCGGTTGGTATGGTAACGGGTTGTTCAATGTATTCATATTTTTCAGTCGGATATGGCATACATACAAGTTAAATAAAGGCGATTTTTTTTTAGATTCAAATGGGCGGCGGGCTTTTAGGCAGTAGACAGTGGACAGTGCCTTTTAGGCAGTAGGCAGTGGGCAGTAGGCAACTGAGTTTAAGGCAGTAGGCGGTGGACAGTAGGCAACTGGTTTTCAGGCAGTAGGCAGTGGACAGTAGGTAACTGTGTTTTAGGCAGTAGGCAGTGGGCAGTAGGCAACTGGGTTTTAGACAGTAGGCGGTGGACAGTGGGCAGTAAGTAGATATGTTTTAGGCAGTAGATGGTGAGCAGTAGGCCACTGGTATTTAGGCAGTTGACGATGGAGAGTGGGCAGTAGGCAACTTGTTTTCAGGCAGTAGGCTGTGGAAGTAGGCAACTGGTTTTCAGGCAGTAGACGGTGGACAGTGGGTCAGGGCAGCGATCAAAGTACAGCTCACACGCAGGCAGTTAGTACCAACCCCCAGGCTCCCGCCCTCACGCTCCAGCATCCCTGGCGATCTGCTCGTGGCGACTTCTCTAAAAGCGCCGGCTTGACTGGGACTGACCACGGACTGACCAGTCACCCGGGCCGGGCTCCCTTTCCCTGCCCCCTTTAATCCATTACTCAGTTCCGCCCCTCGGGTGACCCACTGCCCTTCAGCGCCATGTGAATGGATCGGCATTAGGCGTCTTCCTGGTAACACCAGCGAGGCTGGAGCGGGCTGGACTGGGCTGAAGCGCGCTTGGGCAGGCCGGAGTGGGCTTGGGCGGGCTGGGGTTGGCTAGGGTTGGCTGGGGTTGGCTGGGGATGGCTTTCGTGGGTTGGAGCGGGCTTGGAAGGGTTTGGGCAGGCTAGGGCAGGCTGGGGCAGGCTGGGCTGGGCTGGAGAGGGCTGCAGAGGGTTTGGGCAGGCTGGGGCAGGCTGGGCCAAGCTGGACTGGGCATGAGTGAGCTGGGATGGGCTGGTGAGGGCTGGGAGGGGCTGGAGTGGGCTAGGGAGGGTTGGAGCGGCCTAGGGCAGGCTGGGGCAGGCTGGAGCAGGCTGGAGCAGGCAGGAGCAGTCTGGAGAGGGCTGGAGCAGCCTTGGGCAGACTGCAGTGGGCATGGACAAGCTAGGGTGGGCTCTAACAAGCTGGCGCAGGTTGGGGCAGGCTGGAGCAGGCTTGGGCGGGCTGGGGCGGACTGGGGTTGGCTAGGGTGGGCTGGGACAGGCTTGGGCAGGTTGGAGTATGCTGAAGCGGGCTGTGGTGGGCTTGAGTAGGCCTTGGGCATGCTTGGGCATGATCGGGCAGGCTCGGGGCGTTCAGAGGTTGGCTGGAGCATGCTGGGGTGGGCTGGAGTGGTATGGATGACGCTGGAGCGGCCTCGCGTGGACTGGAGCAGGAGGATGCAGGTTGAAGCAGGCTGAATGCAGGCTGCAGCATGAGGGTGCAGGTTGCAATTGGGCAGAGAGGGCCAGAGCGGGTGCGTTTGGGCAAACGGGGCCGGGAGTACTGGAGCAGGCAGGCTAGCTGGAGAGGGCAGGCGGGGCCGGGCTTGAACGGTAGAGGGACCGGAGCGGGCGGGAGGAGGCTGAAACCTAAGGGGGCGGGCGGGCTGCAGGGATGGGGGCGGGGCAGGGTGGCCTCTTCATTTACCGCGGCGCTCTTAACAAGCGATTCCTCCCGCCGCCGCCCGCTTACCGGCGGCGGGCACATCGACCGGCCCGCTGTCATCGCCGGGAGTGGACCCGCTCCACGTCTTCATGTCTGCTCAGTGGTCGTAAATCGCTTAGATGCCCATCGTACGGCCGCCCCGCTATAGACAACCCCTCCTCTCTCACTCCCTCCACGGCCGAGTATAGGATGTCTATTCATTGGGTGCCCTGACCAGGATTCTACGAGCACGGCCACTCCCAGCGCACACTATGGACGGCACAGTGGGCCGTACGTCATCATACTCTCACACCTATTCCCTGTACGTCCCTTCTACACGGGATTAACTTGGTTACTTAGCCGCTCCACGCTCTGGGCACCACTTGGGAGCCACCGTCAGCTGATGTCCTTTATCTGCTATCTCCCGCCATCACTCAATCCCCCACCAACCACTCCTCTGAAACCAGCCACCACTTTATATAGTGGTGGCTGGTATATATACCTCTTGGTGATAAAACTGTCCAATCCTTTCTGATGCTCGTGTTATTTGAATCCTTTTCAACTCTAAATCTTCGTATTTTGTGCCGCATATATTTCTCTTACATTTTCACTTTTATCATAGCACGAGCTTATCTTCTCCACTCTAAAATACTAGTTCCGTGGCCATATTAGATACCAACTGTATCTGAAAAACCCATATCGTATAAGAGATAATTTACTCAAATAAAAACAAAAAACAACAACAACCGCAGAACATATGACTGTCCATAGTCGTTATACATCGATAGATTTTATCAACAGCTCACTTGTAAAAAGGTTTTTCAAATACCTAACCCAGAAGATTCATGTTCTTTAAACGATGACATTGAGATTCTATAGAAAGCCTATGTAGTGGATCCATCAAGACATGTTTAGTGATGTGCGTATTAGAAATACATCTAACCCGGCATTTACACTATATTTTTTATAAACCATTATAGGTGAGGCTTGACACTCTCCTAGCATAAGTCCTGCGCCCTACTTCTTGTGGTCACTTGTATCTCTGTACCGACCTGCCTGCCTGGGACAAAATCTGTCCCATCCACAAGTTTTTCAAATATCCTAAATTCTTAGCGCTTTATGCAATAGTCCTACTTGTAAATAGAGATGCACATATTTATATGGTAAATAATATACACTCAATTCTGTTAATTTTTATGTCAAATCAGACATAGTCTTAGGGGCTACTTTCTTCAGGAAAAGAACCACATGCTTTGCAGGGTTTTGTTTGTCAACATGACACATGTATGTGCTCACCCGAAGTGGCAGTCTAATTAACTGTTGATTCACATTAAAAATTGGTTTACAACTGAAAAAGAAACAGCTACATTGTCTATGAAACTCATTTAATAATTTCCTTATTTCACAACTCATAACATATGAGTTGCTTGAGATTCACAACTTTTGACAGTTACCCTAGTTTGAATCTGTGAATGTGATCTGCTCCCCGCTGTTGTTAGCAGATACCCAAGGAACCAGCATATGACGTCACTAGGTTGAGTCAGAGATTAGTAAGTGCTTGCGCCATGAAAGATCTGGGAGGAGAGTGAATCCTTGAATTTTGCACCACCTGACGACTATCAGACATAGAAGGCGAGAAAACGTCTTGCAGAAACGCCAAGCGTGTGGCAACTACAGATCATATGATTATGTAAGTTTATGCAATTGGGCACCACCTGACAACTATTGGATATGCTCTGATGCAAGCAACTCTTTCAAGCTGGCTTGAATTAATCGTCTCGACAACTGGTGATCCTATAAAATCTCAGTTGTTGACCACCTCTTGTTTTAGCCCCAAGCGGATCCTCTGTGTTGACTCTGCGGTTTTCTAATGGAAGATGAATAGATTCACTTGTATTTTAAACAGGGTTAACCTTCAAGATTCATCGTGTATAATTGTCTACGGTAACCGTTTGCTTAGGTGAATAGCAGGAAGTGCTATGTTCCTCATTTAAGAGATGAAACATCGTCTAGTGTATATGCTTGATGTGCTTCTTGGGTTGACGACTGTTGCGACCGATATTACAAAATCGAGCACCACATGACGACATCGGCGCAGAATAATCGGCCAATGTAAACCGGCTTTATACCAAATCTTTATAACAGCTTAAAGCCCGTTTCCATTGGCTGACGAAAATGCCGGAGATTTTTTTGTTCTCCTGTATGTCTGTTGGTGGTGCCACCGACTGTGCGTCAGTATCAAATAATCGTTCAGGGTAGTTTTCACTCAGTGACCTGACAAAATCAATGGGCTTTTATTCTGTCCGTCCTGAAAGAAATTCGCAGGTGGTGCCACATTGAATAATCTCAGCAGAAAAAATCGTTGTTTAGTTCCTAGCTGGGTCGTTTCCTTTGGCCGATTTTGTGTCAGTTTGCGAAAAGTCCGTTGGTGGTTTCTGACTGGAGATCTGTGACGGGAGATCAGCTAATGGAAACGGACTTATATGTAGAACAATAGTATCATTGGTTTTGGTAACGTTAACATGACATATTTTTATGACATGACAGTTCCAAGGTCTCCGCTTGCATGTTCCTGCACTTGCATGTTCTGTGCTTAACCCTCAGTTGTGTCTCTCTGCTTCACCAAATTCCCCCGCCTTTTTCCTAGCTTACATGACATCAGGTTGGTGTGCTTTGATGTGTGTTTTTCTAACACCCTCCTGTCTATGCTGCACTTTCTGACCTCTAACTGAATTCCACTGTAGCCTTCTATCTGTGCTGTACATAAACTTCTGCATGATCCTCAGTGAAATACTACCGGTGCTGGGCATGACGTATGACTAAAATCAGAAACCCACCGGATGAAAATAACTTGGTCTGCACTCCATCTCGTTTAACTGCTACATAATTCACTCACCTTTGCTTTGTGAGTTACTCCGCTGTTAAACTTGGTTGAGTACTGATCAAGTTATTTTCATCTCATGAGTTTCTTCTAAAAATGTTAAGTGGGATTCATACGGGGAGACTAATGTATTGAGACTAGTGTACTTCACATATGTTCCTCAGTCTCCGACAAATTTTAAACAGGTCTAAAATGCTTGAGATAATGTACCTTGGCAGGAGAAATTTGTTGACTGCACTAATTTTCCCTTCTACACCTCAGCCTCAGAGAATTGAGACTTGGGGGTATCACAACAGATGACTATGTACCTGTAAATAATCCCAGGAAAATCGTCTCAGACAAACCCTGCTTAACCCTTGAAGGGCGGATGATGCCTTAAGGCATCAACCAGCAGGGGGCGGATGATGCCTTAAGGCATTATTTGCTGGATATTTATCAAATTGTTTTTGAAAAGAAAATATTTTCAGCAATAAACTTGAAATTTTCACAGAATGTAGGTATAACATCATATTTTCTAATTCTAAATAATAGAAACAAAATATCAAAGATAGCAAATTATGTCACGTGATAGAAATTAGAATTTTGAGTTCAGAGGACAATGCCCCCGTCCCCTAGAACTGTACATATAGAGTATATATAGAGTCACTAGTAGCCGTCCCCTAGTGTGTAGTTCTCCCATATATAGGTGGCCGTCCTTAAAGGGTTAAGGTACATGAGTCTCTCCATGTGGATCCCACTTTACTTCTCCATCTGAACACCGTGGGCTGGGGTTAAGCGTGGCGGGAAGGCGGACAGACGGTGGATAACGGGGGTGACGAATGAGCAGCAAGTGGGGTTTGTATCGCGGGGCGTTTATGTTTTATTCCCTCCTGGTTACGGGCAGACTGGCGCTATCAACCCCCAATACGCACCCCCTCCGACAAGCCCCACCCTGCTCCACCCCAACACGAACAGGCCCCGCGCTAAACGCTGGCCGTAGATAAACCACTCATCCATCAACCCGCAAATCCCTAAGCGATTCATTGATACACAAGAAAAAATGCTTCTGAATGAGGCATATGCATTCTCGACGATCTGGTCCGATTATGAATGTGTCGCATCGATTGACGGCGCAGACATAGTTGAAGGGTAGTAGTCGTAGCGGCCCCTGGTTGATTCGGCCCGGCTGACGAATAGTCCCACGGGCCGTAATGGCCACCGCCCTCGTGCAGTGGGTTACTGGAGAACTCGACCCGAAACGAACTCGACCCGTAGTTATCAGGAGAATTCGACCCGTTTCAGATACTTATGAGTAAGATATTTTCATATAGAAGGAAAAGTCAGACTATATAATTGGCTTTCAGAGAATTAAACTAGGGGATATAGAAAATAAGCCCAGTTATGTTTAGGTGTAGGGTTAGGGTTAGGGATAGGGTTAGGGATAGGGATAGGGTTAGGGATAGGGATAGGGAAAGGATTAGGGCTAGGTTTATGGGAAGGATTATCTGTTTTCTTCACAAGATAAGACCAAATTTGAAGCCAAGGTAACATACTTACTACTAAATATAGTTGTAATAAGTAACCCGTTTCAGATACTTATGAGTAACATATTTTCATATAGAAGGAAAGGTCTGACTAGTTGGCTTTTAGAGTAGTAAACCAGCGGATATAGAAATAAGCCCAGTTATGTTTAGGTGTAGGGTTAGGGTTAGGGATAGGGTTAGGGATAGGGTTAGGGTTAGGGATAGGGAAAGGATTAGGGATAGGTTTATGGGAAGGATTATCTGTTTTCTTCACCAGACAAGACCAAATTTGAAGCCAAGGTAACATATATATACTTACTACTAAATATAGTTGTAATAATGTTACTTGAGTAGGGAAGACTTAGAACGGGTCGAGTTTTTCACGGGTCGAGTTCCTTACGGGTCGAGTTTTCCAGTATTCTCGTAGTCCCGACGAGCATTTCTCACGCGCCTTTCTCCCGGCCGACCTTTCACCGTGCGCCGCTGGGGGACGGGCGGGGGGCGGGAGGCGGGCGGGGGGCGGGGTCCCGGGAGCACGCCCAGCCCGACCTGGGAGTACTTTATGAATGCGAGGTAGTTCTCTGGAGGGATGGGGCCGTGTATAGACGTGCAAGCCCACCTGGGGAGGCGTTGCACAGATTCGGTAGCTGTTTGGAGCTGAGGGTGTAGAGGAGTGGCTAGGGATGGAGTTAGGAGAGGACGTATTGGGAGAGATTGCTGAGTAGGAGAGTGGGGAGGTGTTAGACTGGCTCCAGTCCCTGCACCCTATAGGATCGTTTCCATTGGCAGACTTGTTAGGCCTCTTATATTGCTGTCCATCTTTGTATATTTTAAAAGATGAATATTTCAAAGCTTGCTGTATTTTGATAGACACATGTTTTACTGGTGTTGAATGACTGTAATAAAGGAAATTGAACAAAAAAAGCCAACAAAGTCTGTCGGTGGTGCCACCAACTGTGGGTCGGAATCGAAAAATCGGTGAAGGTAGTAGGTTTCCCTCAGTTACCAAGCCTTCACTCAGTGGTGGGTGGTACATCATTGCATAATCTGAGCAGAAAAAGTTGTGGGTCATTTCACGAGACGGGTCGTTTCCCTTCTCCGATTTTAGGTCAGCAATGCCAAAAGTCCGTCTGAGGTTCCTGACTGTAGATCGGTGACGGGAAATCAGCCAATGGAATCGAGCCTTATGAAGAAAATGGTGTAGATATTTTGTGTTCTCCTAAAATCCCATTTCCATTGGCCATCACCGATATACAGTGAGTAACCACCGACGGACCTTTAGCACTGCTGACGCAAAATAGAAATGGGCTATAAAGAGAACACAAAAAATCAACACCATGTATGTCGACCAATGGAAATGGGCCTATTCAAGGACTGGTACAATCGGTAATGATGTTGGATTTCTGGCGCTTTTTAGCTCCAGTATTCCCAATACTCCCCATACAGATATCATGGCCACTGCTCAGGATATCTGCTAGGCGAGCAGATACCCGGGAGATTGATACCTGGAACTGAACCCAGTCTAATCAGGGAGATAAGGAGAGGGATCCTGTTTCACACTGATTGTCTCTGCCTGGGCCTGCCAGGCATTAGAGAAGTCCAAATATTGCAAAGTAGTTTCATTTCTTAATAATGTCCATAATCAAAGACTTGAGAAAGTCTGAGGAGGTGTTTGTGTATACTGATTAGGTGATTTTTTGTCCGTCCAGATATATGTATTTATTATCCACCTAATACAAAGTGTCCATAGAAAACACATAGGGAGTGTGTATGGACATACCCGGTGCATACAGATATGTTGTATGCTCCGGGTGGCGCATACGGAAAAATAGTGCGTATGGAAAAGTAGTGCATAACTAAAACGAACTGACATCGACATGCCACTTGTCCAGAAAAGGTGGATAATAAATACAATATAGACTGGTTTCAGATAAAAGCGGTTGTATGCTCCTCGGAGTTGACTATGCGCAATATCCTCGCTTACGCTCGGGTATTACTACGCGTCAAATCCTCGGAGCATACGGCCGCTTGTATCTGAAACCAGTCAATATTGTGTATTTACTCAACTTACTTCGAAGAGGCTCACTGAATATTTAGGAGCGAATGCGAGATCCTATATTGCTTTGAGGAGCTAGTATGGGTCTTAACTTCGACATATCCATTGGAGGGGTTTTTAGAACTAATATTGGCTGAATGGTTAAGGTTCGAACTAACTTCAGATGACAGTGTGCACAATCGGAGTTCCAGTGCATTTTTAAATTTTATCCTCAGAATTCCATGGAATATTTTGCAGTTTTCATTGTTTAGTTTTTTTATCATAGTGGGAAACGCTTTGTTATGAATTATCGAACACACGTAGCAACGGACCTAAAGAAAGGTAAAACTTGTGGAATAGAAATAAAGATATTTTCCTGGTCGCCTCGTTAGACTGTCCTCCATAAAGACTGATCACTTTGGGAAACGAAAATACAGCAAAGACAACGATAACAGTGATTCTTATCGTTCTTTGTTTTAAAAAACACACCCCTCCCCGTTATAGGCCCATTTCCATTGGCCGACAAACACAGTGTAGATTTTTTGTGTTCTCCTAATAGCCCATTTCTATTGGCCATCACCGATATACAGTCAGGAACCACCGACAGACCTTAGCAATGCTGACACAAAATGGAAATAGGCTATTAGGAGAACACAGAAAATCTACATAGTGTTTGTCGGTCAATGGAGACGGGCCTTATTTCGACACAAACTTAGCGCGCTATGGGCCCCTTTAGTATACTTGTAAGTACCTTGGTTAAATACATATTCCAGACACTATAAACCAACAGATAACTACTGGAAAAGAGTTCCTTGGGTCTCTGTTATATCTACAGGAAGGGGTCTCTGTTGCATTCTCGTTACTTTAAGTGATCTATCTCTATGAAGGATGGTCTTACAAGAAGAAGTTGGACTATACACCTGCCTTGAAATACTCCAAGTACCACCCTCTGCTATGCAAGTGGTAGTTGAGCCGTACCACCATACTGTGCCGGTATGGCGTCGTACCAGCATACTTTGAAAGCTCAATCTCATTGGTAAAGAAAATCAAGTCACCTATCAAATTTAGACAAAAAAATCAAGCTGGAAATTGATGGATAATATCAAGAGAATTTTATTACCAAAGAAAACAAGTTTAAATTTTATTTATGAAGTTAATAGTATGAACATCCTGCGTGGTGTGTAGCAGAAAACAACTTCCGCCCTCCCAAGCAAGTTTGATTTTCGCTTCGAAGTCGACACATTTGGTGAGTTTTTAAGTGTTTACAGGTATTTAAAGGTGTATAGTACAAGTGAAACAAGCTCATGCGGTAGTTTTAGCGAAAGTAACGCGATACGAGGAGCCATCCCAATTAGGTTAACTGTTTTCCCTAAAGTACCATTCCCACTTTGATTGCCTATTCGAATTATGCGAGTGTTTTTCTGTCTCTCATACCATCATTCTTTGCAAAATATGCTGGTATGACAAGAGCACCAATAGCTATAATATCAGGTATATACCATACAAATTATTGCAGAAGGAAAACTTATTAAAAACCCACTCACCATCATATATACCATCTTATTTTCTACGCAGCCTTGTAAAACTCTCCTTTCTGGCCTTCCTCACAGGGGAGTTCTCGACGCTGGCGGTGAGCTTCCGGTTGCAGCGCCACATGGGTTACTTCATGATCCAGGTGTACGTCCCGTGCACCCTCATCGTCATCCTCTCCTGGGTCTCCTTCTGGATCAACAGGGAGGCCACTGCTGACAGGGTGGGCTTAGGTGAGCGCAGCCCCATTTCTGTAGAGCCCTTCTCCCACAGGCACGGCCACTCCCGCATACTAATAGTATACGCCAGCCGGGGGAGTGATAATCAATAAGGTTTTCATCCGAGGACGAGTAATTTATTTACATGGTATGGGTAAAGGTGGGCAGTGGGTTACCGTTGAATAATCTAGGATAGTAAATGGGGACATTTTCTTTACCTCGTACAAGGGTTTATTGTACGTTAATTAATATTTAATTTTATTCGCTAAGACAGTATTGGCCGTCCATAAGGTCGTCCATAGGCTACGTCTAGCATTAAGTTGATCCACATTGTCCGTGGGTCTCCTTGGCATATATAGAGTATGGTCTTCACGCACAATCCTAGATTAGGAATATCAAAAGTCATAGACAATCGAGGACCTCTGTATCGTAGACAATTAAAATACAATGATGTGTTTTTACAGCCAACTAAATTTCACTTGTTGTTACATATGGTGAGCATGTCAACAGCTGTCCCATTTGGAAATACAAAATGAGTTTATCATTTATTATGCACTCAACTATAGTCATCATTATTCAGAGAACAACTTTGCCATGGCCGTGCATCATACAAAACGAGATGGTCTTACGGCCTCGCTGCGTAAATAAATGTCAGCCCAACTCATTATGTATGATGGTATGTTTTTCGATATTACATAATATACCAAAAAATAATTGGCGACGTTTTCATTGCTGTTGACGTTACTTATAGGAAGCAGTACATTGGTTAATTTGAAACTCTCCCATATATATTTATAGTAATATTTCTATTACCGACCTAATACGGAGTCTCCATACAAAGCCAATGGAGCCTGGAAATCACTACTGAGTAAATTCTGTAGGAGAATACAGCGTTCTCGGCCACCTGACGGGCATTATAGGAACTATTTTACATAAACAACGCAGAGCGCTTGCGTCGAATTTCTATTGCTTTACAACATTTTCTCCTAATAATTAGTCGAAAGGTGAGTAATAAATACAACATTACCATGATTTCGATCTGTGTGGCCGTATTCTCCTTGTAGTTGACACTACATCATACTCCTCGCTATCGCTCGGAGTTTTACTACGCGTCAACTACGCGGAGAATATAGCCACTCAGAGCGAAATCATGGTAATATTGTATATTTATCCTACCCCTAATATAAAATATCAACTTATCATTGACACTGTGCAGCACTCCTCGCTATCGCTCAGAGTATTACTACGTGCAATCAACGCTGAGAATACGACCATGCACATCCAAATCATGGTAATATTGTATATGTATTTGTATACGTCTACGTATACTTGCACATAAGAACATAATACTAAGAAGCAATGGTCAATAAATATCGGCTCTAGTATAGCACTTTTAATGCATTTGCTTGCCGAAGGCTAGTTTTATATGTACTATTCTTTGACAGAATGTATTGGTTTGCCTCGTCCATTTTACACTCCTACCACAGTTTCTAAACAACCCCCTGGACAAGTAGTCCCTGGCGTTTAAATCCCACGAGAACTACACCATTGGCAGTGTGCGAACAGGGAGGCGTTCTAACATCCACTTCTCCAACAGACATGCCTTTATAAAGTGGTTTAGAACTGACACTGCTTCATACGATACCATTCAAATGCAAGGGTATGGTACGACGTCCATAATGGGTCGGTTTAGTTTCAGGACTATAATCAGTCCAGTGAACCCGGGGCCCGTTTAATAATCTAGGCTCGTTCATGAAGACCCTTTTCTGTACGCCAAGGAGACCCAGGGACGATGTGGGTAAATTTTATACGATACTCATGGACGACTTTATGGATGTCTTAAGACTGTCAAAGCAAACACACATATATATGTATGAGCTTAGATTATTCAACTGGCCACTGCACTGGATGAAGAGGTTAAAATAAAATCTAATAGAGGGATCCGTTCCGAGCAGAACCGCCGTTAACGCGGGGTGGCCACTTAAGCGGGGTGTCCGTAAGACGGGGTTCTACTGGGGTTTTTTTCTACCTAAAATTTTTTGTAAAGGTGCTATGAAACTGTCTCCATTTCTCTTTGTTTCCTTCTCAAAAGACAGATGGTTTATCCCATAAAAGAGTCCCCATACAGTAAAACTTCAACGCGGAGAATACGACCATGCACATCCAAATCATGGTAATATTGTATATGTATTTGTATACGGATATGTATACTTGCACATAAGTACAGTATACTAAGAAGCAATGGAAGGGAAGATATACTGAAAGACGAAGCGTCCGAGTGCGCTCACTACTGCAAGTGACTAGGAATTTCACCGGGTGGAATCGAAGTCGATTCTCCCGCCTACATCTAAGTTCCTCATTGGTCATTTTTGTGCATGTGATCTCTTGCCTTCGCGTCACTATTAACCTTACACAATTTGGTTTTGTCCTAAAAAAAATGATTTGTCCAACAAGGGTTCCCCTGAACGAAATAATAATTTTTACCCGCTCAAGAGAAGACCCTCCATTCCGAGCCCTCAAGTGAGGTTCCCCCTTTAAACAGGGTAAAAAATAAACTAAATAAAAATTTCTTCTCCGCGCGAATTGATCCCCTACGCGGGGTGACCCCTTAAGCGAGGTGTCCCAGAACCGGGGGTTTTACTGTATATATATATATATATATATATATATATATATATATATATATATATATATATATATAAATCTATGTAAGTATGTATATATATAAATATATATATATATATATATATATATATATATATATATATATATATATATTTGTGATATTTGTTTATATATGCGACTATTATTGCAGGTATTACTACAGTATTGACTCTGACGACGGTGAGCCTGGACTCGCGGGATGACCTGCCCAAGGTGTCCTACGCCACGGCGCTGGACTGGTTCATCCTCATGTGTTACGGCTTCGTGATCGCCTCGCTGCTGGAGTTCGCGGGGGTGCACTACTTCACAAAGATCGGCAGCGGCGAGATCCGCCACGACTCGGACTCCGAGGAGGAGTCGGTGGATGCTGAGGACGATGTGTTCTACAACCAGGTCCAGCACACTGCCAACGTGAGCATTTACCATCAGTAGTATTAAGGGGGGCATCCACCAGCCACGACAAGGCTACGACAATGGCTTTCCGACAAGGTCCACGACAGGTCTACGATTGGAAGGCATGTCGCAGCCTTGTCATGGTTGGTGGACCCTAGTTCCCGACAAGAGGCCACGACAAGGCCACGACAAGCTACGACATGAAGCTTGTCGGGAGCCTGTCGGGGGCCTTCCGACAAGGTTACGACAAAATCGAACATGTTCGACTTTGGAGCCTTGTTGTGGCGTGTTGTGGCGTGTTGTGAGGTTGTCGCAGAGGTCTACGATAGAATATTTAGGTGGAGCGTGCACTTCCCGACAGGCTGCGACAAGGGTCACGACAGCTCCCCTCCACACGACAAGGAGCCGATAGGAACTTTCTTGTCGGCGCGTGTCGCAGCCTTGTCATGGTTAGTGGACGCCCCCCTTTACATTGTAGAATCTAGAGCTTCACTTGCATAAGGATAGACTTATTATCCTAGATTATTAAAGAGACCCCTGAACTTAACAACTAAATTGGTTGGTTGGTTTGTACCAGACTTTCTCAGTTTTCTTTCACCCCACAAGGGTGGTGATTGAATCTATTTTATAAATTAGGTAGAAATCTCACCCCTACACATTTACCAAGGTGAGAGTTCTTTTAGTTGCCACACCACATATAGACATGAGAACGGTTAGCATTTGATACAGCAGTAAATCTACCATTGCTGGGAATGAAGGAGAAAGGTGGCTGCAGTGGGACTCGAACCCACAAACATCCACAACCATGGGATTACAAGTCCAGTGCCTTTACCACTGAACTAACTCCCCATCCCTTTACAACTAGATGCACACACAGATTGGAGATATTTAAAGACAAATGCTGGTAGTTGGGTGATTTCTTAATTCTATTATGTTTTGCAAATAATTCAGGATACTATAAGCTCCATATATCAACATATAGAATATGGAAAAAAAATGGCATGACACCATGCTAACTTCTATGGGAAGGTCATCTGAAAATGAAAGTGCTTAACTATTGGTGTCTATGGGAAACTGCAATATTTTGACTTTGTTGCAAAATGACACTGATGTAGCTATCTTAAAAGAATTCTAGATTATGATAGTTGGGAACATGTACAAATGAGAAATGCTAAAAAAATACTATGTCACCTTGCTAGTTTCTATGGGAAGGCCATCTGAGGAAGGTAAGTGTTTATCTATTGGTGTCTATGGGAAACTGCTACATTCTTATGAAAACAGATGTCAGCTACAGTGTTAAATTGAGTAGAAACAGGGGGTGCTTCGATACCTACCTGCATTTGTCTTTAAGAAGAGGGAGTAAGAATTCCAAGACAGATGTACAATGTACTACTATAAGTGAAGAACTTAACTGATTTATTGACAAGATGGGTTGTTCTTTTATACACTTAGCAGGAGGTTGACATGACAGGCTTGGTATCTATGAGCTCTGCGCTCTCATTGGTTGTTGTACAAACAGCCAATAGGCGATGACCAAATCGTTCCAGTTGAGCGCCCGTTTCGGTCTGTCGCACATGTCAGGAGGCCACTCAAGACACTGAACAACTCAAGGTGTCATTTGTAGATTTAAAAGAATAGCTTGACACTCTGATCGTGGTCACTTTCTTTATATTTTTTTTTATTTGTTTCTTTATCCTGCGAGAACATCAGTTGTGAGCCGGTATTAGTGTCGTTACAGACTTTTGGTACACCCATACAATATAGATTACAACTAGATTTAGCTTTTACATTACAGGTCGTAAAATTTATACACTTTTAAAGCTGTGAATGTTTGTGGTGATGGAAAAAGTCAAGATAACTATTGCCGGAAGTCAATCCTTATCCTATTTGTTTTATCAATATAATTCTAACCCGACGTTTACACTAAACAACTAAATATGATGTGACTGCAGATCATCATCAGATCATTGTCGTCAGGTAGTGGAATGTTCACTGCAAAAGTCGTTGAGTCAGAATGCAACTGAGCATTTACACTGACAACTATAAGTTTTCACAGAATCGCCGCCCACCTAGACGACTAATTCGAGCCTGCTTCAAACAGTCGCTGGCGTCAGAGCGTGTCCAATAGTCATCAGGTGGTGCCAAATTGAATAATCTGATGTAACCAGACGATCTGCAGTTGCCACGCACTTGGTGTTTACATTGGACGATTTCTATCATTTTACTGCTGAAAGTCGTCAGGAGGTGTGAAATATCAGAATCGCTGGCCAGAATCGTCTTGTGTAAACGCTGGGATAGGCGTTCTACGAACCACACCGAGTGGGAGGTCACATCAAATATCGGGGTCGGCTGCAATCGGCGGCACGTCGGCCATGTCTCCACTGAGATTACTCTGTATGCATATCAGTCGTGGGCGTAGACAAGAGGTGTTTTCTGCGCTTCACGCCTCCCGCCTACGTCAGTGAGAAGCTGCCAGGCGCCATCCACCGACTCCACCCCTTATAAAGGCAAATCTCTCCAACTGACGCCCGAGACAAAGGCTATTGGCGCTGTATAGGAGAGGCTGGCAGGGTTGGTGAAATGTGTTTACTGTGAGCTTTCTTAAGCGCACTGACATTGACTTCCTAGACTGGCTTCATGAGGTGTTTCCAGTGATAAACACCTAGACATGAGGGTGCGCGCCACGGATTATTTTTTCCACGGCCACGCAAAACTATTAACACACTACAAATTTTAGAATGAGCTCAATCTGAATTGTTATTGCCCCTAATTTAACCATTTATTATCTACGCGTCCCATACTTAAGTTGAGTTGATGATGTAGTGCAAGATGTGGGTATAGTTTGGATCACATAGCAATTTACATCGATTGTTATAATTTGGTTGTATATTGAATTTTCTAATATGTATTTTTTAGTTCCCCTAATTTATTGAATGTTGCATGGTTATTCGTGTATATATTCACTGTGCATCAGCGTTTCCCATAGGAATTGCTAATAATTGTATAAACCACCAAACCAGGTACACACTTTTATCCTACCCCTAATAAAAAATCCCATAGGCTTAACATTGAGTTTCCGTATGTCACGCTGACTGGTATATGGAGTTTTATATGCCACTAGTGGCATACAGAATTGTTATCACAAAATATTCCAAAATCGAGGAGACGGAGTAGGATAAAATCAGAACCTGATTCGTTTTAATCTTGGCAACCACATGCCACTCTTGGAGTTTGGGCTACGGACTTCACTCGGCTTTGCCTCATGAAATCACTTTGCCCAACTCCAGTCGTGGCATACGGTGTCCAAGATAAAAACTCATCCAGTTTTAGGATAGTATTTTCTCTATGTTCTATTGTTCCCTCAGGAACTGAAACTGGTAGTACTATACACCCAATTAGGAACACAAATTATTTATCTATTTAAGAAGGTATTACTTTATACTCATTAATACCAAAATATTGAAGTAACAATGTACATTCATATTTGTATCATGTTATTCAAGTTAGCTGGACTCATGGACAGAGCCCAAATAACTGTGTATAACTGAAGTTTGTATTGCACTGGCTATAACAGACAACAGGCACATTTACCTTGTTATTTTCAGTATAAATAAAATGATAAAAAAAAATCATGATGCTTAAAGGCATATCGGACAATACACGCAGGCCCCACATGGGGATTTTTAAATATTGTCAATTATCAGTCAAAACTGGTTCCTTGGGATTCTCTTCTAATCCCAAATGAGTTAATCTAATGTTTTGTTCAGTTTATCCGATTCTAATATCATAGGTATTATAGGCTAATTTGGCTATTGTGACCTATGGATTTTAAAAATGTGATGTTTGGTGGTGCACCTCTGCTTCATCTTCTCTGAAAGTTTGAGAAAACTAACATGGGTTTTATAGAATAATATTGAGCTCAATATCAAAAACTAGCATGGTGACCCCCAATTCTTAAGTTAGATATATGTACCAGAACAGGATAATAAAATGGGTTTGATTTCTAAGCCGAATTGTCCGATAAGCCAAAGGTAGAGGTATGTGAAATCCGATATGGGAAAATACAGTCCCAAAAATCCAAGTTTAGGTGTTAGATGTCTCCAGACATTTGTCGGGCTCTGAATCTCACTTTTCTGTGGATTTTAATGGTCGTTCTCATATTCTCTACATTGGACTACAATACAATATCATTTTATATCTAATTGAGCTTTTGAATAATCCTTCAGCCACTCGCTAATATCATAGCATGTCCTTCATTTAGATAATGTCTCCGTTGCACGTGTATTTGCGTGATACATTACCTCCAGAAATAGCTATGTGGTTGCTAAAGCCGGAGACATACCAAGCGAGAAACGCGGCGATTTCCGGAACCGCCAACACAAAATGGCGTGTATCTGAGTTATTATTTCATATATTACCTGATCATTGCCTGAGAGATGCTAATTTATCGGTGGGAGATATTTCTATGACATCATACCGCACATACACGCAAATTTCTGTTGGCGATTCCAGAGATCGCTGTCGTTACTCGCTTGGTTTGTCCCCGGCAAAAACACTAGGGAGTTGATACACATCGAAAAGCACCGGTAGGCTATGACAATCGACACACGTTCGATTGTCGTATTCTTACACCCCACGATACAGGAATCATCCTTGTAGCATCTGATTTGAAGGATTAGCATAAGAATTTCATCGGTATTTGAAACACATTGAAAACACCCTCATCGGTTATGTGTCACCGACGCGGAATCGGTGGTCACCAACGACAGACTTTTAGACAAAAAAAATCGATACTATTTTCATCGGCCAATTGAAACAAGGTTCATCTTAGAAAAACAGATCCGGTTCTTGAAATGAGTCTTTCACTCACAGATGCAGACATGAGATGGTTTTTAAGTCTTGATTACATTTACCCGAATTTTGTTCCTAACCTTCTCTGCCCATATCGAGTCCCTATTCGGATCCAAGCTAAAGCGGCCCATCAATTAGCAGAGAATTCGGCACCGACTTCGGCTAAATGACATCAGGCTTTAAGATGGTAAATACTTGCTGTCCTGAAGTTCCCCTTGGTACTGGTTATTGGATAAATGCCGCTTAACGGCTGTAATCAGCCTTAGTTCTTCTTTAATTAATAACAAGGATATAGCTAATATTTCTATGCTTCAGGAACTTCTCGAGTGTGACTCTAACATACGGCCCGGATATGCTAGAGCCAGGCCTTCAGTTTAGGACTAACTTTCTGTCCCTCAGACATGGTCTTCAAGAGCTCGCGACGAGGGGTTCCTACCCGGGATAAAAATGCCGATACAAACTCGTCCGAGGTTTTAAAAGCCTGATCAATAACAGAAGAAGCACGTGATTAAGGACGCTCGGTGTTGTGGTTTGGGGCAGACGACATTAGTCTCTGAGACGCGGGAAATCGCTACGAACTGACAACGAGGCTGGAATGTAATATTCTGTCCTTCAATGGAAGTATATATATGCAGTAGACCTGTAGTTATAGCCTGGAAGCCAGGCCAATGTGCACTCACATATTAGGCCAGATACCTACCACCATTTTTCTGGTGCATTACGGGATTGCATTCAGTTGGCAGAATCTGTTAGTTTTTAGAGAAATATTCTAGAAAAATATTCTAGAAAAAATGTCATTACTTTATTTTGTATTGCCACTCATTGTCAAGAAGTGTAAATAAGTTATTTGGGGAATCTCGTGATGGAGAGAGGTTGTGCTGGTTCTTCCCTCTGCTGGAGATGACCAGGGTACCAGTGTAAGGCATTACCTGTCCCATTGTTCATTGGAACAGGGAACCAGTCTAGGCTGTGAGACGCGGGAACTCATTACAATCTGACAACGAGGTTGAAACAAAATATTTTATCCTTCAATGGAAGTATATGTGTAGCTACTAGGAGCAAATAGCATGTTCTTCAATGATGAATGAGCGTATAATTATGAATAAATACCATTTAATAGGTTTGGGTTCCATTCAGTCCATGGATAATTTTCTGAGGCCCACTTGCACTCACTCAACTCTGCCTGAGTCTAGGATCTAAACATATCGAGCACCCATGGGTCAATGGGGTGTTTTTGTCCTGAGTGATTAGTCATGGTCACTTGGTCACACCCCTAAGACACTGAGACACTGGCAGCCTGCTCTTTTCCCACTAGCACAATGAATAGTCTGCAGATAGTGAAGTCTATATGTGAGCAGTGTAGCCTCTAGGCAATGTATATAGGCATGCGAGCACGCTCTAATATAAGTGTAACAAAGGATGTACTGTGGTTAACTCCGATCAGACATTCGCCATCCTTTATTCATTAGTATCAAAAGTGGTATACATTGGTGGTGGGGAACAAGTCAGTATAATTGGTATCTACATACAGCTGAGATGTTGCTCTAAAAGAAATACAAGTTTTTTAATTGATTATTTGAAATTTTTTTAATCTTGTTTTGTGTTGCCCCAAAAGTCCGAATTGTACATTTTGAGAAAATCTCACCAATATGCTATAAAGACCCAGGGACGATGTGGGTCAACTTTATTCAACATTTATGGGCGACCTTATGAACGACTAATACTGTCTTAGACAACAGACTTAGATATCATCAAACGATATCCCTTGTATGAGCTACAGAACAGGGTCTCCTAGACTATTAAACGGGCCCCTGATGATATATGCATGATAGTTGGTCCTTGTCGGAAGCCTTTGCTACTCTTTTTTTTAAAATTTGGTATACATGTATATAAAACAGTTGAAAAGAAAAATATAACCTAGGCATATCAGTGTCCTTAATGTTATACAATTTTCCCTCTCTTGACAGGAGAAGTACTTTATGAACAACTACAACCACATATCGCCGGTGACGACCCAGTTGAACGACAACCACGCCCCGGCGGAGGGTCGAGCGTCGCCCGGCCCCACCCCCGCCTCGGACTCGTGCCTCAAGAAGTTCCTACGCTGCGTGCAGGGTAACGCCAGTTACAGGAAGATCATGATGAAACGTTCCCAGCTGTCAGGTGTCAACAGTGTCAGTATGATCGACAAGGTGTCACGGGTGCTCTTCCCACTGGCCTTCACGGGTCTGAACGTCATGTACTGGATCGCCTACACGAGGTAGTCCCTTGTGCGGCCACTGAACTACAGCTGGCCACCCACCCACTTTAAAGGCCAATGCCCATCTACCGATTTAGGAACATTTATGTACGTTTGTCGGCGATAAGCGGAGGGTAATGTGTGTCAGCCGAGCCATCCTAACGGAGTCGGTAGATGTAGGACAGCTAGGCAAGGCTATCCACCGATTAGTGAAACACTCGGTTTCTTTGACTTTTGCCCTCCCCCAGCGATTAGTGGACCATACACCAATTTTATCAGTGTGCGGGTCGAGCGAGAGGTTACGTAATTTGCCTGCGACAAGTTGACCGACTCCTATACGATTTGGGAACTAATCGTTCAACCCTAAATCGGTAGATGGGCATCCCGCTTTACGCTGTATATAGTGTATACATATGACAATGCTCTCATGGAGAAATCTGCTGTTATAAACCACACCTTTTTATTCCGAGGTGGGATCTGTCTCATAAAAAAACAAATCACGATCCACGAGAGTCATTTGGATCTCTGTGGGTGTCGTGTACCCCGAGGAGAACGTATGAGCCATTTTGGATCAGTGTGGATGGTATATTGCTCTGCATGACGATGCGGGGCGATTGGATCTCAGTGGTGGCCCTCCTGCAGCTAGGCAACAATCTCTGAAGCTATTCTGATCTCTGCCGCAGTGCTGTTACTGAACAATGGAGAGGGTCAGGTTGGCTGCGAGCTCCCTGGATTTGTCTGGATGTCTCGTCGCTATTGGCCAGGCTTTATGGGACTTCTACGGATTTATCTCACCACTGGTGTTTTTTCCCCATAGACTTAACGTTGGGAACTCATATCCAACGCCCGTTGAGTATTTAGCAAAAGTCCTCAATGGGGGATTACGTCACAAAGGCTAGCCAGTTAGTCAATGTGAAGGGTGAGATAAATTCAGAAACCTACTCAAGTTTCGGGTCAGAGGTCGATCCAATCTCGTTTGAATTGCGACGTAATTCACGCAGTTTTCCTTTGTGGATTACTACGCGATTCAGACTCAATGGGATACGACCCTTGACCCTAAACTATCATAGGTTTCCTCTTTAATCTGAGGGGTCCAGCCACTAGATGGCATTCTTGGATCCCAGGATGCACCGCGTGATTGTCTCTGGCGGATGTGACGTTTGAGACGCACCGTTTGCTTGCTGGTTCCTGCGCTTTCTCTCTCCGTGTCTTACGATTAGCCCTGGTACAGTGCAGGCATACGATCAAGGTCAGTTGTAACTGGTATCTTTTACATACCTTACCATATAAGGGCTTATCCGGATGAAACCGGGTATTTATAAACAAATGCACATGGGGGCGTTCTAAATGGCTGGAAATTGTATTTTTTTAAATAAAGTGTACAAACATACTGCTCATGCACATTGTATACAACATATATAGATCTGCCTACCACATACTATCATGAAACATCACGAAATTTCATATGATTGTTTATATGGCATGAGTTGTCTTTGTGGAATGATATAACGAAGCAGAGCTGAGTGATATCTGTAGCGGAAGAGAACGAACGGCATGTAAACAATTATATGAAATTGAGTGAGGTTTAGATTTTATCCTACCCCATCATGCATTTTTAACTTCATGTGTCACCCGTGGCATATAAATATTTTATGGCATAACCGTGGCATACAGTCACACCATGTTAAGTCTGTGGAGATTTATATGAAGGGTAGGATAATATGAAGAGACGTCACGAGTTTGAGTCTGAGTTTATTTATGCCACGCATTTTGTTGGCTCCATGATTTCACGAGTCGAAGACAGTGACATTTTGGAGCCAACAAAATGAGTGGCATAAATAAGCTCAAACTCAAACGAGTGGCGTCTAGATTTTATCCTACCCCGTTTCCATATTTTTTCAGTATCAGAAAGTAGTGGCATAAACAACTCTTTATGTCACGCCTGTGAAATAAACGAATCCCATGTTAAGCCTATGGCGTTTTTTATTAGGGGTAGGATAAATACATATATACATGTGTCAGTCTCTCCAGCCACCTGAATAAACACAGTGCTGCGAGGCACAGCAGGAAGTTAAGGGCTGCTTCCATCAGCACAATGGATTCGCCGTAATATATTTTGGTATGTCTTGCTATATCTTACAGTATCGTGATAACTTTTATCTCTTTCGCCGTGATATATCACGTTCAATGATGTGTGTATTCATTCGCAACAATGTGTGTATATTTTGGTACTCCACCACTGCAACGCCTCACAATCTAATACCCGATATACCATGACATACCATGATCTCTTGCAACAAGAATTGTGAAAGTGCTTTATCGTACAAATGCTTTGCTGTGAAAATGAATGCAATAACTGAAAACCTAGCAAGACTTAACAAATCAACCTATATCTTGTGTGCTGGTGGAAGAGCCCATTAACATACAACAGTGCCGCCAGTGCATACAGAGAGTGTGTGGTGAATTCAAACTCCCACAGCACTGTACCTGCCCTGGTAACTGGAGAACTTGACCCGAAACAAACTCGACCCGCAGTTGTCAGGAGAACTCGACCCGTTTTGGAGAAATCAATTGGAAAACTCAACCCGTTTCAGAAACTTATGAATAAGACTTCTTCATATAGAAGGAAAGGTTTGACTAGTTATGGATAGGGTTAAGGTTAGGGTTAAAGATAGGGTTAAGGTTAGGGTTAGGGATAGGGTTAGGGAAAGGGTGAAGGTTAGGGAGAGGGATAAGGAAAGGGTAAGGGTTAGGGATAGGAATAAGGAAAGGGTAAGGGTTAGGAAAGGGTTGGGGAAAAGGCATTCTATTTGTTCTCATCCCCAGCAAAGACCAAATTTGAATCCAAGATAACAGACTTTCTAATAATTATGATATATATATAACCACAGTTGAGACAGTTGAGTTTGGAAGATTTAAAATGGGTCGAGTTTGTTATGGGTCGAATTCTTAAAACGGGTCGAGTTTTTTTCATGGGTAAAGTTTTTCACTGGTCGAGTTATTAAAACGGGTTGAATTCTTAAAACAGGTCGAGTTCATTATGGGTCGAGTTCGTTATGGGTCAAGTGTTCCATGGGTCGAGTTCATTACGGGTCAAGTTTTTCACGGGTCGAGTTTTTCATGGGTCGGATTCTCCAGTATTCCCTGAGCGAATCGTACAGGACAGGAGAGGCGCAGGCGTCCAGCGTGCAGCGTGTGCTCCACCGAGCAACATCCTCTGGAGTTGTGTTTTTTGTGTCGTATTTGCTGCTGGCCTGTTGACGGGATCCGGAGAAGTTCATCATTTTATCTGTTCCATACATCACCCCATCATCGATATTCCTAATAAATTCACAACACAGTGATATTGGTCGTCTTTATTTTGTCTCAGCTTTGTGTATATATATACATGTAAAGACATCCTGACAGGTGCATTTTGAATGATGTATGATAGCTTACAACTCCTTTCTAATAAATCCCAAATACAAAGGTAGTCATCATGTATTCTTTGACATAATCCTGTACTGTCCGTGGTGTTCTGAGTTGTTTTATAATCAGGATAAGACATGCTCATACATCAGTGGCTTAAACAATATACGCATGCTACTTTATCATTGATGAGAATATGTCTTTTCTTTATGATCCATTGACCATGAATTTCGCGTTGATTCACTTTTGTATACAATCCCACACCAGTCTGTCTTACTCCATCATGTTCCCCGTCTCTCCCCGATCACGGATAGACTACTTGATAGGCGGATGAGGAACTGGGACTAAACAACCTTTAATTAGTCCAATTACAGACGCAATCTGAAGGCATAAGCAACAAGCCACAGCCACGGGATTCAGCAACCACTGCATGATGTGTATATTTGTGCACTGGGCTGCAGGGGGCTGGTCTGTTGGGCTGCAGGGCTGGGCTGTACCGCATAATGACCCCTACGTACGCCGCCAGACGTCGCACACCCCCCTAGACGCCCGGGGGGTCCCGGACGCCCCTGCCGGTACCACACTCTCCCAGCAGATCTTTCGCGGCGCTTTGGATTATTATTCTTTGCCTCAAGCCCAACGCTGGTTCACCGGGTATTCACTAAAGCAGGGCGAACCAGCCAATATTTTGGATTCAAAACAAGGCAACTTTTAAAGGTTATGAAAGTCAAAAACTCATATATAAAGAGTTGGAAAATATAGGAATTGTTAAATGAGCTTCAGAGACAATTCAGCTGTTTCCTTTTCAGCTTTAAATCACTGTTTATTGTGAATCCGCAGTTGTTTAGACTGCTCCTTCGAATGAGCTCATGTGGTATGTTAACAAAACTAAACCCAATAGCACATTAGGTGTTTTCCACTCTAGAAAGTAATCACAGCAACTATGTCTGGTTTGAAATAACAAATAACAGAAATGGATGTATGTCATATACCATATAAATATGTGCATCTCTATTCACAAGTAAGATACAAAATACTCCTCAAGGTATCCAGAATTCAGGATGTATCAAAAGCTGGCGGATGAGACAGATATGGTCCCAAACAGGCAGGTTGGTGCAGAGATACAAGCGGCCGCAGGAAGTAGAGCGCAGGATCTATGCTGGGAGAGCGTGTGGCAGCCCCCCACAGACGCGCGCACATGCGCACTGCCACGCGGGTTCGGTAAACATGGCGGCGCGTGTTGTTGTTGGACGCGCGGGCGGCGGGATTCGTCCACGATGACGTAATCGCCGCCCGGATGTAGCTTGTCTAACGCGTCTCGCTCGGGGGCGCTGCGAGCGTCAGGCAGGACGCCAAGCAGCGTCCATCATAAAGTAAATACGTCACGGCAAACTTGGCCGGTTTACGGCCGTTTTACGACCCGGAAGTCGAGCCTATCGCCGGCAGTCGAGCATGGCGGCCCCGGGACGACCGGGACGGCCGTCCGGGGACGCCGCGAGGTGGCGCATCGATCGGGCCCGGATCTTTATGGTATAATTAGCGGCCGCGCTGCGACCCCGCGGGTCACACCCAGGGGGCGCCACCGGAGCACGATAAGTCGGCGCCGTCACCTGCGCGCCCTGCGTCTCCGCCATTATTGACGTCACGATGACGTCATCCCCAACCCGGACGACCGGAAGTGATGCGGGGAAAAGAGTGCGCACAAAAAGGGAAGTTGTGGACTTCATACCCAGGCACGGAGACGTGGCATGAAGGGTAGAGTTAAGGCTGGCACTTGAACAATACCCGGCGTTTATACTAGACAATATAAAAAAAAAAATCTATATACGAGCTACGCTCTCTTTATTGATCACAAAGCGGAAAAGTTTCAATTCACTGACGGTATGAATCTTAAATCTTAAATTTTTCTTAAACAATACTAGACAACTTAATACTTGGGGACTGTAGATCGTCAAGCCAGTAGTCGTCAGGTGGTGGCAAGTCCACCACAAAGGTTATTAACCTTAGAATGTACTCCAGCGTTTAAATACTGACGACTATGACTTCACAGAATCGGCGCTCATCTGGACATCAAATTCAAGCTGTCTTTAAATAGTCGCAGGCGTCAAAGCTAGTCCAATAGTTGTCAGGTGGTGCCGAATTGAGTAATCCGACATAATCAGACGATATAGAGTCACCACAAACTTGCTATTTATATTACACGATTTCTATCATTTTACTGCTGAAAGTTGTCAGGAGATGCTAAATACCAGAATCGTGTAAATGCCGGGTTAGTCAACGTTTACACTAGACGATTATCAGCAACGATTATTGATTTTCACGACCATAAATCATTCTGTGTAATTGGCAAAATTGAGAAAACGTACCATGATTTTTGATATCCACATGCAGTTGTTCAGCATTCAGTGATTCAGACTAACAGTGTAAAAACGGCAGAGTGGAGACCCAAAGATAATGATTGGACACTGTATCCACTGAAAAAATGTCATGAGTTTTGGTCGCAAGGTAATCTCACGAGGCACCTTTCCCCGGAAACGAATTTCATATTTTCAGTGGCTCTGTAGATCTAGTGCAGTTCAGGGAGCTGTTTCAAAAGTCGAGTGAAGTTTCACCAGCGGCACGTCGCATTTCAAAGCGAGAGGCCGCAACAGCGGCAGCAAAACCGCTACCAATACCCAATAGCGAGCGCCACCTCCACCTCGACAGCGACACTTCAAGTGCCATTGTTAGCTCTTGCTTTGGCGGTGAGTACTCTCGTTTAGCACCCTCCCAACTTTTGAAACAGCTGATCTCAGCCATATCACTCGTAAATTGGATGACATTTACAACATCATGTCCAATTGAGCATTGTTTTGCTATACCCTATGGGCATGGAGTACGAGTTCACGATGTTAAATCTATGTCAAAAGGGAAATAAAAGACACTAGTTCTTCTAGACACTTCTAAGATGATGTGGTTTGGTAAAAAATCAACAAAATACCCAGAAAATGTTTGTCTCGTACAAAATGAAAAATTGGAATATACTGAGACTATAAAATATCTGGGAATTACTTTAGACCGTAACTTGAATTACAGACCACAAATAGACCAGACGATCTGGGAAGTGAGGCAGCGTCTTTACAACCTAAGACTACTAAAAAGCACACTAAACATAGAAATCAGAAAGAATATTCTAAAGCAAATGATCCTCCCGAAAATAGATTATGCGGGATTTGTATATCTAGGATGCACCCGACGACGGACCCTACGTTAACGAAATATTGAACAGTGCGCCATCTCATAGTGACACCCTCGGGCACTCTGCTAAGGTTTTTCTTTCAGATCGCAAATGCGGCGTTTCCTCCTACCGATTATGGCCACTGATTGTGGCATTTAGCACCGCCGATCAATTATGTGACACAAAGATCGCCAAGTGGAAACAGAAAGGTCAATGGTCTTTTTATTCTCCAACATTACATAATATGGCACGGCCGACCGACTGTTTGTTCATAGGTGGGCCCTAACGTCCCGATGGGTGGTCCCTAACGTCCCGATTTTCGGATGGTAGGCCAGGCCCTAACGTCTACATACCGTTTGTAAGACCGACGAAATTTCTCTGTGTTGAATATAATTGACTGCGGAATCGGAGTGTCAAAAGTCGGTCGGCGACTACCGGTACCTCAATTTTCATTGGAAAACAGCATTTTTTCTGGACATCAGCGATTGTGCCCACTAAAAGTTCCTCAAATAGAGTATACTCTATATGCCGACTTTGTACAGAGTGCTTACAGTCAATGGCTTTTTCATCAGCAAGTGGACACTTTTGCTTTTAATTATTCAAAGTCACTTTCAACCTATGACAAGAGTCAATTGCAGGGTTTAGACAACATAGTGTATGCTGTCCACCGTAGACTTGCCCAAGTCCTTGATCATAAACATCCAATAAATTATTGAAATGGATCAGTATGAAATGCATTCCAATATGTAAGCTTATAGCTCGCGCAAGAACCAACTGTGAGGTGGAGAGGGGGAAGGGGGTGGGGGAGGGAGGGGGGGGAGAACAGAGAGGCATAGGTAGACTGGCTCCAGTCCATGCATCCTATAGCTACCCTCCTCGCTGGGATACAGGGACTGGTACAATAGGTAATGGTGTTGGATTCCTGGCGCTGTTTAGCTCCAGTATTCCCAACACGCTCCTTACAGATCTCCTGGCTACTGGTCAGGATAACTGCTGGGAGATTGACACCCTCTCACTTTGTTCTCAATCAAGTCACAGCCAGGAGCAAGTGAAATTTATTGCTATGACAACAAAGGCAGCCGGAGAACTGGAGGAGGGGAGGGGGAGGGGTAGCAGGAGGTATAGGGCTACAGGGAGTGGCTTGGGGCCATAAACAGGAGATTCTGTTCATAGTGGACAAGTCTTTGATTCATGGGCCAGTCAGAGAAGGATACATACTATAATGAACTTTATTCTGATTTTGATTAATCACTCAATGAATGTTCATAATCAAAGACTTGGGCAAGTCCAAGGCATAGACAGAAAGGTAGAAGAACTTAAAGAGCAAAAACTTCCAACCGGGAAATTTAATCAGAGAACGAACAAATTATAAACTAGAAACCTTACCTCTACACATTTACCGAAGTGAGAGTTCTTTAGTTTACACACCACATATGCTATGAGAAGGACTATCCTTTCATACAGCAGTATGTCTACCACTGTTGGGGGTGAAGGAAAGAAGTGGCTGTACGCCACACCATACCACATAGCCTGGTATCAGAACGACTTGCCTTTCAAAAATGACCAATTCTACCACTATTGAGAGTGAAGGAGAAGGGTGGCTGCAGTGAACTCGAACTCACAACCTTTGAATTTCAAGTCCAATTCCCTAACCACTGAGCTATAACTCCCCAACCTCTCTGGTCGTGTAGAGAGTAACTAGAATGACGGTACATGGTTTCAGCGGGAGACATTGATGAGGAGGAACACTTTAATCACGTTGTATGGGCCCTAATAGCGAGCCCTGACATCTGGAGGTTACACAAGGGCAGGAAACCTAGGGTCTCATAATAAGGCTTACACGTTGAGTGGGTCTTGGAGTTCAACCAGAGGTCGTTACTCATGGTGAAACCAGTCTAACATTGAGCTTCATTGGATTGACTCACTTCGGAAAGAATTTCAGCCGATCAGGGGTGACAGCTCATGTTTCAATGATGTTTCAATAACGAGGTATTGTTGATGGGGATCCTTAGGAATGACCCTACATGACCTACTTGTGTTGTGTCAGATCCAAGAACCGTGTCATCGATCCTGGCTTTTACACTAGACGACTGCAGATCGTCTGGGGAAAGATCATGAGGTGGTGCACTAACCCGACGTTCACACTAGACAACTGTAGATGGTCTAGGGAAAGATTGTGAGATGCTGCTCCAACCTGGAGTTTACAGTAGATGACTGTAGGTTGTCTAGGGAAAAATCGTGAGGAGCTACTCTAACCTGGAGTTTACATTAGACAACTGTAGATCATCTAGGAAATGATTGCGAGGTGGTGCTCTAACCCGTTGTTTACACTAGATGACGGAAAATGTGAGGTGGTGTTCTAGGTGGTGACCCGTCATTTACACTAGATCATAGCATAGCGACTATAGATCGTCTAGGGAAAGGTTGCGAGATGGTGCTCTAACCTGGCATTTACACTAGATGACTGTCGATCGTCTGGGGCAAGATTGTGAGGCTGTACTCTCTAACCTGGCATTTACACTAGATGACAGTAGATCGTCTGGGGAAAGGTTGTGAGGCTGTACTCTCTAACATGGCATTTACACTAGATGACTGTAGATCGTCTGGGGAAAGGTTGCGAGGCTGTACTCTCTAACATGGCATTTACACTAGATGACAGTAGATCGTCTGGGAAAAGATTGTGAGGTGATGCGCTAACATGACATTTACACCAGACGACTAAAGACATAGGGACTGTAGATTGTCTAGTGAAAGATCCCAAGTTGGTGCTCCCTGACCCGTCATTTACACTAGATCATCAAAGCATAGCGACTGTAGATCATCTGGGGAAAGGTTGCAAACTGGTGCTCTAACCTGGCAATTACACTATATGACTGTAGATCGTCTGGGGAAAGATCATGAGGTGGTGCTCTAACCTGGCATTAACACTAGATGACTGGAGAATGTCTAGGGAAAGATTGTGAGGTGGTGCTCCAACCCAACATTTACACTAGATGACTGTAGATCGTCTGGGGAAAGATCATGAGGTGGTGCTCTAACCTGGCGTTGGACTAGGCGACTGTAGATCATCTAAGAAAGATCTTGAGGTTGTACTCTCTGACGTGGCATTTACACTAGGCGACTAAAAACATGGCGACTGTAGGTCATCGAGGGAAAGATTGGGAGATGGTGCACCCTGACCATGACCAATCACTCAAGACCAAAATACTTCAAGACCCACTTGATATGTTAGGGCTCTAGACTCAGGCAGTTGCAGAAACGGCAAGTTGGCTCTGTGTTAGTGGGTTATAGAAAACTATCCATAGACTGAATCTAACCCAAACCTTTAAATTGTCATTAATTTTTAATTGCCCGCTTATTTTCATCAATGACAAAAATACCATCTGCTTCTGATACAGGCTCATTTAATTTGACATAGAAGAGATTTACAGATGAAATTTTCTTAACATCGACAATATTCAAGCTTTTGTCGTGACTGGGACTGAGATTTAGAGTTACTTAAGGATACATCTAATCACATGAAAAATTAATCTGATGATACCTACCAGCTAGGTTTGTTTTTGATATTGCATGGACATATCACATCACACTTTACCTAACGTTTACATATTTTCACACAATTCTTCTAAGAAGCTAAACTTTGCACCTGAACTCTCCCATTTACAAATATGTATCTATTAGCTATTTTTGTTGTTAAATCCGTTCAGGAACATATCAACATCAACATAATTGTCATAGAAAAGTCTATACCACATATACATAGATGAAGATTTACAGTTTCCCCTTAAGTCGGTGGATTTGTCATGATCATAGCATTGCCTACTAAAATAATTACTTATGAATAACTTGTAGATAAGAGTGAAATATTGAAAGAAATTACGTATAAGATCATTTCTTAATTGTAAATATCATTTATTTACTTTGTTTGTTCCTGCACTTATTATTGCCTGGAAGAGCGAATTGTAAAATTCGAAAGCAATAAAATCGTATACAAAAATAAAATTTTAAAAAATGACAAGGAGTATTTCCTTATCAGTTACGACTTGAACACATTCTCAAATCATGGATCAAAGGCACTTCTATACCACATTTCAGAAGTTGTTGACATTTATACAGTCGGTGAAAAATGGTTCAATTCCTTCATTGTAATACAGAGTTACATTTTAAAGATTCAACAAAGCTCTTCTAGTTAGATATTTGTTATATGTGATACTCATTCTCATGATTCGATATTGTAGTGATTGCATTTTTGTGTGCTGAATTTATGTATCAATAAACACCTACAAGAAACACCCTGGAGAAGCTCAGGATAATAAGATCAAGTATTCATTTCACAGAAAACACGCTGCTGTGCGCCGGTACACCGCCTCTCGGCAACCTCCAGCGGAGACTGCGGCCGCCACCGGGAGGGCCTCTGGTGGCGAGGATAGGAACTAGCCTGGTGGCGCCACTGATGCGCCTCTGAGCGATCACTGAAAGGAGGGTGAGGGGACTGTGAGCTGACGGACACAAAGAGCAGCTCGCGAGCGGCTAATAGGGGAGTCGTCACCCGAGTCACGGCCGTCCAGACGGCGGACCGCCCTCCCGCAGCCCTGGGCGCTCGTAGGTTATCGGCGAGCGACAGATGAGCCGCTCGGAGCAGCCCCGATCAGTTCCGAGCAGTTCCGAGCAGCTCTTAGACGCTCTGAGCAGCTCCGAACATTTCCGAGCAGATCCGGGCACCTCCGAGCTGATCCAAGCAGTTCCGAACAGTTCCGGGCACCTCCATGCACCTCCGATCAGTTCCGGGTACCTCCGAGCAGTTCCGAGCAGTTCCGAACAGTTCCGGGCACCTCCATGCACCTCCGATCAGTTCCGGGCACCTCCGAGGTGATCCAAGCGGCCCAAATCCGAGGCTCTAAGAGCTGCTCCGAGCTGTACCGGGCTGATCTGAGTTGCTCCCAGCAACTCCGAGGCGCTCCAAGCTACTCTGAGCGGCTCCAAGCTGCTCCAAGTTGCTCGGAGTAGCTCAAACCGCCCCGAACCTCTCCGAGAAACTCAGAGCCTCTCTGACCGGCTCCAAGCAGCGCCGAGTCGCGTAAATCCTCACCAGAACTGGAGGACGTGTCGCTACATACCACCCGTCAATAAACGATACAGTCGCTTGGGTGCTTTCAATGAAGTACCTACGCAGTGAAGGGGGCTGGTAGTCAGTAGTTTTGGAAATTCAAAGCATGGGCTAGGAGTAGCGCATGTAAATTTCCAGAAATGTTACTTCAATACTTTATGGATGGCCTGCGCAGTGATACAGGAAACATAGCCGTTGTGGTATGGAGGCGGCCATCTTGCTCCACGATGCCATCCAAAACAACAGGTGGCGGGACCAATAATGAACGGATTTTATCAAAAATAATTTTGGGGGCATTCCATGGAGGAATCTTAGCCTCAATATTATCTATAGATTATAACAACTGATAACAATGGTTGCCCCCCCCCCCGACTACAATGGCACTTTCTGATAGCGGATGATGGCAGAACTAGGAATTACTCAGTTCCTTATAGGACTGGTCGCCCTGGCTGGTGTCGAAGCACTGGACCTCACACGCTCCCAAGATAATACCTACACGGTGGTGCTAATAGGAGGTCTATATATACGCATTGTCCCCGTGCCTGCAAGGCGGGCGACAGTTACCCGCGCGCAGGGTAAGCGGAGGTTATCATTCACAGATGACACTCATCATTGGCTCACTATCGAGCAGGTTCTATTCCCGGCCGGGCGGCCGGGCGGCCGGGGGAGGGGGGCGGGGAGAGGGGCGGCGGGGGAAAGTGTGGCGGGGAGAGGAGTGCCAGGGGGGAGCGTGGCGGAGAGAGGGGCGGCCGGGGAAAGTGTGGCGGATGAGGGGAGGCGGGGAGAGGGGCAGCAGGGGAGGGCAATATTAAAGGGGAGGGGTAGATGGGTGACCGGGGGGGGGGGGGGGGGGGGTGTTGCGGGAAGAGGGGAGGCAGGGGAAGGGCGGCAGAGGCGGCGAGGAGAGGGCGTCGGGGGGAAGGGCGCCAGGGAAAAGGGCGGCGGGGGAGGGGTGGGAGGGGCGGTGGCTGGAGGTGTGCCGGGGTAAGGGGCTCCCGGGCATGCGGCGACGCCCTCAGTGAGGCCCGCAGCCTCCCGCCATTTAATTATTGATATGTTCTTCCCACGCCCGCCGTTAATTGCAGACATCGACAAAGTCGTCGTCAGCGGAAGTCGAAGCACGCCCCGGAGGACGACGGGAGACGCGCGCTATTGACCCATTTTTCGACGGGTCTGACACGTGATTTCCGGTTGTAAATGACCAGACACATCTATCACGTGATTCTCAGTCACGTGATTGATGCCCATATATGGGCCTATATGTTGGGTTTCTCTCTGTGAAGAGTAGGATACCCTGTATAGGCATCTCCCATTGGATACACATACATATACCTATATATATATATATATATATATATATATATATATATATATATATATATGATGTTACATATATGTATATATGAATCATTCCCAAAAGAACAGTATACTAGCCATCTCATCAGCAGTAAAAAGATCGGGTTTGATTGACCCAACCTTAACAACCCCGTCGGGGCCCTCCATGGAGACAGAGAGTGCGAGATAGGGGTCGCGGGTTTGGGGCGGGGATTTAGCGGGTGGGGGGTGGACGGGGGTCGGGGATTTCGACAACCAGCCCCGTTAAAACAGCTGACAAGCTGGCCGTGATTTATAGGTGGACAGCGCCCGCCTCCTTTTAGGCTGATGACTTTGTTGGCGTGCGTCGAGAACCAAATACCCACAAGGGCGGGACCGGGATGGTTAAAAAGTCACCGATACCATTGATCAGAACATGAGGGGCCCGCAGCTACCCAGATCTCCTATCCTTCAGTGGAGACAACCCTCTAACTGCCCCCTACCCTCTAACATCACGGCTTCTTCTACAGATCCCACCTAAATCCACAAATAATGAAGCCTCCGAAGAACGTCAGTCAAAAGCACTCCGTGAAGACGTGATTTGTATGCAGGCACCATTGAAGGCTATTTTCTATTGGCATCGATTAATTGAGTTCCTTTTAAAAGTCTGTCAGTGCTGGCCACCAACTGCACATCGGAAGAGAAAGGTCAGTAAAGGCCTGTTTCCATTGGCCGATTCCCCATCACCGATCTAGAGTTAGGAACAGGCAACAACAGACTTTTAGCACTGCTGAACCAAAATCGGTCGATGGAAACGAAGCTTGTGAAATGACCCACAACTTTTTCTGCTTAGATTATGCATTGTGGCACCACTCACCACTGAGTTAAAGCTTGGTCACTGAGTGAAATCTGCTACCCTCACCAATTTCTTGATACCAACACACAGTCAGTGACACCACTGACAGACTTTCTGGGTAACTCAAAAAATCTATGCCGAAGACTCTTGGCCACCAAATTAGGAACATAGGAACTACAACTTGTTGGTGACAAAATAACATCTGAAGGAGGTAGTTCACTAATCATTGCCTGGCCCTTGCCTAGCATTACTACATACTACAATGGCAGAAAGTCTGCGGTGGTGCCACTGACTGTGCGTCGGTATAGAAAAATCGCTGAGGGTAGTAAATTTCACTAAGTCACCAAGCTTTCACTCAGTGGTGGGTGGTGCCACATTGCATAATCCAAGCAGAAAAAGTTGTGGGGTATTTCACGACCTTCGTTGTTTCCATTGACCGATATTGAGTCCACAGTGCCAAAAGTCTGTCGGTGGTTCCTGACTGTAGATCGGTGACGGGAAATCGACCAAAATAAATGTTCGGAAATCGGTAGATGGGTTTACACGGTGATCACAGTTACACAGAAGAAACACAGTAATTACAAGCAAGAGACAATGGAGTAAAAAGAAAGCATGTTTTCAATACAAGCATATTTGTTGGTTCAGGAGGCTCCTCACCAAAGGGTGCCTGCCATTGGTGGCTTTCTTTTCATTTTATTATCTGAATCTATAAACTCACCTCTAAATAACAGCACATTACAAAAAGCCGCGTAACATCCAGACATCCTTCATGTAGGTAAAAAAGAGAAGACAGGTTGAGGATATGCATATCAAATACTTGCAGGTTTCCCCCTGATGCTAAAAACCACACTGGGTTATATTTTATAGTTCTGACAGTTTTAATCTGATGTAATCTCACGAGGGTTAGCGGGACCAAGATAATCCATCCTTCACCGCCAGATCCTTAAGTTGCGTTTAAATACGGTCATGTTCACGATCCGACGCGATTCTCCACAACCAGACAGATCATGTATCCCCACAACAAGGCCCGAAATCACTCACTTTCGGTTCATACAAACGATTCGTCTTACAAGGCCCATTACAGCGCTTTATAGTCAGGTTAAAAAAGACTACGATAAGATTTGACAGTTTCCAACAAGATAATTAACGTTAATGACCTTAAAAGATGCCCCAGTACTTGATCGCATCCACTACAGACCGAAAAGTACCTACAGTATATAGGGCCTCTTCCACCGACACACAGGATATGGCGAGATCTGTCGCGATTTGGTTATCTGAATGAGTCTTGCTAGGTTTTAAATAATCGCACGCGTGCATATTTGCCATGAAGCATCAGTCTGGTTGAGCACCTTTGCAGCATTCTTGTCGCGATATGCCTCGGCGATAGATCTTGAAGCATTGCGGTGTTGGAGCACCAAATATACACACAACATTGCGAAAAAGTACATATGTAATCACGGTCGAGGTGTAGCAGCAAAGGTGGTAAGATATATTGCGACAGTGTAAGATATAACATGGCAAATGCACCATGTTGGTGGAAATAGCACTTAACCCTGCTTAAAGGCATATCCTACAATGCACACAGGCGCCACCTGGTGATTTTTAAATAATGGCAATTATCAGACAAAACTGATTCTATCTAATTCATTTTAATTCTAAATGATTAAATTTAATGTTTTGTCCATTTTTTCTCCAATTTTGATAGATAAACTAGGCCAATTCACATTTGCTCGATTTACATAAGAAATGTACTTAAAAATATGGTTTTCTTCAATTCTCTCGAAAACAAGAACGGTGACCTATGATTTTTTAAATCTAAATATATAGTACTATACATCTACTTTATTCTGTGAAAGTTTGAGGAAAATGACATGGGTTTTACTATGTGAAAAATAACTTCATAGAATTTCTATATATTCTACTGTAAAATTATCATTGTATTGATCTTTAAATCAAAAACTAGCACGGTGACCCCAAATTTTTAAGTTAGAAATGTGTACTAAATGACCTAGAGATCAACATATTCAAATGTCAGGAGAATCTCCTCGTTCATATCCCTGAGCGCTCCAAACTTGATGGCGTACGGGGAAACAGTCCGAACACTCATCAGTTTCTTTCCCAGTCTGGAGACAGCTGCTTCTGATCACACGTTACCCAGCAATATCAAACCGGATCTACCGATCATGTTCCATGTAAGTGGATCACATGAAAACGAAGGGTAATGTGTACAGCGGGAGTTACTCAGTCCACCTGATAAGACACACACCAGACAGATAAGGAGCATGATAAGACATGGTGTATCAGGCACCGGGAGCTTGTAGATCCTGCCGTATCGGAGTGGGCCAGAATCACCCTATCAGAGGATATTACCACGCCACTGATATGTCGATCGAAACGCAATTTCCTACGTATTTATCCAGTAGAGAGGATCATCATGTTTCAGTATAATTCACCAATTCACCTCAAGCTGGGAGTAATTTATAGATAGCGATATCTAACAGTAAATCTGTTTCATATGAATTGAATCAAATTCAGAAATATACTAATTCTTTTTAAGCAGTTTATTGCGTTTAGGGTTAATATAAGCTTTAGGAAGAGTCAATGTCAGAAACCAGTTCCTTTTCCTGTCGGGATGTCAATCGTAAGGCCCGGCGTCCACCTACTCCGATATAATCGTAGACCTCCCGATATGGCACCGATAGAAAATGTCAAAATCGGTGCCATATCGGGAAGGTGCAAAATCCTAGACATATGTCTAGACATGCAATCCACCCTGCATTGTATGGGGGTTTTATGGGTGTCTAATCGCAGAAACGTGGTCAACTGCCCCGATGTTAGGTAACCTTCCGACACGATTTTGATTTTTTTATCGGGAGGTGTATCGTAGACCATATCGGTGCCATATCCTAGTAGGTGGACGCCGGGCCTTAAGCTTTTCTATCAGAAACCTAGTCATTTTGTGAAAAGACGATGTCTATGCCATCATCGAAGTCCGCGCATATAACTGCCATGTGTGCGTTATGGCTGTACAAACCTCTCTCACCGTTCAATCTAAAAGCCATCTTACACTGGCCGACGAAAACGGCACTGATTTATTGAGTCTCTTTCCATTGACTGACTTTGGTCATCAGTGCTAAGGGTCTGTTGGTAGTTCCTGTCGGTAGATCGGTAACGACCAATGGAAACAGAGCTTATGGAGAACTACAAAAATCCACGCCGGCCAAGGGAAACTAACTGCCAATACTGGTGTTGCCGTTCAGCGCCGCCTAACGGCCCACTGTCTAATAACGCGGCCGCTCAGACAAACACCGCGATTCCAGCGGTATTCATATACATGTAGAGACAAACAGCAATCACACCTAAAGTGTGAACGGTGGGTGTGATTGCAGGAGTGTTGTTTTTTGACAGATTAAATTGTTGGAACGAACAAGGGTATTGTGTCTGGGATGTCTAAACTTTATAGTTGATAATTATCTTTGGTTTAGCTTGGAAAAAGATAAGCATATTATAGCTAGGACTGCCAATGTATTAGTGTGTATGCAGTTTCAGTGTTCAGTGTTCATGTGTTATCTAAAGTATCATTTAGGTGATATGCATGTATGATACATCAAATTGGAGCTGGAATACCATAGAATACGATGACATCATTGTTATATCTCTGAAAATGATATATACGGGTCTTTTGAACGTATTACGCTCGTATACTGAGTGATCCAATGCTAATGAATACGTTGCCAGCGATATGATTGGCCACAGGCATTGCGTAACCACCCAGATAAGGTGCGACACCGGCCTGTGGAAAAAAGGCCTATTATGACCACATGATATGGTGTTTAACACCGCCGACTGACTATGTGATTCTCTTTATGCAATAATTGTCAGATGAAAAAAAAGGATCAAAGATTTCTCTCTCGAACATGTAATACGGCGTTTCCACCTACCGATTATAACAAACAATTATGGCATTGTCGTGATGAATTAGTAACAGATAAAGGTTCACGTAACAAATATAAGAAATGGTGGCGCCCATTGATTAAACGGTAAACTGTCACAGTACACACAACCAACCCTACACACGTACCCGAAATGACAGTAAAATAAGAAAATATTCGGTATTGCAAATACAAGATCAATACAAACACTGACAAACTGGTTCCGAGTCCCAATAAAATATGGGACAGGTAACGCCCAGCATGACTGATCGATCTTGAACTTTTGCTACTACCCTGCTGGTTTGAAGTGGCACTAAAAGCCAGCACAACCTCTCTCCATCACGAGATTCCCCAAATACCTTATTTTTTCTTGTTTATAATAAAGGATAATAGAAAATAAGGTAAAAGGCAACTTTTCAAAGGATAAAAGATAATTTATGAGAATGTTTCCCTGAGAACTAACTGATTCCACCTAGCCCTTGAGAGGATGACCGGGGAACCAGTGTAGTACTAGCTGAACTCTATTACCCATGATGCACCAAAAAATGGCGGGTATTAAGTGCTGGTTCCACCAACACATGAATTTGTTGTGTTATATATTGGTATGTCTTGTTATATCTTACATTGTCACGATATGTCTTACTGCCTTTGCCATGACAAGTTCATATGTGTAGTTTTGCGATGTCATGTGCAAATATGCACACGATTATTCAAAACGTATCAAGATATTGCAAGACAAAAAATCGTGACCAATCTCACTATATTTTGTGTGTTGGTGGAACCAGCCCTTTACCTGGCATAATATGTGAGCGAACACATGGGCCACGCTTCCAAACCACACACTGACAAACCTCTGGAAGCTAAACCGGAAGTGGCAGAGAAAAATATGGGGAGACAGCTGTAACTGCAGTCACCTCTTAAAAGAAATACAAGCGATACTTCATTTTATTCACTGTTGTACTTACGTTTGGGCTATATTCTAAAAGTGCCGTGTGTAGCTATTTGCTGTGTGTGGTTATCAGTTAATCTGGCAACAGTAGGCTTGAACAAAGTCAAGTCGGGCTCCCACTACTCCGACACACTCCGAATGTGCTACGATTTTGCTACTATAGAAATTGTCAAATTGTAGGCCTATTGGGAGGGCTCTGTGGGAGTGTGTCACAGGTGTGATTGATTCTAGGTGAACAGGAATGAGAATTATGAACATAGGTAGTCTTTATACCTTCATTATCCTTTGGTATGGGGATCATTTGGGGGAGGTATGATAAGGCCCGTTTCCATTGGCCGACAAAAAACGGCGACAAGAGCCGACAAGAAAGTTCTTGTCGCAGCCTTGTCGTGAGAGGAGTAGTGTCGGGACAGCGGTGTCGGGGCGTGTCGTAGACATTGCTGGTTGCCGTAAAAAAGGCGCCCATGGTTCCGACACACTACGACAGGGATATCGAGGAAACCACAACACTCTATGACAAAGGTCCAGTCGTAGCAAAAATCGAACATGTTTGATATTGTCGTAGCCTTGTCGGAAGGCCCCCGACAGGCCCCGACAAGCTTCCAGTCGCAGCCTGTCGTGGCCTTGTCGTAGACACTTGTCGGGAACTAGGGTCCACCAACCACGACAAGGCTACAACACCCTTTCCACTCGTAGGCCTGTCGTGGACCTTGTCGGAAAGCCATCGTCGTAGCCTTGTCGTGGTTGGTGGATGCTCCCCTTTTCCCAGAGAGTCTGTCGGTGGTGCCAGGGGTTCGGGGGGGGGGGGGTGCCGGGGGGCGGCAGGTCAGTGTTGGTGCAACCTCTACCAACACCCACAAGTGCGGGGTGGTGGTGGGTCGCGATTCTTGATGAGTGGGCCCTAACGTCCCCACTTTCGGGCGATGGGCCCTAACGTCTACATACCCTCTGTGCCCTACAGAAAAGCCTGTGTGGGGCACCTCATGTGATCTCTCTGGGTTGCAGCCCTTGCGGATGCTGGGGTAACTGGCAACCACTCTGTGCCCTATACAAAATCCTGTGTGGGGCGCCTCATGTCTTCTCTATGGCTGTAACTGCTGTCACCAAATCTACAGCATATGTTGGTAGAAGTGTCAATTTACTAGCCAGGTGGATGGGGTGACTAGCAATCACTCTGTGCCCTACACAAAAGCCTGTGTGGGGCGCCTCATGTCTTCTCTTTGGGTTGCAGTTGGTGAGCAACTCACGTGCAGCTCACAAGGGGCGCTGCTGTCTGTAGCGCACCCTGGCGACGGACGTGCGAACTGCGTGACTTAACAATCTGCAGATTTATCAGGCCAGTGTTGCGGGCCTGTGGTGCCGGGCGGATTATTGATGGGCGAGGTGTATAGACGTGCGAGCCACGGTGCGGGGCCTGGGAGGTGAGCAAGGGAAACATGGCCGAAAAACACACTCAACTCTGTAAAACAGTAAAAAAAAAAAAGTAACTTAAATCTTCACTCTCATATCATTTCCGTGAACGCGAAGCATTAACTTCCCAAAAAACACATAGATGGTGGTTCTAAGACATGTAATACAAGTTCTTTTTAAAAAAACATTTTTTCAGGTCTATAAAGACATTAGCTGTCCGTTTCCAGCTGGCCCGAATCATACGCTAATCTTTAGGTTTTACTGTAACGTATATGAATGTGCGCACAACCTTCACGTGAGTCTGCTAAGGTGTAGCCTGCTCGAGTTTTTACCCAGACTTGGTGGTTTACTTTGCTGAGGCTGAGTATATCTCCCAAGGTCCATGTCATTCTACGTTCTTGTACATAAATGCCTGTCCCAGGAACATATCCTCTACTTCAGACACTCCCATTATTCCCCGCATGGGGTTTTAAAATACTGGCGGAATTTCCTATATTGCCAGAACGAACTCTTAAGTGAGAATAAGAAATGTTTATAATTTTCTACCAAATCTACAGCACATGTTGGTGGAAGTGTCAATTTACTAGGCATGTGGATGGTACTTGCGCTTGGCCATTTCTTCTCGTTTTGAGACTTACCCGGCGCTTAAGCCCGATACCAATCTACCAATTAAGGATGGAACGATTAGGTCACAATTCGTATAGAAGTCGGAGAACTTGTCGCAGGCAAATTACATAACCCAATCAAGCCCCTTCTACCAACTTTCTGTTGTCTGCGACTAGATTTATCAGCATGTTAATAAACTTTTTGCCACTGATTTTGAAACATATAGAAACCACAATTTGTCGGCAACAAAAGGACATCTGAAGGAGGTGGTTCACTAATCGGCGGCTGACCCATGCCTAGCTGTCCTACATCTACTGACTACGGCCGACTCCATTAGTATGCCTTGGTTGAGACAAATTACTGTCCGTTTGTCGCCGAAATAGGTACATAAATGTTCCGAAATCGTTAGATGGGCATTGGGCTTTACACTACCCGATCATAGGCAGCGATTTTTTTACCTTTTCACGCTCTGACGCCTCTCATCTTTAAAAGGCTATAAAATCGTCCAGTGTAAACGCAAAATGTGTGTCTTATTACATAAGATTATGCAACTTGGCACCGCCTAACGATTAAAGCCGGATGCCCATCTACCGATTTAGGGTTGAATGATTAGTTCCCAAATAGTATAGCAGTCGGTGAACTTGTCACAGGCAAATTACGTAACCTTTGCTCGACCCGCGGCCCTCGATGAGAGGGGCTGGTGGGTATTAGTCCTAAGGAAATCAGTCTACACCTACCGACATATATACGCACACTGATAAAATCGGTGTATGGTCCACTAATCGCAGGGGAGGGCAAAAACCACAACGTGTCGGCGACAAAAGGAGGTGGTTCACTAATCGCTGGTTAGCCTTGCCTAGCTGTCCTACATCTACCGACTCCCTTAGGATACCTCGCCTGAGACAAATTACCCTTCGTTTGTCGCCGACAAACGTACATAAATGTTCCGAAATCGGTTGATGGGCATTGGCCTTTAACAGACCACTTGACGGCCTAGGACAATTTCAGGTCAAATCAAGCTTGACTTAGTTGTCTAGACAGCTGGTGCTTCTTTAAAAAAACTCAGTCGTGTTCTACACCATTGTCAAAAGTCATCTAATGTAAATCCCTGAAGAAATTCTTTCGTTAGTGACTTTTGCGGCCAATATTGCATAATTGAGCACCAACTGACGATTGTTGATCAGACAATCTACAGTTTCCACACTTTTTAGTCCTCTAATGTAAACGCCGGGTTAGAGGCAAGATTTTCGTAGAAGCAGCAGCGTATAGGTCATTTTCCATTGGCCAATTATTTGGCACTGATCTGCATTCCGGAACAACTTATTAATTTTTTTGGGCATACCAACGCCAGATCAGTGATTGGACACATGCTCCCAAAGTTGTTCAAAGTTGTTCAAGAAAGAAAATACAAAAATCTGCCCCCATCATAGAGAAATACCTCCTAGTGCCCTCAGGGAAATCCAAAGAGTTGAACCCCATACAAATACACCCTTCAAAGTACGGAAAGATTTACGTGCATTTAGCGTAATGTGACGACTGTAGAGCCTCACCCATTCTTAAAAATTTGGTATCTATATTGGACGATTTCTAGTCATCGACAACGCAAAACCGTCAGATGGGTGCTAAATAAGCATTTTTCCACTGGCTGGTGTCGCACGTTAACTGCTTGGTCATGCAATGCCTGAAGCCAAACATATACCCGGCAACGTATACTATAGCATCAGATCACTGAGTGTATAAGCGTAATACGTTTATAATACCCATGCACATTATTTCCATAGAAATAACAGCAATTGCATCGTATTCTATGGTATTTCAGCTCCAATTTGATGTGTTATACATGCATATCACCTCAATGAATCTTTAGATATACCTTAGATAACACAGGGACACCGAAACTGTATACACACTAATACATTAGCAGGCCTAGCTATAATATGCTTATCTTTCTTGTAAGTTAAAACCAAGATAATTATCAACTATAAAGTTCAGACAGCTCAGACTTGTTGATACAATACCCAAGTTTTATACAAGAATCTTATCTGTTAAAAAAACAATTCCTGCAAATACATCCACCGTTCACACTTTAGGTGTGACTGCTTTGTTCCCTATACACATATGGCCGGACTCGGGCGTGTTTGTCCGAGCGTCCGCGTAAAGTGGGATTCACACGATGGGATCCATATACCTCACAGAGCGTTTGTCTGAGACAAATCCTGTTGAGATTCAGTACTGGAACACAATCTCCTCGTCTGAATTGTATGGTTCCATTTTGCTGAGACAAGTTTTTTTCCTTGCAATCGTCGGTAAAAATCACCTCTAACAAGGAACAGAATCTCATGAGATTTTGATTTTGAACAGGTTTAAAATTTGGAGGTGTATTTTGGTGAGATAAATGGGTTGCCCATGGCCTATGGTCAGGGGTGGTCATTGCCCCCCCTGGTGAAACCACTCTGCACTCGGGCACCCCTGCGCCACCTCTCCACTCTCGGCCGCACTAAACATCAAAGTGCGCGAGGCCGACACTGTCCTCTGTCTCATTCGCTTCTCAGGTCTCCTACACTCAACACATATTTTTCTATCGCTCCTTGGCTTATCGCCCATCGTACCTCCGGTCTCCATATTCCCCTGAATATCGGCAGACGAGGACAGGGATACCAAGCGATTCAGTGGTTTAAGGATATATCGTGCAGTTATGTTGACCAGAAGCGCTGTGGCGGCATCCGCATCCGCGGAGGCAGAAACGGACTCGGAGATAACCATACGGCAGCCTGCGGCCGAGAGTGACCACGTGGACTCGGTCTCTCAACAGGGTACGAGTGCCAGCGCACGGACTCGGGCTTCAAGTATCACAGCCCTAGAGGCCAACCTCGGAGGGGTGAGGACGGACGTGAACGAGGTAAAGACGGATGTCGGCGAAGTAAGGAAAGACGTGACGAAAATTTCTCGCCAGATGGACGGCATGATGGACGCGATCATGCAAATCGCCCGGCCGGCATCGCGGAGGGGCGGCTCAAGGGTTTCATCAGCGGCCGAACGGACAAGGGACTTGGCCCAGGAACAAACCGATCGCCTACTCCCCCAACCCAGGGCACTCCGGGAGACATATACAAGCGAGGAACACCTTCAGCGGGAATTCGGCCGTGAGGCCATGCGCCACGACCGCACAACGGGTAAGAGCCTACTTTCTGACCTTAATGCTCGGAGGCCGATGGCGAAGCCGTACATGTTCATGGACAGGGACGGGGTGTACACGCTGCACCAGAAATTGGACTTACGGTCGAGCCTCGGGCCTCTCGAGTACATTTCTTGTTTTGTGGCTCTATTGAATGACGAACGCGCCTTGCACCCCGAGGACAAGGACCACATGTTTAAACACTTATACCAGGTAACGGTCGACGCGCAGGCAGGGCCGTGGGCCAGCGTCAGACGCTGGTCAAACTACGTTTTCGACCAAGTAGAGTCCGGCAGGATGCGGTGGTCAGATCACGGCCGGATACAGGAAGAGCGTGTCCGGCTCGCGATGACCGCCGCCCACACATCTAACGCCAGTAACAACACGGAGACGAGGCCCCGTGCCGGGACTTCAATGGAGAGAGGGGGTGCCACCACCGCAGCGACCACACAGAAGGGGGCATCCGGTGGTTGCACGTCTGCACCTTTTGCGACTCGGTTGGCAGGAAGTGCGGTCACTCGGTGCACGCCTGCAACCGAAAGCTCACTTACGGCCACGGTTATGACAACACGGCGGCTCCCCCTGTACCCACACCACGGCGGGTATCACAGGCGGGGTGCCAACTCCAGTCGACTACGCGGCCGGCGGCAGCACAGAGTGTAGTACAGCAACCCAAGCCGAGTTAAAAAAACGGGCAGGCCGCGCCCCGCCAGTAGACAAGGCGCGAAACACAGATGAAAGGGGGGCCGGCGGCACGGAGTGTTATGTAACTAAGCCGGCTCCCACACGTGACGTCACCGCTCACGTGACCCCCTCGGCACGTGGCCGAGGGGTAGTGGTAAACAACAACAAAGGCGCGGGGAATACACTCCCGGAGGAGGTACCCCCCTTTCCCGCAGCGCCGGCCACCCTCACCTACGCGGCCGGTGTTTGTGTTACTGCGCTGGGACAATGAGAGGAAACTAACACTCCGGATTTCAAGGCACTTAAGGAGGTGTGTGAGACCGGAGTCCACCGGGAGGCCGTGAGGACGGACCCGTTCGCCTTCCGAGAACACCGCCGGGAGACATGGCCGGAGTTCACGGCCGTGGGGCCCGCGAGGCACGCAGAGATCTACCGGACCGTGCGCGACACGGGAATCCCCAACGCTCTCGGCGCGAGGATCGAGGTGCCTTCGGATCTCAACCTGGCAGCATGGGACCGTTACCTGGGGACCGTGGATGGGGCGCAGCAGCTACTGGGATTCCTCCACTACGGCTTCCCCCTCGGATACCTCGGGCCGGAGACCGACACGAGGGGCGTGGCCAACCACCCCAGCGCGAGCGCTCACCCCATGCAAGTGGAGAAGTTTTTAAGGAAGGAAGAAAGCTTCTCAAATATGATGGGTCCTTTTGTTGAACCACCGTTCAGCCCATGGTGTCATGTGTCGCCACTAATGACACGGGAAAAACGTGGTTCGGATGACAGGAGGATTATCATGGACATGACTTTCCCGCAGGAGTGCAGCATGAACTCGTTCATTATTAAGAACTCAGTCTACGGGCTGGAGCGAGATCACGGCCTCCCAACGGTGGACGAGTTTGTCGCCAAACTCGTTAAGGCAGGCACGTCGTCATACATGTCGTCCATCGACGTGTCACGTGCCTACAAGAATTTCAGGTGCGATCCCCTCGACTGGCCACTGCTCTGTTTCACGTGGGAGGACGGGCACTACTGCGATACGGCCATGCCGTTCGGTGCCCGAGCCTCCTCCTACCACATGCAGTGTGTGGCGGAGGCCATCGTGGGGATACTGGGATCGAAGGGAGTCTCGGCCGCGATGTACCTCGATGACCTCATCATCCTCTCCGAGGACCGAGGTAAGGCGGCCGAGGACTTCAGGATCGCCCGTGAGCTTTTTGCGGAATTGGGCCTCCCGGAGGCACGCGATAAAGCCCAGGAACCCAGCCAGAACGTCACGTGGTTGGGGATCGAGATCAACGCCCGTACGATGACTCTCTCGATCCCCACTGGCAAGCTGGAGGATATCCGTGGTCACGTGTCGGCCGTAGCGAAGCGCCGGACGTTGACAAAACGGCAGCTCCAGTCCGTGCTGGGCAGGATATTACACGTGGCGAGGTGTATACGACCGGCACGCGCATTCGTATCGAAGTTGCTCGAGGCACTTAGAGGGATGAGAGGTTTCTACATGAACATCAATTCGGAGATGCGCCAGGATCTGGATTGGTTCGTGCAGTTTGCCGAGGGCTGGAACGGCCGCGCCCTCATCCCTCGAGGCCCACCGACGAGGAGGATCACCGTGGATGCCTGCCTGTCGGGTGTTGGAGGAACTGATGGCCGCTTCTCCTACTCCGGCCAGGTGTGCCCCTTCCTCGACCCCGTGGAGTGCATCTCAGAGGTCGAGGCTCTGAATACCATATACGCACTCCACACATTCATCACAGACAGGGATCGGGGATCACAGATTGAGGTGTTCTGTGATAACCTCGGCACAGTACAGACCCTCAATAGTGGGCGTGCCCGCAACCGAGTCCTGGCGGAGTGTGCCCGCCAGGCATGGATGGTGCAGGCACGTCTGCAGGTGGAACTCGTCTTTAGTCATATCCCCGGGGTGCAAAACGTGATTGCAGATGCCTTGAGCAGAGCCCATCTGTCGGGGACGGAATACGATAGGGCCACCTCCCTTATTCAACTCCATGAGCTGTACCCTATCGTACCATGTACCCATGCCTCATTTGTACCTGTACTCCGTCTCTTCTGCAGATCGGGCGCTTCTCTTACTCCAGGCGAAAGCATCTGCGAGGCAGTCAGAGGCACGTGCCCCAGGTACGCTCGCCAACCAGCGATCCGCAGTGACCACCTACCTGGCATTTTGCAACCGGATGAGGGCGGACCCCGGGGCACCGACCGTGAGCCTGATCACGTGCTTCCTGGAATACGTGGCCGACCACGCCCCCTCGCCAGCTACAGTCGCCAACCAGCTGTCGCACGTCCGTGCACATCTCCGACTGACAGGGGGGACGTGCGACCAACAGAGGACCATCGGGTGAAGCGTGCCCTCGAGGGCATGAGGAGGAACAAGGCCTACGTGCCAAATGTGAAGGCCCCTATCCCGATGGACGTGTTCAGAGCGGTCCTCGATGGGCTAACGGGATCCCCCCTCCATACGGCCATGAGAGCGGGCCTGCTACTGATCTTCTACGCGGCCCTACGACAGGGAGAGGTGGCGCCGCAATCCGCTCGGGCATTCGATCCGGCTCGGCATCTCACACGGGGGGACGTGGTCCTCGGCCGCAGGCACGTGACAATCACCATCAAGGCGGCCAAAAATCTACAATACGTGGGGCAACAGAAAGTAATGCGCCTCGAGGCCGCAGACGATACCCGAGTGTGCCCGGTAGACGCGGTTCGAGGTTTACTACGGGCGGCCCCTACGGGTTCACTGTGGGACCCGTTCCTGACACTGCCCGATGGAACGACCATCACATCACGGGTAATGACCAACGAATGGGACCGCCTCCTCCAGGCCACAGGCCAAACTGTGAAGACGTACACCCTCCACAGCCTCAGGAAGGCCGCTGCCACTCAGGCCTTTGAGGCCGGCATACCTGAACTTAACATTCAGAGGTATGGGGGGTGGAGGTCACAAGCTCACAGGGATTACATCATAGTCACGGACCAAGAGACTGTCAACAAGTCTCTCATTGAGTCTCTCTCCTTCAAAAAGTGACTATAACAAACTTTCCCACCCTCCTCTTCCCATAACTATTGGCTTCTTGGCTATTTCTATTATTTTATTATTACATGTTCTGTATAACTATGTAATATTACATAATCTTCATTTATCTTATCACAAATATTATCACAATTGACAAACACATATCTATGTCAATTTCACTATTTGTCATATTGTCACAAATCTTATCACAATTGACAAACACATATCTATGTCAATTTTAATATTTGTCTTATTATTGATATTCATGTATTTCTCTTATTCATATCAATAAGACTCATAAAATTAAATAAAATTTTATAAGCCCACTACGGCTCCCACTTTGTTTCATTGGGGATCTGGGGTAATGGGTTGCCCATGGCCTATGGTCAGGGGTGGTCATTGCCCCCCCTGGTGAAACCACTCTGCACTCGGGCACCCCTGCGCCACCTCTCCACTCTTGGCCGCACTAAACATCAAAGTGCACGAGGCCGACACTGTCCTCTGTCTCATTTGCTTCTCAGGTCTCCTACACTCAACACATATTTTTCTACCCACCCACCCACTCCTTTTTCTCTCCTACTCTTTACACTCGTAGGGCTATTTCTATTATTTTATTATTACATGTTCTGTATAACTATGTAATATTACATAATCTTCATTTATCTTATCACAAATATTATCACAATTGACAAACACATATCTATGTCAATTTCAATATTTGTCATATTGTCACAAATCTTATCATAATTGACAAACACATATCTATGTCAATTTTGATATTTGTCTTATTATTGATATTCATGTATTTCTCTTATTCATATCAATAAGACTCATAAAATTAAATAAAATTTTATAAGCCCACTACGGCTCCCACTTTGTTTCATTGGGGATCTGGGGTAATGTACTTCACACATTCTCCCCCAGTCTGTGAGTCTCAGTGGTCCTAAATTATACGTATCTACACGGGGAAGTACCCTGAGTCGCCAATGTGTACCCTGTGTACCCTGTGTATGGGGTGTAGGGGTCAGACTATGTACCTGGTAAGTCTTCCCATGTGAATTGAATCTACCATGGTTCCCTGAGACTGTAGAACACCCCAATCTGTCAAACTTTGTACCCAGCTGGAAATTGTAGCCGACTGGTGCAAAGGTGTGAAGTACCCCAGTCTCAGGTCAATTTATTCCATCGTGTAAATCCCACTTAACTAGACAGTCGGGTATTAGGCGGCGCTAAAATGCAAAACCTGTATTCAAGGATCGTCTAGCGTAAACACTGGGAAAGGCGATCACAACTCTACACGGTTCACAATCATCGCCATAACAGAAGGAAACCCACGCGTAACACACTAACCCCTCAGAGCACAAAATGTCCGCACGTTTCTGAATCCTTCAGAATCACAATCCCCTTTAATCACAAGAAAATATGGCTCGTGAAAATAAAAGACACAGCCCGAGAGGCTCCACTTTCTTAAATACTCTCGGAGGCTGCAAATGGGGATCATAACTCTCGCCGCCATCTCCCGGAGGTGGCCACTCTCCTCCGAGATCTTTCCCCGCGAGGGCGCATACTAATCTCTGCCTCAACCCAACGCTGGTTCCGTGGTATCTAAATAAGGACAGGGGAACCTGCTAAAATTTCAGATTCAAAACAAGGCAACTGTCAAAAGTTTTGGAACTCAAACAAATTGTATATTGTGAGTTGTGAAATATAAGAATTATTAAATGAGCTTCGCAGACAATCCAGCTTTTTCTTTTTCAGATTTAAACCATTTTATAATGTGAATCCACAGTTGATTAGACTACCCTTTCAAAAGAGCACATGTGTCATGTTGACAAACAAAAGCCAATGACACATGAAGTGCTATTCACTGTAGAAAGTAATCCCAGAGATTCTATCTGGTTTTACATAAATAGTAGCAGAAATGAGTGTATACTATTTACCAAATACATATGTTCATCACTATGTACAAATAGAACACGAAATAACCCCAAAATCCTTGAGAATTTAGGATATTTAAAAAAAACTGGCGGATAGGACAGATTCTGTCCGAAACAGGTAGGTCGGTGCAGAGATACAAGTGGCTGGAGAAAGTAGTGCTGGATTTCTGCTTGGAGAGTGGGAGGTGGCGAGAGTGCGCGAGACTGGGCGACACGTGGAACGGACGATCCATCAAGGTCTGCATCCGGCGTAGCGTGGCCTATGGGAGGAGCGGTGAGGTGTGAGATGAGGTGTGAGACAGGGTGTGAAGGGTGTGATAGGTGTGAGATGTATGAAGGAAGGTGCTAGTACGATGAATGTCATAGTCAGCAGGGATAATGTTAATTTGGATCAGTGTATTAGGGTACGACTGTGTAGCTATCTAAAGGGCATTTTGTAGCTTTGATCTATATATGACAAGAGTAAGAAGTACGCTGCACATGCCCCGATTGCGTCTTTGTATTTTCAATTGCGTTAAGTGGGATTCACACGATGGGACAAATGGACCTGAGACTGGTGTACTTCACACCTTTAGACCAGTCGGCTACTACTTCCAGCTGGGTACAAAGTTTCACAGATTGGGGTGTTCTACAGTCTCAGGGTAACATGGCGGATTCAATTCACATAGGACGACTTAACAGGTACATAGTTTCACCCCTACACCCCTACACAGGGTACACAGTGTACACAGTTGCTGACTCAGGGTACTTCTCTGTGTTAATAGGTGTTATTTGAGACCAGTCTTACTCAGAGACTGGGGGAGAACGTGTGAAGTACATTTGTCTCACCAAAATATCCCTCTAAATTTTAAACCTGTTTAAAGTAAAAATCTCATGAGATTCTATTCCTTGTTAGGGGTGATTGTCGCCGACAAATTGCAAGGGAAAAAAGTTTTCTCAGCAAAATGGAACCCTGTAATTCACACGAGGAGATTGTGTTCCAGTACTGAATCTCAACAGGATTTTTCTCAGACAAACGGCCTGTGAGGTATGTGAATCCCCCCGTGTGAATCCCATTTTATCTCTCTGGACTGTTCAAAGTGTCACCTAGTCTACATTGTCATGATGATCGTTGAGTTTGATGTAGAAGAAAAGATTTGCTGCTGATTGTCGCTTCATCCCATTCTACCAGTTGGGGCGATTATTAGTATATAAATTGTTTTTATCTTTATTATTAAAAATCCGTTTATTCCATTATTATTGTCGTTACTATACTCGCAGCGCGGAATAAAAGAAAGGAATTGTTGTAATTGGTTTGGGAAAATAAAATTTTTAATTTTGTTGTAAACCGGGTAAGGGGTAGCGAGGTAGAGTGGTGCAGTGTATGTTGTGTGTCTGTTCGCTCTACTGAGCTTAATGACGCGACATAGGACAATTAACCTTTGCCGACCCAATACGTCTGAATTTGTTTAGGTAGGACCATGAAAATCAACTTATTATATAGTTGAGGCCCTAACCTGCTTATTGGTCATAATTATGTTTTGCTCAGAGATTATGGACCAATAGGATTAATGTATTTAACTGTGTATTGATGTCAAGAAAAAAAGATTAGATAAATTATCGGCCGATGGTTCACAAAATACCGTTCACAACTGCAGGTCGGTGGTGAAAAATCAGCCAATGGAAAAATGGCCTTATAGCCAAACTTTACCGACTTTACCTGGAGGAAACAGCTGGCCGACGACTTCTCCATACCTCTCCAACATCACCCATGATCCCTGCAGGCTTTGACCTGGGGTCGTGTTGTTATGGAAGATGAGAACTATTTACATGGTCTGATATTTTCCCTGAATCTGTAACTGCTGGTTGCGAGGCTGTGGTTAGTGTAGGGCCTCTTCTTACTAATCCATGTCTACTGCTAGTCGGATCCTGACTCACTGCTATTTTTCTGACCGTATACTTCATCTAAAAGCTATTTCCACATCTTATAACCTTTTTTATAACCAGTTTAGGGTCAGCGCTTGATCCCGTCTCATCCGAATTGCTACGTAATTCACGCGGCTTCGCCTTGTGAATCATTGTGCGATACATTTCCTCTATAATTGGTATTTTCCCTCCATAGACTTTACATTGGTAACTCATATCCAACGCCCATTGAGTATTTAGGAAAACATACTCGACAGGGGGATTATGTCACAAAAGTTAGTCCATAAGTCAATTTGTGAGGTGAGATCTGAAACCTATTAAAATTTACGGCCAGAACTCGATCCCGTCTCGGTTGAATCACTACGTAATTCACGCGACTTCGCCTTGTGAATTACTACGTGGTACTTTACCTCTGAAATATCAAAAAAGTCGATAGACCATAAGTTCATGTACGTATGCTGTCAGACAGGGGCTTTTGAGTCCAGTTGGATGATTCTGTTGGTTACGTTGAACATTAAGTGAAATTACTCCAATATTTCCCAAACAAATTCCAATTTAAGATATCTTTAAAAGAGGTCTCTAATTTTCCATTGTCCGGAAAACGTTGAATCTCTACAAGCACTCTATTTCTCTCAACAGACAGAATCTATGGGATTCCAACATAGACGACAAGTACATAACACATTAATTGATGAAACCATCGTCAGAGCTGCGAATATATATACATAAAACATACTCTGGGGTGACGAAAAGAGAGGACGAATGCAAGCTAATACAGAGTGTGACTGTAGGAGCTGTAGTGAATTTTTTAAACAAAAAAGCGATGCTAAATCAATAATATTTATTACTTATTCTGTAATGGTTACAACAGTTCTTCCAGTGCGAAATCATGAAATCACGGTAAATATCCCATTCACGAAAATACAAATATGTGGTATAGTCAAATGGACACGAATTATGGGTGAATGAGTAGTTCTACACAATAATCACAATGCAACAATCAGGCTTTAGCCTTGACAAGCATCTTAAACAACTCTTTAGACTGGTATGAAATAGGTTTGTCTATTCCAAAATACTTACTAAATACATATTTCAAATAGTATAAGCCTATGGATATAACTAATTATAATCGTCTTGTGAGATAGTCTTCTTAAGAAACTCATAATTCTATATAATGAAATCACCACAAATACCATGATAATTATTTTGATCACTTTTTCTACCAGAAGTTCACCCGTGGTAACCTTACAAGAATGCACAATGGCTACACCGGAAGTGGATAAAAAGGCTGGCCAATCAGCAGTGCCCTACCACGCCCCCTGGAGCGTATATCTGTCCAATACAGAAGTTCTTCATGTCCCCTTACTGCTAAACAATTTGAAGAGTGCTTCATGATTTATATGTAAGCGAGATATACACCGAGTAACCTGTATCCATCCATTCCTATTGTGTGAGGTGCCAAGTGAAGCACGGTTTCTGGGACTTATTTCTTGAGTAGAAAGGACACATGCTGCAGGGTTTTATTTTCTCCACAAGGCCCTTGTGCTTCTTCGAAGTGGTAGTCTAATCAATTGTGAATGTACACTATACTAGCTTATAGGTGAAGGAGAGACAACTGGAATGTCAGTGTAACTCATTAAATACTAATGTTCATTCCTCATCCTATTCGTTATTTACCTTCAGTCAGTTTTACTGTCTTGGAACCCAAATGTAGTTTTATTACCTTTTCTCCAATGTATACTTTGCTAGATTAAAACAGAGATCAGTATAGACCAGGAGGCACGAATGATCTGCAGGCAGAATGTTTTTTTTCCACATCAGTCTGCCTTCAATAGTCAGCGGAATACGTAAGTGGATATAAGGCCCAGTGGGCGTTAAGTTGTCTTAATTAGGTTTACTCTAGTTATTGAAGATGCACATGTTAATTTGACAGGAAGCTCTGCTAGTTTGACTCACTACATTAGGCATTCAAAAGGTGGTCTGATGAGAATATGGTGAGATACGAATGAATGGTTTGAATGAAATGAGTCCAAATGTCCATGCATAATTTCAATAGTGGTAGACCTTTTGCATTAGATTAAGACCGTGTATACTCTATATGTATTCCAACTCCCTCAACCTTTTTTCTTCTACTTCCATCGTTCCTATTTGCCCCTATTATGTCAGATTGATACATCCCATATATAGTTACATATATGTCTTCAAACGTAATTGACAGAGTTGGCTCATATAAACTTTTCTCATTGTCGTTGTAGCAAACCCTCAGTCATAGCTATGTTTATATATTATACATATAAATATATATATATGAATATATATATATATGAATATATATATAAATATACATATATATATAAATATATACATATTATATATACATATATATGCGTGATAAATAAAATTCTCCTCCGAAATCACACCAAACTATGCTTTTCCTGCCTCGGCCTAACATTAAGTCTGCCCGCCGCCCGCCGCCCGCCGCCTCCCACACCCCACAACCCACACCCCACACTCCACACCCCACATCCCACACCCCACACCCCACACCCCATCCGCCGCCCGCCGCCCATCGCCCACCGCCCGCCGCCTACCGTCCGCCGGCCGCCGCCCCCCACATCCCACCCCCACTCCACACTCACCGCCCGCCGCCCGCTTCCGCTCATTCCACGCATGCGCAGCATGTTGTTATGGCCGCTGGCGACTGCGCAGACGCCGGGTGGCGCCGTCTAGCGGATAACGCGGCGACAGTGGAGCGCGCGAGAAGTAATTTTCCGCCGTAATCAGCGAGGCAGCGTTCCCTGCGTCCGACGCCGGTCCATTGTGCGCGCGCAGACAGATCCAAGCAGTCGATGACCACGTGACAGCGGCTGGACCAATCAGCTTCAAGGAGACGGCTAGGGAGGAGATGGTACGTCGATGCTGATTGGCGGGTTTGTGAGGAGGTGAGGGTAGGTCAGTGTAAGTTGGATTGTAACGGGGCCCTGCTTTATAAAAGACGAGGGCCAGACGATGGAATTGCGAGCGTTTTGACTGGGTCTATAAAAATCGCTCTTATTTGGCCGCTATTTCAGAACGGATCTGCAGTCGCGTATACCACTGATCGATTTCTTTCGGTATACCAACTCCAGATTGGTGAATAGAAATGCGACATGCAAAGAATTGCTGCATGTTGATTCTCCATAGATTATGAAATATTGCCACCAACAACTGATTTCCTCATTGATCAACGGAGTCGAAAGGCATTCATTTCATTGGTTGTTCGAGATCTCGGTTTTAATGTGAAAATTAGGTCGGTATATATGTACATAGAATATACATAGTAGAAACAGTGACCAAAAATCTACCCTCACTGATTGTTTGAAACTGACATTCAGTTGGTGGTACCACCGACATACCTTTAAAGCCCAATGCCCATCTACCGATTTCGGAACATTCATGTACCTTTGTCGGCGACAAACGGACAGTAATTTGTCTCAGCCAAGGCATCCTAACGGAGTCGGCCGTAGTCGGTAGATGTAGGACAGCTAGGCAAGGATGAGCCACCGATTAGTAGACAGATTTGCTTAGGACTAATACCCACCACCCCATCTCCTCAATGTCAAGATCGAGCGAAGAGTTACATAATTTGCCTGCGACAATTCCACCGACTCCTATACGATTTGCAAACTAATCGCTCAACCCTGAATCGGTAGATGGGCATCAGGCTTAAGCGGCGACGAAAATCTGACCGATTATGTGTTCTCTGTCCAAGATTCGTTAGAAAATATGTCTGTGCTAACAATCGTTAACACCAATTCATACACTCTGTTTCTGACCGATTATAAAGCCTGGAAATTAACCCTTTCTGAATTACCATCGGTGACGTTTAAAAAAAACACTGCTTTTAGACAAAAATGGGGAAGGCCACCGACCGTATCACAGAATCGGTCAGCGGTGCTAAAATGTTATAATCGATGGTCATAATCGGCACTTGGGAACGCCACATAAGAGGGAAATGGTCCCTAAAGTATAGAGGTAAATGCAGTAAAATCAAAATCACTTTTATTTTGATATCAGTAAGAATCAGAAAGTAAATATCGTACGCTTGAATCCATATAGACCTACAGCATATATATAATTATCTATACTTTGTGCAGACAAACACTGCACTCACACACGCTCAAGCAAGTAAAGGGCATTGCACGAAAACCATCATTTTACATATGAATGCGCTGGGCGCTGGGCGTATATGAGTAGGTATTTTGGCGTCTACAAGGTCGTCTTAATCCCCATGTGTATACACCTCATCTGTGGGCGTATATATAAGCGTCCTGTGAACAGGGCTTCACTGAGAGCGGGCGGGGGGAGGTGGCAGGCGGTGAAGGGGGGGGGGGGGGGCGAGGGCTTCCTACTGAGGACACCTGTACTTCTACCAACACAAAGGGGCGGGAGGGGGTGGGGGCAGAGGGTATTTTCTCTCATATACGCCGGGTGTGAAATACAGCCAAAACGCGTCTGTCGTATATAAGGCCTGGGCGTATATAAATGAAAACAAGTCAATATTCAGCCAATACATGCACTTCCGTGATGGCGTATATATGAATAAAACGGTGGTTTCCGTGCAGTGGGGGTATGTAAACTTGTCCAAAAAGGACTTTGTGTCTGATTAATGGTATATATGAAAGAGGTTGATTCTTTCCTATACATTCAAAATATAATATGTTAAGTATTTTTTTATAGGATAACATCAAATAGAGTGAATTCAATCCTGTCTTTGTATTATAAAGGTCATCTTGTCTTTGAATTGTAAAGATTGCTGTGGCAGTATAGTTATACGTAGCACTGCCGCTGTTTGGTGTACATGTATACACGACCTAAGTGACCGTATACACAACGTAATTCGAGGGATTACGGAATAATCGTGTTTGTCAGATACGGTAAAGCGTAGGGATTTACCGTAAATGATTTAATCCCGAACAGACCATCTGGCAGTGCCAACTGGTGCTCAGAACTACCCAGTCCTGTCATCACATGTACACAGACTCCAGTATGCAGTTAAATGCCAGTTTCCATCGGCCGACGAAAAACCGGAGATCTTTTACTCAGAGAGCCTGATGGTGGTGCCACCGACTGTGCGTCGCTCTCGAAAAATCAGTGAAGGCAGTAGATTTCACTCAATGACCAAGCTTTCACTCAGTGGTGGTTGGTGCCACATTGCATAATCTTAAGCAGAAAAAGTCATTTAACGAGTTGGGTCGTTTTCATTGACCGATTTTGGGTCAGCAGTGCCAAGAGCCCGTCGACGGTTCCTGACCCTCCCAACACTCCACCAACATTCCATAGAAATCGAGACTTTCTGTGATAACAAAAGAATGACGACGAAAAAGCAAAAGTATTTGATCACATGTTGGAGCACCAAACCCACTGCTGCTATAAACCCACTCCTTCCGAAAAAAAAGGTGATTCTGTGTCGGAATGCTTGTCGGAACGCTTGTTATAGTGCGTCGGTGGGATAATAGGATCATATATAAAGGCCGGTGTGCATTGGTCGATTTCCTGTCACCGATCTACAGTCAGCAACCACCGACAGACTTTTGTTACTGCTCACCCAAAATTAGACGAATCAGCTCGTGAAATGACCCACAACTTTTCTGCTTAGATTATGCAATGTAGCACCACCCGCCACTGAGTGAAAACTTGGTCACTAAGTGAGTTAGTGATTATACCGACGCACAGTCGGTCGCACCACCGACAGACTTTCTGGGTAACTCAAAATAATCCCTGCTGTTTTCAAAAAAGGGCCTTGTCGTGTGGTTCGGGTTGCGGATCTGTCAACGCGTTGTCATTTTCTACTTCTAGCTTCCCTTCCATCCATCTGACAGGCCAGCCACTGGGCATGTCATGTACCTGTCAGTACTCAGTTCGCCAGTGTTCAGGTTCAGCATTGCCCTGTGAACCTACCCGACCTATCCGGAGACCTGGTGTTTACCTGTCAGTTACTCTCTTCTAATCCTACAACCCTTCTGTCAACTCATCATGTTCAGCCTTGGTTTTGCCTTTCCACTTGGCTAACCTTTACCTTTTAGCAAACCATTCACCCCTCTCATAAGATCTCACTCCCAAAGTCGTATTCTGTACTCTCACTACGCTATATGGAGAAGAATTATTTTAGGAGAACTCAATTTTCGTCAGCCACTGTAAAGTGACTTTTAGTGTAACAGCAAAATTCGAAACCTAGTCAACGATTTCTTAGCCCCAAAGTTTCATAATATGTCATCAATAATGGATATTTTCTATGCGATAAAGAAATCCGACGGTAGAACTGATGTCACGTTCATGTTGTTTAATCATTCGGCGTGGCAATTGCCTACTGGTATCTAACCTTGAAGCGCTAAAACTGTCACCTGGCATACAGCCCTTTATCTCGCCACCTCCACTTGGTGTAAGTCAGGGAAGGTCACACCCACCATGACCCTCCCCACATTCCCCGCAACTCCCACAGGAGACAGAGCCACTTGAGTCTCCTCCAGGGTCCCTGACGTCTCCGGAGGGATGTCCCGGAGGGGCCCACGTGAAAAATTCAGCGGGGTAAGATGAGGCGGCGCCGGGGCCGGGGCGGTATGCGGCCCGGGGGGCGTAAGTCAGCCGGGCCCCGGGGGATCCAACACGCCCAGAGGCCACTCACTTACCCCGCCACGGCACCCAGCGTGTGCTTTAACTTCACACTGTGAAGCTCTAAAGCCCAATGCCCATCTACCGATTTCGGAAGATTCATGTACCTTTGTCGGCGACAAACGGACAGTAATTTGTCTCAGCCAAGGCATCCTAAAGTGCCAGATCCACTAAGGCGATTTTCCATGCGAATTTGGGTTCGCAGCCGTTCGCAGTCGTTCGCAGACGTTCGCAGATGTTCGCAGACGTTCGCATGGACATGCAAATGCCTTGCGACAATATCTAATATATTAGATATCATCGCATGGGATTCGCACAGTCGCACGGATCGCAGACGCATTCGCATAGTCGCCTTAGTGGATTTGGCACTTAACGGAGTCGGCCGTAGTCGGTAGATGTAGGACAGCTAGGCAAGGGTGAGCCACCGATTAGTAGAAAGATTTGCTTAGGACTAATATCCACCAACCCCTCTCCTCAATGTCCGCAGATCGAGCAAAGAGTTACATAATTTGCCTGTGACAAGTTCACCGACTCCTATACGATTTGAAAACTAATCGCTTAACCCTGAATCGGTAGATGGGCATCAGGCTTAAGCTTGGAATATTACAGCTTCTGACGAAATGATTGGCGATTTTTAGCAGCCACACAATGTAATATGGTATGGGTGGTGTGAGCGGCAAATATGTAAGGTAAAAGATCGGGGCTATTGCTTATTATTTATGTTTGCACCCTCTAACAAAATTTTATTCCCTCTTGTAGAACTCACAACTCATTACAAAACCAACCTTTGTTTAATTGTTCTGCGACAATTCTGTTGGGAAGTATACTGCAAAAATATAAACGAAATTGTGATTAGTCGGCCACTCTTTTTGTTTCCGCTTCGCAAAATTTGTTTTTAAAAATCTGTCAGTGCCGAAAGATTAATCGGACATCAAAATATGGCAAAACTGGACAGGTGGAAATAGGCCTATATAGTCAACAACTTATGTTCAAGTTTTGTAGTAAGATATGGTCGCATAATACAAACAACACTTTGTGTACGTATGTTACGAAATCCATCAAAAATATTTGTCTTTACTTTGCAATTAGAATAATTACGAACAAAATCTTGCCATGGTTTTTGGCATAAAACAATCAATTCAAGAAAATAACCTTTTTGCAGGGCGAATCAAAGACGCAAAACAATTAGCGTGAAATGAGAAATTGCAAACACCTTTTTTACTCATTACCACAAGGTGTTTTATTTGATTGCTTTCAATTTGTTGTTTTCCAAGAATTGAATCCTTTTTGATGTTTGCGAGGTTGGTCCTCTTGACCTTATACCTGCGCCGGAGTTTCGTTTTACTGTCTGGCACTGGGCCTGCACGTAACATGGATAAACTTTAATGTCAACTCTTGACAGCATGCTGACATTTCATGTAAGAAGGACATTTGATAATCACTCAACAACACTCATTCTGACCGAGCTCTGATGTTCACTTGAAAAAAAAACGGACGGCGGGCAATCAAGCCCACAATGTCCTGCAATTCCATTTGATATGAAGAAAGTTGAAACAGTCACAATGAAAACTAAATAGCCTATGACACTGATACCCGGGACACACCAAGCGAGTGTCGGCAGCGATCTCTGGAATCACCAACACAAATTGGCGTGTATGTGAGATATTATTTCATAGTAATATCTCCTGCCTATAATTTAGCACCTTGGAAGCAATAATCAGGTGAAATATGAAATAATAGCTCACATATGAGCCATTTTGCATTGGCGATTACATTTCTCGTTTGGTGTGTCTCCGGCTTGGGTAAGGTCTTATCATTCTTCCCACATCTCGCTTCTGTCTCCTCCTTCCTCCCTCAAAGCTACGATATCCTTTCAACCATCGCTACTCTTTCCCCTCATTCAACTGCGCAGTTACGTTAAATTATAATGAGGAACCCGCTGCCGTGCCTATAATACAGGTGTTTCAATTAAACACCACCTAAAGGCAAACGCACACATAGCGATATTTATATCGCAAGCATATCGCAAGGAGAATATCTCAAGGGGAGGGTGGTTTTTCGCAGCAGGGGAGGGGAAAAAGTCGCCGTAAAATGTAACTAGGGCTTCGGCCTGCACAGCTGGAGGCGGGCCTCATACCTCAAGGCATTTCATGGCACACCTAGCGATATTTTGTTGAGATATTACCTGCTTGACCAAGGTACAATATCGCTAGGAGGGCTGCTGACGCAAAAGGGGGTGCAAAAGGGGTGGTGCAATATCGCAAGGCTTCCATGGCACACTTGGCGATATTGTACCGGGAAAACATCGCAAGGGGACTTTTACGGCGACTTTTTGCTTGCGATATGCAACAGTCGCTATGTGTGCGTTGGGCTTTACGGTGAATTCTTTAATAAGGCCTCCGCTTGGACAAACACGGCTGAGTCCGGCCTCTTGACTGTATATAGAGACACACAGCAATCACACCTAAAGTGTGAACGGTGGGTGTGGTTACAGGAGAGTGGTTTTTTGACGGATTGGACTGCTGGAACAATCTAGGGCATTGTCTGGCCAGTCTAAACTTCTAAGCAGTCTTAACAAGTCTTGGCAGTCTAAACCTCATAGTTGACAATTAGCTTGTTTTCAACTTGGAAAAAAGCTAAGCATATGATAGCTAGGCCTCTCGGCGGGGTGTAAAATGAAACCAGATACTACCAGATCGAAGTGTTTGAGCCTGTTTTCACCCGAATATACCCTTAACCCTTTAAGGACGAAAGATTCCTTGCGGCATCAACCAGTCCAGGCCGAATGATGCCTCAAAGCATCCTTTCTCCAAAATGTATAAACTTGTTTTTAACAAAGAAATATTGGATCAGTAAACATAATTTTCAGAGAATGTAGGAATAACATTATATTTGATGTTTTAAGCAAAAGAACAAATCATATGAATGATAGCATATCATTATCAAGTGATACGACAACCAAATAATGGGATCAAACAACAATATCTTCGTCTCCTAGCGGTAAATATGGACACTATAGTCCGTCCTTATGCCTATAGTCCTGCCAAAGGCGCCCGTCCTTAAAGGATTACACTGCATGAACATCATTATTTTACATATGGATGCGCCTGGCGTATATAAGTAGGTATTTTGCGTATACAAGGTCGTCCAATTCCCCGGTGTATGTATACACCTCATCTGTAGGCGTATATAAGCATCCAGTGAAGAGGGCTTCACTGAGAGCGGGCGAGGGGGGGGGGGGGGGAGGGTGGCAGGGGGAGGGCTTCCTACTGGGAACACCTGTATACTTCTACCAACACAAACGGGCGGGAGGCGGTGGGGGGAGAGGATATTTCCTCTCATATACGCCGGGTGTGAAATACAGCCAAGACGCGTCCGTCTATATGGCCTGGGCGTACACATATATATATATATATATGAAAAACAAGTCAATATTCAGCCAATACATGCACTTCCGCGATGGCGTATATATGAATAAAATAGTGGTTTTCGTGCAGTGTTAATCAGTAACAGATTGTTGCCGTTACTACCAGGACAAGACCGACATGCAGCAAGCTAGATGGAACAGACTCTTAACCAAGAAGATACGGTGGGACACTGGCGTGGGGCAAGAAAGGATCTATTGCCTCCTCTGGCAGTGGGAGCGAGGCGGCGAGGCGGCGGCGAGGCCGGCGGCGAGGCCGGGGGCGGCGGGAACCATCTGGAGATCACGGAGTTCTCTCAATTGATCTCCCGCCCGGAGACGGTGAGGTGGTGAATTGGGGTTAAGTGGGTGCAGTGCTGGGCTCTGTGACCGTGGAGCAGTGAATGGAGTCAACCTGCATTGTGACGCGCGTGATGCTGGGGTCACACTCTGCTGTGTGACGACCTAGTTTGGCAACCAACCCCTTCTACGCTATAGGGGTTGGTCGGGTTGAATCACATACGGTATCCCTCTGTCTTCCCCTCAAACCAAATTCCTTTGTTCTATGCTTACTCTAAAAGCAGACATACATAATATGAAATATTCATAGCTAACAAATTGATAAATGCAATATACACAGGAAAGAAATAAGAAAACGGAAAATTGGCTTCGAGGTTATGACATGACACACTCTCCAATCAGTACGAAAGATCTGGTTGGAGAGTAACAAACTGGTGCCGCTACTGGGTCAAGGTGGCCGCCTATCTAACCCGACCAGAGCTAATTTTGTGTAGCTCTGGTTGCCAGTGTATGTGACGACCATACCTTCTGTTCCAGGGAGATGTGCATGCCAGGAAGGCGTTGCTCGAGTTATTCGGGTATCGTTGGCTATAATTGGATCGCAATTTTACTTTTACGATTACATTAACGGTCCGATTAAAAAAGCGTTGCTCCCGTAATATCGGGTCGCATCCCTATATTCGCGCAGTATCGCTAGTTTTTATGATGTGATAGCGATACAACAATTCTGGTGGTGTGGTTTCCTATTTCGTTCAGTTCGAAGAACAAGGTGCAGAGGTAGATAGGCAACAAACCCCTGTCTGCGCTGAGCCGTTTTTAACCTACAGCGATATGATCTGCCACGGAATGTAGGTCCGCGTAAAAAAACCGTTAAAAGCCATATTCTACGCAGCGATGTGGGTATGCGATTATGATGCAATCTGCTAAATTTCAGGAGCAACGTTTAGGGCCAGCGCAATATTATAGAATGTGCTCGGATATAACTCACCCCTTCCATAAAATCTCACACTCTCTAAGTGGTATTCTGTATTCCAGTCCAATTAAAGCCACTAGAGCGCCAAGTACACAGTATTCCTCCGAGGTGACATCATTGAGATTATAGGAATCTCTGGGTTGCATTGATGTACGTGTTTAGCACGGGAAGCAGGCCAGTGGATTATCAAGGCTCTAAGCCTAGTTCATTAAGAATTCTTCTCCCATATAGCGTAGTAAGAACCTTGTATAGAATACCACTTAGATAGTGTAATATCAGAACAGAATTTGTAAAAAAAAGTCCCCAACATATCGAGGCAAAATGACTTGGAACAAGCTTGATAAAGAAATAACAACTGCTCCATCCCAAAACTGTTTCAAGAAAAGATTAAAGTCTGCCTTTAGCATACCATAAAAACTATTTCAGATCAATAAACTAGAATTGAAATAAGAATTGGTATAAACACAGTGGATTCCAGCCCAAAATAAAAAAAAATATATATATATATATATTTATATATATATATAATATAAAATAAAATATCATCTATCTATAAAGTGTGGTCTTGTGGTCTGGTGGCACGGAACCAAAGTCGTATGGTGTGCTGAACATTGCCTGGTACCAGCTGGCAAATCATCATCATTATCTCACCCATTACCTAAGGTGGAGGGTATCTCTTGTTTATTAATTGTAAAGCAAACTTAAATTATACTATGTGGAAATGTAGATTTCGTTCCAAAACATGTTATGTGGAGAACACTGTACACGACATGAATGAAATACCATCCCTGTGATGACTTTATGCGCAATAAAAAAACAACAAAAAAACCTTATAATATGAGAGGGGGGCACCACTCCATTTTGCATATTCACTTCATCTGTAAGTACAAGAATTTCACAAACTTCGCAGCACACCGGGCAACAGGTGAGCTGCTCAGTGAGCAGTTGGCGAGCTGCTCGCACCATCCCACTGCTGGCGCTGCTGCCATGACTCGTTCTCACCATCGAGCAGCTCAGAGAGGGACTCAGCCTAGAGGCGGGCATATTCCCGAGTAGCGAGAACCACCCTGTGAGGCCCAGCCGTGAGCTGCTCCCTGCCCATAGACGATCTGCTCACTGAGTAACTCACTCAATGGATAAGGCGGCCACGTGACCTACACTAGCGACACCTGCGGGGGGAACTGAGGGTGAACGATACACAGGTATGTAGTTTTTACTCACACCACCCGGCTGGCTTATGTGTGTTAGTAGAGTAAAAGGTGGGGTGGAATGTGAGACCTATATATTGATTTTACCGGGTAAAATTATTCATCGTTCCATCTTAAATTGGTTTTTTTAATCAATTTTATTGGGAATTGCATACATACCTGTGGTATGGATGTTAAAGCTATTTTGTAACAATACCTGTATGTCTACATAAGGACCAATAAAAGAATCTATATGAAAAAAAAATTAAAACCGAATTCGGCAATATTGCCGTTCCTTAATTCTTGACCATAGATACAGGAGGACTCAACATTATTCATATATGGGTATATTAAGCAGTATCTTCACCACTGGGAGACCGAGATTAAAACCACAGTTAAGTTCTAGAAACATACGCTACCTCCCTGCCACGCAATACACAAGCCAATAGCCTGCCACGTGAGGAATTCCAAAACAAGGGACGGCAAAATCGGTTTAAATTATTGCCGGCCGACGGAACAGTGATTGGAAAACATAATTCAGATAACTTGTTCCCAATTAATTGGATTTTGAAGCGTGGAAAGGGCAGTTGTGCGTGCGTGTGTGGTGAGGTGTTTTTTTTGTTTTTTTTGTCTTTGCTCGGGCCGCCGACGAGTTAATCAGGAGCAGCTCGCGGACTGTAAACTCCAATAATCGTCCGGCGTTAAGCGCCTCTCTCTCCGGGGCGAATCGCTGCGGTAAGACAGGCCTCCGTCTGTACCTTAACCCTTCAAGAGCCACACATCATTCACCATATACCCATACTATAGCAGGCACCAGAACCAATTTTGGCCTTTGCATGGCCGGCTTTTGTAGTAAATATTATTCAAACAGTAGAAAATCCACAGAAAACCAGACAAGCTGATTCTTGTTACAGTTGGTTTATTGGGGGTAAAGTAACATCCAGATAAGGGGCAGTTGGTGGGAAGTTGTGCGACGTTTCGTCTGCTTTAGTCAGACCTCTTCAGGTTAAAGTCAATATTATTAAAAGAAATTACAAATATAAAAATTCCAGTAAATCTGTTTTTTTTTATCAGAACTTTTTGATACTTTAAGGACTTACTGGCAACACTTAGCCAAATATGTCATATAATTTTCATGATTCTGCAATAATTTTTTCACAAAAGTTACAAAGGAACAAATACAGACTGGTTCATCCATTCCATATGGAAATGCCATATGGCATTGTCCTGCCATGGCCAGGGGAATGTCATATGGCATTGCCCTTCCAGAATGGGTTAAAGGCTGTCATCATCGTTCTCCGCCGTTTTAATTACATCTAGGGATTAAATTGGCGGCAACATCGTTTTACACTTATTGGTGGCGTGGGTCCTTGCCGCGACATGTCGTGTTAAAGACTTGCCGGATCCTCTCGCTAAAAGAAGACACATTTCTCAATAGAAAAGCCCGCGTGAGAGTCAGCGGAAACAGATCAAACTGGATTTTCTTGCTATTCGTGGCGTGCTGGCTGACATTCGCGGGGAGTTCCTGGAATAAGTTCCTCGCGACATGATTTACGTGTTTGTTTGTCGTCTTGAGGGAAATAGCTTGTAATTGTTGTCCTATGGAATCCTCCTGAATGTATCTTTATCCCAACCGTCATATAAATCTCCATAGACTTTGTATAGTGTAACTGTATGCCACGGTTATGCCATAAAATATTGTTATGCCACAGATGATATATGAAGTAAATAACATCTGATGGGGTAGGATAAAATCTAAACGTCACTCAATTTCATATAATTGTTTTCGTGGCATTTGTTGTCTTCAGCCACAGAAATCACTCAGCTCGGCTTTGTAATATCATTCTGCAAAGGCAACTTACGCCATATAAAAGATCCTATGAAATTTTGTAATGTTTCTTGATAATACTATAGGAGGTAAATGAATGGCGTCGCTGGGCTGAGAAATAAAAATTTAAAAAAACTCCCTGAATGTGAGAGGGATATTAGTTATAACATAAATATTCTAGTAATTTAGTTATACGTATTCACCATGCTGGGAGCCTATGCCATACCGCGTCATGTTGAAAAACATTTACTTAATGAGTTCATAGGACGAGTTGAGTAACCGTTTATGAACGAAACAAGTTTTGATAATATTGTGCTACATTTTTTTCTGTATATTTTCTACGTTTCATGTATTTCTGTGTTGTTAATCATTCAATACACTGCTACACTCGCCTGCGCCTATTGTGTATGAAGGTATTCATTTACACACAGACATACTTGTTTGAAAGGGATACCAATGCAATAGAATACGGAAACAGGGTTACTGTGGCTGTACGTGATAAATATGCACTGAGATTGACGATTAAACGAACCGATGCCGATGGCAGTGGTTCGTTCTATTGTCAAATTTACCAAGTATTCATTACATACAGACACAGTATTCCTGTTTTCGTATTATTATATACCTTAAGATATCCAATTTTTAACTTTGCTTCTGGGCGAGTTTTTTTTTTTTTGGCACCGTACATGCCCCGTACGCCACATACCTACCCCGTACGTCACCTAGGTGTCGTACGGATATAGGTACGACATGGGTAGGAGCATGCCATATGTGTAGGATATACTACAACAGGTATAGAATAACTAGGAGCAAAAAGGATGTTCATCATGGATGGATGAGCGTGCAATTATAAATGAATAACAATTAAAAGGTTTGGGTTAGATTCAGTCTATGGATAGTTTTCTGTAACCCCCTTGCACCCGGTCAACTGCTATTTCTTCATCTGCCTGACCCTGAGACACTGGCTCCCTGCTCTGTTCTCACTACCACAGTGAACAGCATGCAAATAGTAAAGGGATAGTTTTCTGGAAGCACACCGACAGTTCAATGTGACCACTCTAAACTCTAGATGATGTATTTAGCGCGTGCAAGCACGCTCTAATAACGATTTTTAACTGTGTGACTTACCAGCAGAGGTACATAATGGAAAGATCACCATACCTTCTTTGAAAGATTTTTCCCTGTACAGTAATGGAACTGCAGCGTTATAGCATGCCACTGTCTTTCTCTAAGTATGGGTGGGTAGAACTTGAACTACTGCCTCAAAGTATTACACTGCTCTCGCTTTGCTTTCTGAAACTTGCAACATAAAATGTCAATCTCACTTCAGGTTTATTCATAAGTATGATATAACTATAGATGTTCAGAAACGAGCATCAAATGAAGTACCCGGCAACATATCTTTGCAAATACTAGAGGCCTTATTTTCTTTGTTTACGAAATGGCGAAACAATATAGCCATCATGAGATAAAGTAGAGACAACTCAGAGACCCAAATGAAATCTCGAGAGACTAGAAACAGATTACTAAATTCGGATATGTCGCAGTAAAATGTATACAAAGATCTAGCAAACTGTTGCAAGCTCTTCCATGCCCTAGTGCCACTTTTTATATGATTCTTTCTCTTTACTATATCGTTTATTCATAATTCCTAAACTGCTTCTAAATAATAAGCGAGAAACACAATAAGATATTTTGTGCGCCATCGCAATTCATCAATTATGAATATTCAGAAAGGGTCGACGTTTTTTGTCGAAATGGATATCTAGTACTATACATAAAAAATGTATTAAAGTTTGGCTCAGTATATCCCACAGGGCTACTTCCATCCATATGACACATGCTCCGTTATACTCCCCATTCATTTTGAGCATGCACATTGGCAGCCTTCGTCGATGGCCTTGTATGCCCGCTGCCGATTATTGACGTATCCTTGACTCTGATAAATCTGTCAGTGTTTATATCGCATCTGACGGACATATCTTTGGCGGGTTTTTTTTTACAGAACTTCTTGACAAAAGTGTCGCTGATCAATTGAACACGTGCACAGACTGATTCTGTTTGTCTTTTGCAGTCGGTTGGATATGAGTTTAAATGGCTGCTAAATTTATCATTTATTTTGTCGCAAGGTGGACATATACAGCTCGCATTTCCATTGGCTGACATAAATGGCAGCGATTTTGAAGTTCCCCTAAAAGTCTGTCAGTGCTACCACCGACTGTGTGTCACTATCAATTAATCGGTGAGAGTATTAGTTTTAACTCACTGACCAAGTTTTCTCTCAGTGTTCACGGTTTAAAGACTTTTGGTGCTACATTGCATAATCTAAGCAGAAAAAAATATTGGTTATTTTCTAGCTGGGTCGTTTCCATTGACTGATTTTGCGTTAGCGTCGCTAAACGTCCATCGGTGGTTCCTTGTTGTAGATCGGTGACGGAAAATCGACCAGTGGAAAAGGGCTTTGTGTGTTTCTACTGCTTAGCTTTAGCAGAACAACAGGAAGTTGTATGGTTCATTTGGTTATTTGACATTGACTCCATAGATACAATGAATACAAGGGTGATTTCTCTAGGAATATTTCACCCTTTCTTCATGTATGATATAGTTTCAAGCTGTTTAGCAAAATATGAAAAAAAATATTAACAGGCTATGGTGGGAATTTACACTCACTGACAAAAATCGGAAGCAAACCAAGGTCTGAAAGGACAAGTATATGGTTGTAAAGGCTATCGTTCCCAGTTCCGATAGATAGCACCCTGCATGTTTTACCATTATCCAACCCCTGATATAAAATACCAACTTGTCATTGTGAAACCATAATCCACGATGCCTCATATACGGTGTTGCTTATGCCACTAGTAGCATACGAGGTGTTAAACACGTGACCCAAGTATTAACCAATCAGCACTCAGAACGTGAGCTACTTCGAAAAAAGTTCCGGCTGCATTCACAAATACAAATTGCCAACAAATATGCACCTCTGCAACTTACACTATAACAAAGCCGGTACCCACATAGCAAAGGGATAGTTTTTGCATGTTCTCAGTCTATATTACCTCTCTGAACCTTTAAAGATGAACCACGACAATTAAGCTCCCCACACACTAATGACATGCATGCCATTCAGCCATACAGCTGGGTGTATCCCACCTCCCTGGTCGTGGTGCGGCGTGAGGAATATATATATTTTTTTCAAAGGATTTTATTTTCATGAATTCGAATACAGGATTCGTTCTTCCATTCACAAAAAAATGGGCAGATATATAAGTAATTTACATACATAATATAAATAATTTGTGGTGAGAGACAGGTGAAACCCGACCTTTTTAGAGTGTAAGTGAGATATCTTTTCACATCAACATATTCAATCATTATGTACTCAGACTACCTGTCTTAGTATTTCATTATCGATGAAACAGTATTACAGTTGTTGTATGATTCACATTCAATAGAAAATAAAAAATATATATCAGTATTTACCCTTACTTTGATGACTTCAGTGTCAGTATTTTACAATTTAAATAAAAAAACTGCCTTCTTAAATTCCTTCTTTGAGCCTGTTTTTTTGATAAATTGTGTCTAACGAATTCCAAATTGATATCCCTTGATAGATAGCTGATTTCCGGTACTTTTCTTTTTTGGGCGGTTCAATAACAGATTCTCCTTTTTTGTTGATTTTGTATTTCGCCTATTGTTACCTACATATAATATTTTCTTTAAAGCACTGGTTCTATACAGACTACGTACTATCCCCAACATTACCAGTGATGTGTGGCAGGTACACTGACCGCTCTACACACAGGTCTGCTCTCACTGTGTGAGGGGCGCGCCTTGTATATTTTTTATAACATCCTTAACCCTTTAAGGACGGCTACCTGGGGCCTAGCTACTTCCATAAGGATGGGTGCTGGTGGCAGTCTGTTTGGCTAGAGAACGGCCACATAATAGGTAAAACTGATATCCAACTTTGCAATCATGCAATATGATACATAATCATAAATATTTTATTTCCTTTTAATAGAAATACTAAATATGATGTTATATCTACATTTTCTTAAGAGTTCATGAATATTGCTCTATTATTTCTTTGTTAAAACATTTTTGTTAATATTGAGACAATGATGCCTCCAGGCATCATGCGTCTTTAGTGAGGTGATGCCTCCAGGCATCATGCGTCCTTAAAGGGTTAAGACGTAATTGCTTCATATCAGCTTTAAGCAGCGTATCTGGGCGTATTTCCCACTCCCAAGAGAGACTCATAAGCACTGCTTTTAAGTACACGTTCAACAAACCTCGCAGCTCGATTACTATATAGCTTTTTATATATCATCATGAATAAAAAAAACTGGCTTCCTGTAATGACCTAAGAATTCGGGGTTACAGTAAAACGTGACAAGTGACAGGCTCCCCTGACGCGGAGTGATAGGCCTATTTAAACACGCGGACGGACGAGGCAGTTTACAGCTGGTTGCATGGTGCTCCCTTATAAAAGATCACCTCAAAGTTTAACCTAAACCCATCCATCTCTCTGCCGATGAATAAAACTTGGTGATTTAAAAAGGCGAAATCGTCCAGGAGGTCGAAAAGAAATACACCAGGAAAAATCTCCAGGGATCACTGGCTGCCCTCCCGTAAGCCCCTATTAATCGTGCCAGCTCTCTCCCCTCTATAGGCCGTTTATATCTTAAAAACTTAGTAGCAGTGTGTATCTCACTTTTCTTTAACCATTCATGTAACTTTTCTTTAGCATTTCTTTACAAGGTATGATCTCAATCTAAATGACCTTTTGCAATGTAAAGTTGATGTAGCCCTGGGCTGGTTTAATCCTTCTAAAGCTTTTTTTTTCGATTCATACATTACAAGCCTATATATCTAAAACCTAGCTCTCTGAACATTGCCTTATTCATAGATACCTATGACCGAACACTCTATACTTACATAACGCTGAACATTGCTTTATTATTGCCAAAGTTGCCCCTCAAAAAAAATTCAAAAATCTGGTAACCCCAGACAAAAGTTGCCAACCCTGTGTTACTTTTTTCTGGTCAATGCTCATTGTCCATACTTCGACCTAAGGTGGTCTGGTAGCTTATTTCCAGATATGTTAAAATGTTTGGTGTTGAAAATCAAACTTGGGTTTTTAGGAATGAGAAACAACCATTCAGACAGAATCTGATTCCTATACAAGGTAACATATACGCTTTATATCAGATTATAACATTATCTGTGCAACCGATTAATTAATTCATAGTTTTAGGATATTAGCCGTGTCAATTCGGTACATTCTTTCAAATGATTTTAATTGGTTTCTATACGTTCAGTACACATGTTACAATTACAAAGTGCATCTATTTTATTCTAGGCATACTTCCCTTTATTATTATCCCGATACAAAGTTTCCAAAGAAAACACAAAGGTAGTGTATATCGACACACCTGACGCATTCATACAGATATGTTTTATATAGTTTGCGAGAAAGTATACGTGCTTAATGAAAAGTAATGCAGACCTATCCCTAAAAGGTGGACAATAATGAAAATATAGACTGGTTCAAGATAAAAGAGGTCAAGATATGCTAGTATATATGCTGGGATGTTACTATATCGCGTCGACTCCTCAGAACATACAGTCGTTTGTATCTGATACTATAGGCAATAGAGTGTACTGTTGCTCACGATGATCTCTTTGTTTTGTTGAACCCATATTTGTCGCACATTTATTCACTTAACTATTTCTAATTTCCGTGCGTATTCATACAAAGAGCTGTTCGCATACACAGTATCAACTTGTCTCTAATACAACATAGTGAGCGTTATATCTATGAGCGAATGGGGATATAGGTTAGTCAACTACAATGAGGATAGATTATCAAGAGCAGGTTAATATTTGTTTTTGTCATTCAGCATTGCAAATTTAAGAAAAGACAGAATGACCATTCATTTTCTCACGTACTTTCTTTCCTGGGGAACTTTTTATTATTTTCACAAGCAATTATAGCGATTCGTATTCTCCTCGGTAGCGATCTCGAGACTATAGGGCACAGAGTGATTGCTAGTTTCGCCATCATCCGCCAGGAAATCTAAAGATAGCGCCACTATAGTCGGGGGCCCACCTCTACTATCCTCTAATCTATAATAATCTATGGCAAGCCACAAAATATATTTTCAATAAAATTGGCGTTTCCTTTGGCGTCAGGGGGGGGGGGGAGATGGCTGCCTCTATAACACAATATCTATGTGCCCTTTACGTTAACATTGACAGGCTCGTATATAATCATAAACAAGCTGCCTTTCAGAGAGCAGGATTTACAAGTGCCTGGAGTCGGGAGGAGGCCCTTCTTTATGTGGGTGCCTCCTGACACGGCGCAGTGTTTGTCCCGGTCGTCGGGCGGGGGTCTGCCCTCCTACTCCGGGGGAGGCTGGCATACAGTCGGCAAACATGGGTGGACAGCCTATCTGTCACGGCCAGCCCCCGCCGCCCGGCACTTACAACCTTACACCGGCACAACACACGCCTGGCCGGTCAGCCCGCCATGTCATGCCCGATAATAGCCCGCTAATCGGCTGGTTTCACCCCCATAAGGCCTGTTTCCATCAGCCGATTTCCCGTCATCGATCTGCAGTCAGGAACTGCCGACTGATTTTGGGCACTGCTGACCCAAAGTCGGTCAATGGAATTCACCCACAACTTTTTCTGATTAGATTATGCCAGCACAACACACCCCTGGCCTTGTCAGCCCACCCGTTTCCATTGGCCAATTTCCCATCACCGATCTGCAGTCAGGAACCACTGACGGATTTTCGGCACTGCTGACCCAAAGTCGGTCAATGGAAACGACCCAGCTCATTAAATGACCCACAAAATTGTCTGCTTAAATTACGCCGGCACAACACACACCTGGCCAGTCAGCCTGCCGTGTCATCCTGATAATAGCCCGCTAATCGGCCGGTCTCACCCCCTAAGGCTCGTTTCCATTGGCCGATTTCCCGTCACCGATGTAGAGTCAGGAACCGCCGACAGATTTTGGGCACTGCTGACCCAAAGTCGGTCAATGGAATTCACCCACAACTTTTTCTGATTAGATTATGCCAGCACAACACACCCCTGGCCTTGTCAGCCCACCCGTTTCCATTGGCCGATTTCCCATCACCGATCTGCAGTCAGGAACCACTGACGGATTTGCGGCACTTCTGACCCAAAGTCGGTCAATGGAAACGACCCAGCTCATTAAATGACCCACAAAATTTTCTGCTTAAATTACGCCGGCACAACACACACCTGGCCAGTCAGCCTGCGGTGTCATCCTGATAATAGCCCGCTAATCGGCCGGTCGCACCCCCCATAAGGCCCGTTCCCATTGGCCGATATCCTGTCACCGATATGCAGTCAGGAACCACCGATGGACTTTCGGCACTGCTGACCTTAAGTCAGTCAATGGAAATGACTGTTTGTCACACAGCTTTTTCTGCTTAGATTACGCAATGTGGCACCACCAACCACTGATCGAAAGCTTGGTAACTAAGTGAAAACTTATACACTCACCGATTTTTCGAGACCGACGCACAGTCGGTGGCACCACCTACAGACTTTCTGGGTAACTCAAAAACACTCTACTTCATGTTTACAATTCAATTTTCAGGTATTTTTGAATCTCAATTTTCATCTCGTATTTTTAAATATACAAAAATGCTCTTCAACATTAATCAATTCGTTATCGTCATTATGAAGTAATGATACATGTATCATAATGAACTGTCAACATGGCTATTATTTGCATTTTAACTAATAAACTTTTGTCTGGTAACATGTATCAAAACTCCTGTGAGTCTAGTTTACACCGTGTAATCAGGAAGAAAAATACTGAAATCATAACTTTCATGGCCAGAATAAACCAAACAATCCACTAGTATCATGAACTAAAAGTTAAATAGACGGTGGACCGATAGAGTTAGATGAGAACAGTTTCGACAAACTGAGTACAGTTTTTCATTTTGCTCAATATTTTGTGAAATCCAAGTGAACCAAAGGTAATTGCCGTCTGCGGGATTGGCTGGCTGAGATATATCTAACTCTGTATATAGTTACAAATACATGATTAGAAAGCATGTCCTCTTATTGAGATTGATAACAGCCTGATCCTAATAAGTAAACGGAAACTCTTTTGAGGGATATCCTACAATTGTCAATGGATACACTTGGTGGTTTCAGAACATCTATAATAAAGATATCAGTCCAAATTGTCTGCAGGTTGTCGTCATGCTATAGGTTAAAAGGGTTAACATACATTTAATCGATTTTTGTTTAAAATGTACTGAAAAAGTGTTTTTCTTCATTTCGTTCAAAAACAATTAGGGTGGCCTATATTTTCATAATATTCATATATGTAGCACTTCACAAATGATTAAACCTATGCAAGGTTGAAGAAAACGGCAAGGGCTTTCATATTTCAAGATTTGAATTCTTATGTATTCCTTTATGATATTACTCGTCAGATAAAAAAACTGGCATGGCTACCTCTACCGTTCCAATCATGTAAGTGTTTTTATACATATGAAGGATGTACGTGATATCGGGCTACTGCCTAGCCTGTGATACAAGTGGGTCAGTATTAAAAGAAATCTGGATGTACTCTTTAACCTGGGATCTAAGTGGGTTAGGAGTAGAGGAGATCAGGATTTGATGTGTCCGCAGGGATGGATCAGGGATACAGGGGATCGGGATGTTTTGCGCATGGGGGGGGGTGGGGGTGATAAAAGTCGTTCAAGAAAGAGTCCAGGAGATTGGGGTTTGATGTGTATGCTGAGATGTAAATCGGTAAGAAGTAATGGAGATCATGATGCACTGGGCAGGCTGAATGAGTATCAGAAGGTGCATTGACCAGGTTGTGGGAGAATCAGAAGATGCACTGTGCAGGTGGGGGTAGGATCAGAAGGTGCACTGGGCAGGCTGTGGGTAGGAAGGATCAGAAGGTGCACTTGGCAGGTGGTGGGAGGATCAGAAGGTGCACTTGGCAGGTGGTGGGAGGATCAGAAGGTGCACTGAGCAGGCACTGGGAGGATCAGGAGATGCACTGGGCAGGCTGTATGTAGGATGAGAAGGTGCATTGAGCAGGTTGTGGGAGAATCAAAAGGTGCACTGAACAAGCTGTGGGAGAATCAGACGGTGCACTTGGCAGGTGGTAGGAAGGATCACAAGGTGCACTGAGAATGTTGTGGGTAGGGAGGATCAGAAGGTGCACTTGGCAGTATTATTTTTATTATAATTTTCATTATTCATACTGCCTGATCGTCAACTATTGCTGGTTTTAGATGATCAGACAGTCCAGTGCGAATTCATATACATAGAGCAGATGTATGACAATAGTATTCGGAGTGTCTCTAACAAATAGAAAATTTGAGTTTATCAATCCTTCCGAGATTTGGTATTCTAAGTGTGATGTAATTTTCTCCTAATAGTACAAATCTGGTAATATTCTTTGCCATGTACGTCCGTCTCTAGTTCAATGAACCAGATGAGCCTTGTGCAATATTTTGCATTTTGTGGGAGAATCAGAAGGTGCATTGAGCAGGTTGTTGGTAGGGAGGTCCAGGAGGCATTGTCCTGAGACTATAGTACTGCTTAACATACATTAGTTTCAGTTAAGCAGGTTGTTGGTTGGGAGGTCCAGCAGGCATTGTCCTGAGACTATAGTACAACTTAACATACATTAATCCCAGTTAGGCAGGTTGTTGGTAGGGAGATCCAGCAGGAATTGTTCTGAGACTATAGTACTTATATTGAACGTCCTGACCATGCTGTACAAGACACAGAATGAGATGGTAATTTACGGTTTGTATGGACCGAGGCATTTATGCCGAGTTCCGTACAAACGGTAAATTATCATCGAGTTCTGTGACTTGTACAAGCATGGTTGGACGGTATATATTTACTATATACCCTAAATTTTAAAAAAAAATCATTAATTTAATTTTTAACAAGCAATATGTTAATAAACGTGTATTGCAAGGTGGTCCATATTTTAGTATACGGACCAGTGGTCTGTACAGTATTTTTACGTCATATGCCGAAACGGTGCGTATTTACAGTGGGCTATATACGGCATGGGTATATAGTACTACTTAACATACATTAATTCCAGTTAAGCAGGTTGTTGGTCGGGAGGTTCAGGAGGCATTGTCCTGAGACTATAGTACTACTTAACATACATTAATTCCAGTTAAGCAGGTCGTTGGTAGGGAGGTTCAGGAGGCATTGTCCTGAGACTATAGTACTACTTAACATACATTTATTTCAGTTAAGCAGGTTGTTGGTAGGGAGGTCTAGCAGGCATTGTCCTGAGACTATAGTACTTCTTAAAATACATTAATTCCAGTTAAGCAGGTTGTTGGTCGGGAGGTTCAGGAGGCATTGTCCTGAGACTATAGTACTACTTAACATACATTAATTCCAGTTAAGCAGGTTGTTGGTAGGGAGGTTCAGGAGGCATTGTCCTGAGACTATAGTACTACTTAACATACATTAATTCCAGTTAGGCAGGTTGTTGGTAGGGAGGTTCAGGAGGCATTGTCCTGAGACTATAGTACTACTTAACATACATTAATTCCAGTTAAGCAGGTTGTTGGTAGGGAGGTTCAGGAGGCATTGTCCTGAGACTATAGTACTACTTAACATACATTAATTCCAGTTAGGCAGGTTGTTGGTAGGGAGGTTCAGGAGGCATTGTCCTGAGACTATAGTACTACTTAACATACATTAATTCCAGTTAAGCAGGTTGTTGGTAGGGAGGTTCAGGAGGCATTGTCCTGAGACTATAGTACTACTTAACATACATTAATTCCAGTTAGGCAGGTTGTTGGTAGGGAGGTTCAGGAGGCATTGTCCTGAGACTATAGTACTACTTAACATACATTAATTCCAGGTAAGCAGGTTGTTGGTTGGGAGGTCCAGGAGGCATTGTCCTGAGACTATAGTACTACTTAACATACATTAATTCCAGTTAAGCAGGTTGTTGGTAGGGAGATCCAGCAGGCATTGTCCTGAGACTATAGTACTTATATAGAACGTCCTGACCATGCTGTACAAGTCACAGAATGAGATGGTAATTTACGGTTTGTACGGACCGAGGCATTCATGCCGAGTTCCGTACAAACGGTAAATTATCATCGAGTTCTGTGACTTGTACCAGCATGGTTGGACGTTTTATATTTACTATATACCCGAAATTTAAAAAAAAATCATTAATTTAATTCTTAACAACCGATATGTTAATAAACGTGTATGGCAAGGTGGTCCGTATTTAGTGTACGGACCAGCGGTCTGTACAGTATTTTTACGTCATATGCCGAAACGGTGCGTATTTACAGTATATACGGCATGGGTATATAGTACTACTTAACATACATTAATTCCAGTTAGGAAGGTTGTTGCTAGGGAGGTCCAGGGGGCATTGTTCTGAGACTATAGTACTACTTAACATGTATTCATTAATTTCAGTTAAGCAGGTTGTTGGTAGGGAGGTTCAGGAGGCATTGTTCTGAGACTATTGTACTACTAAACATACATTAATTTCAGTTAAGCAGGTTGTTGGTAGGGAGGCTCAGGAGGCATTGTCCTGAGACTATAGTACTACTTAACATACATTAATTCCAGTTAAGCAGGTTGTTGGTAGGGAGGTCCAGGAGGCATTGTCCTGAGACTATAGTACTACTTAACATACATTAATTCCAGTTGAGTAGGTTGTTGGTAGGGAGGTTCAGAAGGTGCACTGAACAAGCTGTAGGTAGGAAGGATCAGAAGGCGCACTTGGCAGGTTGTGGTAGGATCAGAGCGTGCACTGGGCAGGTTGTGGTAGGATCAGAGGGTGCACTGGGCAGGTGGTGGTAGGATCAGAGGGTGCACTGGGCAGGTGGTGGGAGGATTGGAGGGTGCACTGGGCAGGTGGTGGGAGGATTGGAGGGTGCACTGAGCAAATTCTGGGAGGCTGTTCTAAGGAGGTTGTTGGTAGGGAGGTCCAGGAGGCTGTGGTGTCCTGCACCAGGAGGTGGTGTCCTCCAGGGTCTGACAAGTGACATAATGCACGAGTCATGTCTCCTCCAGGGTGGAGGTGTGCTGAGCCCGCCCCGTGTTGCGCCTGGAGAGGGTGCTCACGTGTCCTGCCAGCTCTCTCCTCCCTGTCACGCACCTCTCAGTCACCGTCCACTGTCCACTGTTAACATGTCACGGCCAGCAGGCATCACCACACCTGTGTTATGTGGTGTTTCCACAGAGCGTTATCACCACCGGTTATGGCATTTAGCACCGACGACCGATTATGTGACACTTTGGTGGGTTTTTTTACGTTTTTTATTTAGTAAAACAGACAGTTCTTTTCTATGAAGGATCATCCACTGTTGGAGTAGGTTTCCGGCAAAAATTGTACATCTAGTTAACTTGAAATGCTCGATATCATCAGTTCACACACAATGAAGTATATGATTATAATGAAGATGATGGGTAAGATATTGAAAAAAATAAACAATTTTTTCTTACAAACAGCTTTGGGTTATTATTCCGCAACAATTTTCACTTTTCCCAGGTACAGTGCATTCCTTTGATCGCCTTCTTAAAATACCGCTTAGTTTCACTCCGTTGAATCTACACATCGAGATCATTCCATAATTTTATCCCTCTAAACTGGGGCGCTTTAAAAATGTAATTACAGTAACTTCGTCGCATTTTGAAACTGGTTTGTTCGCACTCCGAGTGCGCCACTCCCTTAGATCCAAATGTAGAAACAAAAAGAGCCAACGATCTTTTCTCTAACATAACATGATATAGCACCACTGACAGACGTTTTGTTCTACGGAGAAAATGTTTTTGTATTGAATTATCTGTGGCAAATGAGTGTCAAAAATCAGTTGGCGACAACTAGGCTTCAGTCAGACAGCAGCATTTTTGCTGATCGTCACTTATTATGCCGCTGTTAGCTTCCCCAGTAGAACCACTGACAGACTTTTGTACAAGCTGCATATAATCGGTGGGTTTTCAGCAACAGGTGGGAATTTTCTATTTATTGGAGCGTACATTGCCTTAAGGTTAGAGTGCACACACAGACTTCCAGCTTGCTGCCAAAAAAATTATCCCTTCACTGTCTGTACGTTCATTCATCAATTATGAACATACCTGCTTCTAATTTGTTAATAGAGGGTGACCGTACACCGAATGGGCATACGGACATATATATTACGAAAGTCACATAAAACAAATATGTAATAATGGTAAACATGAAAATAGGTAAACTATGTTAGTCTCAATGGAATATCTCTCCCACACGTCATTGCAGGGAGTTGATTGTACAGGTATTTGCATTCTATTCTTAGCGCGTAGTTTAGGCCTTCGTTATTGTGATTGGCACTTTGAGAAATCGTCCGCCGGGAGCAAAAGGTCACATTCTGCTCAACTTTATAATAGTGGAAGCGGAGTGTATACTCACACTCATCCGCCTCATTGGGTTAAAGATTCCCTTTAATCAGAGCTATCTCTGTCCTGATCAGCTTTATTGTAATACGGAGGTGAAGGCCATTCTTTGTTGAGCTAACTCTATTTTAGAGTTGAATATAACCATAGCTAAATACTAACTTTTGTTGCATTCCTGCCAAATAGGCACAGCCACACTTGCCCGGGAAATTGAAAGAGGATTGTTTTTTTATGACCCTTTTATGACTATCATTAACAAAGAGCGATACTGAAACAACGATTTATACAGGCGATACAGGGGGTTGTTGAATAAACTACGAACGACATAAACTTATCTTAGAATCGTCTTTGTGGCCATAGTGTTGTACAGAATAATGTGTTATACGCATAAGATGCCTTAACGATAACAGTAACCTAAAGCTCTTAAAAGGGGTTGCATACATACCTCCATTTACAAAATATCTTCTGCGTTGTTATACAACACTGAATGGAAAAGATTCGTCCAGGATGTCGCATATCGTGGGAGGTATCGTATCACCCAGTACCAGCACCAGAAACGAACGAATCTTATTCAACAGCCCCGAGGGGTCTTTTGAATAATTTAGGATTGTACATGAAGACCCTTTTCTGTATCTTGTACTAGGCTTTGATGATATTCAGGTTCGTTCATTAAGACAGTCTTGCCCTACCATAAGGTCATCCACAAGTGTTGAATAGAATTGACCCACATCTTCCCCATCGTCTCCTTGGCGTGCAGAAAAGGGTCTACATGTACGAGCTTAGTTCATTACACCGGCCCCCTTGGGTGAGTTCTAAAATGAAAGAGCGATTAAAAGGTATCTTAGAGTTTTTTGTCATCAGGTGGAAACGCCACAGTAGTATTATTCACACCAGCTGCAGTACGCTGGCTTCCTAACATGACTTCAATTACCAAAATTTCAGTCTAAGATCTAATCTCTATGAGAACATTTTACCTCCTTGGCCTAATGATATTAATGACTGAATTGTTTTGCATATACTGGGGAAATTTTATCAGTATGTACTCATTATTTCAGTTAAAATAGGCAATTACCGAATTTGCGAAAACCATACTAGGTCCCGGAATGCTTGAGGGCTAAAAGTATAAATTTGATATTCTAAAAAGATGTGACCACATGATGCATTGTTCAAATGTATACTGAACTGAAGAAAAGAAGACTACTATAACGCCCATATAAAATGGATAAATAAACCTGTATACAATGTGAAGTGAATAAAATCCTGTTTCTCTAACAAAATAAAAAGGCCTGGGACCTGTTTCACTAGTTTCGTGACATGTCTGTGACACCATACAGACATTGGGGTTGTCTAGTTTCGTGACAATACAAGTAGCTGCCCTTAGGAAAAGACAGACCCCAAACAAAAGAATTAGACAACTCTAGACACATCATGGACCTGTTTCACTAGTTTTGTGACAAAAGTGTTCTTATGAAACCGGACACACCATCTAGACGCCATCTAGACATGGCACAAAACTAGTGAAACAGGTCCCTGGTGTGGTGAATGGTTCTTATAGGCACATGCCAGCACCCTTGAGTATGAGTGGTACTTTCGGGAGAAATGGAAAGCAGCAACTCCTCACAGCAGTAAAGATATCAGCACGTCATTAGAGAGTTTTCTTCTGACTGAGTGAATGGTCGGTGATGAAATCCCGGATGAAATCTGAGATGTTTCTGTCTGGATATCTCTCGTTACATCAGAGTAACACAAAGATTCTGCAGGCCCCTGAACACCTGTAAACCTCAGCAAATCACAGCGCCCAGCCTCGCGATAACAGCAGAGATAAGCAGACACCTGCTGTTGTACACGTAAGCCTTTGGTTTAGTTTGTTGCTGACAAGCAGACACGTATTTTCAGTACTCATGATGGCATTGCACTCTGGTCTGAAGCCGTTATGTTTAGTTAAAAGCACCACATGGCACTAGTGCCCCGATAAGTGTCCTATAAGAGTCCTACAAGAAGGATATGATGAAGAAGCATTGAATGAAGCATGGACAGTGTCCGTGAATTAAGTGACTAAGATTACATGGAAAATCTCTCTCTGTGTTCTTCTTATGATAACCAGAACCTACTAAAACTTGTACGCAGATTTAGTGAATTAGATTTCCGATTTATGCGACGGAAATTACGTAAATTGTTTTATATTTAGGTATACGGTGTGGTACTTCAGCCTGAGAATACAACACACTCACGTCCGATAAAATTACTATACAGATATTATTGGTCTTTCATATTGTATGCAAATTATATTATGACATTACAGTTTCATACTTCATCTACAATTAACGACATCACACAAGCTATTATTCTAATAGACTAATGATAATACTACTACTACTAATAATAATAAAAAATCTCGGCTATTTCTGATTTCGGGCCAAACTACCCTTTTTTATTTCCCATATACTTTTCGGTGATGTTTACAATAGCAGATCACAATGGCCCATACTGGATATTAACCTGTATCATAATTAAGCCTACCCAGTTTATGTACGGTAAATATAACAGAAAAGAATCTTTACCACTTCATAACCTAATGACCCACGAATGCACCATGTCTTTCGCAGAAATCTTCTAAAACTAACTCCTCCATAAATCTCCACAAATTGTTCTAAAGACAATCACAATAATTTACATAGAAACAGACACTAGCGCGTATTTATTGAATAATCCTGCTTGTTTAGAAGGTCAACAGAAAATCTTCAACCAGAGTGAGGCGGAACGCAGAGTCGGAACAAAGCAACCAATGGCAGTGCTTGTTATAACATTCTAAACACGCCCCGTGTCGAGGGGGCGATCAGCCAATCAGGAACGTCCTTAGTTTGCTTGTTAGCCTTTTGGCCGCCAGGAGGTGCTGCTGTGTGTAATGAGTGTGGAGACGCTCGCTTTTCCCGCGCCACATTCCGGAAGTGACGTGCTGCGTCTTACAAATATGGCGCATGCGCTCTCGAAGTGCAATGTCTGCAGGTACCGAGTAACTGGGTTACACAAGAGGTGTGGAATTGAGTTGATAGAGGATAGAAGAAAGAACTAAATATTGAAACTCATGTATAAAAGATCGGGGTTGATGCAAACATTGATTACCTACCACATATAAAACGTTAGAATTTTGTTGAATCCGCTTGGAGTTGCTCCCGCACATAGAGACATAGTGAACCAGACCTCGGCATGGAGATTGAAGAGCCACGAGAGTTAGATTCTTTCGCAGTTCTAAACTGTAAGCTGCTACTCTTTTTTGTATTTCTGTACAAAGACATACGTTTTCTCTTATGATTCATTTTGAGCCATGCCGAAATCAAAGTTTATTATCTCAATCCGGTATTTTTCTCCATAGGCTTAACATTAGGAACTCGGACTACACGGCCGTGAAGTTCGTGTACCCAATACTCAATGGCTAATTGGGTGATCCATTTTATCGATAAGTAATGTTATACGGGGTGAGATAAAATCAGAAACCCACTTGATGTCAATAACTTGGTCTGTACTCCACCTCGTTCGATCACAGAGTGATTCACTCAGCTTCGCTTCGTGAATTACTCTGCAGTCAAACTCGGTGGAGTACGGACCAAACTATTGTCATCTCGTGGGTTTCCTTCTAAATATTGTAGTTTTCTGATCTACTTTTCTTGTGAGAAACCAATGAGATCCCAACTTTCTCTGGTTTCAATCCATAGAGTTCTGATCGCCGATGATCAGTTCGAACACCTGTCACTGCACGAAAACCACTATTTTACATATATATACGCCATTGCAATAACGCATGTGTCGGCTGTATCGTGCCTTGTTTACATTTGTATACGCCTCTTATCCGCGTCTGCATTTCGGGCATCTATGAGGTAGTTTCCATATGTAGACGCGCACGACTTGGCTGTATTTTACGCCTGGCGTATCCAAGATAAAACATGCTCTGCGCGATATATATACACCAGGCGTATATATGATACCCCCAAAAAAAAAATTTGCGACCCGCGGCCCGCCCCGTCCTGTGGGTTTGGTAGACGATGCACCAACACTCACCCGCCACCCGCCACCCGCAACCTCCCAACCCCATCCCTTACCGCCCCCCCCCCCCCCGACACCCCACCACCCCACCACCCTACACTCTCTCTACCCACAGTGAAGCCCTGGTACACGACCCCTGCCTCCCTGCAGTGTGTGTAGATGGATTAGCAGCTGCTCGGCGTGTGTGAGATGCCCCCCCACCACCCCACGCCACCCCCAGACAGCCTCAGTGAGAAGCCCCCCGCTACCGGTAGTGTCCCCAAGTTGCAAAGATCGGAACTATTGGATGGTGGTGTATATACAACAGAATCAGGCGTATAAATGACGTATATGAGACCGCACCATGGACATGTATATACGCCACTAGATAAGGCGTCTATGAGACGGATAACAGGTCGAACTTCTAGATGCAAAATCCTACTGTTAGACGCATTTCGCATACATATGTAAAGCGGTAAGTTTTGTGCAGTGTGTGTCATGCGAAATGATAACCACGACTTTACGATGGTTTCCCGTTTACCCGCTAGAGGGCCCAATGGCAGTTGGCAACAGTATATCTGTGTCACGTGAAATATTAGCGCAGAGATACACGCTGAACAGGAAAGATGGGGGGTGTGGAACTCTACGAGGTCGCTAGTCACACTATAAGGCGTACGGAAAGCAGTCGAAAAATACGATTTTTATCGATCCAACATAAAAAATCAAGATTCGAAAGATCGCTTCTTCTTATGCTAGGTTTACACCATCACCCCGACCATCCCCGGCAATGGATTGTGGCCGAATCGTAAGTCGACATGGTGTTTTTATGGGTTTTTTATTGTTTAGCTTCAGGGGGCATGAGAGCTGGCTCCATAACACAATTAATAGAAACCGAACGAGAGTTGACAAGGTTTATGCCACGACGGGAAGGTCACGTATTACTACACGAGGCGTAGCCGAGTGTTGTGAGGAGCAGACCTGACCAGAGTGGCATAGACACTGACAAGTCTAACTCGAGTTCGGTTTCGTATTTATCCTACGTCGTCTATGCTTTTGTATTACTAAAAGATAAATATTGAGTCAATGACCAACAGAACGTTTTTTCATAGTAGCTGACATCCTGCTCTCTGATTGGTCAATATTGTTATTACTCTAGTGGCATAAAAAACACTTTATGTCACGGCCTGCCACATAAAATGTCCCTATGTTAAGTCTATGGCGGTTTTTTTATTAGGGGTAGGATAATAGGTACGCACCCTATACCCCACTCCGATTCCCATCTCAAGACCTCTACCGTATATCAGAACCCCCACGACCATAACCACTACCAGCACCACCTCAAAAACCACAGCCAGCAAATCATAGCTGGTGGAGAAACTCATTGGGTTTGAACATTTTCATGGTAAGCTGATCTTAGTCTGGAGTTTCCCTACAGGTCTGTATAGAGGAACATGTGGTTAGGCAGGTGTGGACGACAGAATATATACCAGAACCTCATGGAGCAATATATCATGAGTTGCCAGACTCTCGCTGATCCATCATTCCATCGTCAGAGATTAAGCCTGCAGACTGAAGGTCAGTTGTACTTCTCCATATGCTTGTCAAAGCGCAGGGCAGCTCGAGCAGGTTATATGCTCTACTCACGACCCTCCTCATTGTGTGTGGTCACGGGCACAGATTATCGTAAAACTGGATGAGTTTTAATCTTGGCCATTGTATGCCACGACTGGAGTTTGGCATAGCCAAAACTCCAGGAGTGGAATGGGGTGGCCACGATTAAAACGAATCAGGTTTTAATTTTATCCTACCCCCTCTCCTCGATTTTGGAATATTATGTGATAGAAATTCTGTATGCCACTAGTGGCATATAAAACTCCGTATGCCAGTCAGCGTGGCATACGGAATCTCAATGTTAAGCCTATGAGATTTTATATTAGGGGTAGGATAAAGCTCAGTACCTGACCCCAGGGAGGTGTTTTTAAAGGCATATCGGAGAATTTGGCTAGAATATTAAAACCCATTTCAATTTCCGGGAAATTTAATATGATGATCTCCAAGTGTTGTGGAATACATATCTAACTTAAAAATCACGGGTCACCATGTTAGTTTTTAATTTATAGATCAATATTATGATAATTATACAAAATTTAGAAAAAACATTCAAAAACAGACTGCCAGTCTGATCATGATAACTATCGCCGGAGGTTAGTCGTAGTCATAACCATTCAGCCAGTATCGTTTTTACTTTTAAAGACATATCCTACAATTCCCAGTGGCGCCACCTGGTGTTTATTCAAATAATGTCAATTATGCGGTCAGAACTGATTTCATGGGATTCATTCTAATTCTACATGAGGGAATTTAACATTTTGTCCAGTTTATCTAATCTTAATAGGTTAAATAGGCCAATTTACTTTTGCTTGATTCATATAGGATATCTCCTGAAAAATATTATTTTCTTCAATTCTCTCAAAATCAAGGACGGTGACCTATGATTGTTAAAACCTAAATAAATAGTACTATATATGTACAATACTCTGTGAAAATTTGAGGGAAATGACATGGGGTTTACTATATGAAAAAATGCCTTTTAGAATTTCTATATATTCTTATATAAAATTATAATAATATGTCTATATTTTTAGATCTCGTAGATACAATTGTTTACTTTTTTCTATCTTAGTGGAAGACGTTTGGAGAAGGTGGGTTGCAGTTTATGTAGGCAGACTCATCCATATATATATATATATATATATATATATATATATATATATATATGAAATAGGAATTGATTCACAAATAACCAATAATCGTTAAGGCGTAAGACATACCTAATAAACCAATTATTGGTCGTCAGGTGTAAACGACTTTAAGTGTCACTGATTATCTGTACCGATATTTCATCGGGGAGCACCATCGGCCGACTTTTATTTCCTCTTATCTAACCGGCGCATATACCGTCGATCTATGGTCATAGATCCTTATAAGGCCCGTTTCCATCATCCAACGAAAATAGCACCTATTCATTGAGTTCCCCCAAAATTATGTCGGTGATGGCACCAACTGCCCGACTGTATAGAAAATCGGACAGAGTATTTTGTTTTCACTACATTTCATATGTTCATAGCGATAGAATTTACCGAACTACATTACGAGTTTACGGGGCAATTAAATACGAGGAAACTTCAAAATTTGTCTTTTGTGTTCAACGTGAATAAAACTACTCTCAGCGTGTAACACTTCTTAAATAAATACTGATGTAATATGATCTAAAGTCATTACCTTTTTCCGGCACCTGGCAAATCAGACGTGGAAAGGAACTGCAAGAAAGCCTTATGATAAGATCTTCTGAGGCACGTTGAATAATAAGAGAAAACGCCCTAACTGTGGCCGAACTATGTCTTAGTTCGAGGTCATCTGTGGTGGACGTTCGCCCCGACGCCGTAGGCGGAGGGGCGAACGTCCACCATTGTTCTGGCCACTATTGTTCTGGCCACAGTCAGGGCGTTTTCTTATTATTACATACCTTAATTCGATCAGAAACGCGCCATTTATCAAGTCCTCGAGTCACAGCCGCTCCATGTTGACACTGTCTGCTACGAACCGGAATCCAACTCCCAGGATGTGCTCTTTGCGCATGTCTCCACTCGCCCAGCAGATGTTAGGCCGCTATTCGGTAAGCGTGCGGTTAGCAGAATATACGATAGGAGAGCGCTAGGCATGTGTGGAGGGCAAGGCGCCAGGAACCAGCGTAAGCGTGTCTGTGCGTCCCCCGCTGCGGATCGTGTTGTTGTTATCGATGTATTTTGGATATTTGAGCTATTTAAACGGTGACTGGTGAATCCCAATCGTTAGTTACCTCGAGGATTGGTCATTAGGAACTTGTAGTTGCTACGGGGGGCGTGTATCGCGAGTTTAAAGTCGCGATTCGGCGACATTCGCCATGTTGTTTTTGGTCGCGATGACGTCGAATACGCACGACTAGCGCGTTGCGTGGAGTTTGTTACATACACGTTAGAATCTTGCAGTGCGACAAAGCGCAGCATAGTGGGCCGGCGTCGCGATATACTACACCCCCGTGAGCGGGTAGTATTTCACTGACGTTCGGCTACAGGTATGTAATAATCTAGGATCCTACATGTAGACCCTTTTCTGGGTGCCATAGAGACCCAGGGACGACGTGGGTCAACTTTATTCAACACTTACAGACGACCTTATGGATGTCTAATACTGTCTTAGCCAACAGACTTGAATATCATCAAACAATTACCCTTATAAGAGGTACTGAAAATGGTGTTCATGTAAGACGCTAGATTATTAAACCTGTGACTGTATCATGTGTGAACAGGAAGGAGAGTGCATGCGTATCGTTTGTACCCGTGCTGAAGTAGGCTGAGATAGTTTGAGGCAGTGATTCACTGTGTCAAGCACCCATCAACCCTGATCACTACAGCTGTCTCACGCTCTCACCTTTCAGCCTGTGGGCGTCGGATCTCTCACCCTGATCCCAGGTGACAGTTTTGTCACGAGTTCTCACCAGCACATCACACCTAGTTTACACCTACCGATTTTGCCAATTATAGAATTAATTAATGCAGCACAAAACTCGCAGGCCCCTTTTTTCAGACCGCTTAAATGTACTTCTCATTGTTCTATAACATATCTGATACCAGTGCTGCGAGGGAGGATAAAGAAAAAAACAATGAGTTTGGGTAGAAGTCGTCGTTCTCCACAAGTTTGATGCAGAATGATATGAATGAGGCAACAGCCCAGTGAATAACATTTAGCGTTCAGACGAGTTAGAGAACAACAACTTTGACCAAAACTTTCTGTATTTATCTCACCCCTGCTCATTCTAAGAGAATGGATGACACACAGGATATAGGCCATGGAGAACGGACTGCAATACCCGTTGTATACAATATACTCATTAAGCAAAACGATCATGGCCACTAGAGCCCACCGAAAACATGGCATCCTCCATCCTAGTGAAGACTCCAGTATAAATAAAAGTATAAAAAGAAATTAAAAAGGGGCATGGAGACCAAGTTCCCAATGTTAACCCTACAGGGGTGAGATAAACGTTTCTTCCAGTCTGCAGCCGCCATGGCAGGGCATGTAAACCTATATCTATAAAGACATATATTGGCATGCATTCTTGACGCAATATCCAACCTTCTGGCCTCTCTACTTCATGCTAGCACCTCCATTTTCTTCATTATATCCTGGATAATATCATACATTCCTCTCTGGTGATCGCCAATATGAATACGCCTTAAACCTGATAAAAAAAACGTGCTCGAGGTTCAAATCTGCCAACACGTACCTCCGCAGAGGAAACTAAGGTCGATCTAACACGGGGGTAATCCAGACATTTTGTTTAATTTTTTTCTTTTATTTGGGAAAGAGTATCATCTCAAAGTACATGAGTTTTTCAGATACAATTTGTTGGAAGACTTGTATATCAAGTCATGTCATGTGAAAGATACATCGAGATCAAAAATAGTATTAAAGATAGTTATGCTAAAGATAAGCCTGGTGAAAAATGATAATGTAATGGATACAGATTCTGCTTTTCAACCATTCAAGTAGACAGTAGTATTTGCAATCAGTCGCTTGAACTCTTTCAAATCAGTCAGATGCTGCATGACGACGGAGAGTTTGGACCACAGACCGACACCATGGTAGTATGGTGAGTTCAGTACTATCTGACTACGCACCAAGTGTGTTTGAAAAACAATTTTCTCCTTTTGTCTAGTAAATCTACCTTCATTCTGGTTCAACCAGTCAACATTATGTCGATTTCTATACATAAGCACTAACAGTTGTTTGGTTCGTCGTCTGCTAAGCGTCTCTAAACCACAGGCTTCTCGCATTTCTGAGATTGATTTCTTTCTACGATACGATTGATACACAATACGGAGACCACGGTGATTTAAGCGATCTAAAGTGGTCTGATCACAAATTTTTCATACTATCACAAATAAAAGAACAGTATTCTAAAAGTGGTAGAACTGCTCAGAGGTACTCAGAACTACTCAGAGCCGACCAGAACTTCTGAGAGATTCTCAGAGCCGCTCTGAACTGCTCAGAGATGCCCAGTACTGCTCAGAGTTGCTCAGAATTGCTCAGAGCCTGCTCGGAACTGCTCAGAGGTGCTCAGAACTAGTTAGAGATGCTCCAAACTGCTCAGACCTGCCTATAAATGCTCAAAGTTGCTCTCAACATGGTAGCCTCACCTCGCCATACGCGGTCCATTCATCACGGCCTGCTTTTTTTTGTCTATTGCGGAGTAATTGGTCGTCAGGGCGCGGCTAATGATGCGCGCGGACGGGAGGCGGGGTGGCGGGCGTGTTGGTCCGACCAGGCACGGGCAATGACTACAGACGGCGAGTCACCCCGAGTCAGCGCAAACTCTGCCCGGCCGTGAGCACTGATTGCCCGGCGAGAGGCTCACACGGCCCCCGGGAGCAGCTGTGAGCAAGTCCGAGCAACTGTGAGCAACGGTGAACACCTCTGAGCACCTCTGAGCAGGCCCAAGTAACTATGAACAATTCTGAGCAGCTCTGAACATGTATTGACACAACTCGATCAAAAGATCGGTTTTCAATTAGGAATTGGTAGTATTTAGTATTGTTGCGGGTATTCTTTCTGGGGATTGTTTGAGTGATGTATGAAAGGCTGTCAAATGTCCCTGTTAAATGTCCTAAGTGTACTTTTGGTATTCCATGGAAGAACGCTTCTTAATGAGGCGAATTGTATATTGTTATTTATGTGTGATCAAATTTTAAAAAAATATTTAAAAAGACATATCTGGGCAACTGCTCTGAGCAGCTCCAAGCAGGTCCGGGCTCTGTCGAGCAGCTGCAAGTTGGTGTGGGTACCTCTGAGCACCATCGAGCAGTTCCGAGTAGGCCCGAGCAGATCTGAATACCTGCGAACAGTCCAAGGCAAGTTTGAGTACTTTGGAGCTACTCGAAAAGCTCTCAGCAGTTCCAAGAAGTTCCAAGCAGCTCTTAACTGTTCTGCAGTCTGAAAAGCCCTAGCGAGCTCTGAGTTCCTCAGAACTACGCTGTTGAGCAGCTAAAGAAAGCCTTGGGCATATCTGAGCAGTTCTGAACAAGTCTAAACAGCTCTGCAGCAGTTCCGACAAGCTCCGGTCAACTTTGGGCAGCTCTGAGCTGCTCAGCAATTGAGCAACTGCTTCGGCAGAGATAGATCTGGATCTCACAACAGTTCCGAGCCAGCTTAAAGTAGCTTTGAGTAGCTCTGAGCAGCTCCGTAGTCGAGCAGCTTTGGGCAGCTCCGAGCACCTGCAAGCACCTCTATACAGAACATGATGGATCAGGATATACACATTCCTCTCATTGCGGCGTGTTAGGAGAAATATTGAAACGTACTCAAGTCAAAATGGATATTTTGAGTTATGTGTTCTTCACCTAATACGTGCTAGGCCCTTCACAAGCTCAGATCAGAGGGCCTATATAACAAATATGAGGCACATCAGAGATGCCATAGATGCTAAACAGGAGAATACATCTTACAACTTATATCAGAAATACTTCCTTCTGGGTATGATTCATTTCTTGGACCCTTTAAGTACTGTGATATTTCATCACATGATAAAGTATCTTATCGTTCTTGCATCATGTGTCTTACATTTGGTACTATTGTAGGTGGTGACTTGGGTTTCTCATACCTTTGATGCACTTGTGGTTAAAGTATCGAAGGCAAACTATACATTTGTTTATTCTAATAGATGATATTATGCAAAATCTAGATGACAGAAAAACAGTACGCCATCTGCCGGCTTTCTGCTCCACTAGATTTCCAGCCTCCCTCCCTCCCTCCCTCCCTCCCTCCCTCCCTCCCTCCCTCCCTCCCTCCCTCCCTCCCTCCCTCCCTCCCTCCCTCCCTCCCTACAAAAAAGCAAAAGGGTGTAAGCTTTGTCATCACGTTTTTACGCCTGTTTCTGTCATATCAGGCTTTCACACTTAGATATTAAATAAACACATCAACATCATTCACACTTCTATCGGTCATTATCAAATACATTCCCCTGCACCAGGACAAGGTTGAGTTGTATACAAGGCAATTCAAACAGGGAGGAGATGATCTAATTATCTAGAGTCAATATCAAATTTCTATTTCCATTGTAACAAAATGAATCAATCTAGCTTATATTTTCAACGAATCTTCGCTACATTACTATTTTAACTTCAGTTATCAAATGCAAACCAATAGTAGTTCACCACATGCAGACCTGTCAATGTAGTTTTAGTTATCATAGACGTCATAGCAATATTGGATTATGTCCATAAATGGACGGAATAGAAATCACAGAATCCTATTTGTATGTGATTATTCTCTCTGTGCAATCTGAGATTCAAATTGAAAGCACTGCGTTCATATTCTAGCATGTGGTTATGAATTATTCACTCATCTTTTGCTGTGTGCAGAGGCTGAGGTGTGAAGGGAGATATGACTATGCATATCAATGGTCCATCAGCCAGAGAGTTGGCGCTGTCACATCCAAACATGGTCCTGATCTCTTATTTCAATATACTTTAATGTTGTGTCTAACAAATTCAACTAGCGAACACTATCCTAGCAGACTTTTTTCTTTTTAAGTCTTTTATTTATACTGGGTACAACGCTCAGCCTCTTATGAGGCTGGTTTACATGCATCGCCAGTCCTGTGGCCTTTTGTTATAAACAGACTGCTGATGTGTGATTAGACTGGCTCCAGTCCCAGCATCCTATTGCTACCCTCCTCGCTGGGATACAGGGACTGGTACAATCGGTAATGGTGTTGGATTTCTGGCGCTGTTTAGCGGCAGTATTTCCGACACTCTCAAAACTGATATCCTGGCTTCTGATCAGGATATCTGATGGGAGATTGATACCCTCTAACTTTGATCTTAATTGGGTGACAGTCAGGAGTGGGCGAAATTTATTGCTATGATAACACAGGCGGCCAGGGAACTGGAGTAGGGGAGGAGGGAGGGGTAGGAGGAGGTATAGGGTTACAGGGAGCGGCTTGGGGCCATAAACAGGAGATTCTGTTCATAGTGGACACGTCTTTGATTCATGGGCCAGTCAGAGAAAGATACATACTATAATAAACTTTATCCTGATTGTGATTTATCATTTAATGAATGTTCATAATCAAAGACTTGAGCAAGTCTAATGTGTGATATTGGATGATCAAAGATACCAACACATCATGCAATGGACTGATAACAAGCAGAACAATACCTCGGTGACCATATGATTAAGTCATGGCGATCACCTTATTTGTGTCATCATAGATATGTTTTCCTCGTTCTTTACTAACCTTCTGCATCATGTGTGAGGACAATAAATACATTATTTAGGTCTTGCTACAATATGGACTATTTCAACCTACCTACCTTTAGATCGGAAAGGTTTGCCATACAGCACCGACGGATATCTTTTAATTTTAGTCTGCTGGTGGAAACATCATAAAAACGGCGACGGATTTCATTTAATATTTTTGGCATCTTCTGGCATAACGACATATTGTCGTCGGATTCAACATAGTGTAAAGTTCGGAGCCCAACCTAAGCCAGAATAGACCCATAGAATAGTTGAGCCAGAACTTGGAGACAAGAGTACATGGTACAAGTACGAGTCAAGAGGAGACTGATTTTAATGAAAGCTTGAGGATCTTATATAAAAGCCACAGGAGGCATCTAGCTGAAGGTTGAGCTTGCAAGCTCTGTGCTTCAATTGGCTGTTGAACCAACAGTAAACGAGGGATAACTGGTCTTGTTCGGTCTGTCGCCATGCAAGAAGGACTACTTACGAGAACTCTGAGTGTCATTGTTAGACTGCCCTGCCCCCATGTGGCCAGTACAGGAACTAGCTATAGAGTGAGCGATAATAAGGGTAGATATATCATTCACTGCTGTACTGTAAACATTAAGAGAGGGAGGGGCTCCTACAATATGGTGACTGTTCCAATTCAGTAAATTTTGATACTAATAAAGAGAAACTAATACAATTGGTGACAATAGGCATGTAGAAAGAAGAACTTTACAATAGATTGATGTTATCAGGGTCATAATGGGTAAGATGCATTTTCGAAAATTGGCATCATTTGCATATTAGAATGAGTGCTTCCCAAAAATCAGCGATTATTTTGTCGGCTGGTGGGAATAGGTCTATAGAATACTTGAAGGCATAGAGATTCAATTATATATTAATATTTAAAGACCAAATCCTGGTACATTTCGATTACCCATCTCGCTCTCTCTCTCATCATCCTTTCTCTCTTTCTATATAGAGAGATAATATAGAGGAAACCCATGAATGTTTAGTGTCTGAGCTCGTATCCCATCGAGTTTGAATCACGTAGTAATTCACAAGGCAAAGCCGCGTGAATTGCTATGTGACTCAAATGAGATGGGATCGAGCTCTGACCCTAAACTTGAATGGGTTTCTGAATTTATCTCACCCTTAATATTGACTAATGGGCTAACATTTGTGACATTATCCCCCATTGGATATATTTCCTAAATATCTAATGGGTGTTAGATACGAGTTTCCAATGTTAAGTCTATGGAGAAAAAATATCTGGGGTGAGATAAAGAGAGATAAGAGGACAGAGACCAATAGAGAGAGTAACACACATGAAATATCAGACGTAAATAGTGACAGGAGATTTGGGGGACTCATACGCCTTCATAAGCGAGAGGAAAATTGATGTTCAGGACAAAACCTCATCACTGTATCCACCTTGGCGCAACTACCACTCCTTTTCTGATATTCTCTTGTAGATACACCAACAAGGTCAGGCTGAAGCCCACAGAACAATAGTGTTCTGAAGGAAATTAAAAGAACGATGGTTTGACCATATGTGATTAATCAAATGGAAACCAATCAAGTTTTTGAAAGACTTTATGATCAAAACTGGTGATGTAATACTGGATTTTCCTCAGACTGACAGATGACAAAAAAGGTGGTGTGATTGATTGATCCTCAACACGGGATGTGCATGCGAACCACCTTTTACATATATGTATATTCAAGAAAAGATAAAGAGTAGGGGGAAAAGATAAGAAGCAAATTCTGCTTCCTTGAGGCATTGCATAAGGCATGAGCTGCTCATCGGCTTGTAGGTATACAAGATAACGTGAACTATGTGTTTTGTTATCAGAATGATGAAATCTGAGTAAGATTTCTCACCAAAGGCGTCCTCGCTGACAGACCATCCCCCTCGAGTTGGTTTATCATCAGAAATAAGTCTTCTGTTCCGCTGGGGTTAGCATAACGACCGTTGCTATCTCGCCTTTCAACCTGGACATCTTAACGAGCCCTGGTACAGATAACAAGCCAGCGGGGCTTTCCTGCTGACATCTGCAAGCCGTAGGTGCCTCAGTCCACATCATTATCTGCGCCTGTGTCTCGTAATTGCGGTTAAATAAACAGAGGTGTGGTGCTGTGATTACACGCGGGTCAGCCTGAAAAACACGCCGCCCTAACAAACCATGTTGTTATTATCAGTAGCCACGGCCCTGGTGAGGAGGGCCCCCTGCCGCCACCCAACGCGACCCCTGGTGGGCGCTGGCCGGGGCCAGCGGCCGGGGGCAGATCATTTCTGCTCATACCTGCTCTTCGGGGCCTCGTCAAGCGCCCCTGGATCAATTTTTTTTTTTTTTTTTGCAATTTGGAGAAAAGTCGTGATTTCTCCCAGAGGATGCGACACTGGGGTTCGTTTGATAATCTAGGATCATATATGAAGACCCTTTTCTGTACCTCGTATAAGGGTTACCGAAAATGATTTGTAAGTCTGTTCACTAACACAGTATTAGCCGTCCATAAGTGTTGAATAAAGTTGAGCCGCAAGGTCCGTTGGGCTCTGTGGCATAAAAAGGGTCTACATATATACAATCCTAGATTATTAAACGGGCCCCTGGTCACGAGTGGATGCTTAAAGGTATCATGCTGAGGTTGAGGACATGAAATGGATATTGCAGACAGAAAAATGTTTTCTAATATGTTAAAGTGTTATCTTGAGACGAATATCTCTCTATTAAAGTGTGATTTATAAACCAAACTTGATGTTTTAAATACATCGAGAGTGTTATCTTGAGACGGATGTCTCTATTAGAATGTGATTTACATACCAAACAGGGGTGTACCGGGGATTCTGTTTCGGGGAGGGGAGGGGTATACTTAGGACGACCTTGGACGACTGACAGTAGCTCCAGACGCATTTAATATTTTGATAGATTATACAAGCTTTACTGAGGATGTTGTTATGGAGAGGGAGAGCCACAAACCTGAGAATAGCTGTGAAGATTGCCAGGGGCCCAACAGCTATGCCTTTCCAGGAAGTCCAGTTGGCAAAGTCCTTATAAACACTTGGCTTTTGGATATTATACAAAAAGTATCCGGGTTTGTGTTTGAGGGAGGGGCTGGGTTACTCAACTGAGTCTATCTTGGAATATTACGTGTGGCCCAACAGCAAAGCCCATCTTCAGGGTCCAAGAGGCAAAGCCCGCAAGAGTACTCGGGCCCCAGTGTCCCTCAAGTATGTGCCTCTTCCCTCTCCGCCACTAGATAAGTTTCAATATCTTTTATATGGATAAATAGCCCTTTTATGTATATTACTGTAACCTTTTAACTATAAAAGAAAGAAACATGGTTTTAAAAATATGCTTAGAGACTTTTCAGTGGGAAAGATTCTGCCCCCCCCCCCCTCCATGGGTTGGCCATGCCAAACCGATATATACAGTTTTAGAATCGTTTGTGAATTTATTTCTTTATGAAAATTACAGTTCCCTTGTTGAATATTCGTATAAAGTACCAGTGTATAAGCTTAAAAAGTTTAAGATATAGTGAACATAACAAACATGAATGTACAAATGATGAATGGAAGGAAGGAAAATCATTTAGCAAACAGTATTTTTCTTTCTTGGAAGGTCTGAGGTATCTATCGCTTATAAATTTCTTATGAAATGTGTGACAGGTAATGGACTAGGGAATTAATCAAAATAATCTATAAAAAAAAAGCTATTATTACACATAGACAATGTGACAATTTCTAGACGCGTAGTAATACACGAGCGGTAATGAGTGAATTATGAAGTACACCATATTTTGTTTACAGAGCCGCCTGTCCACAAAACCATCGTTTGTTGAATTCAATATCTATCTTCTCGAATACATTTAATCTAGGAATTGATATATTATAAAGTATATCATTTGAGACTATTTTTCTACTCTCCAACCATAGGTAAATAGAAAAAGACTTGTTTCGTTATTAAAGTGTGCATTTCCAGTATACAATTTCTTTGAGTTTGTATACCATGGATTCGAAATCTATATACAATGATTACTATCGTAAAACTGGATGAGGTTTAATCTTGGCCACCGCATTCCACGACTGGAGTTTGGCAAAGTGACTTCATGAGGCGAAGCCGAGTGAAGTCTGGAGCCAAAACTTCAGGAGAGGAATGCGGTGGCAAGATTAAACCGAATCAGGTTTTGATTTTATCCTACCTGGTCTCCTCGATTTGGGAATATTACGTGATAACAATGCTGTATGCCACTAGTGGCATATACAACTCCGTATGCCAGTCAGCGTTGCATACGGAAACCCAATGTTGAGCCTATGGGATTTTAGGGGTAGGATAAAGTATCAGACGGCTTTTAAATAGTGAATAATGGTTTACTGAGTCCCCCTACATTTTCGTTGGGAACTTTGTATAGGATGGATAATAAAAAGAGCTCTGCAGCATCCATATATTAGAGGTATTATCGAAAGAATCAAGTACAAAGTGTTGTGCAAATGAAGTGGCAAAGTAGTAATGATATCTATTCACATCGCAGTGTGCGCAAATTGTGAATATTCAGGTCTGACTTAGGCCCTGAGAGACTGAAATTAATGCCTAGAGACAGGTCAGCAGGGCACATCTTCCATCCACCTCCCACCTGCCGCAAGGTATGCACGCAGATCCCTAGCAGTAACCAGCACTATACAAGGTAAATGTCCTACGAAAATGACACAGATTAATTCAGTTCCTAAACCCCAATACACATCTACCGATTCAGGATTGAACGATTAGTTCCCAAATCGTATAGGAGTGGGTGAACTTGTCGCAGGCGAATTACGTAATACCTTGGCCCGTGTCGGCCACCCAATCAAGCACAATTTACCAACGTTCCATGATCGGCGACTGGATTTATCAACATGTTAAAAAAGTTTTGGCCACCGATTTAGGAAAATAGAAACCACAACTTGTTGGCAACAAAATAACATCTGAAGGAGTTGGTACATTAATCGTTGCCTGACCCTTGCCTAGCTGTTACCGACTATAACCGACTATGTTAGGATGCCTCGCTTGAGACAAATTACCATCTGTTTGTCACCGATAAAGGAACATCCATGTTCCGAAATCGTTAGATGTGCACTAGACATAATCGGCAGGTGGAAACACCGCATAAACTTTGAGGTATATCCCTCTGTAACAACCCTCGGGGCAGAGAGAGAGGGGGGGGGGGAAGCTTCCGACTCTCCAACCTGCGGAGGTCCCAGACCTCGGTATAACATATGCTGTCAGCATTATGAGTGGGAGAAATCAGCCATGGGGAGATTACACAGCCACTAAGCTCAGCCACCGCCAAGGTCGAATGCTATGCATATATGTAAACCCCATCTATGTAGTGCATAAAGCTACCATCCATTCTGGCGCCGGTGGGTCCTTGTTCTGGACCGTTTGATGGGGGCCCGTACATTGAGGCCCAGTTAACCCTTTAGCTGCAGCATGATGCCCCCAGGAATCTCCCTGGCTATGGTAGAAGGTGCCTCCAGGCATCCTAGAGGCATAATTAATGCTTATATACAAAATTCAATAGATAAAAAAAACACACTTCATGACTAAAGATAGTCCAACAGGTACATATGAAGAAGGCAAATCTGCCGAAACGTTGTGTCAAACCTGTGTGGTATTCCAACTAAGATTGCAAATGATAAAAACTCAAAATATTATATACCGGTGTTTGTTAGTTATGTGATAAAGACAAACAAGTTTAAAAAGAAAAATGTTTGAACTAAAAGAAAATTTGACAAAGTATAGTAACAATTTTGACCTTCGATTTGGTAAAACCAGATATCATCAGTTACCAAGGTAAATTACTCAAACCACACGCACATCATGTGACATTGCTATTTCCCCAAAAAGGGGCCTGCCGGTCGTTTATGAAGGCAATGCCTGCTGTGTAATGCTGAGCAGGGAAACTGGGTGCTGCAGGGAAAGGGTTAAAGGTCTATCGGACAATCTAATTTGAAAAGTCAATATAAATTTTAAAAAATATAAAAAGGGAGCAAGGACATAATTACAGTTGAAGAGTTCATCACTTTATGTTTATACAGGAAATGTAAAGGGAATGATTGTCATGGTAATGCACAAACTATATGGATACTAAGGTAAACGTTGCTCAATAATCAAAAACAAAAGTTAATTTGATGACCTCAATCATTGTAGAACTCATACCTACTCAAACAGTAGTAGATCCCGGTAGTTTTTCATCCAGGGAATAGTGTTATAACAAAACTATAATGGACACTCTAGAAATTATAAAAACTTAGATTCCATATAGTAAAACCCAGGTCATTCCCTTCAGGCTTCAACAGAAGATAGAAAATACATAGTACTATACATTTCAGTACCTACTAGTACTAACTAGTCACCACCCTGCTTCTGAAATAATCGAAGAAAGCACATTTTCCTATATGAATGAAACAGATGTAAATGGGCCTATTTTACATATTGGATTGGAGTAACCTGGACAAATATTATATTCTATTCATTTGGAATCAGAATAGGTCACAAGGAACCCGAAGCAAGGAACTTGAAATTGTCACGATTTAAAAGATCACCAGATGGCGCCACTCTGAATTGTAGTATATGCCTTTAACTAGGTGGGAGTGGGAGACGGAGGTGCGGATATTGAGGCTGCGTGTTCGGAGATCGATAGAAATACCTATTCGCTGGGTGTGGTGGTGCTGCAGGAAAGCACGCATGGCGAGTGGGTCCTTTGTAGAGCGAAGCGTTTCTCACGGACACACTGGGACTGTCTTGTGAGATCTCGTGTAGCGGCAACTTCTTACCCGGCGTTCACATTACCCTGCGTTTACACTGGACGATTATAGGCGACGATTCTTGAACCTGACGACTTTCAGCCGTAAAAATATAGAAATCGTCTAATATAAACGCCAAGAGCGTGACGACTGCAGATCTTATCCTACCCCTAATAAAAAACCGCCATAGACTTGAAATTTTATGTGGCAAGCCGTGACATAAAGTGTTTTTTATGCCACTAGAGTAATAACAATATTGACCAATCAGAGAGCAGGATGTCAGCTACTATGAAATAAAAGTTCTGTTGGTCCTTGACTCAATATTCATCTTTTAGTAATACAAAAGCATAGACGGGGTAGGATAGATACGAAACCGAACTCGAGTTAGACTTGTCAATGTTCGGTTTCTACTAAATCTGATTACGTCCGATTAAGACCATTACCCACTGTACGATTCCGGACATGGATGTTCCTTTGTCTGAGACAAAGGAACAGTCTTAAGTCTCAGGCCAGGCCCCTGGTACAGAATCGCCCAGTGTGGCACCCCCTCCAGTCCCTGGCCTAGGACTAGTCCTAACCCCCTGCAGGGATGTTCTTTTGTCGCCGACAAAGTACAGGTCAATGTTCCGAAATCGGCACCGACAGATTTAACAACATGTTGATAAATTTTGTCGGCGACAACGGAGTTTAAGAAATAACCCCCATGGTGTGTTCCGATATCGGCCCAAATTTGTCTTAAGGGTTGCTGAAAAGAGTATGCCACACACCGAAATGGTCATTCCCGCCGATTTTTACCCCCAGAGGCCGATTATTTCTCTTTTTTTTATTGGGAATTGATTCGCTTGTATAAATACAATATGGTCTTCCATCAAACCCTTTTTAAAAAGTGAAATATATATTCGAGACTTGAGAAAAAAAGGAGAAATTTAGGTATTTTTGAATTATATATCTTATATACATATAAATATAAATATTTTCCAATACATATTAACCTTAAAGGATTGTTCCCAAATACGCAGCCAGTCTTTGAGAAAAAAAAATCGTATCTCTGTCGTCCAGTGTGTACTGAATTGCTTAAGACAACTCCTACCACCCCCTCTCCCGTATCGTGCTGTGTTTATTGCCATTTGGTGCGGATTTGCCTGAGACAACCTTAGGATACGCTTAGGATAAAAGGATTTTGTCCTAAGGAAATGAATCGTACAGTGGGCATTCGGCTTTACGCAATAAAGCACCACCTCACAACTATTGGACGTGCTCTGATGCCGGCGACTATTTCAGGCCGCCTTGAATAAGTCGTCCACACGGACGGCGATTCTGTGAAAACTCATAGTAATCAGTGCAAACGCTTGGTTGTATTCTAAGGCCGACGACTTTTTGCGGTTGACATTGCCACCGCCTGACGACTATTAGCTGACGATTTACAGTCGCCACATATTTAGTTGTGTAGTGTAAACGCCGGTAAATTCGATGTCATTTTCTCCAAACTTTAGCAGATACTGTACATGGGTAGCACTACTCATTTAAGTACCAAACAACTATTGGTAACCAATTGTACTTTGATAGAATTGAAACAAATAAATGTAGATAGACCTATATATGTTACCTATTGGGTTAGGGGATATGGACAAAAAGTCTATTTTACTTACTTATCAATAGTATAAGCCACAAGAAAACAATTTGGACTGATATTAGTTAATATTGTAAAACCCACTTGGTGCCGCCACTATGAATTGTAAAATATGCCTCTAAATACGGATAGTAAATATTTTATTTCCAAAAGATGAACGTGAGAGGAATATGAAGCCCCTGGGGGACCCACACTGGAGACGTGGGGTGAATCTCCAGTGGGGGTACTGAGACTGGAGGGGTAGGATCACGATTCACCTCATGTGGGGTAGATCTGACCTGTCCTAGTGTGAGGCGATAAACAGTCGATCCCTTAGCGTCACACCCAATCTGTCACAAATATGAAACATTTATATCTCTATAAATATCTAATGCATTCGTCTAAGGCACTGAAAATAAGGCGTGTGTATCTGGATAATATGCTATGGTTTTCCTTCTCCTGAAAATGGTGTTCCTAAAATTTGCTATCATTTGATTCTCCAGAAACCTAGACTTTCTAAATTCATCACTACATTCCCAAGAATGCAGTTAAATCATGCACGAAAGTTTAACGCTTTCTCAGCATGGAAATGCAATATGGCATACTCATAGATATTGAAGAGGAATGCCTTATGGGATTTCCATAGATACGGCAGGTGAATGCCATATGCCATTTCCATAGGCATGGCATTGGTTCTTTTCCAATTTTTCGGAAATTGAAGCCTGTAATTCTGTGAATTAACAGAAAGTTCGGATGATAATTCATGAATTACTGGTAGTTTTAGATTTACTTTTAATAACATGGAGCACAGGCTTGCCATACAAACATTACCGATTATTCTGCACTCGATTTTTTTGGGTACACTGACGCCAGATCGGTGAAGGGAAACGAGACCTGCTCACCGATTCTCCTGATCATGTTGTAAGACTGTTCTCCATTAAGACGGCTCACTTTGGGTGACAAGAATATTAATGCAACAAAGACCACAATAAAATCAATTCTTTCATGGAGCGCCGGGAAGATAGGAGGTGAATGTATCCACCTACGTCTTCACTCCAGTCTAAATAAAAAACCTAAAAAAAAATTGTAAAAACATCCTTCGTAATTTAAAAAAACACCTTCCTTGTGTTCTGCTGTTTACAGTTGCCGAAATATTGAATTGAAATGTCTAATTATTGCTTGGAGGTTCTGAATTTTGCAGTCGGTGGTACTACTCGGATGCTTAAATTTGGCCTTGGTCATGTGCAATAGTAAAATATTTGTAGAAACTCCTCTGGTACAGGTTTGCTTCTCTAGTCTATTCTGAAAATACCCTTTATAGTTTTACATATAGATCACACAGCCTCTTAGGAATTGAAAATATATTCATCTTAGTTATTGCCTCAAGCATCTAAGCCGATCGTGACCAATTTGTTGACTTCCCATTGGGGTTGTATCGTGTCAGTAGGCCTGGTTGGAAAGCTCTGGTGGAAGGCCAGCATTGGTGGCTATTTGCAATAAAAGGGGCAACACACACAAGCAAACAGATCTTACAAGATGAAAAGGGAACCAGCGAGATGCAGCCAGGTAGTGCAAGACACATCCCGACTTGGCAAAGAGAGAAATTGGCACTTTATATATCTCGAAGCTGGCACAGCCACGAGAACATGACTGGGTAGTCACATGAACCGGCTTACGTCAACACTCTCAGACTACAGCCTCGTCTCCCTTGCGCGGGGTCGGGTGCTAACGTCTCGTCTTTCTGTCCGCCTGTCCGCCAGTCCACCTGCCTGCCTCACCGCCCATCTGCCCGTTTGCCCGTCCGCCTGTTCGTATGCCCGTCCTCCCGACCGCCCCTCTCCCGTCCTCAAGTCCACCTGTCCTCCCGTCCCACCGTTCTCTCGTCTACCTGTCCTCCCGTCCCCCCCCCCCTCCTCTCGTCCACCTGTCCTCCCGTCCCCCCATCCTTTCATGCACATGTCCTCCCGTCCCCCCGTTCCCCCGCCCTCCCGTCCTCTCGTCCACCTGTCCTCCCGTCCCCCATCCTCTTGCCCACATGTCCTCCCATCGCCCCATCCTCTTGCCCACCTGTCCTCCCATCGCCCCATCCTCTTGCCCACCTGTCCTCCCATCCCCCCATCCTCTTGCCCACCTGTCCTCAGTTCCCCCATCCTCTCATCCACCTGTCCTCCGTCTCCCCATCCTATTGCCCACCTGTCCTTCCATCCCCCCATCCTCTTGCCCACCTGTCCTCCCATCCCCCCATCCTCTTGCCCACCTGTTCTCCGTTCCCCATCCTCTCGTCCACCTGTCCTCCGTCTCCCCATCCTATTGCCCACCTGTCTTCCCATCCCCCCGTCCTCCTTTTCCCCCATCCTCTTGTCCACCTGTCGTCTTGTGCACCTGTTCTCCCGTCCTCCTGTTCCCTCGTCCTCTTGTCCACCTGTCCTCTCGTGTACCTGTTCTCCCGTCCCCCCACCGGCCCATCTTCTAAACTACCTGTCCTCCCGCCCTACCGTTCTCCCGCCTGCCCTTCCTCCTGCCCTGATGCCTGCCCATCCTTCTGTCAGCCTGAACTCCCATCATCCCATCCTCCTGTCTGCTGTCTACCCATCTTTCCGCCCGCCTGCCTTTCTGTCTACCTGTCTGCCCATCCTTCCATCCTTCTCTCCTGCCATCCTCAAGTCAGCCTGCTCGCCCATTCACGTCCTGCACTATGTGCTTGTATGAAAATTACTGAGGAACAATAATGATTATGTGTGTGTTATAACATAGAGTAGTGTGAATGAATCTAAGACGTGATGATACGATATCACATTAGTTGGAAGGTATAAGACCCACAAGTGTTCCCTAAAATGAAAGTGGTTGGTCACATGATTTTCAGACGATCGAGAAGGAGGTTGCTGATTTGAATATATCAACGTGCTGCTCAACTCTGAGCGGCAGAGTAGGAAGAAAACACCTAGACAATAGACTATGTAAAACTCTGTATACATACAGTTCTGTCCAAAGCACCATATACAGCTCTTTGATCATGAGTAGCTCTGTGAACTGCTCTGCTAATAGCTCTTTGTACAGCTCTATGTACAGCACTTTTTGTAGCTCTGTGAACAGCTCTGTGTACAGCTCTGTGTAAAGCTCTATGTGCTATTCTTTGAGTAGCTCTGTGTAGAACTCTGTGTACAGCTCTGTGTACAGCTCTGTGTACAGCTCTGTTAATAGCTCTGTGTACAGCTCTGTGTACAGCTCTGTGTACAGCTCTGTTAATAGCTCTGTGTACAGCTCTGTGTACAGCTCTGTGTACAGCTCTGTGTACAGCTCTGTGTACAGCTCTGTGTACGGCTCTGTGTACAGCTCTGTGTACAGCTCTGTGTACAGCTCTGTGTACAGCTCTATACACAGCTCTGTGAGCAGCTCTGTGTACAGCTCTGTGTACAGCTCTGTGTACAGCTCGGTGTACAGCTCTGTGTACAGCTCTATACACAGCTCTGTGAGCAGCTCTGTGTACAGCTCTGTGTACAGCTCTGTGTACAGCTCTGTGTACAGCTCTGTGTACAGCTCTGTACACAGCTCTGTGTACAGCTCTGTGTACAGCTCTGTGTACAGCTCTGTGTACAGCTCTGTGTACAGCTCTGTGTACAGCTCTGTGTACAGCTCTGTGTACAGCTCTGTACACAGCTCTGTGTACAGCTCTGTGTACAGCTCTGTGTACAGCTCTGTGTACAGCTCTGTGTACAGCTCTGTGTACAGCTCTGTACACAGCTCTGTGAGCAGCTTGTTGAAGGTGACCCGAGCTGCTCCAATCAGCAATAAGCCAGTAGGCAAGGCGGACGTCCGGTGCGACACAATCCCGTCTAACAAACCTCCAGCCCTCCCCGAGCAGCTCCCCCCCTCCCCATCACCTCACGAGCATCTCAACCCCCTCCCCCCCACACACACACACGAGCATTGAGCAGGGTGGAGGGCGGCAAAGGCCGACTTCGTTGTCTGCAAACGTCCTCCGCCTTCAGACAAGATGTAATCAGGGACTCTTTCTCCACAGCTCGCAGGTGAGCGACGAAAGGTCAGTGCGCACGCGCGGCTCGTTCATCGACTTCCGCTTGTCACCGGGGAGTTTTGCGCATGCGTCCGGAGATGGTTGGTGATAAATCAGGCCGTTTTCAAACAGGCCTTGATTAAACGCAATAAAAGACCACGTGTGTTTCCGATTTGAATCGCGGCTCCTGGACGTCCCCTCGCCCTCTGCCGTCGTCAACGCGAACTACAATGTGTGTTAGAACGGGTAGGCCGTATTTTAGTCTGGTGATTGGCACTGATGACACGGGAAGTCGGGGATGCTGCGGAAGTTAGAGGGAAACGGAGTAATCTCAGCCTCTCGACGTCGGAGTTGGTGGCTACTGAAGGGATGATTCCAACACGAGCGACTGTAGTTATAGACCTGGCGTCTACCTACTACGATATGGCTCCGATATGGTCTACGATGCACCTCCCGATAAAAAATCAAAATCGCGTCGGAAGATCACCTTATATCGGGCCAGTTGACCACATTTCTGCGATTAGGCAAAAAAAAAAAATGCAATGAGAAGAGACTTCAAGCTTAAAATGGTGAAAATAATGGTGGTGAAGAAGAAATGGTAATGTGAAAAGTACACGGAAAGTTTTTTTTAAAAGAGCTGCAAATTGTATGATGTATGGATATGTGGAAAGATCAATAAAAGATTGCTTTGAAAAAAATTCTTTTTAAATTCCCCTTACGATGCGTGGTGGATTGGCATGTCTAGACATATGTCTACGATTTTGCACCTTCCCGATATCTCCGATATTTGCTTTTTGTATTGGTGCAATATCGGTAGGTCAAAATTTCTATCGTAGTAAGTGGACGCCAGGCCATGTACACTGGCAGCCAGAGCTACACATAGTTAGCCCTGGTCGGCTTAAGACAGTAGTGGAATCTGTTTGTTACTCTCCTACCAGATCTGCTTGGAGAGTGATTTATGTCATAACCTCAAAGCCAATTTTCCATTTTCTCATTTTCTTTCCTGTGTATTTTTTTTCAAAATATAGTGAACATAAATCTTGGTTTGTTTATATTCATTTTTTTTGCTATGAAAACTTCATATAGCTATGTCTGCTTTAGAGTTGATAGTATATAGAACTAAAGTATTTGGTTTGAGGCGCACCCCGAGTGATCCCGTATGAGATTTAACCCGACCAACCCCTCTATTGTATCAGGGGTTGATTACTAAACTCCTGTAGTTAATCCCTCTCTCCACGAGTGGGTGGTATTCTCATCGACCTAATCACACGTAACCGCTCACTCAGACACATCACTAGCATCTCCATACATAAACATCACTGATTGACCTCCTGCCACACACCCGTAGAGTCAATGCGGACGGTCAATTAGTGCAAACGTGCCTATGTAGGCAATCATTGGTGTAACGCTACCACCAACCTCATTCTACGTAAGGCAAGTTTGCATTGGTTGATTATTCGGAACCGATCTGCAGTCGGGAATCACCGATCGATCTTTTACATACACCGATTACACTAGGTACTGCTTACGCGGGATTTAAATCCTCTACATCTTATAGAGGGAAAAATTTCCGTTCCGAGCAAAAGTGTCGGCCTACGCGGGGTGTCCGATATACTAATGGGCTAACCTTTTTGACATAATCCCCCATTGCAATTGCACATAGGAAGAGTGCGAAGGATAAGGAGAATGATAGGAGAATGATAGAGTTGAGTAAACTTTGTCCGTATTTTTTAGTCATGTACCTGACCTAAATCTTTCAGGAGGACAGATCATGATGAAAGCCATGTGCTTTGTGTCTTTCATTGGTGCTGGTGGGGTGTTTGGTTCGGAGAGAATAGTGATCTGGATCGAAGTCAGAATAAGGGTAGGTTTATCTTATAGTCTGGAAGGACATTTCAAGTATCCCTCCTTCTTGTTGTCCTTTGAAGTGACAATCCATGTGCATAAAGCCCAATGCCCATCTACCGATTTTGTAACATTCATGTACCTTTGTCGGCGACAAACAGACGGTAATTTGGCTCACGGAAGGCATCCTAACCGAGTCGGCCGTAGTCGGTAGATGTAGGACAGCTAGGCAAGGGTGAGCCACCGATTAGAAGACCGATTTGCTTAGGACTAATATCCACCACCCCATCTCCTCAATGTCTGCCGGTCGAGAGAAGGGTTACATAATTTGCCTGTGACAAGTTCACCGACTCCTATACGATTTGGAAACTAATCGCTCAACCCTGAATCGGTAGATGGGCATCAGGCTTTATAAGCGGATCATCTTAAGACCCTCCAATGGTCTGTCACATAGGGCACATAGTTATTGTGTTATGGAGGCCGCCATCTTCCCCCTGACGCTAAACGAAGCACCAGGTGCCAGGTCCATTATTCATAGATTTCATTAAAACAATTTGGTTTGGTTTGCGATAACTGGGTGTTAGCCTCATCATATGAGTACCTATAGATATGAGAGCAGAAAATAGTGGTTGTAACCATACTACATTGGCACTATCTTACAATTTTCTTATGGATGATGGCGGAACTGGCAATCACTCTGTGCCCTATAAGAGTATCAGGATCCTTTCTTTATATAGTAAACGGCCTCCAGTCACCCCAGCTGCCCTGAAGTGCTCCTAAACGTGTACTTACGGCACCAACAACCTGCCTGGACTTGGGAGTGACATGGTGTACCTTGGTCGTATTGTATTGTGTGTGGCGTGTGGGTGTGGCAGACTGATGGTGAAGATGGCAGCAGCCTGGTTTTATAGAATTAATCTGCACATGGACATAACTATCATGCTGGCGACCGCTGGTTATATATGAGTGGGAAATTGTTCTTGAGATTAATAGAGTTAATTCCGTTTTATTTTTCCAGATATCTTTGGTTTGGAACTAACTGCCAGCCACATAACCTCAATAGGGGAAAGCTATTGAGTCACGATAATAATAATAATAAATTGTGATTATTGAGAGACCATAGACTTTAGCTCTTTATTGGTTTATGGCATGCAGCACTCAAAAGAGTAATATACGGAAACAGGTTTACAGTAGTTGAACGTCAGATATACGCGGTAAAATTGTCAATCAGATTACCCTGGTGGCGCGCGCGGAGGGGATAATCCATTTAACAATCCCAATTTTGACGCATAGCTATCAATGCGATATATGTAGGAACGGTCGCTATTCATAGATGATACGTAAAAAGGTATATCATAATATAATTGACAGATCAAGAAAATCATTGTACTGAAAGGGGAAGACACTATATTTTTAAGGGAGATTAAAATAAAATTTCTACCGAAATGGAAATATAAGGGGAAATCAATGTGAACTATTAGCCAAGAGCTTGTATAACAGTTTGTTTTTACCAAACAAGACTTTGCAATTGTAATTTCAAGGACTGGCTAGAACCTGGGATTGAAGAGGAGAGACATACCGGACATGCGTACATATGTCGCCATTAGAACCTGCCTAGTATATCCACACTGACCCTTTAGGGCAAAGAGTGATTGCTAGTTCTGCCATCATCCAGCTGGAAATTGTAAGATAGCGCCACTGAGGTCGGGAGACAACCACTTTAATCTGCTGTTATAATCCATAGATACTCATGACACGAGGCTAAAACCTCTATATGGCAAGCCAAACAAGAAACTTTGATAAAATCCATCGATAATATCAAGAGACAACAAAATGAGTGGCATAAATAAGCTCAAACTCAAACGAGTGGCGTCTAGATTTTATCCTACCCCGTTTCCATATTTTTCAGTATCAGAAAGTAGTGGCATAAACAACACTTTATGTCACATCCGTGAAATAAACAAATCCCATGTTAAGCCTATGGCGTTTTTTATTAGGGGTAGGATAACTGGACCAACCACCCGGTGTTTTGTTTAGCATCGGGGGGCAAGATGGATGTCCCATAACACGATACCTACGTGCCCTATAAGACATGGGTGGTTATAACCTGTCAGCATTTCCTGTTCGGACTGTAAACAATAAATGCGGATACTATTTACAGTCTGACCACAGCAGTCCTTTATCTGGTTCGGGATCTGATACTGACAGACATCTGAGCACAGACGAGTCGGCCCTCTAATGGGACCGGGCCGATAACTCAGTCAGGCAAATCAAATAAATCACGGTTAATTAGGCAAATTGATTAATAGCAGATTGTTCGGTGCCCGCCTGGTCTGAGTACCAGGAAGCCATTGCCGAAGCCACTGCAGGCCATGTACACAGCCCAACTACTAGGAAGTGGAGTCTAGGCGTGCTGGGGTGTTTTTTTAACCCTTTCCCTGCAGCACCCAATTCCCCTGCTCGGCATTACATATGACCCTGCTACGGCAGGCAACTTTTTTTGGAAATAGTAATGTCATGTGATGTGTCATGTGATTTAAGTAATTTAGATTGGTGAGTGATCATATTTTGTTATACCAAATCAAAGGTCAATATGGCTGTTATACCTTGTCAAAATTTCGTTTAAATCAAATAATTATCTTTTTATTGCTATTTAATTTTGTATTTCAGTATCAATGATGCCTCCAAGATGTCTGGAGGTATTTTCCTGCAATAGCCAGGGGAATGCCTGGAAGCATCTTCCTGCTGTTAAAGGGTTAAAAGAAATAATTATCAACGAATTTTCTTAGGCCTGCTGGGGTGGACAGCAATGACCAATCTGCTCACCATCTAGGTCGCCTTGCCTCCGAATATGCGTGCATGCAAGTATAACTATAGCAACAGGGTGGGGGAGTTAGTTCAGTGGTAAAGTAGCCCTTGAGTTGAAATCCCAAGGTAGTGGGACTTTGTGGGTTCAGTCCCACTGAAGCCACTTTCCTCCTTCACATCCCGCAGTGGTATGTTTACTGCTATATCAAAGGCCAGTCCTTCTCATACCATGTCTATTTGGTGTGGAAAGTAAAAGAACTCTCACCTCGGTAAACGTGTAGTGGTGAGATTTTTACCTAAATTCATCTCATAGATTTGGTTGAACTCAAAGTAAGTCTTATAGAAGATATTGGACGTTGAACTACCCAAACAAACAAATAATGGTCTTTGTTGAAGTTTTGAACTTCAAAATGATCAGTCTTTATCGAAGACAATCTTACAAGACGATCATGGATAGAGCATCTTAAATGGGATTCACACGGTGGGATCCATGTACCTCACAAAGTGTTTGTCTGAGACAAATCCTGTTGAGATTTGGTACTGGAACACAATCTCCTCTGTGAATGACAGGGTTCCATTTTGCTGAGACAACGTTTTTCCCTTGCAATTGTCGGCGAAAATCACCCGTAACAAGGAACAGAATCTCATGAGATTTTGACTTTAAACAGGTTTAAAATCTATAGGGGCATTTTGGTGAGACAAATGGACCTGCTGCGACCATCTACCTGCCCTAGCCAATAGGAGTCCAGCAAGCATGATTACATGTTTGTAACACCCTTCACATCAATGGTAATTGAGTCCCAAAGTGAGTGGTCACTGTGACTATGTCTGAGATTATGTACCAGGTGTGTCCTCCCATGTGAATCAAATTCGCCATTTTTCCTTGAGACTGATAAAAGTACTTAGCCATGAGAATTTTTTACCAAATGAGAATTGTCTGAGACTAGAGAAAAGGTGTGAAGTACACCAGTCTCAGGTTAATGAGTCTCTTCGTGTGAATCCCACTTTATATGAATGCTTATATCATTTAATGTATGTCATCACTAAGTATGCAGGCCATGTGAGTCAGACTAAGGTCACCTCGGATAAACCACCACTTAGAGTAATCCCGCTTTGGCCACACCCATGTGAGTGTACTTGGCACACTACCACACCAAGACGAACACCAGACCTCCTGGCGGCTGACGACAGCGTGGTCTATACCCCAACTCCTGGTACTTACCCGGCGTATACACCGGGGACACACCAAGCGAGTGAAGGCAGCGATCTCTGGAATCACCAACACATCAACAGCTTGCCGTCAGTGTAATGTGGCGTATTAATGTAATGTCATACCCCGTCACAGTGTTACGTACGACCATTAATACGCCATGGGTACCAGTGGGCAGTATGTGTAGGTCATCTGGCAATAGGTATATAATACTATGAGAAAACGTGGTTACTGAGCCCGTACGGGTGGCCGTTCGCGGTCATTTGATGAAAAAATACGGCCCGACGCCGAAGGCGGGAGGGCCGTATTTTTTCATCAAATGACCAAGATCGGCACCCGTACGGGCTCAGTCACTACGTTTTCTTATTACTATACACCTCCTACTTGTTTAAAATGCCATTCTATTAAATTTGCTGGACAATGATTCAACCCCCATTCCCGTACACAGGCTACTGCCATTTACTACGGCCCGCTGTCTTCTACAACCTGTCATACCTTTCTTCTAGCGGCCACCCCTCAGTACATCGCGTTGCTGTAAAATGGACTATTCTAAACGGCTCGTCGGCAACACAACCAAAGAACTCTGTGAGGTTGAGACATGTCACAAACTCCCAGTAACGCTTAAAAGTACATATTAACCAAATATCTAGGTAACTAACATTGGGCGTTCACCTAATACAGTTAGATATGAGAAATCAATCGATTTCACCAAGTTCACTAAGTGGTGGCCACCCCTCAAAATAGTGTTCCCGTTCCTGTACTCTGGCTCGCTAGCGGTAAAAACTCGGCAAGATCGACGTGGGAAATGTGTAGCAACAGATGACACTGTAACTTCACCTCCTTTAGGAATTAAGCAATGAAATTTTAACACGAGTACGGCACATATATAACCTATAATCGTACCAAATATGATAAAGATCAGGCACTTTAAACCGAAGATATCGGCGTTTCAATACGGCGACTTCGACATTCACTGCACATTGGGAGATGGGAGGGTGAAAACTCGGCAACGGTCGACGTGGAGCGGTCTATGAAATGTATGACACAGGATCACCTGGAACTCTGGTAGCCAACGTAATTATGACGTCGACAACGCGGAGCGGCCTAACGGGAAGCGGTCGGACTTGTTGATATCGATCAGTCTCGCAGATTTAAGCTATTTAAACGGTTTTACATGAATGTCATACGTTGACTACCTCGATATTTGGACTATACATACTTCCAGTTCTTACGGGTAAGGCTTAGCATGTCTCTGAAGTTATGAATGGGAGAGAACGGACATTTCGTTTTGTTTTTCTAACCCTGTCACTGGTCTCGCCCTATCGCGATATTTTACGTTAGCGGGCCGTAGTGTCTGTAGCAGCGGGACGTACGTTTTGCAATGCTTAAGCCTATGGGAATCCATACGTCCTACTACTCGGCGGGCCCGAACGTTATTTATACGATATGCCTAGCAGCGGGAAGTAACTCATAGACGTTCGCCCATAGGTGTATAGTAATATAGCAGTAACTTGGATGTTATCATATGTTATAATGATGACGTATACTCATGACGTATATACTGTAAATACGCACTGTTTAGCCATATAATGTAAAATAAGCAAAATACGGAACGCTGTCCTGTAGGCGTCGACTAAAATATAAGTTGTTTGGCCAAATCAAATTAAAAATGATTATTCGTTATGAAAGACAATCTTACAAGACGATCATGGATAGCGCATCTTATATGTATGCTTACATCATTCAATGTATGTCATCACTAAGTATGCAGGCCATGTGAGTCAGACTAAGGTCACCTCGGATGAACCACCACTTAGAGTAATCCCACTCGGGCCACACCCATGTGAGTGTACTTGGCACACTACCACACACAGACGAACACCAGACCTCCTGGCGGCTGACGACAGCGTGGTCTATACCCCAACTCCTGGAACTTACCCGGCGTATACACCGGGGACACACCAAGCGAGTGAAGGCAGCGATCTCTGTAATCGCCAACACAAATTGGCGTGTATGTGAGATATTATTTCATAGGGTTATCTCCTACCTATAAGTTAGCATGTTGGAAGCAATGATTAAGTGAAATATAAAATAACAGCTGACATATAGGCCATTTTGTGTTGGCGATTACGGAACTCGCTGCGTTTCTCGCTTGGTGTGTCTGCGGCTTTACGCTAGACGACTATAGGCAGTGATTCTTGAACCTGATGACTTTCAGCTATAAAAGTGTAGCAGTCGTCTAATGTAAACGCCAAGCGCATGGGGACTGCAGATCATCTGATTAGTCTGATTACGTCATTTTGAACTACCTGACAACTATTGGACATGCTCTGACGCCAGAGACTATTTCAAGCAGGCTTAAATTAGTCGTCTAGATAGGCGGCGATTCTGTGAAAACTGATAGGGATCAGTGTAAACGCTCGGGTGTATTCCGAGGTCGACGACTTTTGCAGTGGATATTGCCACCACTGACGACTATTGGCTTGATGATCTACAGTCGTCACGTTTTAAGTCGTCCAATGTAAACACCGGGTTAGAACAAGGCTCTAGACAATTGAGCTCTGAGAGCGACGCTTCTCAGCCCCCACTGCCGCTAGGAGGCGACAGGTGCCCCCACTCCACACCACCCACCAACAGCTAGCTGTCAGTGTAATGTGTCGCTTCCACCTACCGATTATGACCACCGATTATGGCATTTAGCACCGCCGACCGATTATGTCATACTTTTGGTGTTATGAACGTCAGGTGGAAATAAAAGGGGTCACTGATATTTTTTTCTCCAACATTACATAATCTAGCACCACCGACTGATTTTAGTTCCACCCGCGAAGTGTCTCCCCATTGAATTCATTGGCGGCAGAATTAACTTGAGTGTCAAAAATCGGTCGGCGACCACCTCAATTTCCATCGAAAAATAGCATTTTTGCTGACCACCACCGATAAAGCTCACCGATAATTACTCAAATAGGTCCACCGACCAACTTTTGCACAAGTTACATATAATTGGTAGAGTTTTCGTCGGCAGGTGGAAACGCTATATTAGTCAATCAAGGCTTGTTGCGCCTTATGACCGTAATTCTTTACTCGTGTAGGGACACAGTTCACAGTACTCCATCAACACGCTCACTCAGGTGCTTCTTAAGGCCCGGCGTCCACCTACTGCGATATGGCTCCGATATGGTCTACGATGCACCTCCCGATAGAAAATCAAAATCACGTCAGAAATTCTAATATCGGGGCAGTTGACCACGTTTCTGCGATTAGACACCGATAAAAACCCCATTCAATGCGTGGTGGATTGGCATGTCTTAACATTTGTCTACGATTTTGAACCTTCCCGATATGTCTCCGATATTGACTTTTTGTATTGGTGCCAAATCGGTAGGTCTAAATTTTTATCGGAGTAGGTGGACGCCGGGCCTAAGGAAGAAACAGCTGAGTCGTCCAATAATAGCCCAGTTCACAACTGCCGAAAGAAACTGACCAATACGATGTAGTGGAGAAAAACTCACCAGACACAGTGAATTCCTGTTAGATATCATATTGTGTCCAAGATGACAATAGGTGTACAATGGTGGAATCAGTCACGACATTTCGTACATGTTTAATGTACTTCATCAGGGGATCAATAAGATATCAGGACGGGTTGCATCAGTCATTGATGCTCCCCGAAGGAACATTGATACAGATAATTAAGCCCTGTCGCCACTGTGCGATTCTAGGTATATAGGTACGTCCAGTCTCAGACTGGGCGTACCTCCAGGATCGCAACACGGCAAAACGCAAGTTTCCCTCCAGTCTGAGACCGGGCGTACCGGTACACCCAGTCTCAGACTGGAGGTACCGCATGTACCCCGGATCGCAAGTGTATTTAAATACCAAACATGTTTGATAATTGGTACGCCCAGTCTTAGACTAGGCGTACCCTATGTACCTAGAATCGCAAGCCCTCCAGTCGCAAGCGAGGGTGTCTCCACACAGAATCGATGATACCTTGCGATCCATGCAAGGTACATGCGGTACGCCAAGCCGGTACCTCCAGTCTGAGACTGGAGGTACCGGATCGCAAGCTTCACCAGTCGCACAGTGGAGACAAGCCTTTAGTGACACTGCAAGTCGTTGAGGCGTTTACACCTGACGGCTGATTATATATATATGATCTGCACTGACTTTTATCACCGATTAATTCCAACCCGCTTTGATTTCGTCGGTGGCCATACTAATTGGTCGCTGGTGTCAGATTGCACAATTTCAAGATGAGAGGTTTGGGAATCTGTACTTACTGATATCGGGAACGTGCAATGATCAGTTTTCGGTGCGGAAATCTATAATCGGTTGTCAAAATCGGCAGTTATAAACTTGGTCTTAGCACCACTACCCGGTTTGTCTGCTCCCAACAAGATATCGGTGGGTTTTGCATTGGCAAGTGCAAACGACATCCAACCTTTCTCGGAGACAAGTACATGTCAACTTTCTTGCCCACTCGTATTAGAAACAATACAAAGTTGCATCTAAAGGGGGGCGTCCACCAACAATGACAAGGCTACGACAATGGCTTACCAACAAGGTCCACGACAGGCCTACGATTGGAAGGCCTGTTGTAGCCTTGTCGTGGTTGGTGGACCCTAGTTCCCGACAAGAGTCTACGACAAGGACACGACAGGCTGCGACTGGAAGCTTGTCGGGGGTCTGTCGGTGGCCTTCCGACAAGGTTACGACAAAATCGAACATGTTCGATTTTTCCCACCACAGGACCTTTGTTGTGGAGTGTTGGGGTTTCATCGATATAACTGTCATAGTGTGTCGGGACCATGGACGTCTTTTTTCCGGGAACAAGCGACGTCTACGACACGCCCTAACAACGCTGTCGTAAAGCCCCGCTTCTTACGATAATGCTGCGACAAGCGCCGATTGGAACTTTCTTGTCGTAGCCTTGTCGTGGTTGGTGGACGCCACCCTTAAAAGGCGTATCCCACTATCACGATTTGAGCCTCCGACACACTACGATAGCCTTACGACAAGCGTTCCGATGAAAAAAATGAAATTTTTATCAGAAGGAACCAGTCTAGCTTTCACGATAGACCCGTTCCTTCCCATAAAAATTTAATTTTTTCATCGGAACGCCTGTCGTAAGGCTATCGTAGTGTGCCGGAGGCTCAAATCGTGATAGTGGGATACCCCTTTAACATTTATCATTGCAGATTTAGGTTATCAAAGGAAAGACAAAATGGCCAGCAATCTTCTCAGGTATGTCTTTGAACGCTAGGTGAGGCTTTCATGGACTGTATCATATAACTTCATTAAAGGAAGCCTCTTTACCCTCTGCCGATAGCGATACACACTCCCTTTCTCTTCTCCATCGCAATTTCGTATCATGTGGAAGAGACCAAGAACGTTTTCTAAAAGAAACAGCTCTAGCATAGCTTATCTTATTGTGCCTTTTGTGGTGTTTTCGTTACCTAAAGTGAACAGTCTTTATGGAAGACGGTCGTAAAAGGCAATCAGGAAGATATGATTATTTTAAGTGATCCACATCGTTCATAGGCCAATCCTACCTCCATTATCGGTATTATTAGATTACAACCCAAAGAGGTGTCGAAGCAGTGCCTGTATTACCAAAGGACAAAACAATATGGCTCAACTTAGCTTAAAATGGCTACCAGATGTGTTACCGAATTAAGGGATTATATTTCCCTGCAAGCCTACATAAACCTATTGTAGAGGTACAAAGAATGCTCATTTGCAAAATGGTATTGACTTGTCTTCCACCTCCTCCTCCTTCCTCATCTTTGACCATTGACCAAAGATGATTCTAATGCAGGACAAATCCTAATCATGTGACCTTAAAACTCGATCTGATTGGTGGATCTTAGGCACATTTATGTCGTCCAATAAGATATGTTTTCAAATTCGACAAGAAAGGCTCGAACAATAAAGATTCAACTATTTCTGTACAACCACATTTAAAATACAGACTGACACGGATATCATAATTAGTATGTTTTTGGTATATCCTAATCTTAATATTTTAGTCATCATCGTTCTCAGGAAGGCCTGAACGACAAAGATTTGATTATTTCTGTACGGCCCGGGGCCCGTTGAATAATCTAGGATCTTATCCTACCCCTAATATAAAACTCCATAGGCTTATCATTGGGTCAGTGTATTCGGTCTGGAGTTCAGAAAAATGAAAAATATTGCAGATACACCTGACAAATGACGTCATTTGTTAATGAAGAAGCAATTTAGACGGGCGGGATAGGATAAATTCTAAACCAAACTCGAGTTAGTCGGGTTATTGTTCATCGCACTCCAGCAAGATCGCGTATTACTGCTCTCGGCTTCGCCTCGCGCAGTAATACGCGATCTTGCCTTTGTGCGATAAACAACAACACGACTGTCTCTTGTTTGGTTTCTCCATAGTACATGTACTGTATCCACTTTATTAAATTAAAAAGAAAAAGTCCCTATTTTCTATGCCAAGGAGACCCAGGTACGATGTGGGTCAACTTTATTCAACACTTATGGACGACCTTATGAACGCCTAATACTGTCTTAGCGAACGGATTTAAGTACTGTTAACCTACAACCCTTGAATAAGGTACAGTAAAGGATCTTCATGTACGATCCTAGATTATTCAAGGGGCCCCAGGTTTTAAAATATAGCCTGACACCAAAACCCAGTCAGTATCCCTGCTGTAAATCCTAATCGCACTCTTTCAGTGTTTATCGTTCTTGGATTCCAAAAACACCTTCCCGTAGATAGCAGCCACCTTCTGACCGACGAGACCCCGCCACACCCCGCCGCCCGCTGCCCGCCGCCCGCCCCTCCCCGCCGCTCGCCCCTCCCCGCCCTCCACACCCCGCCGCTCGCCCCTCCCTGCCCTCCACACCCCGCCGCCCGCCCCTCCCCGCCCGACACATCCCGCCGCCCGCCCCTCCCCGCCCGACACATCCCACCACCCGCCCCTCCCCGCCCCTCCCCGCCCGACACATCCCGCCGCCCGCCCCTCCCCGCCCTCCACACCCCGCCGCCCGCCCCTCCCCGCCCGACACATCACGCCGCCCGCCCCTCCCCGCCCGACACATCCCGCCGCCCGCCCCTCCCCACCCTCCACACCCCGCCGCCCGCCCCTCCCCGCCCGACACATCCTGCAGCCCGCCCCTCCCCGTCCGACACATCCCGCCGCCCGCCGCCCGCCGTCCGCCGCCCGCCCCTCCCCGCCCGACACATCCCGCCGCCCGCCCCTCCCCGCCCGACACATCCCGCCGCCCGCCCCTCCCCGCCCGACACATCCCGCCGCCCGCCGCCCGCCGCCCGCCGCCCGCCGCCCGCCCGTCCCCTCCGCCCGCCCTTCCCCGCCCGACACATCCCGCCGCCCGCCGCCCCTCCCCGCCCGCCGCCCGCCGCCCGCCGCCCGCCGCCCGCCCCTCCCCGCCCGCCGCGCCCCCTGCCGCCAGCCCGGTATGTGCGGCACGTCGCCGGGTCACCTGTACATCATCCCCGGGGCGACCTCGGGTTGTTAGTAGTGCAGGGAAATGGGAGTTATGTGGTGGCGACTGTGAGATGTACAGACCGCGGTGTTGACAGCGCAGGGAGGGACATTCCTCCTCCTCCGGGCTGTCTTCCCGCGTGCTTTAACCCATCCAGGGCGAGTGATGCCTTGAGGCATTCCCCAACATAGGGAGAATAATGCCTTAAGACATCATTTACAATATCATTGTTTTAGCAATAAGTAATGGATCAATAAAGATAAAACTAGCAGAGAATATATTTATGACATAATATATATTTTTTTTAATTTCTTTACTGATGCTTCTTGGTACATTCTCATCAGGTTGTAAGTACTTATATCAGTAAATCTGATAAAGAGGCCGAAACGTGTCAGCTTTACAAGAGGCTGATTTTCATCACGCAAGCCTTCTTTTGCATTAGATACCAAATTACCTGTCACTATTACCTTTCTCATCACTATAGCCTATTAGTTAAAATACCAGAAAAGGAATAGGCTTATGCAGATTTGCGGCTCAGTCCGAAGCTTTTTCCACATTAGGGTCAGCAATAGGTAAGAGGTTATGTACATAAATGTTAGATTCAAATAATTCGGCATCTTCGATTTTAAGTACTCTTTTGAGATTTTCTTAAATTCCAGTTAAGTAGGTATACTTCGAGAGATTATTAGGTAAAACAAATAATCCAATTAAGGTTGTAAGTTACATATCACATGATCAAATAATTGAACCTTGGTTTGGACGATAATAGGCTCTCGCTGGGACCCGTCCCAACCAACATGGGTCTACCACAGACCCCCGCCTGTAAAGGGTTAAGCGATCCCTTCTCCTGGCTCCACCCAGGCACGCTGCAGATAGACTCCGCGCTTCTTTCCGTTCACGGCCTGTGGGTAAATATCAAAACTTGCGGTCTTGGTGAAAGGAGATCGATCGGCGTTGTGAAGCAGAGCTCTACATAAACATCACATGTCGGATACCCACAAAGAGCCGCGTGGTCAAAAAGCGAGGTTATATGTATACAACCATGGTGTGTGGGAGATGTTTTGAAAAGCTTAGAGTTGCTCAGAGCTGCACGGAGTTGTACAAAACTAAACAGAGCTATTTAGTGCTGTTCAGCTATTCGTTGTCGCTTAGAGCTGTTTAGTGATGTTCGGGCTGCTTGGAGTTACTCGGAGCTGCTCAGTACTTTTCAGAGCTGGTCACTACTGTTTAGAGCTGCCCAGAGCTGCTCAGAACTGGGCAGAGCTACTCACTACTGCAAGTAGCTGCCCAGAACTGCCCAGACCTACTCAGAGTTCATCAGAGTTGTTCTTAGCTGCACACTACTGTTCAGAGGTGCTCATTGCTGTTCAGATCTGCTCAGAGCTGCTCACTCCTGCTCAGAGTTGTTAAAAACTGTTGGGATCTGCTCAGATCTGCTTAGAGCTGTTCAGAGCCGCTCAGAGCTGCTCATAACTGTTCAAATATACTCCGAGCTCCTCACTACTGTTCTTAGCTTCTCGGTTTGGTTCTTAGCTGCTCACTACTGTTCAGAGCTGCTCAGAGTTGCTCAGACATTGGCCAGAAGGACCACAATGCTGCTATTACAACCCAAAAGTCGCATCTCTCAGCGCGGTGACGCCCGCTTTTGGTTACAGTGTTTGCTATGCCCGACGCGCCTTCGTCTTCTCGACATGTTTATAGCAGACAAAGACACGACCATGAAATGCAGCGGGGCGTGCTACACGCCGTACCGCGCCGCCACACGCCGTACCGCGCCGCGGCAACCCGCCCCGCCCAGCCCTGCCCCACCAACCCTGCTCTGCCCTGCCCCGCTCCAACCCGCCCTGCGCCACACTGCTCTACCATGCCTAGCCAAGCCCCAAAACCCCTGCCCTACCCTGCCCCACCCCGCAGCACCAACCCCGCCCTGCCCTGCCCTGCCTTGCCTAGCCAAGCCCCAACAACCCTGCCTTGCTCCACCCTGCCCCTGCCCCTGCCCCTCCCTGCCCTGCTCTACCCTGCCCCTGCCCCTGCCCCTGCCCCGCCCTGCCCTGCTCTAACCTGCCCTGCGCCGCCCCGCCCCACCAAACTTGCCACGCCCCACCCCGCCCCACCCCGCCCCACCCAACCCCTACAACCCTGCCCTGCCCGGCCCTGCCTGCCCCGCCCTACCCTGCCTGGCCCTGCCCCTGTCCGGCCCTGCCCTGCTCTACCCTGCCACACCCCGCCACGCCCCGCCACCCCCTGCCCCGCCCCACGTTTTACAGGCCGCGTGAGGTACGGGCGGCGTGCGCCGAGTCACGCCGCAGATTGGCGGACGATAAGCCCGGCACGCCGCCCGCCGCCATCAACCTGTCCGCGCCGCTCCACGCCCATTCACCGCGCGACCATTCACCGCGCGACCATTTACGCGCCACACTTTACGCGCGCGTAAATCGGAGCGATGTGAGAGCCGAGCACGACGTTGGGCGGTGGGTGGGGAGGGTGGTGTATGTGAAGTAGGACTCGATGTGCGATGGGTGGGAGGTAGTAGATGGAGGGTTGTGGCCGGTGACAATGGCGGGCGACAGGCCATCGGCAGATGGTGGTAGGCGCTCGGTGGTGGGATTTGGGAAAGGGGGGAATGAGTTTCAGGTGGTGGGTAGTTGGTGGTGGGTAGTTGGTGGTGGGTAGTGTGAAGTGGGTGGTGGCTTGTGGGTGGCAGGTGGCAGTATAAGGTGGTGGTTGTTGTGTGGTGGACGGTGATTCGATTTGAGCTGGTGGGTTTTAGTTGCGGGTGGTGGGTGATGGGCGCTGAATAGTATGAAGTGGGTGGTGGGTGGTGGGTGGCATATGGCAGTATTGGGTGGTGGTTGATGTGTGGTGGACGGTGTTTGGATTTGAGCTGGCAGGTTTGAGTTGCAGGCATTGGGTAGTGGGCGGTGGGTAGTGAAAGATTGGTGGCAGGTGGCAGTACTGGGTGGTGGTTGGTGTGTGTTGGTTGATGGTTGGTGGTTGATGTGTGCCAGGTGATAGTATTGGATGGTTGGTAGTGGATGGCAGGTGACTGTAGTGTATGGTGGTTGGTCATGGTCGGAGGGTGTTTTATTTTATTTTTTAAAAGACTTTATTTAGATTGGGACAAGTACATCGGTTATTCAACCGTTTCAATCGCACTCCCAGAGTTAGTGTGTGGCGTGTTATGTGTGTTGTGGGTGGCTGGTGATGGAGCAGGTTGGTGGGTAGTGTGTGGCAGGTGACAGAACTGAGTGGTTTGTAGTGGCTGGCAGGTAACAGTATTCAGTAGTGGGTAGTGGGTGGCAGGTTACTGTACTGGCAGTTTGGATGGCAGTTTGGATGGTGATTGGTTGTTGTTGGTGGTTGGAGGGTTATGGTTAGTGTGTAGGTGGGTGGCAGTACTGGAGGATGGCGGGGGTGTGGCAGGTGAGAGTACAGGGTGGCAAATGACAATGCTGGGTGGTGAAAAGTGGGTGGCAGGTAGCGGCACTGGGTGGCGGGCCCCAGGTTGCGGGCAAAGGGGGCAGGAGCGGCGGCTGGTGTATAACATACCACATGCAGGGGAGGGCGGGGGGCTGGGGGGGGGGGGGCAGGTGTACAACACACCACAGGGGAGGGCGAAGGGGTTGGGGGTTGGTGTATAGCATATCGAGTAGGAGGGTTGGGGAGTGGGTGTTGTATAGCATACCAGAGGGGAGGGTTGGGGGTGGTATATATGATACAACAGAGCGAGGGCGGGGGGAGTGGTGGGTGGTGTACTACATACCACAGTGGAGGGGGGGGAGTGGGAGGTGTATACCATACCACAGAGAGAGTGGGGTGGGTGGGTGGTGTACAACATACCATAGACGTAGAGCGGGGTGGCTGGGTGGTGTACAACATACCATAGACGTAGAGCGGGGTGGCTGGGTGGTGTACAACATACCATAGACGGAGAGCGGGGTGGGTGGGTGGTGTACAACATACCATAGACGGAGAGCGGGGTGGGTGGGTGGGTGGTGTACAACATACCATAGACGGAGAGCGGGGTGGGTGGGTGGTGTACAACATACCACAAGGTGAGGGCGGGGGGCAGTGGAGGGCGGGGGGATGTGGGTGTTGTATAACATACCACAGAGATAGCGGCGTAAGTGGGTGGTGTACAACATACCATAGACGGAGAGCGGGGTGGGTGGATGGTGTACAACATACTACAAAGGAAGGGCAGGGGCGGTGGGGGGGGGGGGGATGGATGGTGTACAACATACCACAGAGAGAGCGGGTTGGGTGGGTGGTGTATAGCATACAACAGAGAGAGCGGGGTGGGTGGGTGGTGTACAACATACCATAAGATGAAGAGCGGGGTGGGTGGGTGGTGTATAGCTTACCACAAGGGGAGGGCGGGGGGCAGTGGGGGGGCGGGGGGATGTGGGTGTTGTATAACATACCACAGAGATAGCGGCGTAAGTGGGTGGTGTACAACATACCATAGACGGAGAGCGGGGTGGGTGGGTGGTGTACAACATACCACAAGGTGAGGGCGGGGGGCAGTGGAGGGCGGGGGGATGTGGGCGGTGTATAACATACCATGGACAGAGAGCGGGGTGGGCGGGTGTTGTATAGCAAACCACAGGGGAGGTCGGGGGACGGCAGATAGCCGCCCGTGCAGTGGGAATTGGCGGGTGATCGTCCCGTACCCTTTCACTGCCCTCTACCTGACGACTCCATCGGGTGTTATGAATACAGCACGGGAGAGCGACGGCGACATTTGTGGCTGAGTAAATCAGAGTAGTTGTTGTCGGGAGCAGGACATTAACGAGGCGGGCGGCCATGCGGGGTTGACCCACGACCCTAAACCACAGCAGGCTGAATGACGCGCCCCACAGCCCGCAACTCTGTATACCCACCCCCTAAAGACCAGGGGTGAGTTTCTAAAAGAAAGAGCGATCAAAAAATGACCTTATCGTTGACTTTGTCATGTGATCAGTCTTTATAAAAGGCAGTCTTGCAAGACGATTAAAGGCATATGGGACAATATGGCTTGAAAATTAAAACCCATGTCAATTTCCGGAAAATTTAATATGATGATCTTCAAGTGTTGTGGAACACATACCTAGCTTGAAAATCGGGGGTGACGTGCTAGTTTTTTTATTGATAGATCAATATGATGTTAATCTTATATAAGAATATATAGAAATTCTAAAAAGTTTTTTCCACATGATAAAACCCATGTCATTTTCCTCAAATTTGCACAGAATATAGTACATATATAGTGCTACTTATTTATGTTTTAAAAATCATAGGTCACCGTCCTTGTTTTTGAAGAAATTGAAGAAAACCATATTTTTCAGTAGATTTCCGATGTAAATCAAGCAAATGCAAAGTGGCTTATTATACCTATTGGGTTTGGATAAACTTGACAAAATGTTGAATTCACTTATGTAGAATTAGAATAAATTACAAAAAATCAGTTTTGACTAATAATTGACAATATCTAGAATCATCAGGTGGTGCCACTGTGAATTCTAGGATATTCCTTAAGGATAGATCCTTATGTACATATTCTCATATCATTCAATATTTGTAATCAGTACCTCTACACTCAATTCACATTCGCTGCTCACTCAGCACACATAAAAAACATTTCTTACCTCCCACCCACCAATAACACAATCCTATATTTACTTCATCCTAGTGCATCACTGCATTCGCAGTGCATTTAACTGAATCGTATTATATTTTTTATGATATCGTTCACTGTATTTTATCCCTCTTACATATTTTGATAAAAACCTAAAAGCGTCTCGAAGCACACTGGAAGCGTATATGTGACCACTCTAAACTATAGGCAATGTATTTAGCGCATACAAGCACCCTCTAAAACTAGGAGCAAATGGTTCATCATTGATGAATGACCATGCAATTATAGATAAAAATACAAGTAAAAGGTTTGGCTACATTCAGTCCATGTATCGTTTTCTGTAACCCATTTGCACCAAGTTAACATGCCAATTCGGCAACTGCCTGAGTCTAGAACCCAAACATATCAACCACCAGTGGGTCGATGAGGTCTTGAGTGATTGGTAATGGTCAGCTGAGCATGCCTCTAAGACACTGACACACTGGCACCCTGCTCATTTGCCAATATCACAGTGAATAGTACGCAGCTAGTGAAGGGATAGTTTCCTGGAAGCACGCTGGAAGTGTATAGGCCCTGTTCCATTGGCCAACGAAAACGGTGTAGATTTTCTGCATTCTCCTAATTGCAAATTGCCATTGGCCATCACCAATATACAGCCAGGGACAAACGATGGAACTTTAGCACTGCTGCCACAGAATGTAAATAGGCTATTAGGAGAACACAGAAAGTCTACACCGTTTTTGTCGGCCAACGGAAATGGGTCTTATGTGACCACTATAACTTTTAGGCAATGTATTTAGGGTGTCCAAGCACCCTCTAAAAAGTCACCTTGAGGCTGAGGGACGCGCTGATAACGCATGACGTGCAGTGCGCATGCGTGGCGGGCTCAGTTCCGGAACCGGAAGCGTTGCCATCTGATAAGATGGCGGCGCATATTAAACATGCAAATGAGTTGTGAGTTGATGAAGACGCCAGGAGACATAAAGACAGAGTGGCTCCGATCTGAACCTAAAGACACTCAAGTAGCAATCGTCTCCCGCCACTCCAACCCTCTCCCATCGTGTTTCTTCTCCACCCGCGACATCCGCGTTTTGCTGCGATCCATTTTCGTCGAGCAATGAGAAGCGGATCGGGGCTTGGGTAGACTGGCTCCAGTCCATGCATCCTATAGCTACCCTCCTCGTACGGATACAGGGACTGTTACAATCGGTAATCTGGCGCTGTTTAGCTCTAGCATTCCCAACACTCTCCATACAGATATACTGGCTACTGGTCAGGATATCTGTTGGGAGATCGATACCTTCTCACTTTGATCTCAATCAAGTCACAGTCAGGAGCAGGCGAAATTTGCTGCTATTACAACACAGGCGGCCATGGAACTGGAGGAGGGGAGGGGGAGGGGTAGGAGGAAGTATAGGGTTACAGGGAGTGGCTTGGGGCCATAAACAGGAGATTTGGTTCATAGTGAACAGGTATTTGAATCATGGGCCAGTCAGAAAAGGATACATACTTTAATGAACTTATTGTGTTTAATCATTTAATGAATGTTCATAATCAAAGACTTGAGCAAGTCTAGGGCTGGGGGTGTGGTGGGGGTTGGGATGGTTATGTCATCACTTCACGAAACCTCTGTAATTAAATTGGTTTCCATAAAAAGACCGAACAGAGGCAAGACAAACTGCATGGATCGGCACGCCTACTATCAGCAGCGAAATTAGCCTACGTGAGCAACTCGGCATTGTTCTGAGCAGAGGGGGATTTATGTTGATCCGCGGCTGTGTTGATTTAGTTAAGGGGCTGTAAACTCGTGCCGCTGAGGGGAATGTGATTTGAATGAGGACGGCGCCTTCGCGGTCGTCACACGCTAATCTGCCGCAAACAATGTTAGAAAATGAATCCGTGTACGGCGTGTCATGTTCCTGCTCTGTTTCCTATGACCAGCGAGCAACTCCCTAGTCGCCTAGAAGAAAAGTTCCCTAGCGCCTCAACCCAGGCTTGGTGGCCGGTTATGCCCAGTTCACACTGCGCGACTGGAGTTATTTAGGTACTCCAAGTCTGAGGCTGGGTGTATCTATGTACTCCCAGTCTGAGACTGGAGGTACCTCTAGTACGCCCAGTTTGAGACTGGAGGAACTTAGGTACTCACAGTATGAGACAAGAGGTACTTAGGTACTCCAAGGCTGACACTGAAAGTATCTAGGTACACCCAGTCTCAGACTGGGTGTACCTGCATGCGAATAGCACAGCAATTTGCACAGTGTGGACTGCGCGCTACCCGCTAGTCTGAAACCGGGCGAATGCCCAGTTTGAGACTGGAGGTAAACTTGTCCCGCCGAGGGGAATGTGATTTGAATGAGGACGGCGCCTTCACGGTCGTCACACGCTAATCTGCCGCAAACGATGTTAGAAAATGAATCTGTGTATGGCGTGTCATGTTCCTGCTCTGTTTCCTACGACCAGCGCGCAACTCTCTAGTCGCTGAGAAGAAAAGTTCCCTTGTGCATCCAACCAGGCTTGGCACGCGGTTATGCCCAGTTCGCACTGTGCGACTGGAGGTACCTAGGTACTCCAAGTCTGAGGCTTGGGCACCGTTTAACAAGTTTCGGTCCTAGCAGAAGAATCCTCCTAGGATCAGGGACCTGTTTCACTAGTTTTGTGACATGTCTGTGACACCATACAGACATTGAGGTTGTCTAGTTTCGTGACAACACAAGTAGCTGCCCTTAGGAAAAGACAGACCCCAAACATAAGAATTAGACAAATCCACATATCATAGACCTGTTTCACTAGTTTTGTGAAAAAAGTGTTAGACAGATATGAAAAGCGGCACCAACAGTGCAAGCAAGAATGGACAAAACAAAGTCTAATGTCTAGTTCTTATGAAACAGGACACACCATCAAGACGCCATCAAGACATGTCACGAAACTAGTAAAACAGGTGCAAGATTAGCAATCGAAGACATATCTTAGGACGAAAGACCTTTCCCGTTTAACAAATGGGGGCTGTTGAATAATCTAGGATCTTACATAAAGGCACTTGTCTGTACCTTGTACTCTGTGTCTTGTAAGGGTAATCATTTGATGATATTCAAGTTTGTTTGCTAACAGAGTATCAGACCTCCAGAAGGTCGTCCATAAGTGTTGAATAAAGTTGACCCACATTGTCCCTTGCTGTCTATGGCAAACAAAAAGTCCAGTCCAGCTTCAAGCATGTTATCTCAAGTCAGCGACTAGAAGTACCCGCTCGCAATCCCTCCTGTCGCACAGTGTGAACGGGGCTTTAGCATGGCGCCGAGTGACGGCTGTTTGACTAGAAGCGCCCTCCTTCATCAACTCGCAGTGGTGATTGATGTCCGCGAAGCTCGATCCCTGATTATCAATAGCGCCGCTAGGTGGCGCCCCCATCGACGAGGGGGCTACTTCCGGTATCCCGTCGTCTCCGTAAAAAAACCATCTTGAATTCGATTAAAGATGAGAAAAGTTCTCAGAGACAATAATTGTATTCTGATAGTTTCCTGCGTGGACGACTTGAAGTTTTGCTGATACATTTGGAGATTATGGTGATGGCAAATCATTCCATCATCATGGGCCCGTCTAATAATCTAGGATCGTACATGAACACTTTTTTCCGTACCTCGTACAAGGGTTGTTATTTAATGATATTTAAGTCTGTTCGCTAAGACAGTCTTGGACGTCCATAAGGTCGTCCATAAGTGTTGAATTAAATTGACCTACAACCTCCCGGATCTTTAAGGTGTACAGAAAAGGGTCTACATGTACGATCCTAGATTGCACAGGATATAGTTTATATACAGTAATACACGTTTAAGTTTTAAAATTTATAGGTCACCGTCCTTGTTTTTGAAAGAGTTGAAGAAAACCATATTTTTCTGTATATATACCCGATGTAAATCTGGCAAATATCAATTGGCCTTAGTTACCTATAAAAAGTAGATAAACTTTATGAAACGTCAAATTTGCTAATGTTGAATTAGACTGATTCCCAAAGAATCAATTTTGACTGGTAATTGTCAATCTAAAAAAATCACCGGGTGGCGCCACCGTAAATTGTATGATATGCCTTTAAACTAGTTCTCCAGCCGCACCAGGCGTCCCACACGTTGGGCTCCGCCTCATCCGGTCTCCTCTGCCTCCCCGAGAGATACCGCGGCCCCCTTAACGCCCCTCAACGACGGCCATATCCGTTTCCGGCGGCGCCTTTCTCCCACCCTGGAGGAGGTGTTTGTGGAGGAGGAGGGGCGGGAGGGGGGGGGCACTCGCCCCCCGCACCCCGATCCAATATCACCCCCTCACCGGCCTGGGGCAGGAAGACGGCGGGGAAATTAGGCGGCGCCGACCGATAAGGATAAACTCCGGGCGGCTTGGAGACCGTGTCCGTCGCCTTGTGTGGCCGGCCGCCCGCGCCCGCCAGCCGGCGTAATAGTCGGCCGAGAGGCGTAATACCGGCCCGAGGAGCCTAATGGCCGGCCGAGGAGTGTAAAGAGGGGGGAGCGACAGGTCAGGCAAGCACTGAGTGCCCGCGCTCTGTTTTTTTTTTCATTCAGAGACCTTGGCCCTGGCCTCTAGCGCGCGCTTTGGGTAGGAGCGCGGAGGCGTGGACGTGGTTAGGGAGGCGGGATGAGGACTGGAGAAAGAAACTGGGGAATGTGTAAAGAAAGTGGCCTGATTCACACGTGGGTCCTCTCAGATACCGCGTCACCCAGTAACGAAGGACAGGGCTGGCTCAAAGGAGGGGTACAGAATAGGAGTGGCCGCTCAGTCAGACTCAATTACACTTCACAAGTAAGGCCAGGGGTCCACCTACTTTACGATAGAAATTTAGATCTATTGATATGGCACCGATACTACAGAGAAACCAAACAAGAGTTAGTTGTGGTGTTGTTTATTGCACGACGGCAAGATCGCGTATTACTGTGCGAGGCGAAGCCTCGCACAGTAATACGCGATCTTGCCGGAGTGCGATGAACAATGACACGACCAACTCGAGGTTGGTTTAGAATTTATCCTACCCTACCCATCTAAATTACTTCTACATCAACAAATGACGTCATTTGTCAAGTGTATCCCACTAGAGCGATATTTTTCATTTTTCTGAACTCGAGACCGAATACAGTGACCCAATGTTAAGCCTATGGGTTTTTTTATTAGGGGTAGGATAAAAAAGCAAATATCGGAGACATATCGGGAAGGTGCAAAATCGTAGACATATGTCTTAAGCCGTGCCCCCACCTACCACGATTCTGGTCCCGCTTGGCCTTATGACGGCCTTCCCGACACCATTCCGATTCTATCGTGGGGTCAGCCGAAATCGTGGTAGGTGGAACAGGTTTCTGCGATTCCGTCTACGACAGCTCACAATAGGCTGCTATTGAAAACGCCAATTGTAGAGGTCCCGATAACTTCCAACATGTTGGAAGTTTTGTAGCGTGTCGTAGGGTATTGTAGCCTATGGGAAGATATCGTGGTCAGCGACTATGATTCACAGCTCTACGATTTCAAACCATGTCTACGATTTGGAGCTATCGGGGACCTCCCGATAGGCCACGATTTGACCATTTCAAATTTGGCCATTTCAAATCGTAGCCATCGGGGAGTATATCGTAGACCATCGTGGTAGGTGGGGGCCCGGCTTAAACATGACAACCCACCACGCATCATAATGGGTGTTTTTTCGGTGCCTTATCGCGGAAACGTTGTCAACTGCCCCGATATTAGCTTACCTGCCGACGCGATTTTAATTTTGTATCGGGAGGTGCATCTTAGACAATAGCGGAGCCATATCGTAGAAAGTGGACGCCGGGCCTTACACTGTAGAACCATTACGCATTATTATGTTTATTTTACCCCTCATATAAATCTCTATGAGGGGGGCAAATGAAATAAATTATTCATGGAAATAAACAAAATGAATCACATAAAAATCTCCATAGACTTTACATGGTGTGACTATATGCCATGGTCATGCCATAAAATATATATATGCCACGCGTGACATATGAAGTTTAAAAGGTGTTTTTCTCCCCGTCTTGTCAAACCAATGTCCCCTTCTACTTTGCATTTTTAGGACTATTCTTTTCAACAACTTTTATTATTGCTGTAATTCGCTCGCATTTTACATCATACATCTTGGAACATTAAGGCAAGCCATCAAATCGGGTAGGGATACTTTTTATTTACAACGTACGATTTCAATGTAAATCGTCACTATTGAAACGATCGTGGAGACACGATCCCTGATTAATATCCATAATAGTAAACAAAAAAAAGAAACTTGGGGGGGGGGGGGAACCCATAAAACAGGGGCAATAAATGAAAGTCATTCCCTGTTTGGACAATTGCCAAAAGTGAACTCTTATATCTAAACTCTAGGACACGATATACCCACTAAATGAGTCAAATCAGATAGTTTGGTATTCCCGCGGATACATATCTATACAACTCTACCACAGGGGAGTGTCCGATACCCTAGATCTTTATGGGGCTGTCTGGTGGTTTTAGACTCAGGAATATTCCAGATGATCTTTTCGGATACAACCTCTATCGGGTGGCTCCTTCGATATCTAACTTTTAAACATCCCCCTCCCCGTCCAGCCCCCTGGACCCGTCTCATCAACCCGCCAGGGCGCTATATCTGCCCCCGCTAGAGGCAGCACCTGTAGACTAGAACTGACACTAGGGGGCGTGCAGGATACCTCCCAGACTCCGACCTGGTGACCTTCAAAGTCTGATCTGATGACCTTCAGGATCAATAGCCGAGACATTCAGTGTTTTCTAAGGGTGCTAAACCTAGAACAGACCACAGGCCATGAAGTGCAGGCCTTTAGGATGAATACTAAATCAAAATTTAATGTGCGCTTGGTCAATAGTCGTGTGGGACCAGATCGGACATAAATATCAGCCCTGAGTTATATTTACAGAGTTGTGGATACGGAAAGAATCCAAAGGCAACTCGTTGTTGCTACAGATTTGACCGAGAAACACAAGGTGGCTGTATGGTTGAGAAAATATACAACGATTGGGTTACAAATTAACATAAAAATCATAATATATTACCCATTTAATGTTGCTGTTGGTGTTCAGTTTACCAACATGTTAAATGCGTGCTCACAATTTTTTTCTTCAGAAATCACTGTTCTCTCCAACAGGATGATTTAGGATGAGTTTTTCAAACTGAAGGCCACAATTACCATTGGCTGTTTATTTGATGCAGATCTGGGGTCGGGAACCACCAATAGATTCTCTGTGTACGTCAACGCCAGATCGGTAAATAAGGTATTTCCCACTGGTCGACTATTCGCCACCGATCTGCAGTAGGGAACTACTGACGCGAAATCGGTGAATGAAAACAGACATACAGGAAAGTGTTCACCGATTAATTATACATACATCATGAAATAAGGCCACCAATGTCTTACAAGAACCGTCAGAATCAAAGGGGATTGAAATCGTTGATGATGGTCATAGAGTTTGCAGGAATATTTCGTCGGTGTGGACCTGTCAAATGCAGCAGAAACAAGGCATACACTGCACCCTCACCGATTTTTAGATCCCGACGTGCAGTCGTTTGTCACCACCAATCGACTTTTAGGAGAACTCAATTAATCGGTGCCGTTTTCGTCGGCCAGTGGAAAATGGTACTTGCAAAAGCCAACTTCTACTGGGCTATGTATCTCTGCATAAGATAGGCTTCAACAAAAAACCCTTTTACTTACTTTATATCGATTATATAATTTCTTCGTGGTTAATGAGTCAGCTCAATGACTAAAGCATTGGACTTTAGACACAGAAGGACGTGGATTCGGGTCCAAATGCAGCCACCTCTCTCCTTCAAGCAGTATTAGACTTGCTGTTAAATCAAAGGCAAGCCCTTTTCATATCAAGTCTTTATGGTGTGGTGTGCAGCCGCCTTTTTTCCTTCATCACACTCAGCAGTGTTAGATTTACTGTAATATCAAAGGCCAGTCCTTCTCAAGTGTACGTGGCATGGTGTACAGCCACCTTTCTCCTTCGTCCGCAGCAGCACTATGCTTCCTACTATATCAAAGGCCAGTCCTTCTCATACCATGGCTATATAGTGTGGTTTGCAGCCACCTTCCTCCTTCATCGCCAGTAGTGGTAGATTTACTGCTATATCAAAGACCAGTCCTTCTCATACCATGGCTATATAGTGTGGTTTGCAGCCACCTTCCTCCTTCGCACCCAGCAGTGGTAGATTTACTGCTATATCAACGGCCAGTCCTTCTCATACCATGTCTGTGTGGTGTGGTTTGCGGCCACCTTCCTCCTTCCCACCCAGCAGTGGTAGATTTACTGCTATATCAAAGGCCAGTCCTTCTCATATCATGTCTGTGTGGTGTGGTGTGCGGCCACCTTCCCCCTTCACACACAGCAGTGGTAGATGTACTGCTATATTAAAGACCAGTCCTTCTCATACCATGGCTATATAGTGTGGTTTGCAGCCACCTTCCTCCTTCCTTCACACACAGCAGTGGTAGATTTACTGCTATATAAACGGCCAGCCTTTCAGTGCCATGTCTATATGTCGTGGAAAGTAAAAGACGTCTCACCTCGTTGAATATATAGAAAAGGATGCTTTATAGTTCTAGTGGTAGAACGACATGTGTGAATTGGCAACAAAGAATTTTTTTTTTATAATGCCTTTATTCCACAATCTGTTACAGTAACAGTTCTTCCATGTGGAGCCCAGTTATAGCTCACTATATTAAATATCATATGGAAAGGTATAGAATGTAGAAATTAGAAAACAAAAAAGAACAAGAACAATAATTGTTTTCAAAGGTACACCAAAGCCGAGATGACAAGGTTGAGTTGGACAAAGTGACTCAACGACTTCGTGAAAGAAGACCACTTTAGGTCGGGTAACAATTTAGAATTCATGATCATTTACATTTGTGATTGACTTTTTCACGGGGTTCGGAATACGACCTTAATTACACAAGACTGAGGTAACAGATCACCTCCATCAATAATTAACTAGCAATTTAATTATCTCTCTCCAGACCGCCTCCCTTGAAGGGGTAGCGAAGACGAACCGTGCTAAGAAAGTATTGTCTAATACCTACTGGAAGTCCACTGAGTGGGATATTTATGGTGGAATTTGTTTAATTCAGCATCTTTTGAAAAATACATCTGTCATCAGCAGAAACCGATTATTTCATGAGTTTCTCTTGAATATAAAAGTATTGCTGATTTTCACAAGATGGGTCTGAGTGGATGCGCATTTAATTGGTTGCTAAATGATTTTATCAATTTGCAGAAAGGTTTGGGAGGAATCTGTGATTGTCAGACATGAGGTGTAAGCATGGTTTGCGGCATAGGTTTAACATGGATGGTGCAACAACTACGGTGGCCCAGGTGTACGACAACTAGCCTCCTTATTCATATTTAATTCGACACATTCTAATACCTATCAAGGGGTCCTTATTTGAAAGAGTATTCCTCAGGTATTGATTGGAAGGGACATTGGTGTCGAGCAGTGTCAGATATAGGAGATTGTGCTGTGGTTCTCGTCTAGTTGTAGCGTGGTACGGTTTATTCAGTTTTTCTATATTATTCATTTAGACTGCGAAGATATCAGCAATGAGTCAGGTATTGGTGTCCTCACAGTTCTTCTGGTACACCCTTAGAAACCGGTATTTATGGTAAATTTAAAGAATATAACACGATGGTTTTAACCTGGTAAGCTAGGAAAATACTGATACAATGGGGTCACTTGGTGCAGACAATTCTGCTGGTCCAAGTTGGGGAGAAGCAAAGTCTTAGCGATCTCGCCTAGGATCTTTTCCAAGTTCTGTGCCCTGTTTTTCAGTCACGACATCGTCGGCCAACGATACCGTATGATCGTCCAGCGGTTCCATGACATTTTGGATGACACAAGATGGCCGGTGTTCTATAGAAATGGTGCGCCACTGATGATCGCTGCTAAAGGTGTCGTCCGCTAAGACTAGTATAGAACTGTCTTGGGTTCTATAAAACGTCACTGTGGATTTCCCAGACGAATTAAGCTATGAAATTTTAACACGAGTAAGGGATACATATAACCTATGCTCATACTAAATATGAAGAAGATCAGCCTCACCGTCCCGAATATATCGGTGTTTGAATTTGAAACATCGGGCTATCGATCGGACATCGTACAAGCACTCTCCCAGCAGATCTTTCGTGGTATGGAGCACGGAATCTCTAACTAGGCAAGCGGAGGCATGGGGAAAGTACACTGGCCTCCAGAGCAGACGATTGCTATGACAAAATTCAAACGCTGATATCTTCGGAACGGTGCGGCCGATTTTCTTCATACCTGGTACGTTTATAGGTCATACGTACAAAATATTTCATCGCTTAATTCTTAAGGGGAGTGAAGTTACGCATTCTGTACTACATGTCCATAGATGTCTTGGGTCTAAGATAGTTTGGGAGACAAATTTACTCACATGACCTTACATTTGTCGTGACTATAGCACACCTCACACTGCCCTACGTGTCATAGAGCGGCGATAATTGTCCGACCCTCTAAAATGTCGCGACTATAGCACACTCAGAGCAAAAACATGTCGTTCATAACGATTGTCGTGACTGAAAAACAGGGCCCTGGTCTATACATCCCTATCGTGGCCAAGTAATATTGGTTTCTATGAGAAGAAAGTAATTATCTAGATAACCCCTAATCATTAAGGAACAAATTGACTGAATTGGAACAGTCACCATTTTGGTTAGCAGCCAACGATTTCTTGCATTTTACGACTGTGAGTCATCTGGGGGGCGTTACATAAGTTTGTCGCCAAAACCATCGCAAACGTTTTGCGATATAAGTTTTTAGCGATCCTGTTTTTTTTCTGTTACAATTGAATGCTCAATCACGATCGCTGAGAAATCGCCAGACTGTTTTTAGCTACAACTATGAAAATTTTGCGATAAATTTTAGCAGGGAATTCCCTTGTGACGTCATAGGTTAGGAGGTGTTTCCCAAGTTTTCATCGCTATCTGGCCTGTTTTCAGTCACAATTATCGCTGGCAGCGATTATTTCTTTTTTTTAAATTGTATTTATTGTTTTTTTATTTTTTACACACACAGACCCCTTCTGTCACTGTATGAGGGGCGGTCAATATTTCATCTTTGTAGCTTGTTACAAGGTTAAAGACCATCGCAAAAAAATTATCGCTGTTGCTAAACCATGAAAAATGGTCTTAATTGACTATATGATGCATAGGTAAAAAATAAATGGTATTTCACCAATATTTTTCATAATTTCTTTATTAGGTATAATGAACAACATCTTGAGGTATATAACAGTGTGATTTTTAGGAAAAATCATTAAACGATTATATGGTTAAAAACAACTTTTGTGGGGAATCGCTAATGCGAGACCCACCCTTTGGGTCGGGTCAGGTTTTTCATAGCTAATGACCTGTAGCGATAAGGTCAACGATCAAAATGCTCTTTATGTAATAGATGTAGTCGCTAAATTTCATCGCAACATTTTTTTTCTGTGATTGTCAGCGATCCATGAAAATCAAAGAAAAATTGTCGCATATTTTACTAATTGAAACGATCCGAATCGCAAAATTACACTTTCATAGTTGTCGTTATTTATGTAAAGGCCCCCAGGTGGTGCTAAATTCAAAAACCCGCAATGGAAACGCCGGGTTGGCCCGCACCGTACCTCAATTGAAAATGGCTTTTGTCCTTGCTCTTATAGGGCACAGAGTGATTACTAGTTCTGCCATCATCCACCAGAAAACTGTTAGATAGCTCCACAGTAGTAGGGGGCAACTACTGTAATCATCTGTTATAATCTATAGATAACATTGAGATGAGGCTAAAATTCCTCCATGGCAAGCCACAAAAGTTATTTTAGATAAAATTGATAAATATTTGGTCCCGTAGCTGCTGTTTTGGATGGCGTCTGGGGTTAAGATGGTCGCCTCCATAGGATAATAGTTATGTGCACTAAAGTACCTCCAGCCCACCATACCCAGCTCCCGACGTGCTGGCTGCGTTTAGTTAGCGCGACCATTAGCCTCCCGACATGATCAGAGTGATTGTTAACCACTTTCATCTCCACTTTTTACATAACCGTGGAGATGTAGGCACTACACGAAGGTCTGGATTCCGTTCATTTGCAGCACGCCATATACCATGTCCTACAAGCATTAAAACATGCCAGAACTCCTGCTCCAAATCACCGCCGACAATACCGAGTGAATATTCACTTTGCCCACTTCTGTAGGGACGTGGTGCACAGTATGCCTCGTATACGTCCGCCTGACTGCATCCCTGATTTATATCTTACTTTAATGCTCTTTAATAGAGTGAAATAGAATGACGACGTGATGTAGGATTCCGTTAACTCACCCCATCATCAAGTTCCCATACGAGACGTCAGAAGGGATTTCTGGCTCGTAAAGAGCTCCGGGTATTAGGCAGGATTTATGGAGGTGCATGTGGTTTTCAAGTCGAGTAAACCAGCCCCACTTATAGGTCAGGAAGGCATATTAGGGACTGTGATGGGAGCCGGATTCAAATAATATTTCCCTAAAAGATCTTATAGATTTACTTGTGCTGCATATCTAATTAGTTTAAGTAAGCCTTTGATTATAAATGATATCTAAAAGAAAAACCTTCTCTGAAATTACAATATGAAAATAGTGCGTTTTTTTCTCCATTTTCTGCCCATCATGACAGTGCTTTGACATATGGCAGATATCACAAAGGTATCAAAACAAAGGTATCAAAATAATTGTAAAGGAAACCTCTACTTGATTAAACTGGGTTTTTTTTTAAAATTTCAGTCCCCAATATGGTTGCGCGGCCTATAGCAGAGACTGAAGACTGTGAGCAGGTATTTACAACATTAGACTCGACTCCATGATGGAATTTCCTCCCGTCTTACGGATATTGATTATTTCCATTATCCCGTCCTCATTAACCAATAAAGGTGATTGTGCCAGCGCTCATTGAATTATTGCCTGCTTTAATTAGGGAAACCAGAACCAATAGCGAAGTTTACAATCCAGCATCTCAGCCTCACATTAAGGGTTGGTTTTTTTCCCCTGCAGGCTCAACCATAACATGGTGTAATGAAATGATCACATTGGAAAAGTCCCGGGCAGATTTGAATCTGGTGAGTTGATAAAACAGGAGGAATAACAAGAATGCCGCGGGCAGGTCTCACAGGGATGCCACGTCAACAGGTCTTCTTCATTCCCCGAGAGATTAATTGAAGGATAATGGCTTTTCTTTTTAGAGTGTGCTTGCACGTGCTCTATACGTTGCCTAAAGGTTAGAATGGTCACATATAGGCACCCAGCATACTTCAGAGACACTATCCCTTCACTATCTGTGTGCTACTCACTGTAGTTCTCGGAAAGGAGCAGGGTCTTAGATGCAGGCCTAGCTGACCATGACCAATCACTCAAGACCAAAATACCTGATTTACCTACTGATGCTTGATTATATTTGGATCATAGACTCAGGCAGTTGCAGAAATGGCAAGTTGACTGGGTGCAAGTGAGTTACGGAAAATGATCCATATACTGAATGTATTTTTTCTCTGTGGAAGTAGATATCTCCCTTTCCCATGAAAAGAGATATCCATGACACTTTTTCCTTAAAACCCACAAGAAATAGGAAAAACTGAAAAGGTTTTTAAGAACACATATACTGAATGTAACCCATACCTTTCAATTGTCATTCATTTGTAAGTGCACCTCATTCATCAATGATGAGCGTACTATTTGATCCTAGTTTATCTGTGCCTCACCATCTTTGCCGATATTGTAATGTGTTGAATTACCTTTGGTCGTAGTGGGCGACGTAGGCGGCGAGGAACCCAGCGATGTTCTCGGAGTCATATCACCTGAGATGTAAATGATGAGTGATGCGCGTGAGTTAGAACCTGGCTTGGTCATTCCTCTTTGTGTGCAAATGGAGCGTACTGAGAGGGAATATTAGCACTTGTTAATCTGGACTCCAGATAGTACGGTCTTCCCAGCAAGAGAGCAAAACACTATGCATATTGTTCTGTATATTGTCATATTTTGTCTATGTCTATAATTATGTATTGTCTTGTTATGTAAACTGTCCAATGTACTAGTCTCGTCCCATGTGATGTATATATGTGTTTCTTGGACAATGCAAAGATCCGGGTGATTGTAATGTCTGTTTTTTAAGTTAAAAAAGTACGATAGTATAGGGCACCCAGTGATTACTAGTTCCACCATTATCAACCAAGAAATTGTACAGGAATGCACCACTGTAGTTGGGGGAAAACCGCTATTTTCTGCTATCATTATCTATAGATGATTGTGAGACGAGGCTAAATCTCCATATTGATGTCTTGTCTTCTCTCTTAAATCCTAGCCGCTGATTGGTCAATCACCTATGACGTCATCTTATATTCACCCCACCACGACCAATGGCATAGTATTGTCACTTTACGTTGGTGATCGTTGAATATTTTCATAAATGTTATTCCTATGGCTCAACTTGTACCAGGGGTGAGATGAATTATTGGGACTTCTCTCTCTCCTGGGCGGCCTTCCAGCTTTTCCCCTTAACACACAGGTCCCCGCTGCTCTAGATGCACAGCTTTTTACAGGGTCTAGACTTTTCAGAAAAAAATAAGATATAAAGCGAGAAGTAAACGGAATCTGAGTCAGACTTCACTGAAGATGGGTCCGGGAGGTAGACAGTGGGCCATGGGAGTGGGGAGGGGTAGAGGGGTAGTCGGGGTTCAGGGTAGGAGAGGTGGAGGGGTGGTGGTGGTGGAGGGAAGTGGAGGTGGGGGTGGTACGGGTTTAAGTATTTAGAGGTGGAGAGTGGAGGATGGAGAGGTGAACTGTTGAAGTTGTGGAGTAGTGGAGGAGGGGATTAGAAGAGTGGAGTGGTACAGGAGTGTCGCGGGGGAGGAGTGGTAGTAGTGGGATAGTGCAGGGATGGAGGGATGAAAAGAGGGCAGGAGGAGTTACAGGGTGGAATGGTGGAGTAGTAGAAAAGTGGAATAGTGAAGTGGTAGGGTGGTAGTGGAGAAGGAATGAAGGGAAGGAGGGATGAAGGGGAGGGGGATGGAGGGCAGGATGAGTTGCTGGGTGGAGTGACGGAGTGGTGGAAAAGTGGAATAATGGAGGGGTAGGGTGGTGGGGTTGAGGGGTGGTAGTGGAGGAGGGATGAAGGGGAGGAGGGATGAAGGGGAGGAGGGATGAAGGGGAGGGGGATGGAGGGCAGGGTGAGTTACTGGGCGGAGTGACGGAGTGGTGGAAAAGTGGAATAATGGAGGGGTAGGGTGGTGGGGTTGAGGGGTGGTAGTGGATGAGGGATGGAGGGGAGGAGGGGTGGTGTGGTTGAGGGATGGAGGGGAGGAGGGGTTGCAGTAGTGGAAATATAGCAGTGAGGAGGGGTTATGATGGCGGGTTGAGGGGGGAGAGGTGGTATTGTCAGAGGGTGGAGAGGTTGAGAGGTCGTAGTGGTTGAGTGTGGAGGGTGGAGAGGTGGAGTAGTAAGGGGTTGAGGGTGGAGAGGCGGCATTGTTAGAAGGTTGATGGTATTGTCAGAGGGTGGAGAGGTAGTAGTGGTGGAAGGTTGATGGTCGAGAGGTAGGGAGTTGGAAGTGTTGGAGAGGTGGCAGTGAGAGGTGAGTGGAGAGATAGAGAGCTCGTAGTGGTAGTGGTGGAAGGTAGAGAGATAGAGAGCTGGTAGTGTCAGAGGGTAGAGAGGTAGAGAGCTGGTAGTGTCAGAGGGTGGAGAGGTAGAGAGCTGGTAGTGTCAGAGGGTAGAGAGGTAGAGAGCTGGTAGTGTCAGAGGGTGGAGAGGTAGAGAGCTGGTAGTGTCAGAGGGTAGAGAGGTAGAGAGCTGGTAGTGTCAGAGGGTGGAGAGGTAGAGAGCTGGTAGTGTGGGAGGGTGGAGAGGTAGAGAGCTGGTAGTGTGGGAGGGTGGAGAGGTAGAGAGCTGGTAGTGTGGGAGGGTGGAGAGGTAGAGAGCTGGTAGTGTGGGAGGGTGGAGAGGTAGAGAGCTGGTAGTGTGGGAGGGTGGAGAGATAGAGAGCTGGTAGTGTCAGAGGGTACAGAGGTAGAGAGCTGGTAGTGTGGGAGGGTGGAGAGGTAGAGAGCTGGTAGTGTGGGAGGGTGGAGAGGTAGAGAGCTGGTAGTGTCAGAGGGTACAGAGGTAGAGAACTGGTAGTGTGTGAGGGTAGAGAGGTAGAGAGCTGGTAGTGTGGGAGGGTAGAGAGGTAGAGAGCTGGTAGCGGCGGCGGAGCAGCAGACAGGTGAAGACGCCCCCTGGCGGCTTACCTCCCTGATGGGGGCTGACGGCTTCCGGTGACAGTATAAACATGGCCTTTAAGACGATCCCGGCGCTGCGTGCCGACGGTCACCTGCACCCATCACACGGCGGGCCTTCCCCTCACCACCCCCGGCTTCACTGCGACACACGCCGTCTCAGGTAGCCGCGCGCCGGGCCTCACTGACCGCCTGACCGACCCGCGCCACACGCGGTATGCCGCGCCGTAGACTTGCTCACGTTTTTAACCCTTTAACGCCGGGCACCCCTGGCAGAGCAATGTCTGTAAGGCCGAGTAGGGTGTTAGTATATATACCGCCAGGGGCCGAGTCTTTTCAGGCCCATTATGATAATTTTACTGTTTGATCACGTGATATAACACGTGATCTTTAATATTATTTTATTATTTCACAATCGCAAGTGTAATGTTATACCAACATTCTGTGAAAGATACATTATTATTGATCAGATTATTTTCAAAGTTATAACACATAAACTATGATTTTGTAAGTCTTAGAAAATGATGCTTTAAGGCATAATCCGGTCACACACGGTGATGCCTTAAGGCATAAACCGGCCACGCGGGGCGATGCCTTAAGGCATCACCTGGCGCCAAAGGATTAATTATACACATTCATTGAAGGCATATCCTACAATCTACAGTGGCGCCACCTAGTGATTTTTGAATAATGTTAAATACTAGTCAAAACCGGATTCTTGGGATTCATTCCAATTCTACTTTAGTAATTTTAGTAGTTTTGTCCAGTTTTTCCGATTCCAATAGGTAAATTAGGCCAATTTCCGTTTCTTTGATTTACATAGGAAATGTACTGAAAAAAATAGTTTTCTTCAATTCTTTCAAAAACAAGGACGGTGACCTGTGATTTTTAAAACCCTTTTACGAAGTACTATATATGTACTATATTCTATGAAAATATGGGGAAAATGACATGGGTTTTACTATATGAAAAAATACTTTTTAGAATTCCTATATATTCTAATATAGAATTATCACAATATTGATCTATAAATAGAAAAACTAGCAGGGTGACCCCCAAATCTTGCGTTATATATGTGTTCCACAACACTTGGAGATGATTATATTGAATTTTCAGGAAATTGACATGGGTTTTAATTTTCAAGCCAAATAAAGTTCATTGGTAGCCTATGGCCGTAGGGTCAGGGGCGGTCATTGCTCCACCTAGCGCACTCCCTCTCTACTAGCGCTCCCTGCGGGCCCCCTAGTGCGAACCACGTGAACTATTAGGTCACGTGGTGAAGCACACTCTCACAATCTCTCTCACTCTCTTCCTGCGCTTCACGCTGCTCAGACGCATTCTAATTTTCTCCGCTATTTATGGCCCAACGCTGCTCGCAGCACCGCATACTCCACGAGTATCGGACCGAGGACGTTAGGGTTTAAATCTACGGGTTAATTGATCGCAGGAAAACGTGAGGATGCCGAAAACATGAGCCGGCCCGAGCACATCGCAAACGACGGATGCGGAGGCAGAGGCAGTGTCGGAATCCACAAACAGACCGTCTGAAGATCACGTGGAATCGGCCTCCGAGGTAGGCAGCGTGAAAACGGTCCGACTCGTGGCCGTTGAGAAAGGCCTCGCGGATTTCAAGAACGATGTGAAGGAACAGATCGGCGGAGTCCTGGCCGCGATCAACCGGCTGGCAGAACAGAGGACGTCCGACCGGGCCTCACGGCCAGCAACCGTCCAGTCGGCCGCGGATCGACGCACACAGGAGTGGGCCGAGGACCAGGCCTCATGGGTTCTACTGGCGCCACGCCAGCTGAGGGAGCGGTACGCAGCCGACTCCTACATCCAACGGGAGCTTGACCTTGAGGCCATCAAGCACGACAGGACGGCGGGTAAGCTCCATTCGGATCTTAACATTTCTAGGCTTACATCTAAGCCGTATATGTTTGTTGACCGTGAGGCCGTATATACATTATCTCAGAAGCTGGAGGTGAGGGAGTCCCTAGGGCCGATGGAGTATGTGAGCGCATTCATCGGTCTGCTGGGGGACGACCGAGCCGTGGAGCCCGCGGACCGCGAACACATGTTTAAGCACCTCCACCAGGTGTCCATCGACGCCAAGTCTCGACCGTGGGCCGGGGTTAGGCTATGGAGCCAGTTTGTGTTTGACCAGATTGAGGCCGGGAGGCTTAGCTGGTCCGACTACGGTCTGATACAAGAGGAGCGAGTCGGGGAAAAAACCGGGCCAGGGAGCTGCCATGCCGGCAGTTCAATTCGGAGTGGGGGTGCAGGCACAGAAGCGGGCACGAGGACGGGCCCGTTAAATGGGTACACATATGCTCATTCTGTGATTCGGTCGGAAAACAGTGCGGGCACTCCCTCCATGCCTGCAATCGGAAGCTGGGGTACACCATGGGGTACGAGTCCCAGCCGGTAGCCCCTCAAACAACACGCCGCGTGCAGCAGGCCGGATAAACCCCACAGGCCGGATACATGATGAGGGCGGCCAACCCTGGACCGGATGCCCTATACCAACACGGACTTCCGCAGCCGGCAAAAAACGGGCACGGTGCGCCCCGAGAGTGATCGGAGCGCACCCGACTACAGGATGTACACGTGTGCCTCCCACCTGGACTCCCGGGGTCAACGAGTGCGCGGCACGTGACATCACACAGCCGCCCCCACGCATAACAACACGGGACAGGAAACCGCCTCCGGCTACGTGGGCACAGGTGGTCAGTGGCCGCCCCCTGGTCGGAGTTCCCCCACGTGAGGCCGCTCGGACACGTGACGTCACCGAGCGAGTGTGGACTCCCCCACGTGACCGGCCCGGTGGGCGTCCCCCACCCGGGCACGACCAACCATAGGACCGAGGACGGAGCCACACCTACCTCAATCCCGGACTTTAAGAAACTCGAGGAGGTGTGTCGGACCGGGATTGTTGCCGCCGGGACTCGTACGGACCCGGAGGCATTCAGGACACATTGGCGGAGCGCCGTATCGACTTACATCGCGTTCTGCCGGAGGATGGGTACGGATCCACAGCAGCCGTCGGTCAGCCTCATCACCTCCTACCTAGAGTACGTGAGCGACCACGCCCCCAGGGCGGCGACCGTGGCCAACCACCTGTCGCACCTACGGTCGCACCTGCGCCTGTCCGGGGGCAACGTCGCATCGACCGATGACGCGAGGATAAAGAGGGCTATCGACGCGATGAAGAGGGACAAGTCGTACAGACCGAATATCAAGCCGCCCATCCCGATGGAGGTGTTGAGGGGCGTCCTTGGCGGCCACGCCCCTTGACCCTTGAGACCCTTGCCCAAACTCTGCTTTCTACTCTTGTGTTGCAGGATTAGGGGTAATGATAGTATGTATCCTTCACTGACTGGCTCAGGAATCAAAGACTTGTCCAGGAGGAACAGAACCTTATCTATATGTCCGCCCCAGTCGCTCCCTGTTCTGCTACTGACTGTGACCCAATTGAGATCAAATTGAAAGGGTATCAATCTCCCAGCAGATATCCTGACCAGTAGCCATGATATCTGTATGGAGAGTGTTGGGAATACTGGTGCTAAGCAGCGAAAGAAATCCAACACCATTACCGATTGTACTAGTCCCGTATCCCAGCGAGGAGGGTAGCCATAGGATGCAGGGACTGGAGCCAGTATCCCTGCGAGGAGGGTAGTCATAGGATGCAGGGATTGAGCCAGTATCCCAGCGAGGAAGGTAGCCATAGGATGCAGGGACTTGAGCCTGTATCCCGATGATGAGGGTAGCCATAGGATGCAGGGACTGGAGCCTGTATCCCAGCGAGGAGGGTAGCCATAGGATGCAGGGACTGGAGCCAGTATCCCAGCGAGGAGGGTAGCCATAGGATGCAGGGACTGGAGCCAGTATCCCAGCGAGGAGGGTAGCCATAGGATGCAGGGACTGGAGCCAGTATCCCAGCGAGGAGGGTAGCCATAGGATGCAGGGACTGGAGCCAGTATCCCGCCGAGGAGGGTAGCCATAGGATGCAGGGACTGGAGCCAGTATCCCAGCGAGGAGGGTAGCCATAGGATGCAGGGACTGGAGCCAGTATCCCAGCGAGGAGGGTAGCCATAGGATGCAGGGACTGGAGCCAGTATCCCGGTGAGGTTAGCCATAGAATGCAGGGACTGGAGCTAGTATCCCGGCGAGGAGGGTAGGCATAGGATGCAGGGACTGGAGCCAGTATCCAAGCGAGGAGGGTAGCCATAGGATGCAGGGACTGGAGGCTGTATACCGGCGAGGAGGGTAGCTATAGGATGCAGGGACTGGAGCCTGTATACCGGCGAGGAGGGTAGCCATAGGATGCAGGGACTGGAGCCTGTATCCTGGTGAGGAGGGTAGCCATAGGATGCAAGGACTGGAGCCAGTATCCCGGCAAGGAGGGTAGCCAAAGGATGCAGGGACTGGAGCCTGTATCCCAGCAAGGAGGGTAGGCATAGGATGCAGGGACTGGAGCCAGTATCCCAGTTAGGAGGGTAGCCATAGGATGCAGGGACTGGAACCAGTATCCCAGTGGGGAGGGTAGCCATAGGATGCAAGGACTGGAGCCAGTATCCCAGCAAGGACGGTAGCCATAGGATGCAGGGACTGGAGCCAGTATCCCGGCGAGGAGGGTAGCCATAAGATGCAGGGATTGGAGCCAGTATCCCAGCGAGGAGGGTAGCCATAGGATGCAGGGACTGGAGCCTGTATCCCAGCGAGGAGGGTAGCCATAGGAAACAGGGACTTGAGCCTGTATCCCAGCGAGGAGGGTAGCCATAGGATGCAGGGACTGGAGCCTGTATCCCAGCGAGGAGTGTAGCCATAGGATGCAGGGACTGGAGCCTGTTTCCCAACGAGGAGGGTAGCCATAGGATGCAGGGACTGGAGCCAGTATCCCAGCGAGGAGGATAGGCATAGGATGCAGGGACTGGAGCCAGTATCCCAGCGAGGAGGGTAGCCATAGGATGCAGGGACTTGAGCCAGTATCCCAGCGAGGAGGGTAGCCATAGGATGCAGGGACTGGAGCCAGTCTAGCGGCGCTGCACTGGAGGAAGATCCGCTTACATCGGCCCAGACAGGGATCTCCCATCGCCGGGGCATGCTGGAGCACATATGCTGTCTTGATACTAATGTAAGCCGACTTCTCTAAACTACTAATCACAACATGAACGTTACGTGCAGCAAGCAATGTGTAGTAAACCCACATCATGTTCTATGTTTACCTGGGATCCTGAATGTCTATTGCATTTAGTGACCCGGTGTTGCGTGAAGTTCTGTGCCCTTGCTAAAAGCTGGTACTTCCGGTGTAGTACATAAAGAGTCCCAGAGGCCCCATTATCTCACCCCTGGTATTTTTGTCCAATAGGCTTAACATTGGGAATGTGTAAATACCCAACACAAGGTATATTGGTTGATCGCGATGACTTCTCCGATCGGAAAGTGAGAAACTCTCGCATGTGTCATCACTCTTCAAGTATCGTGTGCGCATGTAGCTATATGATAATACCGGAAGTATCAAACCTTTGCATGACACCGGCCTTAGTTTATTGTTATTCAAATTACTGTTCTCTTGGGGGACACAGCCATTCTCAAGTTGAGGATGCCCTACATGCCGCTGCTGGGAGAGTGGCGACGCACTGAAACCGTCTCAATCTCCTGGCAGACCCTTTGGTCCCCTTGTCGTGAAAATAGGACGAAGGATCTGCTGGGAGAACGGAAAACCAAGGAACCGCGCTGAACTCTGTGCCTTGAGATATATAAGTAGCAGAAAACACACCAATGAATATTTTTAACAGATCTGTTTATTGATACTCGAAAATGTTCGTCTTTTCAAGCGATCTTCAACTTCTGTGTCCTTATGGATTATGACAGTCAGTACGAGGACTTAAAAAAGGCAAAACTACATTATGACATGGCACAGCTATTGACACATACACGACATTCTTTCGAATGCACAGATTATATACATCTTCATTCTCCCGAATGTTTAAATCCACATCATATATGTATTGCTACCTTCTTACAATTGTCCATTATTATATCTTGCAATTCTTTGGGCAATATGTCCTATAGTTGATTCCCTATATATTGTGGCGCTCATTATACTTTTCCGTGTTAAAACATTTTACTATCACTTTACATTTCTTGGTTCCTCGAGTTTTTCCTCCGATATTATCAACACAATTATCTTTATCTAGAGACCACCATTTCATAAGTGACAACAGATGACATTTCCTCCTATAATCAAGGAGTCTTACTTTACATGTTTGATAAGGCTGTTCCCTATTCGTCGTAGCTGCCCCCTTCTTACTTATAACTATACGAAGTGATTTGTTCACCAGTATTTGCAATCGTCTTTTTTTCGTTCTCCTCCCATTATTTCAAAATGAATAACTATGCACAAAGCACTCAGAGTATATCACATGTATCCCCAGCGGCTGCGTCACCGTCCCTCGGTGGTACTTGATACACATTAAGGACATCAGCTGAGCACTGGAGCATTGCGAGATAAAACTAGATGTACAGCGATGATGTAAGGATCCTATAAAGCCATTCTTCATTGGCCGACTATTCGACAACAATCTGCCAACAGACATGCAGAACAGTGCTCACCGATTAATTGTGCACAGACTATTAGAGCGTGCCTGTATGCCCTACGTACATCGCCTAGAGGTTAGAGTGCTCACATTGTACTTCCAGCGTGCTTCCAGAAAACTATCCCTTCACTATCTGCATGCTATTGTCTGTGATAGCGAGAACATAACCGGAGCCAGTGTATCACGATTTTAGAGGCATCCCCAGCTGACCATGAACAATCACTCAAAACCAAAATACCTCAAGACCTACTTGCGATTTGATATGTTTGGATCCTAGACTCAGGCGGTTGCAGAAATAGCAAGTTTACTGGGTGCAAGTGGATTCCAGAAAACTATCCATTGACTGGAAATGACCCAAGCCTTTTAATTGTTATTCATTTATAAGTGCATGCTCATTCATCAATGATGAACATTCCATTTGCTCCTATTGCAATGATGCCACCGCCAAACGACTTCAGTTGGTATGGACCTGCCGAATGCAGCAAAAAGAAGGAATACACTGCACCCTCCCAGATTTTTAGACACCGACGTGCAGTTATTGGCCACTATCGGCCAACCTTTAGGAGAACTCAATAAATCGGTGCTGCTTTTGTCGGCCTGTGGAAAATGGCTTTTAGAAGTCGATACCAACCTACAAAGTGGCCCTATTATTCAATACCTATGCACACCAGCGAGACTAAAGTGTCTTTTTTATAAAGTCTTTAAAGACTAAGATATGTGCATTTACTACCTGTTGTCTCGAAAGACCTACATCTCACAATCCAAACATTTGTCTGAAATGAAGCAGTTTTTATAACTGCATATAAACCATCGATTATTGTGAACATTGCCAATGGATGAGTCGGAGTTCCAACCAGCTAGTCTTGCAGTTATAGTTCACATCTTGCAAAGTATCCTCTGGCACAGGGGCCAGAGGGAATCAAATACCTTCAGGAGATGGCACTGAGTAAGTCAGACACTAAGAAAGAAATCGATGAGTGTTTGGTTTGTGTCCTCGTTCGGCATCGAGTTTGGAGCGTGCGATAGCCAAGTGAATATACTGAAAGACTCCAAAGGAGACTCCGACCAAGCACGAACATGTTTCTGATTTCATATTAACCTGGAAATATTTTCTGTTTATCCCCCGTTGAGTATGATACCATACAGGCATGCCTATTGAGTACGAGTTCTTAATGTTAAGCCTATGGAAGATTATACCAGGCTAAGATAGAGGTTAAATCGCCTTCAGTGCTTTACCAAAATGATGGCTTTACCATGAGTCAATTTACCTTGGCACGATTTACCTTGAAGCATTTCTCCTTTAATTCCCATAAAAGAAATTTATATAATGTTTTTTTGGTCAAAACATGGAATAAATCAGGAATTCTTCTGAGGGTATGTGTTGGGCCTATTCCGGAGGCATCTGGCAGGCTCTATGGGGCTAGCTACGTCTGGAATCTATCCTTAACATTATTTACATGTTTGCTAGAGGCGAACGATAGGATGACCCCATCACCATGCGAGAACTTCTATGAAATATCGTGAGAAAAAACAGCGGTTGGGTGGGCGTGGCGTGGGTACTGGTAGATGGATTAGCAGTTAAACAGGTACATATGGTACATGTGTGCAGTTTCTGTGTGTTTGTGAGGGGAGGGTTGTAGTCAGACAGGTGGGGTGTGATACAGATTGCAGCAATAACCCTAAGGTGAGCGTTCCTGTAACGTCTTGCTTAAAGTCTAATGCACACCAACCGATTCGGGGTTGAACGATCCCAAATCGTATAGTAGTCAGTGAACTTGGCGCAGGCAAATTACACATCCCGTCGCCCGTTTGGTGGCCATCCCAGTGGATATCAGAGAGCAATGGTGGGTGTTAGTCCTAAAGCATTTTAGTACCTTTGTCAGCAACAAAGGAACAGTAATTTGTCTCAGGCGAGCCATCCTAACGGAGTCAGCCCTAGTCGGTAGATGTATAGGACAGCCAATGATTAATGAAACCATCCGCTTGAGATGTTCCTTTGTCGCCGATGACACTGTTCAGTGAGAGACCGCATTTCACTATGAAACTTGTGTGTGGTACCCTCATTTCTCCTCATCCAACAACTAATTCATACTAATCATGGGCCGATATTGGTACGCACCACAGGAAGATGGGGATACTTCCAATGTACCATTGCCCCCGACTGGATTTATCAACATGTTGATAAACTACTGAGCGATTTAGGGACATTGACATCTTGTCAGTGACAAAAGAACATCTCAAGGTGGGCATTCACTAATCGTTAGCTGACCCTTGCCTCACTGCCCAACATCTCATGGGGCTGACTCCATTAGGATGCCTTGCCCGAGACAAAGCACTGTTCCTTTGTCACCGACAGATACATCGATGTTCCAAAATCGGTAGCTGGGAATTGGACTTAGCGAAGTTACTCCCACACCCTAGAAATTGCATAAGACCGGAAGGACTCTGAGCTCCCGACATACTATAACTAGGGTTCCCATTCATTGCGACACTGAATCTTTCAACATTCTTTTTTTTCAGCGTTAGTGTGTCGATTCTGCCGCCGATTGGCCTTATGATTGTTCTCCCGATTGGAATCAAAATTTTATTGGGAGGTCAGGCAAAGCCGTGGCGGGTGTGCCACACTCCTGCGATTGACCCTCCGATACGATATGTAACTATTGGTTTCCGACATGCCACGATTAAAAACGCGAATCATAGTGAAATACTTGACTGATACTTCTGAAGTTCCATTATAGACATATATTTACTGGAAATAGGGTTTCATTCGATTGAATTTAACTGTCTAAAATCCAAATTTTCGCATTGGAATAACCTAGACTCACAGATATGTTTCTCAATTTGATTGTTTTAGTGACTGAAAAATAATATAATAACATGTTTTATATATCTATAAAAGATAATTCAAGATTTATTTGATATTTCTAGAATCATAGTTTATTTTGATATCAATATTCTGGCACCTCTTTTTACACCTAACAGGCCGTTCCGACATCCCACGATAGACACCGATAGGCTATGATTAGAATGATCGGGGACCTCCGAATACACCACGATTTGGCCATATCTAATTGAAATAGGAGGTCTAACCTGGTGCATCGGCATTGGTAAGTGTGGGGTTTTGATCATGATTAAATGTCATATAGTGGACGACATGCCTATCCTTCTCTACTGGATCAATAAAGAATTGTCTATAAAAAATTATATATATGCACCCTACAATATAGGTTTCTCATTGGGAACAAATCGTAGACAGGCGATGTGCATGGTATAGGGTCATCAAAGATGGGTGATTAACTGCTACGATTGTAGCTGACCTACCAACCCGATTTTTATTTTCATTTATCGGGAGGTGCTTTTTAGGGCCTATCATAGATGGTTCGTAGCGCAGTGGATGCAATGCCTAGCCTTCAACCGTCAGGAGCCATTCTAAAATCTGCGCCCCATCATTTAAACATCGCTGTCAATGCATTGAGTACTATGTTAACCTCTTAACAACAAAGGGCACTTCTCCAAAGGTGGTCCTATGTCATCATCCATCATCCACAGTAAATAAGGTTATCAGAGAGTGTCAGTTTATACGGAACTTCTCTCTAGGCCTCTAGCAGTGAGATCTTACGGAAAACACATGCAGCCTGCAGCCACTGCACCACACCGTGTGGGGGCCTCCTGGCGAGCGTGGCGTGAACTAGCGGGGCGATCGGAGCACCACCTGGCGGGACCTGCCCGCCGTGCCATCTGTTACAGGCTCCGATCAAAGGTGTGCTAAGCACGGTGTGGGTTTACCTTCTTGATCGTTCTCCGCTCTTCCCTTCCTTCTTACGTCACTGCCCCTGCGGCCTCCATCCAACGCCCAACCTGCGAGCTCCCCTGCGCTATGCTCTCTATCTCCCGCCTGATCTCCCGGTTCCCTGCGCTATGCTCTCTATCTACTACCCACTACCTGTATCTGTTCGCTGAAATTAATCACCCCGTGTAATGGAATCGTATAGAACCACTACACAATTTCATATACCGGATATAACAAATGTAAGTAACAAAACAGCTTACCAGTAGTTTGCTATACTGTATCAATGGAATACTACATGACCGTTATAACAAGTGAACATTATAACTGTCTGTTGCTCATAACCTAATTGGGTTGCTGTGAACGCAGCTGTTTTTTTCATGTTTAATTTCGACCTTCTATGTTTGTATGACGACGCGATTGAAAAATCATGTATTCGTATGTGAATCCATAATCGTCAAAAACACCTTTTCCAAAAAAAATAAAAAATTATACAGGTTCCTGCCCTATGGTCTGCATCTACCGCCTGTTCTACAGGTACCCTGCCCCTATGTTCTCTATCTACTACCCATTCTCTGGGTTTCCTGCGCTATGCTCTCTATCTCCCGCCTGATCTCCCGGTTCCCTGCGCTATGCTCTTTATCTACTACCCGTTCTACAGGTACCCTGCCCTATGTTCTCTATCTACTACCCGCTCTCTGGGATTCCTGCCCTATGTTCTCTATCTCCCGCCTGATCTCTCGGTTCCCTGCGCTATGTTCTCTATCTACTACCAATTCTACGGATTCCCTGCCCCTATGTTCTCAATCTACTACCCGTTTTACGGGTTCCCTACCCCTATGTTCTCTATCTTCTACCCGTTCTACGAGTTCCCTGCCCTATGTTCTCTATCTACTACCCGTTCTACTGGTTCCCTGCCCTATGTTCTCTATCTACTACCCGTTCTACAGGTTCCCTGCCCCTATGTCCTCTATCTACTACCCGTTTTACTGGTTCCCTGCCCTATGTTCTCTATCTACTACCCGTTCTACAGGTTCCCTGCCCCTATGTTCTCTATCTACTACCCGCTCTCTGGGATTCCTGCCCTATGTTCTCTATCTCCCGCCTGATCTCCCGGTTCCCTGCACTATGTTCTCTATCTACTACCCGTTCTACAGGTTCCCTGCCCTATGTTCTCTATCTACTACCCGTTCTACTGGTTCCCTGCCCTATGTTCTCTATCTACTACCCGTTCTACAGGTTCCCTGCCCCTATGTCCTCTATCTACTACCCGTTTTACTGGTTCCCTGCCCTATGTTCTCTATCTACTACCCGTTCTACAGGTTCCCTGCCCCTATGTTCTCTATCTACTACCAGTTCGACAGGTTCCCTGACCTATGTTCTCTATCTACTACCCGTTTAACAGGTACCCTGCCCTATGGTCTTCATCTACCGCTAGTTATCTGGGTTCCCTGTCCTATGATCTTTATCTCCCGCTTGATCTCCCTGTTCCCTGCCCTATGTTCTCTCTCCAGTGTTTGTTCTCCAGGTTCCCTGAAACATGTTCTCCATCTACCCCATGTTCTCCAGCTTCCCTGTCCTATGTTCTCCATCTACTGCCTGTTCACCAGGGGTCCATTCAATAATCTAGGATCGTACATGAGAACCCTTTTCTGTACCTAGTACAAGGGTTATCGTTTAAGCATGTTGTGGGTTTTTACCTTCTTGATCATCCGCCGCTCCTCCCCTCCTTACGTCACTGCCCCCGTGGCCTCCATCCGCAGCCCCTGGGTTCTCCATCTACCGCCTGTTCCCCGGGTTCCCTATCCTATGTTCTCTGTCCAGTGACCTGTTCTCCAGGCTCCCCCCTTTGTTCTCCATCAACCGCGGGATCTCCAGGTTCCCTGCCCTAATTTTTCTATCTACTGCCTGTTCTCCAGATTTCCTCCCCTATATTTTTAGGGTTCCCTGCCCTATGTCCTCCGTCAGCCACACCTTTTACGGGTACCCTGCCCAAGTTTATTCATCAGCTAATTCTTCTACGGGTTCCCTGCCTTAAGTTTGTACCATCCTAAGTACCAACCGAAGCACCACCCTAAGCACCACCCTCAGCAACAACCTTAGCACCTCCCATAGCACCATCCGAAGCAACACCCAAAGAACTACCCGTAGTCACCAGTAGCACCACCCATAGCACCACCCATAACACCACCCAAGCACCACCCATAGCAATATCCGTAGCAACACCCATAGCAACACCTGTAGCACCACCCGTAACACCACCCGTAGCACCAACCGTAGCAACACCCAAAGCGCCACCCGTAGCAACACCCTTAGTCACCAATAGCAACACCCGTAGCACCACCCATAGCACCACCCGTAGTACCACCCATAGTACCACCCGTAGCACCAACCGTAGCACCACCCATAGCACCATCCGTAGCACCACCCATAGCACCACCTGTAGCAACACCCGTAGCAACACCCGTAGAAACACCCGAAGCACTACGCATAGTCACCCATAGCACCACCCATAGCACCACCCATAGCACCACCCATAGCACCACCCATAGCACCAACCGAAGCACTAATCATAGTCACCCATAGCCCCACCCGTAGCAGCACCCATAGCAGCCCCGTAGCAGCACCCGTAGCAGCACCCGTAGCACCAACCGTAGCACCACCCGAAGCAACACCCGAAGCAACACCCGAAGCACCATGCGAAGCACTACCCATAGTCACCCATAGCACCACCCGTAGCACCACCCGTAGCACCACCCGTGGCACCACCCGTGGCACCACCCGTGGCACCACCCGTAGCACCACCCGAAGCAACACCCGACACCATCCGACACCACCAAAAAGACATTAGCGCCACTCTCCATGCTGCACGGACCAGTGCCGTCTTCACCGGCCGAAACAGACAGGCCGAGTTTGCCATTCTTCGCGGTGAAAGCAAATCCCAAACGTCTGTCAACAGGGGGCGTGGCCGTCGACCTGAGTTAGGGCAGGAGGCTGTCGGAACGCCGCAGGGGGGCAGCAGCAGGCCCTCTGGTGGCAGAGATGTGTAGGCGGGGGCAGAAGTATTAGGCCCGGTATGGGGTCAACCCCCACACGTGCCGTGATACCTGAAATGAATGGATGACATGAGGGAGATGCATGATACTCTCTGCTCCTTTACTAATACCGATCTGAAAGTCTCAGCAAACGTCGGCTATATAAATCTCTATCTTTGTGGAAAGTCGGTGGAGTCTCCTGGAATTATGTTCTGTGAATTGGTCTCTCTGACTAAAAACTAGAGAAGTAAGGTGTGCTTCAAAGATATAAAATATTTTTTCTGTGGCACAAAAAAGTCATAAATTAAGTATATAGAGCACATAGCTATTGTGCTCTTAGAGCGGCCATCTTGCCCCCATCCCCGATGCCATCTAAAACACCAGGTGGCAACGGAATTTATAAACGATATATGTTTGGGCTTGCCATTGAGGAATTTTAGCCTCGTCTCAATATCTTCTATATATTATAACAAAAGATAATAGTGGTTACCCCCCCCCCCCCCCCCCCCCACCGACTACAATGGTGGTATCTTTCAATTTCCTGGCGGACGATAGCAGAACTAGCAATCACTCTGTGCCCTAGATGGCTTTCTAAGTAACATACAAGATGGCTTCATATAGCAGCCTCACCATTGATGCTACGTTTATAAAGTTAGGTTTTTTTTTATCGATATGTTTTAAAACATACTAAATCATTTCTTAAGATTCATGACACATAAATTGCCCACAAGACTCACTCAGAAGAACATTTATCAAATCGGCTCATTGAAACTTCATTAAGAACATCATACAATGTATTCAGATAAGACTTTCAAACTGTTCCTGTCCCACACGCGTCATCACCAACTGCTCAATCACTGCTGAATGGCGGCGAGTTTGTCGTTAGTCAGGACACATGGGGATTCGGTGTTTGTCGAGGGCGGGGATGGGGGATACATAAGGCCTATAGGCCTGTTTCCATTCACCGATTTCCCTTCACCGATCTACAGTCAGGAACCATCGATGGACTTTTAGCACTGCTGACCCAGAATCGGTCAATGGAAACGACCCAGCTCTTGAAATGACCCACGACTTTTTCTGCTTAGACCGTGCAATATGGCACCACTGACCACTGAGTGAAAGCTTGGTCTCTGAGTGAAATCTACTACCCTCACAGATTTTTCTATACCAATGCACAGTCAGTGGCACCACCGACAGACTTTCTGGGTAACTAAAAAATCTCCGTTTTCTTTGGCCTATGGAAATGAGCCTTATTTCAACCTGTCAACAAAGTAATCACCGATCTTTAAGAACCGCTAAGGTATCACCCAATATCCAGATAAAGCCATTTTCCACAGGCCGACGAAAACGACACCGATCTATTGAGTTCTCCTATAGGCCCTTACCATTGGCCGGCGAAAACGGTGTAAATTATTTGAGTTCTCCTAAAAATGGTAATTGGCTAATCATGGTGGCACTGACTGTACGTTAGTATAAATGTATCTGTGAGGGTGTGGTGTATGCACTGTTTCTACTGTATTTTACAAGTTCACACAGATTTTCTTAAACTTGCTCAAGTCTTTGATTATGAACATTCACTAACTGATTAATCACAATCACAATAAAGTTTATCTTAGTATGTATCCTTCTCTGACTTGCCCATCAATCCCAGCGAGGAGGGTAGCCATAGGATGCAGGGAATGAAGCCAGTCTAAGATTTTCCGTGAGAAAATCCGTCGGTGGTAAACCTTTTTACATGATCTATACCAAATTCATCGATGAGCATTCTCTGCAGGTTTTGTGCATAATAATCGCCCAATGGAAACGGGCTTATAGAGAGAGGGAGTAGGGCTTGGGATAAGGATGGCAGCGGGCACCGTTTGGCCCAGATGTTGGCGATTGATGAAGGAGGTATGTATGTGGCCCCTCCCTCGTCCTACATACACTCGCTGATTTCCTGTCGGAGGTTACATTGATTCCGCATTCTAACCCATCAACACCGTATGCGTCAATGCCACAGGGGCAGGTCCATTTCCGGACGGCCGTACATAAGTGTCTGTATACGGGGTAAGCCTGTGCTCCATCCCTTAACACGGGAACCTCGTCAATCTTCAGACTAAATAGAAGTTAATTATACTCTGAGGGATAAACGGCATCGCGTGGTGTCCTGACGGTATGCACACTGCATCGCATCCTGAAAGATACAGAAATGTCCTTGAAACAGAGTATTCTTATATACATGTGTCTTGCCTTTTGTAAGAAAATGAGACTAGTAGAAAGTTGATGCTATAGGGGACAGAGGCATTGTTAGTTCATGAAGCAGTCCCTAGGTGGCCAGCAGTATGGCAGGCCTTTTTGGGGGGACATGACCTGTATTCTGGATCTTTGTTCTTACTAAATTCAACTGGCTTTCATCATGTCGCTATTTTCATTATGACATGTGAATGACTTAAAGCGTGTCGGGTGTATGTGTTATTACCTGTAGTCTCAGTGATTGTTTCTCATCAATTTTTCTTCATCCTTATATTACTTCATTGCTCTTTATTACTGTTATCTTATATTTTTTTCATCCTATACTTTCTATCATGTTCGAATACGCTTGAATTGTGCAATTACACGAAGGCCCATGAGCGAAATGCCATCAAAATTCGTTAGCTAAATCTGGTCGGCAGTTCCAACTTCTAAAATCGGTTGCAGTAATCGGTGAGTGTAAGCGCAGCCATACCTTCAGATGGCAGCTCACTCACCTGTGGTTGGCCTGAGACAAATATTGGGAGACGCTAAAACCTAATGGCTTCCTGCACTGATCAATGTATTTACCCTCCTGGTATATAGACAGTGAAACGGTGTAGATGGATCTTAGAGCGATCCGTTCTCTATTTACCAGGAGAGACGACTGATAAATGACTAACAGGTACTTGGCCGCCCGAGGAAGAACAATGTAATGCGGCATTTACACCTGCCGACTAAAATCCACCGATTATCTTCACGCTGTACAGAAGTCGGTCGGCGGTTCTTCTTATAAAAATGGGTGGAACATAGTTGGTGACCTGTACTATAGGGAAACTAGTTAACCTAATTGGGACGGGTCTTCGTACCGCGTTACTTTCGCTAAAACTACCGCATTCGCTCTACGAGCTCATGCGGTAGTTTTAGCGAAAGTAACAAGGTACGAGGACCTGTCCCAATTAGGTTAACAAGTCTCACTTGTACTATACACCTCTAAATATTATTTAATATGTCATAACTTACCAAAATATGTCGATGTCGAAGTGTAATTCAAACTGTCTTGGTAGTGCAGAAGTTGATTTTTGCGACGCACCAAGCGCATGCGTCATGATCACTCTTCACGCACAGGTATTTAGCGCAACGCGCAGCAGAACATCAGCTAGGAGACTATTTGACCCATTTGCGTCAGATTGCGTCAGAAAGTATGGTGGTACGTCGCAATAACGGCACAGTATGTGGTACATCGAAACTACCACTTGCATAGCACTGGTTGGTATTTGGTGTATTTTAAGGCACAGGTGTATAGTACTGTAAAGAAAGTGCAGTAGACACCCACAGAATTTCGGTTGTAAAATGCAAGGCATCACTAATTAATTTTATGAGCTCTGATTTCGTTGATGGGTGCAGAAGTCGGTATACCATATTGCTGAATTTCTCGCTAGATGTGTCCCCAGCTAGAGCTCTTCCTTATACCGGGGACACACCAAGCCAGTCAAGGCGGCGATCTCTGGAATCGCCAACACAAAATGGCATGTATGTGAGATATTATTTCATAGCAATATCTCCTAATGATAATCTAGCGCCTTGGGAGAAATAATCAGGTGAAATATGAAATAATAGCTCTGCATATGAAATGAAATCTCTGCATTTCTTTCTAGGTGTGTCCCCTGCAAGCGCTCTACCTTAAGCCGGATGCCCATCTACCGATTTAGGGTTGAACGATTAGTTCCCAAATCGTATAGGAATCGGTCAACTTGTCGCAGGCAAATCATTAATCGCTGTGTAGCCTTGCCTAGCTGTCCTACATCTACCGACTCTGTTAGGATGACTTGGCTGAGACAACTTACCCTCTGTTTGTCGCTGACAAACGTACATAAATTTTCCGAAATCGGTAGATGGGCATTGGGCTTTATCAGGTTGTCATCGAGAGATCGGGGGATCCATAGCATACAGTTTAATTCTCAGAGCGTAGTGTCGTAGCGTGACAGCTACATGGCAAGTGTCTTGTATTCCTTTGTACCAGTGTGCAGAGATGTCTCAGTGGTTCATAATCGTGAGGCATAAATGAACAAAGAGAGCCGGAGTGTCCGAGGTAAAGGCACGCCTAAAAGCGTAGAACTGCCTGCTGAGAGAGCAACGTCCCAGTGATGAGAAAAGCATCCTCACAAAAAGCCACTCCTGATACAATCAGAGGTTATCAAAGGCCTTCTTTCTGCTCAGAACCTGTACGACTAAAGTACCAATGGCCGGAGCCTTGCTGTGTTATTTTTCTTCCCTTTAATCCATTAGGGAGCAATAAATTCATAGAACAGAAGCTAGCTCCCTCCCCTCCTTCACCCCCCGCTGGGCTTTCCTACAAGGAGGGAAGCAGTTATGATAGATAAAACATCGCAAATAGCGCATTTAGATCCAGGACCGGTTGGCTGACCCTCGGGACCGGAAGTACGTGACGAGTCTGCGCAGTAGGGTCTCGGAGACCTGTGGCTCCGGAAGTCTGCAGGGTGGCCGATATCTCAGTCCCCAGAGGGCGCGGTGATCGAGGTTGTGGGTACGGATGTGACCGGGAGGGGGCGCTTATACCACCTAATAGCCCTAACCACCGCCTATTGTACCCGATGACGAATTGTAATGGGGCATGCTTGGAAGGGTCGCACCGGGACATGGAGGGGCGGAGGTCAAAGCCCAGTGACAGCAATTTACTATTTCTTTTTTTTTAAATCTTTTATTCATCCTGATTAAGAGAAGGCAGTGCCCGCCTGTTTACAATCTGTAACCAGCATCGAAATATTTTCATTGTGTTTGTAACTTTTGACATAACAACATAACAAGATATTTGTCGATCAAGGCAACTTCATTCATGAGTTGGTGGCCTTCGTACTGGTCTACCATTCACAAAATACATTTCTCATGAAGAATAAGTATAAAGCGCCAGATCCACTAAGGCGATTTTCCATGCGAATTTGGGTTCGCAGACATTCGCAGACGTTCGCAGACGTTCGCAGACGTTTGCAGACGTTCGCATGGACACTCGAATACCTTCCGACAATATTCAATATATTCAATATCAGTGCCTGGGATTCACACAGTCGCATGGATCGTAGACACATTCGCTTGGTCGCCTTAGTGGATCTGGCGCTTGAGTCAATATGCCTTTTGGATTGTGATAGTAATAAGGATTAGTAATTAAATCGAAACAATACTTGTGAAACATATAAATATGCGGTTACATAGTGCGTTTAGGGGAATAAAGTTACATTTAGAGAAAGTGCAGACAGCTATTTTGGAGTAGGCCTACTGTTCTAGGATAAGTATCTAGTGATCGATATTCGACAAGCATTTCTTTCCAGTGGTGAGCACCCTTATAAAAGATACTACGCGTAAAGGTTTTTATTAGAATGTTTCCTGATAGTTTGCGGATAAAGATTTCATTTTAATTCTAATATCTGTGTATTACATGAATCATCAAATAAAAGTTAATGCATTTTATATTTGTTTAATAACTGTAGACAATTACTTTTTTCTGAATTATAGATGAAACAGAAAACCTTGAATGTTCAAGGACTAGTTATAACGATTGATTTGTAGACGTTTTATGAATGATATGCGTTTCTTATTCGTTATTAGTAACTCTCATTAACTAATAAAATCCGAGGATATTAAATGACAGGCATATCTGAAACTGTGTTCAGAGATTGCATATCGTAATACAACATTTATTATCCACCTAATACAAAGTGACCATAGGAAACACATATAGAGTGCGTATCTACATACCCGGAGCATACGGAAATGTTGTAGGCACCGAGTAGCGATGAAACCGTAAAAATGGTACCTACAAAAACAGTAGTGCGTACCTAAAGCGTATAAGTATTTATCTTACCCCTAATATAAAATCCCACAGGCTTAACATTGAGTTTCCGTATGCCACGCTGACTGGCATACGGAGTTTTATATGGCACTAGTGGCATACATAATTGTGATCATGTAATATTTCAAAATCGAGGAGACGAGGTAGGATAATTCAAAACCTGATTCGTTTTAATCTTAGCCACCACATGCCACTCATGGAGTTTTGGCTCCGGACTTCACTCGGCTGCGCCTCATGAAGTCACTATCCCAAACTCCAGTCATGGCATATGGTGGCCAATATTAAAACTCATCCAGTTTTACGATAGTACCTATATCAGCATGCCATGCATCCGAGAAAGGTGTAAAATAGATACAATATAGACTGGTTGAAGATAAAAGCGGTTGTATTCTCTAAGTTGGTTCTACGCAATATCCTCGCATGTGCTCAGATATTACTATGCATCATCTTCTCGGGGCATACGGCCGTTTGTATCTGACACTAGTCAATATAGTGTGTATGCATACCTTTATTCGTTGCGATCGCAAAGATTTTTGCCAATGACGAGGATGCCTAAGAGTTGTAGGACGGGCAGGATTACTTTCTCTTCAAATTCATTAAGCTTTTCTTAAGCAAAAGAGGCAAAATAAGTTACGAGAAGAGATGCAATTGGAAAATACTAATTAGCAATGCCAGGCCGTAAGTCATCATTTAATTAAGAATCTCTTGCATTGTAATGATAAGTCACGTAGCCGACAAGTCTAATGACACACGCAGCAGTATTAAAAGTCAGTTTTTGACTCGTGTAGGGGTACTAGAAGGAGGAGGGCATACATTAAGCTAACGTAAATAACGCTAATGAAATTAGGTCGACTGAAGATATTTATATATGGAGGCTGGGACAGAAAGGCAGAAATAGTTGAAGATTCTCGATGTAAGACCTTTTTCTACCTGCCGACAAAATAATAGATGATTTCTTAGGAAACACTCAATGTAACAGACATGTGGGAAGACGAATGCGTACATATCTTTCTCCTACCACGAAACACTCAATGTAATATGCTAAGATGACGCGGTGCTACGAGCACTAAAAATCCTATCGATTTTGTATTTGAAACCAGATACAAAGATTTATATATATCGCCTAGAGGTTAGAGTGCTCACATACAGACTTCCATCGTCCTGCAAAAATATTATCCCTTCACTCTCTGCGTACTATTCACTGTGATGTTGAGAAAGGAGCAGGACACCAGTGTCTCAGTGACGTAGAGGTATGCCCAGCTGACCATGACCGATCACTCTAGACCGAAATAATTCAATACTCACTGGTGCTAGAAGCGTTTTGATCCTAGAGCCAGGCAATCGCAGAACAGGCAAGTTGACTGGGTGCAAGTGGATTAGAGAAAGCTATCCATGGACTAAATGTAACCCAAACCTTCACTGCACGAAAACCACCGTATATTACGCCATCACGGAAGTGCATGTATTGGCTGAATATTGACTTGTTTTCATATATATACGCCCAGGCTTTATATACGACAGACGCCTCTTGGCTGTATTTCACACCCAGCATATATGAGAGAAAATACTGTCTGCCCCCGCCCCCTCCGGCCCCTTTGTGTTGGTAGAAGTACAGGTGTCCTCAGTAGGAAGCCCTCCCCCCCCACCCCCCGCCACCTCCCCCCACCTGCTCTCAGTGAAGCCCTGTTCACAGGACGCTTATATATACGCCCACAGATGAGGTGCATACACACGGGGATTAAGACGACCTTGTAGACGCAAAATACCTACTCATATACGCTCGGCGCATTCATATGTAAAATGATGGTTTTTGTGCAGTGCTTTTAATTGTTATTCATTTATAATGATGAACATACCTTTTGCTACTGATTTCTTATTGCTCTGCTTCTACCTAACGACTAGCTTTTTATCCCTTTTACTGGATCCACAATTCCTGACATATCAAGAAAAAATGCAATCCACAGAAAACCAGATAAATCTAGATTTAGATTAAATCTAAAGTGAATTAATTTTGGGGTAATTATGCATCGAGATAGGGGAGGGGGGAAGTAGAACTGATTATTTGCAAAGTTTCGTCCCCTTTTAGGGGACTTCTTCAGGCAATATATTCCTGACATAATCAAACCCTGCTAAATTGACTGACAGGTATCTTGTTTGGAAGTGGTGCAAAATAACACCAAATATTTGAGCATAGAGGGGTGACCGATTTTTAAAAATAGTTCTCTTTTCTCTTACCACATTATGACAAAAATGATAAAATAATCTCTCGATGGTGGCCGAAAAATTGAATGGAGGTCAAAAGCCGACAGGTGGAAATAGGCTTTTAGGGGTAAGCAACATGTCTTGACAACAATAGGAGAGAGACGTGGTTGGGGACTGCTGAACGACAGGTTGGCAGAGAGTCCCACACAGGGGATAGAGAGTAGTGATGGAGAGTATACATGTATGTACATCAGCTTGGGAGCCGTTGCTCCACGTTTACGGTCCTTTTAGTAAATATATAATCAAAAAGCAGGTCTATTTGGTTGAAAACAGTAAAAAAATGTCGGCCATCTTGGAAAAATCCAAGATGGCCACCAGAAAATGGCGTGAAAATTTGTAAACATCGATTTTTGAAATCTAGGGGTTCTAAGCATTCCGAAAATGTATAGGTTACAAAATCCCCCTCAAACCCCAACAAACCTAAATTATCTAGATAATGAACCTGACTATTTGTGGATCGCAGAAAAGTGTCACGAGGGCCTTACCATTGCTCCCAAAATTCCGCGGATCGCATTGCAATCTCATCCAGCCACATCCAGCGTGAAATACGGCTGTTAGGGATACTTTTACAGCGACCTTCATACCAGGTCAGATCGTCTGTAGTTCACACCACTTGAGTTATTTGGTTAAGAATTGGCCTGGTCTGAAATTCTCGATAATGATAGGTGGGGGCATCTTGATCTCCATCCCCATGGCTGATACCTCAAGGAAAATTCTACTTGAATACAAACAAAAATGTAAAAAAGAATGTGATCAACACCACTAGGTGTCAGCCCTGCTTTGCTATGGTTCCATCTGTATTTAATTAAAGAACTAATGACTCTATTTCTGTCTCATCAAATGTGTTCCCCTGAAAGTGAGCGATAAATATAGCGATACAGCATGGATATGTAAATACAATCCGATATTGCAGGAGCAACGCTTTTCCTGTCGGATCGTAAAAGTAATCGTTGAAATTAATTAACGATCTAATCATAGTAAGCGATACTACAAAACCAGAAGCAGCGGCCCCTGGAAACAATGAAAGAGAATGGAACAAAATGGGTAGAGCTGAGAAGAATATGTTCTGTGAATATGGAGGTTTTCTTATCTCATTCATCTGGGAAGGCGCACGTGTTGTCTACAGTAGTAGGAATTAGGAACTAGTAGGTGGTATGGTTAAGAAACATGTCTTTGTGAGTTACCAGTTTCCAGTGAAGGGGAATAAGGAGCAGGGACGAGCGAGAGAGATGTATATAACTATTGTGGACAAATATTTGGCATAAGCGGATTTAAGGAGGACGGACAGTCGCTGGTGCACCCCTCCCATAAGATCTCACACTCTCACTATACCCAGTGGAAGAGCAAGAAACACAACAGGGAGGGGAGGGTTTAGGGGAAAGTAGTCTCAGAGATGAACAAAGACTGATTGGGACAGGAGCAAGGACCAGATGGGCTTTACGAAGAAAGAAGGCAGGAGGAATGTATATATATATATATATATATATATATATATATATATATATATATATATATATATATATTTATATACTGTCTTAGCAAACAAACTTTAATATTATCAAACGATAACCCTTGTACAAAGGTATGGACAAGTGTCTTCATGTAAGATCCTACATTATTGAAGAGCCCCATTATGGAGACAAAGAAAGCCAGAGAAAGAGAGACACAGACACAGTCTGAGACAGAGAGCGAGAAGAGACGGCGTCACCCCGCTTTGGTGTCAGTATATACAGTGAACCTGCGACCTTTAAGTCAGTACAAAAGGCTCCCCGTCTGACTCTGACACGTTTCTTTACATACCTCTTGGTCGTGACAGCCTTTCGCTTTCATGAATGAACTGCTCATGTGCATATAAATAGCTTTCACGAATCTCAGCCCCGAGGTCAATACAATGGTCAAGGAGACGGGACCAACACTGGGGTCAATGCATTGGTCATATTGTTTCCTATGATATTGTTTCCTATGACGGGATTATGGTTCATCACTGGAGGTAATTGCTTCTGTTCATGCGGTATTGTTTGCTATTATCGGATTGCAATATCTTAGCGATCCGACTGGAAAAGCATTGCTCCCATTCGCTATTATCGGATTGCGATATCTTAGGGATCCGACTGGAAAAGCATTGCTCCAATTCGCTATTATTGGATTGCAATATCTTAGCGATCCGTCAGGAAAAGTTTTGCTACCGCTATAACGGATCGTATCCCTTCATTCGTGTGGTATCGCTGATTTTTACAATATGATAGCAATACAGAAATTCATATTCACATATCGAATGAGACAGGGGAACATACATAGGTTGTTCAATTAAAAGGAGAAAGCACCATGGTTAAAACTGGTCTGAAATCAAATAAACTGAAGCGATACGATCTGCAGATGATCCGGTATATTGTGTGAAGGTCCGCGTAAAATTAATTGCCAAATCCCGCATTTTATATGGCAATGTGGTTAGACAATTCAATTGCGATCCACTTGACATCAGGAGCTACCTTTAGGCCCAATGTTGCGATCCGCAAATGTATCACAAACGTGTGGCAACTATCCCCAGCGGAAAGAGGCTAGGTATTAGGGTACTGGTAAAGGGTGATATGATTGCAAACAAAGGACGAAACTTGAGTTTACCGATATTTTGATCTTGGCGTGTATATATACTACTATAGAACCCGTTTTTTTACAACAATTAAAGAAAGAAGACAAAGTAATAAGCATATAGGGGCCATCCATAAATTATGTACGAAAAATTTCTGATATTCTTTACCATCCCCCAGCCCACCCTCCAAATCTTGCACGCATTAGAACAAAGAACGAGCATGTACGCAGAATTTGTAAAATATTTGACTCCCCCTCCCCCTGAGTGCGTACGTACTTCATGGATGGCCCCAGAACGTATACGCCCGTGGTAGGGGAGGGGGGCTGTTAGGGGTTGTACCTGGAAGCTGTGTGTCAGGTGCTATGTGACAAATAGACCCCGACATCCTGCACATATACCTCCAGGGGGTGGACTGCTGAGTGGTGGTTAATGACACACACCACCCCGAGGCGGTACCCGAGTTCTCCAGACCCAAGTGTCGCCACAGACACCTGATACCCAGGTAAGAGTCCAGGCCATCCGAAATATGTCATTAAAACCAGATACCTTATAGTTTTACATATAAAAAGCAATGCAAAGAAATTTTGTTGTGGTTTTTGGGGTCGTCTAATTGCTTGTAATTATCGGACATTGTGGAAGACATTCTTCCCAGATGACCATAGATAGATAGTTATTTATCCTTATTTAATACATTTAATCAGTATATATATATATTAATATATATGATTAATATATATATATAAATACCGAATGAAATGGTCATTATTATTCACTCCGGAGTTACTCCGTTTCCGTTGTCTAGGTAGTTGCTGTGGATAATGCGATATCCACGGTGATAATTCGTTACGCGTGGTGGTGAGCAGCTCATAACGGTAATTTCCTCATTCCTCTTCTGCTCACCGACCACCACACTTGTGTTTCTCACTTGTTGAGAAAATTTTTTAATCTGGGCGTTTTCAAGACGGTTCTTGGAAATTATGGGTCGGAGGAGCAAGCCTAGGGCAATGTCTCCGGACATTGAGGATATTTCCCGGAATTTTTCTGGGAAAAAAGATGAGGAATTGAGGACTTCCAGGTCGTCCCGTGTGAAGATGGGTAGACAGCAGTCTCCCTCACCCGCCACGTCTGGGTGCGATACGGTCGGCCTCGACGATAGGACGATTCAAGATGACAGCAACACTGAGATGTCTAGGAGGATGGATCGTCTAGAATCGACGATTTTCGCGGCAATTGAACTTTTCCAGGAAAAAAGCCAGTCTTCGAAATGAGACGATTCCCCTGCGTGCAAACAGAAGTCAGATGAAAGTTCAAGCGATACAAGTGATGCTGGTGCCCAGTCTATCGCCGATACTGATACTACACGCAAGACAAGCAAATCTACCAAGAAAGAAAATCAAAAGGATGGTAAATATCTCTAAAAATCATATCTTGAGGAGAATGAGAAGCTTTTCACTTTAGAAAAACTGACTGTTGTTAACATGAAAATCTTGAAATATATGTTAGCTGAGAATCAGGATGTTACTGGATTTGTAGATCACATATCGTTAATCGCAGAGAAAGTAGATACAAGAGTTTTCACGCAAGATGCTCTACTACGATATGATCAAGTTGTAAAGGAGAGGGTAGAAAAAACGGGTTATGAAGAATTTTCAAAAATAGACCCATCAGAAATCGTTAGGTTTCTCTCTTATGATGGTACAATTGTCGCTAAGAAATCCAAAGCACAGAATAATCAAAAGAAATCAGAACTCACCGGAGTTTGTAAACTATTCAATTCGGATTCAGGGGAATGCAGATTCCAAAATTGTAAATTCCGGCATGTGTGCAGTGAGTGTAACTCCAAGTCTCACGCAGCTTATGACTGCAAAGTCAGTAACAAGTCTAACAAATGAAAAGTCCACAGCGACACGCCAGAAATAGGTTGCGGTTTGGCAAATCGCTACATTGTATCAACTCCGGAATGCACGGGGTTAACTGGGTACGAGGTCAAAGCCCCGTATGTAGATTTTGACGTGTCGCAAAGTGATTTGGATTTAACGGTTCCTGCGTTTGTTTCTCCGGAGTTTGGAGATTTTCTACCTAATAATTCCGGTGGGTGTGAATCTGACTGTTCTTGCGTTCATTATGTGGGTAATGTAAAGAGTCAGTTAAAACCTTGTCAATTTAAAAGATATGTTTTCAGCGGTAACGAAAATTTGATTTTATTTTTAGGCTGATAAAACTTATATCTTTGAGGGCGTGGTCAATGGTTTTAAAATATTTGATGCAGATTGTGATGCTAGTTACGATTGTGAAAATTACTCTAGTATACTTTCTGACCAGTTTAAGTCGGAAATGGATGATAATGTTAAATGTGAATTAAAATCCAGTAAAGTAACTAAAGTAAAATGTAAGCCTAGGTGTATCCATGCTCTAGGCGCGGTTCAAAAGAGTGATGGTAGGCTCAGACCTATAACCGATTGTTCAATGCCTAAGGAAAAAAGCATAAACAATTTTATGAAAACTACTTACGAGGAGTTTAAATACAATTCAGTATATACAGCCGCCGATACTCTTGTTGGACGTGAATACATGTGTTTAGTAGACCTAAAAGCAGCCTATAGGTCTGTCAACGTTGCACCCACCAATACTCGTTTTCAAGGATTTAGGTGGGACCTAGGGTAAGGTGACGATTTCTTTATTGATAATCGCTTATGTTTCGGTCTCCGGTGTGCTCCCAATATTTTTAGTAGAATATCTGACTTCTTGGTGGATTCTGCCCGACAGGAGGGTATTTATGGTATCATTAACTACTTGGATGATTTTCTGATTATTTCCGATAGCTATGAAAGTTGCCTATCAAAGAGGGATTGGTTTATTGATATAGTAATATCATTGGGTTTCGAAATTTCTATGAATAAGTTGACCCTACCGAGTACGGAGTGTGTTTTTCTGGGAATTACGATAAATAGTGTTGATATGTCTTTGACCCTGCCGGAGAAGAAAGTGAAAAATCTAGAGGAAGCTATAACAAAAGCTGTAGAGAAAGGTTGTGTTACGAAGAAAGATCTGGAAAGAATAGGTGGTCTCATGTCTTTCAATAGTCAAATAGTTAGGGGAGGTCGTACTTTCAGTAGAAGACTCTTTAACCTAAGTGCCAGTTTGAATAGATACGAGTCTAGGAGAATCGATGATGAAACTCAGAAGGATTTCGATTGGTGGCTAAGGTTTTGCAAAGTTTTTAATTACAGGGCGATAATCATACAGGATTTGTGTAATATCCCTTTAATCTCGGATTCTTCTATGTTGGGTTTTGGTTCATGGGCGGGGAAAGATTTCTTTTATGGTAGTTGGGAGAATAATCTCAATGCCCCGGGTCTCGATGATCACCTGGAGTTAGGCCCCACCGAGGTAATTGATAATCCAAATATTAATGTTTATGAACTTTGGCCAGTCTTTGTCGGTGTCAGGCCTTGGGGACCTTCACTTAGAAATTCTAGACTGCATATTATCGCCGATAATATGCAGGTTCTTGCTATGGTTAATTCCGGTCGAAGCTGTAATAGTGTGTGTATGGGTTGGTTGAGGGATATTTTTTGGTTTTGCTTTATCAACAACCTCGACCTTCATGCCAGTTATATCAGATCTGAAGATAACACCCTGGCTGATTGTTTATCCCGTTTGGGATACTCTGGTTATTCTAAGAAATGCTATAAATTACTTGAAGACATGGATATGTGTTGCTCTTCTACTTCCAGACCCCCCAATGTCTGAGTTACTTAGAATAAAGGAAGGTCTTATTAACTCCGGGGTATCTTCTAATACTAGGAAGGTTAGAGAATTTCAGCTTCGTAATTATCGTCAGTTCTGTGTTAAATATTCGTTAATTCCGTTCCCGTGCTCCGCTTCTCAAGCAGGGTTATATGCTTCGTATTTATCGGGTTTTTTATCGGCGAGTTCAATAAGGAATTATCTCTCTGGTCTCTGGTACCATCAAAAGGTTCTGGGTTTTAAGGATTTCTCGGACGATTTTAGTTTGAAGTTGTTAATCAAGGGTTTACTCAGGGTTGCTCCAAAATGGGATCCTAAATTTCCCATATCTGTGGATATTTTGAAATCTATTCTATCAAACCTGGACTTGTCTGTTCTGAACGATTTATCTTTTTGGTCAGCTTGCGTTTTGGGATTCCGGAGCTTATTGAGGAAATCGCATTATACTAGTTCTCCACATACACTGTTGGTTTCTGATTTGGTTTTTGAGTCAGATCACTTGGTAATTAATATTCGTAGTTCAAAAACGGACCAATTTTCTACTCAGAATTTCTCTGTGTTTTTGGGTGTTATCCCAGATTCCGATTTTTGTCTCGTTGGATTGTTGTCTAGACTTATTAGGGTTTTTTCCCTGGCCCCATCAGACCCCTTGTTTAATGTTGAATCAGTGGTGGGTAACTGTTGCATGCCTTATAATTATTTTTATTATAAGCTCCAGAGGGAAATAAAAACCTTAGGCTTGAGTGATAAGAATATTACTCCACACTCCCTTCGTCATGGGGGAGCTACTCTAATGGAGTCTCTTGGAGTCCCTATCGACTCCATGTAAATTCCGGCATGTGTGCAGTGAGTGTAACTCCAAGTCTCACGCAGCTTATGACTGCAAAGTCAGTAACAAGTCTAACAAATGAAAAGTCCGCAGCGACACGCCAGAAATAGGTTGCAGTTTGGCAAATCACTACATTGTATCAACTCCGGAATGCACGGGGTTAACTGGGTACGAGGTCAAAGCCCCGTATGTAGATTTTGACGTGTCGCAAAGTGATTTGGATTTAACGGTTCCTGCGTTTGTTTCTCCGGAGTTTGGAGATTTTCTACCTAATAATTCCGGTGGGTGTGAATCTGACTGTTCTTGCGTTCATTATGTGGGTAATGTAAAGAGTCAGTTAAAACCTTGTCAATTTAAAGATATGTTTTCAGCGGTAACGAAAATTCGATTTTATCAGAGGCTGATAAAACTTATATCTTTGAGGGCGTGGTCAATGGTTTTAAAATAGTTGATGCAGATTGTGATGCTAGTTACGATTGTGAAAATTACTCTAGTATACTTTCTGACCAGTTTAAGTCGGAAATGGATGATAATGTTAAATGTGAATTAAAATCCAGTAAAGTATCTAAAGTAAAATGTAAGCCTAGGTGTATCCATGCTCTAGGCGCGGTTCAAAAGAGTGATGGAAGGCTCAGACCTATAACCGATTGTTCAATGCCTAAGGAAAAAAGCATAAACAATGCTCCGGAGTTACTCCGTTTCCGTTGTCTAGGTAGTTGCTGTGGATAATGCGATATCCACGGTGATAATTCGTTACGCGTGGTGGTGAGCAGCTCATAACGGTAATTTCCTCATTCCTCTTCTGCTCACCGACCACCACACTTGTGTTTCTCACTTGTTGAGAAAAATTTGAAATCTTATTATATTTGGGAGTTAGCCCATTTTATGTACTCTATTGTGGCAGGTTTATGAGTTTTATACTCGTTGTATATTTACTTGAATAAAGCCTGTATTTGTTAATTACTATGTAATTAATTCCAACAACTACTGCCTTGTCTCACTTATTTATGTAATGAAGGTCAATATTATATATATATATATATATATATATATATATATATTTATATATATGTATGTATATATATGTATATAATATTATTATAATCCACTATAAGTTAGATATTGGCAAATATTTATTACAAGTATATACATCAATCAGAAGAGGACGAAAACGAAGTTTGGCGGTAATGACAATAAAACAGGCTTTATTAATGTTCAGGAGAACAGTATGACCACGCACTGCCTAAGCATCTAGATAAATACATCAAGATCTTTACTGGTATGATTTAAAACGTCTTCAGCTGAGTAGTAGCGAAAGCAGAATGATCGTTTTAGACTACCTTTGTAGTTATGTAACCGATGGTTACAGAAACAATTACCAAGATACAGGAGATATCACAGTGAGGTCAAGGTCAATAAACAAACTCTGCCCTGCAGTGAATATTAAATTGTATTTCAGTGGATTATTAACTTACATAAATATATATATATATATATATATATATATATATATATATATATATATAAACATTTCTCACACTCGTGGGAAATTTTAAATTTTGGCGATTTCAAGACGCTTCTTGGAATATGGGTCGGAGGAGCAAGGCCAGAACGATGTCTCCGGACATTGAGGACAATTCCCGGAATTTTTCGGGGAAAAAAAAGGAGGAATTGAGGACTTCCAGGTCGTCCCGTATCAAGACAGGTAGACAGCAGTCTCCCTCACCCGCCACGTCTGGGTGTGATGCGGTCGGCCTCGACGATAGGACGAGCTCGGTGGACAACCCCCTTGAGATATACATACATTTATGAACATAATGAATAACCAACGACTTTCCCGGCCGTGCTTGCGTGGCCTACGCCTTGTTATTACCTGCTCGAACCCGACACCGCACATTTAAAAAAAGTTTCCCGACTCCAAAGTGTTTACTAATTCACACAGTAAGATAAAAAAAAACTCACTGCTTGTTCGGCATGCTTGCTTACACATTCACCCAATGGATATACATGTTGTCTGGGCAGAAGCAATGTATGGGATAAGATGTGGATCCTACTGCGGGGCCGGGCGAGAGTTGACAATAATAACATAGAGAACGACAATTATACCCGATGTCAACTGAGCTCCCGATACACTACGATTGGCCTTGAGCCCAATTCCTGAATAGTACTGGGACCTGTTTCAGTAGTTTCGTGACATGTCTAGATGGCGTCTATGACACCATACGGACAGATCACAAGATTGCAATCGATGACACACAGAGTTTCACTCACTTCTCGTAGGAATTAAGCAATGACACTTAAACATGAGTAGGGGATACATATAACCTATAATCATTCCAAATATGAAGAAGATTGGCCACTCCGATTTTCTGATATTTGCTATTCTTTTTCCACTGTTGCTTGCACTGTTGGTGCCGCTGTTGATGTCTGTCTAGGCCTAATGTCATGAGACTACTGAAACATGTCCCAGGAGTCAGTGAATTTGTCGCAGGCAAATTACATAACACCTTAGCCTGTGTTGGCCGATCAGGGGCCATTTACCAACGTTCTCTTGTTGGTGAATTGATTTATTAACATGTTGATAAACTTTTGGTGAGCGATTCAGGAATATTGAACGACAACCTGTCGGCGACAAAGGAAAAACTAAAAGAGAGGGATCAGTAATCATTGGTTAACCCTTACCTAGCTGTCCTACATCTATACCGACTAGGGCCGACTCCGTTAGGATGGCTCGCCCGAGATAAATTACCATTCCCATGTTGCCAACAAAGGTACATCAATGTTCTGAAATTGGTAGATATGTACTAATCATTCAACCCTGAATCAGTAGATGTGTATTAAGCCTGATGCCCATCTACCGATTCAGGGTTGAGCGATTAGTTACCAAATCGTATTGGAGTCGGTCAACTGGTCGTAGGCAAATTACGTAACCCTTCGCTCGACCGGTGGACATTGAGAAGATCGGGTGCTGGATATTAGTCCTAAGCAAATCGGTCTACTAATCGGTGGCTCACCCTTGCCTAGCTGTCCTACATCTACTGACTATGGCCGACTCCGTTAGGATGCCTTGGGTGAGACAAATTACTGTCCATTTGCTGCCGACATAGCTACATGAATGTTCCGAAATCGGTAGATGGGCATTGGGTTTTAGCCTTTATGATTCATCTCCAGACACAAAATCAGTAGCCAGTACACCCAAGGATGTACCCCGATGCACGCATCGTAGGTCTATCATATAGTATCGGGAGCCTAACGCTATGGAGACAAGAAATGCTCCGAGGAGTTGACGGATAGTAATATCCAAGCGCATGCAAGGATATTGCACAGTGTCAACTCCGAGTAGTTTACGGCCGCTTTTATCTGGAACAAGTCTATTTTGTATTCATTATCCACCTTAATCCAACTGGTACCATGCCGATTTTATTTCATTATAGTTATGCACCATTTTTTCATACGCATTAATTCCCCAAATGTGCTGCATTTTTGGATGGCGATTGTATTTATTCCATATTTTTGTCACCTGAACCAAAAAAAAAAGGGAAAAAAAAGAAATTTGCAGTCCAGGGCATAGAACATCTATAAGCTCATATGCAGCTACTATAGGCTTGCTATGGACACTTTATATTAGGCGGATAATGCAACATATCTGTATGCGCAGGGTATGTCCATACAGAGTTCCTTTATGTTTACTATGGACACTTTGTATTTGGTGGATAATGCAACATATCTGTATGCGCCGGGTATGTCCATACAGAGTTCCTATAGGCTTGTTATGGACACTTTATAGTAGGCGGATAATGCAACATATTTGTATGCGCAGGGTATGTCCATACAGAGTTCCTTTATGTTTACTATGGACACTTTGTTTTAGGTGGATAATGCAACATATCTGTATGCGCCGGATATGTCCATACAGAGTTCTTATAGGCTTGTTATGGACACTTTATATTAGGCGGATAATGCAACATATCTGTATGCGCCGGGTATGTCCATACAGAGTTCCTATATGTTTTGTATTTGGTGAATAATAAAACACATCCTTATGCGCCGGGTATATCTATACCGAGTTGGATTTACTATGGACACTTTGTATTAAGTGGATAATAAAAAGAAATAACACAATGTTGTTCATCACAACTACCACTGTCAATGTCCTTCGGCACCCTGCCATTCGAGAGATGATTTATTCGCTTGAGTAAAAAGTCCACATGGTTATCCTTTTCCATATTCAAATTGAAACATCGCCATCCGGACTGCGGTCGTCCTCCCTGCATTAAGTTGACCTTTTCCATCCTTTTTTCACTTTAATAGTATTCATGTTTTAAGGGGGCGTCCACCAACCACGACAAGGCTACGACAATGGCTTTCCGACAAGGTCCACGACAGGCCTACGATTGGAAGGCCTGTCGTAGCCTTGTAGTGGTTGGTGGACCATAGTTCCCGACAAGAGGCTATGACAAGGCTCTGACAGGCTGTGACACGAAGCTTGTCAAGGGGGTGTCGGGGGCCTTCCGACAAGGTTACGTCAAAATCGAATATGTTCGATTTTTGCCACGACAGAGCCTTGTGATGGTGTGTCATGGCATGTCGGGAGGTTGTCGCAGAGGTCTACGATAGAATATTTAGGTGGAGCGTGCACTTCCCGACAGGCTGCAACAAGGGCTCACGACAGCTCCCCTCCTCACAACAATGCTGCGACAAGGCACCGATTGGAACTTTCTTGTCTGCTCTTGTCATAGCCTTGTCGTGGTTGGTGGACGCCCCCTCTCATGGTGTGTCGTGGCATGTCGGGAGGTTGTCGCAGAGGTCTACGATATAATATTTAGGTGGAGCGCGCACTTCCCGACAGGCTGCGACAAGGGCTCACGACAGAAGGAACGACACGCCCCTCCTCACGACAAGGCTGCGACAAGACACCGATTAGAACTTTCTTGTCGGCACGTGTCGCAGCCTTGTCATGGTTGGTGGACGCCCCCCTTTTGGCTTTTACCTGCACTTGGGGTCGTTACTCCTAGAAATAAGGGGAAAGCATTGCACCAGTAATATCGGATCGTATCGTGTAGTATCGTCATTTTCATGTTGTATCGCTACCTTTTACAACACCGCATTTATAGTGTTATAGGTTAAAGATTCATTAGGATTTCAAATGGATATAAATAACGACATAACTATGATCCGATCCAAAAAAGATCTGGAGCAACACTTTCGACCTCGGATCGCTATTCTGCGATCCGCAAAACGTGGAGCAACGACCCCCTGGCGAATCTGCGTATGATACTTTCATTTTGTTTCTCTGAAAAACTAAAAATTCTTGTTATTTTCCAGCTGCAGGGTGGTTTGGTTACGAGCCTCTCTGAATGAACAGGAACTCATTATTGCAAGCCTTGATTTAAATAAATAATGGTTGGTGCAGCTATAATGTCAATTCTATTTACGCTCATTATTTCATGAAAAACACTCGAATCCAATCATTTTAAGTGAGAATTCTGATCGTTTCAATTTTTGATAAAGGTTGCAGTGATCTGGACTTTTATTGAATATCAAATTTGCCTTTAGATTCCTCAATTCTAAAACAAGAATGATATGAATATGTGATACTAAAGAAGAAACCAACAAGTTTTGGTAAAAGTCGTTGTTCTCCACGCGCTTGATGTGGAGTGATATGAACGAAGCAGCAGCCGAGTGAATATCACCTGGCATTCAACAAAAAACATTTGACCAAAACGAGTTGCTTTTCTTATTTATCTCACCCCTGTACACACTAAAGGAATGGACGATGCACAGTACATAGACCGTGGAGAACGGACTGTACTACTAGTAGAAGCATGGAGAACAATGTTAAACCTATAGGACAAAGGTACCAGGGGTTAGGCCACTAAAAAAACCCAACTTGTTTCTCATCACCAAGCCATGAAAAATATGACGAGGGCGCATTTTTTTTGGGTTTTTTTGTTGTTGTTGCTATATCATGGCAGACATACAGTTAAACCCCGCATAAGCGGACACCCTCCGATCCGGGCCAAAGTGTCTGCTTAAGCTGGGTTTCTAGATTTTGACTGGCTATGCATTTAATGCATCCCTGACATCAGGAGCTTTAATTTGATACTAAATACACATACCTTTCATAATTTCTATCAAGGTTCATCTATTTAAAAAAAAAATCTATAAAAAAAAATCTTCTAAAATCGTTTTTTCTGATGCGCGCGGTGATGAGAAACAAGTTTCTTTTTGCGTGGCCTTAGATAAATCTAAAGGCTATATTTCATCCTCTGAGGTGCATCACATGTGATGGATCTTACATAGCGGAGTTACATATTCTAACCTAAAAGCGTCATGACTGTTGGATCCGCCTCACCCCACCTATCACTGCACTCACCGCTCCTGCCCCCAGCTGGTCACTCTTACCCGTAGCCCACCAGGGGTCGCTGTCGGCGGAGTGCCCCGCCCGCTGGCCGCCATGATAAGCGGATCCTTCTTGTGATAATCTAATCCTGGTCCGAGCTGCCATTTTCTACATGTACACGCCCCCCTCCCCCTCCGCCTCCTACCCAGTTGGGGTTCAGGGTGGGCACTAGTGGCACCAACAAGTACCGCTTCCAAGCCTGACCTTAGGTCAAGGTTAAACATAGTAATCAAAATATTTTTATATTTTACATAAGAATATAAAATTAAAATAATTTACTACTGCTATACGATATTCGCATTACTCCTTCAAAAGTGAGCAATTATTAGAATTTCGAAATAATGCCTCAATGCATGATAACGTGCTATGCCCGGGAATGCCTCCAGGTACTACGGCGTGCTATCCCTAGCAATGCATCCAGGCATCATGGCGTACTATGCCCGGGAATGCCTGGTGGCATCTTAGCTATGTGAAAGAGTTATTATTCATCCACTGGGAATGTATGAGAAAACAATATACTACTCCATGTTGTGTCGAAGCTGTCAAAACCCTTAACTATTGATTACGGATTTAGGATACGTTGATTACGGCCCTCAAAACCATTGGTTACTGAAAAAAGCACCCCTAAAAAGGTTTGTAGACCCTCTGTACCATGAGGGCAAAAAAAGCAATCCCTGACGATAAAACCTATGCTGAGCCAGTTCCTAGTTCCAATTTATTGACAAAGACGGATACTAAATATAACAAATGATCGTTTTGTGAACAGGTAGTTTAGTTAATTACTCTATATATGTGGATGTCGCAATACACTCGCGATTCCTTATTAATGACTTTGCGTCAACCTCTCGTAGTTTACTACCTCCTGTCTATGATGCTATCGATTATTGTGTATCGATAGAACTGCAACTATCGGAGACGAGCTTGAAAGAAAATATGCAAAAGTAAAAAGGTTATCCCCATTCCAGGTATTATGCTGCTATTGAAACCAAATCTAAAAGAAATGAACATGTACGTAAATTAAACAATTTAGTTCTGACAGAGGACATATCAACTTCAATTCAAATATATGATTTTTCTGGTTAAATAGAGAAGCTAGGTATGTCCTAAATTAGTGCTGTTTTTCAACATGAGTTGCAGTACTATTTATAGAGGGAGGATGAATGGGAAATGTTGGTGAGTTGAACAGATCTACACTAGTTTATGTGGCAAGTGGGAGTGATAGGGATGGTCGGTAATGGCAGGGTGGGCCTACATGGATGTGATACCAGTTGTTAGGCCGGGAATTGATCATGCTGGAGACGGGTAGATTACGGTAGTAGAATAGAGTAGGATACTAGGTTCACAGAAACGGATGGGATATTAAATACAGTGCTAATTATAGAGAGTGATCGGGAGCGACGCATGCTTAAGCGCAGATGCCTTATCTTAACTAGGAGCAAATATTATGTTCATCATTGATGAATGAGCGTGCAATTATATACGAATAACAATTAACAGGTTTGAGTTAAATTCAGCCTATGAATAGTTTTCTGTAACCCAGTTTCACCCAGTCAACTTGCCATTTCTGCAATTGCCTATCTAGGATCCAAACATATCAAGCACCAGTGGGTCTTAAGGTATTTTGGTCTTGAGTGATTGGTCATGGTCAGCTGGGCACGCCTCTAAGACCCTGAGACACTGGCTCCCTGCTCTGTTCCCACTAAGACAGTGAAAAGCACACAGATAGTGAAGGGATAGTCTGTATGCAGTACCCTGAAATTCTATATGGACCCCTCTAATTAACTCTATATGATGTATTTAGCGAGATTTACAGGGTTGTGTAAAAGGAAGGGGAATATTGAAAGCATATTCTGTGAAATAGAGAGATTTTTGTTCTTAATTTCTCCTTGATATTTATCTTGGAATACTAGGTGCATCGTAGCCAACGTCGGAACCATGTATGCCTTTTTCAACCCGTAAGGTCCGTTTCCATTGGCCAATAAACACGGTATAGATTGTTTGTGTTCTCCTAAGAACCTATTTCCATTTTGCGTCAGCTGTGCTAAGGTCCATTGGTGGTTCCTGACTGTATATCGGTGATGGCCAATAGAAATTGGCTATTAGGAGAACACGAAATATCTACGCCATGTTTGTTGGCCAATAGAAAAGGGCCTCAAGCTGTTCCAACACCAGCGCAGAAATTGTTTTCTTCCCAAAATTAGGCATTGTAGAGTGCGTCGGTGTACATCGGGAGGTCTGAAATCTGCCGCAACTTCGGTGGGTGCCTGTCTTTAAAGTCTGTGTAAAACGAAACAGACATGAAACCAAGACAAATCGCAGAGAAACAGAAACTATGGAATCACTGGAAGTAAGTTGTTAACTGAATGACAGAATAATATCAGGGCTGGAATAAATAAACAACATTTACCTGTTTCTGATACTAATGGGGGTATGTTCCGCGCTGTTGATTCTTAATGATACCTCAGCGTGAGGGGGATATTTCTTGTAACCCTCGACAAAAAGGAGATAATAGTATCAATAACAGGTTAATATAGTATCTATCACCTAGCAGTGTAAATTAGGTTACTGGGGGAAAAATGGCCGCCAATTCCCTCAAGCATTACTTTCGCACACCAGGGCCCCGTTTAATTATCTAGGATCTTACTATTTTTTTCAAAATCTTTTATTGGTTCAGCATGTTTACAGTCTATTTCAGAATAACAGTATTTGTAAGAACACCAATAACCAGCATAATCAGCCGGTTGGCTGGTTTTCGTGATGCCTAAAATGCCTACATGTAGTTCAATTTTATTCAACACTTATGGACGAACTTATTGATGGCTAAGACTCTCTTAGCGAACAAACGGGCCCCTGTTGACGTTTTGGAACTTTTTCCCCGTACACAGCTCCTAGGAGGATACGGGGGTTTGTATCCTCCTCCGATAGTTATGACGCGAGCCCGTACGTTTTCTGTGGACAGTTTGTATGAGGGGGATAATAAAAGGGCAGTGCTAACATGGTGAGGAATCTAAAACTGAGGGCGAGATGTAAGGATGAAAAGGGAGGTATAGATAGAAGCAAGATAGATAGAGAAACTATGGCGACACAAATAGAATATACATATGATATTAGCGGAAAGCTAGAAGTGACGTTGGCCTACTACGAAAGAAACTGATGAGTATTTGGTCTGTGTCCCCGTTTGCCATCGAGTTTGGAGCGTGCAGTAATATAAACGAGGCAACAGCCGAGTGAATATCCCGAAGCCTTCCAAATGAGATGGCGAACAATCACCTAGACCAAACACGAATATGTTTCTGATTTTATCTTAGCCTAGATATATCTATATGATCTGTTTATCGCCCATTCAGTAGTATGAATACCTACTGTCAAGCCTAAAGACATTCATACCGGGCTGATATAAATGGGATATATTATCAGGATGTGTAGGAAGATGATGGTACAATAAGTAGAATGAAGGGGTTCTCATCCAGCCAGCGGAATTCTCCACACCTGCACTCCAACCTGACACCGCCCGAGGGGCACGATGGTTAAATGATAGCCGACCCCGCTAGCCTTACGTGGTAATCATGATGTAATTATGGCGATCAGGAACCATGGTGACCTCCAGCTTTGCAGATACTTTGGTCGCAATTTTTCTTTTTCAACATATCGCATCCACATTTTGTAGAATACATTCTCAATCCGCTCTTATGAAGGAGAAACTATTTTCTGGCAACGTTTTAAAGGGAAACATTGGTTGGTGAAGCTAGAGATACACCAAGCGAAAAATGCAGCTATTTCTAGAATCACCAATACAAAATGGCAAGTATGTGAGCTATTATTCTATATTTCACCTGATTATTGCCTCCAAGATATTAAATTATCGCTGGGAGATATTACTATGAAAAAATATCTCACATACATGTGTATATGCTATTTTGTATTGGCGATTCCAGAGATGGCGGCCTTGACTCGCTTGGTGTGTCCTCGGACTGAAGGTGTTGCCGTGACGACTCATCACGAGGTGTCGAGTGGGTGTCTGAGAGGTAATTAGTGACGGCGTGTGGGGGTCGGCACGGCCGTCTGTGTACGGACGTGGGCGGCGTGAGGCAAGGACAAGATGTGGATCAGCAGGATGAACCTGAGTAGGACAAGGCAGTGGGTAAGGTGATGGGTAAGAGGGTGGTGGGCAGGGTGGTGGGTAAGGTGGTGGGTAAGATGGTGGGTAAGATGGTGGGCTAGGTGTTAGGTAAAGTGTTGGGCAATGTGGTAGGCAGGGTGGTTGGTAGGGTTGTGGGCAGGGTGGTGGGCAGGGTGGTGTGAAGGATGGTGGGCAGGGTGGTGGGCAGGGTGGTGGGTAGGGTGGTGGACAGGGTGGTTCACAGGTTAGTGGGCAGGGTGGTGGGCAGGGTAGTGGGCAGGGTGGTGGGCAGGGTGGTGGGCAGGGTGGTGGGCAGGGTGGTGGGCAGGGTAGTGGGCAGGGTGGTGGGCAGGGTGGTGGGCAGGGTGGTGGGCAGGGTGGTGGACAGGGTGGTTCACAGGTTAGTGGGCAGGGTGGTGGGCAGGGTAGTGGGCAGGGTGGTGGGCAGGGTGGTGTGCAGGGTGGTGTGAAGGATGGTGGGCAGGGTGGTGGGCAGGGTGGTGGGTAGGGTGGTGGACAGGGTGGTTCACAGGTTAGTGGGCAGGGTGGTGGGCAGGGTAGTGGGCAGGGTGGTGGGCAGGGTGGTGGGCAGGGTAGTGGGCAGGGTGGTGGGCAGGTTAGTGGGCAGGGTGGTGGGCAGGGTGGTGGGCAGGTTAGTGGGCAGGGTGGTGGGCAGGGTGGTGGGCAGGGTGGTGGGCAGGTTAGTGGGCAGGGTGGTGGGCAGGGTGGTGGGCAGGGTGGTGGGCAGGTTAGTGGGCAGGGTGGTGGGCAGGTTAGTGGGCAGGTTAGTGGGCAGGGTGGTGGGCAGGGTAGTGGGCAGGTTAGTGGGCAGGGTGGTGGGCAGGGTGGTGGGCAGGTTAGTGGGCAGGGTGGTGGGCAGGGTGGTGGGCAGGGTGGTGGGTAGGTTAGTGGGCAGGGTGGTGGGCAGGGTGGTGGGCAGGGTGGTGGGCAGGTTAGTGGGCAGGGTGGTGGGCAGGTTAGTGGGCAGGTTAGTGGGCAGGGAGGTGGGCAGGGTAGTGGGCAGGTTAGTGGGCAGGGTGGTGGGCAGGGTGGTGGGCAGGGTGGTGGGTAGGGTGGTGGGCAGGGTGGTGGGCAGGGTGGTGGGCAGGGTAGTGGGCAGGGTGGTGGGCAGGGTGGTGGGCAGGGTGGTGGGCAGGGTGCTGAGAAGGTCGGCAGGGTGGTGGGCATTAGGGTGAATCACTACTCGTTAACGTCTCGTGGTTTATGGCTAACTATCCATGAGACCATCAATTGTAGTCTAAATCAGACCTTGTTTCGTAAACATCACTGCTAAATGGCCAACCTCCTACTCCTTGACTCTCTGCTGAGTGCAGGGACTAGCTGCAATAGAACCCTTAAGAGGAAGCCAGACCTCAGACGTAGAAGTAAAGGGTACAACTATGAGTCAAGAGAAGACTATGACGCTAACATCGCAGGGTATCACAGTGAGAGCACCCTGCTACCATGTGAGCAGGTTAGGATCTACAGCTACTGACCATGAGGCCATGCCATTCACAACATAGCAAGGTCTGCACTGTAAACATCAGGGGGGAGATACAAGCCAGAATGGTAACTGTTCAAATTCAGTAATTTTGTTACTAATAAATATGGACAAGTTTGACGATCAATCCCTTCGTATAGAAACCAATGTCATTGGCCATGGTAGGAAATTACTAACCAGATCTTTGCACTATGACTCCTGATTTAAACGTTTACACCTGAAAAGAAAATGGTAAAAGGGCTGGGATGGGCTAGGAGGTGGACTGGCGGCCCTCCCAGCGGCCCTCCTCACGAGGGTGCTTCAAAAAGAAACAAATCGGATAGAAAGATGATACATGCTTCATTCGAAGATCACTAGGAAAGTCTCAAGGAAAGTTAGGCGACAAATTCGCAGGGGAAAATGCTTGTCTCAGGGAAATGGAACCATACAATTCTGATGAGGAGATTGTATTCCAGTACACAATCCCAGCAGGATTCGTCTCAGACAAACACCCTATTAGGTATATGGATCCCACCGTGTGAATTCCATTATACCGATATTTCACTGGGAATGTGTAATAATCGGCCGGCGGTGCCTCAGATTCTATAATCGGTGATCAAAATCGGGAGATGTAAACTTGGCCTTGACCACTCTCTGCAGTCTGTAGTCCTAACGCACGACTCCCGCTTTACCATATCCAGGGGGCTGTTGAATAAGGTTCGTTCGTTTCTCGTGCTGTGCTGGACGATACGATAACTCAAACGATATTTAAACGACTTCTTGGGCGAATTTCTTACATTCAGTGTTATATGACAAAAAAAGATATTAAATAAATGAACGTATTTGTATACAGCACCCTGAAAGAAGTTTAGATTACCTTTATTGTCAAAATATCTTCTGTTTACAGCACATTATTTCACTCAACACTATGGCCCCAAATTCTGGGATACTTTTCTGTTGCTCGTAGTTTATTCAACGGCCCCCAGGCTCCTCCTGCCCTCCTGCCCTCCTGCCCTCCTTCCTCCTCCCCTCCTCCCCTCTTCCCCTCCTCCCCTCTTCCCCTCCTCCCCTCCTGCCCTCCTGCCCTCCTCCCCATCTCCCCTCCTGCCCTCCTGCCCTCCTCCCCTCCTCCCCTCTTCCCCTCCTGCCCTCCTGCCCTCCTGCCCTCCTTCCTCCTCCCCTCCTCCCCTCTTCCCCTCCTCCCCTCTTCCCCTCCTCCCCTCCTGCCCTCCTGCCCTCCTCCCCATCTCCCCTCCTGCCCTCCTGCCCTCCTGCCCTCCTCCCCTCTTCCCCTCCTGCCCTCCTGCCCTCCTGCCCTCCTCCCCTCTTCCCCTCCTGCCCTCCTGCCCTCCTGCCCTCCTCCCCTCCTGCCCTCCTGCCCTCCTGCCCTCCTCCCCTCCTCCCGCCCGCTCCATGGTGTATACCCGGACTCTAATCGCCGTCCGCCGAGGATCTGTTTGAGTAGCCCGGGTCTGTCAGCGCCTCTGACGGACGACATCGACACGCGAGCCGGTAAAAAACACGAGAGACGTCGTCGGGGTCCTCCTGCCGGCCTCCCCGCCCCTCTCCCGGGCAGCAGCCTCCCGGGCGGAACGGGATATCCGGCCGGCCGGGCAGGGGATGGCTGGAGAGGAGCCCGGCTACGATTACCAGTATTGATTGAGTGTAGACGATTGGAGAGTGACGTGGTGGTTTCTCTATACCACGTGTCCCCTATCTCTACCCCTCTAGTCTACCGCCACCCCTTTATGGGCGCCCGGAGGCTGGCGCCCGGGCGTCAGTTGGCGTCAGTTGGCGTCAGCGGGCGATTAAAAGTTTCAGGCTTCGGTGAAGATTATCGTAACATGCTGGGGAGCTCGATATAGGAGAATGGCTACTCCAAAAGACGGCGCCTGCCCTATCAGGGCTGTTTATGCAGGCAATGCCTGCCGTGTAATGCTGACCGGGGAACTGGGTGCTGCAGGGAAAGGGTTAAATGAATGTACTCATCTGGCCATACAACACTATAGCCCCATCTGGTTTCTATGCCCAGACCAATAAAAAATGCTTTTCATTGCTTGTAAGGAACTTTTTCTTGAGGATTAAGATTAAATTAATCATTTGCAATGGTTTGATAAGAGTCTCAAAAGTATGCTTCAGATAAAATGAGTGAATTTTTACATACTGTGTAAGAATTCATAGTCTACACTTTGAACAACTTGACATGTTTAGATATTGCGTTTTTGATGATTTCCAGGTATATGATAATATGGAGAAATACAACACAAAACAGGTTCCTTTCCGTCGCAATGACAATGTCTCCCATTAGAACCCAGCTGACAATAAACACGGTCATGCAAAACTTATCGACTTCAAACTAATGTTGTTCAGCAATACAGAGCACCATGTAGGGGCTGATGAAGATCATGCAGGGATGGGCGAAGAGGCCAGTAACATCATATACTGTGATATAGGACTGCAGGGAAGGATGAAGAGGCCCAAGAAAATATATGTTCTGTGGCCAAGAAAATATATGTTCTGTGGTATAGGACAGCAGGGGTCGGGGAAGAAAGCGAGAACATTATGTCCTGTTGCAGGGATAGGTGATGAGGCCAGCAACATTTTTGTAATTTTATTTACTTAATGCTTTTATTAAGGTTGTGACCATAATTAGTCTCCAGGTTCGGCCGTAGCCGTTCGGCCACCTGGTCCCTCCAGGAACATCGAGGAAATACAAACCAAAAAAAGGTATGGATAGTGGGTACATGGAAAACATTACAGAAGTTCATATGCATATTTAGGCTTAAGGTTTTTGGTGCTCATGTTTTGTGATATAGGATTGCAGGGATGGGAAAGTACTGGGGGGGGGGGGGGGAAGGGGTAGAGGCCAATGACCATCATGTAAAAAGGTATAGAGCTGCAGGGATGGATGAGGAGGCCCAAATAAATCATATCCTGTGGTGTATATGTGACTGTAGGGGTTGACGAAGAAGCAGGAAAATCGGGTTCTGTGATATAGGCCTGCAGGGTGGGTGAATACAGTGGGAACATTATGTCGGGTGTATAGGACTGCAAGGTTGGGTGAAGAGGTCAGAAACATCATCCTCTGTGCTATCCTACCCCTAATATAAAATCCCATAGGCTTAACACTGAGTTTCCGTATGCCACGCTGACTGGCATACAGAGTTTTATATGCCACTAGTAGCATACAGAATTGCTATCACGTAATATTCTAAAATCGAGGAAGTGAGGTAGGATAAAATCAAAACCTGATTCGTTTTAATCTTGGCCACTGCATTCCACTCCTGCAGTTTTGGCTCCGGACTTCACTCGGCTTCGCCTCATGAAGTCACTATGCCAAACTCCAGTCGTGGCATACGGTGGCCAAGATTGAAACTCATCCAGTTTTACGATAGTATAGGATTACAGGGATGGATGAGAAGTCTGGCAACATCATATTCTGAGGTAAAGGTCTGCAAGGATGGGTGAAGAGGTCTAGGAGCATCCTACTCTATGATATAGGACTATAGGGATGAGTGAAGAGGCTATACACTAGATGATAGAGAAAGTTACTTGTATATATCTATTTGTATATATAATTATATAAATAATATATACTATCTAAAGCTGTCTACCCCTATTATCATTATACCCCTATTATCATTATAAACCAAATGTTGCATTTGGACTATAGGTTACACTCGCAGAAACATATGGATACGGTTCGGGTTGGCTGGCTTTAAGTAAGGCGACGTGGGTGTGTGTGAATACAGTTTGCAGTGGGGTGAGTATGGTGAGGGTCTGAAGTGGGGCGAGATGGGGGTGTATGAGGAAGGTCTGCAGTGGGGCGAGTTAAAGGGTGTGTGGCGACGGACTGTAGTGGGGTGAGGTCGGGTAGTATGAGGAAGGTCCGCATTGGGGCGAGGTGGGGGTGTATGAGGAAGGTCCGCATTGGGGCGAGGTGGGGGTATATATGAGGAAGGTCCGCATTGGGGCGAGGTGGGGGTGTATGGTGAGGGTCTGCAGTGGGGTGAAGTGGGGGTGTGTGAGGAAGTTCTGCAGTGGGGTGAGGTGGGGGTGTGTGAGGAGGGTCTGCAGTTGGGTAAGGTGGCGGTGTATGGTGAGGGTCTGCAGTGGGGCGAAGTGGGGGTGTATAAGGAGGGTCTGCAGTGGGGCTAAATATGAGGTGGCGCACCCTGAGATTCGCCACGATCCAGCAAGACTCGGCGGGAAGAGGCAGGAAACATCATACACTGTGATATAGGACTGTATGAATGGGCAAAGTGGCTGGGAACATCTATTCTGTGGTATAGGACTGCAGGGTTGGGTGAAGAGACCTGGAAATATTATGTTCAAAGTTATAGGATTGCAAGGATGGGTGAAGAGACCTAGCAACATCATATTCTGTGGTATAGGTCTGCACGGATGGGTGAAGGGGCTATGCACTAGATAATGTAGAAAGTTATATATATACATATATATATATGTATGTATATTTATATATATATATATATATATATATAAGCGAATGGCATGTTGTATTTGGAGTTCAGGTTACACTCATAGAAACATGTGGTTGCGGATCGGGTTGGGTGGCGACGTGGGGGGAGGGGGGTGTATGCAGTGGGGCTACAGATGAGGCGGCGCACCGCGAGATTCGCAGAGATCGGGGAGACTGGGCGAGGCAGGCCCCATTCTGTGGCGGGAACTCCCGGCGGCGGGCCGAGGCAACCTGGAGGAGGCAACCTGGAGGAGGCAACCTGCTCGCTTTGTAAATAACAAACGCGCGCTTCTTTTCTCCGGACGCTCACGTGGTGCGGCGTTCAGGCAGCGTTCCGGTAGAGGGCGGGACGCTGCTGTGCACGTGACAGGAAGACGCGGGGTTGTGTGCACGCGGATTCACGTGTCTTATCGCGAGACAAGGCTTCTGTGACTGTACACTGTGTTGTTATCCCGAAGACGGAGTTAGCGATACTGTGTAGAAACACGGAGTTTAGAACGCCGGGACTGCAGGAGTACCTCCGGGTTGGTGCCTCTGTAGCGTTGCCTCTGGAGCAGTGCCTCCGTAGAAACCCCTCCGTAGCAGTGCCTCTGGGACGATACCTCCAAAGTGGTGCCTCTAGAGTGGTGCCTTTGGAGCATTGCCTCTGGAGCTGTGCCTTTGGAACAGTGCCTCCGGAACAGTGAGCAGTGCCTCTGTATAGCTGTGCCTCCATAGAAACCCCTCCATAGCAGTGCCTCTGGAGCAGTGCCTCTAGAGCCGTGCCTCCGTAGCAGTGCCTCCGGAGCCGTGCCTCCGTAGCAGTGCCTCCGGAGCAGTGCCTCCGGAGCAGTGCCTCCGGAGCAGTGCCTCCCTAGCAGTGCCTCCAGCGCCGTGCCACCAGATTGGTACCACTCGATAGGTGCCTCTGTAGCAGGGCCGCAGGAACGGTGCTTCCAGAGAGGTGCCTCTGTACAGTGTCTCCAGACAGGTGCCTCTGGAACGGTTCCTCAGGAACGGTGCCTCAAGAGAGGTGCCTCTCGAGCAGTGCTTCCACAGCATTGCCTCTGAAGAAACCCTTCCGTAACGGTGCCTCCGTAGCGGTGCCTCCATAACAACCCCTCTGGAACAGTTCCTCCGAAACAGTGCCTCTGGACAGTGCCTCCGTAGCGGTTCCTCCGTAGCGGTGCCTCAGGAGAGGTGCCTCTGCCTTCTCCTCACAGCGCACACGGACCCCCGCTGAATGTATCCTCCAGCGGACGGGCTCATCCCTCCTCCACCCCCGACCACCAGCTCCCCGCGCACCGCACGTGTCTCCCGCTAATCTCCCAGCGTGCTGTGCGGCGGGGGAAGCACGTGGTAAACGTGGCGCCGCCTGGTGAGGGCAGCCGGAGGAGTGGGCGCATTTCATTTCTCGTCTACAGACACTGAGAGTAAAACGGCAAGCGGTGGGTGCTCTCTCACGGTTTTCTATCCTCTCCCTACAGACTCCCTACACTATCACCATCACCGGACCCAGGATGCAGGCCCCGCCACGCCCCCTCCACCTGCCCGCCCTGGAGGAGATGACGCGCGTCCTCCTGGTGCTCATCTGGTAAGTACCATTCACCACCCCCGCGTATTACCTGGGTTTGGTAACCTCGGATATTGTCAGACGTCAGAGATTAAGAAAGAAACTGATGAGTGTTTGGTCTGTGTCCTCGTTCGCCATCGAGTATGGAGTGCGCAGTAATATTATGAAACGTCCTTATTGTGGACGAAACGGTTCCTGTTCGAGATCAGTCGTCGATTTCATACTGCCTGATGCCATAGGCGGAAGGCAGTATGAAACAATGACTGACCGAGAACGAGAGCCATTTCGTCTACAGTGAGGATGTATGCTTATTATTATATACCTTTAATTGGTGAAAAAAACGCCATTTTGATGACATACAAAGTCGCAGTCACAGTGGGCACGAACATTATTATTACTGCGCCCCTAGCAGCAGGCAGTATTTAATAGACATTCAGACATGTAATAACATGAACGAGGCGATAGCCGAGTCAATATTCTGAAGCACTCCAAACGAGATAATGAACAGGAACTCAGACCAAGCACGAATATGTTTCTGATTTAATCTTAGCCTGGAAATATTTATCTCTTTATCACCTGTTGAGAATGAGTTACCGTTCTCGCAAGCCTGTTGAGAATGAGTTCCTAATGCTAAGCCTATCGACGTTTATACCAGGCTAAGATGATAAAGAAGAAACCAACAAATTTTGGTCAAAGTCGTCGAGTTTGATGCGGAGTGATATGAATGAGGTGTCAGTCGAGTAGATATCACATAACATCCAGATGAGTTAGAGAACAACGACTTTGTCCAAAACGAGTTGCTTTCTGTATTTATCTCACCCCTGTACACACTAAAAGAATGGATGACAATCTGGATATAGACCATGGAGTATTTATCTCACCCCTCTACACACTAAGAGAATGTACTACACACAGGATATAGACCATGGAGAACGGACTGCAATACCCATAGGGGCATGGAGAACGGGTTCCCATTGTTAAGCCTATGGGACAAATGTGCCAGATAAATCGTGGAGTAGCGACATTTGTCCAGTGTTTGTGGCGGGCGTCATATAGAGGATCCCAGGGACCTGTTTCACTAGTTTTGTGACATGTCTGTGACACCATACAGACATTGGGGTTGTCTAGTTTCATGACCACACAAGTAGCTGCCCTTAGGAAAAGACAGACCCCAAACATAAGAATTAGACAAATCTACACGTCATAGACCTGTTTCACTAGTTATGTGACAAAAGTATTAGACAGACATGAAAAGCGATACCAACAGTGCAAGCAAGAACGGACAAAACAAAGTCTGATGTCTAGTTCTTATGAAACCGGACACACCATATAGATGCCATCTAGACATGTCATGAAACTAGTGAAACAGGTCCCTGTTTTACAAGGTGTCTGGGTCTGTTGTGAGTCCTTGCAGTATACATCCCTACACCACGTGGGGATCCTCGATACAACAACACAGTTTTAACTTGTCCTGGTACTTCCACGCACGAGCTCTCCTCCCTTTACAGCCTCATTAAACGTGAACCTCGTGAAGCAACAACTGAAAAAAACACTCACGGATTGTGTCTGTCTGAACTGGGGGGACAGGCAGGCAATAGGGAAGGCAGCCCTGGAGATCTGTTCCCAAAGCAGGTCTTGAGCGGTTCTTAAGGAGTGTGCTTTTTGTAAATTAACGCGTGCATTGTACTGAGGTTAGGGAATTTCATCTATCAGAATTTAGTCTTTTGCTGTAGAATACACATGCGATAGAGAGACTTTTATCTCACCCCTGGTTTTTTTTTTAAGAGCAATTTATTTTCATTCACATTCATTGACTACAATCATAGGCGTAATCACCCCTGGTATTTTTGTTCGATAGGCTTAACATTGGGAACTCGTTCTCCATGCCCCTAAGAGTATTGCAGTCCATTCTCCATGGTCTATATCCTGTGGGTTGTCCATAATTTTAGTCTGTACAGGGGTAGGATAAATACAGAAAGCAAGACGTTTTAGTCAAAGTCATTGTTCTCCAACTCGTTTGTATGCTATGTGGTATTTGCCCCGTTCATGTCACTCCATATCAAACTCATGAACAACATGACTTTGACCAAAACTTGTTGGTTTCTTCTTTAATATCGGATATTAATGGTAGAAGATTTTGTACACAAATTCTTGAAAATAACCCTTGGCCTTTATGATTCTCGAATCCCACAACATATATAGATAAGCGTACTCGTCGGCTCTTAATTGAACGACTGGCTTTGTGCTACATATGCAGTATAAAAGATCACGTTAAGGCCCGGCGTCCACCTACCACGATAGAATCGTAGACCTCCCGATATGGCACCGATACAAAAAGCAAATATCGGCGACCTATCGGGAAGGTGCAAAATCGTAGACATATGTCTAGACATGCCAATCCACCACACATTGTATGGGGTTTTTATCGGTGTCTAATCGCAGAAATGTGGTCAACTGCCCCGATATTAGGTGACCTTCCGACGTGATTTTGGTTTTGCATCGGGAGGTGCATCGTAGCGCATATCGGTGCCATATCGTAGTAGGTGGACGCCGGGCCTTACAGTGTGTATGGCATTCATCAGGAGCAGTAAACCATACCTAGAGAATCTAATACCATTCTAGGATCTGCTTCCCAGGGATTTTATGACCCAGATATTTCATGAACACAACTCCAATTATAATCCAATTGATATTACCGATATTAAATTTGTAGTATTATAGAATTTAACTCAAGGATGTTTTCATTTTTGGCGCTTATTACTTTTCAAAATACCAATATCGTCAATTTTATCAGCTGCGTTTTCCACTGAAAAAAAACCCAACATGATATTGCTTTGCTGTAAAACATATTGAATTGTTATGAAGATTACATCATTGTTGTATTAAAACAACAGCCTACCTCGGCACGCGAGGCGACAGATGGAGCGATTAGCGTGTGGGACAAGTACCCCCGTGCACTGTTGACATGTGTTTAGCCTTTCATTTTCCTGATTAGCGGCCCCTGTACGATCCTACCCCAGCCGCCCTCCCACACTCACGCCCGGCCCAACACATGGCCACCTATTGACCAGAGCCACCTCCATGTACAACGTGGAGAGCGTTTAATGCTCAAGAGCTGCTTGTTGAGACGGCCGGGGTCGCCAGGGTCATGACCCGACTGATGCTGAACTGACTGTTACTTAACTGACTCTTGTCAACTTTACTATTGTCGCCCTGACCTGCTGACCTGACCTGCTGACCTGAACTGCTGACCTGACTATTACTGACCTGACTTTTGCCAACCTGACTATTACTGACTTGACTGTTGCTGAACTGACTGTGGCAGAACTGGCTGTTGCTGAACTGGCAGTGGCTGTACTGATTTTTCTAACCTGACAGTGGCTTAGCTGACTCTTGCATATGTGACTTTTACCTACCTGACTTTCTGACCTGCTTTTTATTTGCCTGACTGCGACTATTGTTGACCTGACTCTATGGCTAAAATGACTATTGCTAACATTTACTGACATGACTCTTGTCAACCTGACTCTTATAAACCTGATTTGCTGACCTGACCCGTTGACCTGACTCTTACTGACCTGACAGTCGCTGACCTTACAGTGGCTGACATGTCTGTTGTTGCCATAACTCATTGTAAAGCTTAGAGGCCTAGACTAGCTAGGTGTAGACCTCAAGAAGAAGGGAGTAAGAGCCCAATACAGATGTGCTCTGTACTACTATGAGACAAGAACTCAACAGCATGATTTTGACAGGTTCATCTGCTTATATACAAACGGCAAGTGGCATCTTGGTACAGAGTAAGGTCATAAACATTGTTCCGGGGTTGGTTGTTGAAGCAACAGCAAATCAGGATTGACCAGTCTCGTTCTGTTCTGTCGCACATGTCAGGAGGGCTGCTCATGTCACTATCAACTCAGGTGTCAGTGTCATGTCAGAGCACCCTGTCCCCAGGTGGCCAGACCAGAAACTAGAGTGAGCGGTAATGAGGGTAAGCATGATATTCACCACAAGGTTGCCATACGGTCAACATCAAGACAGGGTGGAGCTGCTACACAATGGCGACTGTCTTAACCCTTTAAGGGCGAATGATGCCTTGAAGCATCGACCAGCCCAGGGCGACTATTGCCTTGAGGCATCGACCAGCCCAGGGCGAATAATGCCTTGAGGCATCGACCAGCCCAGGGTAAATGATACCTTGAGGCATCAACCGGCCCAGGGTGAATGATGCCTTGATGCATCAACCGGCCCAGGATGAATGATGCCTTGAGGCATCATTTCTCAAACATATACAAATTAATGGAGCAATATTAATCAAAGATTTACAGAATGTAGGTCTAACACCATAAATAGTATATCTATAAAAATAATAGAAAAATTTAAGATTAAATATCGTTTCACGTGATTTAACACTAAATCATGAGTTTGGCGACTAAGTGTTCATCCCTTATTGGTATAAAGTGCCACCAGCACCCGTCCTTAAGGGCGTAGATCGGCTGCAGGCACCTGAAAGGGTTAAAGCAGTCATTTTGATGCTAATAAATACAGACAATTTATATGACTTAATCTCTTTGCATAAAAACCAATATAATGATATATAATATGGTCAAGATAGGGATGAATAGACTGGAACTTGTCATCTTGTTGATCTGACTCTTGTGTAACTGACCTGACCATCGCTGACATGACTGTTGCTCACCTGACTTTTGGTCACCTGACGCATGCTGGCAGTTAAACATCTTGAAATAATTCGCAGCAAATTGAGTACAATCACCAAGAACCGTGGGGGAAATGATAAAGATTATAATTGCTGGAAGGGTTCTCTATTTTTTTTTGATTGCAGTGTTTATTCAACTTTCAACATTTACATCAAGGAATGATAGTAACATCAGATAGTCTTATCAAGTTGCAACAGATACTTAACCACGAGGGCAGGTTCTGTCAGTTAGGCCCAGCGTCCACCTACTACGATATGGCACCGATATGGTCTACGATGCACCTCCCGATAAAAAATCTAAATCGCGTCGGAAGGTTACCTGACATCGGGGCAGTTGACCACGTTTCTGCGATTAGACACCGATAAAAAACCCACACAACGCATGGTGGATTGGCTTGTCTAGACATATGTCTACGATTTTGCACCTTCCCGATATGGCACCGATTTTGACATTTTGTATCGGTGCCATATCGGGAGGTCTACGATTCTATCGTAGTAGGTGGACGCCGGGCCTTAAGATGTACCACAGCACTGCCTCATTGTTAAGGACATCCTGGGCCCTGTTTTTCAATGACGACAATCGTTAATAATGACATCGTCCAGGTTTGCGTGTCCTATAGACGTGACATAATTGGCGATGGGCGACATATCACCGCTCTACGACACGTAGGGCTGTGTGAGGTGTGCTATAGTCACGACAAATGTAAGGTCACGTGAGTAAATTTGTCTCCCAAACTGTCTTAGACCTAAGACATCTATGGACATGTCGTACAGAATGCGCAACTTCACTTCCCGTAGGAATTAAGCAATGAGATTTTAACATGAGTAAGGTATACAAATAATATTTCACGAGTCCGTTGGTTTTGCGGGCGAGTCACGTGGTGGAGAGGTAGTCATGTGGGGAAGTCCGGTGTATGGAGAGTGTTCGGTGGGGGGAGAATGGAGAAATCCCTCCCGCGCACATTAAACCCAACGAGTTGGGAACAATCGTACCAAATATGGAGAAAATCGGCCGCACCGTTCCGAAAGTATCGGCGTTTAAATTTTGTCATAGCAATCTTCTGCTCTGGTGGCCAGTGTAGCCCTACCCTCACGTGACCCTAATTTATGCAGTGACCTCGACATTCACTGCGCACTGGGAGGTGGGAGGGTGCAATGGCCGCCAGAGCAGACAATTACTATGACGAAATTCAAATGCCGATATCTTCGGAACCGTGTGGCCCATCTTCTTTATATTTAGTACGATTATAGGTTATATGTATCCCTTACTCGTGTTATAATTTCATGTACGGTAAAACCTCTATATATATTTGCACAGTGACGTTTGATAGAACCTAAGACAATTCTATACTTGTTGTAACGGCCGACAATTTTCGCGGCGATCGTACGGGCCGCACTACGACACCGTCTATAGGAAGCCTTCCATCTTTTCTCGCACAATATGTCGGCCATTTGCTGGAACATCGTAGGTTATCGTTGATGGACGATGTCTTGACTGAAAAACAGGGCCCTGGCTCCCACATTAGACTACTTCAGAGGTTATAGCAGTCTAGTCAGTCTCGTGTAGGGGTCATGAGGTGCAATACTTTTCCAGACGGGGTTTCGTGCAATGTTGTGTGGCCAGCGACCTGCCGTACTCATACAAAGTCATAAAGTCACAAGGTTTCCTACATGTCCAGCCAGTGTAGTCTGGGGTCGGCAGAGTTACTTCTTTTTTTTTAAATTTTATTTCAACCAGTTTTACATAGTAGTAGATCTTCCACTTGTGTCTCTTGACTGAAGTTTCAGTAGAAGCTTCTCTTCATAGGAAACAATACTAGTTTGTAAGGCGACTGTCTCAATGACTGTTCTTATGTTGGTAAGGTATTAGCTGAGTTGTACTGTATATTGAGCTCCTGCTATGTGACAGCGCTGACGTGCACTAGTCCGGCAGTACACAGGCTGCTATAAACTATATAACTCATATTGTATTGATATAGAACGAACTGATCATGCTGTACATGCTACAAAACGAGATGGGGAACTGTTGTTTTTATGAAACTAGGCCTGGGGCCTCGTTCCGTAAAAAACATCAATTCCCATCGAGTTTTGTAGCATGTACAAGCATGGTGGGTCGTTCTATATTTATCATATACCCAAAATTAATCAAACATGTCATATATTGGCATAGAAGACATGTCAGCGAAAAATCCCACATACTGCTGATATTTCAATGCGTGCAGTATAACAGTGTACTGCACAGGGTTCAGTATACGATTTATATTGTATAGGGAGCAGCAGTATGTAATTATCAAATATACTGCATGGGTATGTGATAAATCGTGGATATGCTGAGTGATTTTTTATCTCATTTCATCTCATTATTCCATAACAATATAACGCTGGGTTATCATAGAGAAGTATCTTTTATCACTCAACAGCTTCTCCAGAAACTGCTCCCAGTAAATTTGGGTAGAAGATTCTATTATTGTATAAACAAGAGAGACCAAGCGACAGAACGGCCTAAGCTGAGTTTGGAAATGTCATAGACAAGAAGTACCCTGATAAAATCTTTCTTTAAAAAAGTTAGGCCGAATTTACCACCGATCATTATGCATTTCAGATAGAGTATCGGTAAGTGTAAACAGTCAAAATATAGACCTGCTAACCGAGTTCTCAACCACAAATTGCATAATATGACACCACCGATTGACTTTGAGGCCTCCAACCATTTCAAAGCACTGGTAAATCTGTGGAAAACCACTGGATTTTGCAAAAATAACTTCGTTTGCAAAATTATCTAAATGTGGATTATCAGTCAATTAATCAAGTGAAAAAGGAGATACAAATTGTTAGGAGTGATGTTTTCTATCGCCAACAAACTGACGACGTTTTGTTCGCCGATTAAACATTTCATTGCTGGCAGAGTTGAACTAACCCAGAGCACATAATCGGTAATACTCAGTCCTAGTTTGGAAACAGTGTATAGAACGTCAACCTTTAGAGTCACTGATTATAAGAAGGGATACAACCACCGACCGAATTTTATACACTGTCCAAATAATTGGTGCCAATTTCATCGGCAGTTGGAAATGCTGCATTAGAAACAGGCCAAATTTTCACCTGCCGACGGAAAAAGACACCGATAAAATTTGGGGAAAATAAAAGTCGGTCGGTGGCGCTCCCCAATGAGATATCGGTAGGGATTATCGGTGATCCAAGCTCACATAGTCTACCGCAATTTGAATTCCCACTTTCGATATTTTACTCGATTGTGCTGAGTATCATAGGGAAACTGATTCCGGGTGTCAGAATATTGGAATTTCCTATGTCATTCAGCCTGACACCCTCGTGACAATTTTCCAGAACCCTCACCTTAAAACCCTATGCTTCACTCCGTGTACTGCCATAACAGGGCCTCTGATTGGCTGAGAACGTGTAACATGGTCAACCTCGGTATGCAACTTTCAGCTTTGGTATACAAATTTAAGTACAAATATCTGAAATATCACCTTCCGAGACGATCTAATAGTAACTGTGGAGCATTCAGCCATGGACCTGTATAATAATATCAAGGAATTTGGGACAATATAGGATATTAGGGTAGATCAGGGCTATTCATACCTATTCGGGACAACTTACACCTATTGTGGGTACTTTATATTGTGCTCCTGATGCAAAGATCATAAGTGGTAAAGGTATAGGGGCAGCTATCAATGGATCGGGGCGTTTTTTCTCCTCATAATTATCATTATTATTATTATAATGAAAAAGAAATTGTCGGTGTGTGGGGGGGTGTGGTTCTGGCTTGCGCAGGGAGGTTTTAGCCAAGTCTCACGATTATTAATAGTTTATAACATCTGATAACACCGGTTGACCACCAACTTTACTATCTTACAATCCCCTGCCACGGATGATTGCAGAACCAGCAGCCACTCTGTGCCCTACAAAATACCTGGTGTTGACCTGGATCCTGACCATTATGAGGGGTATGGTGGATGAATATCTGAGTCAAGATTGGGGTTTGTTCTGACCAGTTGGGAATAATCACGTAGGGCGCGGTCCCTATTCGTTGCCGTTTGAGCTGCTCTCGGGAACCCAGCATCCAGACACTGGGCTATTTGATTGTGCTATTATTTGTGCAACTGTCGCGCTGCCCAGCTCCCACCACCAGCGGGCATAATGAGGAACGTGCCTCGCCGCCGTTAGGGAGGTGGTGAATTGGACTAAGGCCCCCAGCGTCCACCTACTACGATATGGCTCCGATATGGTCTATGATGGACCTCCCGATAAAAAATCAAAATCGCGTCGGAAGGTCACCTAATGTCGGGGCAGTTGACCATGTTTCTGCGATTAGACACCAATAAAACCCCATATAATGCGTGGTGGATTGGCATGTCTGGACATATGTCTATGATTTTGCACCTTCCCGATATTTCGCCGATATTGACTTTATGTATGGGAGCCATATCGGTAGGTCTAAATTTCTATCGTAGTAGGCGGACGCCGGGCCTAAAGAAGAAACCAACAAGTTTTGGTCAAAGTCGTCGTTCTCTACGAGTTCGATGCGGAGTGATATGAACGAGGCAACAGCTGAGTCGATATCATGTAGCATTCAAACGGGTTGAAGAATGACTTCTTTGACCAAAACGAGTTGCTTTCTGCATTTATCTCACCCTTATACACATTAAAAGAATGGATGACACACAAGATATAAACCATGGAGAACGGACCGCAATACTCTTAGGGGCATGGAGAACGAGTTCCCAATGTTAAGCCTATGGGGATTAATTCCAGGGGTGAGATAAAAGTGTATGACAACAGGGATTAGCAGGTGGTAAGTCAGGGCCTGAGGTAACGGCTTGTACAGGTGCACGCTCGGTAAGGCTGGGTGCGTGATAGGTGAGGATACTGGAGTCCTGTGCCCAGGTGGTGGACCAGTTACTGTAAAAGGTCATGGTACTGAAGGATGCACAGAGACAGTCTAATGGTCGGGGGGTGAGTCACACGTGGTCAAGTATTTTTTTTTATTTGAGCTTTATTCTTCAAATTCTTGACTTCACCAGTTCTTACATTTGACTTTACAGGGCAGGTAACTCTGTACAATTAGATCACATGGCGCCTCCAACGCCAAATTCGTTTTCTTAATTATGAAGATATTCTTTTATTCAACAAGTTTAACGACGACACAAAACGTTCACCAGTATCCTTGCGATCATCCACGCGGTTGTCAGATATAACATATAACATTAATCAATTGGTTCAGCAGAATTTAGATACATCATAAGTACATTGCAGAATGCAACCTTCCCCAGGCTGACTGGCCCAGGAATTAACTAGAGTCCAGTAGCTGAGGTGGAGTGTATGGCGACGGATACAGATGTCGGTCCTGGCAGACGGGGAGGACGGAGGCGGAGGGGTAGGACATATATATAGGAACTGGGGCCGGTCTAGAAGTTAATAATCGCTAATGCTGGGTTTACACTGGGCCAAGGAGGCCAGGGTGGGCCAAGGAGGCCAGGGCGGGCCAGGGCGGGCCAGGACGGGCAAAGGCGGGCCAGGGCGGGAGAGGGCGGGCCTGGGCGGGCCAGTGCGGGCCAGTGCGGGCCAGGGCGGGCCAGGGCGGGCCAGGGCGGGAGAGGGCGGGCCAGGGCGGGCCGGGGCGGGCCAAGCAGGCCACGGCGGGCCACGGCGGGCCACGGCGGGCCACGGCGGGCAACGGCGTGCCACGGCGGGCCAAGCAGGCCACGGCGGACCATGGCGGGCAACGGCGGGCCACGGCGGGCCACGGCGGGCCACGGCGGGCCACGGCGGCTGCGGTGCTGTCAGTGCAGATAAAGACACTTGAACTCCTGTGCTCAGCCAATCCTTGTAGTTTTTATTCCAGTTGTTGGTTCATGGGTTTAAATTTGTTCAGCGACCGAAACTTCAGCAAGGAAGTCGGACAGTTGAAACAGGCTACCAATGAACAAGAATTTTAGAGCTCGCACCACCATCCTCATTTTTTTATATGAGAACTAATGCTTCCAAAAATTCGCCAATCATGATAATTTTGTTGGCAGTTGGAAATCGGTCTATATTGATAACTCGAAAAGAAATAAAACCCTTATTCCGTATAGGGTATATTTTAAACTTTTCGCCCCTCCACAAAGATTCTTTTTTTATAGAATCTATACTGATAACTCAGTCTGGATTCCGAGATAGGTTTTAGAAGAATGACTCCTCTCAGTAGAAGATTGGTAGTACAGAGACTCCTGCTAAAAACCTGCAGAATTCAGATATTAATACTCGAGGTTTGCTAGTGAAGATGAACCTTACAAAACCTTCCCCTTCAGGATATGACCAAATAGAGAAAGGATTTATACGATTTTCTAAGCAAAAATAGCCAAACAATTACTGCATGTCAATTCGCTATTGCGCTATCGTCTAGACGGATATATGATAGGCGGACCTCGTTTTTGTAATCAGATAGTGGACCCGAGTCGATGCACCTGCCTTAAGCAGTGGACGGTAGCGACAAATGGACCAGAGTTTGCTGAAGGCCAACTTTCACATCAACTACTAGAAGTGAATTGAGCCTGATCGTATATCTGAAACCTTGAGGGGAGGGCTATTCAGGGGAGACCATTGGTATGCGTGGTTGTGTCTGCAGGAAAGACAAACAACTAATCCCTTAGAAAGAGCCATTGTTAGTTCATGAAGCAGTCACTAGGTGGCCAGCAGTATGGCCGGCCACTTCAGGGGACAGAACCTGTATTCTGACTCTTTGTTCTTACGTAATTAAATTGCCTTTTCATGTTTTACCATAGTTCCCTTGACTTTCTACATCCATTCCAGAGCAGTGGGCTTAATGCTTAAACCCAGGACATGATGCTTTTCACATGGATCACTTTATATGCATAAATGGACGAGCCTAGAGTTGTGACACTTCCGTGTTGTCACTCACTTTTTTTGCGACTCCATGTGAAGAACGCCTACTTTTTCACCTCCATTAGCGAAGTACACCCACTCGGGGGGCGTCATGGCAGCGCCCATGGATCATATGGTATTTGACATATAGGCCAGGAAGGCATATAAAGGACTAAAGGTTGACCCTTTCTGCATATATAATTAGTTTAAGTAGGCATTTAAGTAACAATCAAAGGACAAATATTTATTGAAATTACTATATAAATAATTGGATGGATTCCAGCCAAGCCATTGTTATCCATTTTCCGCCTACAATGACAGTGCTTTGTCATATAGCACATATCACATAGCTAAACTCGGATTTTGCCTCCACGGGGAACTTTATAGAATCTTCACTCATATTCTAGAGGCAAAACATTATGCTTGACATTTAACATGATTTCTAAGAAAATATGTTAAAAATGAGAAGAAAAAAAATATCTAAATCAATTCAAAATATATGTGACAATAAAGCCAATTATCTCTGGTTTAATAGACGACCGTCTGAAAATCGGTATCTTACCTACAGCCTAAGTTATGAGAATCTAAGTATACCAAGTTAGAAATAAGTAGTTTTCAGTCCCTAATATGGTTGTGTGGCCTATAGTTCACAGTCCCGCATACACTTCAGCCCCTCCGCTTGCTAATTATGTATATATTGATATCATCTCACCTCTGGTACGTCTTTCTCATAGACCTAACTTGCTCAATGGGCGATTAAAGGTTAGCCAATCCGTAAATAATAGAGTTAAGATAAATCTCAGCCTAATCAGGACCATAGCCACTGAAAATACACCATTCCTTTTGGTTTGCTACATAATCTCACACGGGTTTGCCACGTGAGATTACTCCGCCACCAAAGCTCATGGCGTATTTACCGTGCTTACTGATTTCGATGCAGTTCCCTCTTTATCATTACTATGTTTCTGTTTTATACCAAATCCAATTAATACAGATCAAATCTGACTTAGACAGATCTATACAATAGACCCACAGAATTAAATCTAAGCCGAGAGCCTAAAGTCAAACACAACTGCCACCAACGTGTGCGATTGCTCATAAAAAGTAAACACACCGAAGATCAACCAAGGCTTTACGCAAACAGAACACCAAATCCATAGAGGTATTACTGAAGGTAATCTGCTATGCTCCATTTGCATTCCTACCAGGCGTCAGTGTTTGTACTCGCTGGTGTGTCTTCATTATTAGCATTCTGAGCAGCGCATCTGTGTTGACTGTAGCACTACTGCTCAATACGTGGCCGTGGGAGTGAGTTGCTCAACGTCTGTGTCTTTCCCAGGTGCGCGGGCCCCGTGCAGCTCACAGGAACCCGCACGGCGGAGATGGTCTACAACACAACTGAGCTGCTCGATGGACTGCTCATGGGCTACGACAAGAAGCTCAGACCCGGCTTCGGAGGTGAGTCGCTCAACTAGTTCACAAAGTGCTTGAGTAATATCGTAAAACTGGATGAGATTTAATCTTGGCCACCGTATGCCACGATTGGAGTTTGGCATAGTGATTTCACGAGGCGAAGCCGAGCGAAGTCCGGAACCAAAACTCCAGGAGTGGAATGCGGTGGCCATGATTAAAATGAATCAGGTTTTGATTTGATCCTACCCTGTCTCCTCGATTTTGGAATATTATGTGATAAAAATTCTGTATGCCACTAGTGGCAGCGTGGCATACGGAAACTCAATGTTAAGCCTATGTGATTTTATATTAGGGGTAGGATAATAGAGGGAAACTATGTTCTGGGAGCTGTTTCAAAACCATAGACTTAACCAACGTTTTGAAACAGCTCCCTGGTGAGGGAAAGTCAAAGTTAGGAGGTGAGGACCGGAGAAATTACTGCTCAAGGCATCAGCCACGGGCAGTAACTTTGCAAAACTTTGTCTTTCTCTTACCATTACCTTTTTTGTAGAACCTTATCTATACTGTTGGATACATAGGTACGGAGGCCTTATTTGAGCATATCTCCCATATTCCTATATATCTTCAAATATCAATGATAAATAATAGAATCACTGCAATTGCTTTGTTTACGTCCCGCCCATTTCATTGCAACTATGCGGGTTGCTATGCGACAATGTCCCGGCGCCGTCATAGCCGCATCGATGTAGTATGTTTACATTTCGCAAGCTTTGAAAGCATGTTTGCCTGTCCTTTTACACCATTTGCAATCTTTATAATAGTTTTCTGGGTTATTGCGATACTTGGTCTGATAACATTAGCCTGGTGCGAAACCGGCAGCCTGGGACGAAAACGTCAGCCTCGATACGTAAGTCATTATGTACCCTGAGCAGGGGTATGTAGCTATAGATTGTTCGGATATGGGTATATATATAGGAATAGGATCATCCACCTAATGAAGAGTGTCAATAGAAAACACATGGGTGGTTGTGGATATACATACCCACAGCATAAGGATATGGAGTATGCTCCGGGTTGCGATAAAAGGACGCATTTAGAAAAATAGTGCGGACTGAAAAATAGTGCGTACCTAAAAGGAAAGATGGATGATATATACAATATAGACTGGTTTCAAATACAAGTGATCATATGCCCATCGGAGACGATTTGACGCAATATCCGAGCCAACTCCTCGGAGCATCTGGCCGCTTTTATCTGAAACCATTCAAAATTGTGTATTTCTAAATTTTTAGAACCAAGTGTGAAGTCTATGTGTCTAAACCTGGTGTTGGGTCTCTATGTTTTCTTTTACCTTTCCTCTTTTGTCTATTATGATATGAGCTGACAATCCATATGAGATGAAAAATTTGGCCTGTACTCCAACGAGTTTGACCGCAAAGTAATTTGCAAAGCGAAGCTGAGTGAATTACTCTGCCGTCAAACCAGGCAGATTACAAACCAAGTTATATTCATGGAGTGGGTTTCTGATTTAATCTTGACCCGTATAGCATTATTTCCTAATAGATAAATCACCGCATTAGCCATTGAGTATTGGGTACACTACCTTCACGGCCGTGGAGTATGAGTTCCTAACGTTAAGCCTATGGAGAAAAATACCGGGGTGAGATAAAAAGGATAAAGCTTCTCTGTTAGGTTAGGAATATAATTTCTCATACATTGCAAGATAACATCAAGATTGATTAAATAATAGAAACAATGACCTTTCAATGTTAACAGAAGTTGATGTCTTGTCCAACTGATATCTCATGTGGAAGATTATGACAAAAATGAGCTGAGCACTATAAAAAATATTCACAAATTACCAGTTGGTAAGGAGGGGTGTAGACCTTCTCAGGTACTTCAATACATTTCTTTGGTTCAAAGGGATATTCACAGTTCACATCAACGGCACCTTGTGAATTCTGATTATTGGCAATTTTTAGTCCAAATATGTTCGCAGTGATTCAGTCTAATGCCGCATGAGTAAAATATAGCATTTTCATTGCCTTTTCATTGCCCTACACACTAGTAAGATCAGTATGGTAGATGTTGCGTGCAGCTTAAGTGGGAAACACACTGTATGATTTCGTTCCCACCGATTAACTCCCTAAATCGTAAGGGCATTTTAACTTGTCTCAGGCGAATTTCCGCTTGGCATCGACCATCACAGCAGGATTTATAGATGGGAATGGTGGTCATTAGTTTGAATTAATCCTAAGCAAATTCTGATCACACTCGACGACTAACTTCCGATTTTCTCAGAGATTTGAGGCCACCGATAAAGAAACAAGTATTAAATCTTAGTATATGGGGTCTAAATCGGTGAGCGGGACTCAGTCTGTGTGTGGCAGGGCCTTTCCGCCTTACCCAGATACTAATTATGGACCAAAATCGGTAGGCATCAGGGGGGGGGGGGATTTCTCAAACTCCGTTGTCGGCGACAACGTGAAGAAACACGTTCCTTAATTTATCGCTCCCGATTTCGGAACATTGGACTGCAGTTTGTCAGCGACAAAGGTACATCACCATGGGTGGGATTTCCAAATCTTAGGCAAATTACTGTAGGGGGGTGCCACACTGGACGACCCTTTTCTAGGCCTCGCCAGAACTTACGATTGTTCTTTTGTCGCCGAGAAAGGAACATTCATGTTCCGAAATCGTACAGTGTGTATGGGCCTTTAGAGTTGCAATGACGAGTGATCTCTCAGTGTATTCTAACCTCGGATGTTTGGTTTAATATTTTCGGTTCCGCTGGAATGTGATCTCCAAGGTTTGGAAAAAAATTGTTATTATGTGGTCGCAAAGCGGTGGGAGAAAAACGTGAAATCTTTGGCACGCCTCGTTACTCCATACACTAACCTCGGATGTTGCCATATGGCCATGCCTATTCCCCGCATACCATTGGTTGTTTCTCACTGTGTTGTCCACTGTGATTGGACGACCAGAATCCATTCTGGGCCGCTTCACCGATGGAGCCGATTTCTTCGAGGGAGTCCCTAATAGTTAGAATAGCTAAGATTATATTTGCTTGATTTGAAAGGGGAATGTACTGAAACTACATTTTCTATCGAATTCTTTAAGAAAACAAGTACAGTGTTGATAATTAGATATGTACTTCGCCACATTTATCATATTCTGTGAAAGTCTGAAAAAGATGACACTGGTTTACAGGTGAAACACAACTTTTAAGGAGTTCTCTATATTGAATCATATATCATATCAAATTCTAGATCGAACCCAAAGTGACTCCAAATTCATGCATCGGATAAGGGTTCCTTAAAACCTGGAGATCATTTCAAACTTCAATAATTATATGAAACTATTTCCTGAGAACCTTAAATATGTGACTTTATTCTGTTAGGCCCGGCGTCCACCTACTATGATATGGCTCCGATATGGTCTACGATGCACCTCCCAATACAAAATCAAAATCGCGTCGGAAGGTTACCTAATATCGGGGCAGTTGATCACGTTTCAGCGATTAGACACCGATAAATAAACCATAGAATGCGCGGTGGATTGGCATGTCTAGACATATCTCGGTGATTTTGCACGTTCCTGATATGTCTCCGATATTTACTTTTTGTATCGGAGCTATATCGGTAGGTCTAAATTTTCTATCGTAGAAGCTGGACGCCGGGCCTTACTTTGGCCACCTGAAGGTTAAAAAAAGGCTGTTTTGTAGACTGACTGCCGTTTTGTAGACTGACACAAAGTGGATACTTGGATTTCCACTATCATATACCTGAGAAATTAGTTTCTCTGTCTGGGTGTAATCATACAGGTATCAAGCAAACAGTATCCTTGTCTCCATAACGCTAATAAGATCCGCAATTGTCGTCGTTAGAAAACAGAGAATGGTAAGAAAATATTGCTGGGAAAGATTACTACATGTATTGCCAAATGAAATTTGACATTTTAGAAATCAGGTAAAAGCTGTATAGATCTTTCCTGAAGGATTCATATTTCATTTAGTTGATGAATTCTTTCGTCCGAATTTCCATCATGACGGCTGTACTAGATCCCCTAGCTTGGATTGAGAGAAGACAAGATAAAGATATATGCACAGTGTATGGCCTTTCAACAGTATCGTATTAGCTGATGGTTGACTTCAGCACAAAATAAATTTGTGGCTTGCTTCGGAGAAAGAAAGGAGGCAATAGAAATGAACCAAAAACTAGGAGAATAAACCAGAAGCCAATTTAAAATCAACTCGTTATGTAATAAGCGCATGGTTGACCTCAGTATTTTTCAGTCTGACCATCATCATCATGCTGCGCAAAACCCCCAAGTTATTTCATATATATATATATATATATATATATATATATATATATATATATATATATATATATTACGCCACTGCATAAATGCATGTATCTTGTGTATATTTTCATGTTTTTATATTTCTACGTCCATAGTTCACACCAGTGTATGTGGCGTATACAAATATGTTTTTCGCAATGGCTATATTTGCCGCCAAGAAGAAACATCCTCTGCGCGTTACATATACGCTGGTCGTATACATGTTCTATACATTTGGCGTATATATGTATGGATGCTGATAACAAAAATAAAGAACGTTCATTATCTTACCCCTGGTACAAGTTTAGCCATAGGAATAACATTAGAAAAATATATTCAACGATCACCCTGGTAAAGTGACAATACTACGCCACGGCCGTGGCGTAGTGAATTTGCTAAGTATATTCTGATTATTCTGAAGTTGTGATGATATTTAATGTCATAGAAAGGGGTAAGATAAATTCAGAACTGCACTTGAATCGTAAAATAGACAATACTCCACTCGTTTGGCTGAGCCGTAATCGTCACTCGGCTTCGCCTCGATGACGATTGTGGCCCAGCCAAACTCATGGAGTATTGTTTATTTATACAATCCTCGATGCAGTTCTATAAAACCACCCGACCACCCTTCCCCCGCCATGCTGTCATTCCCCCTTCAATTTCTGACCATAAACCACTTGGTAGAGAACCCACCCGGTCCCCTACCCTTCCCTCGCCTCTCCACCCCAACTCCAACTCCCCCAGCTCCCCCAGCCTCCTCAAAAGTTTATCAACATGTTGATAAATCCAGTCGCTGACAACGGAACGTTAGTAAATGGCCCCTGATTGGGTGGCCGACACGGGCCGAAGGGTTACGTAAATCGCCTGAGACAAGTTCACTGACTTCTATACGATTTGGGAACTAATCGTTCAACCCTGAATCGGTAGGTGTATTGGGTCTAAATGATGCTATACTTTATAGGAAACCAAAGGATGGCTGGGGGACTAACGAGAACCATTGCCTTCCTTATTTGTAAAACAAGATCTCTGTCATTAGTGTCACCGGCATCGATCGCAGCGCCCTCCGGTGGCTCCCCCTGGCGGCTGGGCAGCAGGACGCCCACGGGGGGCTTGTTTGGCTTGGGGAGCAGAAGTCACGGGTGGTGGCCGCAATCAGGGTAATTGGTCTGCTCGGCAGAAATCCAGCTCCGGGTTCAGAGGCCTTAAGCCCCCGACAGCAAGAGGCAACTGTTTGTCAGCACTCTTTTAGAGACCTCCTGTTTGGACAATCTACGCAGCCCACCTACGTACCTCATTAAGGTCCGCGACCTGCAAACGTAGCAAGTTACAATGTTTTAAAGTAGGCGCACTACCAGAGTATTCTCTCTCATGTTTATAGTGTACTGATTGGGTCCACTGCGCGAAAACAACCAGTTCATATATGTATTCATTCGGCATATGTAGGTATGATTTTGCTAATGCAAGGTAGTCCTATTTTCCATTGTGTATATGCCTCATCTATAGACGTGTAAAATGTATACGACCCGCATATACATGTTCCGCACATGATATTTCTCTTCATATACGCCTTGGGGCAAATACAGCCATTACACTGACATATAGAAGAGGAAACGTGTCAATATACAGCCGATACATGTATTTACGCAATGACATATATATGAATGAATAAACTGGTGGTTTTCGCGCAGTGGTCCAAGTTCTAATTAATCTCGATTTATTTGAGCCTCTGATATTGCAAAGTTCATATTTATACATTCCTATCGTGGCCAAGTTATATTAGATTTTATGAGAAGGAAGTGATCATCAAAATTGTCCGTAATTATTAGTAAACAAATGACTGAATTGAAAGTCTAAATATTGGATTAGTCCTCTGCTTCCCTGTTGTATAGGGCACATAGCTACTGTGTTATGGAGGCAGCCATCTTGCCCCCCACCTCCCCCGGATGCCAAACAAAACCTCAGGCGGTGGGTCCCGTTATCAATGGATTTTATCAAACTGATGGTGTCACAGTGTCAGCATGTAGATAGTTAAGGGATATATTCGGTAGCAGGCTGAAAGTCAATATAGCCTCTCCTTAACTAAATGTATGCAATGTATGTGAGCATGTTCTCAATAACTCAATTACCTGAGAGGTTTGTCAGTATTCCCTGTGTAAGTATAAAGGCCCGTTTCCATTGGCCGATTTTCCTGTCACCAATTTAGAGTCAGAACCACTGACAGACTTTTGACACTGCTGACCCAAAATCGGTCAATGGAAATGATGCAGCTCGTGAAATGACCCAAGACTTTTTCTGCTTAGATTATGCAATGTGGCCCCACCTACCATTGAGTGAAAGCTTGGTCACTTTGTGAAATCTAACACCCTCACCGACTTCGCTATACCGATGTACAGTCAGTAGCACCACCTTCAGACTCTCTGGGTAACTCAAAAGTCTACATCATTTCGGTCGGCCGATAGGCCTATTTCCATTGGCCGACGAAACGGGTGTAGATATTTTGGGTTACCCAGAAAGTCTGTCGGTGGTGCCACCGACTGTGCATCTATATGGAAGGGTAGTAGATTTCACTCAATGACCAAGCTTTCACTCAGTGGTGGGTGGTGCCACATTGCATAATCTAAGCAGAAAAAGTCGTGGGTCAATTCACGAGCTGGGTCGTTTCCATTCGCCGATTTTTGGTCAGCAGTGCCCAAAGTCTGTTGGTGGTTCCTGACTGTAGACCGCTGACAGGAGATCGGCCAATGGAAACGGGCCTAATGGAAACGTCGCTGATTTAGTATCGCTCTTTGCTTAACCCTTTAAGGACGCTTGATGCCTGGAGGCATCACCGCTCTAAAGACGCATGATGCCTTGAGGCATCACCGCACTAAAGACGCATGATGCCTGGAGGCATCATTGTTCCAATATTAACAAAAATGTTTTAACAAAGAAATAATAAAGCAATGTTCATGAAATCTTCAGAAAATGTAGATATAATATCATATTCAATATTACTATTAAAAAAAACCAATATCTATGATTATGTATCATATTGGATAATTAGAAACTTGAATTATCAGTTTTAACCATAATGTGGCCGTCCTCTAGCCAGACAAACTGCCACCTGCATCCGTCCTTATGGGACTAGCTCAGCTCCAGGCAGCCGTCCTTAAAGGGTTAAAAAACTCACCCCAGGTCTCTCCACCTTTATGATACCACTCAGAGGACCTCATTTATATGCGCCCCTATCAAGTTCCCCTGCTTACCCAATACACCTATAACGGATTTCGCCATTAGCTCCATCTGCAGGACGATGGTCGGTGATGGAGCTACGTTGTTGGTCTTTGATCAATCATTGCTGACGTTTCCTGGCCTTAGACCTGCAGGAAATAGACCTTCCGACCTGACCCAGGTCCATGTTGAGACAAGAATGTCGTGTTATATACGTCTTTAATGAGTGTTGAAGGCCTTGAACATTTTATTTGAGCGTGGGAGATGTTCAGATATGCTGCATAGAGAAGGGAGAGCTTACATAGACTTTCAGCTCGCTGCACAAATTAACCCTTCACTCTCTGCAGGCCAGGCTTGTAGAATGGGTAGATAAGCAGAGGACCAGTCCTAGTTTACCCCACCCCTTGTATAAGTTTAGCAACAGGAATAACATTAAATATAAGCAACGAAAACTCAAATAAAGTGACAATACTTTGCCATGGTCATGGCAGAGTGAGATGTTATCATAATCAACTGGCCAATCAGTAGTTAGGATTTCAGAGAGCAGACAAGACAAGACAAGTCATCAACATGGAGATTTTATATGCTCTGAACTAGATTTGCGAAATAATTTCAATGATTCGGATACTGTGATGCCATTCCAGGACCGCACTCAAATCATAGAATAAATAAATGTTACTTGTTTTGATGTACTCATCACTCAGCTTTGCCTCACTGACGATTGTGGTACATCCCAAATCCTGGATCATTGTCTATTTATATGATTCTAAAACCAAACCTATATATCAGTCTCAGAGGAGTGCTCAATAGACAACAACAAGTCACTTCAGACCAAAGTGCCTCACTGCTCCTTGACATATCTGGACCCTAGAAAGGCAATTCACTGGTTGGCTGGACCGTGCTGTAAGTGAATAGGTCACATGAGCATTTTTTAAGTGAAGAGTGTATTGACGAATAGGTATTACTAAAATACAGGTGATTTTCAACTTTGATCGTACAATACATACACGACTAAAGAAGAAACCAACAAGTTTTTGTCAAAGTCGTCGTTCCCCACGAGTTTGATGTGGAGTGATGTGAACGAGGTGACAGCTAAGTGAATATCACATATTATTCAAACGAGTTGAAGGATGACTTCTTTGACCAAAACGTGTTGCTTTCTGTAATTGTCCCACCCCTGTACACACTAAAATATTGGACAGCACACAGGATATAGACCATGGAGAATGACTGCAATACCAATAGGGGCATGGAGAACGAGTTCTCAATGTTAAGCCTATAGGCCAAAAATACCAGGGCTGAAATAAAGCTGAGATAAAGTTGCAAGTTACAAGTTATACGGACAACAGTCGGTTAAAGAGTTCAGTAACAGGTCGAGACAATCGAGACAAGGCCATAGGAATAAGTAGCCATCTGCTTCTGTCATAAGCATACTCCCTTTACACAGAGGTCATATGCAGACACGTAATGTGGAGAAGTTGTATATTTATAGAGTATCATCATAAGATAGATGATGGTGGTAATGGCCATGTAGTGAGGTAAAGTGGGTACTGAGCCCATAGGGATGGCCGTTGTTACATCAACTGTCCCGATACCAGACATTTAGATCCCCCACTCCCCCAAAAAACAAAGGAAATTTAAAAAATAACTTAAAATTAAAAAAAAAATAATTAAAAAAAAGGTTTTGATTAATTGTTCCCAATATTTCAAAATCACCAGATGGCGCCACCGTGAATTGTAGATTTTTTTTAACTACGTCTGAGCTGACAGCTGAAATGAAACCAATGAACTCTGAGTGTGGCAACCTGGTAGTCAGGATAGAGTCAGATATAAATGTAGTAAGAGATAGATTAGTGCAACCTACCTTAATAGTTTTATATACCAAAAAAATAATGAAAAAAAGGGAGCAAAGGGGAGCAACGTGTTAATTACCATCAAAAAGAATATGGCCAATGCTGCAATTATTGTATGTTTTGATAGCATGTAACACACTTGAATCGAACAATAAAAATGTTGCTAAAAAAAAAAAAAGGAAAAGAAAAAGAAAAAAATAATAACAAAATCTATACTTGAAAAAGGCCACTGAATGCCGAAACGTTGTACCAAAACTATTCTAATAAAGTCTACCATTAAACCAAATGGAAAGCAATTGAGTTGTACTTGTCGACCAATTCATCTCTAAAAGAACAAAAAAACCAAAAAAAAACCGAGAGCGTGTGGGTGAACATACTCCTCTCTGCACTTGCTCCCTGGCCCCTTGACGGCCGCTAATAGCGAGCGACTCGCCCATCACACTGAGCAGCTCGCCGACCAGGCACATTAATCAGCGGCCAATATGCCGTCACCACAAGAGCGGCCGAGCTGATCGAGGCGCAATGCAATTCATTGTAACCTCGTTAGTCCATGTGTAGTCAAGTAACGGTATGCGGCTATTAGCAGGGGACGGGGAAGGTCGGGGCTGTGGTGGTGACGGCTTTAAAGGTGGGCAAGCTATGGAGGAGGAATCGGGTGGAAACTGATACTTAGAAGGAAACCCACGAGATGAAAATAGCTTGGTGCATACTCCACTGAGTTTGACAGCAGAGTAATTCACGAAGCGAAGCTGAGTGAATTACTTTGCTGTCAAACGAGGTGGAGTACGGACCAAGTTATTTTCATCGAGTGGGTTTCTGATTTTATCTCACCCCATATGAGATTATTTATTGATGAAATGAATCACCGAATTAGCCATTGAGTATTGGGTACACGAACTTCATGGCCGTGGAGTACGAGATCCTAATATTAAGCCTATAGAGAAAAATACTTGGGTGAGATAATAGAGGGAAACTATGTTCCGATGAAAGAAAGTGAAGGTTACGAGGTAAGGCTCGGATTTAATACTGCCCACGGCCTTGGCCGCGGGCAGTCATTTTGCCGAGCCTTTTCCTGAGCCTTTTCCCGAGCCTCTTCCCGAGCCTTACCTTACTTGAAGCCTGATCCAACCTTATCGAGTAACTTGACACTCTGTGTTTTTCTACACACCGCGCTTTTCATATGAATTTTGTAAGAGATGATCTGATTGGTCTTAGCGTCAACCTTTAGTAGCAATCGTCAACCTTGGGTAGTGAACGTCAGTCTTTGGTAGCAAACGAGAGTTATTCCACTCCCCGCTGTGGCTATGGGCATATAGGAATATGAGATTAGGGTTAGGGTTAGGGATGGATGGATGGCAGTGCATGGGAAAGCCGTAGAAGGGGATAGGACCAGGGAGGTGGTTTTAAAGCAAAAAACGTATCGCGGTTTTTGTTGCATTTTCGTTACCTAAAGCCCAATACACATTTACTGATTCAGGATTGAACGATTAGTTCCCAAATCGTATAGGGTTCCATGAACTTGACCCAGGCGAATTATGTAATACCTCGGCCTGTGTTGATAAACATGTTGATAAACTTTTGGCCACTGATTTAGGAACATAAAAATCACAACTTGTCTGGGACAAAATAACATCCGAAGGAGGTGGTTCACAAATCATTGCCTGACCCTTGCCTAGCTGTGCTACATCTACTGACTAAGGGTGACTCTGTTAAAGCCTGCCCCCACCTACCACGATTCTGGTCCTGATTGGCCTTATGACGGCTTTCCCGACACCATTCCGATTCTAGCGTGAGGTCTGGCAAAATCGTGGTAGGTGGAACAGGTTTCTGCGATTCACTCTATGATACCCCACGATAGGCTGCGATGAAAACGCCAATCGTAGAAGTCCCGATAATTTCAAACATGGAAATTTCGCAGCCTGTTGTTGGGTATCGTAGCCTATCGGGAAGATATCGTGGTCAGCGCGTATGATTCACCGATTGGATCACGACAGAGGTCTACGATTCGGGGACCTCCCAATAGGTCACGATTTCGCCATTTCAAATCGTAGTGATCGGGAAGCATGTCGTGGCCTATCGTGGTAGGTGGGGGTCCCCTCTTAGGATGCCTGCCTGAGACTAACTACCCTTCGTTTGTCGCCAACAAAGGTACATAAATGTTCCGAAATCGGTAGATATGTATCGGGCTTTAAGTTATCCGTCTTTGTGGAGGACAGACCTACGAAACGATCAGGAAGTAAGATCTGAACGAAAAGGTTGTTAGTTTTACCTTTTTATAGGCCTGTTGCTAGGAGGGTTTGATCCTTCATAACAAAATGTCTTCTGCTAAGATAGGAAACAGGAAATGATAGAAACTGTAAAAGATTACGGGAATGGAATTCCGAGGACCACATTTAAACCAGCCCAAAAACACTCGGATGACGGTCACTGTCGCCTTAGCTCGTCCGATCGTTATCGTGCAGCCATTATCGTTCTTACCTATAAAAAACACCTCCCAGGTAGGCTTGGAGAGTTGGGTATATTTTCAAAGATATCCTAGAATTGGAAAAGGTTTGAACCACCATTGTAATGTATAAATACACCGCATATCAATTGTGACCAGTTGGCCTGCCGCATTATGTAATTTTTTCATATTTATTCTCTCTTTTTTTTATTTTTGTTTGTTTTCCCCATCATCATCTACGCACATTGTCCAGTTAACAAACTATATGAGATAAATATTGTAAATTCCCCTCTTCGATTGATATTGTATTGCAAGCACTAATATGTTCAAATGTAAGAACAGGTGCATAGGCTGACGTTCAAACTACACATGAAAAGAAAGAGAAGGCCTTCGGTCTTGGTGGGAGGTAAGGTCTATTATCTCAACCCGGTATTTCTCTCCAGAGGCTTAACGTTAGGAACTCTTACTTTATGGCCGTGAGGGAAGTGTACCCAATACTCAATGACTAATTGGGTGATTTATCTTATAAATTAATAAGGTTATACGGGGTAAGATAGAATCAAAATTAAAGAAAGAGGAAGAAGAATTCCTTTTCAAAATAAAATCAGAAACCCACTCGATGAAAATAAATTGGTCGGTACTCCAGCTCGTTTGACCACAGAGTAATTCACTCAGATTCGGGTCAGGGTGGGATGGCTTCGTGAATTACTCTGTGGTCGAACTCGATGGAATACGGAACAAGGGCCAGTTTTATAATCAATGCTTGTACATGTAGATACTTTTCTGTATGCCACAGAAACCCATGGACAATGTGGGTGGACTTTATTCGACACTTATGGACGACCTTATGGATGGCTAATACTGTCTAAAGCCCAATGCCCATCTACCGATTTCGGAACATTTATGTACGTTTGTTGGCGATAAACGGAGGGTTATTTGTCCCAGCCAAGCCATCCTAACGGAGTCGGTAGATGTAGGACAGCTAGGCAAGGCTACCCAGAGATTAGTGAACACTCGGTTTCTTTGGTTTTTGCTCTCCCCCAGCGATTAGTGGACCATACACCGATTTTATCAGTGAGCGGGTCGAGCGAGGGGTTACGTAATTTGCCTGCAACAAAGTGACCGACTCCTATACGATTTGGGAACTAATCGTTCAACCCTAAATCGGTAGATGGGCATCCGGCTTTAGCGAACAGACTATTATTAAACGATCACCCTTGAGCACTCGAGTTACAGAAATGGTTCTTCATGTACGATCCTTGAATATTAAAGGGGCCCCAAGTTGTTTCATCTCTTAAAGCCTTGCGTCGGCCTACTATGATATGGCACCGATATGGTCTATGATGCACCTCCCGATAAAAAATCAAAATCGCGTCGGAAGGTCACCTAACATCGGCGCGGTTGACCACGTTTCTGCGATTAGACACCGATAAAAACCCCATACAATGCGTGGTGGATTGGCATGTCTAGACATATGTCTACGATTTTGCACCTCCCTGATATGTCTCCGATATTTGCTTTTTCGTATCGGTGCCATATCGGTAGGTCTAAATTTCTATCGTAGTAGGTGGACGTAGTTGGCCTTAGTTTCCTTCTAATTTCGGCTGAGGCGGCGGTATTTAAATAAGGCTAAGCAAGGATATGTTTACGGAAGAGGGCGAGAACGTAACGCAAAGGGACAAGTCAGAGCCGCAAGGAGAGAGGGAGGGAACCTTAGGAGTTGCTCGAGGCTAAACGGTTTGGCGGAGCGTACAATGAACGGCCTAACGTCACTGCAGCTGTCCCGTCACTTGTAAAATACCTCTACCCACCATCGAAACTCCTTCCGACAGCAATTAAAATGACCGCCAGAAAACAAGCGACCCACGATGAAGATGTCAGCGCTCATTTCCTCCCCAATTTGGGTTTTGTTTTCCCTTTTCCTCCTCTTCCTCCAAACAACTCATCAGCTGTCCCGAGCTGTTTCTTTTTTCCAGCAAGATAATTGCTGACCATTCTGAGCTGCTTGCTGGACATCCCAACCTATCCCCTCTCTCCGATTGTAGTTTTGGCCCAAGATATTCAGATCAATTATAGACTGTAGAATCGTCCTATACTATGTAAGGAGGTCAGGGTGAAGGTTGTGGTTTGCTTTGAATGCAGTCATTGGTTGCTGGGTCAATCCATGCCTTCTATATTCCTTATATGGCAGTGAAGGCATAGGGACAACTCCATGTAGCTCCTCAATATACACACCAGCCTTCCCAACCTGTTCCCCTTCTCCCCATTCTACACACCAGCTATTTTCACCTGTTTTCCTTCTCGTCGAGTTACTGGCTGGCCATCCCAACCTGTTCCCCCTCTCCCCTAGCTACACACCAGCTATTTTGACCTGTTTCCCTTCCCTTCAAGTTAATGGCTGGCCTTCCTAACCAGTTCCCCCTCTCCCCAAGATACACACCACCCACCCTGAGCTGTTCCACCTCTCTTCATGTTATTGATTGGCCATCCCAATCTGTTCCCTCTCTCCCCTAGCTACACACGACCCATCCTAACCTGTTCCACTTCTAGCCAAGCCATCCCAAACTGTTTCCCATCTCCCTTAGGTACACACTGGCCATTCTGAGCTGATCCACCTCTTCCTCAGCTACATCCTGGCCATCATGATTTGTTCCAACTTTTGTCATAAGCTACCTGCTTCCAGTAAGGTGTTTGTCGATTCCACCAGAGCCAAGCTGTTCACAAAGCTCCGAATTACTCACATTGTTATGACTTTTATGCATGTCCAGAAGTACTTCTTGTAGGCGCTTACAGTATGATATATTACAGTCATAGTAGAGTTATCAAACGACCCCAACTAGTGTTTGACATATTTCGAGGGGACAAATGCAGTTGCAGAAGTACCCAGTTTTCTGTTGCCAAATTTGTTACAGCAATTACCAGATATCCGTGGGCGAATGACCCACAGACTGGATAAAATTATAACCTATTGATGTTTTACTTCTCTGACATTTTTTACACTAATTCGTGAACGATGAACATACTATTTTGTCCTTGTCTTCTTTTAAGAGAAACTTACTTACTGCCTCCTCTCTACCTTACCACCTTCTCTTATTCACCTAATAGAAAGGATCTATAGAAAACGATTTTTCTTTGGACATACCTGGAGCATACGGACATGTTGCATGCTTTCGGGGGGCGCATACATAAAAATAATGCGTATGGAAAAATATTGCATAACGAAAATGAACTAATACCGACATGTCACTTGTCTAAACAAGCGGTTCTAAACTCCTCGTTGACTAGATGCAATATCATCGCATACGCTCGGATATTACTGCGCGTCAATTCCTCGGAGCATAGGACCGCTTGTATCTGAAATCAGTCAATATTGGGTATTGCTCCTCCATGCAGTGTCCCTGTCACATGGTCTTCTCCCACACCCAGCTACTGGACCCTGAGGTGACAGGGTGGAGAGGGGTGAGTGGCGGGCTGAGGGGTGGAGGGTGGGTCCTCGCTGAGCGCTCACACGGTATTGTTCTTAGACCTGAGGGTGGCCGTCACATGGTGTTTTAACAGTCCACGAGCCCCATGTCGACAAACACAGTCTTCAAGTCACTCCTCCCTATCTGACGGGAAGTCGATTGCCCCCAGCTTCAGTGTGTCCCACTAGGGGGCGCATCAGGCCATGGCGCCACCTGGTGCCCTGCCAACGTGGCGGGAGGCGGAAGTGAAGAGCCGGAAGTAAGGATAAAGTCCAATGCACATCTACTGATTCGGGGTTGAACGATTAGTTCCCAAATTGTGTCGGAGAACTTGTCGCAGGCAAATTACGTAAACCGTGTCGGCTACTTAAACCGTGGTATTTCTAATGTTCCACTGTTGCTGACGGGATTTATTAACATGTTGATAAACCTTTGGCGAGCGATTTAGGAACATCGACCGACAACTCGTCAGTGACAAAAGAACATCTCAAGGTGGGGGGTCACTAATCGTTGGCTGAACCTTGCCTATAGATCTGCCCCACATAGATCTACCCACTAGGGCTGACTCTGTTAAGATACCTCGCGTGAGACAAAGTACAAATTGTTCTGAAATTGGTAGATGTGCATTGAACTTTAGCTTTGATGTAACACTTTGGGAACAGGTAAAACAGAAAGTTTGAGAAAATGATTAACCAGAGGATATTTGCCTAAGAGTATAAAAGTGTTTTATGAAAGTAGATGAGTACACTTTCAAATTTTATGTTTTATGGCTTGATATGTATTGAACATAAGCTTGAGAAATGGCCAAATCGGTAAACCTTGTTAAATTTAGCTGTAACTAATACTAATGCAATGCAATTGATTAAGTATGTATGCATAGGAGTAAGAAAAAAGCTTATTATGTCTCTAATCACAATTTAACCAACACTCAGGTAAAGTTAACAAGAGAAAGTATGTAGAATGCATGGGTTTATCTATTGAAACAGTGATTGTCAAACTGGGAATATTAGAAGGGATTAATAAATCATTGTCACCTTAAATTTAGAGTTATAATGTTCACATTCTATGAACATGATTGATCTTACGATTCAAATGATATAGAAATATAATGATATCGGCAAATTTCCAAAAACAAAACATCGACTATGGATGAGGACTTGTACAACACCTAAAATGAACGAAGAGAGCCAAATTCATTTTTGACAAAAAAGCGTCAGGAAGTTTAACTCATGAGAAAACGGTGAAAATGCAGAGAGGACGTATTGGGTCAAGGAAGGCACAGAGAAAGAGGGAGAAGAACGAGAGGCTTAGAGGGAGACTTACTTATGCAGGGAGACAAAATCGAAATTTGAAAGGTCGAATGAGAGAGACAGGTGGAAAAAGAAAGCCAATGAAAGCAAATACTCACGGAATGGACCCAGAAGAAGGCACACTGAAACAAGGTAGAGGATAAAGACAAAGATACAGAAAGTGTGGACAGACCAATGGAAGTACTACAGGGGAAACCTATGAAAGTTAAGGGTCAGACCTCATGCCCATCGAGTTTGAATCGCGTAGTTATTCACAAGGCGAAGCCATGTGAATTACGTAGCAATTCGAACGAGATGGATCCAGCTCTGACCATAAACTTGATTAGGTTCCTAAATTTTCCTCAGCTTTCCCATTGATTTATGTGACATAATCCCCCATAGAGTATTTCTATCTGAATTCTCAATAGCCATTGGATATAATTTCCCAATGCTAAGGCCACACAAAAAAGAACTTGTTTCTCATCACCAAGCCATAAAAAATATGATGAGGGCGCTTTTTTTTCTTCTTTTTTGTTGTTGCTATATCAAAGATGGCGGACATATAGTAAAACCCCACATAAGCGGCCACCCTCCGATCCGGGCCAAAGTGGCTGCTTACGCGGGGTGTCTGCTTACACTGGGTTTCTATACATTTAATGCATCCCTAACATCAGGAGCTTTAATTTGATACTAAATACACATACCTTTCATAATTTCTCTCAAGGTTCATCTATTTAAAAAATAAAAAATCTTCTAAAATCGTTTTTTCTGATGCGCGCGGTGATGAGAAACAAGTTTGTTTTTTTGAGTGGCCTAAGTCTATGGGAAAAAATACCAGGGGTGAGATAAGGAGAAAATTATTGACTGGTAGAAGGGATGGCTTGGTGGTACTGTAGGGAGCTGAGAGTGGGGCAGATGGACGAGATCCTGAGGGTCAGCCAGTGATACGCATGGCTGGGTGGGTCAAAGAAAGTCTAGTCGAGCGTGGCATTGAGTGACATGGAGGACGACGAGTGGCGCAGTGTCACGTGATGGATGCAGACGGGGAACATGTAGAGGGCAGAGACCCTGTCTCCTGGTCCCACTGGGAGTAGCTCATCTGGCCATATTGGTTTCCACCTGACCAAACTGTAACATAATCGGTCGCCAGTGTTAAATCACTGGTTATAATCAGTAGGTGGAAATGCCACATTAGTGTAAACAGAAAAGTCAGCTTGCCTAGTAACAGTGGATTACACTTGTAGGATGCATACTGTCGAAGAACCATATGCTTCGGACATATACACAATATAACCATGATTTCGATCTGAGTGGCCGTTTTCTCTGCGTAGTTGACGCGGAGTATTACCTAGTTGTATTTATGTAACTGTTGTATTTATTACCTTTCGAGTAATTATTAGGAAATACATCTTGTATATCATTAGAAATTCGACGCAAGCACCGTGCATTGTTTTTATAAGTAGTTCATATAATGCCTGTCAGGTGGCCAAAAATGCCGTATTCTCATAGGAAAATACGGCTTTCCGTATTTTACTCGGTAGCGATCTGGAGGCTCCATAGGCTTAGTATGGGGACTCCGTATTTGGTGGGTAATATAGCACAATACATGCCGAAGCTATACACGACAATGTTTGATTTGCTATGATAACATTAGCATGTATTGCAGTGTGTCGGGAGTGTATCACAAGGTGTCACGACACAATTTCACTGATGGAGAGCTACATCATACATAAAGCCATATTCCACTGGACGGCATAAACTGTACCGATTAGTAGAGTTCACCCAAAAGTCAGTTGGTGGTGGACAATGACTGCATGTTGGTATCTAAAAATCGATAGGGTGTAGTGTATGTCTTTTTTCTGCCGCATTTTACAGGTCCTTATTGACAGAACTTTCCTCTTAAAACGATAACCTTCACGGTGGTTGCCTAAAGCCGGGCTCCCACCTACCACGATGGTCTACGACATACTTCCCGATGGCTATGATTCAAAATTCCCAAATCGCGACCAATCGGGAAGTCCCCGATAGTTTCAAATCGTGGACATGGTTTGAAATCGTAGAGCGTAGAAACGCCTTTGTAGGACCAAAAACATAAACCATGGTCACGATTGCCTCACGATTCAGTCAGTGTATTAGTGTAGATCTCAGGCATAGTTTTAATATTGAAATATACCATAATTTTAGAAATATTTAATGACTCTGAATATTCTCGTAGAGGTATTTACAACATATTACGATATTAGTTTTCAGACACTAAAACAATCAAATTGACAAAAATAACTATGGTAGAATCATAATTCTATTATGAAACTATTATTTTCAGACCCTTAGACCTAACTAATTAATACCATATTTACAGCAATCATACATCCTTATATGCTCTACCGAATTCCAGAATTTTATAATTTTCCGCTATATGTTATTGGGACCTCTACGATTGGTGTTTTCAATCGCAGCCTATCTGGCATTGGTGGTTCTCGACCAGTCCCCGCCCTCATGCGGCGTCACCATCTCACCATTTTCCCACCGTTTATGGCTTTTGGCACCACTTGGACAGGGGATAAAGATTCCAAGGTAACGATTTCTAACCCCAGCATTAGGCGATTCGGAATGACCTGATAACTGTTTAAATGTTTTCATTTTATCGGTGGCAGAAATTAGCTGGAACAAATCTGTAATGATCAGTCGTCAGATGGAAATGGTATGCGCGCTTTGGGCAGGGATAAACTCTCAAGAGGAACCATCCACCAACTTTTGAACAATACTCAAATATTCATTACACAGGTAGAAATGCTGTATGGGACATTTCCAGCTGCTGACAATGTACCGATTACGTACCTGGCGACATTTTCCTAGTGAGCCTTAAAGTTTTCAGTTGGTGCATAATGTTAAGCCCGATGCCCATCTACCGATTAAGGGTTGAACGATTAGTTTGCAAATCATATAGGAGTCGGTGAAGTTGTCGCTGGCAAATTGCATAACCCTTCGCTCGACTGGAGGGCATCAAGGAGAGGGGGCGGTGGGTATTAATCCTAAGCAAATCAGTCTACGCTTACCGACAGACTTAGTAGAAAGCGAAACGCCTCGTGTAGTAATACACGACCTTCCCGTCGTGGCATAAACATTGTCAAGTCTAACTTGAGTTCGGTTTCGTATTTATCCTACCCATCTATGCTTTTATATTACTGTTAAAAAGATAAATATTGAGTCAACGACCAACAGAACTTTTTTCATAGTAGCTGACATCCTGCTCTCTGATTGGTCAATATTGTTATTACTCTAGTGGCATAAAAAACACTTTATGTCACGGCCTGCCACATAAAATTTCCCTATGTTAAGTCTATGGCGGTTTTTTATTAGGGGTAGGATAAATATGATTTACCAACGGCAACTAGATTTACCAATATGTTGATATACTTTTTGTCACTGATTTTGGAAGATAATTATCAGAACTTGTCGGGGACAAAAGGACATCGGAAAGAGGAAGTTCACTAATTAGTGGCTCACCCTTGCCTAGCTGTCCTATATCTACCGACTACGGCTGACTCCATTACGATGCCTTGGCTGAGACAAATTACCATCCGTTTGTCGCCAACAAAGGTACATGAATGTTCCGAAATCGGTAGATGGGCATTGGGCCTACGGTAGAGAAATCCCCTTTCTGAAATTTGTATCCCCTGTTCCTCCGACGATTATCTACACAAAAGTGGCAAATACGCCACACCCTATTTCTAATCCCAGGAGCAGCTCAAGCCTTTCTTGTCCAGCTCATAGCTGATCGGTGGTACACATGCTCAAGCCGTGTCCTGGCTGAGGATAAGACGAGAAGGGATAAAACATTAATCTGCCTGTTGTTTCAGCATCTGTCTGAATTATCTTGTCTTTTGTCAGCTGGGTTTCTTGTGGCTGGGATTATTTGCAGGACGTGTGTTTTGTGTTCATACTGCCTCGCTGCTCCTGTTTCATCCGACAGCCGCCGATCGGGTGGCCACCATTCTGTGACAGAGAAAGCAGTTACTAGAGCGTGCTTGCACGAACTATTTACATTGCCTAGAGGTTGTAGTGAACACATAAGCTTCTATGTTGCTGTAAAAAGACCATCCCTTCGCTATCTTCGTGCTATGCACTGTGATATTGGGACAGAAGCATTATCTCACCCCTGGTATTTTTATTCCATAGGCCTAACATTGGGAACTCCCCTACGAGTATTGCAGTCCGTCTTCCATGGACTATATTTTGTGTGCTGTCCATCGTTTTAGGGTGAACATGGTTGAAAAAAATACAGAAAGCAACTCGGTTTGGTCAAAGTTGTTGTTCTCCATCTCGTTTGAATGCTACATGATATTCACTCGGCTGTCACTTTTTTCTTATCACTGCATCAATCTTGTCGAGAACGACGACTTTGATCAAAACTTGTTGGATTCTTCTTTAGGGTGCCAGTGTCTCAGGGTCCTAGGGGCGTGCCAAGCAGACCATGACCAATCACTCAAGACCGAAATATCTCAAGCCCCACTGATGCTTGATATTCTTGGATCCTAGATTCAGACAGTTGCAGAAATGGCTAGTTGACTGGGTCCAAGTGGATTACAGAAACGATCCATAGTCTTAATGTAACCCAAATCTGACTCAAACCTTTTAATTGTTGTTCATTTATAATTGCACGCTCATTCATCAATGATCAACGCATTTTTTTTCCTAGTTACTTACTAAACCGTTGTTAAATCTGACGCCAGGGGCCAATTCAATAATCTAGGATCCTACAAGTAGACCTTTTATCATATGCCATAGAGACATAGGGACGATGTGGGCCAACTTTATCCAACACTTCTGGACGACCTTATTATTGTTTTTAAAGCGTACTTGCACACAGTATATACGTTGCCTATAAAAGGTTAGAGTAGTCACATACACTTTCAGCGTGCTGAGAAAAATCTATCCCTTCACTATATGTGTGCTATTTGCTGTGCCATTGGATAAGGAGAAGGGTGCCAGTGTCTGAGGGTCTTAGATGCATGCCCAACTGACCATGATCAATCACTCAAGACCGAAATACCTCATTGACCTTTAGAATTGACCTTTAGAATTGCACGCTCATTCATCTATGATGAACATACTATTTTCTCCTAGTTTATATATTCAGCTGAATAATATGTACAAGTACAAAAAAAAAGAATGTCCACCTTTCAGAAAATTGATTGCTGAATGGATATAATATCGCATATTGATCATGTTGATGAATGCTTACTTGGATTAAATACCGGTACATTCGTGGACATTCTGAAGTAGGCCTCTCCTTTACCATACTTTAGGTACGAGCCTACTTTCCACGGCTCGGCTAACTACATTAAGGAGCAGCCTCCGAGTCCCCACACATCTTAAGATAATCAGTCCAAGCAGTCTGGTGACCAACAAAAGTGTGGCTGATAAACGTCAGCCTCACTTTCCTACAAAGCCATTTACCAGTATTCGAAGTACCTTTATCCAATAGTCAGTATTAGATTAACCCTGGCATCCCAAGTCTTGTCTTCGCAAGTAATGTAATCCGTCTATATTAGTGCTTGTTGAATTGTAAGTGGTTTATTAGAGCGTACTTCCACGCTCTGAATACATTGCCTAAAGGTATGAGTGGTCACATATGCATTTCCAGCGTGCTTCCAGAAAACTACCCCTTCACTCTCTGCATGCTGTTCACTGTGATAGTTGGAAAGGAGCAGGGTGCCAGTGTCTCAGGGTCTCAGAGGCATGCTCAGCTGACCATGACCAATCACTAGAGACTGAAATTGACCCACTGGTGCTTGATATGCTTGGATCCTAGACTCAGGCGGTTGCAGAAATGGCAAGTTTAATGGGTGCAAGTGGGTTACAGAAACGATCAATAGACGGAATATGATAACCCAAACCTTTTAATTATTATTCTTCATTAATTACACGCCTATTCTTCAATGATAATATATATACCATTCATTTTTAGTTTCTAAATGAAGTGCAGGAGAAGTGGAACAGAAACGTGCGGCTGTTCGAGTCCTGAAAACAAGTGTAGGATTCAATGATCTAAATTTCAACTTGTGGTTTGTCTTGTGGATGGCTCCCTAATCATGTCATTAGATACTACCTCATCTATCATCCACTGACGCTGCAGTGGAACGTGTGTGTTTACCTACATAGAGTGTAGGGCTCAATGTATCAAAACACCAGGGACCTGTTTCAGTAGTTTCGTGACATGTCTAGATGGCGTCTGTGACACCATACACACAGATCACAAGATTGCAGTCGATGACACACGAAGTTTCACTCACTTCCCACAGGAATTAAGCAATGACACTTTAACATGAGTAGGGGATACATATAATCTATAATTGTTCCAAATATGAAGAAGATTGGCCACTTCGATCTTCAGATATTTGCTAGTCTTTCTCCGCTGTTGCTTTCACCGTTGGTGCCGCTGTTTATGTCTGTCTAGACCTAATGTCATAAGACTACTGAAACAGGTACCAGATGTAGAACAACAGTGGAGAGCTACATGTATGTTGAGAAACTAGGAGCGAAAGGTACGTTCATCACTGATGGATGAGCGTGAAATTATATATGAATACGATTCACAGGTTTGAGTTAAATTCAGCCTATGGATAGTGTTCTGTAACCCAGTTTCACCCGGTCAACTTGCCATTTCTACAACTGCCTATCATGGATCGAAACACATCAAGGACCAGTGGGTCTTAAGGTATTTTACCTTGGAGGATTGGTAACCAGACGTAAAGAAATAAAGCATTCATTGTTGAAATGATTCATCTTGCAGATCATATTCAATAATGATTCAATTCATTTGACAAGATAGATAATAAGGTTAATCTATCTATGTGGGATAAATTAACCTTTTTGGGGAGGACAATGGCACATGGCATTCCCGTGGCCGTGGCAGGATAGTACCATATGGCATTACCGTGGTCATGGCAGCACAACCCCATATGACATTCACATTGTCATGACAGGACAATGCCATATGGTATTCTCATGGGCACGATAGGACAATGCCATTTTTGTTTCTTTGTACTACTTGATTTACTGGAAGTGTTAATTTTCGTTATTTCATTTAACAACATCGACTACAAACGTCACAATTGGATCTTGTACCTGTTGTAGTATATATGTGCGTGGTGAATGATGCGTGGTTGGTGACGGTTTAATGATCTGATGGTTTCCGTTGCAGGTCCCGCCACCGTCGTCGATGTGAACCTGAATATCCGCAGTATGGGTCCCATCTCCGAGATCGACATGGTGAGTGGTATCTGACCCTGTGACAGTGCCTCCAATGTCCCTGCCAAAATGAGGTCAATTCATAATGTATGGAGCTGTAGTAACTAAAGTTTTCATACCAAGGCTGACGCTTTATTCCCAAAGTTGACCAGATAACACTGTCTAGACAGATTGTATCTTAAATATGTGAAGAAAATATAGAAGTTTAGGGCACTTGATAGGGGTGGACATGGTTGATCACAGGTTAACAAAACACCAGTTTTATGAATATTCAAAGGTGTATAGGAAAAGAGAAGCAATCTATAGGTGAAGGAATCCCAAAATAACTTGATGAGAATGCATAAATCATTTACATTTGCTAAAGCCTCAGTAGATAACTATATAATTTGTTTCCAGTTTCCAGTTTAGCCCTAATATATCCGATTATTAACTATTGATAAATGTAGACAAGGGTTGTATTCGTGTGTTAAGATATACTGAGTTTGAAGAACGAGGTATAGCAAAATTCTGACGATTATCTTCCCAACAGTAGCAATTAGTCGGCAGCTGATGCTGAAAACTATGATCAAGCACCAGAATCGTCAGGTGGAAACGCTGCATTACCTGGCGTTTATACTAGACGACAATAGGCGACGATTCTTGAAGTTCGCACCACTTTACGACTATCAGCAGTAAAATGATAGAAATTGTCTAATGTAAACGCCAAGTGCATGGCAACTGTAGACCATCCGATTACATCTGGTTACGAGATTCAGCACCACCTGACGACTATTGGACACACTCTGTTGCTGGCGACTCACCCCGAGTTTACACTGGACGACTAAAAGCGTGACGACTATAGATCATCAGACAAATAGTCATCAGGTGGTTACAATGTCCACCTCAAAAGTCGTCGATCTCAGACTGCACCCGATGGTTTACACTGAAGACTATGATTTTAACAGAATCGGCACCTATCTAGACAACTAATTCAAGCCCACTTGAAATAGTCGCGTGCCTCAGAGCATGTCCAATAGTCGTCAGGTGGTGCCAGATTGCGTATTCTGATAAAATAAGATGATCGGCAGTCGCCACGCACTTGGTGTTTACATTAAATGATTTCTATCACTTTATTGCTGAAAGTCGTCAGGAGGTGCAAAATACCAGAATCGCTGGCCAGAATCGTCTAGTGTAAATGCCAGCTTGAATTAGTCATCTAGATTAGGGCGGTGATTCTGTGAAAACTCAGTCATCAGTGTAAACGCTCGGGAGTCCATTCTGAGGTTGAAGACTTTTGCAGTGGACATTGCCACCACCTGACGACTACTGGCTGGACGATCTACAGTCGCCATGTATCTAGTCGTCTAATGTAAACGCCAGGTGAGGTTTTCTACCAGCCTGCTGACATATCACTCATGTAGGTGCCCCGTGGGACTGGCGGGGTCGTGCCCACCACTCCGTGTTGTACAGTATGCACTATGGCCACTTCCTGCCTGAATTATAATGACCGAATTGCAGATGCCACTCTGATATAAAGTCTCTTATATCAAGCCAGGCTTTAGATAAGCTCAGATTGTGCATAGACTATGATGGAACCTTATGTGGATGTATGAGTTTTTTGTTGCTTATTTAGCAGTTTATCAAAGGTATATCCTACAATACAAAGTGGCGCCACATGGTGATTTTTTTATATAGATAATTACCAATTCAATCCGGTTCCTTTGACCGATTCTGATAACAAATGACCTTTTTTTCTTTTTTTAATCGCTTAATTTATCCTGGGTAAATACATCGGTTTGTAACACCGCTTTGAAAGTACCTAGAATGGAACCCTACAATTCAGATGAGGAGACTATGTTCCAGGAGAGAATTTCATCAGGATTGCTCTCAGACAAACACCCTGCGAGGTATATGTCTCCCACCGTGTGAAATACTTATCTTATTGAAATGGAACCTTACAATTCAGACGAGGAGATTGTGTTCGAGTACAGAATCTTAGCAGGATTTGTCTCAGACAAACACCCTGTGAGGTACATGACGTACACCTATCTCAGTTATATCAGTCTCTACGTGTGAATCCCACTTTATAGAATCCATGGCACTTAGATATATCATTGTTTACTATATACCCATGCCGTATATATACTGTAAATACGCACCGTTTCGGCATACAACGTAAAAATACTGTGCGGACCGCTGGTCCGTACACTAAAATACGGACCACTTTGCCATACACGTTTATTAAGAAATTGTTTGTTTTTTTAATTTCGGGTATATAGTAAATATATAACGTCCAACCATTGTACAGCATGGTCAGGACGTTCTATATAACTACTTGACAAAGTATCTACCTCTCTGAACTCCGTTGAGTTTATCTTGAATAACATTGTTTATTGTTGTTGGCTGCCGACCTTTCTGTCAGGCGGTGTAAACATCATTGTGTCAGACTAAAGGCCTGTTTCCATTGGCTGACAAAAACGGTGAAGATTTTTTGTGTTCTCCTAATGGCCCATTTGCATTGGCTATCACCGATATACAGTCAGGAACCACTGCGGACATTTAGCACTGCTGACGCAAAATGTAAATGGGCTATTAGGAGAACACAGAAAATCTACACCGTTTGGTCAGCCAATGGAAAGAGGCCTTAACCAGTACCACTCCCGATTCTATCTGAGATAATCCGCAGAAGGAACATAGTACCAGCTGGCCTTTACTTGGCCCTGTGACTGGCGACCTTTTCCACGACCCCTACCTACACGTATCAGTGGTGTGCTTATAATGAATACCTGAGGTGGTTGTGATTGTACTGATTAGGCTGACAGTAATCTGAACCCTTACACCGGTACAATTTGTGCCGTATTCTGAAACTAGTCTGCCTTGCTGATAACCACTAGGTGAATGTATGTGGGTATTCTTCAGCAGATATTGATAGTGATGGCCATATTTCTATTCACAGGAAGAGCAGTCTATAAGCAGACTCATTAACCTATTTCGTAGATCCATAAAAGAATTTCTCTACTATCATACATCCAACGTGTGCATCACAGTGTATAGTACTTTTAGCGTACTTCATATAGGAGTTCATTAGGGTAGTTTGATTACTTGAGAATATGAAAGATGGGATATTTAGATAACACAAACCCGACCAACACAAGATATCTGATTACATTCTATGTTTATTGCTTTTTTGATTAAAGAACAGACAGTATTCATCAAAAGACATTCTTTTATACTATATAAGTAACACAGACAATACATGACACCAGAAACCATTCAATAATTATATAGAACCGGTTCGAGAATCATATAGATACACAATACTCCACGAGTTTGGATGCGCCGAGTGAGGATTATGGTGTGTTCAAATGAGTGGAGTATCGTGTATTCTACGAATTGAGTACAGATCTGGGAGCTGTTTCAAAACCATAGACTTAACCAACGTGTTGAAACAGCTCCCTGGATTTATCTCACCCCTTTTATGGACATTAGAATAGCGTCACAATATTAGAATAAATTCAAATTACTTTGCAAATCCTGTTAGATATCTAGTGTAAACGCCGGGTAAGGTTTCAAGCCATATACTCATCTACCGATTAAGTGTTGAATGATTGGTTTCCAAATTGTATAGGAGTCGGTGAACTTGTCCCAGGCGAATCACGTAATACCTCGGCCCGTGTCGGTCACCCCATCAAGCACCATTTACCAATGTTCTGTCATCGGCGACAAGATTTATCAACATGTTGATAACATTTTGGCGACCAATTTAGGTACATCAAACGCGGTTAAGGAAAATAGAAACCACAACTTGCCGGTGTCAAAATAACATCTGAGGAGGTGGTTGACTAATCATCGGCTGACCCTTGCCTAGCTGTGATACATCTTCTGAATACGGCCGTCTCGGTTAGGATGCCTCGCCTGAGACAAATTACCGTCCGTTACTCGCTGACAAAGGTACATAAATGTTCCGAAATTGGTAGATGTGTATTGGGCTTAAAGTGATCTATTATCCAGAGACGTAATTGAATATAGTCCTAGAGACCGTCCAGCGTTTAATGAACGTCTCACGTGTTTTGTTCTGCCTCTTGTAGCTCTTCCCAAACTTTGTTTCTTTACTAGGCCTATCAAATGGATTGTTACTTCAGACAGAGCTGGGTTGACACACGGCTCCGTTTCTCAGGTCCTCACAAAGTGCTGCCCGTCAGTGTCAACATCCTAGAACGGCTATGGAAGCCCGACACTCACTTTTTCAATGGGAAGCGCTCTTACCTGCACACTGTGACCACCCCCAACAAGCTGCTGCGGATTAACCAGGACGGCCGCATTCTCTACTCCATGAGGTGAGTTCTTGTATAATGCAGTGTTTCTTCGATAAAGCCGGATGCCCATCTACCGATTTAGGGTTGAACGATTAGTTCCCAAATCGTATAGGAGTCGGTCACTTTGTCGCAGGCAAATTACGTAACCCATCGCTCAACCCGCACAATCGATGTATGGTCCACTAATCGCTGGTGGAGGGCAAAAACAAAGAAACCGAGTGTTCACTTATCGCTGAGTAGCCTTGCCTAGCTGTCCTACATCTACCGACTCCATTAGGATGGCTTGGCTCAGACAAATTACCCTCCGTTTGTTGCCGACAAACGTACATAAATGTTCCGAAATCGGTAGATGGGCATTGGGCTTTAATTGACCAATGGCACCACAGACTGATGGCACCTGGACTGATGGCACCTCTTCAGACCGATGGCAACATTTTTCCTGGACCAATGGCAACACTATCTAGACTGATGGCACCAATTACTTAAATTGATAGCACCACTCATATAGTGACTAACCCTTTTCAACTATATCATATCTGTATACAGGGGAATTTCTGTGACGACAAATAATTTTTTTGTAAATGCCCGGCTCTGCCCAATTCAGCATGGCTAGTGGCCCCCTCGGCGCCGGTGACGCCCTGCCCTAGAGCCGGCAGCCGCCCCCACAGTGCCGGCAGAGGTCCCCTCAGCGGCAAGGTGTTCCCCATGGCCAGGTGGGATCTTATAACTTGTGGACTCTTTTAGCATTTGGAATCTTTTAACATTCATCAAACTTTAAACTCAAACTAAACATAAATCAAGTGGTGCCATAAGTCCAGATAAAAAATTAGGTGCCGCCATAAGTCCTCGGACTGATTGCGTATCCCAGGATAAATAAATGTTTTAAAAAAATGATTCTGAAAAGCGGTGCCATCGGTCCAGTTGCCGTTTCAACTAGACTGCAAATTCCCTGCCCAAATAGAAAATGAGCCAGGTAACGCATGATTCAGATCGAACTTTACCTTATGCTAGTCCCCCTTTATAATGAACGACAATGCAAAATATATCAATAACATCCTTTCAAAAGATAAAAGATAACAGATTTCACCATGCCTTTTAGCTCGAAACCAGAGTCAGATTCTGCATGATTGATTAAGTACCGGGTCAAAAGAATGGTCGGCGTAACCTGGCCTAATATGTGAGGAGGATATAGGTAAGGGTATTCAAGCATTGCACACAAATTCGATGGATGGTTCTTTTTGATGATATACCCCTCTCAAACTATATTTTATTTTTTCTCAGCATTTATTGAGATCAAGAAAATGTAATTACAATAAGATATCATGATAACATTTCAGCAAGATGCTAAAGGAAGTACAATTAACAACACCTACTACATACCAATTCAAACAATAAAGTGTAATATAATGATGAAACTGTTGCTGCTTATATCTATGGACACTAAGATCTTTCACCCAACAAAATACAGTATAAACATAGGTACTACAGAACTATTATATATTTGGTACTAACCTTAAGGATATCTAATAGGAGAGACACAGGGGGGAGACAAGACATATGGGAGACAATAGAGAAGAAGTCTGTTATCCACCATTCAAAAACAGACATGGGGGAGGGGAGAAAAGGGGTAAGAGGGAAAACATTAACACTCATGTGTGAAAACAAATTAAATAATTTATTTTTTTTAATTTAAAAAAGAGGGCGAGGACGACCCACTCAGATTACATCCGTTTCAACAGTTTGTTCCAATCTTTGAATTGGTGAACTCCAAAGCATGCACATCCTATCATTACTGGAAGGGATAAATCCGGAAAGATAACTACCCATCAACTGTTATACAGTGCTTAACTAGTCGGTGTCAATTCTGTCGGCAGGTTTAAGCCCGCATATTTCTTGTTAAATGTAAAAAAAGATGGAATACACAATACAGGCATGCATACAATACATAGATGATGCTTGTTTAGAAATGAGAATTGCTTATCGTTTAGAAACGAAACAAAACAGAATTTTCCTTGACATTTCTCAAAAATAACAGTATCTTTTTGGGAAGTACCTTATCAGTTCAATTTGTTTCGTTCCATACGAATTTGAATACTTAGATACGTTATATGGCTCACTCTATCGGCTGTTTCTTTATTTGTACATAGGACACCTGAACTGTGAAAAGGATTCACGCTCACATATCTTATATAAAAGATGATACCCATCACACTCTACACCAGCCACTGTTTGTCCAACTCACCTTTTTAAATGTGGCAGTACGGTTGTATTTCAGTCCATAAATAAAGGTTATCTATTTCGTACAAAACTGCAGATCATATCCGTCTAATTATTACTTCCAATGATCAGGAGAATGGACAGATCCATCAACAGAAATATCAAACCAAATGTGTTTTTTTCTAAGTTAGAAATGATGCCTCTGGACTGACACATCTCACACTAATACGACTGACACTGTGGCCTTTTTATAACAGGATGTCCCAACCAATAGCGATAATACAGATTGAAAGACCTACCTAGTTGTTCCTATTCAAGTTTACATTTCAGAGCCTGTTTTGCCATAGACTCATAGCAAAAGTGTAAAAATCCAATCAGATCATCACAGGAAATGTAAATCGGACTAATATAAAATCCTGAGTTGAATGGCCAATAACAGATTGGAACCGTAGCCGTATATAGGCCCGTTTCCATTTGCCGTCGAAAACGGCAGAGATTTTTTGAGTTACCCAGAAAGTTCTATTCAGACACTATTCAAATATTACACAGAAGATCCTAGAGTATTCATCAGCAAAGAAGAGTCCATAAAAACACACAAAATGGGGGAGAGAAAGCAGCATATATCTATGACAACTTACCAATTTTAAAATTTAGTTGGAAATGATGTTTTATATTCCCTGAAATATAGCAAAGGGTATATTGATCTGCAAATTTGAATTAAAATACAAAATATCATTCACTATCCACCTAATACAAAGTATCCATATATAACACATTGGGCGCGTGTATCACCATATCTGCAGGATACAGATATGTGCTATATTCCGGGCTAAAAAACACTGTGCATACGGAAAAATACTTCGTTTGAAAAATCAGTGCCTACCTAAATGAACTATTATCGGTACGCCACTTGTCAGTAAAAGGTGAATGATAAATACAATATAGACTGATTTCAGATAAAAGCGGTTGTATACTCCTTGGAGTAGAATCTGCGCAATATCCTCGCATGTACTCGGATATCTGAAACCAGCCTATATTGTGCATATATGATGCGCTATAGGTCAGGGCGGCATATTATGGACTATGGCGGGATGTGAATCAAATAGTGTTTACCTCAAAGATTTTATAGGTTGACTTGTGCTGCATATCTAATTAGTTTAAGTAAGCATTTGTTTGTATATAACAACTAGAGAAAAAACATTCTTTGAAATTACGATATCAAAATATTGCATCTTTCCCAACCAAGCTTTTTTTCTCAATTTTTCGCCAACTATGACAATGCTTTGACATATGGCAGATATCACAAAATGGGCCATTTGGTATTTTTTATTTTCATAACAAAATAACAAAAGAGTTCATTTTGACTTCGACTATGAGTACAACAAAAGTTGTAAAATAATTCTCTACTTAATCAAACGGGGTTTAGATTTTGCTTCCACATGGAATTCTATAGAATCTTTACTCATATTCTAGAAGTCAAACATTTTGCCTAACCTTTAACATGATTTCTGAGAAAATACATCAAAAATGAAAACAGATAAACTGCCTAAATAAATTCAATATATACATAACAATAAAGCCTATAATCTTAGGTTTAATATGCTACCTTTTTTTCAAATTTGTATCTTGTTTAGAGAAAGTTATAGTCAGAAATAATTAGTTTCCAGTCCCCGATATAGTTGCATGGCCTATAGGGCAGGTTATAAGCGCTGGTGTAACTTGGACTTGCTTGTTACTTCACTTGCAGATTGACGATAAAGGCCACATGCCCTATGCACCTGGAGAACTTCCCAATGGATACACAAACCTGTCCCATCCGCTTCGGCAGCCGTGAGTATAAGTGTTCGTGTCTCTCTGTGAGCCTTCAGGGAAATCACTGGAGGAAGTCCAATATACCTCCGACACCTAGCAACCTGTCAGAGTAAGGCTGAGCGATTCGCACATGACAGTCTATCTTGAGTGTGATATATGAACTTCCCAGTAGCTGGAAACGCATTCACTGTCAACTGAGATTCCGCTCAGAAGTAACCAAGTGATCTTTACAAGGGTTGTTTCCTTTCTATTATCTAACCTCTGGCGTTTTTCCCCATAGACTTAATATTGGGAACCCGTACTCAATGCTCATTGAGATTGTAAAAGAGAAAATAGTCAATGGTGAATTATCTCATAAGCGTTAGCCAATTAGTCAATCATAGGGGTCATTTTGGTTTGGATTCATTTTGGAAATATGCCAATCGTTTTGGTTTGCTATGTAATCTCTCTTGGCTTTGCCTCGTGAGATTTCTCCACAACCCAAACTCATGGCATATTTTCAGTGGCTATGGATCTCTATGTCTATCCTTATTATTATCCACCTATGGTACAGAGTTTCAAACAAGCTCCCTTTTAAAAAGGTACATAGTCTCTGACCTTTTCACATGTGAATGCCTTCCTTGAGACTCAAGCACCCATGTCCAGGGTATATATAGTCCTTGCTGCAGATCTGTACTGTCATTATCAGCGAGAGGTACGTCAGTCTCATCAAAATGCCTAAACAAATTGTCAACAGGTTTAAAATCCAAGTAATTTGTGATTATGTACCTCGAGAGGGGAAATTGACTACGATGATTTTCCCTTCTCCGCCTTAGTCTCGGGGTATTGAGACCTGGGGGTGTCACACGAGGAGACTATGTACCGGCAAATAATCTCAGGAAAATCTTCACCGGCAAAGCCTGCTGGAGGTAAATTAGTCTCTCCGTGTGAATCCCACTTGAGCGTAGTGTGTGGAATTCGACGTTGTGATTCGTATTGATAATCCAGTCACGTGTACAGATATATACAGACATATGTGTGTCGTTTTCCAAGTCGTGGTTTCTCATATATAAATCGATCCAAAACGTATACTTTCCTTGTCAAAAACAATCTCATAAAGTTAAGAGAAAGGATGCCTTGAGGCATCATTCGGCCTGGGTCGGTTAATGCCTCAAGGCATCATTCGGCGTGGGCTGGTTGATGCCAGGAGCCATCATTCGTCTTTAAAGGGTTAACTGGTTTCAGATATTTGTTATAATATTATCCCTGGAATGGACTTTATACAATATCCCCGCATTCGCTTGGATATTACTACGCTCTAACTCCTCCGAGAAAACCCCCACTATTATATGAATCCAATTAATATTGAGTTTACATTCGGCAAGTGGTGATTGTCAATATGCTAATGTTACTCAGAGACCACATTTGTTGTAATATTATCCCTGGAGTGGACTCCACAATATCCTCGCATTCGCTTGATTATTACTACGCGCTAACTCCTCCGAGAAAACCCCCACTAGTATATGAATCCAATTAATTATCTTGAAGACGTGTGTTATCTGGTATGTGACTAGACTCTTCCCGCGTCCGTGTTCGGAAAAAAAAAAAAATCTAAAAATAAACGGTCTCAACACACACCCATGGGGAAGGGGAGTTCGACACTTTGAAGAAAGATTTTTTTCGCTCATGAATCCAATTAATATTGAGTTTACATTCGGCAAGAGATGATTGTCAATACGATCCAATGTTACTCAGAGACCACAGAAGTCCCTGTTACTTCCCAGTATCTTTCCCAAACTCTGTGTATTGTGCTTCCATTAGTCCCCTCCAATATTGCCAGGAATTTATCACCACATTCATCCGCAGCGAGGTGCCCCGTAATCTCACCTCTATAGAGTGGCCGTGCGGAGTGCGTTTATCTCCTACAGGCACCGCCTCTCTTTCCCAGGCAATATTCCTCCACATTGATCCAGTGAAAACTACCTTCAAGCAAGGACCCTGTCAGAGACTGGTGTACACAATGGGCATTTATTACAGGGAGACTGTAAATAGCATTGGTTGTTCCAGGAGTGTGTCCTGATATATACCCAGGCGCCATGAGCACCTCAGACCTGCTCCTCTATCTGCTCCGCTCATCTGATCAGGCGAGCAATTCCCCCGATCCTCAGCTGAGCAACTCGCCACCGTTTCCGCCTATCGACTGGCATAACCTGCGACTTAATGTGAGTTGTTGTGATCCCTCCAGCCAGGGGTGGACAGCGCCAGGCGCCCACGCCGCTCCGCTCGGCGCCACTCGGGAGCTGCTCGGAGCTGCTCGGAGCTGCTCAGATGAACAATTAATCGGATGTGGCATTTTTACGACAGGCTCCGCTGAACGGTCGCTGGATATTTATGGGGGTCCGGGCTCTTGGATATCTTGCTTATCGGAGCAGCGCTGTATTGGACAGTGACAGTTTTTAGTGTTTTTATTTTTTGCTGAGGGACGGTTATGGTCGGGTGAGATGTTACTGTGTGTACAGTAGTAAAACCCAGCAGCCTACTTCTCAAATCCCAGCCATTCATCCTCAGACTCATCTCCACTCCAACAAACAGAAGCTAGCCCTCAGTGAAGGGAACTGGACTCGATATAGCAGCAGTCAGCACAGAGCAGATCCAGACAGCATTGAGAACCAGTGTCTGCACTTAATAGACAGTGTAGACTCCACGTGACACCACTATAGGGCACAGAGCCATTGTTAGTTCACAAAGCAGTCACTAGGTGGTCGGAGAAACCTGTATTCTGGCTCTTTGTTCTTACGAAATTCAAATGCCTTTCAATGTTTTACCATGGTTCCCTTGACTCTCTACACCCATCCCAGAACAGCATGACATAATAATTAAACCCAAGACATGATATTTTCCATATGGAACACTTTATATAAATATGTGAGCAAGGCTAAAGTTGTGACATTTCCCAATTATCACTCACTTCTTTTCCACCTCCTTTAGTGAAGAACACCTACTTTTTCACCTCCATTAGTGAAGAACACCTACTCGGGGGGCGTCATGGCGGCCCCCATGGATCATAGGCTATATGCCGTATAGGGCACAGAGCGGTTGCTAGTTCCACCGCCATCCACCAGGATATTGTAAGATAGCTCCACTGTAGTTGGTGAACAACTTCCGTTATTAGTTGTTGTAATCCATTGATAATCATTTGGCAAGCCGAAAAATGAATCCATTGATAACTCTTCCTGCAGACTGCAGGGGACCGTTGCTCCTAGAAATTTGGGAAAAGTGTTGCTCCAGTAACATCGGATCGTGGCGTGGGGTATCATTATTTTCATGTTGTATTGCACCATATTACAACATCAGATTTTCAGTGACATATGTGACTGGTACATTAGATTTTCATATGAATATAGATGGCCACATAGTTATGATGCGATCTACAAAGAATCTGAAGCAACAGTTTCAACCTCGGGTCGCTTTACTGCGATCCACAAAACAGGGATCAACTCCCATCTAGTGGGTCTTTTCCTTGTATCGTGGGCAAGATGGCGGCCTCCTTAATACCATAGCTATGTCCTCTATAATATATAGAGCGTACTTGTAGTAAGGAAGAAGTGTCTTCATACTATCGTAAAACTGGATGAGTTTTAATGTTGGCCACCGTATGCCACAACTGGAGTTTGGCATAGTGATTTCATGAGGCGAAGCCGAGTGAAGTCCGGAGCCAAAACTTCAGGAGTGGAATGCGGTGGCCACAATTAAAACGAATCAGGTTTTGATTTTATCCTACCCTGTCTTCTCGATTTTGGAATATTATATTATAACAATTCTGTATCCCACTAGTGGCATATAAAACTCTGTATGCCAGTCAGCGTGGCATATGGAAACTCAATGTTAAGCCTTTGGGATTTTATATTAGGGGTAGGATAAAATTTATTACTTCCTTGGAATTAGTTTTACAACTGGCATTAATGCATTATTATGCACTTGCCACAGGATACAGCCTGTTTACACTGGATCTCAGAACCGCTAAGACCTCTCTTTACCCAGTGAAATACGATGGAACAATCTGACGAAGCGGAGAAAAGGGTCCGTTCAAGGAGAACATAAAACCCATGATATAATGACCCTAAAAGTCTCAATTTATTACAACTTACATCAGAACGTGGGCAGAACTGTCAGGATATCTGCAGCTTTTTCTTTGCGTCGAGATAGAAGAATCTCTTTTTTCACCAATATAACACTCTGAGGAGCAAACGAAACTTCAACAGATTACTTGAGACGTATCTGACCAGCGTATTGGTCGACAGGCTCATACATTCTGCTAATCGCAGAATTCCCAAATTGGCGTCCTCGTTATCTGACTTAAATGCTGATTGAATCACATTCAAGGCACTGATGTCTGAAGCGTAAGTGAAATTCATAGACTCATGCCTTTGTGGTTATCTGAAGTCCAGTGTACGGCCCCACGTCCAACTACTACCATGAAGATTGAAGACCTGCCAACGCACAACGTTGCGCAATGTCAAATATCTTTGTGCATCAGTATTGTAGTGCATAGTCTCCCCTTGGCGGCATTGGCGTGCATCGTCATGGGGTTTGCCAGTAAAGAAAAAGGGTGATTACAGTCCTGATACAAATTGTTCAAAAGTTTCTCATGCGCTAACAAATGTTTCGTCCTTACAGCACTAACCACAAGCACTGTCCCCAGGGACCTGTTTCAGTAGTCTCGTGACATTAGGCCTAAACAGACATCAACAGCGGCACCAACAGTGCAAGCAACAGCGGAAAAAGACTAGCAAATATCAGAAAATCGAAGTGGCCAATCTTCTTCATATTTGGAACAATTATAGATTATATGTATCCCCTACTCATGTTAAAGTGTCATTGCTTAATTCCTAGGGGATTTGAGTGAAGCTCTGTGTGTCATCGATTGCAACTTTGTCATCTGTCCGCATGGTGTCACAGACGCCATCTAGACATGTCACAAAACTAGTGAAACAGGTCCCCGGTGCTTACACCTGGGACCTGTTTCACTAGTTTTGTGACATGTCTAGATGGCGTCTAGATGGTGTGTCCAGCTTCGTAAGAACTAGACATTAGCCTTCGTTTTGTCCGTTCTTGCTGGCACTGTTGGTGCCGCTTTTCATGTCTGTTTAACACTTTTGTCACAAAACTATGAAACAGGGACCTGTTTTACTAGTTTCGTGACATGTCTAGATGGCGTCTGTGACACCATACAGACAGATTGGGGTTGACTAGTTTCGTGAAAACACAAGTAGCTGCCCTTAGGACCTCAAACATGGTGTGTCTGGTTTCATAAGAATTAGACATTAGACTTCGTTTTGTCCGTTCTTACTTGCACTGTTGGTGCCGCTTTTCATGTCTGTCTAACACTTTTGTCATGAAACTAGTGAAACAGGTCCCAGGTCCATGATGTGTAGATTTGTCTAATTCTTATGTCTTTCTTTACGTAAGGGCAGCTACTTGTGTTGTCACGAAACTAGACAATCCCAATGTCTGTATGGTGTCACAGACATGTCACGAAATTAGTGAAACAGGTCTCAGACGACTAAATATGTGGCAACTGCAGATCATCAAGCCAATAGACATTAGGTGGTGGCAATGTCCACTGCAAAAGTCAATGACCACAGAATGTACTTGAGCGTTTAGACTGATGACTAAATTTTCACAGAATTGCCGCCTGTCTAGACAACTAATTCAAGCTGGCTAGAAATAGTTATGGGTGTCAGAGCATGTCCAGTAGTTGTGAGGTGGTGCTATATTCCATAACCTGACATGATCAGACGATCCGCAGTAGCCAGACACTTGGCGTTTAGACTAGATGATTTCTATCATTTTACTGCTGAAAGTGGTCAGGAGGTGCACAATCCCAGAATTGCCGGCCAGAATTGTTTAGTGTATTTGTGGGTTACATCACTAACCAGCACTATCTGACACACAGAGTTCAATATGGCACTTCATCTCACCCCTGGTATTTTTGTCCCATAGGCTTAAAATTGGGAACTTGTTCTACATGTCCCTACGAGTATTCGAGCCCGTTCTTTATGGTCGATATCCTGTGTGTCATCCGTTCTCTTAGTTTGTACATGGATGAGATAAATACAGAAAGCTACTCATTTTGGTAAAAGCTGTTGTTCTGTAATTCATTTGAACGCTTCGTTATATTCACCCGGCTTTCACTTCGTTTATATCACTCCGCATCAAACTCGTGGAGAATGACGACTTGGACCAAAATGTGTTGGTTTCTCCTTTAAATACACACCGTTGACACCAACACTCGAACATGATTTATCGCCATAGAGGGCCAAGACACAGCTCTTGTATCGTGGGCGTTTCTTAGTACATTGTAGGGTGTTTTGTAGAAATATTTTCAACTGCTACGTTTAAAGCTGACTTTCCGACGAGATATCAGGCTTCCATAGGGAGGTGCATCAAAAGGCCTACCATAGTGCATCGAAGCTCAGTGGACGACAGTTCAGTTCCAAAGTACTATTTGTAAGTAGGTCTTCTAGTTTGGGTGCTTTAGTATTGATACAATTAATGATGGCGGATGGAAGAAGTCAATCATACCACCAAGCCCGAATCTCGTAAGACTGGCTGATATATGATGGGGGGTTCTGCCGAATGAGTTCTCTCTATTAGTCCAAGAAACCACATAGGTAAGTACATGATGACCATCATCTATGTGATAGTATTAGCAGAATGATTACAAGCTACTGTACAAATAATGATATCTCCCAATCTACTGTATGAAAAATAGTATCTACTAATCACAGAAAACCTTCACTATTGAACGCCATCAACAGTTAAATAACCTCATATAGGCAATGAGGCTCAGCGTGTGACTAGAATCACTACTGGATGAAGTGACTGTTGGGAGACCCTAACACCAGGAAAATGATTCCTGCTCGTTAGAGGAATATCCTACACTTCACAGTGGCGCCACCTGGTGATTTTGAGATAATATCAATCATTAGTCAATACTATTTTGGGGGGATTTATTCCAAATTTCTAAATGAGCAAATTTTTTTTTTTTTTACAGTTTATCCAATCTTAAAAGGTAAAATAGGCCAATTTATATTTGCTTGATTTACATGTATTGAAAAATGTGGTTTCCTCAATTCTTGCAAAAGAAGGACGGTGACATATGATTTTTTTAAAACTTAAATAAGTGGTACTATGCATGTACTATATTCTGTGAAAGTTTGAGGAAAATGAGAAGGGTTTCGCTATGTGAAAACCAACTTTTTAGAATTTCTATATATTCTGCTATAACATGATCATAATATTGATCTCTAAATCAAAAACTAGCATGGTGACCCCCAAATCAAATATATATATGTGCTCTTCAATAGAGATCATCATATTCACTTTTCTGGAAAATGACATGGGTTTTAATTTTCAGGTTAAATTGTCCAATATGCCTTAAAAGAACAAACTCTATGAGACTGACTTTTGAATGCCTGTACATCAGGTATCATTCACTTCGTTCACTTCGTTCCTGCTGCAGTATGCTACTAATAAAGAAATTGATGAGTGTTTGGTCTGGGTCCCCATTCTCCATCTAGTTTGGAGCGTGCAGTAATATGAACGAGGCGTTAGCCAAATAAATGTTTCGAACCCCACCAAACTAGATGGTGAATGGGGACTCACACCAAACACTTAGGCATTAGTTTTTGCTAAAAAAAAAAAAAAAAAGGCAGCATCCTACGAATAGATCACTTATGGTAGAAAATACAGTTTTCCAAAAGAGGTATTATTATATTAACGATGCGAGATAAAGAACAAACCTGTGTAATATATTGTTGTACCAAGTTATCAAGGAAATAAACAAAAGTGGAGTCAAATAACCCCCCCCCCCCAAAAAAAAAAAAAATAAATAAATAAATAAAAATATTAATAATAATATTTAATAATAATAATACTTAATGAATAAAAACAACTTGAGAAAACATCACGCCCTAAGTCTGCAAAGAATACCAATACATGCACGTGCCCCGAGGGATTGCCGGAGTCGAATAATGTAACAGCATATCCGTCGATATAGAGGCGATTAAAGATTGAGGATGTAATAACAGCCTCCTGTGACCCGTCAACGACGTGAGCACGCCTTCATGTCTAAACCCTAAGCCTGGCTGATTCTCGTGGCTCTGAGCTGCTCTGAGCTGCTCTGAGCTGCTCCTCGGAGTGCCCCGCCGCGTGTGAGCAGCTCGCCGCCCGGCCCCTCACGCCCCGTCTCCCGGTGTACGCTCACCCTGAGCCGCCCAGGCCTGACCCGCGCTCCCCGTGGCCACTTAAAGGGTTTTGTGAATTGCTCGCGAGCTGCTCAGCGCTGAGGGTGCGGGCTGGGCGGGCCGGGCGGGCCGGGCGCCGCACGCGGCTGTCACCGCAGGGTGGTGGTGGTATCGGATCAGGGAGCAGGGATCAGTAGAGGCGATAAGAGCCGGGCGACCTGCCGCCGCCTGTCTCTATAGGCCAGGAAGGCGTATTACGGAATATGGTGGGATCCGGATTCAAATTGTGCTTCCGTAAAAGAATCTTATAGATTGTGTTGTGCTGCATGTCTAGTTAGTTTAATTCAACATTTGTTTTTGAATAATAACTGAAGGAAATCACAATTTAGAAATATATTGCATTATTTCCAAGCAAGCCATAATTCTCCATTTTCTATCTACCATGACAATGCTTTAACATATGGCAGATATCACAAAAATTGGCTTTTTGCTACTTTTCTTTTCTGAAAAAAGTCTATGAGTGCAACAAAGGTTAAGGTATCAAAATGACTGTAAACGAAATCTCTACTTGATTGAACTGGGTTTCGATTTTGATGATTTCAGATGAAATTCTATGGAATTTTCACTCATATCAGAAGTCAAACATTCTGCCTACCTTTTAACATGATTTCTGAGAAAATTCATGAAAACGAAAATCTCAAATAAATCAAGATATATGACAATAACGCCCATAATTTCTTGTTTAATATGGTACCTTTTGGAAATCTGCATATTTCTTCCGGCCTCAGTTATGAGGATTTTTGTATAGAATGTCCAGTCCCCAATATGGTTTCGCGGCCTATGCGCTGAGCTGCTCAATGGGGTTGATCACCGCTGTGTAAAAACACCTCCAGCTCTAACATGATGTGCTGCGTGTCTTTTAGTCTTTTTTAATCTGTTTATTTATCCTGACAATACAACAGTCGCATATCGACAAGTTTCCTTGTACAGCCAGCAATTTGGTTACATCACTAGTTACCATAGCCTTTATTTGCTGTAATACAGCTTAACCTATATACAGAAAAATAAAGCTTGCATTGATCTCAAATGGTTTTTCATCACAGACCCTTCCAGAGCTTATAGCCAAACACAGGTACCCTTACAAACCGTCATCAGTTAAAGTCACGGAATACAGTTCTTGAGTATCACCTTATGGGCATTTTTGAAGGAGCTTTGTGATTCAATATTCCTCATTTGCGCATGCAGATAATTCCATAATAAGGCACCAAAGTACATCAAGTTTCTCTTATGACATTCAACTCTTGGTAATAGAGTCTTGAACTCTAGTGCCTGATGCAATCCCGTGGCTCTTTTAGTCTTTTGGAACAATTCATCATATTTTAATAAACTTTACATATACGTAAGAACATGATGTGTTCTCCTATCATTTAACAGAGGCATCTGAACACTTCTGTGAATCATCGCTAGACTGGTACGTGGATGCACCTTCAGGGAAATCTTCAAACCTTGATTCTGAAGAGTTAAGAGTCTTACTAGCCCTTGTCTATTTGAATTTGCAAACAAAACATCGCCATAATCTTCATACGGCAGCACCATTGACTTAGAAATTTGAATTATAGAACTCTCTGTCACATACCTTCTAATTGTATGCATAATAAAATCTTATATGATACAGTTTAAATTATTTAATTGACATGTATCTTAAAATCTAAATTCCGATCCAAAATAACTCCCAGATACCTACAGGATGGTACAATCTGGCGTGTATAGCATTTATCCTAACTTGTCTCTACGCCACTAGAATAATAATTAGCTATTTTAGTTCCATGCAATAAATAGCAATTTACTGCATGTTCGCCCGATACAGTGACCCGATGTTAAGCCTATGGTGCTTTTGGTATTAAGGGTGTATATATGACCCAGGTGGACGAGCAGTACTGGGCAGTACAAAGCAGTACTGAGCATTATTATATACCTATGCGCAAACTCACTATGAATACGGACTGCTGCTATGGGTGTAGTATGTTTATCATATGGGCAAGGTACTCCATAATTTCTTGTACAGGTCGCCTTTGGATCGGCCGTACGGAGTGCTTTCAACGTGAAATAGCGCAATCTGATTGGACGAGAGCCTGTCAGAAAATGGTCAGCTACAAACTTGAAAATGGCGGAAGAAGGATATCGCTTCGATTACGGCAATATTTAGTACCCAGTTATCGTGAATGACGGCATGTAGGACATTGAAATACAGAATTTAAACATGAATTATGGAATTACTCCGAAATACAAAAGGAATAGCCATAAAACGCATTATAACTGATCTTATGGACACTTAGACTCCGTGCCTTTACTACTGTGGTGGTCGCCGCCTGTCTAGCAGGTTGGATGACCCCAATCCGGAACGCTAGTTCCAGGCAGGATCCCACCCTACGCACTCAACGTAGGTTGGTTCGGCTTTCGGCTAGTTTGCACAGACCTAATCAAAGCAGTACGTAGCAGTACGGAGCAGTACAAAGCAGTACTGAGCAGTACGGAGCAGTATGCAGCAGTATGAAGCAGTACGGAGCAGTACGGAGCAGTACGGAGCAGTACGGAGCATTATCCTACCCCTAATATAAAATCCCATAGGCTTAGTATTGACTTTCCGTATGCACCCGTATGTCGCATACAGATAAAAAATCGATCCTAGGAGTGTACAAAAAATGGACCAATCAGAGATCAGCAGCTGAAAGTAGTTCCAAGCGCCTTCAGAGCAGCAAGGAGAGCTATATGGAGGACTTCAGAAAGTTTTTATCATGTTTTTTGTTATTATCCTCACATAAATATATCGTTCACAGGGGGTAGGATAAAATCAAAGCCTTATTTGTTTTAATTTGGGCTCCCGTATGCAACGACTGGAGCCAAAACTCCAGGAGTAGCTCATCCGGTTTTACAATAGTACTGAGCAGTATGAAGCAGTACTGAGCAGACAGCGTAGTATGGAGCAGTACGGACCAGTACTTATATAGAACTGCATCGAGATTCTTATAAATAGACAATACTCCACAAGTTTGGATGGGCCGCAATCGTCATCGAGGCAAAGCCGAGTGTCGATTTCGGCCCATACAAACGAGTGGAGTTGTGTCTATTTATGATTCGAGTGCGGTTCTGGATTTATCTCACCCCTTTTTATCAAATTAAATATCATCAAACTATCACAATAATTAGAAAAGACTTAGCAAATCCACTACGCCACGATTGGGCGTAGTGTTGTCACTTTACGGGGGTGATCGTTGAGTATTTTTTTCTAATGTTATTCCTATGGCTAAACTTGTACCAGGGGTGAGATAAAAAGTAGTACTGAGCAGTACAGAGCAGTATGCAGCAGTACGAAGCAGTACTGAGCAGACAGTGTAGTATGGAGCAGTACGGACCAGTAAGGAGCAGTACAAAGTAGTACTGAGCAGTACAAAGCAGTATGCAGCAGTACGAAGCAGTACTGAGCAGACAGAGCAGTACGGAGCAGTACTGAGCAGTACGAAGCAGTACTGAGCAGTACTGAGCGGTACTGAGCAGTACGGAGCAGTACGGTGCAGTACTGAGCAGTACTGAGCGGTACTGAGCAGTACTGAGCAGTACATAGCAGTATGCAGCAGTACGGAGCAGTACGGAGCAGTACGGAGCAGTACGGAGCAGTACGGAGCAGTTCGGAGCAGTTCAGTGCAGTTCGGAGCAGTACAGAGCAGTACGGAGCAGTACTGAGCAGTACTGAGCAGTACGGAGCAGTACTGAGCAGTACAGAGCAGTACGGAGCAGTACGGAGCAGTACGGAGCAGTACTGAGCAGTACTGAGCAGATAGAGCTAATAGAGCAGTACGGAGCAGTACGGAGCAGTACGGAACAGTTCGGAGCAGTACGGAGCAGTTCGGAGCAGTTCGGAGCAGTTCGGAGCAGTTCGGAGCAGTACGGAGCAGTACTGAGCAGTACAGAGCAGCTCGCCCCGGTCGGACTGCTCCGTATGGGACATGTTGCATTCTTCACGTCACGCATCCCTCGTGTTATAACGCACGGTCCCCACACACCCCGGCATCCTCCCCTACCCCACCCTCCCCTGTACCCCACTCCCGTGTTGTTTCTCCAGGCCGTGTTATTCACGGCGCCTATCTCTCTCCCCGCCCCACCACGCCCCTCCCCGCGCGCATGCGCTCTTGTCACGTGGTTGTTTTTGTTGGCGAGCGGAACCGGAAGTACCGCGTGCTTCCGATAGGCGGCGTGTTGGCGCGAGTCGCGGTGTTTTGTTTTCTATATATTTGTTTTGTTTTGTTTTTAGGTTTTTTTTTGGGCGGCGTAGTGTTGCTTCTGTGGCGATCCGCCGCTCGTCCACCGCCTCCATGCGCCTCTGTTTGTTTTACCCCCGTCTCCCGTCATACCCTATACCGACACCCTCTTACGCCCTCTTAAGTTCCTCGTCTTCTCCGCATTCTTCCGTTATCCCTCGGCGTGTCGACTGCTACTCGTTTTATTGTGGTTCTTTAGCACTCCATTTTTTCTCTTTTCATTCACGCACAAAAGACAGCAAGATAAAGCGAACTTCTGCGGTTGCAGGTGCCGTTAAGACGCGGAACCTTGTAATGGTCCATGCAGCCTCTTCCATTCTCTCCCTACACATGACATTTTGTAATGGTCCTTGTACCCTTCTCTGTCTCCGACGCTCCTGCTATGCAGAGCGTTTTGTGATGGACCATGCAGCCTTGTCTCCATCTTTTGGAGTATTTTGTATTGGTATTTTGTACAGGGGTATCCTGTTCTACATCCGCATATGGTATTCTGTGATGGCCCATGCACCCTCTTCTCCCTCCCGTCGCTCCCAGACCACAACGTCCCCCCCCGTCCCTCCCGTCCCTCCCGTCCCTCCCCCCCTGTTCCTCCCATTCCTCCCATTCCTCCCATTCCTCCCGTCCCCCTGTCCCTCACCCCAGTCCCTCCCGTCCCTCCCGGTCTCTCCCGTCCCTCCCGTCCCTCCCGGTCTCTCCCGTCTCTCCCGTCCCTCCCCCCCGTTCCTCCCATTCCTCCCGTCCCTCCCGTCCCTCCCGTCCCTCCCCCCCCCGTTCCTCCCATTCCTCCCGTTCCTCCCATCCCCCTGTCCCTCTGATCCCTCTTGTCCCTCCCGCCCCTCTCCCCCCTCTCGTCCATCCTGTCTACTGCCGCTACACATGGCTCATGTCCCTCCTGTCCCTCCCCGTCCCTCCCCGTCCCTCCCCGTCCCTTCCCGTCCCTCCCCGTCCCTCCCCGTCCCTCCCCGTCCCTCCCCGTCCCTTCCCCATCCTTCCCCATCCTCTCGTCCCTCCCGTCCCTCCCGTCCCTCCCGTCCCTCCCGTCCCTCCCGTCCCTCCCGTCCCTCCCGTCCCTCCCGTCCCTCCCGTCCCTCCCGTCCCTCCCGTCCCTCCCGTCCCTCCCGTCCCTCCCGTCCCTCCCGTCCCTCCCGTCCCTCCCGTCCCTCCCGTCCCTCCCCGTCCCTTCCCCGTCCCTCCCCGTCCCTTCCCCGTCCCTCCCCGTCCCTCCCCGTCCCTCCCGTCCCTCCCGTCCCTCCCCGTCCCTCCCCGTCCCTCCCCGCCCCTCCCCGTCCCTCCCCGTCCCCCCCGTCCCCCCCGTCCCTCCCCGTCCCTCCCCGCCCCTCCCCGTCCCTCCCCGTCCCTCCCCGTCCCTCCCCGTCCCTCCCCGTCCCTCCCCGTCCCTCCCCGTCCCTCCCCGTCCCTCCCCGTCCCTCCCCGTCCCTCCCCGTCCCTCCCGTCCCTCCCCGTCCCTCCCGTCCCTCCCCGTCCCTCCCCGTCCCTCCCCGTCCCTCCCCGTCCCTCCCCGCCCCTCCCCGTCCCTCCCCGTCCCTCCCCGTCCCTCCCCGTCCCTCCCCGTCCCTCCCCGTCCCTCCCCGTCCCTCCCCGTCCCTCCCCGTCCCTCCCCGTCCCTCCCCGCCCCTCCCCGCCCCTCCCCGTCCCTCCCCGTCCCTCCCAGTCCCTCCCAGTCCCTCCCCGCCCCTCCTGTCTTCCCGCTACACATGGCCCGTTGCTGATAGGTCAGCGGGCTGGTGGCACGGTTCGCCCCCAGGGGCTGCACACCATCTTAGACTGATGGAATGTGTCTGCTGCACGCACCTGTGACTCCTCACACCGGCTGAGACTTCAGTCGCTGCTCAATGGACACCACGGCACCTGCTTTTACAAAATGTACACTTTACCTTTCTAATATTACATCAACACAGACCACTGGCGGCTTAGCTCTTTTGCTAAAGGCCCTTTTTCCATTGGCTGACATTAACAGTGTAGATTTTCTCCTAATAGCTTATTTACATTTTGGGTCAGCAGCTGTTTATCGGTGATGGACAATGGAAATAGGCTGTTGCGGGAACTAAAAAAAACTACATCGTTTTCGTCGGCCAATGGAAACGGGCCTTAAAAGAGGCACACGTTGAATGCAGACAAACCACACTGAAGTCAGATACCTGTTCCTGGAATTACTTTCTCCCCATTACATCTGAAGCTAGATTCCCCTCTCTGAGTACGAAGCTGCACTTGATAATGTTACAAATGAGAGCTCGCTTATATATCTTGTTTCTATTCAGTTTATTGTATCTCTCGTAAAGGACATTTTCTTATACATAAATGGTGCCCAGATATACAAAATTCTAAAGTTAGGATCACAATAAAAATAATAATGAAATAGTTTAAGACCAGCTCATAATTGCATACTGTGAAAGGCTGAAGACCATGATGTAATTTTTGGAAGTTGGACTAATAGAGCTAATTCATAAAGGAGAATTGCTGAACCAGAAATAAGTCAGTTCACACGTAGAGACTCATGTACCTGAGACATGAAGTGGCCAACAATATTTCTCCCCTGCCTTATGCAATATGGCACTATCTACCGACTAATGCACACACCAACGAAATCAAAGCCAATCGAGTTTGAGACAAATCGTGTTGAGATTAGGTACTGGAATACAAGCTCCTCGTGTGAGTGACAGGGTTCCTTTTTGCCGAGAAAACTTTTTTCTCTTGCAATTGTCGGTGACAGACACAACTAACAAGGAACAGAATCTCATGAGATTTTCACTACAAGTGGAATTCACACAGTGGGATTCAGGTACCTCACAGGGTTCAAAATATCATGAGATTTTGTCCCTTTTTAGGGGTAGATATCGCCAACAGTTGCAGGGTAAAAAGATGTCTCAGGTGAATGGAGCCCTTCAATTTAGACGAAGAAATTGTGTTCGAGTACAGAATCTCAGCAGGTTTTGTCTCAGACAGACACCCTGTGAGTTATTTGAATCCCATCGTGTGAATTCCACTTTAAACAGGTTTAAAAATTAGAGGAGCATTTGGGTGAGACAAATGTATTTCATACATTCTCCCCCAATCTGTGAGTCTCAGTGGTCTCAAATAACACCTATTCACATGGAGAAGTGCCCTGGCCCTGAGTCGGCGACCCTGTGTAGGGGTGTAGAGGTGAGACTATGTACCTGTTAAAGCCGGATGCTCATCTACCGATTTAGGGTTGAACGATTAGTTCCCAAATCGTATAGGAATCGGTCACCTTGTCGATGGCAAATTATGTAACCCCTCGCTCGACCCTCGGCACTCGAGGAGAGGGGGTCTTGGGTATTAGTCCTAAGGACTATATAACATATATAAGCACACTGATAAAATCGGTGTATGGTCCACTAATCACTGGGGTAGGGCAAAAACCACAACTTGTCGGCGACAAAAGGACGTCTGAACGAGGTGGTTCACTAATCGCTTGGTAGCCTTGCCTAGCTGTCCTACATCTACTGACTCTATAAGGATGATTTGGATGAGACAAATTACCCTCTGTTTGTCGCCAACAAACGTACATAAATGCTCCGAAATCGGTAGATGAGCATCGGCCTTTAGTCTTCCCATGTGAATTTAATCCGCCGTGTTACCCTGAGACTGTAGAATATCGTAATCTGTGTACCCAGCTGGAAATAGTAGCCGACTGGTGCAAAGGTGTGAAGTAGACCAGTCCTGGTCCATTTGTCCCCTCGTGTGAATCCCACTTTAAAGTATGATGTTATGAAAGCAGAACCTATTTGTTGAGTGGTGGCGTTGTGTGTTGGTCTCTTTTTACCATCAGTAACGCGCGAGACGACCCATAACGATAAGGCTGTCCCAATTCTATCAAAATGCATGAGCACAAATTGAGAAGGATAGGAAACCCAAACTTTTTTCCCTACTCATTTGATTTCATAACTACACTTGATTACGTGCAGCAATTGCTTCAGAATAATTCCATAACCTTTATTGAACAAACCCCTCTCTCTTTCTATCACATTATTTCCTCTTTAGGAAAACCAATACAATTTGATTATTCATATCCATATTTAGTTTTTTTCTGTTATGCATGTGGTTAGTAGTTTCAACCCTTCAGGGCAGGAGAATGCAACATGGGATTCCTGTGGCCGACGTAGTTGAATCCTTCGAGACATTCATGTGGCCATGGCAGTACAATGCTGGTGTTTTTGTTCCCTTGCAATTTCTTTTAACATTATTCTGGAACTACAAAATTTGTATAGACATGCTTGGCTGAGTATGGTGAATTTCTTCGTTCCAATGAGGTTTTTTACGTCTCCGTGCCCCCAAAACAACGCATCAATCGACAGATGGGCCAGATCGAGCGCAACAAGATGCTCGACCAATGAAAACGTCGACCGAGGGTCACGTGCATGCCTCGGCCAATCACGAGCGACGTTAGCATGGGTTTGCAAATTGGAGGTGGGAATTGACACCACTCCGCTACCCGGTTCTCTCTATCCGTGGTCGCAAAGCTGTGGGAATAAGGCCCGGCGTCCACCTACTACGATATGGCTCCGATATGGTCTACGATGGACCTCCTGATACAAAAATCAAAATCGTGTCAGGAGATCACCTAATATCGGGGCAGTTGACCACATTTCTGCGATTAGACACCAATAAAATTCCATACAATGCGTGGTGGATTGGCATGTCTATATACGATTTTGCACCTTCCCGATATGTCTCCGATATTTGTTTTTTGTATCGATGCCATATCGGGAGGTCTCAATTTACTTGGCTGAGTGCTGAATGATTTATTAACCCTTTATAGGCGTGGGTCTGTGGCAGACCCATGTTAGTTGGGACGGGTACGAGGGACAGATACAATGCCAAGGGGCGAGCCTATTTTCCTCCGAACCCAAATTTGATTGTTTGATCACGTGATATGACACTTCATCCTTAATTTCATTTATTTTTTTACAATAATGTTAAATATTATATCATAAGTATTTTCTCTGCAAATTGCCTGACTATTGATCTATTATCTTTTGATGAAACAATAATATCATAAATATTGTGAATGATATCTCAAGGCACCAATCGCCTTCTGCTTGGGAATGCATCCAGGCATCAAGCGCCTTGAATTGTGGTTAACTACCATATCTACAAAAAAACTTTTATTATGGTCGGATCCGCTTGGAGTTTCTCCCACACATAGGAACAGAGTGAACAGACTTAGAATAGGAGAAAATCATCGTTGGTTGCATTTATTATTCATCTTTTTTAATAAATTAAACCCGGTTATTATCATATTAAAGTGTATAACAGTAGGGACTATTTCCTTGCTCTATAGCACGAAGGAACAATTTTCCCCGTATACCATGGTTTTGAGGCCGTATACCACAGGTTTGGATCCGTAAACCACAGTTATGATATCTGACAGGTTCATTATGATGAGTAGTGGTTTACTGAGTCCTCATACATTTTCAATTGAAGCTTTGTATACGATGGATAATAAAGAATACGCACAATGAATGATGTCCGGCTGTTAAATGATAAATAACATGGTGCCTTGCCTCTCCAGCATCGATGCTATATACGGTGATTAGACCATGTGTTAAGATGTACGTCTAAGAGGACTAGAGGGTAGAACCAATATGGGCTCAATGGTACATCGGGGAAATCAGCAGTGATTGAGACTTCGCCTATTAATACATTGACCTCTCCCACTCCCCGTTACGACATTCCCGCTAATGAGAGCGAGTTCAACGACCTACAGCCCCCTCACAGCCTCAGCCCCAGCGAAAGGTCAGCCTATTAATGGGTTTTTACAAAACTTTCATGACTACAACTGTCAACCTATTAATGGGTTTTACAAAACTTTCATGACTACAACTGTCCGTCTCTCCCGACTAACGTCTACGTGATGGTCGATTGTAGTGTTACTATAGCGCGCTTATTCCTGGGGGTAGTTGAAAAATAAATGGTTGCACGTGATGTTGAACGTTAAGATAAATTGAAAGATTTAAAAGGAAACTCATGAGATGAAAATAACCTGGACTGTACTCCACCGAGTTTGACCACGGAGTAATTCGCAAAGGGAAGCTAGGTAAATTACGTCGTGGTCAAACGAATGGAGCATCTCGTTTGAATCGCTATTTAATTCACGCGGCTACGCCTTGTGGATTACTACGCGAATCAAACTCGATGGGATACAATCTCTGACCCTAAACTTTCATAGGGTTCCTCTATAAACTCTTAAAAAAGAAATATATGAAGGTTAGTGCCGAAGAGATGCATAGAACAAAATTGAGTATGGGTCAGACTCTGTTACAGGGACCCTGATAGAAGTAGTGAAATCTAAGATATTACATCACATGATTTATATTGTGCCTCTGTAGTGTCAACGAGTGTCTCCTGGACAATAGCACCTGGGACCTGTTTCAGTAGTTTCGTGACATGTCTAGATGGTGTCTGTGACACCATACGGACAGATCACAAGATTGCAATCGATGTCACGCCGTGTTTCACTCACTTCCCGAAGGAATTAAGCAATGACACTTTAAAATGAGTAGGGGATACATATAACCTATATTCGTTCCAAATATGAAGAAGATTGGCCACTCCGATTTTCTGATATTTGCTAGTCTTTTTCCGCTGTTGCTTGCACTGTTGGTGCCGCTGTTGATGTCTGTCTAGGCCTAATGTCACGAGCCTACTGAAACAGGTCCCTGAGCTCCTTACCATGAGTTAATTATCCATCGTATACAAGGCCCATTGTATAAAACCTTTCAGATAACACAACTGTCGTATACGGATTCAGACCTGTGGTATTCGGCCTCAAAACCATGGTAAAGGGGGGAAATAGTTCCTTTGTGCTACATAGCAAAGAAATAGTCCCTATTGTTATACCCTTTCATATGGCAACCACTGGGTTTGATTTATTTGAAAAGATGGATAATAAATGCAACAAACGATGATTCTGTGGACAGGCGGCTCTGTAAACTACTCGAGGTTGACGTCGTAATACACTCGCTGGCGCTCGTGTATAATTACGCGTCAACCTCTCGTGGTTTAAGGCCGCCTGATCACAAAACCATCGATTATTGTCTATGCACACTACCAGAGTCAAAACAAAATACTTATCACAACATCGAAATGAAGGGACTCCTAAAACGAAGGAAATCTAATCAATGAAGGTGTCCTTCCATGTAGTAGTCACAATTACTACTGCAAAATAATCTGCTGCATTATCCTAATTAACCCTGTTAAGTGGATTCCGACGTAAGTATGACCAGGCAGCAGAACGGCTATAGCCAAACCTGGATTTATCTTTTTTTTAAATTGTCTGAGCGATGGTATTTGTAATAGATATATACATCTTTCGTTCGATGATTCAATACGACTTGTTAGATAGCGGGTAACCAACAACATAAAGAAAACCTGGTGAGGTATTGCAATTTGCAGTTATCTGTTGTAGCCAGATTATGTAAATCAAAGTACCCTAATTCTGTTTGGCATATCATAATCATATGCAGGAAAATAAAAGTTTTCTGTCAAAAAGAAGTTCACATCAATCAGTAAAAGATATATGTCATATGGTCTCAATTACGCTCAATACAGGATTTTCCCTTTCATAAAATCATTGGAATCATTCTAAGTATATCAAATTTTAGATTTCTAAATTACAGGTGACATGGTGGCTGGAGGTGCCAGGAATGCATCTTTTGCTGTTTTAGAAAGATCTGAGCTCAGGATTTACTCACACACGACATTAATCAAGTTGAGCTTGGCACCTCAATTAAAGAGGAAGATTTTCCTGATCGTCATAATACAAAACAATACGACCTGCTTGATATTGATGACGGCTTCCAGGGCCTCAAATATCTGCCATCTTGATGCATTTCCGCAGTAATAGAAACAATTCCCTTCAGTGTCTAGAAAGGTCCCTTTGATCATTCCTAGAATTCCACAAAACACACACACCTTCCGACACCTACATGTGGCTGCAGCATGCACAGCAGCTCTGAAATATGAGGGAAATATGGGCTATTGATAAGAAATACGACATGAATATCGCTTTTCTGCGGGTTGAGTTTGACGGGCAGACTGTGGGCACCTTAACCTACCCCACCTGTGAGCTGCTCCTGGTGCTCTCACAGGAGCAGCTCGTACAGGAGCCTGGGGGCTATTGAATAAATACACAATATTGACTGGTTTCAGATACAAGCGGCCGTATGCTCCGAGGAGCTGATGCGTAGTAATTTCCGAGCGTATGCGAGGATATTGCGGAGAGTCAACTCCGAGGAGTATACAACCGCTTGTATATGAAACCAGTCTGTATTGTTTTTATTATCCACCTTTTCTGGACAAGTGGCATGTCAATATCAGTTCATTTTAGCTATGCACTATTTTTCCATACGCACTATTTTTCCGTATGCGCCACCCGGAGCATACAACATATCCGTATGCACCGGGTATGTCCATACAAACTCCCTTTTCTATGGACACTTTATATTAGGTGGATAATAAAGTTCGTTCGTCTCTGGTGCTGTGTTGGACGGACGTTAACCACAACGATAAACGAAATCCTGGTCGATTTTTTTTATATTCAGTGCTGTATGAGACGATATTTTCTATATGAACATATTTGTATACAACACCTTGTAAGAGGTTTAGAATACACTTATTGTCAAAATATTTTCTGTTCACAGCACATTATTTTATACAACACTATGGCCCTAAAGACAATTCTGGGATACTTCTTTGTCACACGTAGTTTATTCAATGGCCCCCTGGTTCCCACTGAGCGATTTTGGGGCATTCAGAGGGCACCCGTTGGCGACTATCAGCCAAAGCTTCTGGGAATTTGCTGAGGCGCCAAGTGGGAATGCAAAATGACAAAATCGTCAACGACTATTGCCCTACCCCCATTGTTCAGGCTTGGGTGGGCGACTAGATTCCCTCTAAAAAGAGCGATTGACAATTGAACATCCATAAATGGATTAGCGAAGTAATTTCAATTAATCTGATATTGCAATGCTATTCTTTTCTCAGTGAAAGTGGTGAGATAAATCCAGAACCTCACTCAAATCATAAAAAAACAATACTCCACTCGTTTGGATGCACAGTAATCTAACATCACATGATGCTTTTAGGGAGCTAATGGCACATAATGCTTATGGGAGCTAACGGCAAATGATGCTTTTAGGCAGCTTACGGCACATGATGCTTTTCAGGATCTAACGTCACATGATGCTTTTATGGAGCCAACAGCACATGATGCTTATAGGGAGCTAACGGCACATGATGGTTTTAAGGATCTAACGTCACATGATGCTTTTAGGGATCTAACGGCACATGATGTTTATAGGGATCTAACGGCACATGATGTTTATAGGGAGCTAAAGGCACATGATGTTTTTAGGGATCTAACTGCACTTGATGCTTTAGGGGAGCTAAAGGCACATGATGCTTTTAGGGATCTAACGGTACATGATGCTTTTAGGGATCTAACGCTACATGATGCTTTTAGGGATCTAATGGTACATGATGCTTTCCGGGAGCTAACGGCACATGATGCTTTTAGGGAGCTAACGGCACATGATGCTTTTAGGGATCTAACGGCACATGAATCTTTTGTGACATTACAGACGGCTACCGTAACGACGACGTGAAAGGGCTGAGATAAATCCAGAACCTCACTCAAATCATAAAAAAAACTCAACTCCACTCAACTCGTTTGGATGCACAGTAATCTAACATCCCATGATGCTTTTAGGGAGCTAACGCTACATGATGCTTTTAGGGAGCTAACGGTACATGATGCTTTTAGGGAGCTAACGGCACATGATGCTTTCAGGGAGTTAATGGCAAATGATGCTTTTAGGGAGCTAATGGCACATGATGCTTTCAGGGAGTTAATGGCACATGATGCTTCGGGGGAGCTAACGGCACATGATGGTTTAAGGGAGCTAATGGTTCATGATGCTTTTAGGGAACTAACAGTAAATGATGCTTTTAGGGATCTAACTGCACATGATGCTTTTAAGGATCTAACGGTACATGATGCTTTTAGGGATCTAACGGTACATGATGCTTTTAGGGAGCTAAGGGCACATGATGCTTTTAGGGAGCTAACGTCACATGATGCTTTTAGGGAGCTAACGGCACATGATGCTTTTAGGGGGCTGACGGCATATGATGCTTTTAGGGAGCTAATGGCACATGATGCTTATAGGGAACTAATGGCACATGATGCTTTTAGGGATCTAACGGTACATGATGCTTATAGGGAACTAATGGCACATGATGCTTTTAGGGAGCTAACGGCACATGATGCCTTTAGGGAGCTAACGGCACATGATGCCTTTAGGGAGCTAACGGCACATGATGCCTTTAGGGAGCTAACGGCACATGATGCTTTTCGGGAGCTAACGGCACATGATGCCTTTAGGGAGCTAACGGCACATGATGCTTTTCGGGAGCTAACGGCACATGATGCTTTTCGGGAGCTAACGGCACATGATGCTTTTCGGGAGCTAACGGCACATGATGCTTTAGGGAGATAACGGTACATGGATCTTTTGTTACGTTGCAGACGGCTACCGTAACGACGACGTGGAGTACGTGTGGACGCACGGCGCCGCCAAGTCAATCAAGATGGCGTCCGACATGCGCCTCTCACAGTTCGACCTCATCGGCTTCCCCGCCGGAAACGAGACGGCGCACATTACAGGAGGTAAGTTGCTAAGTGTTAAGGCAGGTTTCTATTGGCCAACAAAAATGGTGGAGAGTTTCTGAGTTACCCAGAAAGTCTGTCAGTGGTGCCACCGACTGTGCGTCTGTATCGAAAAATCATAGGATCGATACATTTAAAGTGATGTCCCTCTTTAGATTATTATGCATGTTCTCTCTTCTTAATTGATTTAAAACGGAGAATCACAGGTAAATAACTGCAAAGATCAACGGCCAATTAATTTCTGATGGCAGATAAGTAGAAGACCTTTCTGTCCAGTTTGTGTTTACCCATAAGGTACAATCTGTCAATTAACACTTGCTTTAATTTGTATGTAGAAGACGAACTGAAAAAAAGAGGTTTCTTCTATTCTTTCAAAGACAAGTATGATGACATGAAGTTATTGTTCCTAAACGTGTGGTACTACAGACGTCGTTTATTTGATGCAAGTTTAAAAATAATAACATAGTTTATTCAATGTGAAATCCAACATTTTATCGTTTCTGCATATTAGTTTATAAAATCATTACAATATCAATCTTTAGCTCAGAAGCTAGAACTGCGACCCACTGCGATCTTTGAGTAACATATATGTGTTCTACAATAGTTTGAGATCATCATATCTATAAAGACAGGAAAAAGAAATGGGTTTTGATTTTCAAGTTGAATTGTCTGAATCGCCTCAGGCCATCAAGCAGATCATCTAGGAAATCAGGAAATGCGTCGGGCAACAATTTGAAGGTCAATCCTATGAAAGTTTAGGGTCAAAGCCCATATCCCATCGAGTTTGAATCATGTAGTAATTCTCAAGGCGAAGCCACGCGAATTACCTAGCGATTCCAACGAGATGGGATCGAGCTCTCACTGTAAACCTGAATAGATTTCTGAATTTAGCTCACCCTTCACATTGACTAATGATAATCCCCCATCGGCTACTTTTCCTAAATATCTCATGGGCGTTGGATACCAGTTCCCAATATTAAGTCTATGGATAAGAAATACCAGGGCTGAGATAAATGCAGATATTCAACTAATCATATTTAGGTACAATGTTATCGTATAGAATTGTGAAGTGCGTAATAAGAGGTATTAGACTAGTTTTTCAATACCAAGGAGTGTGATCTTTGATTTCTAAAGATGTGTAGTATTCTACAATTGCTACGTTCTGTGACAGTTTGAGGACAATGGGTTTCATTAAGTAAAATGCAACATTTTTTACAATTCTGCATTTATTCTATTATTATATCATCAACTCTAGATAAAAAATTAGTACAGCGATCCCAAATCTTTTGTGAGATATGTGTTCTATAATACTTTGCGATCATCATATATAAACACCAGGAGAAGTATATATGGGTTTCAATTTACAAGTCGGTATCCTTCTAACACGTTTAAGACCTACTCCTTAATGCGTTTATGAGTTGCTCCCCGACCCTTGCCTATACTGGAGCCAAGGCTTTGAGAATTTTCTGCCTACCACTAAGTTCATGTGACTTAAAATCAATTAAAGGTTATCCTATTTATCTTTGAAGTATACGAACCAACTGATTACCAAAGCCCCTAATAAGAAGAAAGTTCTTTTTAAGACGGTCCAACGCTGAAGTAATTAGAATAATTTATATTGTGTATCGGTGCGTAGACCAAGCTTTCTAAGAAAGATGATGAGATTAAAGTGATCTCAAAAAATGTCTCTGCCTCAGGCAATCCAAACAGGCTAAGCGGTCTCATTGTACAGGAAAAAGAGCGATTGCAGGAAAATGAAATGAGTTCCCGTTTTATCTTAAAAGGATGATATCACAACACGTAATCAAATACAAGGATAAATTGGAGAAAATATTGTAATTTTTTGCAGATTGATACCCTCAGTTTAGTCTGAGGCCATACCTAAAAACAATTCTAAGATACCTTGGAGAAAAATAAACTTTGCCTCATACAAAGAATTCAGACGTTGAGGCTTCATGAATATCAAAATTAATTACAAATTAAGATTTATAGAAAAAGCAGTCATACTTGAAATTTATTGAGATTGATTTTCCTCTAGCTATTACTAGGGGATGAATGTTGAGATATGGTAGGAAATTTCTCTAGGCACATAACGCCTTGCACCACTTCGTTGGCTATTGCCCATTTTTCTATAGACGTGACGATCGTTAATAGTGACCGATTACCGACTATTTTGAGGTCATAGCGTTCCTACCGACTGCAAATGCATCTGTAGAATATTCAGAGGGGTAGCATCGGTCGATGGTGCTCCCTTTGGCACTGCCAACAGATTACTTCTTGTTCCTGATAGAATATTGCAATTCCTTTGTGTAAAAAGCAAAACTTACTGAACCATTTCTGAACCCCTAACTGCATAATCTGCCTAATCAAGCACCACCTGACGACTACTGGCTTGACGATCTACAGATATATTTAGTCGTCTAGTGTAAACGCTGGGTAGGTTTTATTATATCCATCATTGGTGAACTCTTTTACAAGGCTGGTGAGAGACAATCCAACTCATCTCTTTCCGCCATGCCGATGTGCGCTCACAGAATGCTGAATACTATTTTGTATAACACCGGGTAATTACAACTGGTTTAACTATAATTTGTATAAGTCATTGATGTATCATTGTAAATACCATCTGTAAGGTTAAGAATGCTAGCAGGTGATATAGTTAGACGTGCAAGCCAAGAAAAAAAAGTACTGTTATTCAAGCCATAGTACGATTGACTGGGCGGAATTGAAAACAGGCAATTTGCCTTATTTTGTTCAGTATAAATAAACAGATCTAAAAAAAACAAAAAACTCTCACTCTGTAGTCTTCAGACCTTAAATAAGCCATGCCTTGGTATAAGCACGTTTCCATCGGCCGACAAAAACGGCGGAGATTCTTTGAGTTTGTGAGTTTGTCAGTGGTGCACCGACTGTGCGTCGGTATCGGAAAAACGGTGAGGGTAGTAGATTTTGCTCAGTGACCAAGCTTTCACCCGGTGGTGGGTGGTGTCACATTGCATAATATAAGCAGAAAAGGTTGTGGGTAATTTCATGAGCTGGGTCGTTTCCATTGACCGATTTTGGGTCAGCAGTGCCCAAAGTCCGTCGGTAGTTCCTGACTGTAGATTATCCTATATTCACTATTTCCCAGGTCACTTCCTCCTTTCCAACATAAACAAACTCAGCTGTTGGTCCTGCAGCAAACCATGTCTCCCCTTTAGATGTTTAGTTGTAATTGGACCCTATTTCTATTGATAGAATCACGTTGAGCTGCCAACAAAATCATAAGGAACTGAAATATTAATGCTATTAGATCAATTTTAATAGGAATGCTGAGTTGTTTTAATGTTTACTTTTCTTATTCATTCTATCTTTTTCCTGATTTCCATGTTGATTGACTGATTTAATCACAATCTGGAATTGTATTAAACCCCGAATCATCATCAACATCATCAATAATGATAACAATATCATGATAAAACAACAAAAAATAAAATGGTTACAAAAACAATAACACCAAGCCACGGTTCTGGGCCCTGGATTTATTTTTTTAAATCGTTCATTCATCCTGGATAAGATAAGGCAAGGTCTGCCCGTATTACAATTTGTAACCAGCATCGAAGTACAGTATGACCCCGCGTAAGCGGACATCCTTTGTTCCAGGCCCAACCTTTTACACAGGGTTAAAATGAACATCTAATAGAGTGAACCGTAACAAGGGTGCGTTAGGCGGGGTTCTACTGTACTTTCGTTCTACTAGTAAATATGACGTTTCCTAACTAGCTAGGCTATCAATAAAAAACATAATTTATATCAAAATTGACAGTGATCACTTCACTTTGTAATCTTCTGAGTGAAATAAGTCTATGTGAAAAATATACGTTTATAATTCTACATCGGCTTGTAACGAGGTGGCAATCAAACTTGATTATCATGTATACGCAGTCAGGTTGTAGCTATTCTATTCTTATCCATACAACAACAAAAATAAGGAGCAGGGCCAAAGAATACCACGGTATAAATGTAAGAGGAATGCAATATGTGAATCAGCCAAAAAATTAAATGTTAAATACCCGATTATATACTATGAAAGGAATCAAGTCCTCTCAATAAAAATCTCAGAATCTTACTATTTCGGTGGATGTGATGCACCAGTGGCGGTGCCTGGTGCCAGTTTCATAGATTATGTGATAATTGGGTTTCTTCTCGTGTTTTGGTTTCCTGGCAGGTCACGTGTCCATGCTCTACGCACACTTTGTTCTCAAGCGCCACATGGGTTACTTCCTCATCAACGTGTACGTGCCCTGCTCCATGCTGGTCGTCATCTCCTGGGTCTCCTTCTGGATCAACAGAGAGGCCACCGCAGACAGGATCGCGCTCGGTAAGTCTAAAGGGCTGTTTCCATTGGCTGACAAAAATGGTGTAGATTTTTGGTATTCTCCTAATAGTCTATTTACATTTTGCGTCAGCAGCGCTAAAGGTCCGTTGGTTGTCACTGACTGTATACATATCGATGATGGCCAATGGAAATAGACTATTAGGAGAACACAAAAAATCTACACCACTTTTGTCGGCCAATGAAAATAGGCCTTATCCTTGCATTTACATTAGACAACTTAACACTAAGGGACTGTAGATCATCAGGCCAATAGTTGCCAGGTGGTGCTTAATTTTGCAATGTCCACTGCAAAAGTCATCGCCCTCAGAATGCACTCGAGTGTCTACACTGATGACTAAGTTTCCACAGAATTGCTGCCTGTCTAGACAACCTATTCAAGCTGGTTAGAAATAGTTGCCACCCAATAGTCGACAGGTGGCGCTGCATTGTGTAATCTGACATAGGATGTGCAGTAGCTTCGCGCTTGGTGATAGGACTAAATGACTTCTATCATTTTACTGCTAAAAGTCACCAGGCAGTGCAAAATGCCATAATCGCCAGCAATAATCGGCTAGTGTAACCATGGTATCTGGCGTTTCCTGCACTGACTAATAGGCCTTTTTCCACATTCACCTGGCAACGTATTCTTTAGCATTGTATCATTGAATGTATGGAAGTAATACATTCATAATACCTGTGTACATTATTAGCATAGAAATAAAAGTGATTGCACTGTATTCTATGGTATTCCAGTTCCAAGATGGTATGTCATACATGCATATCAACTCAATGATACTTTAGATTTACCTTAGATAACACAGGGACACACAAACTGTATTCACAATAATACATTGGCAGACCTAGCTGTTATATGCTTATCTTTCTTCTATTTAAAACCAAGATAATTATCAACTATAAAGTTTAGACAGCTCAGACTTGTGGATACAATACCCAAATTTGATACAAGAATCTAATCCGTCAAAAAACAACACTCTTGCAATCATACCCACCGTTCACACTTTAGGTGTGACTGCTGTGTTCCCTATATACAAGTGGCCGGTCTCGGCCGTCTTTGTCCGAGTGGCCGCGTAACTAATCAGTGGGGCATTAGGCGGCACTGAACGGCAACACCTGTATTAGCAACACGTTGTGTGCAATAATCGTCAGGTCGAAACAGAAATGGTTAATGGTTTTTCTCTCCCTCCCTACGCAATATGGCACCACCGACTGACTTTTGAACCTACTGATAGAAGCACCAGTGGGTCTTGAGTTAATTTTGTCTTGAGTGATTGGTATTGGTCATCTAGGGCATGCCTCTAAGCCCCTGAGACACTGGCTCCCTGCTCCTTTCACAATATCACAGTGAAAAGCACGCAGATAGAGAAGGGACAATTTTTATGCAGCATGCCGGAAGTCTGCATGTGACCAATCTAACCTCTAGGCAATATATATAGGGCGTGCAAGCACACTCTAATAAAACCAAAACTACATCTTTTGAATATCAATATAGCTTTAGAATATCGATCTTCTTACCCACCAATAAAAAGCGATTAAAACAGTTGCATTGTCTTTTGCTTTTCCTTTTCTTACAGGCATCACCACTGTTCTCACCATGGCTTTCTTGGGCATAGACAATCGTGTAGATTTACCCAAGGTCTCCTACTCGACGGCACTGGATTACTTTGTGGGGATGTGCTTCGCCTTCGTACTGGCCACCATTATCCAGTTCGCGGGGGTCCATTTCTTCACCAAGACAGGTAGCGGAGAGATTCTGCCAGACTCGGATGATGAGCCTGAGGAGGAGGAGGAAGAGGAGGACATTTCTCAGGTGAGTAATGGGATTTACCGATAAGAGGAATGTCAGTTTTATCCTCAACTTTACTATACCATTTTATCTCAGCCGGCATTCACATTAGATAATTGAAAGCCCATTTCCATTGGCTGACGAAAATGACACCGATGTTTTTAGAGACCCCCAAAGTCTGTTAGCGTTTACATTAGATTGTTGAAAGCCCATTTCAATTGGCTGACGAAAATGGCACCGATTTTTTGAGAGACCCTTAAAGTCTGTTGGCCTTTACATTAGATTATTGAAAGCCCATTTTTGATTGGCTGAGGAATATGGCACCGATTTTATGAGAGACCATAAAAGTCTGTTGGTGGTGGTCACCAACTCCACGTCTGTGACAGACTAGTGGATACAGAGTTTTCTATGCGTTTCACATGTGCATACTGATGGAAATACTTTGAGCATCCACCAATTTGGTGGGTGTTATTGCATAATTTTCGCCAAATTAATCAGTCACAATTTAAAATGCCAGGTCGTTTCCGTATACCGATCTTGCGTCGGTGGTTCGTGACTGCAGGTCGGTGCATAATAATCGGCCAACAGAAACAGGCTTTCTGGGTGATGAGTCTAGTTTTTCACACCACTTTAGGATTCTGTGTTGTTGGTGACTATAAATCGTCAAATCGTCAAAATTTAGAAAATGGCCGAAGATTTATTTTCGTCATATTATTCAATATAATACCATTCTATCCTTTCTATGATCTATTATCATGAATATCGGTGCACATAAGCAATTCATAGTCGTCAGTTGTAAACGCCCGATTGACTAGCAGTGTCACTGAATATGGGTACCAATATTTTCTTGAAGAGCGCCGCCTTACAACTTTTCTGTTCCTAATATTTTTAAGGGTGCGTATTCATTTTGGCCGGCGCAAACTCGGCCTAAGCCCAGTTTACACTAGGTAAATGCACCAATAAAATGGCAGGAGGCGTAGAGTCGGTCGGTGGTGCTCCCTGAGAAGATATTAAGATAAAATGTATATACCTTACTGGTACATACTCACATACCGCGTTTCTTTTGATAAAAATATTCCACGAGCTCGCAGAGCGAGTGGAATATTTTTATTAAAAGAAACAAGGTATGTGAGTATGTACCAGTAAGGTAATACATTTTTATTTTATTATATACCTTCAAGTATAAGTATTTGATGAATTACAGAAGGAAATCTGCTGTCCAAGCTGGATTCAAAGTGTGCTGGTATATCTGTTGACATCTTAGTGAAAGTCAAGCACAGAATATGCTCTAAGCACATTTTTTACTCTTTTTTTCCCTTCAACTCCTGTGATCCTTTGCACACATAAATTAGCGGAGTGTTGCAAGTCACTGCCAGCATTTCATAAGTAGGTCAATGCAATTTTTTTCAGCCAATCAGAATTTGCATTCAAAGTAGGGTGGTACGTCATTTTATACCACATACTGTGCCGGTATATATTTAATACCAATACCCTAGCAGAGGTTGGTATTTGTGTAACATACTGGCACAGGTATATAATAACGGTACCAATAATTGGTAACACTGCAAGTCGTTGAGGCGTTTAGACTTGAAAACTAATCATACATTTTATCTGCACCAAAAGAATGTTTCTTTAAATCTGAGTTCAATCACTGATTTTGTCTGAGGCCTCAAAGACTGGATATTGGTGCCATATTACACAATTCTGAGGTATGGAGACAACTGAGTCGGTTTAGATTTTTGTCCTTTGCACTTACTAATGATTTATTGGGAACATGTAATCGGTAGTTGTCAACTGGCTACATGCATGCATGCGTCCTTCAATATCATACTTATGTGACGTTTCCCCCTGCCAATTATGACCATTGATAATGGCATTTCGGGCTGCCAACCAATTATGCGATTTGTTTCGTGCAATAATCATCAGGTAGAAACAGAAAGTGGCAACGATTTTGTCCTCCCACCTTATGCAATATGGTGGCACCAACTGACTTCTGCACCCACTGGCAAAATCAGAGTGAATTGAATTATTTGCTTGCGGTCTGCGTTTTACAAAAAAAGTCCACCGCATCTTTGCAGTGCAGGTCACCAATTATGTGTCACCAACTTTTCGCAAGGAGAACCACTGACCGTCTTTTGTCCAGCATGAAAATTATTATTGGGTTTTTAGTAGGCAGGTAGAAATGCCAAATAAACATGTTACGTTCACAGCTCACATCCTGGGACATGTATTTTCCCCGCAACCTGCATATGACCGATTACCATGTAGTTAATCATCTGAAACCTGACCAGCAACTGCGTGCCACCATCAACGCTTTGTAAAAGAAATCCATCTGCGGTCTCAGAAATCACTTCTTTCCAATCAATCAGATACCCAAGAAGCTACCTATCATTACTCCCGGATTACTTTTACATGAAATGTGAACAATTTTTGGGTTCAAAATTCATTGAGTCGATATGATTATTTGATGTTTACACTTGATATTTTATGAGGAGCATATTATAATCAGTTGGCAGTGCCAATATAATCAGTGGTAAAAACCAGTAGGTGTAAACTGGCCACATGCATCCTTCAGTATCATACTTAACATGGCACATTCTGGAACGTGCGCATTCCCCAGGACCTGCATATGCCAACTTACGATGTAATTAATCATCTGAAACCTGACTACCAACCGCACCTGGCACCATCTACGATTGTGGTCAAAATCAGTAGGTGTAAACTGGCCGCATGCATCCTTCAGTATCATACTTAACATGGCACATTCTGGAACGTGCGCATTCCCCAGGACCTGCATATGCCCACTTACAATGTAGTTAATCATTTGAAACCTTACCATCGACCGCACCTGGCACCATCCACGATTGTGGTCAAAATCAGTAGGTGTAAACTGGCTGCATGCATCCTTCAGTATTATATTCAAAATGGCACATTCTGGAACACACACATTCCCCAGGACCTGCCCATATGACTGCTTAAGATGCAGCTAATCATCTGAAACCCGACCACCAACCGCACCTGGCACCATCCACGATTGTGGTCAAAATCAGTAGGTGTAAACTGGCTGCATGCATCCTTCAGTATTATATTCAAAATGGCACATTCTGGAACACACACATTCCCCAGGACTTGCACATATGACTGCTTACGATGTAGTTAATCATCTGAAACCCGACCACCAACCACGCCTGGCACCAACCACGATTGTGCTTTGCAAAAGAAATCCATCTGCGGTCTCAGAAATCACTTCTTTCCAATCAATCAGATATCCAAGAAGCTACCTATCTTTGCTTCCGGATTCTCGTTTACATGCAAAGTGCACACACTGATACCTCAATAGAAGTGTTTAACATATCTGGTGACCCCAAAAGATAGAGCTCTGTGCTGGCGTTTTGACAGGCCTGCGAGTCTCCCATCTTGACGCATCACGCGGGAGGTGGTGATAACAGAGGCACGCAGACTCCGCTTGAGGTGTGTGTGCGGTCTCAATCTCCTCCCCGAGGTTGTGTGTTAATGTAACCTACCAGGCACCACTTCATCAACAAACGTCCTGCGTTTAGCGTGCTACCGTCACGGCGATAACTGCGCATGTCACTAGCCGCTTTCTTAACACCTTCTGTAATGCGGAAGTCAATAACTGGTGGCTTCTGTAGCTCGGCCCACTGCAACTTTATCCGGTGTTTACACTGGACAATTAAAGGTGCCGATTTTTGAATGTAGTATCACCTTAGTTGTGATATAAAAGAGGGAAACTATGTCTCGGTGAAACCTGAGTCACTTTAAATACGAATTCAGCTTCCTCAATTAAATCAGCACAAGCTACCAGGTATCTTTTTTTTGCACAGGTGGATACGTATACATTAATAAACACAGATTGCAGTTAAAGGAATTGACGAAGAGATGAGTTACACACTCTATATATAAGGGACTGGATGCGAATGATTACACTCTGCAGTTATGATCTAATAGCTAGTTATTTTTAAACATATTGTTATTTTACATTTATCGCCCATCTAGCAGTTTTACCTTAATTTATTACCCACCAAATACGGAGTCTCCATAGGAAATGTATAGAGCACCTGGAATCTACTACCCGGAGATTCTGACATGTCAGAATCTCCTGCAGTAGATTCCAGAAAAAAAGTCCCATCCATAATGAGGTCAAATTATCATGTACTTCATAATAAGTTTTTGGAATGTTCATTCAATATCAATTATTTAATATCAGTCATAATAATCTCATTTACCATCAGAAATCGCTGTCATAGCAAGCTTTTCACGCTAAAATCATGGGGAAATGGCGAACTATATTATTGGTGTAAGTCTACACTGAATTACTGCCAGGTTTGACAGTGCTGTGGTGTTTGGAACTAAATGTCTTGCAAAAACATATTTATTGCAATAGATTTGTTATTAATCTTGTAGGTGGGTAATAAATACAATAACGACTGGTTTTGTGTACGAGTGACCGTAATCTCCTCATAGTTGACAATGTAATATCCTCGCTGATCGCTCGGATATTACTACGCGTCAACTACTCGGAGATTACGGCCACTCGTACACAAAACCAGTCATTATTGTGTATGAAATCATCTTCCTCTGCACTCCCCCATGCTCTCTCTCTCTCTCTCTCTCTCTCTCTCTCTCTCTCTCTCCTACCTTCATAGACCGTGTTACTTTAGTCTCCAAGCGGAGACGGGAGGAACGTGGAGCGAGTACTTCTTTGTGTGTTTAACCACGTTTAGGGATGTAGACTGTGATGGGGAAGGTTGTCTTTGAGTGTGGTGAACGTAGTGTGAATTACATCATCCCTGATGGGACAATAAGCAACCCACACAAAGAACCAGCGGCTAAGCGGGCGCCCAAAGCCCGCCGGTAGGCGTAATCTGATTGGCCGCTTCCTGCCGCCATGTTATCCGCGCTGATGTTTGCCAAACACTGCGTCGCTCTGACAGACGCCACGACTACATCGTTTGAAATGTCGTCTGCCTTTTTTAGCGCGGGAAAAACGCTCAGTGACCCGGCGTTTACACTAAAGGCCAGTTTCCATTGGTCGACGACAAGGGTGTAGATTTTTAGAGTTACCCAGAAAGTCGGTTGGTGGTGCCTCGAATCAGTAAGTGTAGTAGATTTCACTCAGTTACGAAGTTTTCACTCAGTGGTGGGTTGTGCCACATTGCATAATCTAAGTAGAAAAAGTCCTGGGTCATTTCACGAGCTGGATCATTTCCATTTATCAATTTTGGGTCAGCAGTGCCAAAGGTTCGTCAGTGGTTCATGACTGTAGACTCACGACAAGAAATCAGCCAATATTAATGGGCCTTATACAATTCTGGCCAGCGATTCTGGCCTTTTGTACCGCCTGACAGCTTTCACCGGTAAAAAGCTAGAAATTGTTTATTGTAAATGCAGAGGGTATGGCGACTGCAGATCATCTGGTAACATCAGTTTATACAATAAGGCACGACCTGATGACTAATTGACATGCTCTGACACTCACAACTATTTCAAGCATGCTTAAATTAGTTATCTACACAGGCAGCGATTCTGTGAAAACTTATAGTCATCAGTGTATATTCTGAGGTTAATTACTTCTTCAGTAGGCATTGCTACCACCCGACGACTATTGGCTTGATAATCCACCTACTACGATAGAAATTTATAGCTACCGTTATGGCACCGATACAAAAAGCAAATATTGGAGACATATCGGGGAAAAAATCGTAGACACATGTCTAGACATGCCAATGTACCAAGCATTGTATGGGGTTTTTATGGGTGTCTAATCGCAGAGACGTTGTCAACGGCCCCGATATTAGGTGACCTTCCGACGCGAATTTGCTTTGTATCGAGAGGTGCATCGTAGACCATATTGGAGCCATGTCGTAGTAGGTGGACGCCGGGCCTTAGTCTTTAACCATGACGAATCACTACAGGCTGAAATACCTCAGAGACCAACTGATGATTTATGTATTTAAACCAAATTGATTGAATCAAAATGATTGTGACATAATTCCCCATTTGAGCAAACTGGGTTTAGATTTTGCTTCCACATCGAATTCTACAGATTCTTCAATTATATTTTAGAAATCAAACATTTTGTCTAACTTTTAACATGGTTTTGAGAAGATATGTCAAAAAATAACAAATATTTAAATTCAGAATATATATGACAATAATACGCATAAACTTAGGGTTTGTTTGGTACCTTTTCTAAATCTTTATCTCATTCACTACCCAAGGCTTTTGAATGGACAACTTCATAAGCAATCGAAATTGTATTTTAAAATCATTTTCAGGTATATATCAATAGTGAAATATTGACGGTTCTCAGTCATTTGTCTCGGAAATATGGTCCTATTTTTTAAAATATCGTCTGCTTTGCTTTTGACCTCAGGGCAAGGTGTACTTCGTGAACAGAGACCGGAGATGTGCGCTGCATGACCGCGCCAACGGCGACACCAACCTCTCCCTCAGCTACGGCGGTGACCTCTACTACCCCAAGGTCAAGGAGCACTGCTGCACCAAGTTCTACAACTGTATCAAAGGTAGCGCCGAATACCGCGACATGAAGATGAAGACCCGCCGACGAGACGGAGTGAACAGTGTAAGCCGCATCGACACCATCTCCAGGGTCATCTTCCCCATCGTCTTCGTCGCCTTCAATATTTTCTACTGGATTATCTATCTGAATAAAAAGGACGAAGGGGATAATCTCATACAGGCTCAGACCCGCCGAGGGGGAGCCTAGGTCAACACCCCCTTCCCCAGGTCCATTTTTTTGTTTTTTTTTAAGGTCCCTGCAGACCAGATGCTCATGATTGAAACCCTCCTTCCAGAGAACTTAGGCCCAGTTTACACCTACCGATTATCACCACCGATTATTGAAAATTAATTCCAATGCACATCTACCGATTTAGGGTTGAATGATTAGTTCCCAAATTGTGTAGTTGTCGATGAACTTGTTGCAGGAAAATTACGAAACAGTGTCGGCCACCCGAACAGGGGGTATTTCCAATGTTCCCTTCTCGCCAACTGACTGGATTTATCAACATGTTGATAAACTTTTGGCGAGCGATTTAGGAGCATTAACGACAACTCATCGGTAAATCTCAAGGGGGTTCACCAATCGTTCACTGACCCCACATCTACCGACTTCGGCCATTTCCGTTAGGATGCCTCGCCTGAGACAAAGTACCACTCCTTTGTCGCAGACAAAGGTATACATGTTCCGAAATAGGTAGATATGCATTGGACTTTAAATATTTTTAAGTGTAAACAGCAAAACACACACACACACACGATGATTTCCCAACCTCAAATTGCGTAAAATGGCACCAGCGACCGACTTTTCAGGTCGCTGACGATTTTGAAGCGTTTCTAGGGTGATGGAACCCGGATTTTCAAAAAGTACTCCAGTAACTCAGTTTTCTTGCAAAACAGGGCTGTTACATCGCTGACAACAATACTGATTCAGCCATATTTACGCCTCTAAAACAATGATTTGAACCTCCTCACAAACCATCAGCCCCATGCCATCACCGACAAGGACATATTATTAAAGTTTTCCCCGTATCTCTATGGCAGAAAAATCCACATATAAAACAATTCCACTTTTTTTTCCTGACCCCAACAGACATCCCTGGTAGATGTAAACTGGGCCTCAGTCAAACGGCGGCCATGGCTGCCTGTTGCATTCACTGCTGTGGTAGTTGTTCTCCGATCCTGCTGTTCCCATACCAACATCACATTTGTATCATAAAGACTCCACCATCGACTCATCATCCTCTACCCCATCCCCGCAGCGCCCGTCTCCTACCCCCGTACCCTCAGGTGTTTTTGTGTGTTTTGAAAACCAAGGAAGGGCTTCCAGGAGTCTCCTTGGACGAGGCGGTGGATCAAGCAAAATACATTTTTACCGAATACATTTTTTACAAGGTGGGTGTAGAAGAAGACAACCCTCTGCCCACCAGATGGAGAAGGAACTCGAGCCGAGGCTGTCATTTTCATAGATGCTCCATGTTTTCACAAGCATAGAAATGTATGTTAGCATTTTCATCCAGGTGGAAATAAACATTCCGTTCATTGAATAAAGACTGCTTTTGAATATGTGTGAGCCTCAGTGTGTTCCGTGGGAGAATCTACGTTTATCCTACCCCTAATATAAAATCCCATAGCCTTAACATTCAGTTTCCGTATGCCACGCTGACTGGCATAGAGAGTTTTATATGCCACTAGTGGCATACAGAATTGTTATCACGTAATATTCCAAAATCGAGGAGACAGGGTAGGATAGAATCAAAACCTAATTCGTTTTAATCTTTGCAACCGCATGCCGCTCCTGGAGTTCTGGCTTTGGACTTCACTCAGCTTCACCTCATGAAGTCACTATGGCAAACTCCAGTCGTGGAATAAAGTGGCCAAGATTAAACTTATCCAATTTTACGATAGTATGCTTCTGTTATTGATACAACGTTATTGATATAAACAAGATATATTCTCACTCTCGTGGTGCTTCACTCTCCTTCCCTAGATATGGTTTGCTCTGTCTCTATGTGCAGGGAGAGACTCCAAGCAGATCCGACCAGAATCATAAGTAGGTAACCAGCAATAGTTGGGATCTCATCGGTTTCCCACGAGAAAAGTAGATCAGAGAACTACAATACTAAACTTTGATTTCTGCATGGCTCAAAATGAATCATAAGACAAAAAGTATGTCTGAGTATAGACCTACAAAAAGGAAAAGAAGAGGTTCAAGTTTTTCTCTCCACGAGATTCTCACTCTCGTGACACCTTACTCTCCATACGTAGTTTTGGTATGTCTGTCTCTATGTGGTGAAGGAACTCCAGGCAGATCCAACAGAATTCTAACATTTTATATGTGGTAGGCAATGACTCTAGTGCCAACGCACATTCCTGAGATAAATTTAGAACTCGAACTCGATGAGATCGTCCTGGGACTTTATGGAGAGCAGAGCCCGTTTTTGGAGAAGTGGCACAGTAATTTAAGCAGGTTTAATCGTCACCTCTGACACCGGCGGCTATTTCAAGCTGGCTTGAATTAGTTGTCTAGGCAGCTTGCAATTCTGTAAAATCTCAGTCATTGACTACCTCTCGTTTTAGCCTAGAACGGGTCTTGCTGTGTCAATGTTCTTTATTTTTTACTTAAACCTTTTTCTCTTGCAGTTTTCTAATAGGAAATAGATATATTCACCTGTATTTTAAACGGGGTTAACCTTCAATAATCGTCGGCTATATTATTACATACCTATGGCCGAACGTGTATGTAATACTGCCCGCTACTAGGGGTGTAGTATAAATAATGTTCGGGCGCACTGCGCCCTTAGTGAATATTCGGGCGCACTGTGCCCTTAGTGAATGTCTCAGGTAGAAATCTAAAGAAATAAGTATAAAAAATGATGTTTTTCTTGATTTCTAGTTATGGCATCAAAAGACCTCGAGGGCTCAGTAAACACGTTTTCTCTTAATAGTCGGGGGTGAACGCCTGCCTAGGCGGATAGCAGGAAGTAATATGTTCCTCATCTAAGAGATGAAAAATCATCTAGTGTAAACGCTTGATGTACTTCTTGGGTTGACTACTATTGCGACCGATATTACATAATCGAGCACAATCTGATGACTATTTGCTAGACAATCTACAGTCGTCACGTATTTAGTCTTCCAGTCTAAACACCAGGTTAGGCCTAGATCATTATCAGACTTGAGCAGGCAATACTAATATCCCCGTGTAAACGATGTTGCTACAGATCAGACGAATACACTCTACATGATATCCTTACAAAGCCGTATTAAGCAGAGAAATAGTGACTGTTTTTGATACAACGCAGAAATTTGAACAGGACGAGTTTAGTACGGTGCAAGATAATATCTCGAGACGACTTTTTATCGGGCAAGTTCTCCAGTATTCAATAAATCTGAAGCCTTTATCGAAGGTGACTGTTTCTTTTTTATAGTTTTCATTCCCATCGATAAACACTATCGTTCTCCCTTGTAATTCTCTGGTTGATAACCGCCATATAGTCTTTCTCATAACCTCACGATGTGAAGATATTAAAACAAGAGAAAGGACAACTGTGTAGGAACTACATTCACGCTATAACAGTTTTATTATATAAATTGCATTGTTAAGTTTGTAGAATTATTCTTTTATTTTAAACAAGCCTGATGTTATAGTGAGTGTGTAGTAGTCCCATTTGAACGATTCGAAGTGTAAGGAAACTTTTTTATCCATCATATACGAATTATCCATTGAAAACGTACGGGGACTCAGTAAACCACGACCCATTATATAAAACCTGCTGGATACTATAACTGTGATATGCGGATTCAAATCCATGGAATACGGCCTTTAAAACCATGGTATACGGGAAATTAGTCCTTTCTGCTCTAGAGCAAATAGATAGTCCCTGTGGCTATCCCGACTATGGCAATTACTGGCTTTAATTTATTCGAAAAGATGGACAAAAATGCAACAAACGATGGACAGTCGGCTCTATAAACCACTCGAGATTGGCATCATAATTCACTAGCTAGTGCTCGTGCATTACTAAGCTTTAACCTCTCGTGGTTACTGGCCATGTTTCCACAAAACCATCGATTATTGTTTCTATTATATATACAATACGAATTCATTCAGGAAAATCATACTTTTTAACCATTTTCATAAAACGTGAGAATCTGAAGTGAGGAAAACCATCGTCGGCCATTACCATGGACGTGGCCTGAGAAAACATCCAGGATTAACGAGTAAAACCCATTAACATCATATGGCATAGATCGGGGACCCAGGTGTGGTTTTTTATTGTGCTATATTATCAACACAACAGTGCCATATTCTACAGAGAAATGATAGAACTGGAACACAACAGGTTCATATACAAACACAATTGCAACACTTCCGAATCGGAATTACATTTGGGCTGTTGGGGAGGGGGGGGGTCGAAATTCGATGCAACATATACATTTGAATCCGGGTATTTTTTGCCAAGGAAGGTTTGAATGATCAATATGAGCTTTCGTCTTTTAGCCCTATTTCCAACGAACAGATTATTTTTTGTCGGAAAGAAAAGATTAAACCACTATTTCCAACCCCTGACGAAATGATTGGCGATTTTTAGGAAGCAAATGCTCTGATATGCAAATAATGGGACAGTGGTGCAAGTGCGAAAAGACCGAGCCAAAGATCAGCGATTTTGTTTATTGGAGATGAGGGTGGTTTTGGACCACTAGATTCAGGTCAACGGGTGGAAGAACGTCATTGCCGAATCCGGTGGAATGTATAATCTTTTCCCTGAATAAAAACTTGATGAAAAAAACCCAAAAAACTATAGACTGTAGAACCGTCCCAGGTCGCTATTAACACTATGTAAGGAGGTCACGGTGAAGGTTGTGGTTTGCTTGAAGGTTTGTTTGCTACAGTCATTGGCTGCTGGGTCTACTGTATTCCTTAGATGGCAATGAAGGCAGAGGGACAACTCCATGCACTGATAGTCTGTTTCCATCTGAATCTCTCTTGCCTAACTCACGATACCCGACAAAATCGCACCATATATTAAATACGAGACAACACATTGATTGCGACTCTTACCGATACAGGAAATACAATTCGTCGGCCCTTTTATTAAATGATTAACAGACAAAATTTAATAAACAAATAATTTATAAGTAAAAATAAAATTGCATTAGAGACCCGACAGCAATGGCGGACTGGAAGCATATGAAGCCCGCGAAAACATGTAAGATTATGTGACTTGTAAGATCATGTGATCTGATGAATATTCATGAAGTCGGTCGTGTCTCTAGAAATATATATCCCTATAATAAGGGGTTAATTATACATGCTGTATTGAATTGAGTAGTTACGACTTTGTTGGGAAGAGGTGTAAAAAGAACTGACGTATAGTTACTATGTAATAGTCGAAACGTTGGTCCTGAGGATAAAGCCATCACTTATAAGCTAAGACAACTTCTGTGGTTGTTTTATTTCTTCAATCGTCAATCTTCACTTTACTTATTCTTTTCCCAGTTGCCGATTTTGGATATGAATGATGGACAATTTGTTTGTGCCTGACAAATCGATCGGAGGGGGGAAAATACGCCAGTATAGTCAAAAGGTGGAAACAAGCTTAGATATGACAGGAGGATGGTGTGGTGTGGGCGCTAGATATATCCGCACAAGAGATCGGTGGGTTTGAACATTGGTGCTCTTCTTTTGGACACTTGACCAGATTTATCCGCAACAAAATCTACCCGTAATGAACCCCTCGGCGACGAATCTGTAAGGAAGTACATGGTGCAGAATACACCTAAAAACGAATCTAGTCAGCGATTTTTCCAATTTTTCATATTGATACCTACGGATTTCCGGTGAAATAAGAAACCCGGTGGTCTGACAGACAAATCCATCGGGAATTCAAAGTTTGCCAGTAGGAATAGGCCTTAAATGTTATGCCCCCTGCCAGAGATAATGCATGATATTATACAAAAATTAGAAGATCTAAGGTTCAGGATAAACCCCGCTCGTTATTGTGAAGTTTGTGCTTGGTCTTTGAAAAAAATGGGATTGGGCACTATTTTGAGTGAAAGCATGGACCTGTTAAATGCAGGGGAAACAAGTCATACACTGCACCCTTAACAACCTTTTGATACTGATGAGCAGTCGGTGACACCAGCAACATCATTTTATGCACTATTTTTCCGTATGCGCCCCCAGGGTGTATACCATTTCCGTATGTATACACTGCCTATGTGTTTTCTATCGACACGTTGTATTAGGTGGATAATAAAATTACCCATACGAGGAAATTGTGTGGAGTCAACTCCGAGGAGCATACGACCGCTTTAATCTGAAAAATCTATATTGTATTCATTATCCTACCCCTAATAAAAAACCGCCATAGACTTAACATAGGGAAATTTTATGTGGCAGGCCGTGACATAAAGTGTTTTTTATGCCACTAGAGTAATAACAATATTGACCAATCAGAGAGCAGGATGTCAGCTACTATGAAAAAAAGTTCTGTTGGTCATTGACTCAATATTTGTCTTTTAGTAATACAAAAGCATAGACGAGGTAGGATAAATACGAAACCGAACTCGAGTTAGACTTGTCAATGTCTATGCCACTCTGGTCAGGTCTGCTCCTCACTACACTCGGCTACACCTCGTGTAGTAATACGCGACCTGTTGTGGCATAAACAACTTACTCTCGTTCGGTTTCTACTAATTATCCACCTTTTCTGGACAGGTGGCATGTCGATATCAGTTCGTTTTAGTTATGCACTATTTTTCAGTACGCACTTTTTTTCTGAATGCGCCCCCAGAGCATACAACATATCCGTATGTACACTCTCTATATGCTTTCTATGGTGGACTATAACATGACTTTGGTGGACTATAACATGACAGGTGGAAAATAAAATGGCAGAGCTACTGAGACGTGCCGTATCTGTCGGCCAATGGGAAATGGCCTACAATACACATGTCTTTATCTAGTTGTCCGATGTGCGAGTTACAGGGTTAGTTATCATTCTCTGTGATGTAGATCACCTCCAGGGCTTCCCTCACCCCCGTACCTCACGGGCCAGACCCTGGAGTCACCTGGTCACGTGACTCAGTCCCTCCAGGGTGCAAAGAAAACCCTGCACACCTGCTTCCGACTCAATCTGAGACGCGACACCTGATTGGTGCAGATTTTTTTTGTTTGAGAGCTAACAGCTGATTGGTCTAGGCAAGCGTTACGAGACACTCGGTCGGGAACCCGAAGAAAACGGAAATAAATGGACTTGCCCGCCCCCAGGTATCCCGAAAAAAGAGAAGAACAACACGCCGCTAGGGGAAAGGGGGCGCCACTGATGGCCCTCCCGCCAGGGGGTGTTGTACAAGTTTACGCTGAGGCACATACAAGGGCGGCATCCAGAGTTACTGGTCAATAAATCTAACCAGCGGGGTCTGATGTTTCGTCCTGCCCCTACACCAGTAGCCCCATTAGTTCCCATCTCTCCCGCCAGCAGGGTCGGCGCAGAAATTGTTGCACATATCTGGCGCCTCCGGCGAGCTTAGATTAGGGAAATAGTTGGGGGAGACTAATGATGGCCTATCTTGGGTGCCTGGGTACCTGGTGCCAAGCAGCGGGCGGTGGGCGGTTGGCGTTGGGCGGTTGGCGTTGGGCGTTAGGCGTTGGGCGTTGGGCGTTGGGCGTTGGGCGTTGGGCGTTGGGCGTTGGGCGTTGGGCGTTGGGCGTTGGGCGTTGGGCGTTGGGCGTTGGGCGTTGGGCGTTGGGCGTTGGGCGTTGGGCGCTGGGCGTTGGGCGTTGGGCGTTGGGCGTTGGGCGTTGGGCGTTGGGCGTTGGGCGTTGGGCGGTGGGCGGTGGGCGGTGGGCGGTGGGCGGTGGGCAGTGGGCGGTGGGCAGTGGGCGGTGGGCGGTGGGCGGTGGGCGGTGGGCGGTGGGCGGTGGCGGTGGGCGGTGGGCAGTGGCGGTGGGCGGTGGGCGGTGGGCGGTGGGCGGTGGGCGGTGGGCAGTGGGCGGTGGGCGGTGGGCGGTGGGCGGTGGGCGGTGGGCGGTTGGCGGTGGGCAGTGGGCGGTGGGCGGTGGGCGGTGGGCGGTGGGCAGTGGGCGGTGGGCGGTGGGCAGTGGGCGGTGGGCGGTAGGCGGTGGGCGGTGGGAGGTGGGAGGTGGGAGGTGGGAGGTGGGAGGTGGGAGGTGGGAGGTGGGAGGTGGGAGGTGGGAGGTGGGAGGTGGGAGGTGGGTAGAGGGCAGTGGGAAGTTGGCAGTGGGAGGTGGGAGGTGGGAAGAGGGCAGAGGGCAGTGGGAGATGGGATGTAGGCAGAGGGCAGTTTGTGGTGAGAGGTGGGTGGAGGGAGGTGGGAGGTGGGAGGTGGGTCGTGGATGGAAGGCAGAGGGTGGTGGGCAGTGGCAGGTGGGAGTTGGGAAGTGGGGATTGGGAGGTGGGCAGAGGGTGGTGGGAGGTGGGAAATGGGCAGAGGGTAGAGAGTGGCAGACAGTGAGCAGTGGGTGGCGGATAGTGGGCGGCGAGTGGCAGGCAGAGGTGGCAGAGGGCAGCAGGAGGTAGGAGGTGGGCAGAGGGCAGTGGGAGGTGGGAGATGGGTGGCGTATATTGGGTGGTGAGTGGCAGGCAGAGGTGGCAGCGGGCAGTGGGATGTGGGAGATGGGCAGAGGGCAGAGAGCAATAGGTGGTGGGAGGCGGGCAGTGGGCAGCGGGCGGCGGGCGGCGGGCGGCGGGCGGCGGGCGGCGGGCGGCGGGCGGCGAGAACTGGGCGGTGGGCGGCGAGGTAGTGGGCGGTGGGTGGCGCGAAGGGAGGGTGTTAAGCGGTGGGAGGCGGGCTGCGGGCGGCGGGCGGCGCGGTGGGATGGTGGCGGCGGACGTAAGGCCGCGCGGGTCCAGTTAGCGGCACCTGTTCTCTCGTTTTCGCTCATTTCTCTCCTACTTCCCCGTGTTTAATATCACTCACTCCATGACGCAGCACATAGCACCTCGCCAGGCGGTCCGCCAAAAAGAGTTCTCTTGTTTGTAGGAGCATAATGACGAATCGCCAAGTCGACTGCGCAGATGAAGGGCGGGCAACGCGCCAGGTAGCTCCATTTGTCTGATCTATATCTACTCATCTATCTTACATACCTCCCAGTCAACCACCGGAATACCTGCTTTCACTATATAGATGGGAGTTATTTGCTAGGGTAGAAATACTAATTACCGTAACCTTCCCCAGTAAATCAGGAGTAATACTAAAAGATCATCATAAAACCTTTTTATGTCCGATCCATTTGTCAACAATTTATTTTATAGGGATACATAATCATAAACAAACCATTTAATCAGTAGCTGTCAAGGGTAGCAATTCTGCGGATGGGTTAACATGAGTAATAGGTGTTGGTTTAAGGTTTTTAATCATTGACAAATGTCTGTTTCTGGGATGAAAATAATGATTTGAAGTATACCCTCGACGGAAAACGCCCTGGCATTATATCGGGAAGAGAAGCGTTGGTCGGCGGTGCTCCCCGAGAAAATATTGGCACCAATAATTAGTGACACTCCAAGTCATCCAGGCATTGCAAAATGGAACAATATTTACAGGTTTATTTGTGGTAGATAATCGGAAATGTACATCTCTTTGTGATCAATGAACGGAAGGGAGAGGATTCCGGGGGTCAAAATGGGGTATATACATGTTCATAAAAAAAAAAAATTAAAAAAAGAGAGCAAGCTTGAAGATAATTGATTACTCAACGACCAAATAGGTTTAATTCATGGTATATTTTATGTGTCAGTGAATAAGCATTGTGCCAGAAAGAGCCATCTCTTGATACCTTGTTTTTCTTTCAGAGGCTTTTTGTTCAGCGTTGGATTTTGCACATGTAGCCAAAAGGATAGTCCATTGTTCATCGTTGGAGTGAACACATGTTTACAAAGTCGGTCTTACTGAATTATGGAAATGAGAAAGTATTTTTGGACATGGAGAAAGAACTGACAATTTTGTAAATGTATTATGAGGAGGAACAAAGAAGAGTGCTGCTCAAAATTAAAAAAAAAATAATAATAAACTGACAGCGGATTATACATTATCTCACCCCTGGTACAAGTTTAGCCATAGGAATAACATTAGAAGAAATGCTCAACAAACCCCCTTAAAGTGAAAATTCTACGCCACGGCCATGGCGAATGTGAGATGACGTCATATGGTTTTGCTCAGTAAATTCTAATCATTCTGATACTGTTTAATGTCATAGAAGGGGTGAGATAAATCCAGAACCGCACTAGAATTGTATATTACTATATATCAGTGTACGAATGTCTCACTTTTACGCAATAGGAGAAAAGATATCGTTCGGCCGCACCGTGGGGTAAAATATTTTTACGCCACACCGTACCACTTGATCTGTTGACATTATCGGAACAAAAAATAAACAAACAAAATGGTGGCCATTCCCCTCGATTCGTATCGATATCGGTCCGTATATGCAAAGAAATATCTCCCTGTCCTACACACCCACCCGAATTCGACTAAGAATAAACAAACAAATAGTAAGCATCATATATACATACCCAATAAGGACATTATCACCTTAAAAATACATGAAAAAAACGCCCCGCTTGTACACTTGAATTTGCAGCAAAAGTTACTATATGACGGCATTACTACCGCTCACTCTCCCAGCAGATCTTCTGTGGCGCTAACACTTACTTTAATCTCTGCTATTACCCCCTGCTGCTATCACTCTCCATAACAACGTTCTGACATCATCGCACCCGTGAACTATCAATCAAAGTGAATGTTCAGAGATTCATACCTGCCTTGGTTATTTTGGAGGTTGAAATAGGTTGATAACTTAAGTACAAAAAATGGTATCTTAATCGAATTTCGGTATATAGTAATAAAAAGACATAGTGAGTGTGGCCGAATTCCATCTGTTCCTCGATATTTTGGTCAGAAATACTCACCGAAGTCGAAGACTGAGGTGAATATTTCTGACCAAAATATCTCTGAACAGATTCCATTCGGCCACACTAACCATGTCTTTCTATAATACGCAATACTCCACGAGTTTGGATGTACCGTAATCGTCACTCGGCTTCCCTTCGATGATGAATGATGGTGTGATAATATCGTTGGAGAACTGTGAATCGTGCGAGGTTAGAGTAAACCATCATGGAATAGACTGAATTTATGAACGATTTATGAGTGTTTGAAGGGAGTTACAAAGTTACCATTGTTTATTAGATTTTCTTTATGTGAATTTATTAACTAACCTTTCTATCGGAAAACTTTGCTTCATAAAGTTCGTTGTAAAGCCCATAAGACATAGACAATAATCGATGGTTTTGTGGACAGGCGGCCGGAAATCATGAGGGGTTGACGCGTAGTAATACACGAGCGCTAGCGAGTGTATTACGATGTCAACCTCGAGTGGTTTACAGAGCCGCCTATCCACAAAATCATTATTTGTTGCATTTATTATCCATCTTTTCGGATAAATTATACCCAGCAATTGCCATATCACATGGTATAACAATTGGGACTCTTTCTTTGCTCTATAGCAAAAGGGACTATTTTTCCCGTATACCATGGTTTTGAGGCCGTATACCACAGGTTTGAATCCGTGTGCCACAGTTATGGTATCTGACAGGTTTTATACAATGGGTAGTGGTTTACTGAGTCCCCATACATTTTCAATGGGGGCTTTGTATACGATGGGTAATAAAGAGACATCTGCTACTGATTCTCACCGATCTGATCGATGATAATAATCGGTAACGATAATGTCGCTGTCATATGGCCTCGTATATTCTTCCCAATCACACCTCCTCCTTTATAACCTCATAAAACAAACCATTGAGATCAAAGAGAGCAGCCAGGAGCCCGGTCCAGCTGGGCCCAGAGCTGTGTGAAAGGCCTTGATAGACAATAATGCAAAGTTTATTAACTTCTGTTCTGATTAAGATATCGGAAACCTGTTTTCAGACCTTTAACCACCCTTATCTCCCCTACAAATCGGTGTATAATACTTCCCCAAACGGGGGAATACATATCATAGGTATTTAAACGGCCTACCCAGAATCGGGAACAGTCGATGAAGTGCGTACAGCGACAACATTAAGGTCGGGCAGAGTCGGTCACTACCCCCATGCTAGTTATGCCTGACCCGATTATAGTCAGGTCTGTGAAGTGCGCACAGCGACACGATTCTGACCGACCATACGGATCCATCAGGCAAAGGTTTGATCTGAAACAATCAGGGTGTCGCTGTCTTATACGCTTAAGGCCCGGCGTCCACCTACTACAATATGGCACCGATATGGTCTACGATGCACCTCCCGATAAAAGATTAAAATCGCGTCGGAAGGTTACCTGATATCGGGGTAGTTGACCACGTTTCTGCATTTAGACACCGATAAAAAACCCATACAACGCATGGTGGATTGGTTTGTCTAGACATATGTCTACGATTTTGCGCCTTCCCGATATGGCACCGATTTTGACATTTTGTATCGTTGCCATATCGGGAGGTCTACGATTCTATCGTAGTAGGTGGACGCCGGGCCTAAGGCGTGTTGGTGTGCATCGGTAATCCAGTACACGGGTTATATGATGAAATACATTATGCGCTGGATTCTATCAAACTTAGACTCCGAACGAGAACATTATTGAATATAAGTGGATTTTACATTTAAATGTATAATCCCATATACATATAGACTATTTAACCCAACACCTACGCGGATGCGGAATTCGGACATCCCGATTCACTCCGACGTTCATTCAATCTAATGCAATAACGGCTCTTCAGTATTAATTGGAACCCCGATGGATTCTGCCCGTCGGTGTGCACCGAAAGGGCGGCGGGTTCGGTACTTTGATATAATCAAATTTCATTCAATGAATTGAATGGGCGTTGGGTTTGATCGGGGTTTCAATTCTGTGTCGGCGATGGGGGTTCAAGATTTACGGTATAGGAAGTAGATAAATAAGTGATCATATCTCAAAAAATAGAAAAGGAAATCTATTACAGTTTCTTAGCATCAAGAGGTATAGTTATTTTAAGATTGTATTCTTTTCTTTCTTTGAAGTCCAAAGAAAATATCTTTTAATTAAGAACAGAAATGAAATTCATAGCTTTCAAACAGAAAGCATACAGTGTCAAGTTACTCGAAAAGGTTTCATCTGGCTTCGCATTTGGTCAATTCTCCCAGATCGTGATCGATGCCCATGTACGGTGACCAAAAATTCAAACTAGTTATATCTTGATAAAAGAAGTGGAAATATATAGTAAGAGACAATACCTTACATGGGTAAATGTTGGGAACACTAATCTTTATTGGAAATTATTTTTTTAGCTGAATAGATTTAACCTTATAACCTATAGGTCACCGTACGTGGTCAAGTGGGTTCAATGAGGTCTTAGGGTAAATATTGGTTGTTACTTTTTAGCAGAATCAGATTTTCATTATCAGAAAATGAATCTCTAATCATATTGAGAAAATTAAAGTTGATTAATATTATTTTGAACATAATGCCCATGTACGGTGACCGACCCACGTACGGTGACATAAATAAAAAGACATGTATGTTTCTTGGCAATAACATGCCTGAAGTCCTTGCAAATTGCAGATGTTAATGGTTCCATAATACTCTATTTATCTATGAAATATTATTCATTAATATTGTAATTCTTTTTACTTACATAAGGAAAACCTAATAATTTCTGCCCACGTACGGTGACCAAATAAAGTTCACCACCCATGTTCATTTAGCTGTGGTATACTTGATGGCAGAATTAATTTATACTACTAGAGATGATATATAAACTGTATATACTCCTCCTTGGTTTGGTGGATTAAAAAGTACCAAAAAAAGTACTATTCTATAATTTGTGTACCTTTTAATGTGGCTTGCCCATGTACGGTGACATAGCCTTCACCACTGATTTTATACACCTAGACTACATGTATATTTCCCCATTTAAACATTCATTATGTTTTATAAGTTCTGCAACACATTTGTGGGTATTACACATTCAAGATAGACATATATCTATAGTTATATAACTATAAGAGGTGTTCAAAATCTGGTTATACAGGTTTCATCTATGAATTTTGAGCTAAAAATGCCTATTTTAGGGGTTTACCAATTTTCTTTCAAGTTATAGATACATGAAAGTGGGGTTCACCCAACAGATCTTTCATTTCTACATACTCTAATATCTTTTCTGATATCCTAAAACGATATTTACATATAAAAACGACCATTTGAATTATTGGTCACCGTACGTGGTCATCGATCACGATCTGGGAGAATTGACCATAAATTTGAGGATTGGTAAGCAATTAGGAGAACACAACAAATCTACACCGTTTTCGTCGGCCAATGGAAACGGGCCTAGAATCAGACGATCTGCAGTCACCATGGGCTTGGGATTTATACTAGACGATTTCTAGCCTTTTACAGAAGATAGTCGTCAGGTGGTGATAAATTCAAGAATTGCCGCCCATAATCATCTAGTGTAAACTAAGGGAGATTGAAGGGTGGCAGTAACATAGATTTCAAAACCCCTGGGCGCTTGTGTCCCGCATTCATCTGTGGCTAGAGTTTATGTCTATACAGGAGACCTGCCACTTGGCTTAATGGAAGATGACAAGTTAGAGACACTACACAACTCCCAGTAGACCATGTTGCCATCACCCCACACTCAGAGAGATGTCACGCTAAACGTCCCCAGGAGACCTCCAGGGGTTTACTGGAGGAGGGTGTCCTCACCACCACCAGTATTGTCAGAAGGAGGCTTCATGACGTCAGTTTATGACGTCATAAAACACGTCAGAGGTGACAGTTGAAGTGGAGCAGTGATTATGAGCACTGTTCGTAAACACACACTGCAGGTTTTCTCGGATGAGTTTTTGAAACTGACCCAGCATTTACATTAGACGACTAAATACGTGGCAACTGTAGATTGTCAAGCTTGTAGTAGTCAGGGCCCCGTAGTCAGGACCGAATAAAAAAATGAGCGATAAAAAAATCATCTTACAAGTCTCATCGGTGGCAAACTGTTGTATAAAAAACTATCGTGGAGGTGGACGAGCATTGGACAAGAGGATAAATCGTGAGGGGGGTTGAATAAAAAATTGTTCATTTTGAAAATATTGTTTATTTATCGTTCAAGTCTCCTCGCGGACCACCACGTTTTCGGTCGTAGCCGATGTCAAACTCGTTTTTCATATACCAAATCCATTCCAAATTAAAAGATATTTTCAACAGAGATTTCTATTCATATTTGATACATTTATACCAAATTTCAACATTTATTAATCGATTGAATCATTTTTTTGTGAAATATTTGAAAATTACTGGAAAAATAAGTTTGCCTTGGATGGGGTTAGAACTCTCAACTTTCAGGTTGATAGACCAACGCCTAAACTCTTTGCCCACAGAATTATACATGTTTAGTGGTCCCCATGGATATAGGTCAATCATACGATCATTCTACGATAATTGAACGATATTATCACGGACGACAGTGCTTACATGGACGAGCAGTTTTATGCTACACTGAAAATAAATTCTCGTTTATTTCTCGTCCATCCTTCAACATATCTTATCGTCCAGCCTCACGGACGAGATATTTTTATTCAACGGGGCCCAGATGTTGGCAATGTCCATTGCAAAAGTCATCAACCTCAGAATGCCCTTGAGTGTTTACACTTACGACTAAGTTTCCACAGAATTGCCGCCCATGAGGCGACTAATTCAAGCTGGATTGAAATAGTTGTTGGCATCACAGCATGTCTGATAATTGTCAGGTGGTGCCAAATTGAATAGTCTGACATAATCAGACGATCTACAGTCGCCACGGGCTTTGCGTTTACATTAGTTGATTTTTGTCATTTTACTGCTGAAAGTCATCAGGACGTGCAAAATGCCAGAATCGCCGGCTAGAATCGTCTAGTGTAAACGACGGGTCCGAGTGATAAACAGAATATTTGTTGGGTTCAGATACAAGCAGCCGTAATCTCCGAGAACTGGATGCGTAGTAATATCAGAAATAAATAAGGATATCATGTTTAGTCTAGTTCGAGGAGAATTTGACCACTTTTATCTGAAACCAGTTTAAGTTGAATTCATTGTTCAGCATTGGAAATTTGAACTGTATACTGACATCTGTTACTTTCTTTGTATGTCCTCCTTTCTTTATGCCCCATTTGTTTTACTCGCCTGTATAATAACTTTCCTTGCCACCTTCGTAAAATGACTATATTATGCCATGACTGTGGCAGAGCATCCAAACTCCTGGAGTATTGTCTATTTATATCACTGCACGAAAACCACTATTTTACATATATATGCGCCATCGCGATAACGCACGTATCGGCTGTATCGTGGCTTGTTTATACTTGTATACACCTCTTATATGCGTCTATGTTTCGGGCGTCTACGAGACAGTTTCCATATGTAGATGCGCGCGACTTGGGTGTCTTTCACGCCTGGCGTATTTAAGATAAAATATACTCTGCGCAATATATATACGCCAGGCGTATATATGATACCAAAAAAAAAAGAAATTGTGACCCACGGTCAGCCCGGACCTGTGGGTGTTGGTAGAGAATACACCAACACTGACCCGCCACCCACGACCTCCCAACCCCACCCCCGACCGCCCCCCCACCACCCCACCACCCCACGCCACCCCCAGCCAGCCTCAGTGAGAAGCCCCCCGCTGCCCGCCGGCCACCACCAAGCGCCCGCCGCCAGCCGTGTTTGTACAGGTTGACTCAGTGGGAAACCCTCCCCCACCCCCCACCGCCTGCCGCTGCCCGCCACGAGGTGTTATGGTGTCGGGGGGCGGTCTGGTAGACATGTGCGGCCGCGTTCACACCTGTGCGGCCGCGTTCACACCTGTGCGGCCGCGTTCACACCTGTGCGGCCGCGTTCACACCTGTGCAGCCGCATTTCACACGGGGTAAGATGATTTCAGGATTCAACCTCAAGTCTGAAGAGGGTCATTATATAGTAAGCCTCACTGTCCACACATTGAAATGGTGTTTGAAAGTAAGATCTATTAGAAGAACAATTAAAAAAAACATTATGCAAGGTTTACTGTGTGTAATTAATCAATTTATACTTAATTAGGTTTTTATAAAATAAATTGGTAATATAAGATTGCAATTTTCATATAATACAGACTTGGATGGTAAATGGCAAATGAAATATGCTACCAGTAGTGTCCCCAAGTGGCAGAGAATGGAACTTTTTGAGATTGGTGTATATACAATGGAATCAGGCTTATATATGACGTATATAAGACCGCACCATGGACATGTATATACGCCACTAGATAAGGCGTCTACGAGACGGATAACAGGTCTAACTTCTAGACGCAAAATCCTACTGTTAGGCACGTTTCGTATACATATGTAAAATAGTGGTTTTCGTGCAGTGTATGAGTCTCGATGCAGTTCTATATATCTATCTCACCCCTTGTGGAATTATGTCACAGGTTAGCCCATTAGTCAATGTGAAGGGTGAGATAAATTCAGAAACCTATAAAAGTTTACAGTTAGAGCTTGATCCCATCCTATTTGAAACGCTACTACGTGATTCCAACTTGATGGGATACAAGCTCTGACCCCAAGCCTTCATAGGTTTTATCCTACCCCTAATATAAAATCCCATAGGCTTAACATTGAGTTTCCGTATGCCACGCTGACTGGCATACAGAATTTCATATGCCACTAATGGCATACAGAATTATTATAACATAATATTCCATAATCGAGGAGACTGGGTAGGATAAAATCAAAACGTGATTCATTTTAATCGTGGCCATCGTGTGCCACTCCTGAAGTTTTGGCTCCGGACTTCACTCGGCTTCGCCTCATGAAGTCACTATGCCAAAGTCCAGTCGTGGAATATGGTGGCCAAGATTAAAACTCATCCAGTTTTACGATAGTATCCTTTCGTTAACACTCTCCTGTTGACTGACATCCCGGCCATCTTGGTCCCGCTCCTCTTTTCACTCTCGCAATACAGAGGCGTCAGAAAATTTAAATATGGGGCGGGGAGCGAACCGAAAATTGCTGACCTTTTTCCTACAGGGTATGAAGACAGGCTTTGACATTGGCCTGCTCCACTTAGTCATTGTTGAATGCTAAAAAGTCAGACTTTGACAATTTCCCACAGGGAAAAGTCAAGACAAGTTTTCACATTTGATTGAGTAAAATTTGAAACCGCTTACTCTTTTTTGGCCAGCATAAAAGTAGGGGGAGGGCAGTCGCCCCCCCCCCCCCCCACATTCAGACGCTCGAGGCGTAAGGCTGTTGTAAGGGGACGAATTATCACACACGATTCAAACTCGATAGTCGTCCTTCTTGTGAGCCCTCCGTTTACACTCTCCTGTTTACTGACATCGCGCCATCTTGGTTCCGCTCCTCTTTTCACACTCCCAGTATTGGAGCGCTTATTACGGTAACCTAACACCAGGTGTCGTGTCGCCTTACGTGGCTCTAACTTCTCGTGTCATTGTTCCAGCGTCTGTCTGACGTCTAGACGTGCCTGACGTCACGTGACTGACGTCACGTGTTGACATGACGTGCACGCAGTTGGAGTTCGGGTTACACGTGTTTGTCGACAGTCTGTGACACTCTCTACCACCACCAACTGCCAGCCAGTCCATCAGAAACCTCAACAAAGTCCACCCATTTCTTCTGCGGCATCTCTCCGCACACGCTCCAATGAGAGGGAGATGAGACAGTTAAGGCCCTTTTCCATTGGCTGACAAAAATGGTGTAGATTTTCTGTGTTCTCCTAATAGCCTATTTAAATTTTGCGTTAGCAGTGTTAAAGGTCTGTTGGTGGTTCCTGACTGTATAACGGTGATGGCCAATGGAAATAGGCTATTAGGAGAACACAAAAAAATCTACACAGTTTTCGGCAGCCAATGGAAATGGGCCTTTAGATCGACACAGTATTGGGTTCACCTTCAATCAACATTTCATCAATGCAGCTCCTCCACTAAGTGTCTGGCATGGAAAATTGGTCCCGACGATCAGGTGACTTCAGGAACATTGTCAAATGACTACACGATGTGCTCTGAACACATTCCTGGTTTCAAAAGAAATCAAAATTAGATTTCGAAATATCACATCAATGCTAGGCTCAAAAATACTTTATTTTATTGCACATTTTGTTTATCATGGAAACTAGCTTGATATTAATTTGATATCAAAACTGTTCTAAATTAGATATAGACTCTCCACTTATTAATTTCGGTGTATACTCATATCGATTATGTCCAACTACCCAACACCCAACTGTAGAAATAATGCAAGATTATATATCTCAACATCCACGAAATCACGATAAAGTTATGCTGTTTGTAATCACATCCCAGATTACTGATAAAAAAAACATCAGCACGGGCCTGTGAATATAAAGGCCATAACACACTGTACGATTTCGAGACATGAATGTTCCTTTCTCGGCGACAAAAGAACAATCGTAAGCTCAGGCCTAGAAATTGAATCGGTCAGTGTGGCACCCCCCTCAAGAACTTTGCCTAAGATTTCGAAATGTCCCCGTACCTTTGTCGCTGATAAATTGCAATGCAATCTTCCGAAATCGAGACCGATAAATTAAGGAACCTGTTCCTTGCCGCTGTTGGCAACAACAGAGTCTAAGAACTAGCCCCAGTGGTGCCTACCATTTTTTCATTTAGTCGCTGGGTGACGAGAAATGGCCCTGCTACACACAGACTTATTGCAATTCTGGAATTAGGTGGACCACATACAGATATATCGGTGAAAATATATTATTTGATTAAGACTAAAGGTCTGAAAATGATAGTTTCAGATCGAAATCAAGATTCTATCACAGCAATATTTTTCAATATGATTGTATTAGTGTCTGAAAAATAACTTCATATACTGTTGTATTAAATACAGTTAAAAATTATTCAGATTCATTCAATATTTCCAAAATTATAACTTATTCTAATATCAAAACTAAGCCTGAGATCCACATTGATACACAGATTGAATCGTGACCATGGTTTATGTTTTTGGTCCTCCAAAGCAGTTCTGACGGTCTACGATTTCGAGCCGTGTCCACGATTTGAATTATCGAGGACCTCCTTCCCGATAGGCTACAATTTGGGTATTCTGAATCGTAGCCTATCGGGAAGTATAGTGGGGCGTCCACCAACCATGACAAGGCTATGACAAGCGCTGACATGAAAGTTCCAATCGGCGCTTGGCGCAACCTTGTCGTAAGAAGTGGGGCTTTCCGACAGCATTGTCAGGGTGTGTAGGGAAGTGCACGCTCCACCAAAATTTCCTATTGTAAACTACTGTGACACGCTCCCAACACGCCATGACACTCCACAACAAGGGTCCAGTCGTGGGAAAATTCATACATGCTCGATATTGTCATAGCCTTGTCAGAATACTCCCGACAATCTTCCAATCGTGGCATTATCGTGGCCTTGTCTTACGGCAGTCGTGGACCTTGTCGGGAAGCTATTGTCGTAGCCTTGTCTTGGTTGGTGGACGCCCCCCTTTAGTGGTAGACCGTCGGCTTTTGTGGGTGCAGGGCCTTATCAGTGGGAGCGAAATTGTACTTATATAGAACGTCCTGACCATGCTGTACAAGTCACAGAACGAGATGGTAATTTTCAGTTTGTACGGACCGAGGAGTTAACGCCAAGTTCCGTACAAACATTGAGTTCTGTGACTTGTACAAGCATGGTTGGACGTTATATATTTACTGTATACCCAAAATTTAAAAAAAAATCAATTTAATTTTTCCAACCAAAATGGGTAGGTAGTCCGTATTTTGGTGTATGGACCGCTGGTCCATACAGTATTTTTACGTCATATGCCGAAACGGTGCGTACATACAGTATATATATATACGGCATGGGTATAGAGTAAAGTGTGTTTCTGACTTTACTGAATGTTGTCACGCTGGCCTATTGCCTTGCGCTGACGTTGGCCGTCCCTACTCAGAGCCACCTTATGCCGTGATCACCCGAGCTTACCTCAAAGCCTCCAGTCTGTTTGAAGGTCACCTCCAGGCGAGGCGGGACCGGCTTCTTAACAGGGGGTGGAGACCATCAAGGGGGTCTTCTGCATTAAGTGTTACTGGATATTAGAAGAGATGCTAAGTTAATTATCCACAAAGTATATCAGGTGGCTTGTTTCTGTCAGCTAGACGTCGATCTAGTTGCCTATACGTAACTACATCTTACCCCTGACATTTACCACAGTCTCTTCCCTGAGATCGGATAGGTGGAGCATGGCTGTGAGATTTGTTTTATACAAAGCTGATAGTGATTGTTGGTAATTAAGTGAAACATATTGACCTTGTTGGGAGATTATGTCATATGCGGTATGGTATAACTCTGAACAAGGTCGGTTAGATCTCCATTGGCCGACGAAAACGGTGGAGGTTTTTTAAAGGCATATCCTACAATTCACAGTGGCGCCACCTAGTGATTTTTTAATATTGTCAATTATTAGTCCAAACAGGTTTCTTAGGAGTCATTCAAATTCTACATGAGTAAATTGAACATTTTGTCCAGTTTATCCAATCTCGATAGGCCAATTTGCAATTGTTTGATTTACATAGGAAATCTACTGAAAAACATGGTTTTCTTCAATTCTTTCAAAAACAAGCACGGTGACCTATGATTTTTAAAGCATGAATAAATACTATTATATATGTACTATATTCTGTAAAATTTGAGGAAAATGACATGGGTTTTACTATGTGAAAAAATACTTTTTAGAATTTCTATATATTCTTATATAAAATTATGCTCATATTGATCTATAAATCAAAAACTAGCACGGTGACCCCCGATTTTTAAGTTAGATATGAGTTCCACAACACTTGGAGATTATCATATACAATTTTCAGGAAATTGACATGGGTTTTAATTTTCAAGCCAAATTGTCCGATATGCCTTTAAGTTTCCTTAAAAGTCTGTCGGTGGTGTCACGGAGCTGAGGGGGCAGTGTATAAACTGTTTCTACTGTATCATCCAGCTACTCACCGATTTTCGGTGAGAAAATCCATCGCTGTTGCATAATATATGCCAAATTAATCGGTGAGCATTCTCTGCACGTCTCGTTTCCACCGATCACCGATCGGACATCGGTGTACCCCAAAATCTATCGGTGGTTTCCGACTGCAAATCGTGCCGAATGATCGGCCAATAGAAACAGGCTTTATGTGTCACGAATATTATATACGTGTACCTCAGATCTTGCTAATCATTGAAATTTGTACCACAAACATGATGATGTCATTCCGTTATCGAGAGTATCTTGGTCTGGCGGAAGTCACCATTCCATAGCATAACAATTTTCAACAAAAATTTGGAATACATCTAATAGGTTTATTCTTGTAATATGTGTTGTAAAATCATTATACTATAATTTTCAGGGTATTTCTGAGGTGATATTTCATTTTTTTTCTGTATTATCGCGGACTTATATACAAATCAGTGGTGTTATCAGTCAAAGATTAACGCCGACAACAATTACAATTGAGATACTTATCAATACCTGTAGAGGAATTGCGAGCCATTTTCTACAGGCCGACGAAAATGGCACTGATTAAAAGTCAGTCGATAGTTGGCAATGACTGCACGTCGGTGTCTACCAGTCGGTGAGGGTGTAATATCCTACCCCTAATATAAAATCCCATAGGCTTAACATTGACTTTCCGTATGCACCCGTATGTCGCATACGGATAAAAAAAATCGCTCCTGCAAAAAATGGACCAATCAGAGATCAGCAGCTGAAAGTAGTTCCCAGCGCCTTCAGAGCAGCAAGGAGAGCTATATGGAGGACTTCAGAAAGTTTTTATGTGTTTTTTGTTATCATCCTGACATAAAAATATCGTTCACAGGGGGTAGGATAAATCAAAACCTTATTCGTTTTTATCTGGGCTCCCGTATGCGACTCCTGGAGTTTTGGCTCCGGATATTACTACGCCAAACTCCAGTCGTCGCATACGGATGCCCAGATTAAAACTCATCCGGTTTACGATATTCCTTGTTTCTGCTGCATTTGACAGTTCCATACTGACTGAAGTCGTCTGATGATGGTCTCATATAATCTATGCACAATTAATCAGTGAGCACATGTTCTGTTCTGCATGCCTGTTTCCATTCACCCATCTGGCATCGGTGGTTCCCGATTGGGGATCGGTGGTGAATAGTCGGCCAGTGCAAAATCGCTTCATGCGATTAATTGAAAGTAATAATGCATGGACGACGTTATCTAAGCCCTACGCACAGGATGACGATTTGTAAATTATTTTAAAGACAAATGTGGGTAGGTATCGCAGTGCCCTCTACACTGTATTCAAAACTGAACTTTAAACAGGTGCTGCCATCTGATTTCATACAAATATTTCAGTTTCTTTTCCAGCTCGTTTGAATGCTACGTGATATTCTAGTTCATATCACTCCACATCAAACTCGTGGAGAATGACGATTTAGACCAAAACTTGTTGGTTTCTCCTTTAGTGGTCATTTTATATGAGACATACACCATGTGTAAAACTCTCTACGCTGTGATATGATAGACAGGCGTAGCCTTTAATGGAAATTATTTCTGACTACTTGGAGCTATTAAGCTCGAGGCATATGTAGTGTGCGTCTTTCAACCCAGCTCATAAATGCTCTACACGCTACAGGAAAAAAAACACAATTCCATTTGATACGCATCCCTGCCTCTGCCTAGCATGCTTGACGTTTTCCCACACACATTGAAGACTCATATATCTTTTATATTCCCTTTTCCCGCTCTTCTATTAAACCTCTCGCAGCGCTAAAAACAAAACATCGGTCGGTTGAGGCAGAGTTTACACTTGCCGACGAAATCGGACAGATATTATTAAAGGGGCTCACAGGATTTATATATACATTAAATAAAGGTTAGACTGATTTTGATCGGCCTAATCCATGCGTTCTTCTGTTTGTTTACATTTTGGGCTTTGCCGACACGGAAGGCCCCACCTGTCATTGCAAATGGGAAACTGGTACCGAGCGAATTAAACAAATCTCGGATTACTTCGTGCATAATCTCATAATCCTGTTCTTCTAAACCCCTGACAATTAAGTTTAGACTTCTAGTTTGTTTCTGTTTGTTTTCTTCGCTCTTTTTGAGTAGATCTATATCGCCTCGGTTCCCTTTTACCTGTTCAGTCAGGTCGTCCGTGCCTTCTTTTAGCGTGTTCGCTTCACTGATATGTTCATTGAGCTCTTTGCGAAGATTGTCAACCGCTACTTTTTGTTCCGCAGTGTCTGAACATACTTTGTCGAGCTTGTCGGACAATTTCTGATTCTCGGTTTTTATTTCCTGCCTAATTTCAACGACTTGTGTTTTCAACCAGTCCATGGATTTCGCTAGGTCAGAGATACTCTCAGTCAGCTTGGCTAATGACGCCATGTCACCGTCTTTTGTTGACTGGTTACCGCTTCCCTGGCAACCCTCCCAATTATTGTTCACTGCACTCGAGACAGATTTGGATCGGGTTATCCTACCTTCATTTCCTGGAACATCCATAAGTTACATATTACAGGATAATCACCGTATCTTTATAGTTCATTTGATATATTCCAGGTGTTGGAAGGTTAGTGGATCCTTAGCATTATGTGCGTGACACCGCGAGTATCGGGTTCCGACCTGCTAGCACGTTGCCGCCATGTTCAGCCTCTATTCACTGTGCCATTTGAAGAGGAGCAGGGTGCCAGTGTCTGAGGGTCTTAGAGGCATGCCCAGCTGATCATGACCAATCACTCAGACCCAAATATCTCAAGATATACTGGTGCTTGATATGTTTTGATCCTAGACTCAGGTACTTAGAGAAATGTCAAGTTGACTGGGTGCAAGTGGGTTACAGAAAACGATCCATAGACTGAATATAACCCAAATCTTTTAGTTGTTTTTCATTTATGATTGCACGCTCATTCATCAATGATGAACATACCATTTGCTCCTAGTATCGTAATGTGGCGTTTCCACTTACCAATTATGACCAACATTACATGATCTAGCACCACTGACCGATTTTGTGTACCACCGATGAAATGTCTTTCCATTAAATTAATCACTGGCAGAATAAACTTGAATGTCAAAGATCTATCGGCTACTATATCTCACAGTTTCCATAGGAAAGTCGACTGTTGCAGAGGTCGCAATATAATTGGTCGTTAGGTGGAAACCCACATTAGAGAATCATCAGTTATCAGTGATAGTCTCTTAAAAAATATCGGAACCGATAATCCGTGACAAGTGAGTGTTTACACCTTAAAGCCGATCATACAGCGTCTGCCGAAGCAGTATTTCTGCGTTTGATTTGGGAAAATAGATGCGGCGGTGTTGCAATTTTGCTCAATTTTGGAGTGAGGAATCTTCAAATTGATTTGGAATTTTGCAGTTTACACTTGCCGATATCCTATCATCCACGTCTAATAATGAATCGGCGGTTCCAAGTTCTATATTTGATGGTAGTAATCGGTAGGTGCACAGTACGCCTATAAGATATTTTCCACTGGCCGACTAGCCGTCACCACCCATTCACTTCTTTAGCCTCCGCCAGAATCAAAGAGGTTTGAAATCGTTGGTAATAGTTATAGAGTTAAGAGGACTTTTCCATCGGTAAGTCTTGTCAAATGCAGAATAACCAATTATGACAAAGCCTGGATGCCTTAAATTTTTTTCATTAAAACGATAAATTATTTTTTAATACAACATGACACACATGTGGACTAAAACAGTGTAGACACTGGATAAGGGTAAAAATGCAAGACAATTGTGAAAATGATTACAATTGGTTACAATTGGTAGTTGACCCATTTAGAGGGAAAATACAATTAAGATGAGGATATAACAATGAGATTTTTGATGGTAATTAAACAAATAGAGGTGTGGGTGGGTGGGTAAAGAAACGTCCCGTAGGTTCAGAGAGTGTAAGCGAACTGACCACCGGGGCACGACACGTGACCGTTGGAAGTGGTTCGACTATTGTTCTGAGTTATGTTCGACTAAACGACTGAGTAGTATGTAAGGACTATAAGGGCAGCCAGGCAGAGAATTAATAGAAATTTACAATTACACGCAAATACTTGCACTACACCCTCGCCGATCTTTAGACAAAGACTTGCAGTCTTTAGCCCACACCGACCGACTATACGGAGAACTCAATTAATCGGTGCCGCTTTCGTCGGCCAGTGGAAAATGCCCTACTGGCCTATTTCCGACGTGACAAAGAATCATGTCATTTGGGCTGGCGCCTCAGGTTCTGCTATAGGCCCGTTTCCATTGGCCAATTTTCCATCATCGATCTACAGTCAGGAACCACCGACGGACCTTTGGTACACTGCACGAAAACCGCCATTTTATTCATATATCGCGGAAGTGAATGTATTGGCTGAATATTGACTTGTTTTCATATATATGTACGCCCAGGTTTATATACGGACGCGTCTTAGCTGTATTTCACACAGCCGCCCCTCCCCCCACCCCCGCAACCTCCCCCACTCGCTCTCAGTGAAGCCCTGTTCACTGGACGATTATACATTATATACGCCTACAGATGAGGCGCCGGGCGCATTCATATGTAAAATGGTGGTGTTGGTGCAGTGGTACTGCTGACCCAAAATCGGTCAATGGAAACGACCCAGCTCGTTTTTTTCTGCTTAGACCATGCAATGTGGCACCGACCCACCACTGAGTCACAGCTTGGTCACTGAGTGAAATCTACTACCCTCACCAATCTTTCGATACCGACGCACAGTAAGTGGCACCACCGACAGACATTCTGGGTAACTAAAAAATCTCCGCCGTTTTCGTCGGCCAATGTTAACGGGCCTTATGATAGCGTGCACCTCACAGCTTTCTACAGAAACACAGAGACACCCAATAGAAGCCTTCACCCTCACGCATCCGGCATGATTCAAGAACAAAGCCGCAGGACTAATGAGGGTGAGATTTCTCACTTTGGAGTGATACACCTCTTTTGGCGGTGCCTTTATCTCGGTACCCCAATAACAAGGCATATACAGGGAGCTCTCAGAGTGTCGGTTATTGATTTCAGGCTTCAGGAGATAACTCAATAAGGCGATAACGGCAATGACAAGTGATGCAGTGATAGCTTAAACATAGCACGCAATCTGTGCCTGATATCATCGCCCTGGGTTATCCTGCACCTATGTGACAAGTGTGGGGTGTATATACACGATATTGACTGGTTACAGATACAAGCGGCCGTATGCTCCGATGAGTTGACGTGTAGTAATATCCGAGCGTATGCGAGGATATTGCGGAGAGTCAACTCTGAGGAGCATACAACCACTTGTATCTGAAACCAGTCTATATTGTATTTATTATCCACATTTTCTGGACAAGTGGCATGTCAATATCAGTTCGTTTTAGCTATGCACTATTTTTCCATACGCACTATTTTTCCGTATGCGCCACCCGGAGCATACAACATCCGTATGCGCCAGGTATGTCCATACAAACGCCCTATGTGTTTTCTATGGCATCTATGTATTGGGTGGATAATAAATGTATATATACACATTATTACCATGATTTGGATCTGAGTGGCCGTATTCTCCGCGTAGTTTCCGCGCAGTATTACTCCAAGCGATAGCGAGGAGTTTTGCGTGGTGTCAACTGCAAGGAGAATACAGGGTTCAGAATCTGGACTGTAACTATAACGTTGAGAGCAGCTCCCTTTTGTTATAAAGAACTGAAATTTAATTTTTGTTTTATTGAAGTTGTCAGTGCCTGGTTTTGTGTGACTAGGGTAATGCAGTTATCCTGGTTATATTCCGAAAACATTTTGAACTGACCTATGTAATAGCTCATAGGTTGGCAATACAATTCCCGGTTATAATAAGATATATGATTATCCGAAATTTGGGTTACCATCCCGCAGGCTAGAGTAGGCGACAACTACAGCTCAATTGCAGATTAAACCAGCTATAGATAAAGTGATATAGTGAAGCTTCGTAAAAAGACAAATTTGTCTCTGTCAGTTAGCATTTCAACATGTTTAGCTCTTTATTGGCACCAACGACATTCAGAGATTATCTCTGTAGAATTGCCAGATAAATCCCTCTGCCTTCAGCATTGGGATATGTATGATTGACAATTTCACTGCATAATGTTGATGTTCCCACACAGTGAGCCTGTCTCCCTATACTCCACTCAGTGGCCAGTGGTGACACGTTTCTCCAGGAGGTGTCGCCTCCTGTAGCTCGCCTCCTGTGGGTTATATCACCACCTGCCTGTCTCCCCCCAGATTTACCCTCCGCCCGGGATAAGTGACCCGGACTTCCTCACACCAGGTCGGCGGCCATACCCGGCGTTTACACAAGACGATTCTGGCCGGCGATTCTGGAATTTCGTTCTGATGGCTTTCAGCAGTAAAATGATAGAGATCGTCCAATGTAAAGGGCAAGTGACTATAGACTAATGCAGATCATCTCATGTCAGATTATACAATTAGGCCATACCCGGCGTTTACGCAAGAGTATTCTGGAATTTTTCACGTCCTGACGACTTTCAGCAGTAAAATGATAAAAATCATCCAATGTAAACGGCAAGTGATTAGTGACTGCAGATCGTCTTATTATGTCAGATTATACAATTAGCCACCACCTGACAACTATTGGACACACTCTAACGCTGGCGACTATTTTAAGCTGGTTTGAACTTGTTGTCTACAAAGGCAGTGATTCTGTGAAAACTTAGCTATCAGTGTGACCCTAGAAATCGGTTCATATGAAAAGGGTAAACATTTGAGGAAAGTCTATGGTTGATGAATATTTCAGCCGCTATTACGTAATTGAGCCCCTCCTGACGACCATAGGCTAGACTATTTACAGTCATCACGTTCAAATCGTCTAGTGTGAAAATCTACAGTCGCCATATATTTTGTCATCTAGTGTAAACGCTGGGTCAACGATCAAGTATATTCAGAGGTTGACGACTTTTGCAGAGGACATTACCACCACCTGACGACTACTGGCTGACGATCTACAGTCAACGATCAAGTATATTAAGAGGTTGACGACTTTTGCAGTGGACATTGCCACCACCTGACGACTACCACATTGCCACCACCTGACGACTACTGGCTGACGACCTACAGTCGCCAGGTATTTAATCGTCTAGTGTAAACGCCGGAATACCCCCCGGACGTCCCGATCTGCTTAGCCTGCCACCAGGGGGCACCACTCACCGCGCCTGCTGGGTCAACGATCAAGTATATTCAGAGGTTGACGACTTTTGCAGAGGACATTACCACCACCTGACGACTACTGGCTGACGATCTACAGTCAACGATCAAGTATATTAAGAGGTTGACGACTTTTGCAGTGGACATTGCCACCACCTGACGACTACCACATTGCCACCACCTGACGACTACTGGCTGACGACCTACAGTCGCCAGGTATTTAATCGTCTAGTGTAAACGCCGGAATACCCCCCGGACGTCCCGATCTGCTTAGCCTGCCACCAGGGGGCACCACTCACCGCGCCTGCGCGTGGACCATCTCTACAGTGGCGGCCCCTAGCGGAGAAGGCGTTGAATGAATTCGGGGGCAGAGCGGCGACTGAGGAGACCCGGCCTCTGTCTGATGTCCGCCAATCAGCGAGCGATACCAGGTCACGTGGGGGCCATGTGACCACACGGAGGCCCCATAATGCCCCGCGCGTCATTGAGAGAAGGATCCCGGTGCTGAGAATGAGGCTCGCCTCGTATCGACCCCGTCCTGGACTCCTCTCACCCCGGTTTTGTGTTGGTTTTATCCCCGCCCTCACCGGAGGGGTGTGGACCGTCAACCTTTCAACCCCCGCCACGCCAAGCCACCAACTTCTGCGTCAGGGAAAATGCCTTTTATTTTCTCAGAAGTTCCTTGAGTGGTGTTTATAAAGACGGACGTGTGAAGCTGAATTGTAATTGAAACACCGATGATGACGATTGTATAAGACTTTATTGTATACTTAAATAATCATGATTTTATGCCCATGTCATTGTTATGTGCATGTCTTGCATGTTCTTGTACATAGTTAAGACTACTGTATGGAAGAGCCCGGGTTATAGATGTGAGACACTCTGGGATAATCTCCAGGCTGAGACCCAAAAAGCTGACAGTAAACCTGCGTTTAAGTGCATGGCAGCAAAGGACCTATGTAATATAAGCGTTTAAACATTACAGTTGTATTGTATTGTGTGTATATATTACTATCCTTCTTAGTTATTTGCTTGTATCAGACTTTCACTACTAACACTACATTACTCATCATTTTCTCATTGCATATATTAAGGCCCGGCGTCCACCTACTACGATATGGCACCGATATGGTCTACGATGCACCTCCCGATACAAAATTAAAATCGCGTCGGAAGGTCACCTAATATCGGGGCAGTTGACCACGTTTCTGCGATTAGACACCGATAAAAACCCCATACAATGCGTGGTGGATTTGCATGTCTAGACATATGTCTACGATTTTGCACCTTCCCGATATGTCTCCGATATTTGCTTTTTGTATCGGTGCCATATCGGTAGCTATAAATTTCTATCGTAGTAGGTGGACGCCAGGCCTTATGCTGTGTGTTTGACTGGCTATGTATTTGTGTATTATTCATGGAAGACCTGTCAACTGGCAGAATGAAAAAAAAAGATTTAAAAAAAATGAGCGCCCACTGCGAGTATTGTCAGTCTCTAAAGTTTCGATACAAAAAAAAAATGAAAAAAAATCACAGCTAGATTGTAACGTACTCTGGCTTAATTGTTTACACAGAAAGAAAGTGTCACTGACTTGAACGGTAGATATGTCCGAATGGGGGGCATTATAAGGATGTATTGCAAGAGAAATCTTTATAATGTACAGGGTGTTTGCAAGACGTGATGAACACGGCAGGAGCATGGCTAACCGACAGTGACGGTGACAGTAATCATACTACATGCATTCTAGGGCCCATTAAATAATCTAGGGTCGTACATGAAGACCTTATTGATCAACTTCAACACCTCTGGACGACTTTATGGACGGCTATAGGCCCGGTTCCATTGGCCGACGATAACAGTGTAGATTTTATGATTTCTCCTAATAACCCATTTACATCAAAGTGCCAAAGGTCCGTTGGTGGTGCCAGACTGTAGATCGGTGATGGCTAATGGAAATGGGCTATTTAGAGAACTCAAAAATTCTACACGGTTTTTGTCGGCCAATGGAAAAGGGTCTTAAGCCTTCCTGGACGAGCTTAGATTATTCAACGGGCACCTGGACTTAGCACTTAGTATACAACGAGATGTATTACAATGTTTAGTGACTTCCACAACTTGTATACGTTTTGAACCATGATGTGACATTGACTTCTGTGAGTAGTAAATGAAAATGTCGGCATTCATCTGGCTCTCTGTAAGAATTTCAGAGACGCGTCACTGTCGCCTACATACCAGTTGGTGATTGTTGTGAGTAGTATGTGGAAATTCACGTACATCGCGGGCCACTTAGGACAAAGAACTGTCGCCCGTATTCCTCAGCCTCCGCGCCGTTCACACTAGACGACTGAAAACGTGACGACTATAAATCATCTAGCCAATAGTCAAGTGGTTCAACTCCTTGAATCATATATTTCTGTATCTTCTTGAAATGTCCTGCTTCAAATCGAAATCCAGTAACTCTGGTCTGGATAGTTTTATAGCTGTATGTAATAAGGTAATAGCAAACTTGTTAAATTCAGAAACCGCGCTGTATTTCTTCTTGTATATCTAAAAAAAACAACGATTGTGAGCATTGCTAAAATACAGACTAAGTAATTACTTGTTATTTGTAGCAGTAGTCAAAAATAAATCTTGTTGTTATATATGGGTAAAACGACCATCTTTGGGCAGGGTGATGAAAACAAGCTATGTATATAGGGTTGACACCTAAGCCCCTTTATTACCTGAGACAAATTTATGAACTGATTAATTATGAGCATTGCTAAAATATAGACTAAATAATTACATGTTATTTGTAGAAGTTGTCAAAAATATATCTTATTGTTATATGGGTACTAAATACATCCTTGGACAAGGTGATGAAACTAGTTATGGATATACGGCCGACACCTAAGCCCCTTTATCACCTGAGACAAATTTATGAACTGATTAACTATAAAAGGCTAATAAAGAAATTCTTGATTGGAAATAGGAGATAGGAAAGCGGCGCGTGAGATGGGCGACTGGCAGGTGACAGTGGACACTTTTAGGCCGGAGATCGGGGGCAGGCAGGGCCGAAGGTCTGCAGGAGATCGGCGGAAAGTAGCTGACATCTTCAATTCAATCGGGATGACCCTGATCACGGCACAGAACTCCGCTTGGAGATCCCATTTATCAACGGACGAGACAACGACCGACATGATGACGTATCACGTGACCATCACGTGACCAGCTCCACTTCCGGTAAAGCCTCGTTCCGGATGTGGACTTCAATGTGGGCTTCCCAGAATTAATTCTGAAAATGTATTGTCTGCAAAGAATATCTTAAAACTTCTTAGAGAATATCTCACTAAAGGCCCTTTTCCATTGGCCGATAAAAACAGTGTAGAATTTCTGTGTTCTCTTTATAGCCTATATACATTCTGCGTCGGCAGTACTAAAGGTCCATCGGTGGTTCCTGACTGTATATTGGTGATAGCCAGGTTTGATCTTTGTTTCTTCCTGAGTCTGGATTTTAGGTAACAGAGTAACTAGCAAAATACTTTTCATTTGCAAGATAACAAAAAATACCTAGTACCGATTAAAAAGGTTGTACAGTAATCCGCTTGTCTTTTGTCTGAAATGTGAAAAGGAAAAACATTATACTAAACTCCTGGACTCACGATGGACCTTGTTTTTTTACAAACCGGTGTGAAAACTAGATAACTCACAAATAGCAAGTTGATTTTTAACTAAGTCAAAAAGTCAGAGATATTTGTATTCGTTTGTATGTCTTTTCAGAAAAATGTCATATAAATACGTCGGTTTAAAGATATGTAGATCTTCTCGTGGGGTACGAGTCATCTATTTTGGAGATAGTTCTGTGCTATTGTTATCATGAGTACATGTGATATACCATGGAAAATACTATTAGGACAAAAAATCCGGCCTTTTAGCTGACATCTCAACAGTAACAATAAAGAATATAAAACGAAAATTAAGAGGGCAGAATTGCATACCAGCCACGCTCAACTATAAGAAGAAACCTTGACAGCCACGAGCCAAGGGCTGTTATCAAAGCCTATTCTGGCAGCATTAGGGACAGAAACCAGGTTGGGGACCTCGGTGGTGGAGATGGGAAGCTACCTCTCAGGGGCGGGCCTCGGGGTCGGGGCCGGGGACAGCTCCTAGTGGGTGTTTGTGGACAGGTAATAGAGGAAGTAATCCAGGGTGAGCCTGGGGCTAACACCATCTACTGATAGGATGGAGACTGGGAGGCTACAGAGAGGACTCCGCGTTTCTACTGAGACCCAGTGGAGAAGATTGAAACCAAGAGACTACTTAGGAGAAATCAAATCTGGAGTATTTACTATGTGTGAGATGAAATGGATTTTAATACAAACATGTCAAATATTGCTGACATGTATATCATGTATTGTTATTTCATTATTTTAGGTTTTTAGTGTCTAAACCATAGATCAACTGGTCATGGCTTTACATGAAGTTATTTTGTCTCAGTATCTTTTTAAACCTAGACTTATATTTTTCAGTTCCACTATATGTCCTGTATTGTATTTCATTGTACTGTTGTTTTGATAAATTGTCTTTTTCCACTATCTGTCTAAACTCACATTATCATAAGAAACATGTCCAAACAAGTTGGAGATAGGAGAAAGAGGTATTTGAAACTTTAAGTTTCTATAGAATATAGGGCTATATAAGATACATACTGTTTTAAATTGTTAAAAGAAAACCCAAAAAAATATAGGAGTTTAATTTCCTAAAGAAATCAGACCCATGCAAAAGGATTGAGATGGAAGTCACATGTACTCTTCAAAAGGAAATAAAGCTCTTTTAAAAAGGATAGACTCATTCTTCCACATTAATCCTCAATTTGACTAAGAAAATACATAAAGGGGAAAAAAGGAGCAAGCTGATGTGACGAATTAGAAAATATTTTTAAAGCTGATCCGCTGACTTTTGAGGTTTTCTACAAAAGGGAAATAGGTGCTTGGCATACTGTGGTTTCACTAAATGATATGTTATTCCTACCAAGGATTAGGAAAGGTGCTAAGATCACACTTCATGGTTGATGTTCAAGTATTGGTTTTTTATGTCGATTGAATATCTTTCTCAAGAATGGAAAAACGCATGTACACTATGAAAAGATTCTATGTTGAAATATGAGATTCAAAGGGAAATAAAGAAAGAGCTTGCTCAGTTAAATAAAAGAAAGAAAATACATATGGAGGCTTGTCAAAAATATGGTTTACAAACCTAGTCTGTATGGAAATGCTGCCAAACAAACCATTGAGTGCTATGATGAAGATTTGAAGTATCTCCCACAATATGAGTTGTCAAGTGGACATGTTCAGTCGCTGCTTTCGATCGGCTAAGTCTGAGCAGACAAAATAGATTGAGCCTGCCTTGACAGATGCTATTTTCTTCACGACCGTCCGACAAATCAATTACACTTAATGGAGACAAATTGGCACTTCGATTTGGATCTATTCGATAATCAGCAATGGTTCACACAATCATATCCTTGATTATAAAATGCATCATCATGATCGCCAAGCCTGCTCGAGAATATTCGAACAGCTCAAATGTCAGTGTCGTACTTTGAGATCAACTGGGAAGTGTAAAGCCTATTTCCACGAGCCAACAGAATGGTCTCCGATTTCCAGTAAGTAGTTGTTTTAATATGCAACTAACCCAGCGTTTACGCTAGACGATTATAGGTGGCGATTCTTGAACCTGATGACTTTCAGCCGTAAAAGTCTAGATATCGTCTAATGTAAACGCTAAGCCCGTGGCGACTGCAGATCGTCTGGTTACGTCTGATTACGCAATAAGGCACCACCTCACGACTATTAGACACGCTCTGACCCCGGCGACTATTTTAAGCCGGTTTGAAATAGTCGTCTACATAGGCGGCGATTCTGGGTAAAGCCATAGTCGTCAGTATAAACGCTCAGGTGAATTCTGACGTCGACGACTTTTGCGGTGGACGACTATTGGCTGAAGATCTACAGTCGTCACATATTTAGTCGTCTAGTATAAACGCCGGGTGAGGGGAAGGTGGTTCCAGTGCTAAAATCTGCACAATAAATCGGCGACTCTGAATATTGTTGCTCTGTTCCCAATTGCCGACTGACTATATTTTTTACTACCTTATTTATCCCTGAGAAAAATCAACCCATGTTGAATTCGTCAGTGAGACATTTGCTATAAAATGGTGCCAAAGAATAAAAAAAGTAAACGGAAATGAATCCGTCACTGATTTTTTTTTCCTGTTTCCTACTGACTACTTTTGACCAAAATGATAACAAAATTCTGTCGGTACTGTTTGAGTCATCTAGTGTACACGCCCGATTTAACACTGTGTCCTTGGATGTCACTACAAGATGCGGGATACCGTATTTTCCACCTTTCCATAAGGGTTATTAGGAAGCACCTTCTCATAAGATCTCGCACTCTTTAAGTGGTATTCTGTACTCTCACCACGCTCTATAAGAGAAGAATTCTTAACGAACTAGACTTAGAGCCTTGAGAATCCATTGGCCTGCCTTCCGTGCTAAAGACGTACATCAATGCACCCCAAAGATTCCTATAGTCTCAATGATGCCACCTAGCGGGAAATTCTGTGTCAGTGGATTCTCAAGGCTCTAAGCCTAATTCGTTAAGAATTCTTCTCCCATAGAGCAAAGTGAGAACCTTGTACAGAATACCACTTAGAGAGTGTGAGATCTTATGAGAGGGATGCACCAAGTACTCTTCCTATCACGCAAATAAATGGACGGTGGTGCAAGCATTACAAATCCTAGACAGAAATCGGTGATTCTGTTGATCTGCTGACCGACTTTAGATCCCTCTTCTTGACCTCACAATCCCCATTCAAATCAAACCCTGTTGAATGGAAGGGTAACAATTTGATCAGGAAATTATGCCAAAAAACGTTAAAAATCATAAGTTATCATAATCAAAGACTTTAATTTTCTAAACAGCGCACATACAAAACAGCTGGTTCATGACCGTTACATCGAGATCAAAATAAATTTAAGCATAATGCAGCCAGAGAAGGCCGGTGGAAAGGGATGAAGTAATAATGAGCTATAGTGTTGTCTCTACTATAATATTAAATGAGTCCGTCAATTATTTCCTTGAAACTTTTTAAGTTATCGGTCTTTTGAGCTGAGGTGGTCAGAGAGATCCATTCTTTGACTCCCCGGAAGTGGCTAACAAATCTATCGGCGTCCAAAATTCTGCAGGTGAAAAAGACTTTGAGCATTGCGGCTATTTAGCGGACTCTGTTTTGTACAGTTTTCCCGCGCCTCATTGCCTGTAGCGGAACCGGAAGTCATCTGGAAATGACGTCCTAGTGACAAAAGCGCCACCTATCAGAGACACCAGATTGATGATATCGCCGGAAACCAGCGTGCGACCTCCCTTTGATGACGTCATCACGGGGTGACTTCCGGGGATTCCCCGGGGCAGCCCCCGCTTAATACAACATTGGCCTTCATTAGCCGGGAAACAAACAAGCACTGTGCTGGTCAATTTGTCTGGTCGAATGAGGTGCGGTAAGCGGCGCAAAACGGCGGCCTTTTGTGGAAACTCCTCTGGAGCCCAGAGGAGGTGTGAAGCGTAGCGCCCCCTGTCGTTTTGGCATGGTCTTAAATGACAGCTGAATATGGATTCCTATACTAAAATAGGCTAACTAGTAACAGCTACTACATACAAACTGTTAGAGCTCTATCAAAAATCTTTCCAGATATTGATAGAGTGATATCTAATGTACTCCACGTTTTATGGCTGTTTGGTGTTGTTTAATACAACTTTCTCATAGGCTATGGCTTACAGCACACAGTCCATTCTCAAGAGCTCCTTCCCCTCTGCTGGCAGGTTTGAAACTGGCGCCTTAAACCCTGCCGCGATCGCATATATGAGTTGGGTCCCTATAGGGGGCGCTGCGCTTCACACCTACTCTGTCTGGAGCCCATGGAATGCAAAAATTGGTTACCCTGCGAAAAACTTGTTTTATCGCCCACTCTTTACGTGCATGCGTCTGGCTACGCTCTTCCGGTCGGATTTCACGGACTATTGGACATATTAGGTAGAAGTTAGTTGGAAATATGTTTTATTTCTCCTATGATAGGCTCTAAAATGTCGTAAAATTACGTTATTACGTTCATTCTGACGTTCTTAATTTCGGCAAATTGCACTAGAACTCCTAACAGAGATTACGATAAATCCTGACAATCTAGGTGCTTCCCCAACACACTGAGACCTCGCATGCAGTTTACATAGACAATAATCGATGGTTTTGATGACATGCAGTCGCAAACCACGACGGATTGACGAGTAGTAATACACGAGGGGTAGCGAGTGAATTATGAACCTTAAGTCTTCTGCATCATAGGACAAAACGTCTAATTTCCTTATATATAATTTCGGTGTAAACACGGCACTGTGGGTCTATATCTACCCAATCTATTGACAGCTATCCTGTTTACAGAATAAGGCTTTTTCCTTCTGGCCGACGAAAACTGCACCGTTTAATTGAGTTCTCCTTAACGTCGGTCGGTGGTGGCCAACGACTGCACGTTGGGATCTAAAAATCGGTGAGGGTGCAGTGTATGCCTTGTTTCTGCCACATTTGGTAGGTCCATACCGACAGAACTGTCCACCAGACACAATGACCATCATGGGGTTGCCTTCATTGCATAATCTATGCACAATTGATCGGTGAACATTGCTCCGCATGCCAATAGGCCCGTTTCCATTCACCGATTTCCCGTCACCGATCTAAAGTCAGGAACCACCGACAGACTTTTGGCACTACTGACCCAATATCAGTCAATTCAAACGACCCAGCTCGTGAAATGACTCACAACTTTTTATGCTTAGGTTATGCAATGTGGCTCCACCCACCACTGAGTGAAAGCTTGGTCATTGAATGAAATCTACCACCCTTCTATACCGACGCACAGTCAGTGATACCACCGACATATTTTTTAGGTAACTCAAAAGATCTACACCCTTTTCGTCAGTCAATGAAAACAGGCCTCATTTCCATTTACCGAGCTGGTGTCGGTGGTTCCCGACTGCAGATCGGTGGTGAATAGTCGGCCAGTAGAAAATGCCTTAAATTATGCAAAGGGCGATGAACGTTACTTTGATGTGGTAAACCGGGCGGTGGGGGCGGTCGTCGCTCGGCGGCGCTGCGGTTGCTACTCGGCAGTGAGAGTCGGGCAGGGGCCTGACGAGGCACTAAGAGCTGGGTAGTGATTCCCACACACTGACAACTCACATGCATTTTTAGATAGACAATAATCGGTAGTTTTGTGGACATAAAGTTGACGAGTAGTAATACATGAGGGGTATCGAGTGTATTATAATCGTAACTTTTTCTGTATCATAGGAGGGACAAAATGTTGAATTTCCTTATTCATAAATCCGGTGTAATCATAGCACCATGGGTCTATATATTATCCGATGTATTGGCAGTCGACATACATACAAAATAAACCTATTTTCCACTGGATGACAAAAACTGCACTGATAAATTGAGTTCTCCTAAAAATCAGCCAGTGGAGGCCAACGACTGTAAGTCAGTATCTAAAAACCGGCGAGGGTACTGTATATTACGCCTTGTTTCTGTGGCAGATAACAGGTCCAGTCAGGCACCACCGACCAACCTTTATCACTACTGAGGCAAAATGGAAATGGGCTATTAAAAGTACTAAGATTAATCTACACCCTTTTCGTCGGTCAATGGAAACGGGCCTGATTTCCATTCACCGATCTGGTGTCGGTGGTTCCCGAATGCAGATCGGTGGTGAAAAGTCGGCCAGTGGAACATGCCTTAAATTATGCAGAGGGCGTTGAACGTGTCTGTGATGTGGTAAACCGGGCGGTGGGGGGCGGTCGTCGCTCGGCGGCGCTGCGGTCGCTACTCGGCAGTGAGAGGCTGGCGTGGGGGAGGGGGGCGAGGCACTGAGAGCTGCTCCTCATGGCCACTAAACACCAGTCAAGGGAACAGTTGAGCAGCTCGCTCCGGTAATTGAGCAATTCGTTAATTTTCTTAAAGAGAGCGTAGTGACATTTTGATGAGCTTTGCAAAACATAACAAATGGAGGGTTAAGAACTGGGTTTCGGGTCGGGGATGCGTGTAATGCAAGATTATTACATGTGTAATTCGGATATAAATGTGGGCAGGAGAGGATTTAGTTGTGAACTGCCACATTCATGGTAGAAAATGACTAGAAAGAAACTTAAGGACCGTAAGGAAAGGTTGAACAAGGCTTAAAAGGTAGTGTAACTCTTTTTTAACAGGTTTTATTCAGAGAAGAATTTTTACATCACACCGGATTCGGCATTTAGTCATTCTTCCATCCGGGCCATCCGATTCCTGTAGTACAATCATGTCATATTTCACATCGTAGTCAAATAGTACATCTCAGATCCTATCGGCCAAGGGTAATGAAATGAGATGAAAGGGATGAAACTCCAAGTATGCATACTAGTTAACAGAATAGTGCAGAATTCCTCATTTTCTCGGGTTCAATTATTAAGTGTCTTCTACAGGATAGTTAAGTTTATCTCATCCCGGTATTTTCCCCCATAGGTTTAACATTAGGAACTCGTACTCCACGGCCGTGAGGTTCGTGTACCCAATACTAGTGGTGATTCATTTCATCAATAAATATTGTTATACAGGGTGAGATAAAATCAGAAACCCACTCAATAAAAATAAATTGGTCTGCACTCCACCTCGTTTGACCACAGAGTAATTCATTCAGCTTCGCTTCGTGAATTACTCTTCAGTCAAACTCTGTGGAGTACAGACTAACCTATTTTCATCTCGTGGGTTTCCTTCTAAGTATCCATTTACAAGTAAATACGCTGTAACTCAAGGAAAGACGAACGTGAAGGCAAGGAAAACATCAAGATATTAAGTCCATTTCATTGATCGAAAGGTCGGTGGTCACCACCGACTGCACCGTTAACAAATAATCAGGCTAAAACCTTTTTCAATTGGCTGATTGTTCGGGGACGATCTGCAGTTAGGAACCACCGATAGATATATCCGGTACACAGACGCCAGATTGGTGAACGGAAACAGATATGCAGAGAAGTGTTAACCAATTGATTTTGCATAGATTATGCAATGAGGCAGGACCACCGACTGACTTGCTCAAGAACAGACAGAACCAAAAGGGTTTGAAATCGTTGAAGTGTTTAGAGCTGATGAATTTCGATTGCAGACAGATTTTCGACTGTAAAACACATTTCCTTCACGAATAGAATTCATGAGGTGTAGTGACAGACTTCATGACTTTGGGAAGAGAAATATTTTACCATTTTTGGACTTTTTTTTATTTTTACTGTTTTATCAATGTTTTATCGGAAGATTAAAATCATCTGTCACTCAGATATACAAATAAGGGGAGAGTGTTGCGTATACCGAAAATCGAAAGTTGAAGATCGGCAATTTTATTTATTGATGCTCTGTTTCCACCAACAAAATCAACCTACATTGAATTTATCGTTTTGAATGATAGTGCTGCCGCAAAAACGTCAAAAATAGAATATAAAATCAGTCCCAGGCTTTTTTCCATTTTCCACTTGTCAACGTCTGATAAAAATCCATCGGTGGTGACAGACAAATAAATCGGAAGCCAAAATATGGCATAAGACGGCAGGTGAAAACAGGTGTATAGGGCACAGAGTGATTGCTAGTTCCACCATCCTCTGCCTAGAAATTATTAGATAGCGCCACTGTAGTCGGGGGACAGCCACTATTTTCTTCTGTCATAATCTATAGATAGTCGGGAGACAAGGCGAAAACCCTTTTATAGCAAACCAAAATAAATATTTAAATAAAATCGATTGATAACTGGACCTGCCACCTGGTCCTTTGCTTAGCTTTGGGGAGGGTGCAAGATGGCCGTTTCTATAACATATTAGTTTTGTGCCCTATAGGAGCAACATTAATATGTTACGGAAACAGGGTTACTGTGGCTGTACGTGATAAATATGCGGTAAAATTGGCGATAAAACGAACCCATGCCGGACACAGAGGTTTGTTCTATCATCAATTGTACCAAGTATTTATCATGTACAGACACCATATCACTGTTTTCGTATTATTATATACCTTAAACTATCCAATTCTCAACTTTGCATCTGAACGAGTTTTTGGATTTTGCCGCCGTACATGCCCCATACGCCACATACATACCCTGTACGTCACCTAGGTGTCGTACGGATATATATACGACATGGGTAGAAGCGGGCCGCATGTGTAAGATATATTCCCACAGGTATATAATAATAGTGGTTCTCACTGATCAAAATTCGGTTATTCGGGAAGGTGCTTTTGAATAACAGTAAGTACTCCCCACAAAGTCCACAATAATAATGCTGTTTTGTATTGGATGTTTTCTATGCTCTTTTCAATTCTCAAATGTCGGATCAAGCATAATAAAAAATTTGCGTCGTTTCTTCAGAAGAAAGTCCTGCCGTGCATTAACTGTGCCTGTGAGCCGTGATAGTGGCATTGTAATTACAACCCCAGGTAAATAGTCCACCAGATACCTCTCTCAGTGTTGTCGACCTGTCTCTACAGCCATTGTGGTTAAAAAGGACAAGGCATCACAATACAGTTTCACTAACCCGTTTAGTAATCTGGGATCGTCCAAAGAGACCAAGCAAAAGCTACGACACTCCTTTAGATATCCTAGACTTCAGATGACTAAGGAGAAGTTTTAGGACAAAAGAGACTATAAGGCCTGGAGTCTACCTACTACGATATGGCTCCGATATGGTCTACAATGCACCTCACGATAAAAATTCAAAATCGCGTCGGAAGGTCACCTAATATCTGGGCAGTTGACCACGTTCCTGCTATTAGACACTGATAAAAACCCATACAATGCATGGTGGATTGGCATGTCTAGACATATGTCTATGATTTTGCACCTTCCGATATGTCTCCGATATTTGCTTTTTGTATCAGTGCCATATCGGTAGCTCTAAATTTCTATCTAGTAGGAGGACGCCAGGCCTTACATTAAATCTATACAACGATATGTCCTAGCATAGAGGTGATTGTATCCTTCAACCATCCTAGCACTAGGACCAACAAGCTTATATAACGACCTTGGCCCAAGGACAATCTGAAAGACAAATTGTACGATATATCCTGGATTATTAAACGGCAAGAAGGGGCCCGTTTAATGATCCAGGGGGCTGTTGAATAAACTACGAACGAGAAAAAGGTCTCCCAGAATCGTCCTTGGGGCCATAGTGTGCTGTAAACAGAAGATATTTTGACAATGAGAGTATTCTAAACCTCTTACAAGGTGTTGTATACAAGTACGTTCATCAAGATAAGATCTTCTGTCTTGTCATACAACACTAAATAGACGTTATCGTTGGAGTTATCGTATCGTTCACACCAGCACCAGAAACGAACGAACTTTATTCAACAGCCCCCAGGATCCTACTCGCAGACCCTTTTCTGTATGTCACAGAGACCCAGGGACGATGTGGGTAAACTTTATTCAACACTTATGGAGGACGTTATGGACGGCTAAGCGAACAAACTATTATCAAAAGTTAACCCTTTTAAGAGATACAGGACAGGCCCTCCTTGACGCGCCTAGATTATTCAACAGGCCCCAGGTTCTAAAATGACACTTTTTTCCTCTATAAAGAGTTTATTTACAACCCCGCTTAAGGGGTCACCAGGTTAAGGAATCACCCCGCTTAAGGGAACAGGTCTTTTGGTACATAATGCTTCTAAACCCCGCTTAAGGGGTCACTTTGGAGGACACCTTATCAAATATTGACGGGATATTTTGGAGACAACACTCTAGATTATACTGAATGCTGGTGTGTGTATGGGGCTGGTAGACTGATGTCTAGACGATCAGACACCAAGCAACAACCTTCGTAGGCTCCTTTAGGCATCTGAGTAGGCATCTATGCGCTGTCTGTATGGTTATAACAGTGTCTCTATGCCATAGTATCAGCTGTATGAAGGTATCATATATGATATTAATAGGGGTATCGGACGTAACACATAAAGCCTGGTTCTCTTCAAAGTTGTATAAAATTATAACATCTACTCAAAACTTATTGGAATAAATTATTTGTGAAAGCTAGATATCTGTAGTAAATAATAATATAGGAAACTAGGACTTCTTGTGAAGTTTATATTTTAGAGTCAGTTTTTGGCCTTAGGTAGGTAAAATGCAGGTTTTGAAAAATGGACCCATATACTACACAGCCTAACCATTGGCAGACTGAAAACCCGGCTTAAGGTGAAATCCCTCTTACGGGGACAGTTTGCTCCGGACGATGGGTGTTCCCTTAAGCGGGGTTTTACTGCCATGTTAAGGCTATGGAGAAAAATAACGGGGTGATATAAAGGGTTCCCGGATGTCTCGGCCCCTTTGGCATCTCGGACCCCCTACGGCATCTCGGACCCATCGGCACCTCGGCCCCCCGCTTTCACAGCTTTCACGCCTTCATGCGCGAAAACGGTGAACTTCCTCCAATGTGATTATTTACCCAAAATACGGATTCCCAGCTTTGCATCATTTGTATATTTTCCACAATAAAGTATCTAACAAAACAAAAGCATATCTTACAAAACATGTGTGATATCCCTATCCCAAACCTTAACCCTAAACCTAACCCCAACCCTTTCCCTATCCCTATCCCTAACCCTATCCCTAACCTTAACCCTATCCCTTACCCTAACCCTAACCCTAACCCTATGCCTATCCCTAACCCTATTTCAAACCTTAAGGCTAACCCTAACCCTCTCCCTAAAATTAACCCTATCCTTAACCCGCGAAAGCGGGAGTGCGAAACGCGGGCGCGAGGGGGCCGAGATGACCGCCCAAAAAAAGGGGTCCGAGATGCCGATGTGGCCGAAATGACCGTGTACCATATAAAGACCAGCACTATTGCCACTTGTAGCGACGTGATACCCACGAATACAGCAAAGGCTGCAGTGCAATACGTTGTAGTGTTTTTGAGTAGTAGGAAGGCCTGCCGCCAGGTTTTACACTGGCGCTAAAACAGATGTTCACTGTTATACACCAGTACTTGCCGACCGGAAGTCAGCGAGTCTGAACATGCGCACTGTAGGCGCCGGCCACCAGCGGTGCTGCCCTCTGTTGTAGGTGTCTAGAACCCGTGGTGTTTGTCAGGCCCCGTACACCGGAAGTGGCATGCCCTCTGGGCGGGGTCACCTGTCGGGATGCGCAGGTTGCGTGCGCGGTGGTCCGCCTACAGGTCACGTGCTGGGACCAGGTGACGTCATGCGGGACCACGTGACACGCCGGGAACATGAGCGCCACCACCGGCAGGCGGGGGAGTCGAGCACCGCTCAATCCCGACAACTTGGGTAAGTTTTTAAAGGCATATCCTACAATTCACGCAGGCGCCACCCAGTAATTTCCAACTATTTTCAATAATCAGTAAAATATTTAATCATAAAAGGTAAAATAGGCCAATTTAGATTTGCATGATTTTTTTTAGCAAATGTACTGAAAAATATGGTTTTCTTCAATTCTATATCTACTATATTCTGTGAAAGGTTGAGGAAATACACTGTGTGATAAGCAACTTTTTAAAATTTCTTTACATTCTTTTATAACATTATCGTAATATCAACCTCTTATTCAAAATCTAGCACGATGATCCCCTACTTTTTAATTTAGATTTGTGTTCTACAATACTTTGAGCTCATAATATTCAATTTTCAGGGAAATGACATGGCTTTTAATTTTCAAGGAAAATTGTCCGATATGCCTTTCAGAGCGATTGAAAAAAATGTCTAATTGTAGTTTGTGTGGTTTTCGCAATGTAAAATAATCAGTCTTTATGGGGTAACTCTCATGAGACGATCCACTATAGATCTAATATTAAATACGGGGATAAATAGAACTTTTTGTGACCTCTTTATTCTTTTTTGGGCATTGATTCGTAAAACATAAATATCGGTGGTCCTAATCGGTAGGTTGAAACACCATATTAGCCAGATTCACTAGCACCATTTTTGACTACCTATATATATTAAAGGATCTGTCACCACTGACTGAACATTATAAATCATAAACAGCAAAAAGCTAAACCCACTCAACGATTCCTCAACTCCAATTACAAATTGCATAATCTGGCACCAATGGTCGCTTTTTGAAGCCACCTATATGAAATAAAACCTGGTGCGATTTAAAACAATACAATACACAAGGTCGAAACCATTCCTCCAGATTGTTTGAGTATCGCATCAGAACTATGCCGCCATCTATATTCAGTCAGAAATATAATGAACCTTTCACCCATTGCCCTTAAGATATGTATTTTTTAAATGTAGCGATACAACCTGAAAATAATGACACCCCACTGTAGAGATCTGAAGTTATCTTGATAAATTTCGGTGGATATTTCCTCCTGAGTAGAACTTTACAACACGACGCGATCCGATATTACTCGAGCAACGCTTTTCCCACATTTCTAGAGCGAACAAAACCCCCAGGGAGGACCATCGAAAAACGCTACCCTTCTTGATATTTTATCGGGATTGCAGGACGTTAGGGCCCACCATCCAAAAGTCGAGACGTTAGGGCACATCCAAGACCATTGGTGAGAACGTCTCAGTCGCGCCTCGGCCCCTCAGCGAAGTCGCAGTCACACCTGTGGCACCGGGAGGGAGAAATAGCATAAATGGACGGTAGGGCCCAGCTAATTTTGCAAAATTGGTTAATGTTAACTTGTTAATGCTAAAAATGGCATAAATGACACAGAAATGACATGGTTTTCAAAAATTTCATGTATTTCATGATTTGCCATGTTTGCATGTTTCAATGATATATATATGTTGATGTTATGATAGGTGGGCCTTGACGTCCCAATGAGTGGGCCATAACGTCCCGACTTTCGAATGGTGGGCCCTAACGTCCACATACCTTTATGACTGCATTTTCCGTCGGCAGGTTTACACTGGGCTCATGTAGCGGCTTCCTGCACGTATTGACGCATGAAAGGAGCGGAAACGTGGTCAGCAGTCGTCATGTCTGACCGGGCATGCAAACAGTCACAAGGAAGAAGTCCATATCGCTGTTTGCAGATTCGGCCCTCATCCTGAACAGATGGCAAATGGGATTTTCATGTCGGGCGGGATGATCCCATACTCCAGCCCTCAGACCCTTCAACAGGCCTGTGTTTGGCACTGACAGGGATTAGTCTCTGAGTCTGTGTGGTGTGGGATGGTAACTTCGGGTTTAAAGGTGCTGGGGCAGAGGGATGTAATTCAAACCCAATATCTATCTTACCTCTGGTATGTTTGTCCCATAGGCTTAACATTTGGAGCTCGTTCTCCATGCCCCTATACGATTATTGCATTTATTCTCCATGGTGTATATCCTGTGCATCATCCATTCATGTGTGTTGTCCATTCTTTTGGTGTTTAGGGGGGGGGGGGGTGAGATAAATACAGAAAGCAACTCGTTTTGGTCAAATTGTTTATTCACCGACTCATTTGAACACAACGTGATGTTCACTCAGCTCTCACCTCGTTCGTATCACTCCGCATCCAACTCGTGGAGAACAGCGACTTTGACCAAAACTTGTTGGTTTCTTCTTTAATATCTCATATACTCCCGCTCAGTTTGAAAAGGTTAGAGCGTGCTTGCACGCCCTAGATACATTGCCTAACAGTTAGAGTGGTCACATATACACTTCCAGCGTGCTTCCAGAAAACTATTCCTTTACTATCTGCATACTTTTTACTGTGATAGTGCAGCAAAAGAAAAGAAAAATAAACTCACTAATATATACATATACATATATATATATATATATATATATATATATATATATATATATATATATATATATACATATATATATATATATGGGAGAAATAAAACCCCAAAGGGGTAGGATTTATTTAGACTATAAAGGGACAATACAGCTCCACTACTGGACACTAGAGGGACCACCGAAGGACCAACTCCAAGGATCACCACGAGAGGGGGCGACTCATGTTCACGACACGCTTCATCAACTTGGTGGATCGGGGCATCGAGGATCGGTCTCTCTCTCTCTGGCCTCTCAACGGTGCGGACGTCTCACTAGGAATTTTCTGGTTGGTGTTTTTCGTTACACGTGCTTACTTACACGTGGTTATTACACTTGAATTACCATGAGACGCTGTGAGACGTGCCAACGTGAATACGACGGCAGATCACATAAGGAAGGTTGTCCTTTTTGTAAATTAGAATTAGAAAACAAAACCGCTGAAGAAGGAGAGATAGAAGAGAGACCACGTGGGGGAATTGGAGATAGAAAATCTTCTTCTCCCTCTCCCTTTTTACAAGCCGTAGTACAAGAGAATGCAGACTTAAAGAAAGAAGTTCATGAACTACGGAGAGAATTAGACTTTGTTCTGAAAAAATTACGTTCAACTTCGCTGGAAGATAATGAAGGTAGAGAAGAATCACATGATGAATTTCGGCCTAGCCAATTGGATAGTAGACACGGGCTACTAGGTAGCCCCCTACCAAAAGCTGGGTTCAAACCGGTGTACCCGACGAGTAGAGGAACATTTTGCGCACCAGACGTGCAAGGAGAGGCGGCACGCGCTGAAGTTACACATTCATGTGCAACTAAGGTTCGACGTAAGTGTAAATATTTTTCTCTAACGCCTTTCCTTCCCCCCAGTGTTGAACACCCAATGTTCGACCAAATGTTATCAGCGAGCATGGGTTTACTCAGGAGTATAAATGATCAAGGTTTGAATGGATCAGGGTATTCTGACCACATTGCCTACATGGTAGATCGCCGAGCTACCCACACCGGCAAGTCCCTCGTCGAATATGACGAAAGTGTTAGACAAAAATGTGACAAATTGGGATTGGAACAATTTGGCTACGGGGATGATTTTCTGAGTAGTAAATACTTGAATTTTGAGACTACTTTGTCATTTGTGACACTGAACAGAAAACTCAAAGACTTTGAAAGTAAAGAACGAAAAGGAAAAAATCCCCGCTCAGGAAATGCTTCAGGTCCAGATGGTAAACCGTATGGAGTGTGCTGGAAATATAACAGTAGGGACGGATGCACTTTCCACCCATGCCAGTATAGGCATGAGTGTTCTGGCTGTTCGGGAATACACTCAGTACTATTATGCAAACGGACTGCAAATAGCAAAACGGATTCTGAAAAATCCAAGTGAGATAGGGTGGACCGGAATAGATCTTATAACCGATCCGGTTCAATGATTCTAGATGTGTATGAATTGAGTCAGGATACTTGTAAATCTATTAATGTTTTGGCGGGCAAAACTCCGGTTTTGTGTGGACCGCAGATTGATTCCTGCGCAGAGGTTGTCTCGAATAACTCGAGTTCTTTATGTCTCTCTAATATCTCGGGTACTAACACAATTAGAGAAGAGTTAGAGAAGTTAGGCAGTCCTATTGCAGAACGTGCTAAACCCGTTATCCACCCTTTCAAGGCGGTAAACCAGTTTGTAATACCCGAAGAATCTGTTCGGAGAGTGAACACGGTGACTGGAACTAGTTCCCGGCAAGATTCTTTAGATTGTAATGTTTATACCTTTGCAGACTCGGACTGGAGAGCGACAGGAATCCAAGATGGCGGTCAAAAGACAGAACCGCCAGTTCGATCAACTAAAAAGATTTCTGTGACCAAATGTGGTCAAAATGAGGACGGTTTGGTATTTTTTCCCGAAAGGGAATACAAAGTTAGCGAACCTGACGAAGTTTCGCAAGTTATTGGCATGCGGGAAAAGCGTGATGATCAAATCCCCCATTGTCGCCCATGTGGTGTTCGTTGTTTAGGTAGCCATACGGTAGGTGGCTGCACAAATCAGTTAAACCCTTGTCACATATACGATGAGTGTTATGGTGGTTCAATTCCGGATATCAATGCAGATTACATATTTTCCGGTGTAAAAAATGGTTTCAAGATAGTAGACTCTGATTATAATGAAACATATATTTGTAAAAATTATCAGAGTATTTATTCTTCTGAATTTAGGTCCCAGATGAATACTACTATACGGGAGGAATTATTGACAGAAAAAATTTCTCCTACTGATAGACCACCAGACTGCATTCATTCGATGGGAGCAATTCGTAAAAAAACAGGGAAATTGAGACCTATAACTGATTGCAGACGCCCATTATTGTATAGCATAAATAATGCAATGTTTTCCACATGTGAAAAGTTCTCTTATTTATCTCTAGACCAAGTACTGGATGATGTTACTCCGGAAACATATTTTGCCGTGCTAGACATCAAGGATGCCTACAGATCTATTCCGGTAGCTCCGGAACACCGAACCTATCAAGGTTTTTCTTGGGATTTATATGGTGATGGATCCAATGAACAATTTTATCAATCTAATCGTTTGGTTTTTGGCCTAAAGTGTGCCCCCTTCATTTTCACGCAAATGACAGAATTCATATTAAGATCTATGTATCGTAGAAATATTTATTCTGTTTATGGTTATCTTGATGATTTTATAATTTTAGGATCCTCACAAAAAGATTGTGAAAACAAGTTGAAAATATTAATGGATTTTATAATTCATTTAGGTTTCCAGGTGAATATGTCAAAACTCGTTCAACCAACACAAGAAGTTACTTATTTGGGTTTCCAAATAAATAGTAAAGAAATGAGAGTCCGTTTACCGCCGGAAAAATTGAAATCCTTGAAAATATTGATTTCTTCATTTTTAGATCCTCAGAAATTGACGGCTAGTTATAAAGAAATGGCTTCTTTAGCGGGGTATCTCTCCCATGCTTCGACCGTAATACGTGGTGGAAGAACCTTTTCTAGAAGAGTAATCAACTTTGTGAACTACATGAAAAACAGGTTAGGTCACTGTAAACTGCCAGAATGGTTACTGGACGATTTAAAATGGTGGGATTCTTTTCTCTCGTTTTTCAATGGATCAGAAAAAATTCTAACCCCTAGATCATATTTTGAATATAATCTAGAAACGGATTCATCGATGTCGGGTTACGGTGCGATATGTGGGGAAGACTGGTTATTTGGAGTATGGAACTACAATAATTCTTTTCCTACCCAGAACGATTTAGACAGTCACCATTGGTACCCCCCGCCATCAGAAGAGATTGAGACGAATATAAACCTGCTTGAATTGTGGCCGATATTAGTCGCTGCTCAACGATGGGGTCGAAATTGGTCTGATTACACTGTGATCGTAAAATCAGATAATACTCAGGTAATACAGGCGATTAACAAAGGACGAAGTAGAAATTTGCAAACTATGCAATGGCTCCGGGAGCTTTTCTGGTGTAGCGCTATTAACAATTTTCATTTAATAGCAGAATACGTACCTGGAATACAGAATATAATTCCAGATTACCTTTCTCGTATCTATGATCCTCGTATAGTAAATCATAACTGTCGTCATTATATGAAGAATTTCTGTTGTTGCAGAGTTGAATATTGAGGCTGAAAACCTACAGGCCCGCTGGATGTCACCGAATACTTCAGTCACGAGAAGATGTCAGTGGAATCATTACATAAGATTCTGCACCGAATACGGATTAACTCCGATACCTGCATCGGTTCAAACTGTCTGCTTGTATCTATCATTCATGGCCAGATCATTTAAATATTCTTCGATAACAAATTACCTGTCCGCGGTATGGGTTTTACACCGTCTAAACGACGTACCCCATGTCGATATTAATTCTTTTAGAATAAAACAAACCTTACAAGGTATAAGAAGAACAATTGGTTCAGAGAAAAAACAGGCTAGACCAATATCTAAATTAGAAATGTTATTTATTTTCTACTCCCTAGATACTGATGCTTCAGAAGATTTATGTTTTTGGTCCTGTTGTTTATTGGGTTTCAGAGCTCTTCTGAGAAAATCCAATATTCTGGAAGAAGGTTATGCCCTTACTACAGATAATGTAGAAATCTCTGACGAATACATTATTTTATCAATAATGAAATCAAAAACGATTCAGTTTAATGACAGAATAGTTACGATTCCTTTTAGGAGAATAGATAATTCACCTTTCTGTATATTGACTAATATTAAAAAATTATTGTCAAAGGTTGGATTGAAACATGGTGACCAGTTAATGTCATATATTCGAAGAGGTAGGGTGGTAAGAGCCACTTATACTTGGTTTACTAACAAATTAAAAACCTTATTATTATCTTTGAATTTAGAAGAATGTTCATCTCATTCTTTTCGCAGGGGAGGAGCCTCAGCTTTATCCCAAGCAGGTATCCCCTTAGTGGATGTGAAGGAACTGGGTGACTGGGCCTCCTGGTCAGTCCTACTGTACCTTAGACGATCTATGGATCAGAAGAAAAAATTGGATTTGGAAATAATTGATAGATTATTCCTATAATCATTTTGATTCCAGTTTGGCCGGTTTGGAGGATTATTCACAGAATAAATTGATTAAGCCAAACCTGTCATTGTACTTCTATCCATTATTATTATATATCCTTATCAATACTTTCATTTATTAACAACTACGTATCTTTCCAGTTTATGGGAGAAATAAAACCCCAAAGGGGTAGGATTTATTTAGACTATAAAGGGACAATACAGCTCCACTACTGGACACTAGAGGGACCACCGAAGGACCAACTCCAAGGATCACCACGAGAGGGGGCGACTCATGTTCACGACACGCTTCATCAACTTGGTGGATCGGGGCATCGAGGATCGGTCTCTCTCTCTCTGGCCTCTCAACGGTGCGGACGTCTCACTAGGAATTTTCTTTTACTGGAGGATTATTCACAGAATAAATTGATTAAGCCAAACCTGTCATTGTACTTCTATCCATTATTATTTTATATCCTTATCAATACTTATCTTTCCAGTTTATATATACATATATATATATATATATATATATATATATATATATATATATACCCTTGTTAATATAACCGAATCATTTTAGATTCAACCTAGCCTGCGATGTTCGCAATTATTGGTCAATAGACAGATCTAACAACAAATAAATTTTAGAATTACAGAAAGCGCATTAAGCAACCAGTCACACGCTACACCAAGCTGACGTATACAGACTTCACAACATTCTTCAGCCCAACGCGGAACGTCCACCGCCCCGTGCCTAACGTGTCCTTTTCCTCGTGAGTGCGCATGCCCATGCCAGCCTCGTTTCAGCCTCGCGCATGCGCCGTGTGTGGTCTGCGTCTGAGACGAGTGGCGCCCCCTTCTGGCGCTGCTGTGCGGATCTGGGACAGGGCAGGGTGGGGGGGCATATATACAGTGTGTGTGTGTGTGTAGAAGCGGCAGCCGGGTAGGCGGAGTGGAGGACTTATATTGGCGGGTGTACGTAATTAATTCGATTTTACCCATCGGGCGAATGAACGTTATTTTATTTGCCGCCGAAAAGCCACGCGTCGTCTGCTCCAAACTCGATATACAGCGTCCTGCACGCGTCGCCATGACAACGGGCCACGTCACGGCCGGCCCTGTTGACTGACAACAGGACGCGACGGCAACCAGCCGAAACCGGCGTCTTCCGGTGGCAGATCGCTTTAGACGGTGTGTTCCCCTTTTTTCGCCCTTCTTCATCTGCAGCTCGGCATCAGTCTCCCAGCAGATCTTTGGTGATGCATGATTATCAACAATATCTGCCCCAAACCAGTCACGTGGTATTCCGAAACAGGAGTTGATACATTCAGGCTATACATAGACAATAATCGATGGTTTTGTGGACAGGCGGCTGTAAACCACGAGGGGTTGACGCGTAGTAATACACGAGCGCTAGCGTTTGTTGCATTTATTATACATCTTTTCGAATACATTAAACCCAGTAATTGCTATATTAAAGGGTATAAAAATAGGGACTATTTCTTTGCTCTATAGCACAAAGGGACTTTTTCCCGTATACCACGGCTTTGAGGCCGTATATCACAGGTTTGAATCCGTATACCACAGTTATGGTATCTGACAGGTTTTATTCAATAGGTTGTGGTTTACCAAGTCCCAATACATTTTCAGTGGGTGCTTTGTATACGATGGATAATAATATAGAGGAAACTTATGAAGGTCTAGGGCCAGAGCTAGTATCCCATTGAGTTTTAATTGAATATTAATTTACAAGGCGAAACTGCGTGAATTATTACACGATTCAAACGAGCTGGGATCGAGCGTTAATCCTAAACTTGAATAGGTTTCTGAATCTCACCCTTCACATCTACTAATGGACTAACCTTTGTGACATAATCCCCCATGAGTAATCTTTTAAATACTCATGGAAATTAGATACGTATTCCTAATATTAAGTCAATGGGGAAAAAATACCCGGGGTGAGATAAAATAGTGTATATATGTCCAACAGATATAAAAGCTAGAGCACTGATATATTATGAGCTGGGAAAGACTGTCAGTGTTATCCACTGTGTAGCATAAAAATACAATAGATGGGAGTGCTCCTCTAAATGAGTACAGTGTCTTGCTGAGAAAACAAAACCCTGCACCACATGGGGTGTTCACCATTCAAGAAAGTATCCCAAGAAACTATGCCAGGTTTGACACCTGAAACAACAAGAATAGGTTATAAATGCTTATCTCAGCCCTGATATATTGTCCTCATAGACTTAACTTTGGGAATTTGCACTCAATGCCCATGGAGTATTTAGAAAGAAAATACCCAATGGGGAATCATGTCCCAAATGTTGGTCAATTAGTCAATGTGAGGGATGAGAAAATATGGAAACCTTTTCAAGTTTACAATCACACCCTGATCCTATCTCGTTTGAATCCCTAACTCATGCGGCTCCGCTTTGTGAATTACTATGCTATTCAAACTTGATAGGTTGCGTACCTGACCATAAACCTTCATAGGTTTCAACTATATTGTTCTGATATACCTATATCCGTATGACCTACACATATAACCCAATGCTACCTATGACGTATTCATGACTTAACGTCACACTGTGATGTATGGGGTATGACATCATGTGACCAGATAACATTTGGCTATTTCTAGTTACATACTAATACGAAAACGAGCTCACTGTCTTACACTGCACGAAAACCACCATTTTATTCATATATACGCCATCGCAGAAGTGCACGTATTGGCTGAATATTGACTTGTTTTCATATATATGTATATATATACGCCCAGGCCTTATATACGGACACCTCTTGGCTGTATTTCACACCCGGCGTATATGAGAGGAAATATATCCTCTCCCCCACCGCCTCCCGCCCGTTTGTGTTGGTAGAAGTACAGGTGTCCTCAGTAGGAAGCCTTTCCCCTGCCCCCCTCCCCCACCTCCCCCAGCCCGCTCTCAGTGAAGTCCTCTTCATTGGATGCTTATATACGCCTACAGATGAGGTGTATACACACAGAGAATTCGACGACTTTGTATACGCAGAATACCTACTTATATACGCTGGGCGCATCCATATGTAAAATAATGATGTTCGTGCAGTGTTAGTACGTCAAAATTCTGGTAAGGTTATGAATCAGATACACCCTTCTGGCTTTGGCATGGGCTGTATCTGATCAGTAATTTTACCTCAGATTTTAGATGTACGAAGACAGTAAGCCAGTTTCCGTATAATACCGGTGGATTGTCGGGGGTGTAGACTGGGCCTGGGAGTGGCGATTCACAGCTGTGGGAGCTTATTTGAGTAGGAGTATTCCACAGGAGCAGGTGTCGCAAAATTCTGATCCTTATAGACAGATTACAAAGCATTCTTCAAATTATCCCAAAACTAGGATATATGAAAAATGGTGTATGAGGCAGATCTACCTGCAAACAGGCACAGAATCACTGGCCGCAGAGATACGAGCAGACGGTCTGATGGAGTGGACAGCAATTACCAATCTGTTCACCCTCTGGTCGCCACGCTTCCTCGCGGTGCAGACCGGATATGCTTGCACGCAAGCAAAACTAAAGCGACAGGGGTGGGGAGTTAGCTCAGTGGTAAAGAGCACTAGACTTTGTTGATTGGAGTCCCACTGCAGCCACTTTTCTCCTTCACCCCCAGCAGTGGTAGATTTACTGCTATATCAAAGGCCAATCCTTCTCATACCATGTCTATGTGATATGGGAAGTAAAAGAACTCACACCTGGGTAAATGTGTAGGGGTGGGAATTTTACCTACATTCATCTCATAGATTCGCTCCAATCCAAAGTAAGTCTAATTGAACAAATTGGAAATTAAACTACCAAACCAGACCAAATACCAAATACGAGCAGACCACAGAGTCTATGCTGGGAGAGTGGCTCGGCGGGACTGCTGGCCGCTGAAGAGTGTCATTCGTCGCACGTGGCTGAGTCCGTATTGGAGCTGACAGGAACCTGAGGCCTCACTGGGTGTTGTTTCCACACCCTGCACTCCGCGCTCCACATCCTACGCATGTGATATTCAACACTTATGACAATTTTAATGCCTCAAAGTCACCGCAATTGACGGAAGTAAAATTGGATAACCACCGCCTTGCAGCAAAGTAATGAGCGTAACTGGAAACTAAACGGCAGGCAGAGTGGGCGCTACTAGTTTTCTTCCATACCTCAGCACGGGGACGGGTTCTATGGTAATTATGTTTGTACATTATTTATCTGCTCCATAATGAAGGCTGATCCTATTTTGAAACAGGCAGCGGGGACAATGTAGGCTTATCAGATTCTGTTTCCGTGGCCGGCGGTCCTTCAGGGGCCTGGCTTGTGGCGTGGGTACGGCACGTATAATTCTCGTTGTTTACACTAGGGGGCATCACTGTTCAGACAAAATGAAGGCGGAAACGAAGATCATGTCTTTGGAGTGCTGAAGAACTCGACCCGTAAAGAACTCGACCCTTTTTAAGAATTCGACCCGGAACGAACTCGACCCGTTTTGAATCTTTCCAACTAAAGTATCTTACTACAACTGTGGATAAATACTATATCTAGTAGTATGAATATCAACTTGGCTTCAAATTTGGTCTTTTCTAAGGAAAAAAAGGCAAACAGAAAACTTTTCCCCAAGCCTATCCCTAACCTTAACCTTAACCCTATCCTTAAACCTGACCCTATCCCTACCCCTAACCCTAACCCTAACCCTATCCCTATCCCTACCCCTAACCCTAACCCTATCCTTAACGCTAACCCTAACCCTATCCCCTTCCTTATGCCCCAGTCACACTGGCGTAAAAAACGGCGTTTCTTCTACGTATTTGAATTGGTGGGGACCATGTATTAGCTACGGATTTGGAACGGATTTGGAATGTATTGTTGGCTTTGCTTTAACGTTTTAGTACGCTTTTCAACGTTCATCAACGCTTCTTTACGCTTTTGTACGTATTGTGGCGTTTTTCGGCGCATTCCGACTTTCCTTTACGCATCTCCGCGTTTTCCCGCGCATCGCCGCCCATTTGTATATTTCAAAATGCGTAGAAGAACGTAGAGGTGCGTGCACGGGAAAACGGTTTTTTACGCCAGTGTGACTGGAGCATTAACCTTAACGCTACACCTGAACTGGACTTGTTTTCTATATCCGCTGGTTTATTTCTCTAAAATATATCTAGTCAGACCTTTCCTTCTATATGAAAATGTCTTATTCATAAGTATCTGAATTGAGTCGAGTTCTCCAATCGATTTCTCCAAAACGGGTCGGGTTCCCCTGACCACTACAGGTTAAGTTCGTTTCGGGTTGAGTTCTCCAGTAACCTCTCTTTGTGAATGAAGATATGCGGTGTTTTCATCCGACGATTGTGGCCACCGATTATACTTTTGGCATCGCCAACCGATTATTTGCCATTATTCGTGCACATGTAATCGCTAGGTGGAGACGGAGATTTATCTTGCCCCTGGTATTTCTTCCCCATATATACTTAATATTGGTAACCTATACTCGATGCCCATTGAGAATTTTGAAAAATAAGATACCCATTGGGAGATTACGCCATAAACGTTACCCATTTAGTAAGTGTGAAGGGTGAGATAAATTCGGAAACCTCTTATAGTTTACCATCTGAGCTCAATCTTGTCTTGTTTGAATCGCTTAGTTATTCACGTGGTTTTACTATGTGAATTACTACACTATTCAAACTCGGTGGGATATGAGCTGTGACTGTAAACTTTCATAGATTTCTTCTATAAAAACTGTCAGGTGGACTATTTATCCCAACGTTATGCAATCTAGCACCACCTGACGACCATACACCTCACCGATAAAAGCCAATGCCCATCTACCGATTTTGGAACATTTATGTACGTTTGTCGGCGACAAACGGGCGGTAATTTGTCTTAGGCAACCCGGAGTCAGTAGATGTAGGACAGCTATGCAAGGCTACCCACCGATTAGTGAACCACTGCCTTCAGACATCCTTTTGTTGCCGAAAAGTTGTGGTTTCAAAGTTCCAAAATCGGTGGGGATCAGTTTATCAACATGTTGATAAATGTTGTCGGTGACAACGGAACGTTGGGAAAGGAGGGTTGATTGGTTGGCCGACAAGGGCCGACGAAGGACCTTCAATAATTGCTTGGTGAGGCTTGTAGGGGGTGCCACACTTGATTTCTTTGGTTTTTGCACTCCCGCACTGATTAGTGGACCATCCCTCCATGATGGTGTGAAGCCTAGTATTTGACCTCTATTTTCACCCAAGGAACCAGAAGGTTCTTTTATCGGTGGCCCTCTGTTGGTCAGAAATTGTATTTCAGTTGTTTGGTGTACACTCAAAGACCAACGCTTGAACGCACTGTTCCCAAATCCTAACTCAGTCGGCGGGGTGTATAATCGTATCTTTGTCGGTAGGTGTAGACTGATTTGCTTAGGACTAATACCCTCTACCCCCTATCCTCGAGGGTCACGGGTCGGGTGAGGTATTACGTAATTTGCCTGCGACAAGGTGACCGACTCGTATACGATTTGGGAACTAATCGTTCATACCGAAATCGGTAGATGGACATCCGGCATAAGTTGTAACTGGATACATATAGTCGGTGGTGGGCTGACCATTCCTATGACACTCGGTCGTCGGCCTCCAGCTTTTCACTGCAAAAGAAAAGATTTTGACATTAACCCCGTTTTCACTTATATATAGGAACCCCGCCAGTGTTTGTGCTTGAAGTATATAGCCTCGGCTGTAACATAGGTAGGGTTACTTATAGCTACAGTTGAGGCGGGACATAAGGCATATTTCCTTTTAATAATTCCTAAACTTATTGCAGTTGTCAGGTGGAAACGGTCTGTTTATTATTGGGTCAACGATTTTGCACCAAGACCAAATCTGAGGTGCTTTACCCGACGACTGAGTTTACAGTGACCACAAGACCGGTCCCGCACCAACCAACGCCGATTCTGCCCACGATAGGCGTTACGATTGGCTTCCGTCTGGGGGGAGGGGGGGGGGGTGCGGGACCTTAGTCGTCAGGTGGAAATACCGCGTTAATGCCCGTTTCCATTGGCCGACCAAACCGGCGTCAATTTTTTCAGTTCCCCTAAAAAGTCTGTCTCCATTGGTCGTCAGCAATCTACAGTCAGGAACCACCGACGGACCCTTAGCACGGCTGAACAAAATCAGTCAATTGAAACAAAATCTAAGGTGAACTAAAAAATATACGCCAACATTCACTCTCTTCTTATTTCTCATGAATTTGATTATTCATGTAGACTTTAGTCGTATGAATTTTCGAAAGACAACTGATTTTTATAACACACAAAAACTATGGAGATGAGGGAAGAATACTTTACCTACTAGTGCACAAACTCAAATGGTTGTATACAGGTGCACTAACACTAGTGGTCGTATACTAGTGCACTAACTCAAGTGGTCATACACAAGTGCGCTAACTCAAGTGGTCGTATACTAGTGAATAACAAGCCAGTGAACCCAGCCCTTGGCCAGGGCCAGGTTCCTCTGCCATAAAGCAATCCACCAGGTCGTCATTTCATACTGGCCAAACTCTGACATGAATCAATTGATACCCATTTGTTACCCTTCAAAACAGTTATAAAGTTTACTTTATAACTGTGTATTTAGAGATAGTTATCCAGTGGAGCTTGACTTGTTCCCAAATCCAGCCATTTTGTTCTGGTTTCATCGCTGGTTTTCTAACTGCCCAGTGCCTCGCCAGTTAACATAAAAAAAAAGCTGCAAACCCGTAAATGGAGATAATGGGTGAAAACTTGACCTACTAGTGCACAAGCTCAACTTGTTGTATACTAGTGCACTTACTCAAGTGGTAATATACTAGTGCACTGATTCAAGTGGTCATATACAAGTATGCTAACTCAAGTGGTCGTATACTAGCACACTAACTCAAGTGGTCATATAATAGTACACTAACTCAAGTGGTCGTATACTAGTACACTAACTCAAGTGGTCGTATACTAGTACACTAACTCAAGTGGTCGTATACTAGCACACTAACTCAAGTGGTCGTATACTAGCACACTAACTCAAGTGGTCGTATACTAGTACACTAACTCAAGTGGTCGTATACTAGTGCACTAACTCAAGTGGTTGTATACTAGTGCACTAACTCAAGTGGTTGTATACTAGTGTATAACTCAAGGCGTTTAATAGTAGTGCACTAACTCAAGTGGTTGTATACTAGTGTATAACTCAAGTAGTTGTATACTAGTGTATAACTCAAGTGGTTTTATAGTAGTACACTAACTCAAGTGGTCATATACTAGTACACTAACTCAAGTGGTCGTATACTAGTACACTAACTCAAGGGGTTGTATACTAGAACACTAACTCATGTGGTTATATACAAGTGCACCAACTCAAGTGGTTGTGTACTAGCACACTAACTCAAGTGGTCGTATACTAGTACACTAGCTCAAGTGGTCATATACAAGTACACAAACTGGTTGTATACTGATATAACTACAGCTATTCCAGACACCAACACACGTCCAGCCTGTCTGATGGACACATTACACGTAAGACTATTTGCGGACACGATGGGTTATCGATGGAGGTCCTTCACAAGGCATTCATCAGGGCCGACGTAAATCAGATAACGCCGCCAGCTGATGGCAGTGTTGTCGGCGAGCGGGGCGCTGGCTTCGGTCAACAATTAACATTAATGCCGTCCTCCGGGCCCGACGATTGCTGATCAAAGTGGGGCCCTTCACTGTCTGAGCCTCCGCGTCACCCCCCAGTAGCTCTCCATCCCTCTCCTCACCACCAAGAGCCGGGCTTTTGGGACAAACATCCACTGGTACTTTTTGTATGGTGATAAAAATATGATGGGGAGACTTTAAGCATGGTATTCGAATAGTTATTTTGGTTAGTTAATTTGAGATTTCCCGGGCATTTTTGATAACGGAAATGATATTGGGATGTATTTTATGGGTGTATTTCTAGCGGGTAGTTCTGTTAGAATAGTTCTATGAAGATTATGTTTAAGCGAATTCAAAGTGTTTTGAAGAATATTCAATGCTATTGTGGAAGGTATGATTGGATATGTCCAAACTTTTTTTATTGAACAAAGGTCAATGTCTTTAATAGGTGCATTTCTAGCGGATAGTTCTCTGGGAAAGATTCTGTTTAAACTAATTCAAAGTGTTTTAGGAACATATTCTATGTTATTATAGAGTATTTGATCAGGTGATGATGATAATGATGATGATGTCCATCTTTTTATATTGATCGAAAAGCAATAATATCCCCCATTGTCGGGCGTTATTCGAATTCGTTGTGGCGCCTATAGCAGACAAATAAGACATTTCACATGCATATAGCATAATATACAAGGGCATGACAGAGGTCTCTACTTTTAGTATGGTAAGCCATCTAGGAAATAAATATATTGTAGCGGTTCCTGGCTCATGTTATAGTAATCTGACTGCGATAATTTAACTAAATCAACCTCGATTAAGGCTATCTTATGATTTGCAGAGTAACAAGTTGGTTCGAGGTAGGAAAGAACCAGAGGCCTTTCTACAAACAACAAGCCATCAACACACAAATATGATAAATGAGGGTTTATTCACCATAACATGCTTAGCTTGATAGTTCCCTAGCCTGAGCTAGGTCACTCTGAGGCAGGTCGGGTACAATCAACCGAAGTTGAATAACCGTGACCCTACTACTGATAGAGTAAGGAAGGTCTGGACTCTTTGATGAAAAGGAAGGGGGCTGTGGAATAAAGTTCGTTCGTTCCTGGTGCTTGTGCTGGACGATACGATAACTCCAACGATAAACGAGATCCTGGACGATTTTTCCATTCAGTGTTATATTACAAGACAGAAAGTATTTTCTGAATGAACATATTTGTATACAACACCTTGTAATAGCTTTAGGTTAATCCTATTTTCAAAACAACTCTTGCTTACAACACATAATGTTATACAACACTATGACCTCGAAGACAATTCTGTGATACTTTTTCTCGTTCGCAGTTTATTCAACAGCCCCCATGTTCACTCCCCTCTCGATAAGCACGATGGGTGATCTACCGGCCTAGCTGCAAACCCGACTATATATACAGTCGGGTTAGGTAACAAAAGGCCCGTTTCCATTGGCCGATTTCCCGTCACCAATCTACAGTCAGGGACCACCGACAGACTTTTGGCACTGTGGACTCAATATCGGTCAATGGAAACAACCAAGGTCGTCAAATGCCCCACGACTTTTTCTGTTTAGATTATGCAATGTGACACCACCCACCACTGAGTGAAAGCTTGGTCACTGAAGCTGGAGACACACCAAGCGAGTAATGCAGCGATTTCCGAAATCGCCAACACAAAATGGCAGTTATGTGAGTTATTATTCTATATTTCACCTGATTATTGCTTTCCAGATGCTAAATTATCAGTGGGAGATATTGCTTTGAAGAAATATCTGACATACATGATATATTGTATTGGCGATTTCAGAGATCGCCGCCTTGACTCGCTTGGTGTGTCCTCGGCACCAGCGAAATCTACTACCCTCAGCGATTTTTCTATACCGACGCACAGCCAGTGGCACCACCGGAGACTTTCTGTGTAACTCAAAAAGTCTAAGCAATCTTCGTCGGCCAATGGAAACGGGCCTTATAGGGTGAACCTATGGAACCTGCGTGTACAGTTCTGCTCTGTTACTCACAGCCAGGGGCAGACATGACACATCCTCTACTAAAAAGTGAAGCAAACCACCACTCGATCCCCACAATATTATAGGGAGCAGGATGAGAGTGTGTGAAGGAAATTCTTTCGGGGTATTCCGGAGTAATTTTATATCTCGAGTTTGAAGAATAAGGGACGTAAAGTTAGGTATGGATACTTCCTTTATCCTTCTTCTATACGATGTGTACAAGATGGAGAGGGGGGTCTTACAGAAATTGTGCGTACATACTTCATGGGTGTAGTAGCGTAAGGATAAGGCTGGAATCATATATACTGCAGGAATATCATAGTGGTTTGAATAATGGAATTGACAGTCCATAGGCCTGTTTCCATTGGCCTGTTTCCATTTCCATTAGTCTGTCAGTGATGGCCACCGACACCACGTCGGTGACACTTAATCGTCGAAGATGCAGTGGATACTTTGTCTTCAATGTGTTCTACATGGGCATACCGATAGGTTCGGTGGGTGGTGGTGCTATTGCATAATCTTCACTAAATTAGTCTAATCATTTTAAGTGCTGGGCCATTTCTATTCACCAATCCTGCATCAGTGGTTCCTGACTGCAGATCGGTGCATAGACTCTAGTACAGTCCGTTGTCGCCAGGACCAGGGCACACAGGCTCAAACTGAGACTGTTTTGCGCTGCCATTTTGAGGCAGAAATTCTTGCCTCCGCTGGTACTAACCTGTCCTGATTGATTGATTGATTGTTACTCTTCAAGCAGAGGTCCTAGAGTAGCTTTTACTGGGCATGTACCAAATAGATCAGCTTAGAGAGTTATAATGATTCCCAGAATAGTGCCAGAATCATGGTATTCTCAGGCTTGGGTATGCACTGAAATTAGAACAGCCAATCAAGAAATTGTTTCTCCAATCAGTGCCTAGGGAGCTGGCAAATGGGAGCTGTGCTCTGTTAGACCCTTATAGACCGTAAGCCTTAGGCGGCGTGAACTGTAAACAGACTAAGCACCTGTCGGTATTCCCCCTTGTCAAACTGATACTATAAATAGGACAGCCAACCACAAAATTCCTCTCACTAAAGGTGGCTGGCCAATCAGAGCCATGCTCCGTTACACCTTCACGTACCGTAACCCGAAGGCGGCGCGGTGCGTGAACGGACTAATCGGTTAAAAAAATCGCCCAATGGAAATAGGCCTCATCTGCTCCCGGCGTTGTCCTTTTTTTTTTATCTTGATGCTGTTTGTGATACTTCTGCTGTCATATTTCTACCAAAAATTCCTCTATATATTGACAGGAATCTATTGGCATTCTATACAGTCATTTGGGCTAAGAGGTAATAAAACCATACTATATGTATTTTCAGATAACCTTTCTGATAGACAGAAAAAACTCATGAGAAAATAGGAAATATAAAACGTGAAGAATTGTTATTGTCAGATGTATTTTAGTTCGCCTATTTGTCTATCTATCTTTCACTGGAAAATGAAAAACGCCCGCGCGTGAAATGCATTAAGATACGTCCTGTAGCTTGTATGTCGATGTTCATATTATACTTACCTCAATGCGGTCCCAGACTTGTAGATTTGTCATATTCTGGCTGGAGTAAGATGTTCGGGCTCTGGCAGGTGACTGACCCCAACTCTGACCTCTCTACGCGGTCAGCCATCTTCCCACTGACGTCACTTCCTCTCTGACGTCTGACGTATTGAAGACGTCACGTATCATACCGGAAGACGCCAGGCCTGGATGATACATGATGACGTCACGTCACGTTCTGATGGGAATCCCGTGTCGTCGGGAGATGTTGCCGAGAAATCATCAAATTGGAGATCCCTGAACCCCGCCTCAGTGGTGATTTCAGGTATCCCTCTCGATCCTAGATCAGGGTTGGGGTTAGCGGGATTCAGCATCGGAACCCCTCTCTGAGTTCTACCTTCAGCGCTTTAGGACAGGGTAATGTCATATGGCATTCCAATGACTATGGCTGGAGAATGCCATATAGCATTCCTGTGGCTGTGACAGAGGATTGCCATATGGTATTCCCGTAGGCATGGCAGGATAATGTTGTTTTTGGTCCCTTGGAATTTCTCAATGTGCATCATGGAATTATATATGGAAACAGGGTTACTGTGGCTGTACGTGATAGATATGCGGTAAAATTGACGATAAAAACTAACCAATGCCGAAGGCAGAGGTTCGGTTTATCGTCAATTTTATCAAGTATTTATCTCGTACAGACATAGTATGCCTGTTTTCGTATTATTATATACCTTAAAATATCCAATTTTTAACTTTGCTTTTGGGCAAGTTTTTGGATTTTGCCGCCGTACATGCCCTGTACACCACATACATACCCCGTATGTCACCTAGGTGTCGTACGGATATAACTACGACAGGTGTAGGAGCGGGCCGTATGTGTAGGATATACTACCACAGGTATATAATAATAGATGATACAGAAGACATATGTGTTAAGTGCTGCCTGTAATTCTGTAAAATTCTGTAAAAGTTTAGATTTGTGATGCACTGATATATGTTTTAGATTCATGAATACGTCATTTATATTTATCATCCACCTAATACAAAGTGTCTATAGAAAACACATAGGGAGTTTGTTTGGACACACCCGGCGCATACGGATATGTTCTGGGTGGCGCATACGGAAAAATAGTGCGTACAGAATAGTGCAAAACTAAAATGAACTAATATCGGTATGCCACTTCTCAGGAAAAGGTGGATGATAAATACAGTATAGACTGACTTCAGATAAAAGAGGTCGTATGCTCCTCGGAGTTGATGCTGCGCAACATCCTCGCATAGGCTCGGATATTACTACGCGTCAACTCCTCGGAGCATACGGCCGCTTGTATCTGAAAACATTCAATATTGTGTATATATATATTAAATATATACGTATACAAATATATATATATATATATATATATATATATATATATATATATATATATATATATATATATATTTATTTATATATCAACACAATTCTGCCGTCTATTAAAATATTGTAATGTAATTTCCCATGGAAACGATGTGGAGGCTACGATGAAAATGATGATTTTCTTTTAAAATGCTACTTTTACACGGCTGATGATGAAAGGGCCGCAGTCTTAACATTAAGCCCCGGGCAGGGCGTGAATTACAGGCAATTACCCAGAATGCCTCGCACTGGGGAGAATTAGCCACGTGATGTATGGCGACAAGATGGCGGCCGTGTTCTTTATCAGCGGGGAAACGCGAGTGAAGGTCCCCGATCACGTGGTTTGCGGATCATGCGCGGTCGCAGCTGTCTTCATGACTCATTCTGGTGTAGTCTGGAACCCTGGCCAATGTGCACTCACATATCAGGCCAGGTAACCACCACCATTTTTCTGGTGCATTGTGGGATGGCATTCAGCTGGCAGATTCTGTTAGTTCTCAGGGAAATATTCTAATAGGTTTAATATCTTTGATCTTAAGAAACGTCATTACTTTATTTTGTATTGTCATTCATTGTAAAGAAGTGTAAATCGGTTATTTTGGAGAATCTCGGAATGGAGAGTGGTAGTCTTGGTTCTGCCCTCTGCTGCAAAATGACCGAGGAACCAGTGGAAGGCGTTACCTGTCCCATTATTCATTGGGGCAGGGAACCGGTCTATTTCTGTTGAAGCATGGTTTGGTACACAGATCATCTGAGAACTCAGAGTTTTGACCCAACAATAACAAGACAACTCAAAGCTCTGGGAATTATCCCAAAGTGTGTATGTATATCTGTAGTAACAAAAAAAGCTATATCATATTATCTGTTTATAAAAAGTGTTCCAATCTTTTTATTTCCCTTTGGAGAAAGAAAAAGTGAAATGTACCCAAAATTTGTCAGAATTATGAGTCTTATTTCCTTAGGAAAAATGTACTCTTTTATCGCAAAGCCTCCTTGTTCCAACTAAATCATATTACATGGTTGCCAACTATTTGATAATTGAATCTTATATTAAGGAGAACATTAGCACTTATAGACTATTAGCTTTGCTAAAATCAAAGGAAGGCGCAATGTCTGTAGTCTTCTTCATGCCTCCAACTTGCTATTATGAAAGACCACCCCCTCTGGTTAATCATCGATGCAAATTGAAAAAAAAATATCAAGATGTCAACCGAGATGTGATTATATTAGAATGATATGAGCCAAACTACCGTTTCTGGATGAATTTCTTTATTTACAATGATATTTTCTACTGAGAAAAATAAATATTGCGTAGTGTAATGTGGTTGTATTTTTTAATGAATGTTTTATCACTGTTCCAGTTCACTCTAAGACGTTAAAGGTAAACGTTTCACAGATGTGACTTGAGGTGTCTGTATGTCAGAGGGATGTGCTTATACTCGACAGGGTTATTAAAAAAATAAAACCCATTTGGCAATAAATAGGAGACATGAATTCAGCAATAAACTCTCTCCCTCAGAAATGTCCAACATTCACTTGACAAGAGAATTATGATCGGCAAATAACACTCTAAGAACATATGAGCTCTATATAGGGGTCGTCAACCAACTACGGCAAGGCTACGACTATGGGTCCACGCTTGGCCTATAATTAGAGGCCTTGTCGTGGTTGGTGGACCTCAGTTCCCGACTAGAGTCTACGACAAGGCCACGACAAGGCCACGATTGGAAGCTTGTCGGGAGCTTTTAGACAAAGCCACGACAACATCGAGCATGTTCGATTTTTCCCACGACTGGAACCTTGTCGTGGAGTGTCATGGCGTGTTGGAAGCATGTCGCAGAGGTCTACAGCGGGAAATTTTGGTGGAGCGTGCACTTCCTGACATGCCCCGACAACGCTGTCGTAAAGCCCCCCTTCTTACGACAAGGCTGCGACAAGTGCCGATTGTAACTTTCTTGTCTGCTCTTGTCGTAGCCTTGTTGTGTTTGGTGGATGCCACCCTTTAATGTCCATTTTGTTTTTGTATCCCACCCTATTATTTTTCCTCATAGACTTAACATTGGGAGCCCGTATTCAATGCCCATGGAGTATTGTACACAGAGAACAAAAATAATGGGCGATAACGTCACAGAAATTAGCAAATTAGACAGAAATAAGGGTGAGAAAAAATATGAACCATACTAGATAAATAGCTGCTGAAAATCTGCCATTTGTTTAAGTCTGCTTTGTAATCTCACTCGACATTGCCTCGTTTTATTACTCAGCAACCAAAACTCATGGCATATTTTCTGCAGCTATGGATACGAGCCACCCGAGCGTGAGCCGGAACTTTTTATTGTTTACCATTTCGAAAATTCCTTTCTCATATCTAATCAAACATTGTAAGTACTACCAGGTATCTTTGTTTGTAAATTTTGACAATCTATAAATTCCTGGAAGGCTGGGATGTGATACCCTATGAGCTATCCATGACTTCTTGTCTGGCATTAAAAGTATGTAATGTGAAGTAAGGGGCCTCCATGTAGTATGCGCACAAATTCTGAAATATATAACCCCACCCCTTTTCCATCTTTTACGTTTTAGATTACCCAAGGGAAGATACATAAAATCTAAAGAAAGTCCCCCTACCTCATATGCATTTTATGGATGCCCTCAAATCATTGCCTGTACATGCACGGGACTGTCTCAACATGTATAGTCAAATGGCTTATTTGAATATCTGAAACAACATGGGGAGAATGTTCTTCACATTTATGATTCGGGTACCTACCAACTACTATCACAAAGTATGTACACGTAGGGTAATGTAAAGGTGTGAGTAGTATATCAGCATGGAACGTGTCGGTTCTAAACGTGTTGAGATGACTCCTATTCACACCGGTGATAATAACAGTGATAACAGTGTATGACCAGTCAGCTCTCCTCATGGAGAAACACCAAGTCAGGACGAGTGTTTCCCGACAGAGTGCGCTCCTGTGTGTATCATCACACACCCCTGGTATTTCTGCCCCATAGGCTTAGAATTGGGAACTTGTTCTCCATGCCCCAATGAGTATTGTTGTCTGTTCTACATGGTCTATGACATCATATATCCTGTGTGCCGTCCATTCTTTTAGTGTGTACAGGGGTGAGATGAATACAGAAAACAACTCGTCTTGCTCAAAGACGTTGTTTTCAACTCATTTGAATGCTATGTGATATTTCCTCAGCTTTGCCTTGTTCAAATCACTCCGCATCAAACCCGTGGAGAACGATGACTTTGATCAAACCTATTGGTTTCTTCATAATATATTTCCAGGTGGAAGAACCCAGCTATCGACTGAGGCCAACCATAGAGGGAAATTTCTCCATGAGCCGACTACGAACATCTGTCTGAATATGTCCTGTAAACTGCTGAATATTTCCTGCTCCAGACAGATGCAATGACAGAAAGAGCACGTTGCCATCATAAAGGTATATAATGTTCACTGTCCACCACCGACTCCAAAACAGTGACATGAAATCATCCATAAATAGTAATTCCCATTCAACGTTGTGCCAATGGCTCCTGTGATTTCCCGGGAGAAGTGGTTTCTCAATCCAACAGTAATCCACTGAGATGAGAAGATAGGACACGGAATAATTCATAAAATACATAATCACATGGTCCTAGCACCGTATTGGCCGCGATGGCCAGGTAAGTCTCTACCCTTCAGTCCCGGGACACACTCAGCGAGCTGCTCCTGGCGGGGTTCCCCGGGGAGTTCACCTGCGAGCTGCTCATTCTACGAGTCACCTACCTTCTGAGCCACTTCCTCATTCATTTCAGGGTTCACTAAGCATCTGGTGGATACCTTCTCCGGAGGTGTTTCACGGCCAACATTATAAGGTCCGTTTCCATTTGCCAACGAAAAAGGTGTAGATTTTTTTAATTATCCTATTAGCCTATTTCTATTGGCCGTCATCGATCTACAGTCAGGCACCACCGAAGGATCTTTAGCACTGCTGACGCAAATGTAAATGGGCTCTTAGGAGAACTAAACAAATCTACACCGTTTTTGTCGGCCAACGGAAACAGCCCTATAGCTTACACATTAAAGCTACGGGATATCTTCTTTATCACTATCCCAAAACCTTTTCCTTCCACCTTAGAGCTTCTTTCGTGATATCTTCCTTCTGTCACCAAGCTCTGCCAAACTTCTTCCTTCTGTTCTCTTTTTTACACCTTTTTAAGCTTCACTTTCACCACTTAGTTTTCCTTTTTTATACCAGTATTCCCTTTACCCTATTATCTTTTGCTTCTTTATCCTGACATTTGCCTCTACCATTCCCTTCTTTATCCCTGTATTTGCCTTCCCCAGGACCTATTCCTTCTATAACCAAAGCTTCTATTCTCCCAGGACCTCTCCCGTCTGTCCTGAGCTTCTTTTCCTTCATGACCTCCTCATTCTTTATCCCAAGTTTCATTTTCACCAAGATCTAATCCTTCTTTATCCTGAACTTCTCCCCCCCCCAAGACCTTGTCTTTCTTTATCCCAAGCTTTATTCCCCCCAAGACGTCCTCCTTCTTTGTCCAGAATTTGGACTCCTCAAATACCTCTTCCCTCTTCATCCTGAGTTTCATTTCCCTAAGATCTCTTCCTTCCTTATCCTGAGCTTCAATCTCCTGAGCTTCAATCTGTTAAGTCCTCTTCCTTCTTAATCCCAAACTTCCCTCTCTGCATTCCTCTTCCCTCTGTATCCTGAGCTTTACTCTCCCAAAGATCCTGAGCTTCAATCTGCCAAGAATTCGTCCTTCTTCATCCCGAGCTTCGCTTCCCCCAAGACCTTTTTCTTCTTTACCCTTAGCTTTCTCTTCCTTCTCTATCCCAAACTTCATTCCCCGCAAGACCTCTTCCTTCTTTATCCTGAGCTTCTTTTCCAACAAGAACTTTTCCTTCTTTATCCTGAGGATCTTTCCCACCAAGATCTCTTCCTTCTCTATCTTGAGCTTCAATCCCCTAGACCTCTTCTTTCATTACCCTTTCGCTTCTTTCTCACCAAGACCTCTTCCTTCTTTATCTCAAGCTTCACTCCTCTCAAGACCTCCTCCTCCTTTATCTCGAGATTCACTCCCCCTGATCTCTCTCTTCCCCTTTCACCCCAAACTTCTCTCCCGACATGACCTTTTCCTTCTTTATCCCCAGCTTCCCTCCGCTCATGACCTCCTCTCTCTTTATTCCGTGCTTCACTTCCACCAAGTCCTCCTCCTTCTCTATCCTGAACTTCCCTTCCTCCGAGACCTCTTCCTTCCTCATCCTGAGCTTCAATCTGCCAAGACCTCTTCCTTCTTTATCCCAAACTTCTCTCCCCCAAAGACCACCTCCTTCTTTTCTTGAGCTTCAATTCCACCAAGTCCTCCTCCTTCTCTATCCTGAACTTCCCTTCCCCGAGACCTCTTCCTTCTTTATCCCGAGCTTCCTTCATTCCTCTCAATCCTGAGCTTCATTCCCGTCTTCCTTCTTTATCCTGAGCTTCAATCTGCCAAGACCTCTTCCTTCTTTATCCCAAACTTCTCTCCCCGCAAGACATCCTCCTTCTTTACCCTGAGTCCACCCCTTCACTCCCCTCCCCCCCACATCTTGCCTCACCCCGCCCAGCTGCTCCTCCCATCCGAGACTCCCCACTCCCCGCTCTCTTAGCGCTCAGGGGCTGCGGTAGTTGCGCGGCTTGATATCCTCCTTGTCCAGGTACGCTATCCAGTAAACCACATTGAAGAGGAGGAACACGAACGGGAACAGGTAGCGTGCGGACGTGTCGATCTGACTGACGCTGTTGACGCCTCCCCGCCCCTGCTTGCCTGTGCGCGTGGTGCGTACCTTCATGTCGCGGTACGAGGCACTGCCCTTGATGCAGTTGAAGAACTTGATGCAGCAGTTCTCCTTACGGCGGCGCGGCGTCTCGTCGTCATAATGAAGCGTCACGTTGGTCTGACCGTTGGCGCGGCTACCACTGCTGACCTCTGGAGGGCCGTACCGGCGGTCCCTGTTCACGTAGTATATGTTCCTCCCACTGTCGTCCTGTTTGGGAGGAAACAGAAACACGGTTAAGTACACGGAATCAACTATGGGAGTGGAGTTGTTGTTTTTTAAATCCGTTTATTTTTTCCTGACAAATACATCAGTCACATAGAGACTGGTTTCCGTGTATAGCCAGCTCAAAGTTAGCTTGGTCAAAACCCATAATATAAATCATCTGCTGTATCACAGCTTAACGTATGTACATAAGGCGGTATAATAAAGTGCATTGATCTAAGATTACATCTTGTCCTCACAACATACAGACTTAGGTAGGTAACCTGGCAACTCGTCTCTACATCTGACCACTTATCATGGTATAGATTGTCTGAGAATAATTTTCAGGGCAGTTTTGAAAGAACTCAGCGAGTCAATATTTCTAAGTTGTGGCGAGTTGTCAGCAAAATAAAAATAAAATCTGTACACAAAACCCAGTAATTATACATAAACAACTATGCTCATGACCTTCTTTAATCTTAAACGACGGTAATATCTCGATATACCTCGCTAATTTGTTCCAATCTATATCGGTTTTAATCGGGTACGGTGGTGAACCACTACTGATAAAATGGTGAACCTTTATCCAATTAAAAGGGGAAAAACTGTAACATTCATCATTATCATTGTCACACTTATACCAAGGAATATATGTCAGAGAGAATCTAGTCTCATGTCGTAGACATGTTGGAAACATATCGCAAGTAGTGGGTGCACAACCACGTTTTCCCAAGTAAAAATGAATAGTCATTACTACATATATACTATTCCAAGGGGACATACCAGCAGTGGTTCAATGTCCTATTTGCAAACATTAACTACCCTTATAGAATACATAAATAAATAATTCCTATCAATATGACTATTATTAGCATTACAAATCCTGATTTATATTTACACTTCAACTGGCAAGGGTAAGACTTTCGACTAACGTAATTAAATATAAGTGTATCATCTGTCTTGGATTTATTTCTCGTTCACTATTATTACCTTGTTATTTATCTAGCTGGCTATGTCGGAATTCCCCATTAAGGCTGTCTGCTACCATTCACCAGGGTATGAAACTAAATCCTGCCCGGGATTAGAGCCCTTGGCAGGAGGCTTTAGGTAGTAAATCTACCCCCACCCTCACCCCCGGCCCATCATATCTACAGTTTAACTACCCTCCACTGTGCCCGCCGCCTGAAGTCTAATCTCATGTTACTTGACAATGACTAGAATCACGCAGCTACAATTACACTTCTCTCGAGGATATATCTCGTAGCATTGACGCTTCCCCTAAAGGTATTTCAGTATCAAACATTACGCTGGGAAGTCTACATTATACTTTATGATGGATTTCTGCCAAGGCACGTAGGGTTGATAAATACTGATTTTGTTTTTTTGTGTCTGAGTAATTAAATCAGGTCTCAGGTGTTAATTAGACCTATACAGGGAAGATGCACATAGTTCACTAGTAAACCATATATGGAGGTCAATGACTACTGGAAGAGTTCATCAGAAACACACATCATTTCATTTGGATGATGGTGTGCTTGGAAAGTTAATCATAAGCTACGTAATAATGAAAATTCATCATATATTTTTCTGTAAAGACTAATTCTAAGGATCAAGTGGGTACAAGTTGGCTAATTAACAATACGAGGGTTGAGGATACGCGGCGTTGGCTGTCGCGACTACTGAGCAGGTGACCGGGAAAATTGTCCGATGAATGCACGCAAGCGCGAGAGGCGAATTTTTATAAAAATTTAATTAACAATACGATTCTAGTTGCTCTGGATGTGGATGTAGGAATGGATTATATGCTTTCAAGACTAAGAAATATTTGGTGTTTATCGTGACTTGACAGTTGATGACCTCTTCCAAAAGTAAAAGGAAATTGCCACGACTGGAGCCTGTTTCATAAGGTCCGGCGTCCACCTACTACGATATGGCTCCGATATAGTCTACGATGCACCTCCCGATAAAAAATCAAAACCGCGTCGGAAGGTCACCTAATATCGGGGCAGTTGATCATGTTTCTGCGATTAGACACCGATAAAAACCCCATACAATGCGTGGTGGATTGGCATGTCTAGACATATGTCTATGATTCTGCACCTTCCCGATATGGCACCGATTTTGATATCTTGTATCGGTGCCATATCGGGAGGTCTACGATTCTATTATAGTAGGTGGACGCCAGGCCTAATTACTTAGGTTCGTATATTAAGACCTTTTTAAGAACCCAAGGAGCCCCACAGACCATAAGGGTAACCTTTATCCAACACTTATGGATAACCTTCCATTGGCTAGGACTGTCTTAGCGAATGAGCTTGAATATTATTGAATAATAACTTTTAAACAAGGTCTCCTTGTACCCTGTATTTTCGTCGGCATATGTTATCAAAGAAGCTTGTTGAAGGACCCTGACGGAAGCTCAGGATCCGAATTAAATTTCTTTTGCACTCTTTGTTTGGGGTTTTATTATTGATCTCACCAATGGCATTTTTCCCAATAGACAGATATAACATTGTGAGCGCGTATCCATTATTATTATTTTTTTTTAAATTATTTAAAAAAAGACCAATCGGATGATAATTTACGGTTTGTACGGAACTCGGCGTAAACGCCTCGGTCCGTACAAACCGTAAATTAGCATCTCGTTCTGTGAATTGTACAGCATGGTCAGGACGTTCTATATAAGTACTGACCAGCCGCTTCAAATGGACTTGCGTCTACAGGCCCATTTCCATTGGCCGACGAAAACTCTGTAGATATCTTTAGTTCTCCTAAAAGCCCATTTTCATTTGCCGTCGCCGATCTACAGTCAGGCACCACCGATGGACCTTTAGCACTGCTGACGCAAAGTTTAGATGGGATATTATGAGAACTCAAAAGATCTACACCAATTTGGTCGGCCAATGGAAACAGGCCTTACGTTCATCCAAGACCTTTAGGATTATGAGAAAGACAGAACCACTTAATGCTACCATATAAAGTAGTTCTGTTTGATAACTAAAGCAAGGTTTGCTGTAGGGTGTACTTCACAAAGTAGATTCAGGTACTATACGGAATCTGGTTTACTGTTTTCGTACGTCAAACATCCATGGTAAAATTGTCAAAAGTCTACTGACCCTCCTGCAGAGCTGAGGCCCGTTAGAGCTGTGTCCATAGCGATCCGAGCACTCCTCCTCCGTGTGCTGGTTAGAAAAACCACAGTGTTCCTGAAACAGACAAAGAAAAAACCCATGCAGTGGATTCGCCTTTTTGATCGGCTTCCCTTTCTTCCCGCCCGTCTCAACATAAGAAATAACGACCCCATTTGCAATTCAGTACGTTTGTGAGGCGCAGAAGGGTTTTTATTGGTTTCCTTTTTTCTTCGTGTCACTCTCCAAGCAGAGCTTATGCGGCGCTAGCCCTTTCAACTGAGCAGAGTGAGCATGGTAATAAACAGAACCCTGCAACACATGAGGTGCTTTCCACTGAAGATAGTAATCCCTGTGACTATGTCTGACCCGGCGTTTACACTAGACGATTATAGGTGGCGATTCTTGAACCTGACGACTTTCAGCCATATAAGTCTAGAAATCGTCTAATATAAATGCCAAGAGCGTGGCGACTGCAGATAGTCTGATTACATCTGATTACGCAATTCGGCACCACCTCATGACTTTCTGACGCCGGCGACTATTTCAAGTGGGCTTGAATAAGTCATCTACAAGGGCGGCAATTCTGTGAAAAATCATAGTCATCAGTGTGAGCGCTCGGGTAAATTCTGACATCGACGATATTTGTGGTGGACATTGCCACCGCCTGGCGACTTTTGGCTGACGATCTTCAGTAGCCACATACTTAGTCGTCTAGTGTAAACGCCGGGTGACTCGACATAACAGATAACACAAACAGAGTCTATATCATTTACCGTATAAATATGTGCATCTCTATTTACAAGTACACCACAAAATAGTCACCGAAGCGCTAAGAATTTAGGATATCTTAAAAATTGGCGTATGGGCCGGATTTGCGGCCAAACAGGCAGGATGGGGCAGGGATATAAGCGGCCGCAGGAAGTAGAGGGCAGAATCTCTGCTAGGAGAGTGTCTTAGTGTAATTCTGGTCGAATGTAGTTCTTGCTCTCTCCGCTAGGATGCACGGCAGGCGAGACTTAAAGGCTGGCAGGTGAGGGTCAGATTACAGGTCACTCAGTGTGTATTCCACGTGTACATGGAGATATCACAACAACCGACCCCTCCAGCATGCGTAACGCACCCCAGACACATTGATCTTTGCACCATGGAGACATGGATGGCGGTGTCACTTCGGAAATGATGCCGAAAAGATATTGACAAATCTGCTCAGATGACATAAAGGAAGTGACTTGGCGAGTTATTTTTACTGAAGGTGTCATTTCTTTGTGTTTTTGAGATTTTCTATGTGGATTTGAGTGGGTTTTTCTACTTTTTTAGTGGGGTTTTCTATCCTTTTTACCATCATCATCAACTTTCTACCGACATCTCCTGAGCATTAGTTTTCATACCAAATTATTTAGCTCGAGTTTACCGCAACGTTGCGGTTGTTCAATTACTACTACACGCACTTTATGAATTTAAAATCAAACCTAGTATGATTAAGGAAATGCACCCTTAATATCTCACGAGGAGTTTTAAACATCGTCTATGGAATTAGTTTATTTTAAGTCTGTTCGCTAAGACAGTCTTAGCCACCCATAACGTCGTCCATCAGTGTTGAATAAAGTTGACCCACATCATTCCTGTCTCTCTATGGTTCTTCGTATGAAATAATGATGTATGTACGTCGAAAACAAAGTTGGCCAAAGAAAAAAAGGAAAAGAAAAAGGTCTACACACGAGATCCTCGATTATTAAACGGGCCCCAGGCTTGCTCATTGCCTCACCGATTCTTAGACACCGACATGCGGTGGCTGGCCAACACTAACCGACTGAAAGGAGAACTCAATAAATCGGTGCGGTTTTCGTCTGTCACTGGAAAATGGTTTTGTGAGTGGTGCAGGGATACACCAGAAGGAAACAGGCTGTTGATGTGTTACACAAGATCTGTCTTGTTGAGCTTCTAAAAAGCCGTTGTGAAAAGCAATAGCTTGCACGGATATACAAACCGTCTTGCAACCCCATGAATGAATTTGGAAAATCGAGTGAGAACTTACAAGGAGCTACATTAATATTGATCTGAAAAGCCATGTTCATAAAACCTCCGAATATGAGAAATCGGCCCGCTTTACTGGTTTTAGACTGCGGTTCCGTACGGAACACTGTTCTGCACACATCAATTAAAACATTAGTTATTAGGGGAAATTATATTATTTATTCAATTGATTTCGGGTATATGGTAAATATATAACGACCCATCATGGTTATACAGGTTACGGAACTCGATGATAATGTATGGTTTGTACGGAACTCTGCGTAAACGCCTCGTTCTGTACAAACAGCAAATTATTATCTCCTTCTGTACAGCATGGTCAGGTCGTTCTATATACATCCTATGCTAGCAAATACGAGATCGAATGTATACTTCACGACTGATACATATATTCTTTTGTCTTTATCTCTATCCCTATAGACTTTCTTTTTCTTCTTCCATCCTCTTTACTCTCTCACTCCTACTAACAAATGGTTATGTTCATCATTATATACCCATGTACTTTATTTGATAATTATGTATTGCTGCTCCCTGTGCAGTATAAATTGTGTACTGAACTGACATCAATTCTCCATCTCGTTTTGTAGCATGTACAGCATGATCATGTCGTTCTATATAAGTATATATATATATACAGTTATGTGATCGGAACTAACCCATTCGAATGAAAGAACTGCTTGTAACAACACAATTTGAACTAATTTTTAACAAATATAAACAATTAATGACCTCGGGACATACCGTGGCTTCCTCGAGGGCCCGCTCGTCCTCGTCGCCGTCCTCGGAGTCCGTCTCGGGCGGGATCTCACCATACCCCGTCTTGGTGAAGAAGTGGACCCCTGCGAACTGGATAATGGTGGCCAGTACGAAGGCGAAAGACATCCCCACAAAGTAATCCAGTGCCGTGGAGTAGGAGACCTTTGGCAGGTCTCGCCGGTTATCGATGCCTAAGAAGGCCATGGTAAGTACAGTTGTGATGCCTGGAAGTATAATAAAAGGTAAACAGTAAATTACTCATCACCTTTCATCGTCTTTTCTTATTCCCATATGATAATGAAGAGTGCCTATTTGGACCTGATACACTGTTTGACTCGTGAGCTAATCGCAACCGTGGCCACCTAGTCCCAGCAAGCCGTTCCGATGTACTATAATGCACATAGCTAGACCATGAAGAGTGTACTGAAAACGGAACTGAATATGATGTAAACTTCATAAATCTTGTTGTGGTATTGTTGTAAATCTCGTAAATCGTGTCACCTAACCATGTTAGGCGTATGCCACAAACAAAGAGTTCCCCACACAATTAATCAATTGCAGAGTAACATGCATATAAGATGGGAAATCAAACCCTGTATCCCTACGGTGGCAGGTATACCCATGGTTTTGTTACCTCTGCTTAAAACTTGTATTTTTGTATCGTATTTTTCCTCTTGTACTTAAGGATCTGTGCATGTTAATGACTACTGTTTAACCTAGCTCTTGATTTTTGTAAAATATGTATTGGTACCTCAAATATAGGAGCATGTTAATTATGTTATATGACTACTACTCGACTGTAAACCCAGTTCCTGGGTATCTTGTTGATTCACGGGTCGCACCATACTGGAGCCTGTGGAAGATAGGGGTTCTTTATTCCCCTAACAGTTACTCCAGTCTAAATAAAAGTAAAAAATGATTACAATTTTCTTTTGACCTACCACGATATACCACGATTTTTCCTAGTTTTAAGCGTTGTGTACTTTGAGGTCTATCTGGTGCATCGGCATTGGTGGGTGTTGGGCTTTATAAAATGTTGTTGGAATAGCTGTAAAGATATATTTTAGTGAGAAGTATAGAAAATCAGGGCGTTTACCCAGGCCTCTCCAGAACAGATTCTACCTATAGTTTTTTGTTTGTTTTTTCATCATTACGACCAGTTCTATCTCTAGGGCAGATCCTCTGCTGGAAGTCCAATCATATAACGTTACAAGGAGACCACCGATATCTCACTCCCATGGCCAGATGATTAAAGAAGGTGGAACAATCAAAGGCTCGGCGGTCTGCACTCTCAGGCTGAACTTTGCCGAGAATAGTAGGCACGCAACCCTCCACTACAAGTTTGGGGAGGAATTCCCATGCAGACTAGAATCAAATTAGATCGAGTGTGGCACAATATCACCTCGTTTCCATTGGCCGACGAGAAGGACACCGATTTTTTTTTAATTAAGTGGCGTTTCCACCTGCCGACGGAAATGCAACCGATTTTATGCAACCTGTACAAAAGTTGGTCAGTGGATCTATTTGAGAATAAATCCAAAACTAGCATAGTGACCCTCAATTTCCAAGTTATATATGTGTACTAGAACACTTGGAGATTATCATATGAAAATGTCATGGAAATGACATGGTTTTTAATTTTCAAGCCAAATTGTCCGATATGCCTTTAATCCAAATGGAATGATGTGTGTTTCTGATGAACTCTCTAAAGTGGGATTCTCACGATGGGACAAATGGACCTGAGACTGGTGTACTTCACACCTTTGCACCAGTGGGCTACTATTTCCAGCTGGGTACAAAGTTTCACAGATTGGGGTGTTTTACAGTCTCAGGGTAACATGGTGGATTCAATTCACATGGGAAGACTTAACAGGTACACAGTCTCACCCCTACACCCCTACACAAGGTACACAGGGTACACAGTCACTGACTCAGGATACTTCCCGGTATGAATAGGTATTATTTGAGACCATTGAGATTCACAGATTGGGGAAGAACATGTAAAATACATTTGTTTCACCAAAATGCCCCTCTAAATTTTAAACCTGTCTAAAGTCAAAATCTCATGAGATTCTGTTCCTTGTTAGGGGGGATTGTCGCTGACAATTGCAAGGGGAAAAAGTTGTCTCAGCAAAATAGAACTCTGTCATTCACACGAGGAGATTGTGTTCCAGTACATAATCTCAACAGGATTTGTCTCAGACAAACGGCCTTTGAGGTACGTGAATGCCATCGTGTGAATCCCACTTCAGCAGTTTTAGAAGTATGAGAAGGCACTGAGGGTGAATTACGGGAGTAGTTTAAAGCTGAGGGGTGAAAGATATAGACAATAACCGATGGTTTTGTGGACAGGCGGCCGTAAACCACGAGAGGTTGACGCATAGTAATACACTAGCGCTAGTGTATTACGAGGTCAACCGCGAGTGGTTTACAAAGCCGCCTGTCCATATAACCATCGTTTGTTGTATTTATTATCCATCTTTTCGTATAAATTAAACCCAGCAATTGTCATTTTAAAGGGTATAACAATAGGGACTATTTCTTTGCTCTATAGCAAAAGGGACTATTTTTCCCGTATACCATGGTTTTGAGGCCGTATACCACAGGTTTGAATCCGTATACCACAGTTATGGTATCTGACAGGTTTTATACAATGGGTCGTGGTTTACTGAGTCCCCATACATTTTCAATTAGGGCTTTGTATACGATGGATAATAAGAAGGGAGGAGAGTTAATGGTTGAGATGAGGACTGAGATGTGGAGGGTTAATATTTCCAGGGAAATATCATTTGTCAATAGTCAATTATTCAGCACCGATCTGCAGTCGGGAACTAACGATCGACTTTTTTCGGTTTACCAATGCAAGATCAGTTAAGGGAAACAGCCTAGTATTTGAAATGGTCACCAATCAATTGGCGAAAATTGCGCAATAAGATGAGTTACTTGTTCAATGACTGACAGAATCAAAACGTTTTAATCTATTCGTGAGGCCAAAGCTTTTAACATGAAAATCAAATCGTTATGGAAATCTGAAATACGAAGGAAACAAGGCAGTCACTGCACCATAATAGATTGCTAGATACCGCCATGCAGTCGGTGGTGACATGGACAGACTTTTAGTGGAACTCAAATATTCGTTACCATTTTCGTCATCCAATGGAAAATGATCTTAACTCGGTCTTCACACTAGACGACTAAATAGCTAGCGACTGTAGATCGTCAAGCCAATAGTCGTCTAATGATGGCAATGTCCACCGTAAAAGCTGTCGACCTCAGAATATACCCAAGCGTTTACACTGACGACTATTTAACTGTGAATTTTTCACAGAATCACTGCCCATGAAGATGACTAATTCAAGCCCGCTTCAGATAGTTGTGGGCATGAGAGCATGGCCAATAGTCATCAGGTGGTGCCTAATTGTATAATCTGATGTAACCAGATGATCTGCAGTCGCCACGTGCTTGGCGTTTACATTAGACGATTTTTGTGACGAGTACACGAGTATAAGTCAGCGAGAGGCCGGCGGCAAAACTGGATAACGCCCTCTCGGCATGACGGATCACTACCATCGATGACGTGTGCCACTGACATCACACCGCCACGCGCGCCCAGGACATCAAAAGACTCTTTGACCCGCCCACCCACACCAGTTTTCTCTTTCTGTGTGTATTCCACACCATTAATCTGGACTCATATCACATGTTTTTCACAGGTGTCAGTATTTGTTATACTCCTTGTAAAGTATACCGTGTTATACTACCTGTTTATACCCACAGAAATAAATTCCTAAACTGCCGTTGTGCCTCTTGTCTTATTTATTGCTGAAAGTCGTCAGGAGGTGCAAAATGCCAGAATCGCCGGCCATCAATTTTGTCTAGTGTAAACGTCGGATTATACCAATCAATAAGACCTTCTATATATCAGTCTAAATACCACCACTGTTTGTTGATTTATCGTATGCCAGTTCCTTTCATAGACAAAGTCACGCTCAAATTCTCTCTCTCGAACGAGCCACCGAGCTTTTCTGGGTTTTTTTCACAAGTCGCGCTCAGTAGAAGGGCTTTCGCTAATCACCCCCTAAAACCGAGGGATTTGGGAAACTTGACAGAAACAGATTAAAAATGTGCAGCGCAATTGTAACCTCCGAGCCAAAGTGAAGCTATCAATCATGTGTACTGAGGTTGCTTCGCCTTTCTCGCTCACCGCTGAATTATTTACTGGGGCCTAAACAACCGCAACATGCCGAGGGTCCGCTTGTAGGATTGCCTACAATATTGATGGGTTTTTGTTTCTTTCTGCATGAAAAAAAAAGTCCGCTTCGAGAAAAGTTGTATTGTCTTGAATCGAGGTGGTCTGCAGTCAGGTTAGGTCAACCACGGTACCTGATGAGGCTCATGTAGGCGATGAAACCAAGATCCAGTTACTTCTCAGTCACAGTAATGGGAGTTTGTTTGCAGCGAGCCGCCTAATCAGGGAAAGGCGGTGGACAAGCGCCGCCCAACTAGCGCGTAGTTGTTACGTGAGAGTCGGAGCTGCGTTTTGATTGGTGGAGCTCGGGAGCGGACGCTGGGGAGTCGGGTGGCTCGGAGTGGTCGGACAGGGAGAGGCAGAGAGCTTATTGATGTGGAGATGGAGTAAGGGGAGCTTTGTAAGGAAGGGATAGCTGACCCAAGGTGGGGCGCCTGGATCCGGGAAGCAGTTAAATGGAGAGGGATTCTGCGACCGGTCAGGCAGGAGAAGCTGGGAATATTAAAGGCGCATTGGAAACTTGAAAACTAAAACCCATGTCATTTTCTTGAAAAATTTAATATGATGATCTCTAAGTGTTGTAGAATACATATCTAACTTAAAAATCAGGGGTGACCATGCCAGTTTTTGATTTAGAGATCAATATCATTATAGTATTGAAATAGAAGATATAGAAATTATAAAACGTTGTTTTTCACTTAGTAAAACCCATATTATTTTCTTCAAACTTTGACAGAATATAGTCGATGTAAAATGCTACACATTTAAGTTATAAAATTCACCATTGTTGTTTTAGAAATAATTGAAGGAAACTATATTTTGCCGTGCATTTCCTGTGTGAATCAAGCAAATGTAATTTGGCTGATTTACCGTATTGAGATCGAGGAAAAAAGTAGCATCAGAAAAGTAGTGTAGTCGGCAATCTTGCTACCTGACGCCATCCAAAACAGCAGAGGGAGGGACCAATTATCAATGGTTTCTGTAAAAAGTCTTTTTTGGGGCTTGCTATGGAGGTATTTTAGCCTCATCTCAATATTATCTATAGATTATAACAATTGGTTGCCCCCTAACTACAGTGGCCCTACCTTCCAGTTTTCCCGGCGTATGATGGCAGAACTAGTAATCACTATGTGCCCTTTAGAACTTGAATTTTATTATCAATCTATTACGAAGTCCCCATAGAAAAAATATTGGCTCACTGTAAACCAAACAGTGTTGATAGAAACTACGACCATCGATCATCAATTTCAAGTACATTCATAACGAGCCTCCAAGTGATTAATTCCAGGAAATTTCACTCCGAAAAAGCCTTGTAGTCTCCTTTGTGCTAGTTATGATCCAGTCCAGAGGATAGATAATGAATGCAACCAGCGATGATTTTGGGTCCAAGCAGCTCCGTAAACGACTCAAGGTTGACTTCGTGATACACTCCTTAATGTTTGTGCATTATGACGTGTCAACCTATCGTGGTTTACGGCCGCGTGCCCACAACACCATCGATTACTGTGTGTGTAAACCAATATGACCGGTGTCAGTAAACAAATCATGGAGAAGTGTGAGCAGCTCAGTTAGGAGCAGAAACTATGACCAGATGAGCTGCTCTGGGTGCGGTCTGGTGATGGCTTCTACCCCTTCTGTATTTGTTCCTTGATCGCAGGACAATTTCCTGGATCAATACATGGCCCATTAGTATGCCCGGGGTCGGCCCACGACTGCAGGGGGCAGATCTGTGACCACCGGTTTGCGTTAGGTCCCAATTAAGGCCCGTTTCCATTGGCCGACAAAAGTGGTGTAGATTTTCTGTGTGCTCCTAATAGCTTATTTACATTCTGCGTCACAAGTGCTGAAGGTCCGTTGGTGGTTCCTGACTGTATATCTGTGATGGCCAATGGAAATAGGCTATTAGGAGAATACAAAAAATCTACACCGTTTTCGTCAGCCAATGGAAACGAGCCTTTAGGGAGGCACTCAAAGCAGGCCGGATAGCCACCGCCAGAGGCCACCATCGGTCAGTCCTGGGGGCAGTCCATATCCGGTAGGGGTCACGGGTAGAAGCATGGAGGTCAGTCAGGAGGGCCCAAGCCAAATATCTTTTTGTGTAATACCTCCCCATTGTTGGGAACATCTGGAAATCAAATATTTGTGTTTCCCTTTATCTCATTGGCATCATTCCCAAGAAGGGCAATGAAATCAATGATTGTGTCTGGAATAATGAATATCAATGATTGCTGAAAAATGAGCATTCAACAAAATGTGACTTTGACGGTGGTTATTTAAATGAGCTGCTCTCTTTTTTTATCGGGAGGACTGGTCTTGATAATAGCGTTGATTTATCTGTTATCTCTACTAGGAAATAGAGTGTTTTGTATTGCCTTCACTTGTCACTAACACGAGCATTTATCTTAGCCTGGCATAAACGTCCTTAGGCTTAACATTAAAAACTGGTACTCAACAGGCTTGCGAGTATGAAAATCCATACTATATGGGAAATAAAGAGATAAATATTTCCGGGCTAAGATAAAATCAGAAACATATTCGTATTCGGTTTAATTCCCCTTTCACCATCTCATTTGAAGCACTTTAGAAAATTCACTCAGCTATCGCCTCGTTCATATTACTATGTGCTCAAAACTTAATGTCAATGTCACATCAACCAATTTTGGAACATTCATGTTCCTTTGGCAGTGACAAAGGAATGATAATTTGTCTCAGGCGAGGTATCCTAATGGAGTTGGCCCTGGTCGGTAGGGCAGCTAGGCAAGGGTCAGCCAACGATTAGCGAACCCCCTCCTTGAGTTCTTTTTTCACCGACGAGTTGTCATTCGATGTTCCTAAATTGGTTGCCAAATGTTTATCAGCATGTTGATAAATCAAGTCATTCCTAAATGGTCCCTAATTGGGTGGCCGACATGGGCCGAGGGGTTACGCAATTTGCCTGCGACAAGTTCTTTTGTTACTGACAGGTTGTTAGTCGATGTTCCTAAATCACTCATCAAAAGTTCAACGATATGTTGATAAATCCAATCGGCGACAACGGAACATGGGAAATACCCCCGTTAGGGTGGCCGACATGGGTTACATAATTTGCCTGCGACAAGTTCACCAACTCCAATACGATTTGGGCACTAATCGTCCAACCCTGAATCAGTAGATGTGTATTGGGCTTAAAGTGGACCCTGGGAGACCACCCTCTCAGTTAATACACCATTACGTGAGACGACGCCATTGCTAATTATCCCATTGACTGTTGTATATCACCCATCGTGCCGATGTTTTACCCCGCCGACCGCTGTCACGCCTCACTGTTTTAAATAGCCTTTGTTATCATACCAGTCTCATTAAGGAAGCAGACAGGGAGTTAAATAGCTCAGAGGACTCATTAATACACAATAATCCCACGACGCAAAAAAGGTGTTCCCATTCATTTGCCCACCCCCTTGTGGGTGCGAACTGGCGGTGCTGGTTTGTCTCCACGTTACCGCATTGCCAAGCCCCGTGGTTAGTTCTTTTTGTGTTCACAAGGCGGCGCACCTTGGTGATGCAGATAGCCCGTCGGCCATGTTTTCACAACGTGAACGATAATTGCCTTTCTGTCGGCCGTCAGATAACTATCGCCCGTTGAATGCTCGCTCGCCCTACCACCCATGATCACTCCCCCCAACCATTCCTGCCCAGTCTTAGCACAGATAACAGTTAAAAAACACCAACTCGGCGTGTTCGTAAAAAAGGATAATCACCCCAAGGGAGAGAGCTCCGTTTTAATCGACCAAGAACTGCGCTTTATTTAAAGGCAGGAGGCGGGGTGGGGTTTGGTGAGATAACGGAGTTAACCAAGTGTGGAGTTTTGATGGGTGATGGTGGGGCGTTCCTAGTCAGATACACCTACACAGGCACAGGCATGGCAAAAAGTGGTACATTCTGTTCACCACGACATAATTATTATATACCTATGGGCGAATGTCTCACTTTTACTCTCCTTGGTCCCGTTTAATAATCTAGGATCCTACGTTCCTCCGACCCAGGAAACCCCTGTCATTTTCGAAACTTGATTTGTAATATGGCTTTTTTAAAGATTATTTCTAGATATATGATAACAAGGAGACATAGTGAGTGTGCCTGAATTTCGTCTGTTCCTCCTATTTTGATCGGAAATATTCGCATCGTTTATCGAACTTGTTGAATATTTCCGATCAAAATATCTCTGAATAGATTCTATTCAGGTACACTAACCATGTCTCCATATAGCATGATACCACATTTTTCTTTTCATCCATCATAGTGTCCGAGGTATTATGAATGGAGCATTTAAGGAATGGGCCACGTATTTTTGTGGCGACCAAATCACTTAATTTACAGAAAACCCAAAATCAAAACAAATGTCAACTATACAGAATGTATGATTAGGCTCAAGATTTATATGTTTCTTAAATAATGAAAACAATATGATCCTTATTATATTCATTTCTTGATTAAACAAATATTTTTTAACTTTCTATTTTCAAACGCTCTTTACGTGAGCTGCCCACAAAATATTTCAATGTTACTTCTGGGGAGTTTTGAATGATAAGATTCTAGAGATAAAAATGATTAATAAAGCATTATCTGGACGCAAAAGTAACGTTCACTCCTAAAATGAGCTTTCGCTGCAGGAGAAGCGGTACAGCCTGAGCAGAACATGCTGTATAGTCTTTTTAGATGTCTGACTGGTTTTATTCTTCGTCCCTACGACTAAAACTTCGTCCTTAAAGCCAGACAACACGGTCGGTCACAGGTGAGGCTTTTGTCCCTGCCTCCCTGGAGATAAAAGCATTCACGTGCTCGGTAATATATAGAGACATTCACAATATAACCATGATTTTGATCTGCGTGGTCGTATTCTCCGCGTAGTTGAAGCGTACAGTAGTAATACTCTGAGCGATTGCGTAGTGTCATATACCAGGAAAATACAGCCATACAGATTGAAATCATGGTAATGTTGTTTGTATTACTCCCTTTAATCATTATGAATTTTTTTATACATAATTAGAAATTTGACGCAAGCACCATGCATTGTTTACATAAAAGAGTTCCTATAATGCCCGTCAGGTGGCTGAAAAGAAGCCTTATTCTCCTTGGAAAAAATATAGCTTTCCGTATTCTACTCAGTAGCGATCTCGAGGCTCCATAGGCATAGTATGAAAACTCCATATTGGGTGGATAATAAATAGTTAATGTGACTAAATGGAATCTGTACAGTAATATTTCTGACCAAAATATCGAATAACAGATGGCATTCAGTTACACTCACTATGTCTCTTTATTATCAGACATTTAAAAATCATTAAGAATGCGATTCTACAACTAATTATATAGCAGAATAACAGAATGACAGTTGTCATGTGTAACGGAGGGACGTATGAATATTATTTCGTCACTCGGAGACGAACGGGATTTGTTCTCCTGCTACTTAAATGTAAGACATTCACCTATAGGTATGTAATCATATGAAGTAGGGAACATCTTGATTCGAGTAGATTTTACTCTTATCATAGATCGTGAATACCGGTAAATGGGAATGTGAAGCTGAAGGATAGAATCAACTTCTCCATAAAATGTTGAAATTTCTCCATGTCTAGTAAATAGGTGGTAGAATGAGCTTTCATTTGTGAGAATAAAAGCCCAAACCCACTGAACGATTTCGTTTTCAATGATTAACTCCCTGAATCGTCAGGGTTATTTAACTTGTTTCAGGCGAATATGTGCATAGCGTTGACTATCCCCACAACGTTTATGGCAGCCATTAGCATGAGTTAATCGTAAGCAAATTCTGTCCACACTGGACGACGGACTGCGTATATCGTGAGCGATTTAGGGCCACCGATAAAGGAACAAGTAATAAATCTCAGTATATGGGAGTTAAATCGGTGAGCTGGCCTCAGTCTGTGTGCGGCATGGGCATTTCTGCTCACCCAGCGACTAATTAAGGGCCAAAATTGGTAGGAACCACGGGGGGTATTTCTTAAACCCCGTTGTCGGCGACAACGGGAAGGAACACATTCCTTAATTTATCGGTCCCAATTTCGGAACATTGGACTGCAATTTGTCGGCGACAAAGGTATATCGCCATGGGGGGGATTTCCAAATCTTAGGCAAATTACTGTAGGGGGGTGTCACATTGGCCGACACATTTTCTAGGCCTCGCCTGAGCTTACGATTGTTCTTTTGTCGCCGAGAAAGGTACATTCATGTTCCGAAATCGTACAGTGTGTATTGGCTTTAAGAAACAGACAATACTCGATGGTTTTGTGGACAGGCAGTCGTAAACCAAGAGACGTCGCCTGTCCAAAAAAACATCGTTAGTTGCATTATTATCCATCTTTTCGAGTTGATTCAACCCAGGAATTACCATACTAAAGAGTATAACAATAGGAACTGTTTCTTTGCTCTATAGCAGAGAGGGACTATTTTCCCGTATACCACGGCTTTGAAGCCGTACACCAAAGATCTGAATCAGCATACCACAGTTATGGTATCTGACAGGTTTTATATAATGGGTCGTGGTCGTAGAGTCCCCGTACATTTTCAGTGGTGTCTTTGTGTACGATGGATAAGAAGAGCGATGCGTACAAAATGAAGGAGCTATATTGACTACATGTAAGGAGTTTTTAGTGTTGTGCTGATGTTTATGACAGCCACCTGGCACTGTATATCACAAGTGATCGCCATGTTTTCTATTAGACTCTCCATAAAGCCCCGACAAATCCATATTCAAGCAGGTTTGCTTTTTTGCGCTTCTCTCTCCCCAAGTGTCCCTCCCTCCCTTCCCCTCCCTCCTTCCCTCCCTCCCTCCACTCCTCCCTCCACCCCTCCCTCCCTCCCTCCCCCCTCCCTCCCTCCTTCCCTCCCTCCACTCCTCCCTCCACCCCTCCATCCCTCCCCCTCCCACCCTCCCTCCACCCCTCCCTCCCTCCCCCCTCCACCTCTCCTCCCCTCCCTCCCTCCCTCTCTCCCTACCTCTCTCTACCTCCTTCGCATAATGGACTTTCTGTTCTATGTCATCTATGTGTTTTTTTATCCTCCTAACCTTTCAGCACCCATTACCACTGACACCAGGATACTCTTACATCCATTGTCAACAGGCTACTTTATTTATTGTCTATAAAGAAGAGTTAGGAGGGCAAGTCCTTTAAACGCTTTATGTATATGACATTGGACTTGCCTTAATGAAGGTTATTTCTATTCAAATGACAAAATGGGGACCGTTTAGTCTTTGTACTAGAAATAGCCTGTGTATTGAGGCCCTTCTTTAAGTGCTGTTATTAGCTTTGTATGCGCAGCGGATACTTTTTATGTTCTGTTTTTCTGTCGAATAGGATCATATCATAAAGGGGAATACAACAGCCATCCCCGATATATCGTATACATTTTAGACAATAGGAAATATAATCAGAGTAAACAAAGATTCATGATTTCCATCCATACCCGGTTATATTGTTGTAGCCTTTTTGATGGGAGAAATAGGACAATGACTTATGCTATACCTTTGCAATGCTACTGCTGCATCTCTCATTATGGCTTACTTGCATACAATCGGTCTGTATTTTATATTCTAGAAGGTAATAGTATATGGTTATGCTTCTACCTTATTCTAAACAATCTTGTAAGGTTAGTGGATATGCTTAAAGGGGGGCATCCACCAACCACGACAAGGCTACGACAATGGCTTTCCGACAAGGTCCACGACAGGCCTACGATTGGAAAGCGTGTCATAGCCTTGTCGTGGTTGGTGGACCCTAGTTCCTGACAAGAGTCTACGACAAGGCCACAACAGGCTGCGACTGGAAGCTTGTCGGGGGCCTGTCGGGGGCCTTCCAAAAAGGCTACGACAATATCGAACATCTTCGATTTTTGCGATGACTGGACCTTTGTCGTGGAGTGTTGTGGTTTCCTTGATATCACTGTCGTAGTGTGTCGGAACCACGGGCGCATTTTTTACGGCAACCAGCAACGTCTACGACAAGCCCCGACACCGCTGTCCCGACACGACAAGGCTGCGACAAGGCTGCGATTGGAACTTTCATGTCGGCACTTGTCGTAGCCTTGTCGTGGTTGGTGGACGCCCCCCTTTAGGCTATGGAAACAACATTGGACATGTTTTGCTTCATATTTTTATTCGTCTTGTATAGAGATATACTAATCAGTAGAAAATCTTAAATGTACATCAAATAAAATGAAAATAAAAATGATACAGAATATACACGCTGACTAATGTGTGAAGCATACACAATACTAACCTGTTTCCGACAATAGTAGGCGTATCCGTCACGTAGTTAACGTCATTATTGCCGATTTAAATCATCAAAGAAAAGCCCAAATGGCGTCTAATCTCCTCACACATTACTTTGTATCCAAAGGTGATGTTTCAGGGATATCTACTAGAAGATTACTACTAATCATAGTCTCCTCAGTAGCGATCACCAGACTCAGTACGGCACATAGCCTATGATCCATGGGCGCCGCCATGACGCCCCCCGAGTAGGTGTTCTTCACTAATGGAGGTGAAAAAGTAGGTGTTCTTCACTAAAGGAGGTGCAAAAGAAGTGAGTGATAATTGGGAAATGCCACAACTTAAACCTTGCTCATATATTTATATAAAGTGTTCCATATGGAAAATATCATGTCTTGGGTTTAATCATAATGTCATCCTGCTTTGGCATGGGCGTAGAGAGTCAAGGGAACCATGGGAAAATATTGAAAGGCAGTTGAATTTCGTAAGAACAAAGAGCCAGAATACAGGTTTGTCCCCCGACCACCTAGTGACTGCTTCATGAACTAACAATGGCTCTGTCCCCTATACGTTCATAATGGCAAGTTTGGTAGAGGTAGATAATGAAAGTTAACAATACATACAATAGTGACTGAATTCAGATACAAGCGGTCCTATGCTCCGAGCGGTTGACGCGTAGTAAGATCCGAGTGCATGCGAGGATATTCCGCAGAGTCAACTCCGATGAGCATATGACTGCTTCTAAATTAAACCAATCTATATTGTATTCATTATCTGCGTTTTGCTGACCAGTGGCGTACCGATATTTGTTCATTTAGGTACTCACTATTTTTCAGAATGAACTATTTTACCGTATGTGCGCTTCATCGGAACCTGGAGCATACAACATATTTGTACGCTCCAGGTATGGTGTTTTCTATGGACACTCTGTATTAGGTGGATATATCTGTATGCTCCGGGTATGGTGATACACACTCCCTATGTGTTTTCTATGGACACTTTGTATTTGTGGGATATATCTGTATGCTCGAGGTTTGGTGCCAAACACCAGAATATCTTTATCAAAAGCCATTTTTCCAGCCAATCAGAACGTGTATTCAAAGTAGGATGGTACATCATTTTATACCACCATGCTCTGCTGGTATGTATCATATACCAATACCCTAGTGCTCAGAGGTTGGTATGTGTGTAACATACTGGTACAGATACATGATATCGTAAAACTGGATGACTTTTAATCTTTGCGACCGTATGCCACGACTGGAGTTTGGCATAGTGATAGTCCAGAGTCAAAACTTCAAAAGTGGAATGCGGTGGCCACGATTAAAACGAATCAGGGAGCTGTTTCAAAAGTCAAGTGAAGTCTCGCCAGCGGCACGTCGCATTTCAAAGCGAGAGGCCGCAACAGCGAGCGGGACTTAGAACCAAACGGCAGCAAAACCGCGACCAATACCCAATAGCGAGCGGCACCTCCACCTCAACAGCGATGCTTCAAGTGCCATTGTTAGCTCTCGCTTTGGCGGTGAGTACTCTCGTTTATCACCCTCCCGACTTTTGAAACAGCTCCCAGGTTTTGATTATATCCTACCCAATCTCCTCGATTTTGGAATATTACCTGATGACAATTCTATATGCCACTAGTGGCATATAAAACTCCGTATGCCAGTCAGTGTGGTATACGGAAACTCAATGTTAAGCCTAAGGGATTTTTATATCAGGGTAAGGCCCGGCGTCCACCTACTACGATATGGCACCGATATGGTCTACGATGCACCTCCCGATTATAAATGAAAATCGCGTCGGCAGGTCACCTAATATCGGGGCAGTTGACCACGTTTCTGCGATTAGACACCGATAAAAACCCCATACAACGCATGGTGGATTGGCTTGTCTAGACATATGTCTACGATTTTTCACCTTCCCGATATGGCACAGATTTTGACATTTTGTATCAGTGCCATATCGGGAGGTCTACGGTTCTATCGTAGTAGGTGGAGGCCGGGCCTTACACAGCAACTTCTATTAAAATAGATTGGTTGCTCGTTTGGAGGTACATTGTATATTGTATTGTATGATAAATAAACTTGATTATTGACCCATGAATATTTAGGCTTGTTAGGGAAATAGAGAAATGAGAAAAGAAATAGGGATGTAGATTAGACCGAAGCAGTGATTTCGTGTTTTGAATACCTTTCCTGCACTGGCTGTATGAACTGCAAGAAATACCTATAATGTGTTTTTGTGAAAATAATCTTTTTGTCATCCCCAAACAAGAAAAAGAAACAAGAAAAAAGACCTACAGTTATTCTAGGCTGAACGGAAAGGTGCCTGTGTTACAGCAATGGCAAATTTAGAGAGTTTACTGTTGAGTGTTCCTAAATGTTCCATTTAAATACTTAGGTGAGAGATTCCCAACTGCAGCTCATTCGTATACATCAATCATGATCAGTGATTTGTGTAAAGATAGATTTGAAAAAAACAGACACCACAAGAATATGAGGCCGGGCCTTAGGATAATAATGAACTACTCACCGAGCGCGATCCTGTCGGCGGTGGCCTCTCTGTTGATCCAGAAGCCGACCCAGGAGAGAATGACCAGCATGGAGCAGGGCACGTACACGTTGATGAGGAAGTAACCCATGTGGCGCTTGAGGGCGAACGTGACGAAGAGCAGGGAGAAGGTGCCTGAATAACACGGAGAGAGCAATGATCACACTTAATCGCCTCAATTACAAAACTCCCTTGTCACAGCCCCCTCGGCTTTCCGCATCTTAGGTATCAGAAATCAATATTTTTTTTTTTTTTTTTTAATTTTTTTTTTTTGATAAGTAGAATTTATTGACAATATAGCATTCATCAAATACATTGACGATCTTCCGTATATATGAGAATTTCTGCGAGGAATAAATTAACCCGATTACAGCTATCCCTTTTGGCAAGGGGCCATACATAAAGTATGTTCGCACTGATAGGTGGGGGGGAGGGAATTTTGGAAATTTTGCGTATGCTCCTTCTATTGCGTAAAGGATTTGGAGGTGGGGTGGGGTGGTCAGAATTATCAGAAATGCTGCGTATATACTTTATGGATGGCCCCCTAGGACCCATGAGCAATACATCTTTTTAGGCCTTGGCGTCCATCTACAACGACGGAAATTTAAACCTCCCGATATGGCTCCGATACAAAAAGTCAATATCGGAAACATATCGGGAAGGTGCAAAATCGTCTACAGACATGTCTAGACATGCCAATCCACCACGCATTATATGGGATTTTATCGGTGTCTAATCGCAAAGACGTGGTCAATTTTGACTTTATATCGGGAGGTGCAACGTAGACCATATCAGAGCCATATCGTAGTAGGTGGACGTCGGGCCTTAGGATATACAATACATTGTTTCAATCGTCAAAATGCTAAATATTTTTATGACTATTATCTTTTCCATATAACCAACATGATCTTTTTTCATCAATAAACCGGTATGGATTTTAGCTTTAATGGTTAGATACATTTTCAAACTCTAAAGGAATGTTAAAACTTCACTACATTTGTACATATTGAGAACCAACTATTATTCCTTATACAACCAGAGAGGGTCGGTTGCTGCAGGCTTGTGCTTGCACACTCTGCGCTCTGATTGGTTGTTAACATCCCCATGAGGGCGCTCCTGACACTAACACCTCAGAGCGTCATTGTCAGAGCACCCTGCCACCACGTGGACCGGCTAATAACCAAAGCGAGCGATAATGAAGGTAAAGATGCCATTCACCATATCCATGGTCGTATTTTCGTCGTATCGTTCGATTAAATATCACTGCGTCACTTCTATGCGGAGGATATGACCATGCAGGAGAAGATTATGCTAATAATGTGTAAAAGTGCCTGTCCACAAACCATCGTTTGTTGTATTTATTATCCATCTTCTCTGATAAATCAAACTTTTAAACCATATTAAAAGGTATATCAATAGGGACTATTTTCCCATACACAATATCCTTGAGGCTATATACCACAGATTTGAGGCCATATAACATAATTGGTTGTTTTTGGGGTTGTTTTATATTTAAAATTTATCATATGGTTATTGTACCTGGCAATTGCGAAATCTGACAGTTTTTAAACAATGGGTAGTGGTTCACTGAGTCACCAGGCTTTCTCAATTTGGACTATGCATACCATGGATAATAAATACACAATATTCTATTCAGTAGCGATCTGCAGGCTCCATAGGCTTAGTATGGACACTCCATACTGGTTTGGTAATAATACACAATATTATCGTAAAACTGGATGAGTTTTAATCTTGACCACCGTATTCCACGACTGGAGTTTGGCATAGTGACTATATGAGGCGAAGCCGAGTGATGTCCAGGGTCAAAACTCCAGGAGTGGCATGCGGTGGCCAAGATAAAAACGAATCAGGTTTTGATTTTATCCTACCCTGTCTCCTCGATTTTGGAATATTACGTGATAAAAATTATGTATGCCACTAGTGGCATATAAAACTCCGTATGCTAGTCAGCGTGGCATACGGAAACTCAATGTTAAGCCTATGGGATTTTATATTAGGGGTAGGATAATAACTGGTTTCAGATACAAGCAGCCGTATGCTCAAGGAGTTGACACGTAGTAATATCCAAGCTTATGCGATGATATAGCGTAGAGTCAACTCCACGGTTTTTATCTGAAACTAGTCTATATTGTATTTATTATCCACTTTTTGTGGACAAGTGGCATGTCAATATCAGTTGAATTAGTTATGCACTGTTTTTCCATACGCACTATTTTCCGGTATGTGCCACCCGGACCATACAACATATATATATGTATGCGCCAGGTATGTCCATACACACTACCTATGTGTTTTCTACAGATACTTTGTATTAGGTGAATATATCTGTATGCTCTGGGATTTAGTGTTACACACTCCCTATGTGTTTTCTATGGACACTTTGTATTAGGTGGATATATCTGTATGCTCCGGGTATGTAGATACACACTCCCTAAGTGTTTTCTATGGACACTTTGTATTAGGTGGATATATCTGTATGCTCTGGTTATGTACATACACACTCTGTATGTGTTTTCTTTGGACACTTTGTATTAGGTGGATATATCTGTATGCTCCAGGTATGGTGATACACACTCCCTGTGTGTTTTCTACGGACACTTTGTATTAGGTGGATATACACAATATTGACTAGTTTCAGATACAAGCGGTAATATGCTCCGAAGAGTTGACGTGCAGTAATATCCAAGCCATGCGAGGATATTGCGCAGGGTCAACTCCGAAGAGCATACAACCGCTTGTATCTGAAACCAGTCAATATTGTGTAATCCACCTTTTCTGGGCAAGTGGCATGCCGAAATCAGTTCATTTTAATTATGCACTATCTTTTCGTATGCACTATTTTTCCGTATGCGCCACCCGGAGTATACAACATATATGTATGCTCCGGGTATATCAATACAAACTCCCTATGTGTTATCTTTGGACACATTGTATTAGGTGGATAATAAATATCTGTATGCTCCGGGTATGTCGATACACACTCCCTATGTGTTTTCTATGGACACTTTGTATTAGGTTGATATATCTGTATGCTCTGGGTATGTCCAAACACACTCCCTATGTGTTTTCTACGGACACTTTGTTTTATGTGGATATATCTGCATGCTCCGGGTATGTCGATACACACTCCCTATGTGTTTTCTACGGACACTTTGCATTAGGTGGATAATAACTATTGAGTTGCTCATAGAGATGTACCTCCCCGTCTCCCGTCCCGCCCATACTAAGAGCAGCTCGCCACACGCGAGTCGCTCAATAAAGGCGGCTCCCGCGCATCCAGGCAGGGCTGGGTCACCTCCTATCAGCCTTATCTGGGTCCTGGGCTCCTCGCCTATCGCCGTCCACTGATTGAGTATCGGTTACATTTCAATGATGAAAAGTCGGACAGAATGCGGGGCAGGGGCGGGTGCCTGTGCCGGGGCTGTGGTCGACGCCAGCCGGCAACGCGTCCTCAGCCTGGAGTCCCATAGAAAACGTAAAACCACTTTTCTCTGGTTCTGCCGTGTGTCCGAGCAGCACCCAGTGAGGGCTTTGATCTATCTGGAGTCCTGGTGATAGGAGGACAATGGGAGGCAGCTAGATGGACTGAGCAGGAGAGGAAGGGGAGGGACGTGGGGGAGGGTGCTAGAGAGACATAGGAGAATAGGTAAAGGCAAGGCAGTAGGATAGTGTCATGGTTGTATGGCAGGCCAGAGATATTTGAATTATTATTAGGAAATGTTATGAAAAAAGGTCATTATGACTTGAGCCATGCGAGTTCTTTTCAACAGGGAGTTGAACTCCTTTTGTGGGAACTGACAAAGGTAGACTAAATGACTAAAAATATAAGGAAAATGAGGGGGGGAAGGAAGGCGAAATAAAAGGGAGATTTTTTTATATGAATAAACCGGACAAAAAAGCATATAGCCAATTATACAGACAATAAATGATGGTTTTGTGACTTGGCAGCCGTAAACCTCAAGTTGTTGACTCATGGTAATCTAAAGCGCTAGCGAGCGTATCATTGCTATCATTCTGCTAGTATTGTGCTCTCCATATAGAGGTTTAGTCTTCAGAATACAATCAAAGGGCTAGAAATCTGTTTGGAGAATGTATCTTCTCTTAATCAATGGCTTTGCGGCTCGTAATTAAAGGATATGGCTTGTCAGAACAAGGAAACAATGAATAGTGGTTTACTACGACAAAATATATTTTCATATCAATGGGGACTTCGTAGTAGATGAATGATATAAGGTCCTGGATCTGCAGTAAGGAGAGCAGATTTGAAAACAGGGAAAGAGGAAATGTAAAGGGAGAAGATAGGAAGGGATAGGGAAAGTCCGGTAAAGAAAAAGTGAAAGAGGAACAACAAGTAAAGGGAAAAGGGGAGACCAAATAATTAAGGGTCTGAAACTTGAGAAGGGTGTTAAAATGCAGCTTTCGGGAAGCAAAGTTTTGAGCAGCCCGCTGTAAAGAAAACCTAATGAAAATGTGATCAGAATTTTGTGACACCTGCTCCTGTGAAATGCTCCTACTCAAATAAGCTCCCACAGCTGTGAATCGCCACTCCCAGGCCCAGTCTACACCCCCGACAATCCACCGGTATTATACGAAAACTGGCTTACTGTCTTCGTACGTAGAAAGTATGCGGTAAAATAATTGATTAGATACATCCCGATGCCAAAAGCAAAGGGATTTATCTAAATTAATCGTTTTACCATGTACGTTGACGTACTAGGACAATCAGCCCGTTTATGTATTATCATATACCTGAAAGTGGCGACATTTTTAGCTAGTCACGTAATCACATACCCTTTAAGTCACAGTGTAACTGCTTTCCATTATCAATCATTTCAACCCAGTTTGATTTTATCAGTTGCTTAAAGGTCGGTCGATAACTCCATATCATACAATTTGAGAGTGAAAGATTGTTGACCAGGTTTGAATTTTTGTTGAATCGATATTTTATCAGAAATATCAAATACTACATAGTTAGTGGTTTCTGTCTCAAAGATTACACAATAAGGCATTAGCGACAGACCTTTTTTCTCACCAACAAAATGAATCCAGGTACAAAAAATCACTAGCAGAAGGAAATTGACCTGGTGCAAAGTAGTCAGAAATAATCAATAATCAGGTGAAAATGGTATATGCTTTTAGAGTCAACCATTTTGGGCAGGGATGAATTCTCAAGAAGAACCTCGCGGCGACTTATATACCGTCGGTAAATAATCGGTGCCCATCGAATGTGGAAATATAAGATGGGAGGTGGGGGGGAGGGAGGGAAGAGGGAGGGAGAGTCTCATATTATATCATCTTAACGCTACTTATATGGAACTGCATCGAGAATCGTTTAAATAGACAATACTCCACGAGGTTGGATGTGCCCGAATTGTCATCGAGGCGAAGCTGAGTGACGATTATGGCACATTCAAACGAGTGGAATATTGTCTATTTTACGATTCGAGTGCGGTTCTGGATTTATCTCTCCCGTTTCTACGATATTAGATAGCTTCAGAATATCAGAATAGTTTGAATATACCCGGTAAATCCATATGATGTCATCTCACATTCACTACGCCAAGGCTGTCGCGTAATATTGTCACTTTACAGGGGTGATCGTTGAGTATTTTTTCGTAATGTTATTTCTATGGCTGAACTTGTGCCAGGGGTGGGATATCTAAGGAAACGATGTTATTACATACCCGTGTGCGAATGTCTCGCTTTTAAAGACTACGAGTACAGATTCCGTTTGTTACTGAGTGACAAAAGGATATTCATACGTCCCTCTGTACCACGTGACCACTTTCAGTCTTGAAAAAGTGAGTTGTAAAATGGCATTTTTCATGATTTCTATGTATATGATAAATAAGGAGACATAGTAAATGTGTCTGAATTCCATCTGTTCCTCGATATTTTGGTCGGATTTATTCACCTCGTGCTTCGAACGAGGTGAATATTTCCGACCAAAATATCTCTGAACAGATTTCATTCAGGCGCACTAACCATGTCTCCAAATATATAATTATATACAAATATACACGGAGAAAGGCATGTAGAAATAATAGCCTGGTTTGACATTGTAAGTTGACTGATTACTGTATATGTGTACAGTCATGTGTATGAAGACACGTGCTGTCGTATTTCACATACCCTATAGATGATTAAATGGCAACCTTCGTGAAGACGACTTTTTCCTACCTCATCTACCTATCACTTGTCGTCGGTACGTTTCCTCTCCCACTCTCCTCTCAGATGTTTCACGGTGCTAGCGCTTACTAATCTCTGCCTCACCCCACAGATATCATATGCTAGTTCCCTGTGTAGGTCAAAGTGCCCCATTACCATGTATTGTCTGTCCTGTATCGTGTCTTGTATAGTCTGTACACTTGTAATTCTAAAATGTCTGTTTGATGTAATTGTTTCTTTCTGTGACGTAGCATGGAAGATCGTCAAATGTTGGACGAATGTTTTCATCGTGAAACTTTGTTTGGATAAAAAAATCTAAAAAATCTACTAAGGACAGAGGGAACAAGCTAACATTTTGGATTCAGAACAGGGCAACTGTCAAAAGTTATGAAACTCAAACAACTGGGAAATATAGGAATTATATATTCATAGACAATCCTGCTGTTTCTTTTTCAGCTTTAGACCCCTTTATAATGTTAATCGACATTTGATTAGACTGTCCCTTTGAGTAAGCACATGTGTTATGTTGACCAACAAAACCCAACAATGCATGAGGTGCCTCCCACTGAAGAAAACAATCCCTAAGACAATATATGATTTGACCCAACACTTAAGAGAAATGAGTGTATATCATTTACCCTATGCGCATCTCTATATACAAGTAGGACACAAAATACTCCCCAAAGCGCTAGGAATTTAGGATATTTGGAAAACTGGTATAGAGGGCAGATATTGTCCCAAACAAGCATGTCAGGATAGAGATACAAGCAGGCACAGGAAGTAGGGTACAGGATCTATGCTCGGAGAGTGCTCGTTTCCGAATGTATACCGCTCTCCAACGACCTGCGCTGTCAGCACTATCCCCCTCTTTAAGTACCTTACACAAACTCCTTTCTAACCTTCCACACACCTGTTCTTTTTACTCAAATCTAAAATTGCCCATTCTTTTTCAAAAGGTGGAAACACTTATTACCTAACTGCATCCTCCTCTGCATCCTCCTACCAATATCGACCCTCTTTGCCATAACCATACTTGAGGGCAATATCAATATTTATGGCCATATCCATACCCCTGGCAATATTCACAGCCCCAGCCATATCCATACCCCTAGCCATATCCATCCCCCTGGCCATATCCATACCTTTGGTTATATCCTGGCCATTTGATATGCCTGGCCATATCCACACCCCTGGCCATATCAATACTCCTGGCCATATCCGTAAACCTGGTCATATCAATATACTTCGCCATTTCCATATGCTTGGCCATTTCCATATGCCTGGTCTTATCCATGTACCTATGGCAATATCCATACCTCTGGGCATATCCATACCTCTGGCCATATCCATACCTCTTGTCATGTCAATACCTCTGATTGTATTCATACCCCTGGCCATCCCTTTTTAAACACGATTATCTATACTGCCCGAAAACCACCAGTTGATTAGAGCGTGCATGCACGCGCTAAATACATCATCTAGAGGTTAGAGTGGCCCACATAGGCCTTCAGGTGACTTCATAGAAATTATCCCTTCACTATCTGTGTGCTATTCACTGTGATATTGAGAACAGAGCAGGGAGCCAGTGTCCCGATGTCTTAGAGGCATGCCCAGCTGACCATGACCAATCACTCAAGACCGAAATACTTCAAGACCCACTGGTGCTTGATGTGTTTGGATCCTAGGGTCAGGTTGTTCCAGAAATAGGAATTATAGGAATTAATAGCAAGTTGATTGGGTCTAAGTGGGTTATAGAAAACTATCCATGGACTGAATGTAATCCAAACCTTTTAATTGTTATTCATGTATACTGCACGCTCATTTATCAATGATGAACATACTATTTGCTCCTAGTTCCTGTATACACCATCGCCTATATAATACAGACTAGGATGGTTAATGGGTCCCCAAGTGGCAGAGAAAGGAACTATTGGATAGTGGTGTAAATACAACAGAATCAGGCGTATATATGAATCAGGCGTATATATGAATCAGACGCCTACAGATAAGGCGTAATCACACGGGGAATAGGAAGACCTTGTATACGCAAAAGCATACACCGTTCGCATATATATGTAAAGTGGGTAGTTTTGTGCAGTGCTAGCGATCTTTTATACGGAAACATGACGGGAGTAGCAATAATTGTCATTTTACTAAGTATTCCGGACAGGCTGACCCTACCTTATCCTGTCTGTTTCCCATCTGATTTCTGCAGTCTCCGTCTGCCCTCCTAGAACCGTCCAGGGACCGATTCCTAATTCGCATCATATTGTGTATTTCACCAATACCCTATTATAAGGCCCGATTCCATTGGCCGATTTCCCGTCACCAATCTACAGTCAGGAACCACCGACGGACTTTTGTCAATGGAAACAACCTAGTTCATGAAATGACCCAAAACTGTTTCTGCTTAGATTATGCAATGTGGCATCACCCACCACTGAGTGAAAGTTTGGTCACTGAGTGAAATCTTCCACTCTTACCGATTTTTCGATACCGATGCACAGTCAGTGGCACCTCCGGCAGACTTTCTCGGTAACTAAAAGAAAAATCTGTGCCGTTTTCGTCAGCCAATAGAAACGGGCCTATAGACTCAAATTGACTCCGATCTCAGATTCACTATGGTGTAATTGAAAGTTGATTTTATTCACTCACATGATTTATGGAACGTGCTTAAACAATGAATAGCATTTTTGAATACGAAAACTAATGCTATCTTAGCAAATTCCTATAAATCATCATACTAATTGATGCTAAACGAATAATTAATGCGTAATTGAAATTTCATATTAGTATTGCTTGTTACTTTACTGGAGACCCTTTTACGAAGTCGCCTGGGGTGCTTAGTTTCCAGCTCAAGTAACGAAATTAAAGTTGTGAAACGGGAGATCTTTCTGGAATTACTTCGACCAAAAACCTGATCGGTGGTTTTCGATCTTGGAGCTGCATCGGCTGAGGTAATGGGAATATCAACCGAAGCTAAGCCTGAGTGGTGGTTAATAATTTGTTGACAAATGATTATACGAGAATTATCACTCTTAGTCTGGATTTATATCCGCCGATTTTAAGCACAGATTTCAAGAATCTGGCGCCGCCGACCGATTATGATGATGTCACGGTTAGGATATATTTCTTAGATGCCTCAATAGGTGGAGTGGTGGATAATATCGTCCGATTACAATATAATCTCTTAAAGGCATATCAGACGATTTGGCTTGTCACAAAAGTACTTGAGATAATCTTAGTTGCGTAGGGAACCTTATTGTGACGTTACCACCTGCCAACGAAAGCGCAACCGATTATATGCAACCCGTACAAAAGCCTGTCGGTGGTTCTGTGTGAAAAATTATTGGTCTGCATAACCAGTGGTGGTCAGTGAAAATGCTATTTCCGAGGTAGTTCCTGTCTGATTTCCGACACTCATGTTCATTCCGTCACTGATGAAATCAATGGAGAGACATTACATTGGGGGTCCGAGAAATCAGTCGGTGGTGCTTACACATGAGATTATGTAATGTTACGGAAATAATTGTTGACCCCTTTGTTTCCACCTGATGATTATCGCACCAAAAGTGTGACGTGATCGGTCGGCTGTGCTAAATGTCATGATCAGTGGACATAATCGGGAGGTGAAAACGCCACATTTGCTGCAGATGTATCAGTTTCTGGTGAGGGTTAGGATTGGTGGTGTGAGTAGACGGATGACCGTGGGCTAGTCTGGTCTGAGGGGTCTGACGGCAGGGTGTTGTGTGATGAACACATCCTGTTAGTGGATTGGATGTCTGGTCCCCGTGTCTCATCGACCTGATGTCATTTACCTCCCTTCTCATCACTTTACTGGTCGCCAATCTCAGGACGTAGCACCTGTTAACGTCGTCTGCCACTGAGCCAGTCCCTGCCCTGGCCTCTAACCCAGCGTTTACATTACCCGCGTTTACACTAGACGATTATGGTGTAATCTGCTGACTGTAGACTGGTTCACAATAATCGGCCAATGGAAACAGGCTAACCCAACGTTTACACTAGACGATACTGGGTGGTGATTCTGGCATTTTGGCAGCCCCTGACGACTATCAGCCGTAAAAAGCTTGAAATCTTCCAATGTAAACGCCAAGAGTGTGGCGACTGAAGATCGTCTGATTACGTCAGATTATTCAATTCGACACCACCTGACGACTATTGGACCCTCTCTGATGCCGGCGACTATTTCAAGTTGCCTTGAATTAGTCGTCTAAATGGGCGGCAACTCTGTGTCGCCAATATAAACACTCAAGGATATTCTGAGCTCAAAGACTCGTGCAGTGGACATTGCCACCACCTGACGACATTAGCTTGATGATCTACTGTCGCCACATATTTAGTCGTCTGATGTAAACACCGGGTGACTAGATATGTGGTGAATGTAGATCGTCAAGCCACTATCGCCAAGTGGTTTACCTCAGAATGTTGAGCGTTTACACTGATGACACAGGGTCGCCACCTATGTACACAACTAATTCCAGGCGGCTTGAAATCGTCGCTAGCGTCAAATAGTCGTGAGGTGGTGCCAAATTGCATAATCAGACGTTTACAATCAGACGATCTGCAGTCGCCACATGATTTCGTTAACAATAGATGATTTCTAGCTTTCTACCGCTGAAAGTCGTCAGGAGGTGCAACATGCCAGAATCACCGCCCAGTATCTTCTAGTGTAAACGTCGGGTTAGCCTGTTTTCATTGGCCGATTATTGTGAACCAGTCTACAGTCTGCAAATACCGACCCAAGATCAGTGAATGGAAATTGCCGGGCAGTTAAAATGGTGGCCGACTAATTTCGCTAAAATTATGCAATAACACCGAATCATTTAAGGCTCAAAGTATTTCCATCAGGCATTCAAAACATAGTATCAATTGCACCCTCATGGATTATGTGTCACCGACGTGGAGTTGGTAATCACCACTGAATTTTGGATCTCCACAAAAATCGGTGCCATTTTCATCAGCTAATGGAAATGAGCTTTTACCCACCACTGTTTGTGAATCCCAAAATTCAGCTCAGTGTTAATGCCTATTTAGAGTATTATCGCATGCTCTATATACATTTCCTAGAGTTTAGAGTGGTTAGAGTGGTCACATATAGACTTCCAGCATGCTGCAAAAAAATTATCCTTTCATTATCTGCTTGCCATTCACTGTGATATTGAGAAAGGAGCTAGGTGCTAGTATAACTTTCACACTGTACAAATGTCGGTCGGTGGTTCTCCTTCTTAAAGGTCGATGGTGCATAATCGGTGACCTGCACTGCCAAAATGCAATGGAAACTTTTGGTAGTGAAATTCAGATCTCCACCAATGAAATCAATTCACTCTGATTTTGTCGGTTGCTGCTGAAGCCAGTCGGTGATGCCAAATTGGTGGAAGAGAAAAATTGTTGCCCATCTATCTTTCCACCTGACGATTATGGCACTAAATGTGTCGCATAATCAGTCAGCAGTGTGAATGCCATGATCGGTCGTCACTATCAGGAGGTAGAAACGCCACCTGATGGCCCGTTACTATTGGCCGACAAAAACCATGTATATCTTTTCCTAGTGTTCTCCTAATAGCCAATTTCCATCTTGCATCAGCGGTGCTAAAGGTCCGTCGGTGGTTCCTGACTGCATATCGGTGATGACCAATGGAAATAGGCTATTAGTATAACACAAAAATCTACACCCTTTTCGTCAGCCAATGGAAACGGGCCTTATTCCAGTCAACAATCTGAGTGGGCGTGGAGGCAGATCGTGGAGGCAATGGAGCCGCTTACGTTATCCGCCTGTCTGTCATCGCGCGGTCCTTACCCTGTCAACGCCTTGCCCACTCCCCCTCACGCCCCCCTCACGCCCCTCGCCCGCCCCCCATGCCGGCCCAGAGAGGGTTTAAACCCAATCAAGGCTCCCGGTCTTGATTTGATCAATCAGGAAGATAACGGTTGGGGTTGGCGCACGCTGAATGTGGAGAACTGGAGGTGGGAGCAGGGATGGTAGCTATGTAACGTGTGTGGAGTGACGCCTGGTATTTTTGTCCCATAGGCGTAACATTGGGAACTCTTTCTCCATGCCCCTACGAGTATTGCAGTCCGTACTCCATGTATGGATGATTTTTTTAGGGTGTACAGGGTTGAGATAAATACAGAAAGCAACTCGTTTTGGTCAAAGTCGTCGTTCTTCAACTCACTTGAATGCTGCTTGATATTCATTCGGCTGTCACCTCGTTCATATCACTCTGCATCAAACTCGTGGAGAATGACGACTTTGACCAAAACCTGTTGGTTTCTTCGTTACTACCCAGACACAAGCCCAAACTACACTACACTTGCCATCAGAGCTACACTACCTTATGGCCAGTTCACAAGGTGTGTTTTAAGGTACAAAGGTATGCCTAGTCTGAGACTGGGCATATTTATGTACCTATGGAGGGTGGTTGTGGCCCCTAAGATTCGATGTCAACTCTCGACTGTATAGCCCTCCCAAGGCGCTAAAAATATCATGTAAGGAGGTCAGGGTGAAGGTCGGGGTTTGCTGCTAATGCAGTCATTGGCTACTCGGTCTACTCTATTCCTTATATGGACTTAAGGTAATGGGACAACTCCATGCTGGAGGAACGCACAGTGTGAACTGCACGATTTCCGCTAGTCTGAGACTTGGCGTACAGGGTACACCCAGTCTCAGACTGGAGGTATCTGGTATGCCCACTCGCAAGCATCTCTTGAATATTAAACACGTTTGATTTCTTGTACCACTGGTCTCAGTCTGAGCAGACTTAGGTACCTCCAGTCACAAGCTTTTGAGTCGCAAGGGGTGTGGTTCGCACACATAGTTGCATTTATCCTACCCCTTATATAAAATCCCATAGGCTTAACATTGAGTTTCCGTATGCCACGCTGACTGGCATACAGAGTTTTATATGCCACTAGTGGCATACATAATTGTTATCACGTAATATTCCAAAATAGAGGAGACAGGGTAGGATAAAATCAAAACTTGATTCGTTTAAATCTTGGCCATCGCATGCCACTCCTGGAGTTTTGGCTCGGGACATCACTCGGCTTCGCCTCGTGAAGTCAATATGCCAAACTCCAGTCGTGGCATACGGTGGCCAGAATTAAAACTGATCCAGTTTTACGATAGTACCTTGTGGTTGCACATACCTCCAGTTTCAAGCGCGGTACCCCTAGTCGCACAGTGTGAACTTGCCTTTAGCTCTGGTTGAGTTAAATCAACGGCCAACTTTATCCACAAGCTTTAAGTGTCCGTGACCCCTCCAAAGAAGCTTTTGTGGACCTATGCTTGGAGAGTGTGCCAATCTATACTCTTGAAGACATTTTTTTCATATTTCTATTTCCTTTTGTGTGTATTTTCAATAGAATAACCATTAAGGTGAACTTCATTATCAATTTTGTGAGATATGAATAATTCTCAAGTATTTCGCCTCTCAGAACCCAAGTATAAAAAAACTGCTCCTAGATCCTTGCTGTGGCAGTGCACCACCGCAGGATTCCAATCTTAAAACTCTGCCCCTCGACAATCAGATTTGATTAATTCTCCTCCTTTGGTCCGTCGATACGATAACAAGATATTGCAATTCAGGATTCAACAATATGATTAGGCACACGATTAAGTAACCTGCCGACCAGGAAAGGAACGAATAATCCATGCAGAATGAAGGCAGATTCAATCCCAAACACTGGGTAAAATTGTTTCCATGCTTGGCCAGAACAGGTTAACCAATGGATGGGGCGGATTGCCATAACCTGCTTAGCAATTCCATCACGATAAATGATTCGTGTAGACTGCTAGACATGGATGCGGTATTGGTAAGCAAATTGTTGATGATTAGGAAATGTAGATAAAGTTCCCGTGAGGTAAACATTCTATATTTGTTTCTCTGGTGCGAAGTTCTGGTATGTTTTTTTTCCCAGTAAGTCCCGGCGTCCACCTACTACGATAGAATCGTAGACCTCCCGATATGGCACCGATACAAAATGTCAAAATCGGTGCCATATCCCGGTGCCATAACCCGGTAGCTTACAATGTTAGCGATTCTTGAACCTGATGACTTTCAGCCGTAAAAGTCTAATATGAACACCAAGAGGGTGGCGATTACATTGCCTGATTACATCTGATTAAGCAATAAAGCACCACTTCACGACTGTGGGACATGCTCTGACACTGGCGACTATTTCAAGCCGTCTTGAATAAGTAATCTACAAGGGCGGCAATTCTGTGAAAAATCATAATCGTCAGTGTGAACGCTCGGGTAAATTCTGACGTCGACGACATTGCCGGTGGACATTGCCACCGCCTGATGACTATTAGCTGACGATCTACAGTCGCCATGTATTTAGTCGTCTAGTGTAAACGCCGGGCTAGCGTGCTCCCCCGCTAGTTTACCTTTATTGGGGTCATCTATATCTACTCCACGCTTATCTATCATCCACGGCTCAATCTGATAGGAAATGCGGGGGACTAATTGAACAAGGCTTCTCCCAACAAGGGTTGCATGAACCCTCACTCATCCTATTAGGATAGTGTATACATTATAGCTGTTATCACTGATACCAAAGGGGTGACTCCAAAGACCTGAACCGAAATACACCAAGTACGTGAAGGAAGCGATTCAAGTCTATGGTCAGAGCTCAAGCCTATCTTCTTTGAATCGCTATATAATTCACATGGCTTAGCCTTGTGAATTACTATGCTATTCAGACTCAATTAAATATGAGTTCTGACCGTAAACTTTCATAGGTGTCCTCTTTCAAACAGTGATATCAAGAAACATCACAAGATTGCAAATGATTGTTTATATGGCATGAGTTCCTGGAATGATATCACAAAGCGGAGCCGAGTGATATCTTGAGCAGAAGACAATGAATGTCATGTAAACAATTATGTTTAGATTTGATCTTACCCCGCCATGTATTTCTAACTTCATATGTCACCCTTGGCATATTTCATAGAATAACCCTGACATACAGTCACACCATGTTACGTCTACAGAGATTTATTTGAGGGGTAGGGTAAACAAGGCTACAGTAAGATGGCTCACCTCTGTGTCGGACGAGGGTCTCGTTGCCTGCGGGGAACTCGATGAGGTCAAACTGGGAAAGTCTCATGTCGGACGCCATTTTGATGGAGGCTCTGGGTCCGTGCGTCCACTCGTACAGCATGTCCTCCACGCCATAGCCGTCTGCAAACAACACCCACAGTCAGTATTATCAAGGGAATCTTAAAACAACACCCACAGTCAGTATTATCAAGGGATCCTTAAAACAACACCCACAGTCAGTATTATCTAGGGAAACTTAAAACAACACCCACAGTCAGTATTATCTAGGGAACCTTAAAACAACACCCACAGTCAGTATTATCTAGGGAAACTTAAAACAACACCCACAGTCAGTATTATCAAGGGAATCTTAAAACGACACCCACAGTCAGTATTATCAAGGGATCCTTAAAACAACACCCACAGTCAGTATTATCTAGGTATCATTAAAACAACACCCACAGTCAGTATTATCCAGGGATCCTTAAAACCACACCAACAGTCAGTATTATCTAGGGAACCTTAAAACAACACCCACAGTCAGTATTATCTAGGGATCCTTAAAACAACACCCACAGTCAGTATTATCTAGGGAACCTTAAAACAACACCCACAGTCAGTATTATCTAGGTATCATAAAAACAACACCCACAGTCAGGAATATCCAGGTATCCTTAAAACAACACCCACAGTCAGTATTATCTAGGTATCCTTAAAACAACACCCACAGTCAGTATTATCTAGGGAACCTTAAAACAACACCCACAGTCAGTATTATCTAGGGAACCTTAAAACAACACCCGCAGTCAGTATTATCTAGGGAACCTTAAAACCACACCAACAGTCAGTATTATCCAGGGAACCTTAAAACCACACCCACAGTCAGTATCATCAAGGGATCCTTAACACCACACCCACAGTCAGTAACATCCAGGGAACCTTAACACCTCACCCACACTCATTATTATATAGGGGTCCTTCATACTAAACCCACACGCAGCATTATCATGGATCTTTAAAACAACACCCACAGTCAGTATCATCAAGGGATCCTTAACACCACACCCACAGTCAGTATCATCAAGGGATCCTTAACACCACACCCACAGTCAGTATTATCTAGGGGTCCTTCAGACTAAACCCACACGCAGCATTATCATGGATCTTTAAAACAACACATAAAGTTAGCATTATCAAGGGATCCTTAAAACAAGACCCACAGTCAGTATCATTAATGTATCCTTAATGCCGGGGACACACCCAGCGAGTCAAGGCAGCGATCTCCGGAATCGCCAACGCAAAATAGCGTGTATGTGAGATATTATTTGATAGGAATATCTCTTGCCCGTAATTTAGCTACTCAGGAGCCATAATCAGGTGAAATATGAAATAAAAGCTAACATATAGGCCATTTTGTGTTGGCGTTCATCTCTTGGTGTGTCTCCGGCTTAATCCTGTAGAAACACCAAGTGAGTCAAGGCAACGATCTCCGGAATCGCCAACACAAAATGGCGTGTATGTGAGGTATTATTTGATAGTTATATCTCCCACTGATAGTTTAGATTCTCAGGGGTAATAATCAGGTGAAATATGAAAAAAATAGCTCTCATATACCCTATTTTGTGTTGGCGATTGCGGAAATCACTGCAATACTCGCTTGGTGTGTCTCCAGCTTAAACCAACACCCACAGTCATCATTATCTAGGGATCCTTAAAACTACACCCACATTCAGCATCATCTAGGGACCCTTAAAACCTTACTCACACTGAGAATTATTTAGGGAACCTTAAAACAACACCCACACTGAGAATAATCTAGAGATCTTAAATCATCTTCGCCTGGAATAAACGTCTATAGACTTAACATTAGGAACTCGTTCTCAACAGGCTTGCAAGTATTGTAGCTCATTCTCAACGGGTGATAAACAGATAGATATTTCCAGGCTAAGATAAAATCAGAAACATTGTCATGCTTGGCCTGAGTCCCCATTCGCCATCTCGTTTGGAGTGCCTCAGAATATTCGCCTGGCTATCGCCTCGTTCATATTACTTTGCACTCCGAAAAAAACCACCCTTATGATGCATGGTAGATTGGCATGTCTAGACATATGTCTAAGATTTTGCACTTTCCCGATATGTCTCCGATATTTGCTTTTTTGTATCAGTCCCATATTGGTAGGTCTAAATTTCTGTCGTAGTAGGTGGACGCCACAGGCCTTAATTAACTAAATTCCTAACATCGATCTCATTTATTATCATGAATCAAAGGTTTTATATTCCTTTTCATGTTTAAGACACAAAGTGATTGGGAAATATATAAATGCGTCGTCAACTCGTAGTTGACGACTGAATATCCTCGCCGTCGTTCGGATATTACTACGCGTCAACTACTTGTACTACGGTCACTCATACACAAAATCCGTCATTATTGTGTGTGTAAACAGATGTATGATATCATTGTATCAGATACATCAGTTCATTTCACGTCAACATCTCAAACCAGGCTTAACGGTAAGCTTAAGGCCGCCTGAAGTTCATCATTCCGTATTCCGAGGGCTGGAGGAGTGTACGGTTTCCATTAGCTCTCTGTTATTAAAATCTGAAGTTCCGCTTCTCAATGTCCGACAGAACAATTTTGTCAGTTCTCAGAAGATGATTGAACGTTGCGAGACGAAACCTGAGACCCCTAGTCCTTCTTCTCGCTAATAAATTGCGATTTAAATGTCACAAGTTTAAGAACAATTCTGAAGCCTGAAATTATCAAATCACAAAATGGAACACTGTTTTCTAAATCATATCTACACGTTTGTGCAGGCATTTCTAAATTTATATTTGTAAATGATTGAAAACTGGGAAACTTAGTCCTTCTTCATGCTAATAAATTGCGATTTAAATGTCACAAGTTTAAGAACAATACTGAAGCCCAAAATTACCAAATCACATAATAAAATACCATTTTTCAAATCATTTCTAACCGTTTGTGCAGGGATTTCTAAAATCATATTTGAGCAGGTATTTCAAAAGTTATATTTGTAAATGATTGAGCTTTTGTATCAGGTTAGCATGGAAACACAAATGCTGGGCGCGCGTCATTTGATCCAACGCTGTGCCTCGGGGATCTAGGAGAAAGTCGGAGGAGTGTCACGTTTTAGCAGACCATGTCTCCGAAATCGGATCTGACTGCTGGAGGTAGCGCACAGATTATCGAGTCAGCAAAAGAGCACTAAGTGTACAAGAACTGAGCATCAGAGGGCAGCAAGAAATGCAGCTCGCCAATTTATGCATTGGCGGTTTAGTGATGTGATATGTTTAATTCAGCTCAACTACGTGATCTCAATAATAAAAGATTTAGAATCTTAGAGCAGTATGTTGAACTCCTTTAAGGTCTTACTCAAGTTGCTCAGTATCTTGAACCTGTTTTTAATGATCTGTGAAAGCTACGGGAACTTTGACCTAGAGTTGGTCAAAGTATTAACTCTAGATCATGTATACGACACTCTGGGGTAGGGAGTTGGTTCAGTGGATAAAACGCTGAGCTAGTATTCCCAAGGTTGTGGGTTCTACTCCTCCTGCAGAACATTTCCTCTTCATCCCCAGCAGTGGTATACTTATAGTAATTACTGCTATATCAAAGGCCAGACCTTTGTATACTGTGTCTATAAGCCTGTTTACATTGGCCGAAGAAAACGGAGGAGACTTTTTGAGTTCCCATTTAGTCTGTTTTCAATGACACAAAATGGAAATATGCTTTAAGGAGAACTAAAAATTCTACACCGTTTTCGTCGGCAAATGGAAACGGGCCTATGAGCTTATACTTATCATAGTTGCACTCACGAATTGAATTGAATAAACATTCAAGAAACTTATTTCGAAGTACATGATAATTAAACTTAATTATAGACAGGACTATTTTTCTGATATGCCAGAATCTCCAGGTAGCTAATTCCAGATGCCCTATACATTTCCTATGGAGACTCCGTAATAGATGGTAATGATATGAGGAAACGTCATGAAATTTCATATGATTGTTTATATGGCATGAGTTGTCATGGTGGCATGATATCACAAAGTGGAGCTGAGTGATATCTGTAGCGGAAGGCAATGAACGCCATGTAAATGATCATATGAAATTGAGTGACGTTTAGATTTTATCCTACCCTGTCACATGTTTCTAACTTCATATGTGGCATATAAATATTTTATGGCGTAACCGTAGCATACAGGCCTACCATGTTAAGTCTATAAAGATTTACATGAGGGGTAGGATAAAGGCTTAAGCCGGATGCCCATCTACCGATTTAGGGTTGAACGATTAGTTCCCAAATCGTATAGGAGTCGGTCACCTTGTCGCAGGAAAATTACGTAACCCCTCACTCGATCCGCACACTGATAAAATCGGTGTATGGTCCACTAATCGCTGGGGGAGGGCAAAAACCAAAGAAACCAAGTGTTCATTAATCGCTGGGTAGCCTTGCCTAGCTGTCCTACATCTACCGACTCCGTTAGGATGGCTTGGCTGAGACAAATTACCCTCCGTGTGTCGCCGATAAACGTACATAAATGTTCCGAAATCGGTAGATGGGCATTGGGCTTTATATATATATATATAAATACCGATCACAGTTGCACTTACGACTGCCAAGCCTGAGGGGACAGAACTGGGTGTCCATGGGGAACTTCTCCAGGTGCATGGGACAGCTGGCTTTTATCGTCAACCTGTCACGAGAGAAGAAGTACAATGAGACAGTTGTCACGTCCTCACGTCAGTCCTCACGTCAGTCCTCACGCCACGTCTCTTCACCAGCAGCAGCAAAACAAAAAAAAGATTTTAATAAAAAAATTTAAAAAAAGAGAAAAAGTCGCGTTAAAACTGCCGGAGATCTTCTTCTCTATAGGCATATCGAACAATTTACCTTGAAGTTCATAGGAAATTCCGTGTTATTTTCTTTAAACTTTCACAGAATGTAGCAAATGGTTTATGCTAGGCATTTAAGTTTTCAACCTTATAGATCACCCTCCATTTTTTTTTGAAAGATTAAGGCCCGGCGTCCACCTACTACCATAGAAATTTAGACCTCCCGATATGCAAAATCGTAGACATATGTCTAGACAAGCCAATCCACCACGCATTGTATGGGGTTTTTATCGGCGTCTAATCGCAGAAACGTTGTCAACTGCCCTGATATAAGGTGCCCTTCCGACGCGATTTTGATTTTTTATCAGGAGGTGCATCGTAGACCATATCGGAGCCATATCGTAGTAGGTGGACGCCAGGCCTTAAAGAACAATAATATTTAGTGAATTTCCCATATCATTCAAACAAATAGAAATGGGCACATGGCACGTAGTTGGTTAGTTCAAACTAGACAAAAAGTTATATTTTATTCATTTGGCATAAGGCTAAACATAACCAGATGGCGCCATCGTGAATTGTAGGAAACGCCTTTCAACAGATATGATCAACCTTTCCACAATGTGTGCATGTTCCCTCCTGAGGATATATATACATACAGGATTTTTTATAATTGCAATTATTTTTCGTTTCCTTTCAGTGATATGACATATTATTTTGTTTTCGTCTGTTTGAGCAAAGTGTACGTGCTATACTCAGTTAAAAGATCATCAACAAAAGATGAAACTCTTTTATTGAATTTGGATCAGGATTTTGCCAAAATGATAAATAATGGAGAAAGAAAATGAAACTGGAATTAATACGAAGTTATTTGAGATATTTACGGATTTGGCTTTCGAGACTGCTTCAAAAACCAAGGACCCGGTTCCACTTCAAGTCTGATCTATCCTTGATCAGGGTGTATCGTTGAACGGGACTATCTTCTTCCGTCAGATCCCAGTGAGAAACTTTGCCTGCTATCTATCATCAATGCCGTAACTCTTTCACTACTATACTACGTTAAAGTTTTACAATAGTATCAAGCCTAGGGCGGCTTTAAAACTTATAATCCAATAGTAGGCAATCCTGATGGTTCAGGAATCGTGAAACGCGGAAGAATGGCGTGAACATCTTGGAGGCGGTTTTCATCAAGCATCATATTCACACTCCACCTTTTGATGTACTTTGGTTTCCGTTGCTTGCCGCAGATAGCGAACATCACAAGTGGCCCGGGGGCAGGCTGCTCCCCCTCCTCAGCTCTTCACCCTGTAACCCTGGAGGAGAGGAGGAGACCATAGCGCCATCTATGTCTCCCTGCCATAAAAGCCTCTTGTGGCGCCACACAGCGGCGCGGGTGGTAATCACCCCCGGCGGGCGGATGTCGGGGCGCGGACCAATTTCCTGGCGGAAATGCAGAGACGGAATCCACTAGGAGGCTCCCCGAGTGTCTCCGAGTTTTGCCGAGCTTGGCAGAGTCGGTGTGAGGACCTCGCCTTTCGCGGGGTTTCAAGGAGCGAGACTGATAGTATTATGGAGAGGCTGGGCGCTGCCAATCACAGCCAACAAAGGGGCGGGGACTGAACGCTGGCCGCCGAGTCACGTGGGTACAGACGACCAATCAGATTTATCCACCAGGGGGCGCGCTCATGCGAGACGCTGCTCGCGGTGTTTGAGGTAACAAGGTCAAGGTCAGGGCCGTGACCCCGCCTGACCTCGTCAGTCTTGGGCATGCGCGTTACGTCTTTATGTGGTCACGTGGTGGGCCGCACACAGGGGCATGATGGGATTACGTCATTTGCTCACGTCATTAGCTTGTTATAGATGAAGATTTCCGGCAGGTCTTCATGCAAAGTGACGGGTTGTGAGGCTGTGGAGTGCAGTGCCTGCCGCCCGGGTCTGCTGCGGGAAATGTTGACTCCACATTTATTACTCCCACCTGGAGATGATTGAAGACCACCACTGAAAGTCCCAAAAAGTCCCACACAGTGGGGGGTCTTTACATAGGGACCGTTCATTATTTACGGCATGAGGGGATGAGCTATTGGAGGGGGGGGGGGTTCATATGAGGATATTTTCCGGGGGGGGGGGCATTTTATTTGGAGGTATTTCCAAGGGGGGGAGCCATTTCATTTGGTGTATTTCCGAGGGGGGGGGTGATTCATTTTGGAGGATTCGCCGAGCAAAACCCACACACCCCTGTCATAAATAATGACCGCTCCCTTAATGCAATACTCTACAGAACGGTCAACGCAAATATCCCGAGGTGGTATATAGATCTCTACTGTTAGGGTTTAGTATTCCAGTCTGAATCCGGAGCGTGGGTGTTACACAATCTAAGCTCAATATTCAATTATCCGGGGCATCCTTCAGTGTTCTTATGACTCAACTAACTCGTTTATGCCTCGGTTGATTGAGTCCACAACTGAACCAAGATCAACAGAAGTTTCCCCCTCCCCCGTTCGCTCTACTTTGTGAATACGTGTACCATCCGGATCTCATCTACAATAAATTATCACGACTTCTGAAAATACTTGACGATCCTAGTTAATGTATATGCTCCGTACAGAAATAGTTCATCGATTGATTGATTTGGATCTGCATAGTTATATTCTCCACATAGGTGACGTATAGTAAAACTCCGAGCAAAAGCGAGCAGTATTGCGTATTATTACCCACCTGATGCGGAGTCTCCATACTAAGCCTATGGAGATTACAGATCGCTACTGAGGAGGATACGGAGCTATGCAATACACCTCGCTATCGCTCGGAGTATTACTACGCGTCAACTACGCGGAGAATACGGCCACTCAGATCGAAATCATGGTAATATTGTGTATGTGTCAACTACAAGGAGAATACGGCCGAAAAGATCGAAATCATGGTAATGTTGTATCTACTACATATCTTTCGAATAATCATTAGGAAAAATATTGTAAATGATTAGAAATTCGAGGCAAGCACTGTGCATTGTTTATACAAAATAGTTTCTATAAAGCCCACCGGGTGGCCGAAAGATCCGTATTCCTCAGTAGCGATCTGCAGGCTCCATAGGCTAAAACGCCAGATCCACTAGGGCGATTTTCCATGCGAATTTGGGTTGCAAACATTTGCAGAAGTTCGCAGACGTTCGCATGGACATGCGAATGCCTTGCGACAATATTCAATATATTGAATATCATCGCATGGGATCACAGACGCATTCGCTTGGTCGCCTTAGTGGATTTGGCGCTTTGACTCTGTATTGGGTGGGTAATAAAACATTATCATGATTATGAACTGTGTAGTCGAATTCTCTTGAAGTTGACACTACGCAATACTACAGGTCAACTTCGCGGAGAACACGGCCACTCTGATAAATGAGGAGCAAATAGTATGTTTATCATTAAACTGGTTTTTTTTATTTTAGGTTTTTTATATATCCTGGAGTGATCTGTTCGGCCAAAACTAGCCGATCTTCCACAGGCTACAGCTGAGCTTGGGTTGCAGTCAGTCTAGGGATAGTTTTCTGTAACACACTTGCAGCCAGTCAAATTGCCAGTGGGTCAAGAAGTATTTTTGTCTTGAGTGATTGGTCATTATCGGCTCGGCATGCCTCAAGACCTTGAGACACTGGCTCCCTGCACCATCTTCAATGTCGCAGTATGTATTTATCTAAGATATGGAATTCCAACGTCTACCACTCAGGTTTTCCAATCGATATATTACTGACTCTAAACTTTTTAACTTTTATCCTATGCTACAACTTAAATGTGTGTTTACTCTAATGGGACATTTGATTGCTATGTGAGATATTCATAATGTCTGATGGTACGCCACTAGTTCCCCATTCACCTTTTGTTGAGGTTACCTTGTTGGCTTCCGTTTAGCTAAATGTATCAGGCTGACGGAGACCATCTTTATTGGCAAAATGATATGTTATATTGTGCCCAATAAAGAAACTAAAAAAAAAAAAAAAAAAAAAAAAACGTAAACTACCTAAGGATTCAATAAAGAGAATGTTGAAAAAAAACAAAAAAAAACCCATGCAGATAGTAAACAGATAGTTTTTATGCAGCACCCTGAAAGTCCATATGGAACCACTCTGATCTCTAGGCGATGTATGTAGCACGTACAAGCACGTTCTAAAAAGAAATCTTGGTAATAATGTGTAACACTCACCGCATGGAATAGAGGATGCGGCCATCTTGGTTGATGCGCAGTAGTTTGTTTGGTGACGTGACTGTGTGCAGGTAGGACTTCTTGCCGTTGACAAAATGCGTGTCTGGCTTCCAGAGCCTGTCGAGGATGGTCACACTGACCGGCAGCACCTTGAGGGGGCCCGTGAAGGCCAGTCTCTTGTCCACCCAGCTCTGTCTGAAGTAACAGTCCATCTGGTAGGCCTGCAGGCATGAGTAGGGTTTTTTATTATCCATCGTATACAAAGCCCCCATTGAAAATGTATGGGGACTCAGTAAACCACTACCCATTGTATAAAGCCTGTCAGGTACCATAACTGTGGTATACGGATTCAAACCTGTGGTATACGGCCTCAAAACCATGGTATACGGGTAAAATGGTCCCTTTTGCTTTAGAGCAAAGAAAGAGTTCCTAGTATTATACATGTTAACATGGCAATTACTGGGTTCAATTTATTCGAAAAAATGGATAATAAATGCAACAAACGATGATTTTGTGGACAGGCAGCCCTGTAAACCACTCGCGGTTAACATCGTAATACACTCGCTAGCGCTCGTGTATTACTACGCGTCAACCCCTCGTGGTTTACGGCTGCTTGTCCACAAAACCACCGATTATTGTCTTTATAAATTACATGAGCACAAGAAATCTAAGGCCCTGCCCCCACCAACGCCGAATCTGGGGCCTGTTTAATAATCTAGGATCGTACATGAAGACCCTTTTCTGTAACTGGCACAAGGGTTATCGTTTAATGATATTTTAAGCCTGTTCACTAAGACAGTCCTAGTCATGTATAAGATCGTCCATAAGTGTTGAATAAAGTTGACCCACATCGTCCATGGGTCTCCTTGGTGTATAAAAACGGTCTCCATGTACGAGCCTAGATTATTAAACAGGCCCTGATAGGCCTTACGATTGATTCCTGACACCAGACCGATTCTATTGTGAGCTCAGCAAAAATCATGGCAGTGGAACAGGTTTCTGCGATCCCGTCTAAAACACCTCACGATAGGCTGCAATTGAAAATTCCAATCGTTGGATTTCTTGTAGCCTGTCATCGGGTATCTTAGCCTATCGGGAAGATATCGTGGTCATCGAGTATGATTCACAGATCAGATCACGACAGAGGTCTACGATTCTGGGACCTCCTGATAGGCTATGATTTGGCCATTTAAAAAGTTAGCCATCGGGAAGTATGTCGTAGACCATCGGCATAGGTGGGGGCTGGCCTTTTGATCTCGATGGTAATAATCATGGATATTTATGACTTTGGATCCGCTATTGTTGTAACTGAAAAACTTGCTACGTGTGAGAGTTTACAATAAACAAGTAAAAAAAAAAGACTTAAAGACTTTGGACTTAACTGACAAGTCAATTAGGAATAGCTTAGCTTAGTTAAGTTATTAAATCTAAACATAGTATATCAAACAGAAGGGGGCAGCAGAAGAAGATGACCATACTGAAGATACAGGTTAAGAGGAACAGGTATATCTTTCTGTGATGTTTGAACGTGTATTATTACAGTTGTAAGAAATATTATGAATATACATATATTCTCTCAATGTTCCTTGTCAGTTTAACAGTGTCACTATTAAGCCTATTCAATTTAAGTTTTTGATCACTAACATCTCTTTACTCGGGTATTGATTCATCTTTTTTTTTATGAAAGTTATGATTGCATTGTTGGTAAATCGTCATGTAGGTATTTCATGTATTGCCGATGTATTGCCAGGTATATAACGATTACCAACAAGAAGAGCTCATGTACGTCAGATGTTGTCAATAAAAACCTTTTTTTTTAAACTGTTGTAGTTAGTACGAATCAATAACTACAATTGCTCCTATGTGATGAAACAATATTGGTTTGTTTCCATACCCAATAAATGAAGTCTTTACTGCGAATTGAAGAAGAACTGCCGTTGATGAGAAATTAGCATTAGTTCAATTTACAGCGAATGGGTATTTAATATAAGCATCTAAGTAATAGGAGAGGACTTTTCAATAGTCCATTAATCGTAAATAAAATACAGGTTGTGTGCTAGGCACCACGCAGATGGTTGAGTTTATTAATACAGATATACGAGATACATAAGTACATGCAATTATATAGAACGACCTGACCATGCTGTACAAGCTACGAAACAAGATGATAATTTATGGTTTGAACCGAATGAGGCGTTTTTCGCCGAGTTCTGTACAAACAGTAAATCATCATCGAGTTTGTAGCTAATACAAGCATACGGAGTCGTTTTATATTTACTATATACCCAAAATCAATAAAATAATTAACTTAATTTAGCTAATAACTAATATTCTAACTAATATTCTAAATGACTTATGTTATGTGGCGAAACGGTGCGTATTTACAGTACATACCGCATGGGTATATAGTAAATGATAGGAAATCGGTGCTGCTATTTCAGGTTGATTTTATCAGATTAGTTTCCTACCATGTCCTGCTCTGATACTGGGCCCATGGAGCGAATGTTGAGGTTGACGTCTACCAGCAATGGCGGTCCTGCGGGCGTGAGAAAAAATCCGTCATTGTAATTAGGCAGCCTTGCAAAATACGCCTTAATTGTGACATTATTTAAAAGACCCGGTCAGAGTAGGCCTGGTTTTCATACCTGGTGTGGCATCCTAAAATGGAGATTAATTGCGATGAAAAAAGCACTCGGTCTTAAGGAATCTTCTTGTCGTTCTCTGCTGGGTTCAGCCCCGCGAATGTTTCTAGTCATGCAAAGGAAACATTTATGGGAATGTTGAAAGCTTTGAAGACACAGATAAAGAAGATTAGGTTATAAAACACCCCTCAAGCTTTACAGGGAGATTTTTTTTTAAATCCCCGTTGCTGTGACACCTCAGGATGAACACATAATTAATCGCCGCCGCTTGAACGACCCCGCAGACCGACAGAGGCCAGATCAGACATCCACAATGTAAAGATTTATGGGAGCGTTTAAAATTTCTCCTGGCGAAATGGCGAAAATGGTGGGAGTAGATCAATGTCTTAATGAGGTGAGAGCGTCGGGCAGGGCCACGGATCGTGATAAGGAGGTGAAGCCGATGCTAATTGGATTATACACTTGGTAGGGAGATTGATTATGGATATGGGGTGCTACGCCCAAAGGCAGCCCCAGACTTGGGCCCAGTTTACACCCTCCGATTTTGACCACCGTTTATATAGAATATTGGGAACTCCTTCGAGGAAATCGGGGCGCCGATTTCCGTAAATCGGGGCGCCGATTTCCGTAAATCGGGGCGCCGATTTCTTCAGAATTTTGTTATATATAGAATTCAGAATCGTCGACTGATTATCAGACTTTTCTGATAAAATATAAGTAAATGTAATCAGCAAAATTCTTAGAAACCAAGTAAATGATTCCCCCCCCCCAAAAAAATGCAAAATACAGCACCACCGACCAAATCTTGAGGTAACTGACGAATTTGAATTAATCAATTTTGACATCTGAAGGCAGCCCCAGACTCGGGCCCAGTTTACACCCTCCGATTTTGGCCACTGATTATATAGAATCCAGAATCGTTGCCTGATTATTAGACTTTTCTGTGAGAAAAATGGTAAATGCATTCAGCAGAGTTCTGATAAACCATATGAATGATTTTTCACCCAAAAACTTCGTAATTCAACACCACCGCCTGACTTATAACAACACCAACAAAATACAGCCATGTTGAATTTATCAGTAATAAAAGGCATATTTAAATGGATTATAGAATATGCACGGAGATTGATTATGGATATGGGGTGCTACGCCCAAAGGCAGCCCCAGACTTGGGCCCAGTTTACACCCTCCGATTTTGACCACCGATTATATAGAATTCAGAATCGTTGACTGATTATCAGACCTTTCAGATGAAATATTGGTAAATGTTATCAGCAAAATTCTAATAAACCGAGTAAATGACTTTTTTTTTAAATTGCATAATACGGCACCATGGACCAAATTTTGAGGTAACTGACAAAGTTGAATTAACCAATTTCTACGTCAAAAGGCAGCCCCAGACTTGGATCTAGTTTACACCCTTCGATTTTGAACACAGATTGTATAGAACTCAGAACCGTCGGCAAATTATTAGGCTTTTCTGTGAGAAAAATGGTAAATGTATTAATAAAAATTCTAATAAACCAAGTAAATGATTTTTCACCCGAAAATTGTGTAATATGACACCACGGCCTGATTTCTGAGGTCACCATCCAGATAAAACCATGTTGAATTAATCAGTGATAAAAGGCATATTTAATTGGATTATAGACTTTGTAGGGAGATTGATTGTGGATATTGGGTGCTACGCCTAAAGGCAGCCCCAGACTTGGGCCCAGTTTACACCCTCCGACTTTGGGGACAGGTTTTATTTTTTAAAGCAATCTTTTATTAATCTTTCCACATATCCATACATCATACAAGTTACAGCTCTGTAAATTAACTTTCCGTGTATTTTTCACACCATATCTTCACCCTTTTAACCTTGTAGTCTCTTCTTATTGCTCCTTTTTTAAGTTTTGGAACAAATCTTTAAATCTATCTTATCTAATCTGCTTAACTTATTCAGTCCCTAGCCTTTAAAGAAGTTGCCACACTTTTGTCTCTTTTTATCTAATATTTCTTGGTATAATATTCTCTCATTCATAAGCAATTGTCCATACAGTAACCATGGTACCGTTGCAGAATAAGCATTGATTATTCCAACCTTTTCTGGGTGATGGAATTAGGTATAGTTAGGACAGAACATGACTGAGGAAATAAGTACAATATTAAAGAGAACAATATGTAATGATGTGAGAAGACAAGACATTAGGTAAAAGGAAGAAGACTGCATAGTTGTGCATAGACTATGCAATAAGGCCACCACTGACAGACTTGGTCAACGACTGATAAAATCAAAGGGGTTTGAAATTGTTTTTGTTGTTCATTGTGTTTGGAGGATGGTTAAGTCGTTATGGACCTGCTAAAAGCGGCAGAAACAAGGCATACAAACTACCCTCACCGATTTCTAGATATTGATGTGCAGTCGTTGGCCACCACTGACCCACTTTTATGAGAACTCAATCAACCAGTGTCGTTTTCATCAGCCTGTAGAACATAGCTTTATAAGGATCGTTTCCATTGGCTGATGAAAAGGGCGTAGATTTCTTGTGTTCTCCTATTGGCCCATTTTCTTTGACCATCACCGATATATGGTCAGGAACCACTGACAGACCTTTAGCACTGCTGACGGGAAATGGAAATTAGCTATTAGGAGAACACAAAAAATCTACACCCTTTTCGTCGGCCAATGGAAACGGGCCTTACGGGTACACTGAACCACCACCTGGCAAGGATCAGGCGTAGTGCCAATTGATCACCCCTCCCAGGTTCTAGTCCACCCTGCCCTCTTAACCTCTCACATTCCCAATCACGACCTAACCAAATTACAACAATTATACAAGTCAGAAACAAATCTCATCGTTCAGGCACCATTCAAGGGATTTCATTCGTGCGCATATTTTGATGGGATTATAATGCCTGGCGCCTTTGCTGTGGAGAAAAGGGTGTCGATATTTCTTAATCTGTCAGTAAAGGGCATGGATTATACCCCGATCAATCGACCGCACGCAAAGGGGTGTGTTTTGGTAGGGGTGCTAGCCAAATGGATCGTTTCTAGGGTACACTACAGAAAGGTCATCCCTCAATCACAAGTACCTTATCGATATTTCATTCTCAGTGAGAAAACACGCAATCCTGCCCCGAGGCTTAATTAGAACCAAATCGAATCACATTCGACACAGCCGTCTCACAGACAAATTAAGGCAATTCTTAGGGCATTAAAGGCATGTCCTACAATTTACCTTGGCGCCACCTGGTGATTTTTTAATATTATCAATTACCAGTCAAAATTAGTTCCTTGTGATTTATGTTAATGGTAAGTGTGGAAATCTAACGATTTGTCCAGTTTTTCAAATCTTAATTGGTAAAATATGACAATTCACATTTGCTTGAGATACATAGGAAATGTAATAAAAAAATATAGATTTCTTCAGATCTTACAAAGACAATGACAGTTACTTGTGTATTTTCAAAACTGTGTATTTCCAAAATGCATATCCATGTAGTACAATATATCTACTATATTCTGTGAAAGTTTGAGGACATGGGTTTTATTATGCGAAGAATAACTTCCTAGAAATTCTATATATTCTTTAATTATTCCTAGAAATTCTACATATTTTTTCATCATTTTATACATAGAAATGCGTTCCACAACACTTTGAGTTCATCATATTAAATTTTCAGGAAAAGGACACGGGTTTTAATTTTCGATTCAAATTGTCTGATATGCCTTTAACCGATCACCGTACTGTGCCAGTGAACATGGTCGTCTCTAACTTTTGGGAAATACAAGATCCCACTAAGTACCTGTTCATCAATCATTGACGGCGTGTTTGTTTACATAGGCGCCGATCAAGTGGTGCTGATGAATCGAGGATAAAACAAATTGAAGTCACTTTGAAGGGGATTTCGCATATTACATTCCGATAAACTCGTCCCCTCATATTCTCATTTAACGTCCTACGTGCCGGTCTTAGGTTTAATGCGTCAGCTGAGAGTATTCAATTAGGTGAGTTGAAAAATGAATAAATGAATTACAGAACGAGTTTCCGATGGTCATTGAGTGAAATGGAAGGTAATGAGGCAACTGACCACATGCTACAGTGAACCTGAAATGAAAATATACTAATTCATTTGAAAGGAGCTGCCAAAAAAGACTTTTGGAAGATAATACTGCAAGCCAGTTTTCTTCATCTATCACCCACTACGAACAAACTATTATAAAGAAGTCAGCTTGTGTGAAATGCTATCGGGCAGTTACGAGTCCAACAATGTTCTGGAAATACTTAAGTGTTAAGAAACATACAAGACTGGCAATTGGGAAAGTAGAATAATAAGAATTAGACAGGCTTTAATTCAGTTAGCTACAAGTATCTTAGGAAGGGAATAGGATGAGACGAAAAACTTTAAAAAGGGAGCAATGTGAATAAACCACAATATTCTAAACATGATTTGCCTGAATGTGTTGGCACGCAGTGGTATGGACTGACACCTTGAAGGTTGTATCAGGAAAAAACTCAACTGTATTTTCTGAAAGACACAATTAAATGTATATGAAATATATAAAATATGGATATGGTTATGTGATATGAAATATGTAATGGCTTATTGAAAGGACAAGGAACAGGAATGTATTAAACTACAAACGTTTGTATTTACCTCTGCAATATATATAGGTATCATATGGTAGCCATATGAGAACTAGCAGCTATTAAGGCTATGCTTATATGGATTCGGCTTTGTTGAAGCTAAGGCAAGTATGGAAAAAGTTATAAGATATTGATATTGTGAAAAGTAATAATGCTCAGTAAAGCTCTTGAACAAAAAAAATGAATAAATAATTTTATAAAAAGCTGAGCTGCTCGGCATGAGGGAGTGACTCACCGGCGAATCCCGGCCTGAGACGTGGATCGTAACCCTTGAGCAGCTCATCGAGCAGGGCCGACGTGTTGTACACCATCCCCGTCCGCGAGCAGCTCGCAATGGTCACGAGCAACACCAACCTGCAACACAACACACAAAATGCCTATAATGATGTGGGATTCAGTCGCAAATATTAGCCAATTAGGCCCCCTACCTAACTGTGCCCACGTTGATAACATGACATAAAGTGAATGCTTGCTCATTACGAAACTTACCTTGATGTATTACTGGACTGAATTCCAGCTTGCTACTCGCTCTATACCAATTGCCTAACAGGTACCTTGTAACGTAGATACTTCATCTTCCTGTTTTGATCAATTTGTAAGTAGGAGTAAGAAGGTTATTATATGTATATGGGATAGGCCCAGTGATGAAAACCAGCCTGCCCTCAAGGCTGACACCAACGGCCTCTTTGTTGATGCGCGAATCTCACCAACTACTGTACTCCTGAACTTAGTTGTACTCTTGCGTCAATAAAGAAACTTGTGAGAAAAAAAATGTTAGGGGTGAGATTAAATCTGAACCGCATCCAATTCATAACCACTGACAATATGCCATGAGTTTTGGTTGCGGAGTAATCTCACGAGGCAAAGTATCTGAGGTTACTAAACAACCGAATCTCATGGCATATTTTCATCGGCTAGTTTTTATAACTTAATACACGCAATAATGAAACAATATAAAAGATAAGCAGGCTCAGTAACCATGTTTTCTCATGGTATTTTCAGGCATTTTTGTCGCTGTTGTTGATAAAGACTTTTTGTGTTTCTCGAAAGACTTCAAATAAGTAGATAAGAGATGTATTGTCTAAAATGCTTAGCTTTCACCCTAGCTTTAATCCACTACAACACCCGAGTAGCTGCAAATGAGGTAGGACATAAAAGGAAGGAGTGGGGAAGGATGAAAAGAGCGGAAACGGAGCGAGAGGTTCAGAAGAAGCAAGTTATATAAAAAAATAAAAGAGGTCGGCATCAGTGAAGAGATCCTCAATTATTTAAGGAGGGTCAAGAAGCCAAAGAGGATTTCTGCACTAATCTCAACACTTCCCTCCGAGTCCCTGATAAGGAGCCTAGAAATAAGTGTGTTTGGCGTTGAGCTCGTGAGTAAATGCTCATTTTGATGTTCTTAAGGTAACCTAAGCCATCTGGATAACGGCAGTATCTTCGTGAGGGCACATCTACCGGGGAGATACGACCGTTTTACGACCCTCCTTCCAGGTGTTTGAGGATTAATGAAGTACTTATGCAAATCATGGTCCTTAGCCGGTGTCTTTTTTAAATGAGAACTGTTCGGTAATGAACTACAAAGTACATAAAATCAACATAGGAGACATCTAAAGGAGTTTAAGGCTCGTGGATATTTGAAATGAATGTAAAGAACTTTGTTTCCCCAGGAGGTGAATTGTAGGGTTATCCCATATAGAACGCTAATATATACGGAAGTAGGGTAAGGCCCGGCGTCCACCTACTACGATATGGCTCCGATGTGGTCTACGATGCACCTCCTGATAAAAAATCAAAATCGCATCGGAAGGTCTTCTAATATCGGGGCAGTTGACCACGTTTCTGCGATTAGACACAAAAAAAATCCCCAATACAATGCATGGTGGATTTGCATGTCTAGATATATGTCTACGATATTGTACCTTCCCGATATGTCTCCAATATTGACTTTTTGTATAGATGCCATATCGGTAAGTCTAAATTTCTATCGTAGTAGGTGGACGCCAGGCCTAAAGGACAATCTTTAAAGAGGAGAGAATTTGTCAGGCTCACTATGAATTTCTAAAATCATGTTGGTGAATTATTTTCGTCCCAATGAAATCAACGTATAACTCCGTGGTTTCGAAAAGAAAATTGTTGGCGGTGGGCTAAGGGTCTTTACAGCTAGGCCACGTTCACCTTAATTGAATCTTTAAAATCATGGTTCTAATGTGTTTTTTCCACCTGCCGACTAAAAACCCTCCGATAATTTTCACACTGTACAAAGGTCGGATGGTGGTCTCCTTAGCTTGTGAAAGGTTACTGTTAAATAATCGGTGATTTGCGCTGCAAAAATGCGGTGGACGCTGATCAACTTTTTCCTGGTACAATAAAGAGCATCACCGATTTCGTTGGTGGATGCAGAAGTCAGTCTGGTGGTGCAAGGAAACCAGCTTGTATCTCAGCTGAGTGCTGCCAGACAAAATAAAAGTTCTTTAAAAAAAAGTCGGTCGTTGGTGCCATATTGCATAAGGCCCGGCGTCCACGTACTACGATAGAAATTTAGACCCACCGATATGACACCGATACAAAAAGTCAATATTGGAGACATATCGGGAAGGTGCAAAATCGTAGACATATGTCTAGACATGCCAATCCACCCCGCATTGTATGGGGTTTTTATCTGTGTCTAATCGCAGAAACGTGGTTAACTGCCCCGATATTAGGTGACTTTCCGACGCGATTTAGATTCTTTATCGGGAGGTGCATCGTAGACAATATCGGAGCCATATCGTAGTAGGTGGACGCCAGGCCTAAGGCAGGGTAGAAAGAAATAGTTGCTGATTTCTGGTTCCTCCTGACGATTATTGCACTAAATTTTTCGCATAATCGGTCGGTGGTGCGAAATGCCATAATCGGTGGTCATTATCGGCAGGTGGAAACGCCCCATATAAGATGCATAACCAAGCCAATGAGACTTCTATTTTTAAGACCAAGATAAGGCTTTTATACCTCGCGTAGAATACATTATTAGAAAAGATACCTTCTATAGTACCGACAACTCGGTGTGAAGAGAATATAAAAGGACTATAAAAAGAGTATAATTCCAGGGATTGCTCACTCAGCGTTAACGACTACGATAATATTTTCAAACATGACCGAAGGAAGCCATATTGTACCGCTTCATGAGCAGGTGCAATCTCAGTAAATCTTGATGTATCTTATCTTGCTAATAATATTCTCTTCAAACATAAAATAAAGAAACATGTGGTATACTTATCAATTTGATTATCCCAATGGCGAAGGCTGAGGCACTATCCCTTTGACAAGTATGGCAAGTATTTCCGACGTACAACTCCAATCAGTTTGTTTTCATATTATTTTTTACCATAAAAGCAACATTTTACTTTCTATTTATGTCGAGTGAATGGCCGTACCCCGTACGTCATAGTGTGAGGTACTGCTTTGAACACGACATGGGCAGGAGTAGGATATACTACCACAGGTAATAAGAAATTGATGAGTGTTTGGTCTGTGTCCCTGTTTGCCATCAAGTTTGGATTGCACAGTAATAAGAATGAGGCGATAGCAGAGTGAATATTCCGAAGCGCTCCATAAATGATAACCTGCCGTATCTCTGTTGTTATCCGCCAGCCAATAACAAGACGTAGACGTATGTGCATGGGCCACTGAGTATGGGCTATCATACTCGCAAGCATGTTGAGTAAGAGTTTCTAACGTTAAGCCTATAGACGTTCACACCAGGATAAGATTATAAAGAAGAAATCAACAAGTTTTGGTTTCCAACTCGTTTGTATGCTATTGGATAGTCACTCGATATGGCGCCTCGTTCATATCCCTCCGAATCAAACTCGTGGAGAACGACTTATTTGACCAAAACGAGTTCCTATCTATATTTATGTCACTTGTTCACACTAAAAGAATGGACCACACACAGGATATAAACCATGGGGAACGGACTGTAATACTTGTACGGGCATGGAGAACGAGTTTTCAATGTTAAGCCTATGGAAATTTATTCCAGGGGTGAGATAAATGATGATATCAGATACCCTTTGGGTAGAGTAAAATCATAAAGTGACTGTAACTTTGCAGGTTTGGTGCCCAAGATGAGCAATATAAAGGGTACAGAGTGATTGCTAGTTCTGCAATCATCAGAACAGAAAATTATGATATTTCAAGTGCAAGCCATGAAGTTGATGCCATTGTAGTCAGAGAACAGTTGCGATTGTATCAGTTTGGTCATTGGGTGGTCACTGTCCCCTTGATGTCCTTCTCCATCATACATAGCTCCCCTACCGTTAATAGTTCACATTCTTCAGGCTCACACTGTCAAAACTGGACACTATATAGAGCAAGAGCTTGGTGCATATGTTAGCTCCTGGAAGGCGTTGCTCCAGTAATATCGGATCGTATCGTGTAGTTTCGCTATTTTCACGTTGTATCGCTATATTTTAAAACACCGCATTCTCAGTGTCATAGATTACAGGTTCATTGGGGTTTTAATTGGATATAGATAGCGACTTAGTTATGATGCGATCCGCATAATATCTGGAGCAACACTTTCGACCTCGGATCGCTATTTTGTGATCCGCAAAACGTGGAGCAACGACCCCCAGGTAGGCTTTAATCCAAGGCTTCCTTGACCCACTAGATGTGAGTTTCTCACCAGATCCTTGTATCGCTTGAATTTATGCTTGGAGAATATTTTATTTCATATACTCTCAAAGCCAATTTTTCATGGTCTTATTTCCGTGTTTGTACTTTGAACGAAATTACCGTAAAGCTAGACTTTATTATCAATTTGTTAAGCAATAGATATTTCTTTGAAATTCGATTTGCTGTCAGAACGTACATAGAACAGACTTGTTGGTCCGAGATGCACACTGCAGATACCGTATGTGATTGAACCATACTAACTTCTAATGTGGTTTTTCAACATACCGATTATGACTATCGATCATGGCATTTAGCAAAAAAATAAATAAAAAATGGTCAACGATTATCTTTCCCAAAATTACATAATCTAGTACAACAGACTGATTTTTTGTACCACCGACAGAATTTCTCTCCATTGAATTCATCAGTGGCGGAATGAATTTGAATGTCGAAAATCGGTTGGCGACTACATCAATTTCCATCGGAAAATAGTGCTTCTGCTGACAACCATTGGTTATGCGCAACAATAATTTCTCAGATAGAACTACTGACCGATCATTATACAGGTCGCATATAATCGGTGCCGTTTTCGTCGGCAGGTGGAAACGCCACCCGAGTCGGAACAGAGTGGAGACAGAGGTGGCGGCTATTCTACACTCTTCTGCGTCCATGTTCGTTTCAGTTTTAATCACACATACATCACAAAGATGTTTTAATGCTAGAAATCCATCTGTAAACTCTCATCAACTGTTGTTTGTCCCACTGATTGTGTGGAAGAACCATGTATTTACGTCGAATGCAATTCTGTCATAATAATACAAAATAAATCACCAATTTCAACTCGCTCACCGGACACTCAAATATCTTCACCTCTAATCTCTGATCATATAATTAAATTTTTCATATTAAACTGATAATTCTAAAGAATTACACAAGAATTTTATATTATATATTACATGTTGTTTAAAAACAAACAAATTCATATTCTTGTAAGTTTTACACGGGAGGAAAAATTAATGGACCGTTTATTCAAATCATTCAATTGTTGACATGTAACCGTGGCAACCATAGTGTTATTGCTCTTAAAACATACCTTAAGATTTACACCTGAAGAAGGCAGAAAAACGCCGAAACATTGTGTCAAAATTAATAATCTATTGTATCCAATCGAGAACTATACAATAAAAAATGAAAAAAATAATTACCGGTGTTTGTTAGTTATGTGATAAATTCAAACTAATAACAAAAAAGGTCATTAACTCTAATGAATGAAGTAATAAAGTTGATAAGATTGTATTTTCGAGAGCCACTATTTTCATTTTCTTTACGAGAATATGCTCACAGTAGTCTCTATAACATGATGTTAACGCCAAACGATTTTAGTCCACGATTCATGCATTTTGCACGACTTCATGATTATTTGAACTGTAAAGCCGTAAACAGATAATTTCCAAGTTAGCTTCCTAATTTCTCTCCCCGATATCATACAATTTTCCACCACTTCAATATATTTTCTTTCGGCTCACGATTATTTCAAAGTGGCTTGAAATAACACACCGTGTTTTACCTTTTAAAACTCCATCAGCAAACTCAAATCTTCAGGTGGAAATGCTTCAACCTCTTCTTAGATGGATGACTACTGGTAATGATTTTTAACTGGGGAGCACCATTTGACGACCTTTCCCATCCTATGAAGTATTGGTGGGTTTTATGTCGCATGGTATAAACAGTGTGATACTGATGCGGAATAGAGGGAAACTATGCTCCGTTGAGCAAAAGTTCAATGTTACGAGGTAAGGCCTTACCTAGTAACCTTGACTTTTGATTACCGGTACTTGGTTTCCCTATTCCTATATACCTTTAAATATCGATAAAAATGATTATTTCTTTTCCTGCGATAGCCCCAGAAAAAATGGCCACCCTTATCAAGTAACTGCAATAGCTATGTTTTTTCCCGTTGATGTCACGTGGTCAGGCCGGGACGAAAACGTCAGCCCGTAACGAAAACGTCAGCCTGGGACGACAACGTCAGCCTCGCTACATAACTTATAATTACTGCACCCCCTGCAGCGGTATGTAGAGGTTTCGGAAATGGGCATATAGGAAAGCAGTATCTACCTGCCGAACGCTTCCTATCCCTATGAAATATCGGGGCATTTTTATGCAGTGTTTCCACCTGCCAATAATGACCACTGATTATGTCATTTTGCACTGCCGACCGATTATGCGACACATTTAGTGCAATAATCGTCAGGTGGAAACAGAAATGGTCATCGATTTTTCTCCCCTGCCTTATGCAAAATGCCACCACTGATGGACTTCTGCACCCAGCGGCAAAACCAAAGCACATTGAATAAACCAGTGATGTTCTGCATTTTACTATCAAAAGTCGGCGAGCGCTCACCGACCTTTTTGCAGTGCAGGTCATTGATTATGTAACATCGATCTTTCACAAGGAGGATTTTTGTGCAGCTTGAAAAATTTCGATGGGTTTTTAGTCAGCTGGTGAAAACGCGGCAAAATCAGTCGTCTGGTGTAAACTCTGTGATACCGATGTGTAATGACTGATGACGAGGATAACGAGTGGCAGTGTTGACCAGTGTCCCGTGCCCGGACTATGGATCTGACTTTAAACGTCACCAGCGCCACCAATAGACAAAGAGTCGTCACTCTGAGCCGGGGTCCCCCTGGCGGCTTCACGGCGTACTAACCGGCCGCGGGCAGGGCGCTGAAGACTCGGGGTGGAGATTGAAGGAGACAGTGCCATCTGGCGGCCGTCCAGGGCGTGATGTCTGACCACTGCCGGACGCAGTTAGATCAATAAGCCCGTTAGGCGGCGCGCTTGTCGTATCCGGCGCCAAATCCACTGCGCGACCACATCCACCGCCAAACGTCCCTCGCCCGCCCGCCACCCGCCCGCCGCCCGCCGCCCGCCGCCCATCTGCACCTGCCCTCCTTCCCTGGCTAGCCGGCCCCTGCCTGGTCTCCCATGGCCGCCTGCTTCTACCTGCCAACCCCTGTCCACTGGCCCCTGTCTGCCTGATTTGCCCCATCCTTGCCTGCTCGAGTACTCCTGCCTACTGGTCCTCGTTGCCCGCTTGACTTCCACCGCCCACTGAACCTCCCCTGCCCGCCCTCCCTGCCCTCCCCTGCCCACCCTCTCCTCCCCTGCCCTCCCCTATCCACTTTGCCTCCCCTGCCCACTTGCCCTCCCCTGTCCACCCTCCCCTGCCCTCCCCTATCCACTGACCCTCCCCTGCCCACCCTCTCCTCCCCTGCCCTCTCCTGCCCACTTGCCCTCCACTGCCCACTTGCCCTCCCCTGTCCACCCTCCCCTGCCCTCCCCTATCCACTGACCCTCCCCTGCTCACCCTCTCCTCCCCTGCCCTCTCCTGCCCACTTGCCCTCCCCTGCCCACTTGCCCTCCCCTGTCCACCCTCCCCTGCCCTCCCCTATCCACTGACCCTCCCCTGCCCACCCTCTTCTCCCCTGCCCTCTCCTGCCCACTTGCCCTCCCCTGCCCACTTGCCCTCCCCTGTCCACCCTCTCCTCCCCTGCCCTTCCCTGCCCACTTGCCCTCCCCTGCCCAACCTCTCCACCCCTTTCCTCTCCTGCCCACTTGCCCTCCCCTGCCCGCCCTCTCCTCCCCTGCCCTCTCCTGCCCACGTGCCCTCCCTTGCCCTCTCCTGCCCACTTGCCCTCCCTCGCCCACCCTCTCCTCCCCTGCCCTCTCTCTCCTCCCCTGCCCTCTCCTATCCACTTGCCCTCACCTGCCCACTGGCCCTCCCCTGCCCACCGTCTCCTGCCCACTTGGCCTCCCCTGCCCGCCCTCCCCGCCTGCTTCTCCCGGCGCTCTGCCGTGTCATATGGCGCCGTCGCGGCCACACTGATCATGATCCCTGTACTTATGCGTGCCAGCTTGGATTATTTGGAAGCGGATAAAAGATATCGTTGAACACCGACCACAGCCGCTGCCCGCCTCTTTAAGCCCTCTCACTAAACACCCACATCCATCCAGCAACCACTACCCGCTGCCTGATGGTTGCCCCTATCCTTGTTCTCCGCATACCGTCATGTTTTTCCATCTTTTGTCATAATTCTTCTGCAAATATTCTGCTCTCACTCAATCTGCGATTGGCAGATCCTTTCACTTCAGGAGGTTAGCCATCAAATGATGGTACCACCATTGTTGATACTGGGCGGGTGAGGATGGTCAGAATTCAGCTGACTCTCCTCAATACCGGGTGCAAGGTCGCTTCCCTCTGCATGTTTTTTTTGTCTCATAGTCCATCACTACCCCTCCTCTGGTTATTTAGCAAGTATAAACAAATGCCATGTTCATCTTTGATGAATGAGTGTAGAGTTCCAAAGGTGACCAATCATAAGGTTTAGGTATTGTCCAGTGGGTCATTGCTAACATTTAATACCGAGTAAACTAGCCAGTTCTATACCTCCTTACGTAGGATCTAAATATGTCAAGCACCCGTTGGTTAATGAGGTACAGTAAAACCCCGCCTAAGGGAACACCCTATGTTCCGAGCGAAGTGTCCTCTTAAGCAGGGTGCCCCTTAAGCGGGGTTAAAATAACTAAATACAAATTTCTGTTCCAAACAAAATGTCCCCTTACGCGGGATGTCCCCTTAAGTGGGGTTTTACTGTACCTCAGACTGCAATGATCGGTTGGTTATAGTCAGCTGGGCACTCCTCTAAAGGACGCTTTGAGACATACTGGCCCTGGGTACCTTTACCAATCCTACAGGTCTGGCCTGCTGGGTGAAGGGTTAGAGCTTACAGCAAACTGGAATCTACAGTAAAACCCTGCTTAAGGTACACCCGAGCAAAGTGTCCCGTTAGCCGATTATGGTTTTCAGTGCACCAATAACTCTAGTCTTAGGCAGGCCACGTTTGCCTTTGACCTTATCCCCCTGCTCATCTGCCATGTTGGCAAGATGCTTGACCTAGAGGGTGGTTGTGGCCCACTAGATTCTAGGTCAACTCTCGACTGTAGAACGTCCCAAGGCGCTATAAATATCATGTAAGGAGGTCAGGGTGAAGGTCGGGGTTTGTTGCGAATTCATTCATAGGCTACTGGGTCTACTCTATTCCTTATATAGCAGTGAGTGTAATGGGACAACTCCATGCAGGCTAGGTAACATGGGCCGAATCAAAACTTCATAAATTCTGTGCAAACGAAGTGTGTCAAGACTTCAGAAAGCTACTCAGTTGCGGACGGAGTATAATGTTTTTAGGGGGAATGACAAACTTGCTTGTCAAATTGTATAATCTTCCTGTATTTTTTTTTTTAAACGGAATTGAAGTGAGTCACTGCGGAGTGGTTTTACTGCGAGGAAGCCACTGCTGGTACCCAGTGGTACCCAGTAAGGGCTACATCTCGGTTGGTCTGCGACCGACCAGTAACAAGAAGTAGACTTATGGTTTTCAGTGTGCCAGCAAATTACAGTAGAACCCCGCGTAAGCGAACACCCCGTGTTAACGGAAACTCTTGCTCAGAACGTTCCCTCTATCAAATGTTCATTTTAACATCGCGCAAAGCGCCAGATCCACTATGGCGATTTTCCATACGAATTTGGGTTCACAGACGTTCGCATGGACATGTGAATGCCTTGCGACTATATACAATATATTGAATATCATCGCATGGGATTCGCCCAGTCGCATGGATCGCAGACGCATTTGCTTGGTGGCCTTGGTGGATCTGGCACTTAAGCCGACACCCCGCGCAAGCGGACTCTTTGGCCTGGAATGAAAGTCAAGTGCCAGATCCACTAAGGCGATTTTCCATGCGAATTTGGGTTCACAGACGTTTACAGACGTTCGCAGACGTTCGCATGGACATGCGAATGCCTTGCGACAATATCTAATATATTGAATATTATCGCATGGGATTCGAACAGTCGCACGGATCGCAGACGCATTCACTTGGTCACCTTAGTGGATTTGGCGCTGTAGCCCCTTCCGTGGGGTTCTACTGTACAAGCTTCTTCTTCACGTGCTTCCCACGTGTACAGAGCATGCTGCACAGTCTCCACCTGACTTATCACAGGTCTGCCTCAGTGATGACAGACATGCATGCAATACGGCGCTCCACTCTCTGTCTGGGGGAGTTTCTGGCTAACGAGTCACCAGTCCATGCTCATTCCCTGAGAAAACACACAATCAGAGTTTCATACAAGGCCAGATCTGTAGCCTAATGAGTTCATGCGACGACATGAAGCCTGCTATATAGGCCAGCTCTGGAGCCTAATGAGTTCATGTGACGACAAGAAGCCTGCTATACGTTCTCGTAATGGAGGGATATAGGCATGCTGATTAGGCCTCGGGTACTTGGCCCTGCACATGCATTGTATGCCGCAAGAAGTCTCTAGTGTCTCTATTCTAGTGCGTTGAGTTTATTATGGAGCTAAAGAGAGCCCACTGAAACGGCAGATACCCGTGCTCAAAACATCGTTTCCGGGGGCCCGTTTAATAATCCAGGATCGTATATGAAGATTCTTTTCTGTACCTCGTACAAGGGTTATCGTTTAATGATTTTAAAGGCATATCCTACAATTCACAGTGGCGCCACCTGGTGTTTTTAAAATAATGTCAATTGTGTCAAAACCGGTTTCTTAGGATTCATTTTAATTCTACATGATTAAATTTGACATTTTGTCCAATCTTAATCGGTAAATTATGCCAATTTACATTTCATTGATTTACATTGGAAATGTCTTGAAAAATATGGTTTTCTTCCATTCTTTTAAAAACAAGGATGGTGATCTATAATTTCTAAAACGTAAATCAGTAGTACTATATATGTACTATATTCTGTGAAAGTTTGGGGAAAATGACATGGGTTTCACTATGTGAAAAAATACTTTTGGGAAATTCTATATAGTCTAATATAAAATTATCATAATATTGATCTATAAATCAAAAACTAGCACAGTGACACACGACTTTTAAGTTCGATATGTGCTCCACAACACTTGAAGATCATCATATTAAATTTTCAGGGAATTGACATGGGTTTTAATTTTCAAGCCAAATTGTCCGATATTCCTTTATGTTCGCTCTGACTACTAAGACAGACTCAGCCGTCCATAAGGTCGTCCATAAATGTTAAATATAGTTGACCCTCATCGTCCCTGGGTCTCGATGGCACACAAAAAAAGGTCTTCATGTAAGATCCTAGATTATTCAATTGGACTTCTTATTTCCTGTACTTAATGATACCAGACAGACTATAAAAATACCAAATTTCTTTTTCCTTGTCTACAGTCTTATTTATAACCTCATTATCCAGAATTTCGTCAGTTTTTTGTTATGTTTTTTTTTCTGGTTTGCGGTCCCACTCCCACAGACATGGTAACACTGATGCACGCGGAAGCTAAACGACGATTACACAGACTACCGAGCATGGTGGCCGGAAGTGAGGTGCCCACAAATCACACTGCCGCCGCCAGGGGCGCCAAGCTCCATGCCTGAGTGATCTTGGCGGGGGCATTTTATGCCGGGCATTGTTTAGATGCATCCCTTTCTCGCCAGGCATAGAAAGGCGCCGCCGAGGCCTCCCAGACTGGGTAAAAGCGCCATGTTTGCGTTGAAGCGCCAACTTTGTGTTAAATTAATGGCGTCCTACTCAATCATTTCCGAGACTGATGTAATTACGAGGAGAAAAATTCAGCAAAACTCGGAGATCACTATGCAAACCTGGGCAAAGTTGATTCATAGTTTTTTTAATTGGTAAAACGGGCTCATTAAAACAAACACTGGTTTTGCGCCAGTCCTCTTCGCGGCGCCCTTGTCACACTATAGGCCCGTTTCCATTGGCTGACCAAAAGGGTGTAGATTTTTTGTGTTCTCCTAATAGCTCATTTCCATTGGCCATCACCGATATACAGTCAGGGACCACCGACTGACCTTCACCACTGCTGACGCAAAATGGAAATAGGCTTTTAGGAGTACACAAAATATCTACACCCTTTTTGTCAGCCAATGGAAACGGGCCTTATGTGAAGATCCCAGACAGGGTTTCAGGCTTACTTTCACCTCACCCTTGGTAGAAGTTTAGCCATAGGAATAACAACTTAAATAATTTACTGAATTTTAAAATGGCATTTTTGATTATTTCCTGTTATAGATAATAAGGAGACATAGTGAGAACTTACATCTGGTGCTTGTTGTTTTGCTTGGAAATATTCAAGTCGTTCTTCAAACTCAGTGAATATTTCTGAGCAAAACAACTCGGAACATATTTCATTCAGTCACACTAACCAAGTCATCACATGATACACATGGGGGGAGCTGTCCCAGCCTGCCAAAGTCAGCGGACCATCTCAACCATTGAGACAGCATGGAATATACGAAAACAGTGTTTCATTTTAGGGAGTGTAAACAAACTGATTATGGAAGTATATCTGTGCAAAAAAAAGCCACCAAGACTGCACTGCATCTAATGCCACATCACAGGCTGCAGCATCTGTATTTCATCTAATGGGATGTAAATGCTGAGCTCATAGACTTGGATGTGCAAGTCCGTACTGCTCCGTACAAGGTGGGTTTGCTAATTCTTAAAGAGTTACCGCTCCCTTTTCAAGTACCAAACCACTTTGAATATGAACATATATGGCAAACTGAGAGATACTTTTTCTAAATAAAAAAATAATAAATAATTTTTTTTTTAAACTCTGTTTCCGTGTATTTGAGTTATGTAATGAGGGTAAACCTGTGGCACTTCCATGCACTGGTTCAGCCATACAACTCAAGACCAGGGGCATAACCGTAGATTGGCTGCTATCGCTGTATCCTCTCTATTCCTACTGTGTTTCAGTCACTGGTGGTACCTGCTGTATAAGGTCAGCGAACCATTTCAGCCATCTCGTACAGAAAGGATACACTACTGAGTCTGCACTACACTGGTGCCACTACACATAATACAGGTGTTGCCGTTCAGCGCCGCCTAACGGCCCACTGCCAAGTTACGTGGCCGCTCGGACAAACCTGGCCGTGTCTGGCTATATGTGTATAGAGAACACAGCAATCACACCGAAAGTGTGAACGGTGGGTGTGATTACAGGAGCGTTGTTTTTGGACAGATTGGACTGCTAGAACAGTTAAAGGCATTGTATCAATGAGTCTGGACTATCAAAACTTTATAGTTGATAATTGTCTTGGTTTTAACTTGGAGAAAGATAAGCACATGATAGCTAGGCCTGCCAATGTATTAATGTGTATCCAATTTCGGTGATCCTGTGTTATCTAAGCTATATCTAAAGTAATATTGAGGTGATATGTATGTATGATATATCGAATTGGAGTTGGAATAGCATAGAATACGATGAAATCACTGTTATTTCTCTGCAAATGATATACACGGGTATTATGAACGTATTACGCTCATATACTGAGTGATTCAGTGCTAAGGAATACGTTGCCAGGTGCTTGTTTGGCTGCAGGCATTGGGTAACCAAGCAGATAAGGTGCGACACCGGACAGTGGAAAAAGGCCTATTATGAATGCAATCCAGGCTGGGAAATTTGGGGCATACGTAGTTTGATCAATGTTTGTCCTGCATCAAGTAGCAAACTTGACGCATTCTTATGTCTACAACATCTATCATTACAGCAAACCCCCCGAGGCTGGTTGAGAAATGCGTCCTAAATTTAGCTCTCTAAATCAGCCAGCCATTAAGCATCCTCAACCCACCATTGGAATCGAAACTCCGCCCCTTGCAGTAAGAAAGGGTTTGCCTACAGCTTTTTTTCATCCACCAACTGCTTTCTATAACCAACCCCTGCCAACTCCCTCACCCCAAAAACCTCCCGCCTAAAAAGCCAACCTACATTTGTTTATTCAGTATCATTGCTGTTATTGCTCACGGAGCTTTTCTGGAGACTTCCAAATAGCGGGCAGTTGACATTTGTCAGCTTGCGTGCCCGCCACCACCGCCTCCCAAGCCGGCGCCGTTTTCGGTAGCTGCCGGGTATGATTACATAAAAGAGCAAGGACATTAACGCCGGTCGGGGGATCGTGTATTTTTTTTCTCTCTCTCGGAGTTTTGCGGCGGTGGTTCCGATCCAAAGAACGTCGCCAGAAGTGGACCTGTTAGGTTTGATTTACGATGCACCACTCCGTCGGGGCGGCGACTTTTTTGCCGCGACACCGCCCGCCACACTCTCCCAGCAGAGATCCTGCGCTCTGCTCCCTGCGGCCGCTAGCGAAAGATCTGGGAGGAGAGTACGCCCACGCAGGCGCAATGGAAATCGTCCATTTGTTAGAGAAACGCGGGAGAGGACGACATTTATTGGAGAAGATCACAGACACAGGGGTCCATGCTACCACGGCGTATTATCCCCGCCCAAATCAAACTTTGTTTCTGCACCGACTTGGCCAATAGTGCTCAACGCCCGAGAAAAGGGGGCGACTGGGGGACTCAATGGGGCCAGGCGGCTCCCAAGCCAATCTCATCTTCGCATGGGCCCCGCTGACAGGCGCCCATTCTGAGGCACCTCTTCACAGTGTGTTATTACCATCTGATTACAGAGAACTAGTACTAGACGGAGTCTTATTAACGGGTCGACATTCTAGTGTTAATATCAGCCATTACCAGTGCATATTTGTACATATACCCTCCCCTAGACTTAGTCCAGTTTTTGGTTATGAACATTCAATGAATACTTAAACAAAATGCAATACAATATCTATTATAAACCCATGCAGTAAATTTGATAATTACGTACTGCTGCTCCCTGTGCATTATAAATTATATACTGAACTCTGTGCAGTACACTGTTATACTGAACACGTTGAAACATCAGCAGTGTGTGGGCTTTCACTAGACATGTTTTCTATGTCAATATATGGTAAGATTTGTTTTTAATTGTGGGTATATAATAAATATATAACGACCTACCATGCTTGTACATGCTACAAAACTCGATGAGAATTAATATTTTTACAGAACTCGGCCTAGGGCCTCGTTCAATAAAAAGCAACAATTCCCCACCTCGTTTTGTAGCATGTACAGCATGGTCAGGTCGTTCTATATAAGTACCCTTGTTCTGACAGGTCCATGAATCAAACATGTATCCCAGCTCGGAGGGTTAGGGTAGGTGGAGGGGTAACCATAAGATGTAGGGACTGGAGCCAGTCTAACCCTCCCCCACCCCAACACACAATTCTCCAAACTCTTCCAGTTAATACAGCCCTCCACCCTTTGCCCCATAACCCGCCCCCACCTTGGGTTACCCTATGTTGATTCAACATGTACTCGTCCCAAAAAGTGATGTTTGCAATCAGCACGGACTTATATCAATGGTTTGGCCGTCTTCGCCTGAACGAAGATTAGCCTGCCCTAATGAAATATCACAAAGGGCGCTGGTGTGTGGGGATATCCTCATTTGATAGGCGCCGCCCACACCGTGACCGAGGTTGTCGTCGGGCGGCGTGAGAGGCGGGGAGGCGCCGGCAAACCCGCGCCGAGATCCCCGGGAAGGAGCTTAATTAACCCGAGCACTGCTTCATAAAGGCAGGCCGAGTTCTGGGACCTGCCGGGTGACCACCGGACTACAACACACAGGCTCCTAAGTTTATTCTACAGAATTATATGGAAAAAATTCCTTCTACCTAAGTTGGTGGGGGGGGGGGGGATCCACAGTCATACCAAGCACCTGGAAAATAGTTTGTACCTATTGGATATAATTATATCGGTATCTAGACAATACACAAAGCAAATTCTTTTTTTTTTTTTTTTAAAAGACTTCTCAAAATTTTCCGTAGTTTTGACTATGGTGTCGACCTACACTTGGGCGACTCCTTACACAGGGTGAAACCTAAGGCCCGGCGTCCACCTACCACGATAGAATCGTAGACCTCCCGATATGGCACCGATTTTGACAGGCCCGGCGTCCACCTACTACGATAGAAATTTAGACCCACCGATATGACACCGATACAAAAAGTCAATATAGGAGACATATCGGGAAGGTGCAAAATCGTAGACATATATGTCTAGACAAGCCAATCCACCACGCATTGTATGGGGTTTTTATCAGTGTCTAATCGCAGAAACGTGGTCAACTGCCCCGATATAAGGTAACCTTCCGACGCAATTTTGATTTTTTATCGGGAGGTGCATCGTGGACCAAATCGGAGCCATATCGTAGTAGGTGGACGCTGGACCTTACACAGGGCGACCCCCTACACGCGGTGACTCCTTACATTTGGCGACCCTTTACACAGGGTGACTCCTTACATATGGCGACCCCTTACACAGGATGACCGCCTTATACCGGGTGTCCGTTAAAGGCCCATTTCCATTGGCTGATTTCCCATCAGTGATCTACAGTCAGGAACCACCGACAGACTTTTGGCACTACTGACTCAAAATCGGTCAATTAAAACGACCCAGCTTGTGAAATGACCTACAACCTTTTCTGCTTAGATTATGCAATGTGGCACAATCTACCACTGAGTGAAACCTTGGTCACTGAGTGAAATCTACTACCCTCACCGATTTTTTTTATACCGACGTACAGTCGGTGACAGACTTTCTAGGTTACTCAAAAAATCTAAACCTTTTTGTCATCCAATGGAAACGGGCCTTATGCGGAGTTTTGCTATATACTATACACCTGTGCCCCAAACTACTCCAAATACCAAACTCTGCTGTACAATTAGTAGTTCAGCCGTACCAGCATACTGTGCCGGTATGGTGCCGTACCACCATACTTTAATGACTGCATCAATCGTGCAACCTACAGGACAATAAACCAGAGCATGCGCGTATTTCATAACAGATCGTGACTTCCACCTGCAAAGACTACTTTGATTATCGCTTCAAAGTAGATGCATTTGATAAGTTTTATATATTCACAGGTGTTTAGTACAAGTGAAACTTGTTAACCCAATTGGGATAGCTTATCGTACCTTGTTACTTCCGATAGAATCATCACACTTGCTCTGCGAGCTCATGAGATAATTCTATCGAAAGGAACGTGGTATGATAAGCTGTCCCAATTAGGTTAATTAGTTTACCTAATTTACTATATACCCATGCCGTATATACTGTAAATACGCACCGTTTCGCTGTCTAACGTAAAAATACTGTATGGACCACTGGTCCGTACACTAAAATACGGATCACCTTGCCAAACATGTTTATTAACATATCGGTTGTTAAAAATTAAATTAATGGTTTTCTTTTTTAATTTCGGGTATATAGTAAATATATAACATCCAACCATGCTTGTACAAGTCATAGAACTCGATGATAATTTACGGTTTGTACGGAACTCGGCATAAATGCCTCGATCCGTAGAAACGGTAAATTACCATCTCGTTCTGTGACTTGTACAGCATGGTGAGGACGTTCTATATGAGTACTGTATATGAGATGTGGCTGGTACTCACCAGGTGAGGCGACTTGTGAGGGATGGGATGACCATGGCCGGGGCTTCTCCACGTACCTCTATAAGCTCAGTCTTCTCGCCACTCCGCCATCCCCAGCTCAGGACTGACGTCCCTGTCCTCTCCTCCTGCCAGAGAAAAGAGAAAACCATTAGCCTCCGAAGGACTTGCCTTCATTGTGCCTCAAAGAGGTGGATTACTGCGTGTCACGAATACCCAATGATTGGCCTCCCGTCTTGTACCTGTTGCCTGACCATGATGCATGTCACGTGGTCATGTCACGGCCGTCAACTCATGGCTACCACGTGAGATCGTCAAGGGAAGGCCGTCACGTCACTCTGTCATGCAATGGCCATCATGATATATAATCATAGCAGGGCCTCTATGTTGTATTATCTGGTCATGATCGATATGATATATTGTCATATGATGGCCCTCATGATATATTGTCATGTCATGGGAGTCATGATATATAACCACATCATGGCTGCTACATCATTATATCAGGTCATGGCTGTTATGTTATATTGTCACATCAAGGCCATCATGATATATCATTGTGTCATGGCCGCTATGTTATATTGTCTCGTCATGGCCGTTATATTTATTGTCATGTCATGGCCAATTCATTGTATTGTCTGATCATGGCTACTAAGTTATATTATCATGTTATGGCTGTCATGATGCATTGTCACAGCATGGCCCCTATGTTATAAATGTTGTCAGATTATGGCTGTCATGAAATATTGTCGTATATTGGCTGTCATAATACATTGTCATGTCATAGCCATCAAGTTATATTATAAGGTCATGGACATCATGATGGCCATCATAATATATATGTATTTTATGGCCTTCATATTATATTGTTAGGTCGTGGAAGTCATGATATATACTGTTACGTCACGGCTTCATGATATATTGACAGGTCATGACCATCATATATTGTCACATTATGGTAATTATTTAGATTTTGTCATGTTGTGGCTATATTGATACGTTAGGTCATGACCACCACATAACGTCTACATAATAATAGTGAATTGGAGGGTGAAGGAGTGAGTGGGAGGGTGGAGTAGTGGGAGGGAGGGTGAAGCAGTGAGAGGGAGGGTGGAGTAGTAGGTGGGAGGGTGGAGCAGTGAGAGGGAGGGTGAAGCAGTGAGAGGGAGGGTGGAGGAGTGAGTGGGAGGGTGAAGCAGTGCGAGGAAGGGTGGGGCAGTGAGAGGGAGGGTGGAGCAGTAAGTGGGAGGGTGGAGCAGTGAGAGGGAGAGTGGAGGAGTGAGTGGGAGGATGGAGCAGTGAGAGGGAGGGTGGAGGAGTGAGTGGGAGGGTGGAGGAGTGAGAGGGAGAGTGGAGGAGTGAGTGGGAGGGTGGGGCAGTGAGAGGGAGGGTGGAACAGTGAGTGGGAGGGTGGAGCAGTGAGTGGGAGGATGGAACAGTGAGTGGGAGGGTGTGTTTAATCTTTAAGTCATCCTTCACTTGGATAGGTGCAGAGAGACAAAGGAGGCATGAACCAATATTGAAAGTCAATTGAATTTTCTAAGAACAAACATCAACATTACAGGCTCTTTCTCCCGGTGGGTGGCAGTGGCGCTGGGACTGTTTCATGGACTTAAAATTCCAATCTGCCCTATAGGAGAATGTTATCAAAGTATCAAAATAGGACAGGCACTGTATGTACCAACGGTCGCAGTATAGAGTGCACTATTACCGATATAACATAGCTAATACCAAAAAAAAACACACAAGACTGGAACGGTTCTGGTTTATTCTCACACCAACACCTGTCTCTCATCTACTTAGAGTTTGTCATCTCTGACGTCATTGGCTGCTGCATCCATTGTTGTTATTGGTCAATATTCTCAGCCTATCGTACGCCTTCAATTATTTATTACGTAGTTTATTACCTCAGTTTTTCACTAATTACTTACTAATTCATTGCGTACATATATATGATTTGTCTTACATTTATCGATTGATACAAACACAATCCTACCATTTGCCCTGCCCCTACCTACTACGATTCTCGTCCCATAGGAATGCCTTTGGAGGACGAAAAACATAAACCATGGTCACGATTCAATTTGTGAATCAATGTAGATCTCACGCATGAGATATTTTCCCGTTAAATCACCTAAAATAGGCTACGATAGGCTACGAAAAATACAACATGTTGGTTTTCATCAGGACCTGTACGATTGGCGTTTTCAATCGCAATCTATCGTGAGGTGTCGTAGAGAGAGTCGCAGAAACCTGTTCCACTGCCACTATTTTATCTGACCTCATGATAGAATCAGTATGGTGTCGGGAAGTCAATCGTAAGGCCTATCAGGACCAGAATCATGGAAGATGGGGTAGGGCTTGAAGGCGGGCGTCCACCAACCACGACAAGGCTATGACAAGCGCCAACAAGAAAGTTCCAATTGGCGCTTGTTGCAGCCTTGTTGTAAGAAGGGGGGCTTTATAACAGCATTGTTGGGGTGTGTCGGGAAGTGCACGCTCCAACAAAATTTCCTATCATAGACCTCTTCAACACGCTCCCAACACGCCATGACACTCCACTACAAGGGTCCAGTTGAGGGAAAAATTGAACATTTTTGTCAGAGGGCTCCCGACAAGCTTCCAATCGTGGCCTTGTCATGGCCTTGTCATAGACTCTTGTTGGGAACTGGGGTCCACCAACCATGACAAGGCCTCCAATCACAGGCCAATCGTGGACCTTGTCGGGAACCCATTGTCGTAGCCTTGTCGTGGTTCGTGAACGCTCCCCTTAAAGGCCAGCCCCCATCTACCACGATCCTGGTCCCGAGAGGCCCAACGCCTGCCTTCCCGATACCATACCGATTCTATCGTGAGGTCAGCAAAGATCTACAACACTTTGAGCGCATCCTATTCAATTACCAGGAGAATGACATGGCTTTGAATTTTCAGACCAAATTGTCCGATATGCCTTTAACCGCAGGCGACCACCAGAATCGTGCAGGGAGACATCCCCACGGTGGCGCCACGGTGCGGGCGGAGTGCGCATGTCTGCCGCTGGGGGCGCTGACACGAGAGGGCGCTGCTGACGTGCATCCTGCGGCGCAGGTTCCGGTGAAAATGTGTGTTTAGTCGGCGTGTTTTGTGGCGCAACCTTCAAGTTTGAGGAAGGCGAGCAGGCGTCTTGACAGGCCAAAGAGGATCCTGAGACAAGCGCCCTGACAGCAGGCTACCCTGAGTCCCGTCTCTCCGCCGTTATTTCCCGCATTTTTAGTCTCCGCCCATGCGGAAGATGTTTATTAATCAAAAATCTGTTATCATTTCATGTCCTTTGTTTTTTGATCTCGTGGATTACGATTATCTGCTTTTAAAATATTGCTGGAAACGAGATTGTATACCGGAAACTTTGTCTTACATTGAGAAACCATCCTTTTCTGTTGATAGAAAAAAGGTCCGTTTCCATTCGCCGACGAAAACAGTGGACATTTTTTGAGAGCTCCTAAAAATCTGTCGGCGGTGATCACCGACTCTTTTTTACATATATTCAAACATCATTCAATTGTTTTTAAATCGGGGACACATAATCTGTAAATGTAGAGTGGAGACTATGTTTTCAATGTGTTTCCCGTGTACATAATAATGGTATTTTCAGACAAATACCTTCAGCCTCGACTAATTCTAAGTGTGGTGGTATCCTTGCATAATTTTCGCCAAATTAGTCGGTCACCATTTCAAATGGTGGGCTATTTCCATTCACCAATCTTACGTCGTTGGTTCCTGACTGCAGATCGGTGCACAATATTCGGCCAATGGAAACGAGCTTGTAGAAAGGCGAGGGCATATCTAAGGCACAACCTACATTTACTGATGGAAAATGCACCAAGAACATACTGGGAAGGGTACCTAGTTATTGCTTATTCCGCCATCATCTACCAGCTATGTGCCCTGTATACACATTATGTGCAAGGATGGAGTATTTCTTTGAATCTGCATTCAATCACTGATTAAATCTACCTGGTTTTATTTCAGCAGTTGCCACGAAAGCTTGCAAAATATGGGGTTGAGAAATGTTTTGATTTTTTGCTGTTTACCATTGGCGGTGGCAGATTCTATAATCGGTAGTCAAAATGAGTGTAACCTGGCATTTAGACTAAACGATTATGGCTGCCTTTTGCACCTCCTGCCGACTTTCAGCCATAAAATGATAGAAATCATCTAACGTAAACGCCAAATGTGTGGTGAGTGCAGATTGTCTGGTTACATCAGATAATACTATTACCCCATGTTTACACTGGACGATTATAGGGAGCGATTCTTGAACCTGACGACTTTCATTCACAAAAGTCTAGAAATCGTCTAATGTGAACGCCAAGCACATGGCAACTGCAGATCGTCTGATTATATCACATTACACAATTCGGCACCACCTAACCACTATTTGACAAGCTCAGACGCCAGCGACTATTTCAAGCTCCTTTGAATTAGTCGTCTATAGAGGTGGCGACTCTGTGTCCTCAATGTAAACACTCATGTACATTCTGAGGCTGACGACTTTTGTGGTGGACATTGCCACCACTGGCTTGACAATCTACAGTCGCCATGTATTTTGTCCTCTAACGTAAACGCCGGATTAGGCACCACCTGATGACTATTTGACAAGATTTGACAACCACAACTATTTTAATCGGGCTTGAATGAGTCGTCTACATGGGCAGAAGTTCTGTGAAAATTTATAGTCATCAACATAAACGCTCAGGTTCATTCTGAGGTCGACGACTTTTGCCACCACCTGACAACTATTGACTTGACGATCTACAGTCGCCACGTATTTAATCGTCTAGTGTAAACGCTGGGTTAAATGGGTCTAAATTGTGCCGTTCAGTTTGAAATCTTCAAGGGGAATCTTTCTTAGCATGCTTCAGCTTTGGTTCACAGACACCCGTCACGTGTTTTGACGGGTGTGAGTCACAACACGTGAGTCATACAAAGACGTGAGACGTGTCGGCGTCACGTGAGCAGACAGCGATGTCGCTCCTCACACCAGACAGCATGAAAACAGCGCGCACGCCGCAAGCCCTGCGCCCACTCCCAGGTGCCAACTCTTATTTAGAGGGTGAATTTCAGCTGGTGAAGCAAAAGTTGAGATTTACTACCCAAGAGCCCAGGGGCCCGTTTAATAATCTAGGGGCGTACATGAAGACCCCTTTCTGTATCTCGTACAAGGGTTATCGTTCAATAATATTTAAGTCTGTATTAACCGTCCATGGAGTCGTTGGTGCACCCCTCTCATAAGATCTAACACTCTCTAAGTCGTATTCTGTACTCTCACTACGCTCTATGGAGAGAAGTTCTTTACGATCTAGGCTTAGAGCCTTGCGAATCCACAGGCCAGCCTTCCGTGCTAAAGACGTACATCACTGCAACCAAAGATTCCTATAATCTCAATGATGCCACCTAGCAGGAATATTGTGTGGCAGTTGATTCTCAAGGTTCTAAGCCTAGTTCGTTACGAATTCTTCTCCCATAGAGTGCAGTGAGAACCTTGTACAGATTACGACTTATAGAGTGTGAGATCTTATAAGAGAGGTGCACCATAAGTGTTGAATAAAGCTGTCCAACTTTGTCCTTTGGGCCTTTGGTACATAAAGGGGTCTACATGTACGATCCTAGCTCATTAAACATGCCCCAGGTCTAGGGACTGCGAAAACATATCTTATGACGAACTTTAATAATATCAAGCCTAACTTATTTCTATGGTGCCAAATTAGCATTTATACTCACTTGTTTAATGATAACATATGAACAGAATTATATTTTTCTTACAGATATGTATATTAGGAAATAGGATTTGTTCAACAAATAGCAAAATCATTCAAATGTGGGTTGTTTCCTTGACGGTTTTGAACTTATTATCAAAATTCTTTGTCTTAAAAACAGTTTTAGTACTACAAATGGTAAATTTTATTTATCCCATGTCACATCTCACTGCTTATTTCGCGCTGCGTTGTAGCTCAATGACGATTGTGTTATTGATGACGTCTTTATAATCTCCAATGGAGACTGTATATATGATACACGTTCAATTTATGAGCATATACAGATAATCCTGTAATAGGATATATTTTCCCCCGCCAATATTGGAGGGGTGCCTTCTACTTTCAATCCTCACGTTTTTTTTATATACATCTTTTATTCATACTGGAGGGTCTACTAGGGTAGTATCCTGGTTTCAGTAGGCTCCAGTGGCGTTCCACCCATATAAAATGTCAGACCTCACTCTGTCCCCATTATCGATGGTATAAATTCGTTATTCCACCTTTAACTCCTCCCCCCTCACCTCCCATAAATTACTGGAATCAGAGAGACCCTATTCACCTCTTCCTCTGTCGAAAAATCCCCATTCTGCTTCTCCCCGCCGATGTCCCGAGCTTTATTGTCTTCAGGAATTGCGTGCCAATCTTATTGGCGTTGTGTGAAATAATGGGCTCTAAAAAGACATTGTTTAAAATTCTATTACCTCCAAGAATTTAATCAGGCTAACGTTACGACTTGCAATGTTTAATTGTTAAGCCTGTTCTAACTGGTATTGCCTTTTGATGCATACCCATCACCTGCATTGTTGCCGAACTCTTTGTGAGTGGCATGTAGGCTTTATCAGCATATTCTATAGTCGACATTTTAATGCTATAAATGTCATCCAGATAACAACAATCATAACTCTCCTAAAAGTGCTTTTCAGGAAAGAGAGTCTTTTAATGTTAAAATTTCGAAAGCTTTTATTGCGGAACAAGTGGCTTTGCGTGATGAGATATTTGCTAGGGGATAGTTTATGAAATCGCTTGATTCTATTAGCAGGGGATAAAGATCCAAGTTCGTTTACACTTTCAATTCAACATCATCGATAGCAGATTAAGTATGCCTCTATAGGGTTTAGGACGAAAAGCCTATATAACACAAAGAATGATGAAAAACTTGCCTATTTGCTACCGACTTGCAGTCGGTGGCCAACACTGACAGACCTTAAGGCCCGGCGTCCACCTACTACGATATGGCTCCGATATGGTCTACAATGCACCTCCCGATAAAAAATCAAAATCGCGTCGGTAGGTCAACAAATATCGGGGCAGTTGACCACATTTCTGCGATTAGACACCGATAAAACCCCATACAATGGGTGGTGGATTGGCATGTCTAGACATATGTCTACGATTTTGCCATTTTGTATCGGTGCCATATCGGGAGGTCTACGATTCTATCGTAGTAGGTGGTCGCCAGACCTCTAGGATAACTAAAAAAGATCGGTGCCGTTTTCGTCGCCAAATGGAAACAAGGTTTATGACTTTGCTGGAGACCCTCTCTGAATTACATGATCAATAAAATCTCTTTCATCAGTGCAGGAGTGGTTAACCTGCTGACATCGAATCTATTAGGAAGAATCATGATGAAAATTCAGAACAGTATTGACTTTAGTTTGCCATTTCTATAATCGTTATTCTAAACTATCAACTTCAAATGCTGCAACAGTATAGTCAGATATAAAGAGATGACTATCGGCATATTGATTATTTTAGATTCTCTTTAAAGTGAATATTATGCAAGATTCTCTTGATTATTCTTCCTATTTCAGGCACTCTGCACTTTAACAATGACACTTTTATTGTCATTACGAAATTAGGGGTGGGGCTGATGAAAGGATTAAAACAGAAATTGGTTTTGTTCCCTGATAGTTTGGCTGGATTTATTGCGATCACGCAAATAACTCCCATCTGGACTTTAAATGGCTTAAATCTCATATCAGCCGCAATTGTTTTATATACACTTAAACGTATCTAACCCTTTATACTTCACCTATACTATATTTTATCATACAACTCGAGGAGTTTAATAACCTACTCCGGGCGATGTAAAAGTTCTAGAAATATCCTTTTACGATTTATATTTCCTCGGCGGGCGCATTATGTCGATGAACGAGTAGGAGTGCCAGAGTTGTGTTATTAATCTACCGTCGAGACAGGCTCCATTATAAGACCCAATTTAAGATAGTGAACATCAATTATGGCCTGTCTGCTGATTGCTTGATGGAGTTCCATTCATGGATACGAATGGCAGGCAATAAAGCTGTCTTCAAACGCAACCCTGGCAGTGGGAAATGGGACAAGCCTGGAGTATTGGGCCAGACCCTGGCTGTTTTTTCTCCATCATCTATCGCAATACTCTGGGTTCATGACCACACATATCGCCCTGATAAACAGAAAGATGTGAACCACACTCCTATCAGTGCGAATCATCAAGAGGATGGCACAACTGGAAATGCTTCTGGGTGATTCACACAACTCTATTTTAGCTGTTATATTTACTTGTGGCCCTGGAACCCTAGAGAGGTGGTGCTTCCGAGACCGGCCCACTCACCAAATTGCATACATTGCCTCGATTCGAAATTGTCAACAGAAAGCAATTCCAGCTTTAGTTGTTCAGCACAGAGATTCAGGGTAGATGCATACAGACTTCGCGGCAGATATGATCTCTGCTGTGGTAATTGTCTGAAGTTTTTTTTATCAGTTTTCCCCCCTGTGTAAAAATCCCAATAAAATATAAGAATTATGGTGGCCATTCCAGAGTAGACCTGTAGCTATACGTACACAGGGCGTTGGTAACTTCTATCTTTATTGGTCACATTAATCAACGAAGGTGCACTTGCTAGTGGCCGATTTTCTTGCTGATGTCACACATATGAACACACATAAGACGTGCAAAGGATGCACACATTAAGCCCAGTGCACATCTACCGATTTAGGAACATTGATGTACTTTTGTTGCCGACAAAGGAATGGTACTTTGTCTCAGGCGAAGCATCCTAACGGAGTCGGCCCTAGTCGGTAGATGTTGGGCAGCTAGGCAAGGGTCAGCTAACGATTAGTGAAACCCCCTGCTTGAGATGTTCTTTTGTCACCGATGAGTTGTTGATCGATGTTCCTAAATCATGTTGATAAATCCAGTCGGCGACAACGGAACATTGGAAATACCCTTTTTGGGTGGCAGACATGGGTTAAATAACTTGCCTGTAACAAGTGCACTGACTCCTATATCATTTGTTTGCTGACAACTATATTTGTATACGATTTAGGAACTAATCGTTTAAGCCCAAATCGGTAGCTGTGCATTGGACATTACAGGTCAAATACAGTGGACGGCAGAGATTCTTGTGATTCAATAGTGCCGTGATTGAGCACGGGACTCTCGCTGCCTATAGGGCACAGAGTGCTTGCTAGTTCCGCCATCATTCACCAGGAAATAGTAACACAACACCACTTAATTGTGAGCGGGTCTATAAGATTTAAGCCTATAAGACATCGAAATTTTCCCCCGATTCATCCCGACCATCGGCTTAGTGAGAGTCAGGAGTAAAATGTCGATGTCTTATAGGTACGACTTGTAGACTCTTCCTGACGACACCTCATCCTTTTATAACCTCGTAAAACAACCCTGCTGAGATAAAAGAGAGCGACCGGGAGCCGGGTCCGGCTGGGCCCCGGCCGGGTGGTAGGTTAATATAGGTAATAATGCAAAGTTTGATTACTTCTGTTCTATTTAAGACATTAGAAAACGGATTACAGATCTATAATCCCCTCTGTCTCCCCTACAAATCGGTATAAAATACTTGGGTATAGAATGGGGTGATTGAATACATCACTATATAAGTGGCCTACTCTGAATCGTGAACAGTCGGTGAAAGTGCATACATCGAAATCTTAAGGTCGGGGACAGTCGGTCATATCTGACATGGTAGTAATGCTCGACGCGTCGGGAAAAGCAATAAAATCGGGTCGGCGAAGTGCGTACATCGACCCGATTGATGCAGATTGTCACAGACCCGTCGGATCCGTCGGGAAAAGGTAGAATCGGGCACAGCCGTCGGGTCGGTGTCTTATAGGCTTTACAGTCATCAACAAGCACTGGCAAGGAGTGCTGTGTTCAGGAGCTTCATCAATGTTTCAGCGCTAATCATTCAGATGCGGGCAACTCAAGAAGGATCGCTGGCACTATTTTTAGTGCCCTGCACACCCGGGAGATAACCCCAACCGACACGGCTGAGTAACGTCGTGCGGGCTAAAAATAGCACGAGCTGCTCAATCAATGGTGAGCCCAACGAGGAGGAGCTATAAATAGAGACGGGAGTGGGAGATATGGGAGCAGCTCACGGCATGGGGCATGGTGAGAGGTGGGGTAGTTACGGGTACGTGCCTTGGTGGTGGTAATTAGGCAGGATGAGGAGGTGGGGATTATAGACGTAGGGTGCTTTTATCACACAGAACGTGCCGACTGTGGTGTACTGACAGATCCCGTGGATGACGGTGTGACACGTCAGCGGCCACCATTACCTGCTTGTCATTAGAGATCTCTCTGAGCATCACCACCATATGTTTTTATATCATGTGGACAGAAGGTATAGTGATATATATTTATCATGGGGTTTTTTTTGTGTTTTTTTTGGTGAATTTTATCAAGGCAATAAAGTACAAATAACTTGAACAATTAATCAAGGCTCGGCTTAGCCGATCTTCCGCCTTGTCCCTCTTTCTTCAGTCGGTAATTGTTACATTACAGACAACAGGCTGTGATTATACATTTCTCCGTATTTTCTTTTTGTTTTACAAGACATGAACGAATGAATTTTGGTACCTCTGCTAATTAACGATGTGTTGAGATGTATATGAATTAGTTACTTTCATTAAAGGTATGGTATACCCATACTCGTTGTCTCGATATTTCTGACCAAAATATCTCTGAACAGATTCCATTCGGCCACACTAACCATGTCTTTCTATATTCCACCAAATCCGTCACAAAATAAAGATGACACACAGTATGGGCATCTTGTACAACGCTGAAATATCTTATACGTACATTAAACATTAACTTTCACATCTTGCTCCAAGAGATTAATCAATATAACACATGATCAATATATTCCAATGCACTAGACAAACGGGTTTACCTCGTGTATATAGCTTATAGGGCCAAAATAAAACTGAGTGGCACTGTATTAATATATAGAAGAACAAGACAGGGACATAATATGAGCTAACTACAAAGACAAATAAATACAAGACATGGGTGGGGTGTGGTGTGTGGTATTTCCCGGACTATAAAGAAACACTGCTGACAGGCAGCATTGATATAGTATAGAAAAACCAAATGATATTCTCCAAAGAATATATGATTATTCGTAGGCCTATTGACCTTAGTAGTGATCTCTATACTCTTTATGCTTATATATATATACACAATATTACCACGATTTCGATCTGAGTGGCCGTATTCTCCGCGGAGTGGAAGCGTCTTAAAATTCCGAGCGGTAGTGAGGAGTATTGCGTGGTGTCAACTACAAGGCTCGTACATGTAGACCCTTGTGGACGACCTTATGGACGGCTAATGCCATCTTAGCGAACTGACTTAAGTATTATTAAACGATAACCCTTGTACAAGGCTCAGGAAAGGGTTTTCATATACGATCCTAGATTATCAAACGGGTCCCTGTTTCCCTCTGATACTGCCTTTTACTCATCCACCTCTGTGACAGATAATCTATATTCATATATAGTACCTCACTCTTAAGGCCTTTTTCCATTGGCCGACAAACATTGTGTAGATTTTCTGTGTTCTTCTAATAGCCTATTTACATTTGACGTCAGCAGTGCTAAGGTCCATTGGTGGTTCCTGACTGTATATCGGTGATGGCCAATGGAAAAAGGCTATTTAGTAGAACACAAAAAAATCTACACAATGTTTGTCGGGCAATGGAAACGGGCCTTTAGAAGTCCCATGTTCAACGTGTATTCATATACGACCGACTTCACATTGCATGCATGCATTATTTCCTTCATGCATGACCCGTGCCTTCATCCTTACCGCTATTCAGCTGACGCCTTTGAAGTGAACTGTTTAACGCCAACCCAGACTCCCCAGAGGGAATGACAGTTTCTGACGCCTTGTCGTTCCCCGTGGCTTGCCTTGGTCTCACCCGGAGCCTGCAGCCCAGCTCCTAATAGGCATATCGGACAATTTGGCTTGAAAATTAAAACCCATGTCAGTTTCCAGAAACTTGAATATGATGATCTTATAAATCACTCATTTAGTATTACAATCAGCTAAAAGAACCGGATTGAATGGATAAGTGTCCACATTTGAAAATCACCAGGGGGTGCTAGTTTGTATTGTTGTATTTATATAAAACGACCTTCTAGGAGCCTACAACTGCTTTTATCTGAAAACAGTCTATATTGTATTTACCTCGTATATATAGCTTATAGGGCCAAAATAAAACTGAGTGGCACTGTATCAATATATAGAAGAGCAAGACAGGGACATAACATGAGCTAACTACAAAGACAAATAATTACAAGAAATGGGTTGGGTGTGGTGTGTGGTATTTCCCGGACTATAAAGAAACACTGCAGACAGGCAGCATTGATATAGTATAGAAAATGATATTCTCCGAAGAATATATGATTAGTCGTAGGCCTATTCACCTTTTCCTGACAAGTGGCATACTGATATTAGTTCATGTAGGTATTCTCTATTTCATACAACACATCTGTATGCTTACTGTCCCTTGCCAAATTCTCTCCCCCGCCCCTGGCGCACCTCGGAGCAGATCGGAGCAGCTCGGCGCAGCTCGGACCAGCTCGGACCAGCTCGGACCAGCTCGGAGCGGCTAAGACCAGCTCGGAGCGGCTCGGACTAGCTTGGACCAGCTAGAACCAGCTAGGACCAGCTAGGACCAGCTAGGACCAGTTCGAAGCAGCTTGGAGCCGCTCGGACCAGCTCGGAGCCGATCGGAGCCGATCGGAGCACCTCGGAGCGGCTCGGAGCGGCTCGGAGCGGCTCGGAGTGGCTCGGAGCGTCTCGGAGTGGCTCGGAGCGGCTCGTAGCAGATCGGAGCATTTCGGAGCACCTCGGAGCACTTCGGAGCACCTCGGACCAGATCGGACCATATCAGACCAGATCGGAGCAGCTCGGAGCAGATCGGAGGAGATCGAAGCACCACGGAGCACCTCGGAGCACCTCGGAGAACCTCGGAGCACCTCGGCGGGCTGATTAGCGCCTGAGCTGCTCTGATCGCCGCCCCAACTCTGAGTAGCTCCGCCGTTTAAGCCGCTGAAGGTTTTCTCCAGGTCTGTGCCCGCGGCCATTTCTGCGGGAAACCATAACGTCGTTTCGTCCCTGAGAAATTAAGACGGAAGAAGATAACCTTTAAAGAAGCAGAAAACAAAAAGGAAACAAGGCCGAGCCAGTCGGGCAGAGGATATTGGCAGCACAATGCTTTCACATTCAACAAATCCACTCCCTTGTTTCGCTTGAGGATTTGTGACACAATGAGTTTAACTGTAAGCTAAATGATGTGAGTGTGGGTATTTAAATAAGGGTCTGTAAATATGACGATGCCCAGAGTTTATCCCTTGTTCTTTTTGGTTTATTCTTACGTTTGACCCATCACAATATTTCTTTTTTTTATATAGTTGTTACTCTTAAAGCAACGTCAACTTTTAATTTAGTTTTTCAGATCCTTCATTAGTTACTACGTTCAAGCTATCATTAAACACCTGAGCACGAACTTTTATAAAACAATATCTGTTGCTAGGTATGACGTATAAATAATGTTCGGGCCCACTGCCTGGGCAGTAAACATACTAAGACAACTTTGAATTCTGAGGAAAAAATTTAGATTCATGTACTAATGCTGAATCATTGGGAGTGTAAGAAGAGATGACATTGTAGACAATTTACTATTCAGTGAATGATCGGTTGATATTATCCAAATACGAAATAACTGCAGGTTGATACAGTTTTTAATGAAGTGTCCAGGGCGGTCTATTTACAGGTGTTACCTCAGCTTCACACATTCTGTCAGAATTTCCCTTTATGACATTTGAGTTGTACCCGTGTGGAAATTTTAAAAATATTTGTTGAAATATTCCATCACTAAAGGAAATACAGATACATACATATACATCGGAGTAGATGACGCAGGGTATTTTCCGAGCGGTAGCGAATACTTGAACCACTGTCTTTTTTTCCAAAGCCAGTTCATATCACATTTATCATCTAACTTTGAATTTATCATGTAACAATTGGGATTCAATGTCGGCTTAGTGCATACCTAATGAACTAATATCGGTACGCCACTTGTCTGAAAAAGGTGGATAATATATGTATTTCTGGTTTCAGAAAAAAAATTGTATGTTCTTCGGGGTTGACTGCAATATCCTCGATTGCACCTGGATATAATTACGAGTCAACTCTTAAAAAGGACCATCCGGCAAGGTTGGCAAGGAAATATACAATGAAATGAATAAGATACAATACAAGTGGGCGCATCATAGGAGTAGATGACGCATAGTAATAACCGAGCAGCAGCGAATACTTCTACTCGTTTTTCTACCCAGTTCATATCAAATTTATCATCCACCTTTAACTTTATCATGTAACAATGGGACTTTGATGTCGGTGTACCTGATTGTTTATATATGTAGTTCTCTAAGTGCCCGTGAGGTGGCGTTTGTGTATGGAGCCATATTCTCCGCCGGAGATTACGACCACTCCGTATTCTCCGCTGTAAGCAATACACAATACGTATGTGTTTTCTAAAGAGAGTTCATATCAGGTGGATAGTAAGATTTATTATCCACCTAACAAAAAGTGTCCATAGAAAACATGGGGAGCGTGTATCTACATGTACCTGTTGCATGCCCAGGTTTGCGATAAAGGACGCATACTGAAAAATAGTGCCTAGTCAAAAATAGCGGGTACCTAAAATGAACTAATATCGGTACACAACCTATCTGGAAAAGGTGGATGATACATCCAATATAGTCTTGATTCAGATAAAAGCGATTGTATGCTCCTTAGAGTTGCCTCAGAGCAATATCCTCGATTGCGCTCGGATATTACTGCTCGTCAACTTCTCAGAGCATATGGCCGCCTCTCCCTGAAACCAGTCAATATTCTGTATATATACTCGTGACTAGTATGGCGGCTAAATCGAACTCCAAAACCTATTATTTTACGGGTGATTATGTGAAAGTCTGATTAAACCAAATAAAAATGAATTTTACTTTGTCACCGAGGGTATAAACAGGAGGTCTGTACGTAGTGAGGGCGGACATCATTTCTTTAATCTATTGCATGCATTTTGGAAAGGGGGCAATCTTTTTCAGAGATTATGCGTAGGCCTATATAATATAGACATACTTTATAGATGGTCCCTAACGGTTTTCTCAAACCACAGGGAAAAGTACTAGAATAATGACAAATGGGTGCCAAAAATCCTCTGTGCTTCCCAATCCCACTGAAAAGTGACTTCCACTGTTTCACTATATGGAAGGATTGAGAGCCATCAAAAGAGAAAAGAAAATATTTCGATATGTAAATCCAGCACCAAGCCATCCTCGGATATAGTACAAAGGGGGCTGATGGAGGGTCCCCGCAGTGGCCCTGGCCCGGGACCTGGGCATAAAAGCCCGGTCACCTCCAGTACGCTCCCGGCGCTCCAGGCGGGACCCGGGGCCTTGATACACCCCCTGACCCCAACCTCCCCACCCCCACGTATCGCCCCCGCTCTCCTGGCCGACAACCAGCGCCCCCTGGCGGCCTGGCGGGCAGGCATCGCCCGGGGTCAGCGTACAATACGGAGCTGCTCAGCTCGACGATTGGATTCCTCTTCTAGGCCAACACAGGGGCAATCTCCTCCATGACACCCTCCAGATGGGGCGGTCACTGCAGAGCGGAATACAGATCCTCCTGACCCAGTGGTCAGCACTATCATCCTACCCCTAATAAAGAAACCGTCATTGATTTAACATGGATAAATTTTATGTGGCGTGCCATGATATAAAGTATGATTTATGGACATAGAGATATTTTTTTAAAAAGATCAATTAGCAATCAGGAATTATTCACCTGTGTAAATAGTTTTGGCTGCAGAGCAGAAATTCTGACAGCTGTCAAACATGGACGGAATCGAGCCAGACTTTCCTGATATCATAAAGTCGTGGAGACGGGGTAGGGTAAATATGAAAGCGAACTCAAGTTAGACTTGTCAGTGTCTATGCCGCTCTGGTCAGGTCTGTTCCTCACAGGTAATACACAACCTTCCTGCCACGGCAAAAACACTGACAAGTCTATCTCTCGTTCGGTTTCTACTAATTATCCTAACCCTTATGGTGGGGGCCCGCTTTTCTTGTCTTCGTCCTTAATATACTGCATGTCTACGTCCATGTCCTGTCAATATCATATTCTTTCAGGTCTCCTTTGTCGTCACTGTTGTGTATGTTATACCATTTGGGAGTCATATTATCCCATACTTGATTATTGCTCTTGACTTTGGCAGCTATGCTTTAACTCATAGACTCCGCCACTTGTGCAAATTCGCTATTGACAGTTACATGTTCATACGGAAAAAAAGCAAAAAAAAAGCAGTACTTTATGGAAATAGAACATAGAGATAAACGTTTTAGCGACACATTATATAAAGGAGAACTTGGTACTAAGAAATGTATAACCGATGCTGATATTTGTCTCATTAAAGGACCTCAATAAACTGCTTCCAACAAATTTTTTTTATCCTAACCCTCATATAAGCCTCCATAGACTTAACATGGTGCGACTGTATGCCAGGGTTATGCCATACAATATTTATATGCCATGGATGACATATGAAGGTGAAACATGTGACAGGGTAAAATAAAATCTAAACATAACTCAATGTCACATAACTGTTTACATGGCGGTCGTTGTCTTCTGCTACAGATATCACTCAGCCCCGCTTCGTGATATCATTCCGCAAAGACAACTCACGCCATATGAAAAAACGAATCATATGAAGTTTTGTGATGTTCATAATATTATCATCCATCGTATACAACGACTCAAAAATTTATGGGGACTCAGTAAACCTATGTAAGATCTGTCAGATTCCATGACTGTGGGATATGGATTCAAAGCTCTGGTATAGGGCCTCAAAGCTATGGTATACGAGAAAATAGAGCAACTAAATAGTCCGTATTGTTAAATCCTATAATATGGCAATAACTGGGTTTAATTTATTCGAAAGATGGATAATAAATGCAACAAACGATGGTTATGTGAACAGGGGGCCATGTAAACCACTCGAGGTTGACTTCGTTATACACTCTCTAGCTCCATGTCACTTGTGTATTACTACGCGTCAACCAATCATGGTTTACGGCCGCCTATAAAAAAAAACGTTGTTTATCGCCCATTTCTCTCACCCCTGGTACTTTTTTCCCCATAGACTTAGCGTTGGGGACTTCGATGCCCATGGAGAATTTAGAAAAAAATACTCAATATTTTGATTAACTTTTGGCGAGCGATTTAGGGACGTCGACCGACAACATTTCGGCAACAAAAGAACATCTCGAGGGGGAGGGTTCACCAATCAGTGGCTGACCCTTGCCTAGCTGTCCCACATTTACCGATTAGAGCTGACTCCCTTAGGATGTCTCGCCTGAGACAAATTACTGTTTCTACATCGCCTACAAAGGAACACCCATGTTCTGAAATCGGTGGATGTGCATTGGACTAAAGGCCTGTCTCCACTGTGCGACTGGGGGAGCTTGCGATCCTGTTCCTCCAGTCTCAGACTGGAGGTACCGGCTTGGCGTGTTGCATGTACCTCGGATCGCAAGGTATCATCGATTCTGTGTGGAGACGCCCCCGCTTGTGACTGGAGGCCTTGCGATTCTAGGTACATAGGGTACGCCTAGTCTCAGACTGGGCATACCAAATATCAAACATGTTTGATATTTAAAAATGCTTGCGATCCGGGGTACATGCGGTACCTCCAGTCTGAGACTGGGTGTACCGGTACGCCCAGTCTCAGACTGGAAGGAAACTTGCTGTCTCCATTGTGCGTTTTGCCGAGTTGCGATCCTGGAGGTACGCCCAGTCTGAGACTGGACGTACCTATGTACCTAGAATCGCACAGTGGAGACAGGGCTTTATGGAAGAATCTTGCGAGCTGACCATGCCGGCTTGCGGCGCGAGTTGAGCTGCTCGGAGCTGCTTGGAGCAGCTACAAGGAAGTTGCTCTTGTAGAATTGAGTCTTAGAGAATCTCAGGTAGCCTGCAATGCCTCTCCCACCTCCCACCTGACTCCCCCGGCGCTACACTCCCCCAGCGGCGATCCCCCGGCGCCACCGACTGGCGCCATTTCCCCAACACAAACAAAGACAGCTCCCGTTGCCACGCGGCGGATCAAAGCCATCAGCGGCCGCCGGGGGCTGGAGGGCCTCCGTCCTCCACGGCGGGGGGACGGATTACAGGAAGCCATCTCGCGCTGAGCAAACACGTGGGGCAGCGATGTGCTGCAAGGAGGGGCGGGATGCAGGAGGAGGGGCGGCGTGAGATGGGGGTAGGGTAAGGTGCGAAGGGGGTTGTGGGTAAAGGTAAGGTGGAACAGAGGAAGGGCGGGGCAGAGGAAGGGCGGGGTAGGACGGGAGAGGGTGGGGTTGTATGGGTGAGGGGGATGGGGCAGTAGAAGGGATGGGACGGGGGAAAGGCAGGGTAGGACAGGGTATGGGTGAGGGGGATGGGGCAATAGAAGGGGTGGAACGGGGGATGGGCAGGGTAAGACTAAAGAAGAAACCAACAGGTTTTGGTCAAAGTTTTGTTCTCCACGAGTTTGATGTGGAGTGATATGAACGGGACGACAGCCGAGTGAATATCATGTAGCATTCAAACGAGTTGAAGAACGACTCCTTTGACCGAAACGAGTTTTGGTGAGGGGGGATGAGGCAGTATGACGAGTGGGACATGGGAAGAGGGAGTTGGGCAGTAGGAGTGGTGAGACAGGGTAAGGGCAGGGTAGGACAGGGTATGGGTGTGGGGGATGGGGCAGCAGGAGAGGTGGACAGGGGAAGGTTTAATGGTTATTACTTCATATTATAGGTCACAGTCTACGAACACACTACCACATCAAACTAACATCGAACGTCAACATTATTCTCCATACACATGATGACTCATTTAAGACTAGACAGGACAAAATCAATGGTGTTCCATTTTGATCCCCTTGACTTGAAACTCTTTTTATTCCCACATTGTTACCTGCTTCCCGCCCGTATTCATGATGTATCATTCCCCTACCACCTGTTGCCTATTACCACTCGCATTCATCGATCCAATGCCGACATCCCCTCTTTGATACCGTATCTCTGCAGATGTTATATCAACAGCCCTGTGATTTTTTTGATTTTTTAGATCCTTGAGTACAACTTACTCAGAAACTCGATCTTGTGTATTTATCCAACATATGTACATACTGTTTTTTCTCTGTTAAGATTCATTGCCTCACTAATGAATACAGATTGTTACTTTTCATCTCAGAGAAACTAACTGATTATAATCTCCTCAGAACTATGGAAGTAATCTTTGGAATAAGCAATCTGCCTTAATACGTAGTACGGAAACCAATGAATTGTTCAAATACTGCAAAATTTGATAGAAATTCCATATAAGGAGGTATAACATCCAAGTTTTGTTACTTGGCTATATATTTAGTATCGTCGGATTACCAAACTTATGTTGCACTTTTAATAATAATAAGTACAAATTTATAGGTTAAAGATAAGGTATATTTAGGCTGGATGTGAAGTGACTACAAAAACATGATAATATTTCTGGTCTGTTAAAAGTATGGTATTGCCATGAAGATAATCTTTTTCTTATAAATTGAGGCGCATCAACCAACGCTACCCAACTATAAATGATTGTAATTCTGATTTTAGACCCGATAAAAAAACCGTCATCAAAAGAAAAAAAAACTGGCCACGAGAGACCTGACCATCACACCTTCTCCAGAAGTCATTTAGAGCTGGCCACACTGAAGCCAAGACAAGTGAGACTGCCGTGGGTTGTGGGAGGCTGGATGATGGACAAATAAAGCCCGGAGCTCTAGTACACTCACAGGAGATGAAAAACCCACAGGGCGCGACCAGCAACGAGAATAAAGAGTCAGGTACGGCCAGAGATGCTGTAAGGAAAGTCTTTGAAGGAAGGAGTCTCTCTACAGAAGGCAGATCCAGTTACGTCAAGGACTTCCTACCTGCCAGCTACCTGAGTGCCGCATTGATTGCAGTATTTATGCTGTTTTTATGCACGATAAACACCTTCAATATAAGAGAATAGAATCAGAGGGGGTAAAGAGATACATTAAGCATGTATCTCTATGGTTTCTTTGTAACATATAGTACTTAACATTGAATGCCATATGGTCTTCAGATAACAGGTGATCAATATGTTATGGAAAATGTGGTTTATATTTATATCTTATATACTTATTTGAGTGTATTCATGAATTTCTAAGGGCAAGGTGGTTGTCACAAACTCTGTGATAGCCGTCAACTCTGTCGGGAGCCCAAATCCGCAAATCAAAACACTCTATTTATATAGAGACGAACTTTAGTTACATATGCTTGCTGGGGATGTAGCAACTACCGTTTTGATACCAATACTGACGTTTTCATACCTACGCTGACATTTTCATAGCAAGGTTGAACTTTATTCAACACTTATGAACGATCTTATGGCCGACTAATATGCTGGAGATACACCAAGCGAGAAACGCGGCGATTTCAGGAATCGCCAACACAAAATGGCCTGTATGTGAGCTATCATTTCATATTTCACCAGATTATTGCTTCTGATATGCTACATTAACGGTGGAAGACATTGATATAAAATAATATCGCACATTCTCGCCAATTTCTGTTGGCGATTCTAGAGATCGCTGCCGTTACTCGCTTGGTGTGTCCTCGGCAATACTGTCTTAGCGAACAAACTTAAATATTATCAAACGATAACCCTTGTACGAGGTTTCAGAAAAGGGTCTTCATGTACGATCCTAGATTATTAGACGGGCCCGAGATTGCCTTGACTATGTATACTCGGTGTCATTACTGGGAGCAGTTCTTAAAAGAAAGAGCGATATAAAAAATCGATGTTATCGTGATATTTGATGCTTTCTCGTGATCAGTCTTTATGGAAGACAGTATAACAAGACAATCATGTATAGATTATCATATACAAATACTCATATTATTCGATGTATGTAATCAGTGAGCGTCTGGGAGTACATATCTACAATTCATATGTGATACTGACCACCGATTATGGCATTTCGCGCCGTCGACCGATTGTGTGACACATTTCGTGCTATAATCGTCGGGTGGAAACGGAAATGGTCAACAACTTTTATCCGCACCTTATGCAATATGACACCACCTACCGACTTCTGCACCAACCAACAAAATCAATGAACATCGAATCATTCAGTGGCATTCTCTATTTTATGACCAAAAGTCGGTCAGCATCAATGAACTTTTGCAATGCATGTCACCGATTATGTACCACCGACCTTTCACAAGGAAAACCACCAACTGACTTTTCTACTGCGTGAAGATTCTCGGTGAGATTTTAGTAAGCAGGTGGAAACATCAAATAAAGTGGGATTCACACGGTGGGATTCACATACCTCACAGGCCGTTTGTCTGAAACAAATCCTGTTGAGATTCGGTAGCGGAACACAATCTCCTCGTGTGAATGACAGGGTTCCATTTTGCTGAGACAACTTTTTTCCTTTGCAATTGCCGGCAACAATCACCCCTAAGAAGGAACAGAATCTCATGAGATTTTGACTTTAAACAGGTTTAAAATTTAGAGGGACATTTTGGTGAGACAAGTGTACTTCACACGTTCTCCCCCAGTCTCTGAGTCTCAGTGGTCTCAAATAACTCCTATTCACACAGAGAAGTATCCTGAGTCAGCAACTGTGTACCCTGTGTACCCTGTGTGGGGGTGTAGGGGTGAGACTATGTACCTGTTAAGTCTTCCCATGTGAATTGAATCCGCCATGTTACCCTGAGATTGTAGAACACCCCAATCTGTTAAACTTTGTACCCAGCTGGAAGTAGTAGCCCACTGGTGCAAAGGTGTGAAGTACACCAGTCTCAGGTCCATTTCTCCCATCGTGTGAATCCCACTTTCGACCGTCAACGTTGGCGGAATCAGCGAGACTGTCCTGAGTAGAACGAGTTTAGTCGGTGATTCACTAAAGCCGGATGCCCATCTACCGATTTAGGGTTGAACGATTAGTTCCCAAATCGTATAGGAGTCGGTCACTTTGTCGCAGGCAAATTACGTAACCCCTCACTCGACCCGCACACTGATAAAATCGGTGTATGGTCCACTAATCGCTGGGGCAGGGCAAAAAACCAAAGAAACCGAGTGTTCACTAATCGCAGGGTAGCCTTGCCTAGCTGTCCTACATCTACTGACTCCATTAGGATGGCCTGGCAGAGACAAATTACCCTCCGTTTGTCGCCGACAAACCTACATAAATGTTCCGAAATCGGTAGATGGGCATTGGGCTTAACGGTGACAGGCACCATCTGCTGAGCCTGAGTTGTGGCAACAGGAAAAGACAAAGCCCAGCCGTGGATATCCTGCACATGCCGTCGCAAATCTTATTTGGGTATTTATTCCGCTGTTCTAAAAGGGATTACAAAAAGCGATTACGCATCTTTGGATAGACTTCTCTTGCATTAGATCTATTCGATTACAAGCCTTATAAGGTTCTGTTCACGTACTGCACTGGACAGATATTTACCACACTAGGCATTGATTTGAAGTCGGTTTTACCCTATTATTCCAGTCATCGGGCCAAGAACTCATGACAACCGAACAAAATCAAAGCGTATAAGAATGAAATATACGGTTTCATATACATACCATTATGTACCTGTGATGTCGTTTCTATACCCGAATGCCACCATCCCCCTAATTCCCGCCCCATCCCAATCTCACCCCCAACCCATGCCCGCCCCACCCCTATCTCACCCCCACCCCAAGCCCGCCCTATCCCTATCTCACCCCATACCCATTCTCACCCAATCCCTATCTCGTCCCAACCCATTCTCACCTCATCCCAATCTCACCCCAACCCATTCCTGCCCCATCCCTATCTCATCCCAACCCATTCCCGCCCCATCCCTATATCTCATCCCAACCCATTCCCGCCCAATCCCAATCTCACCCCGTACCCATTCTTGCCCCATCCCTATCTCACCCCAACCCATTACCGCCCCATCCCTATCTCACCCCAACCCATTACCGCCCCATCCCTATCTCACCCCCCCATTCTCGCCCCATCCCTATCTCACCCCCACCCTCCATTCCCGCCCCATCCCTATCTCACCCCCAACCCATTCTCACCCCATCCCTATTTCACCCCACCCCTATCTAACCCCATCCCAATCTCACCCCCAACCCATTCTCGCCCCATCCCTATCTCACCCCAACCCACTCTCGCCCCATCCCTATCTCACCCACATCCCATTCCTGCCCCTTCCCGCTTATCCGGAGAGACAACCTCGATCATAATAATGTCCGTCATCGGCGCCCCCGTGTCGGGGTGCCGGGGGCGGGCTGCCGGGGCCGGGGTGCCAGCTGAGGGGTGCCGGGATGGGGTGCCGGTGTGCGGTGGGTCGAGGTACCCGGGGGGTGCCGGGGGGGGGGGTGCCGGGGTGGGAGCGGTGAATCCGTGTAGGGAGGCGTAGAGTTGGGGTGAGGAGAGGGGTGGGGCAGGCTGAGAGGGGCGTGCCTCGGGTTCCAGGGGTAGGGCGAAAGGGGTGGGTCAGAGGGAGAGGTAGGGTGATGGCACGAAGATAGTGAGGCAGGCGTGTTGATATGACATGCACTGCGGTACACTGGTGTGACTGATTGACCTGATTAAAATAAATCACGTGGGTGGATGTGTATCTCTATAATGCCCCAGTCACACTGGCGTGAAAATATGGCGTTTTCCCGTCTACGCATGTTTACGTCCTCGTAAACGTTACTCGGAATGTGTGTAAACAAACGTGAACGAAACGTGGAAAGAACGAGGTGTCAGAATTACTTTTCATCTTTTTTTAAATTTGTCATTACGCATTTTCAATGCGCAAATGAACTCGGCAAAACGGCATGATGCATACAGAAGCGTAAAAAGCATTGATGAAGGTTTGAAAACGTTATAGAACCCCACCATCTAAAATACGTAGTAAAAGACGCCACAATTGACGCCAGTGTATGATATGTAGTATGGGAGGAAAGTGTAAAAACAGCCCTTAAAAATAGGTCACAATGACACCCGAGAGTCTTTTGCATGTAACTTGCGATGTTGGTAGATAATGACCTCAGGAATCTGAATCTGATGCTCATTTGTTCCAAAAAGTGTAGCACCATGCTCGTTTCCATGATAACAGAAGAAAAAAATATCTTGATAATTATTTATGTATATTATATACTTTGATAAGAAAAGGTGAAGAAATGCATCTTTTCCGTGAATGAAATCATTGAATCATTTTCAAAAGTGTACACTATGAAAATGTGCCCATATCCATTTTCCTCGAAGAATGGTTGCCATGGAAAAAGTCCAAATTTTAGGAGAACCATTATTTTTGGTTTTTCCTATGGTGCCTCATTTGGATGAAATAAGTTATGTAATGAATAACACATACAATTTGATGAATAAAGCAATAGTACTCAGCACAGTTATGGGCAACAGCATTTTTTAAAGTAATTAATTTGTTTACATGGCAACCATGGCAACGTTTTTTCTATGACCCTAGCAGCCAAACAATGATATATACTAACTGGACATCTGTTTGGCAAGTCTGAATAACATGGCAACTAGTAGAGCACTAGAGTACAAAAATGCCCATTAGAGAGTCCACTGCATGAAACCTACCATGTTCTTCAATTATTACATGGGGAATCTGATTCTGCCACTCTTTTGGCCAAAAGAATGTAGCATCACTTTCAATAATTATTAAAATATGTTTTCCTTCTGTTACCATGGAAACGACCATGATGCTACACTTCTTGGAACAAACGAGCATCAGATTCAGATTCCTGAGGTCATAATTGACCAACATGGCAAGTTTCTTGTAGGAGCCTCTTGGGTGTCATTGTGACCCATTTTTCAGGTCATTTTCTCCTCAACAGTGCGACTGGAATGCGTAGTGAAAAGAAAAAGCGATAAAAGCGTTGAGTTTGTGTTTAGATAGCTTAGATATACAGATAGACACTATTTAGATAGCTTAGATTTACAAAATAAATCAGCGCAGTCTCCCGACATGGAACTAGGGTAGCCAACATAATTTTACGTTGACAACGCGGAGCGGCACAATAGAGTGTCAGTGCATGTTGATATCAATCGATTTTGTATATCCAAGCTATCTAAACTGTATCACATAAAGAGCTCATGCTAGACACCTTGATACCTACGCATTATACAATCTGCCGTTTATATTGCATTGTCAAACTCGCGAATCGATGACTTCGTCATTTTTGAATTTCCCTCGTAGCCGGGTGCTTCGGCCTCTCGGCCAATCAGATTGCGTTATTTTTCAAAGCACTCCGTATGTCGGTCAAGGCACTCTGTATGTCGTTCAAAGCACTCCGTATGTCAATTCCAAAGACGATGCGTGCTAAGCTAGACAGAGTACCTTGGTTGTATGATATTATTACTATAACCCTAGGAACAGTCAGTATTTACACTTAGTTTGTGCATAGGTATATAATAATATAGATATGCGAATTTTGAGTTCTTTCTACTACGTAGAAGAAACGCCGAAACTATTCGCCAGTGTGACTGGGGCATAAACCTGGCTTTCTATAGAGCGAACATAGGTTATGTAGGTATATTTTAGTGGTGACCAAAAAAATAAAATGATTTATCAAGAAAAGCAGGCTTGGTGACATTTGATATGGGTTGGAGATTGAGTCAGTGAGAGGGAAAATATGGCAGTTAATATTAAGGACCGTTTCCATTGGCCGACGAAAACCGTGTAGATTCCCTGTGTTCTCCTAATAGCCTATTTCCATTGGCCATCACCGATCTACAGTCAGGGACCACCGACGGACCTTCAGCACTGCTGACGCAAAACGTAAATAGGCTATTAGGAGAACCCAAAAAATCTACACCCTTTTCGTCGACCAATGGAAACGGGCCTAGATGAGGAACATGGCTGTTGATATTGGAATATAAAAAAATAGGGTTGAGATATGGCAGACAGAATTTCTGCCCTGTTAGGAATGTTCTCGGTGATTCTTGTCATGGAAGAGCCCGTTTATTACGTCCCATATGTTGCTCATCAAAATAAAACCTAAATCACCCCATCTTGAACCTATATATATTACACACACTAAAGGTTCCCAATAAGAGAGGATGATATCCAGTGAATTCGTGGTAATAAATCACACATCCTGCTTGTCTCTCCACATCTGAGTTCTACCAAATGTTTCAGTCGTTGGCGAGTCGGGGCGGTCGAAAGTTTGCCCGTGGGGTTGAATCATCCCAAAGAAGGGCGAGGCTGCCAGAAAGGTCAATGCGTTCATGTTCCATTTGTCATGCTGTCTGAGCCTACAACTGGCGGAGGGGTGAATGGAAGTGATCCCCTCCATTGGGGTGTGTAATAGTGGTAGACCTCCCCCAAGAACCCCGATTTATATCTGCCACAGCCCGCCCTTCCCCATCTACCCCCGACCAGAGCCAATCACCCTGTTTCCACCTGCCAGTCAAAACCAAAACACTGTTGTTAATGCTAATGCCGGATGACCATCTACCGATTTCGGTATGAACGATTAGTTCCCAAATCGTATACGAGTTGGTCACCTTGTCGCAGGCAAATTATGTAATACCTCGCTCGACCCGCGACCCTCGAGGAGAGGGGGTAGAGGGTATTAGTCCTAAGCAAATCAGTCTACACCTACCGACAGAGATACGATTATGCACCCCGCCGACTGAGTTAGGATTTGGGAACAGTGCCTTCAAGCATTGGTCTTTGAGTGTTGAGTCGCCGACAACATTTATCAACATGTTGATAAACTGATCCCCACCGATTTTGGAACTTTGAAACCACAACTTGTCGGTGACAAAAAGACGTCTGAAGGCGGTGGTTCACCAATCGGTGGGACGCCTTGCCTAGCTATGCTACATCTACCGACTCCGTTAGGATGGGTTGCCTGAGGCAAATTACTTCCGTTTGTCGCCGACAAACGTACATAAATGTTCCAAAATCGGTAGATGGGCATTGGCTTTAAGTGTATGGTAACCGATGAACATACTATTTGCTCCTAGTTTTAAAAGATATATCGGTCAATTTGGCTTGAAAATTAAAACCCATGTCATTTCCTGATAATTGAATATGATGAGCTCAAAGTGTTCTAGAGCACATATCTAATTTACAAATCAGGGGTCACCATGCTAGTTATTGATTTAGGGATTAATATTATGGCAATTCTATAATAGAATTCGTTTTTCACACAGAAAAACCTATGTCATTTTCCTCACCCTTTCGCAGAATCTAGAACATGTATAGCACTATCTAATTATGTTTTAAAAATTTTAGGTCTTAGGAAAACTACAAAGCAATTAGATTATAGTAGATTGCTTTGCATCTACTGAGGACATTTTAACAATTAAGAAACTGGTGGCTTGTGTTACAACCACAATCTATATTGACCAAGATACTTAGCACATGTTCACTATGATTTCCGCAGGGTTTATGGTTACTAAGTAAGTATATCCGCCAACATATGTATGTGTTGTTGTCATCGTATTATTACTATTCAAGACTGTATGTAAAACTAAATTGTTTATCACTTGAAAAACAACATCTCATCTCAACACATCCCAAGCCTGTTTCTCAATAGTTGATTAATTCAAATTCCTAGTATTATGTTATCCTGTTTTCAACCTTGCTCGTATATATATAGTGCTAGGCTACTCAATCTAATATATTTATAACAAGAGTGTATCAACAACATAGAGGGACCGGACGGAAGAACGGTTATACCGAGTCCGGACATCCTACTGATTGTAAGTGATGATACCCTAATAAACCTGATCAAAAGAAAAGAGGACGAAACACAGTCGCCATCATCTAAACGCCCGATAACATGGCACCATCGACTGACTTTTGAGGCTTCCAACGATCGTCCAAAAGTCGTCTGGTGTAAACACCCCCTGAGTTGTAACTCTACCATGGAGGAGACGATGAACCCAGAGTGAGTGAACCCAGATTGAACGTGAGATGAGTTGTTGTGAGGGGAGGTACATTTATCAGCACATATCAGGGTTAGGAATCATCCACGACTATCTATCACTCCAGGAATCCGTGTAATCCCAGTATACAGGAGCATGCTGCAATATTTAACAAGGAACCACGTGCGTTTCTCATCTAGAGATGGCTTTCAGAAGTTTTGATGAAATCTTTATTTATGTTGAAGATCCAAGACAATCATTATTATACGCCCCTGTGAGTAGGACCATTTTCTGTGATATAGTTATTGTTTTGTACCATTTGCTCATAAATAACAGAAACGAACAAATTAATCGAAAGTTAAGAGCAAATAAGCAGTTTTTTTCTGTCATTTAAACCATGTTTCCATTCAGGAAATTCTCAACCACACGTATATAATTTGGAATGGTAATACCTGCTCATTTTTTTCATTTGCCTGCTATGTAAAATTGATAAACTAAAATAATGTGTAAAGGAAGAAAGACAGAGAAAGGTCCTACTCCAATTTCAGCTGTTTTGTTACGTATCTCTTTTAGTTGTTATGTCCACATATAACTCCCTCCATGAAAGACACTTCAGCAACGTGGATACATGTTCTCTAGGTCTCAGCACCTAGACGACTATGAACTTTTGAAACCTAATCTCGGCATAAGATCAAGAAATAGCTCGCCATGAAGGATCTATATAAGAACTCTCATGACACTTCTTGTATAAGTCCTATGGTAGAATGTGTATGAAATACTAACCGCTGCTAGTGGTGCGTTGATGATAATGTTCGTGCCCACTGTGAATTAATACGTCGCACTACCGGTAGAATAACATCGAAAGAAATCTCGCTTATGTGACAATGGTTGCCTGCATGTTGTAACCACCATGTACACTGTGGATGGGTGTCCAGTGGGCAGTGGAGGGCAAGATGGCTGCCTGCATACATTAATCACTATGTGCCCTATGGGTGGGTGTCCAGTGGGCAGTGGAGGGTAAGATGGCTGCCTGCATGCAGCAATCGCTATGTTCCCTATGGGCGGGTGTCAAGTGTCAAATGGAGGTTAAGATGGCTGCCTGGATGTAGTGATCGCTATATGCCCTATGGGTGGGTGTCAAGTAAGCAGTGTAGGTGGAGATTAAGATGGCTGCTTGCATACACTGATCGCTATGCGCCCTATGGGCGGATGTCCAGTGGGCAGCAGGCAGCGGAGGTTAAGATGGCTTCTTGCATACAGTGATCACTATGTCCCCTATAGGCCAGTGTCCAGTGGGTAGCAGGCAGTGGAATGTAAGATGGTAGCCTGCATGTTGTAATAGCTATGTGCCCTATGGGCGGGTGTCCAGTGGGCAGTGATGGGTAAGATGGCTGCCTGCATGCAGTAAATGTTATACGCCCTATGGAAGGGTGTCCAGTTGGTAGCGGGCAGGGTAGGCATGCAGTGATCACTATGTGCCCTATGGGTTGGTGTCTAGTGTGCAGTGGTCGTTAAGATGGCAGCCTGCATGTTGCAATCACTATGTGCTCTGTGGGCAGGTGTCCAGTTGACGGTGGAAAGTAAGATGGCTGCCTGCATGCAGTGATCGCTATGTGGGCAGGTGTCAAGTGGGCAGCGGGCAGTGGAGGTGACTAGTGGACAGTGGAGGGCAGCCAGCGGGCAGTGGAGGTTAAGATGGCTGCATGCATGCAGTATATGCTATGTGCCCTATACAGCATATAGCCATGACTCCCCCCAAGTGGGTGTTCTTCACTAATAGGGGTGAAAAAGTAGGTGTTCTACACCAATGGAGGTGGAAAAGAAATGAGTGATAATTGGGAAAAGTCACAACTCTAGCCTTGCTCACATATATATATATAAAGTGTTCCATTTAAAAAAACCTCATGTTCTGGGTTTAATCATTACGTCACCCTGCTCTAAGATGGGTCTAGAGAGTCAAGGGAACAATGGTAAGATATTGAAAGGCAGTTGAATTTTGTAAGAACAAAGAGCAAGAATATAGATCTGTCCCCCCAAGGGGCCTGCCATACTGCTGGCCACCTAGTGACTGCTTCATGAACTAACAATGGCTCTGTCCCCTATAGGCGGGTGTCCAGTGGCCAGCGGGCGGTGGAGGGCGGACAGTGGACAGTGGAGGGCGGCCAGCGGGCAGTGGAGGGCGGCCAGCGGGCAGTGGAGGGCGGCCAGCGGGCAGTGGAGGGCAGCCAGTGGGCAGTGGAGGTAAAGATGCCTGCATGCATGCAGTAAATGCTATGTGCCCTATAGGCTGGTGTCCAGTGGCCAGCGGGCGCTGGAGGGTGGCCAGTGGACAGTGGAGGGCAGCCAGCGGGCAGTGGAGGGCAGCCAGCGGGCGGTTGAGGGCAGCTAGTAGACAGTGGAGGGCAGCCAGCGGGCAGTGGAGGGTAGCCAGCGGGCGGTGGAGGGCGGCCAGCGGGCGGTGGAGGGCAGCCAGCGGGCGGTGGAGGGCAGCCAGCGGGCGGTTGAGGGCAGCTAGTAGACAGTGGAGGGCAGCCAGCGGGCGGTGGAGGGCGGCCAGCGGGCGGTGGTGGGCAGCCAGCGGGCGTTGGAGGGCGGCCAGCGGGCGGGGACTCTCGGGCGGCGGGTAACAGATGCTTGGCATGAGGCGCTTCGCAGGCACTTGTCTCAAGGACCCGGCACACGCGTGCATTCAGGCCCGGGACCCGACACCTCTCCCAGCCAGGGCACTCTTTACATTCCTACATTTTCATTCAAAACATGATATGCTCACAATCTGAGGAGTTGCTCCTGCGAGCTGCTCCGAGCTGCTCCGAGCACGTTCCGCCGACGCCCTCAGCGGCCCAGCGGTCTGCGGCGAGACCGGCCACACTGGACACTGAGTAAATAAACCAACCGGCGAGGGGAATGTAAGAGAAACATGCCTAAATGTAGGTCTACAGGTCCACAGGCAACCACGAGGAATGAGCGAGAAGATGTGAAAGTATCGCCGAGCAAAGTGGATCTCTACGGGGAACGTTGTCATCTTGACTGCCACTTCATGTCTTATTACAAAATATCCTAAAGTTTTAATAGTCCATGATTTTTATATATTGATGACTATCCTGTGGTGAATTTGTGCATTTTGAAAGTAGAAATTAATATTTGAAACTGTAATTCCAATATTTGCTATTCTAATTATCATTTTGTTTTCGTTTAGTTTTTTTTGGTGGATTTTATAAAACCTTTATTGTCTTGTTAGCCCTTTTCCTATTTCAATGAATCTATTCTAAAAAAAACACTGACCAACTTTTATCGTTGTTGCTTAAATCACAATTACCGACAAAAGGGAACCCTGCTTGATGGGTAACAATTTTGGCGGGAATTGGTGTCAAAAAGCGCCAAAAATCAAAATATAACTTGGTTGCGGACCTCTTTTTATTTCTCATATAATCGGAGCCATTTACATCGGCCAATGAAAACGGGCTTATACACGCACGTGACGTAGATGACCAATCATGTAGGCCTGATCCTCCTAGCCAATAAACACGCCCTCTTCTATCTCATGAGTACTATTCTGACTTCCAAATCAGAGGATGGATTAGGGAATCCGATGGATTATGTGCATGTTCTCCGCCGACGCATGCTTTCTGTCTGGTCCCGTCTGCACCCTCCCCGCGTACCTTCTGCATACTATCTGTGTCCTGTCTGTGTACTGTCTGTGTTCTGTCTGGGTCTGTCTGTGTCCTGTCTGTGGTCTATCTGTGTCTTGTCTGTGTCCTGTCTGTGTCTTGTCTGTGTCCTGTCTGTGTCCTGTCTGGATCCTGTCTAAATCTGTATGTGTCCTGTCTGTGTCCTCAGTGTCTTGTCTGAATCTTGTCTGTATCTTGCCTGTATACTGTCTGTGTCCTGTCTGTGTCCTGTCTGTGTCCTGTCTGTGTCCTGTCTGTGTCCTGTCTGTGTCCTGTCTGTGTCCTGTCTGTGTCCTGTTTGTGTGCTGTCTGTGTGCTGTCTGTGTGCTGTCTGTGTGCTGTCTGTGTCCTGTCTGTGTCCTGTCTGTGTACTGTCTATGTCCTATCTGTATCCTGTCTGTCTCCTCTCTGTGTCCTGTCTGCATCCTGTCTGTGTCCTGTCTGTGTCCTGTCTGCATCATGTCTGAATAGGTATGTGTCTTGTCTGTGTACTGTCTGTGTCCTGTCTGCATCCCTTATCTGTCCTGTCTGCATCCTGTCTACACCCTCCCCGCGTACCTTCTGCATACTATCTGTGTCCTGTCTGTGTACTGTCTGTGTTCTGTCTGGGTCCTGTCTGTGTCCTGTCTGTGGTCTATCTGTGTCTTGTCTGTGTCCTGTCTGTGTCTTGTCTGTGTCCTGTCTGTGTCCTGTCTGGATCCTGTCTAAATCTGTATGTGTCCTGTCTGTGTCCTCTGTGTCTTGTCTGAATCTTGTCTGTATCTTGCCTGTATACTGTCTGTGTCCTGTCTGTGTCCTGTCTGTGTGCTGTCTGTGTCCTGTCTGTGTGCTGTCTGTGTCCTGTTTGTGTGCTGTCTGTGTGCTGTCTGTGTGCTGTCTCTGTGCTGTCTGTGTCCTGTCTGTGTCCTGTCTGTATACTGTCTATGTCCTATCTGTATCCTGTCTGTCTCCTGTCTGTGCCCTGTCTGCATCCTGTCTGTGTCCTGTCTGTGTCCTGTCTGCATCATGTCTGAATAGGTATGTGTCTTGTCTGTGTACTGTCTGTGTTCTGTCTGCATCCCTTATCTGTCCTGTCTGCATCCTGTCTGTGCCTTGTCTGCATCCTGTCTGTGTCTTGTCTGCGTCCTGTCTGCGTCCTGTCTGCGTCCTGTCTGTCTCCTGTCTGTGTGCTGTCTGCATCCTGTCTGTGTCCTGTCTGTGTCATGTTTGTATCCTGTCTGTGTCCTGTGGGCATCCTGTCTTAATATGTCTGTGTCCAGTCTACATCCTGTCTGCGTCCTGTATACGTCCCGTCTTCATAATGTCTGACTCTGTCCACATCCTGTCTGAGTCTCGTTGGCAATGTTTGCCGTTACTTTGAACGAGTTGAGACCACTGATAGGTCTCCATAATCCCCCGAGATCCGAGAGGCATCACCAACATCAATGGTTACAATAAAATGTGCACTGCATTCGACTCCTGAATGAGGAAAGTAACCTTTTGACATTTGACCTGATCTCATAAGGTTTAGGAGATATTTACTCCCATCCTTCCAGGGATAGACTTTGACCTCGTTTCCTACGAGAAACATCACAACCTCCTACTCGTCTGTGGGAGCTGATGTGAGAATTGATTAATACTTAAACTCACGAGATGAAAATAACTTGCTCTATCCGTGCTCTATCGAAGCTGAGTGAGTTACTCTGCTGTCAAATGAGGTGGAGTTCAGAAAGATGAAAATTATTTTCATCGAGAGGGTTTCTTATTTTATCTAACCCCGTATAGCATTATTAATCAATAGAATAAGCCACCTAATTAGCCATTGAGTATTGGGTACACTACCATCACGGCCGTGGAGTATGAGTTCCTAACGTTAAGCCTACTGAGAAAAATACCGGGCTGAGATAATATATATATACCCGTACTCGACCTCATCAGTTCTCTTTTTGGCGCAATCCGCCAACACTCTTTGTATTGTCTCGTGTATTATTATAGAGGAAACCTATGAACGTTTAGGGTCAGAGCTCATATCCCATTGAGTTTGAATAGCGTAGTAATTCACAAGGGAAAGCCTCATGAATTACGTAGCGATTCAAATGAGATGGGATTGATCTCTAACCCTAAACTTGAATGGGGTTTCTGAATTTATCTTGCCCATGAGTTCCCAAAGTTAAGTCTATGGAGAAAAATACCAGGAGTGAGATGAACCCTTTTTCTCCATCCATGTGAAAAAAACGAGTATTATGCTGTCTTGAGAGAGAGATTTTTTTATTTTATGTTTTTATTGCATTCAATTCATATAAAATTGCTCTTCCATGCAATACATAATTGTCATACAACATAACATAACGTTGATATATATACAATGGTTTCTCATCATAGAACAAAAAATTATGATATATCAACATATATACAAAACAGTATTTAACAAGGACATTTCACCTTTTACCTCTGCATAGTATCGCTACCATTTACAAAGATATCATATTTATATATTGGGTTCATCTATACCGTGTCGTATTTACCAACATCTATACTTAGCCTCTACTCTCTGCCTTCTCTATAAACCTGTAGCCTGTATTGCTTCTCTTTCTGCAATCGGAGAACCACCCAGCAGCTTTTGTAAAGTGGTAAAATAACCGGTTCCCATTGTATATGTGTTCAAATTCGGCTTGCTTCCATTGGCCGATAATTTAGTTCTGATTGGCAGTCAGGAACCACCAATCGATCATTTGGGAATACAGATAAAAAGATCGGTGTATGGAAACAATCATACATCTGAAATGGTGACCGATTTTTTTTGGCAATAAGGCCCCCACCAACAGACTTGGTGAAGGTCCGACAGAACCAAAACACTTTGATTTCATCAATAAGTCTCAAAGCTTTAGCTTGAATGTTCCACCGGAATATATGAACATGTGAGATACAATGGAAACAGTTATTTGTTCCCGATGTGCAGTCTGCGCCACCACCGACGGACTTTTAAGGTAAAGCGGCGTTTCCACCTTCTATGACCACCGATTATGTCATTTAACACCGACCGACTATGTGATACTTTTTGTGCAATAGTCGTCAGGTGTCAAAAAACGGTCAACCAATTTTCTCCCGGACATTACACAATATGGCATTACCTACCGACATTTGAGGCTATTTACGAAATGAAACCATGTAGAATTAACCGGTTGCGGGGACCAAAAATCGGTCGGTGACTACCTCCATTTCAGTCAAAGACAGCGTCTTTTCTCAACGCCCCAGATTTCTCTGAGGGTTAATCTTCAGGCTGGTCAGGTCCTATACATATTGAATAATCGGTGCACATGGCATATAAATCGGTCGTCGGGTGGAAAAAGCTGCAGAGTGTGTGCTTTAGAGTTAGCACAGAATAATTCTCATGGAGAACCACCGACCGATTTTAGTACGGGGAGCACATGATCGGTGGGGCTTTCGTTTGCCGACGGAAACGCCACTTAACTTAAAAGATCGGTGCCGTTTTCATCGGTCAATGGAAACGTTCTCACAGCACACAAATAAGCCAACATTGCATGCCCAACGTTTGCCTTTTCTATCTGCAATATCATGAGAAGACTAGTTTATGGCAGCCGATGGGTAAGGTAAGTGGGCGGAGGGCTTTCCCAAGCTCCATTCGTTTTATAAATAGAACTAAGTATGGCAATATGGCCGCCGCTTTCATCCGCGCGGTCCCATGTACTTCCGGTAGCGGGCCGGATGTGCACTGCCCCCGGTCTGTGGAAATCCGGGTTGGACTTTACGACATGACGGGTGCTGTTAAGTGAGGACGATAAACGCCATGGTCACGTGACGTGAGGACAGACGCAGCCAATACATGCCCATAAAAGGCGCGGGTCCGGGCCCGGCACCGGATTCCAACATGGCGGCCGTGTCAGACCAGCTTAATACCCGCCTGTCCGCCCCCGCGCGTCTCTGTACGTCTGGCGGATTACTAGACCGATGGCACCACGGACCGATGGCACCACGGACCGATGGCACCACGGACCGATGGCACCACGGACCGATGGCACCACGGACCGATGACACCACGGACCGGTGGCACCACGGACCGATGGCACCACAGACCGATGGCACCTCTTCGTACTGATGGCACCTCTCCGGACTGATGGCACCTCTTCGAACCGATGGCAACATTTTTTTCAAGACCGATGGCACCACTACCTAGACTGATGGCGCCAATCACTTAGACTGATGGCACCATTCACAAAGTCACTACCACTTTCCAACTATAATATTTTTGTACATTAAAGAATTTATGTGATGATAAAAAAATGCCTCGCTCTGACCTACTTGGCGCTAGTAGCAGCACCCTCAGTACCGGAAGCGGCCCTCTAGGTGCTGGCAGGGGCTCCCTCGGCGGCAGCAGAGGTCCCCTTAGCGACAGGGGTGTTCCCGTGGCCAGGTGACATCTTTTAACATGTGGAATCCTTTAACATTGAAGAAACTTGAAACTCAAACTAAACATATATCAAGTGGTGCCCATATGTCCAGGTGAAAAAGTAGGTGGTGCCATCAGTCTAGACAAAAGGTGCCAGCAGTCAAGGCACGGGTGCCATCAGTCCAGGTGAAACTGAATAGAGGTGCCATCAGTCCAGGTGCTATCGGTCTGTTGTGCTATCGGTCCAGTTACGGTGTCCCTCCCTGCCTTCTGTACCCAAACACTGCCTCACTCGGCGTTTAAACCAGACGATTATAGGCGGTTATAGGTGAATTAGGAACCACCTGACGACGAAAAGACAAGACATCGTCTAGTGTAGACGCCAAGCGACTGATGACTGCAGATCGTCTGATTATGTCAGATTACTCAATATGGACCCACCTGACGATTGTTGGACACGCTCTGACATTAGCGTCTATTTTTAGCCAGTTTGAATTAGTCATCTAGACAGGCGGAGATTCTGCAAAAATTATCGAGTACAAACACTCAAATAGATTCTGAGGTGGACGACTTTTCCAGAGGAGATTGTAAAATCAAGCACCACTTGACGATTATTGGTCTGACGATCTACAGTCGCCCAATATTTAGTCATCTAGTGTAAACACTGCCCATGTCTCTCCATGCCGCCCAAAACACCGCCGTTAAACAAACCACAGTCTTACCCATCACAGAACTACAGTAGAACCCCGTTTGGCGGGTACCGTCCGTCCCGTGGCACAGTGCCCGCATACGCGGATTGTCCTCTTACACGTGGTTTTCTTTGTTCAAATGGTTATACAGTATACTAAAATGGCGTAGATTTTTTTAGTTCTCCTAAAAGCCCATTTCCAATGCTAATGGTCGGTCGGTTGTTCCCAACTATAGATGGGTAACGGCTTTTAGGAGAACTTTAAAAATCTACACCGTTTTCGTCGGCCCATGGAAACTGGCTTACTGCATCACCCTGTAGTATTTTCTAAGGTGTTCCTCTGAAGTATCCGCGATCATGGAGGTAAAATGGGGGGGTTTTTTCGTACCAAAATTAACTTGTTTATGCGGGATGTCCCCTTATGCGGACTTCCACTTACACGGGCTTGAATGAATATATCTAATAGAGGGAAACATTTCAGTTCCGAGCAATCGTCAGCATACGAGGGGTGTCCATGTGGCAGGATTCTACTGTAGTCTCAAATGTTTCCTCTTGCATATTCATATCCCTACTCTATTACTGCTTCTCGAATGTGTACTGTCATCAAATATACGTTCTGCTCTGTTGTTCACCCATTTCATTGTTCAGACTTATTATATATATATCTGTTGTGGATACCCTTTTGGTTCTTAAGTTGTCCTGTTGTCTACCCGTCACAAGTCCTAAACGAAACGGTTCCATTTTGTCAATGGATGAGTTGAAACCAACTAAATACTATCTTGACCTCTCTCCAGCTGAACCTTTCCCCTGCTCCCCCACCAAGTTAATCCGAAATCATGACTATTTTACGGATTTTTTTTCAGCTGGGATTTCTTCCTTCTGGATCTATAGTAACAGTCATTCAGTAACTCTATATTATCTTCGGAGGACCGAGTCACCGCTTATCCAGCTTACCTGCTGGATTTAGATACTGTCCCGCGCCTCCTGCTTCCACTGCTGTAGCTGAGACGGTCGGAGGAACCTGCCTTGTGTCAGTCCCATTGGGAGACCCACGTGAGGATATACAAACTTTTATAAGTGGTCAATGCAGGGAAGGGTACCTCAATGGTTAACCCTTTAAGGGCGGCTGTCTGGGGCCCAGCTACTCCCATAAGGACTGGTGCTCATGGCAGTGTGTCTGGCTAGAGGACGGGCACATAATAGCTAAAACTGATATTCAAGTTTGTAATCATGCAATAAGTTACATAATCATGAATATTTTATTTCTTTTTAATATAAACACTAAATATAATGTTATATCTACATTTTCTGAAGATTTCATGAATATTGCTCTATCATTTCTTTGTTAAAACATTTTTGTTAATATTGGAACAATCATGCCTCAAGGCATCATGCGTCTTTAGTGCGGTGATGCCTCCAGGCATCATGCGTCTTTAGTGTGGTGATGCCTCCAGGCATCATGCGTCCTTAAAGGGTTAATACCGTGCAGGGGAGAGGGTTATGTGCGATTCAGACTGAGCCAGGCTGGGCCCTGTGGCCTAAATGCTCGACTGGGCTATTTACAAAATGTATTTATCATCCACCAGATACAAAGCATTCATAGAAAGCGTAGGGGCTTTCAAAAACGTAACCAGAGGACCATGAGAAAGTCCTTGAAACATCACCTTTATAGTGCAGGGCATTGCTTGAAAAGATCGGCAGCCATTTTGTCATTGATTCCATGACTGCAATTTGCAATGCTTAATGATGAATGCAATATCAGCATGCTTCTGATACTCCCTGCGTATAAATCTTACTCGCAGTTGACTTAATTACTACGCGCCAATTACTGGGGTATTTTTTTGTTTTAAAAGGAGTATATTCAATTCCAGATCGTGATGCGTCAAGATTTCCTTGGTGTTGCGTGACTTTCGTCATTTCTTCGTAATTATGTGGGTGCATAGTGATTATGTGAAGTTGTAATATCTCCTATTTTAATTTCCTTTTTTTCTAGAGTTTTATAATAGGGACATGGTATGCGGACAAGATGACAGGGCAATTTTTACATTACATCACAAGAAGCTGACACATACCTAGAAGTACCTCGTTGTGTCTTTTTTCTCAGATTATTATTTAGAACATGAATGTGATTGATAGGTTCATGACGTATGGATATGTCGAGGGTCTAGAATTGTCAATCGATTCCGGTGGAAACAGAAATGATCAACGATCTTTCTCTCCCTCCTTAGGCAACATTTTTCCAACAAATATTTTCCGAGGAAAATACACGGAATGAAAAATGTCTAACATCAACATGCCACCACCGACCGACTTTTGAGCCCACCAACGATTTCGATTTTTACACTACATGAACTTCAGCTTCAGAGCTGGTTTTAATGATCATACAGTTAAAGCATGAGAACATACAGCAAACGTATGAAGCGACCATCATAGAAGCTGAAAGTTAATGGTTTAAGCACCAATTTCAGTCTATCATTAAGATAGTTCTTGGGGTAGTATGTGTTCTTCCAGAACATCAATCCCGGTATCTGTTAATTTTCAAGTTGTTCACTTCACATTTGCAATAAAAGTGTACTCCAAGCTATAATTATTTGTCTTCCTTTACACTATTGACAACTTCAGTATATTGCTTCATACTATCATGAAACATCATGAAATACCATATGATTGTTTATATGGCATGAGTTGTCTTCGTGGAATGATATCACGAAGCGGAGCTGAGTGATATCTGTAGCAGAAGACAACGAATGGCATGTAAACAATTTTATGAAATTGAGTGATCTTTAGATTTTATCCTACCCTGACATGTGTTTTTTACTTCATATGTAACCAGTGGCATATAAATATTTTATGGCATAACCGTGGCATACAGGCCCACCATGTTAAGTCTATAGAGATTTATGGTGTAAAATAACTAGTTGTTTTAAGTATTGATCACAGAGGGCACTGTAGCTCCGGACCATCATTTCTCTTCACTAGATTAATATGCGGGGTAGGATAAAATCAAGTAAACCATGTTTCTGGTAAAAGCTGGTTAACAAACAAGTATAGAATTATAACAGAGTAACTTTCCAATTATTGATCCTGGGAGGGCAGACAATGACAGGTTCACAAAACAAAACCTGAATGCATAGCAAAATCAAAGGTGAATCACATCATTAGTTCAAATTGCATCTCAATAACATCATAACATTTGATACATGACAGGATTGAATTAATCAGTGGCGGTCAGCAGTTTACAACCAAAGGTAATTAATCAGTGTACCTTGAAAGGGCAAATGGAAACACATGCCGTCAGTTCAGTCAGCTATTATGTGCCACAGACCATTCACAAGGAGAACCACCGATTGACTTTTGTACAGTGTGAACATTATCGGTGGGGTTTTTGTCGGCAGGTGGAAACACCACATAAGGCCCGTTACCCATTGGCCGATTTCCCGTCACCGATCTGCAGTCAGGAACCACCGACAGTTTTTTGGCACTGTGGACCCACTATCGGTCAATGGAAGGTCGTGAAATGCCCCGCAACCTTTTCTGCTTAGATTATGCAATGTTGTATCACCCACCACTGAGTGAAAGCTAGGTCACAGTGAAATTTACTACCCTCAGCGATTTTTCTATACCGACGCACAACCAGTGGCACCACCGACAGACTTTCTGTGTAACTCAAAAAGTCTAAGCAATCTTCGTCGGCCAATGAAAACGGGCCTATAAGGTGACAGGCGAGGTTTAAAGACTCCTTGAGTTAAATCGGCAGAGACAGGCTTTGAGGAGGTGTGGCGGCCGAGCCTTGTACACGTAGTACGTGCCGTGTCCGTTCAGCACGTTACGTGTAGATTTACACGTACCTCACGCCCGGCTACGACCCGTCCACCTGACAGCCCAATCTCCACCCGTCAACAGGGGGCAGCACGGTGCAGGTCCTCAGGCGTAAAATGAGATGAGAAATAATGGAGACTGCGGCGATTGAAAGAGCCGTGAATGATGAACTACGGGGCTTAGGCTCCTCTATAGGGCATATAGCTGTCCGGACATGGAGGGCGCCATTTTGCCCCTGGGCCCCGTTGCTCCAGGATAACGACAGAACTGAGGATCGCAGAATAGCGATCCGAGGGCCAAAACTTTGCTCCTGAAATTTTGCGGATCGTGTCGCAATCGTATAGGCCCATCGCCGCGTAAAATACGGCATTTAGCGATACATTTTATGCGGACCTTCACAGCACTGTCAATCGTATCGCTGTATGTTAAAACTAGCCTTGTCTGATATTTCAAATAACGATCCATGGTGGCACCACCAACCCCCGCCACTTGTTCTTTTACCTATAGGAAATAGCGATCCAAACCACCAGATAGCGATCCAAACCACCGGGTGTCAGATCAGTTTTAACTATGGTGCCATCTGTATTTAATTAAAGAACTAATTGATCTTAATGACTACTAATATTGTATAATAACAACAAATGTCTTTATATTGAGATTATACATAACCTGAGACAGTACCTGTATACATGCCAAAATGGAAGACCACCAACCATGGTGAATTTTGTGATAAATAAAAAAAATAAAAAAATAAAAAAATCTTCCCCTGTCTCATTCAATATGTGCCCCTGAATTGTTGTATCGTAATCGCATCGTAAAGATTAGCGATACCGTTGAAATAAAGCGATACGATCCGATATTACTAGAGCAACGCTTTTTTTAGGCTGATCGTTAAAGTAATCGTAAAATAAAATTGCGATCCGATTATAGCAAACGATACCACAAAAACAGGAGCAACGGGGCCCAGACGCTTGACATGTGAGTCTCCCTGCAGATACTTCGTGACACTTCAGCTGGGAAATGGTCATTAATATATGCTTGGAGTGGGTGAATACAAATAGTTCGTATGAAAAAATAGTGCATATGTAAAATGAACTAATATGGGTACCCCACTTGTCAGGAAAAGGTGAAAAATAAATACAATATAGACTAGTTTCAGATAAGAGCAGTTGTATGCTCCTCTGAGCTGCATCTGCGCAATATCCTCGCATACGCTCGGATATTGCTTAGTGTCAACTCCTTGGAGCATACGCCTGTTTGCGTCTGGAACGAGTCAATATTGTGTATGTTCTTCCAAGTACTTACTGACTACATAGTTTGTCTAGAAACTGTTCCGGAGTAAAGGTTCAAGAATTTATGTCAATCGGCTTAAAGGCCTCATAACAAACTCCCAAACCCTCCCCTCAAACCTCCGGAATTCTCCCACCCAGAGCCAGTTCCACCCTATTACGGATGTTTCAGCCAACGTTTTGATAGTCATATCAAAACTCTTCTAAAAAAAAAATCCCAACCACGGAGCCAACACTCCAGCGGATCGGAGAAAATTATAAAACATACTAAAACTCTTCCCTCAAATTGGACAAAAACTGTTTCTGAAATATCTTGATCCGGTCATGATACAGGAAATTTCATATAAATTATGTGCTAGTTGCGGATTAAACACAATTACATTACAGATTATAAAAAGCAACACGTCTAAAGTAAGACAGCTGAAATAAAGACATATATACTGCCACCGAATATCTACAATACTCTCTTTTTTTATTTGAGTACTGTAGAAGGGTACAAGAGCGGCCTCTGCGTTAGCAGTTATTCTGGCTCGCTATTCGTGATACAAACAAGTATGTTGAGTACAGGTAACAATCCTCCTCAAGTTGTTATATACAAACAAGGATGTATTATATATAATGAATAATGGACTGATGAGATGATATAATGTGGAAAATCAATCACAGAGAACCGTGCACACGAGGTCTTTTGGGCTTATACAAAGTATATCTGATCAGGTCTGACCGGATTACACAGTATAAGTTTTAGTTTCATGTCTATTAAAGTACTTGAATCTCAAATACTTTTTGAAACAATACAAACTTCCGTCCTGTACTTCTTGTGGGAGCTCGTTCCCTAGACTCATACCAACATAGACCGGACTTTTCTTGTAAAATGACGTTTTGGGTCTTTTAAATTTAATTTGTCGTTTCTTTTGTTCCCTAAAGAGATATAGTCTTCATCGTAGCTACCCTACAGGATTTGTTTCCATTATCAAAGTATCTTATCTACAATCCGAACACTAAGCTCTCATATCTACTGTAGGTATATGACAGGCCCTTGAGTATTTCCTCAGTAGAAAACATCGCATCATGATGAATGAGGGAGCACTCTCAACCAGTTCCTCTACAACACCAAAAAAAGAAATGATATTCCCAACATGGCTACATCATTCAGTGATAGACGGGAGTCTATTTAATTCACTAAGCCCACTCGATAGCCATCTGCGATAAAGAAGTGAGTCTCATCCCAAGTCGTGTTGTATCCCGTTCTGATAAGATATGTGTCAGGTCGTTTCATCTCTTATCAGGCTGACTGCTGGGAGTGTGGGGCGAGCTGCTCGGAGGTGCTCGGAGGTGCTCGGAGGTGCTCGGAACTGCTCGGAGATACCCGGGGCTGCTCCGAGCTATCTGGACCTCCTCAGAACTGCTCGGAACTGCTCAGAGCTACCCGGAGCTGACCGGAGGAGCTCTGAGCTACCCGGAGCTGCTCGCAACTATTCCTAACTGCTCTAAGATACTTGGAGCTGCTCAGAACTGCTCAGAGCTACACAAATGTGAGCTGGTTGTTGCTGCCCCGAACGGTCCTCTGAATTGCTCGGAACTGCTCGGAGCTGCTCGGTGAGGTACCCAAAGCTGTTCGCTGAGCGGCTCGGCATTGCCCGGAACTGTCCGCTAAACTGCTCGGAACTGCTCGGAATTGTCCGCTTAACTGCTCGGAGCTGATCGGAACTGCTCGTAACTGTTTGCTAAACTGCTCAGAACTGCTCAGAATTGTCCACTGAACAGCTCCGAGCAGATCAGAACTACTAGGAATTGTCTGCTGAACTGACAAGGGCTGATCGGAACTGCTCTGAGCTGTCCGCCTCCTCGGAACTGCTCGGAGCAAATGGAAGCTACTCAGAACTGCTCGTAGCTGTTCGGAACTGCTCAAAACTGATCGGAACTGCTCAAAACTGATCGGAGCTGATCGGAGCTGATCGGGACTGCTAAAAACTGCTCGGAGCTGCTCGGAGCTGCTCGGAACTGCTCAAAACTGCTCGGAACTGCTCGGAGCTGCTCGGAACTGCTCAGAAATAGATCACAGCTGCTCGGAACCGATCAGAACTGCTCAAAAATGATAGGAGCTGATCGGAGCTGATCGGAGCTGATCGGTACTGCTCAGTGAGCTGCTCCGGCAGCCTCAGGCAGCTTTGAGGTTCGAGATAGGCCCATCATAACATACAAGTCACGTTCCTCCGTGACACAGCCAACACACAGATCCTAAACACTTCCATGGAGCTCCCTAATTTCACATTTACAACCACCTCATGCCCACTGACATCTAACAACCCTGACGCCATTTTGAAGTGAAATCCTGTCATGTCACACTCCCACAGCTAATCTGTAATCCCGGCGAGAAACGTCTCAGCAGAAATCCAAAAACATCATCAGTCAAGTAATCCATAAGCGAATTTTTTTTTTTTTCAAATATTTATTATTGGGGGGGGGGGGGGGACTTAGGCATTGGTTTTGACGAGTGTCTCAACAGAAGTGGGGTAGCCATGTTCAGATACTGATCCGTTTTTGTGTTTTAAGTGAAGAAACGTGGCTCACTAAATACCGCATCATAACTGAAAGCACCGCGGTAAGAAACCTCGGCAGTAAAGCCTCTGAACACTTTGTTGTCAATGACACTGTTTTCACAAAGAAGATGGCTTAAGATGACACAAGGCTCAGAAACTTGTATGTCTTCCTGTCGTTATTCTACACTGCACGACGGACATGTTCGCCATTTCTTATCTTCATGGGTTTTTTTATTTTTATTTCTGAGATCCCATCTCTCTAGGGAGTTTTTTTTTACATGGTCGTTTTTTTTATATCAACAGTAGTCAACGTCAATAAACAATTAAATCACTACAAATCACGTACATCGAATGTCAAAATAAATTTCCGAATCCTCAAAATATAATACAAGAGGACCGAGATAATGTTTCTGCTCAATGTTTTTAGGCAAAGATGGGAAGCCACAAGAATCCGCCGGGCAAAGGATGTCCTTTCTAGAAAACATATGTAAACATTTTTAACATATATGTATGTATTGCTATGTAGCCGGACACTCCATACTTTCATACTGCTGTCTGTATGTTTTATTATTTGCCTATAGCCAAACACTCCATAGTCACAGTCCGCTGTCTGTATGTATCATTTTATACCTATAGTTCAACATTCAATAGGTACATGCCGCTACTAGGTATGTAATAATTATATATATATATATAAAATCACCCTTGCGAATATTTATTCAGAACTGGATCGAGAATTGTATAAATAGACAATACTCCACGAGTTCGGATGCGCCGCAATCGTCAACGAGGCGAAGCAGATTGACGATTACGGCCCATCTAGACGAGTGGAGTATTTAGAAGAAAACTCGTGAGATGATTTGTTTCGCACCGTCCACCGAGTTTCACCGTGAAGTACTTCAGGAAGTGAAGCTGAGTGATTTGAGGAGCTGTCCAGATGAACTGTCCAGATGAACCTGGGGGCTGTTGAATAAACCACGAACGAGAAAAAAGTCCCTCAGAATGGTCTGTGGGGCCATAGTGTTGTATAAAATGCTGTGGTGTAAACAGAAGATATTTTGACAATAAGAGTAATCTAAACCTCGCACAAGGTGCTGTATACAAATACGTTCATTTAGAAAATATATTCTCTTCTGTCATACAACACTGAATGTAAAAGAAAGGCCAACATGTCGTTTATCGTTCGAGTTATCGTTTCGTTCAGACCAGCACCAGAAACGAACGAACTTTATTCAACAGCCCCCGGTCTCCATTGGCCGACGAAAGTGGTATCGACCTTTTGAGTTTTTATTCTGATTCTGTCAGGCTGTGAGAAAATCCGATGGTGGTGGCCTTATTGGATAATCCATGCCTAATTGATCCATGAACATTCCTTAAAGTCTCATTTTCATTTGCCCATCTGGTGTTGCTTTACCAAGAGAATCTGAGCTGGTTCATGCCTACAAATCAGTGCTAAAAAATCTCCCATTGGAGATAGTATTAAGGGTCGTTTCCATTGGTCAACGAAAATGGTGTAGATACTTTTTAGTTCTCCTAAAATCATATTTCAATTGGCTATCACTGATCTACAGTCAGGAACCACTGACGGACCTTTATCACTGCTGAGGCACAATGGAAATGGGCTTATAGAAGAACTCATAAAATCTACAACGTTTTCGTCAGTCAATGGAAGCGGGCCTTTATACAGACAGGATAGGTGGTCACTGGGCAATGGGTGTTCAGTGGGCGATGAATGGACAGTGCTTTCTGGGATAATATTATAACCTGTTATTCCTATTGGTAAACTTGCCCATGTCACAAACCTTCCTATTCGATAAAGAAATGTTGTCATAACATGCCTCATCATGTATCATAACTATTGGTGCAATTGCAATTGCTATGAGAACTAAGTTACTCTTTGTTACTTGTGATATACTGTACATGCCTGTATTGCCTTATTATGCTACTGCAATTCTCTTTCCCCTATTGTAATGGGACCAGACGGAAGAACGGCCCAGTCGTGTCTAGATGTTATGTGAACAAAAACCTTTTTGATCCAATAAAAAGTATAAAAAAAAGGTGTGCAATGGGTGGACAGTGTGTGATGGGTGGAAAGTGGGCGATGGGTGGACAGTGGGCGATGGGTGGACAGTGGGCGATGGGTGGACAGTGGGCAGTGGGTGGACAGTGGGCGGTGGGTGGATAGTGGGTGATGGGTGGACAGTGGGCGATGGGTGGACAGTGGGCGGTGGGTGGACAGTGGACGATGGGTGGTCAGTGGGCGATGGCTGCTCAGTGGGCGATAGGTGGAAAGAGAGTGATAGGTATCCCATAGCGGGCAGTTGGACATTGGTTGTGGCGAGCAGAGAACGACAGGCAGTAAAAATTGCACGAGGAGGTAGAGAGCTTAAAGGCATATCCTACAATTCACGGTGGCACCACCTGGTGATTTTTCGATATCGTCAATTAAAAAGGTCAAAGCTGGTTCTTTGTGATCCATTCTTATTCTAGATGGATAAACTTAATCTTTTGTCCAGTTCATCCAATCTTGATAGGTAAAATAGACCAATCTATACTAGACTAAATTACATGGAAAATGTACTGAAAAATATTCTTTCAAAAACAAGGACGGTCACCTATGAATCTTAGTACTCAAATGTTCAGCACTGCACATTTGCTATATTCTATGAAAGTTCAATAGAAGATGACATGGATTTTACTATGTGGAAAGCAACTTTCTAGAATGTCTATATATTATTCATCTCTACATCAAAAACAAGGATGGTGACCCACCCCCATTTTTAAGTTAAATATATGTTCTACAACACTTAGAGATCATCATATTCAATTTTCAGGAAAATGACATGGGTTCTACGATGTGAACAGCATCTTTCTTGAATTTATTTATATTCTATTATAAAACCTACATAGTATTGATCTCTACATCAAAACCTAGCACGGTGACCCCCAATTGTTAAGTGAGAGGCAATATTTAGAGGTCATCATATTAAATTTTCAGGAAAATGACATGTGTTTTAAGTTCCAAGCCAAATTGTCCGCTATGCCTTTAAAACAAGCCGCAAAGCGTGCGTGGGCGGTTGATTAGTGTTGGGATGAAACCTGGAGCGGGGTGCAAACGGCAGGCGGCGAGTGGCGAGCAGTAGGCGGCAGGAGAACTACTGAAAGTCTTAGGGGTCGGTATGCACCGGGAATTGTAAGGTGATGAGGAAGAGTGGTGCATTAAATCAACGCCTGGCCTCCTCAGGGGCTCAGCCCAGTTCTCAGGCGGTGCCTTTAGCTCGTGACTTTGATCTGGGAATCGTTGGCTCAGGTGATCGTCCTGCCACCCCGCCACACCCCGCACCACACACACACACCCCGCACGCCCGTTCCCACCCCCGGCCCTGTCTTACTACAGACTCGGTCCTCTATCGATATTGGGGTCTTCTCAACAAGTAGAATATTAGCATCGCTAACGGCCCGGAACACCAAGGTAGGCATAAATGACCTCCACCACACCTGTACCTACATACACCCCCTGTGAACAGGCAGATAACTGGAAGGATGTAAGGGCTACTTCGGGGCTACGATGTATCAAAGGAGCAACCAACAGGTTTTGGTCAAAGTCGTCGTTTCCCATGAGTTAGATGTGTAGTAATATGAACGATGCAATAGCTGAGTGAATATTCAAATGAGTTGGAGAACAATGACTTTGACCAAAACGAGTTGCTTTCTATTTCCATCTCACCCCTGGGCTCACTTAAAGAATGATCCACAAAGTATAGACCATCGGGAACGGACTATAATACTCATAGGGGCATAGAGGACAAGTTCCTTATGTTAAGCCTATATGACGAAAATACCAGGGGTGAGATAAAGACCGGGGTGTTGGGCAAAGGCTCCATGATGGTAAGCAGGCTGAGGATGTGAGGGGAAGGTCTGGTGGCTCTGGGGTCATGAGAAGCTTATACCATTACGAGCATCCCTCTGTATCCCCGGGGCTGGGGTGAACGTCCACCCTCCAGACATGCATCACATTTACAGATGATTTAAGGCGCCCCTAAGGGAGAGGTTTATTTCTATTTATGTGGCAACTATAAGCGGCCAGACACGGGCACCGTTTCTAAAGATATTAGCGCATCGGATAGTTCAGGTAAGACGCAACATAACAAGAGCAGAACTGGACAGGGCTGGGCTGGGTATTACTGGGCAGGGCTGGGCAGGGTATTACTGGGCATGGCTAGGCTAGGGTGGGCTGGGCTGGGCTGGGCTGGGCTGGGCTGGGCTGGGCTGGGCTGGGCTGGGCTGGGCTGGGCTGGGCTGGGCTGGGCTGGGCTGGGCTGGGCTGGGCTGGGCTGGGTGGTGCTGTGTGTGGCTGGGTTGGGCTGGGTGGGGCTGGGTGAGGCTGGGTGGGGCTGGGTGGGGCTGGGTGGGGCTTGATGGCGCTTGGTCGGGCTGGTCGGGGCTTGGTGGGCCTGGGTGGGTGCTAGGTGGTGCTGGTTGGGGCTGGGTGATGCTGGTTGGTGCTGGTTGGGACTGGGTGATGCTGGTTGGTGCTGGGTGGGACTGGGTGATGCTGGTTGGTGCTGGGTGGGACTGGGTGATGCTGGTTGGTGCTGGTTGGGACTGGTTGGTGCTGGTTGGTGCTGGTTGGGGCTGGGTGATGCTGGTTGGTGCTGGTTGGGACTGGGTGATGCTGGTTGGTGCTGGTTGGGACTGGGTGATTCTGGTTGGTGCTGGGTGGGACTGGGTTATGCTGGTTGGTGCTGGTTGGGACTGGTTGGTGCTGGTTGGTGCTGGTTGGGACTGGGTGATGCTGGTTGGTGCTGGTTGGGACTGGGTGATGCTGGTTGGTGCTGGTTGGGACTGGGTGATGCTGGTTGGTGCTGGGTGGGACTGGGTGATGCTGGTTGGTGCTGGTTGGGGCTGGGTGATGCTGGTTGGTGCTGGTTGGGACTGGGTGATGCTGGTTGGTGCTGGGTGGGACTGGGTGATGCTGGTTGGTGCTGGTTGGGGCTGGGTGATGCTGGTTGGTGCTGGTTGGGGCTGGGTGATGCTGGTTGGTGCTGGTTGGGACTGGGTGATGCTGGTTGGTGCTGGTTGGGGCTGGGTGATGCTGGTTGGTGCTGGTTGGGGCTGGGTGATGCTGGTTGGTGCTGGTTGGGACTGGGTGATGCTGGTTGATGCTGGGTGGGACAGGGTGATGCTGGTTGGTGCTGGTTGGGACTGGTTGGTGCTGGTTGGTGCTGGGTGGGGCTGGGTGATGCTGGGTGGGACTGGGTGATGCTGTGTGGGGCTGGGTGGGACTGGGTGATGCTGTGTGGGTCTAGGTGTGGCTGGGTGTTGTTGGGTTGGGCTGGGGGAATTGGATGGGCTGGGACGCTTGGGTTGGGCTGGGTGGGCTGGGTGCTGCTTGGTGTTGCCGGGTGTTGCTGGGTGGGGCTGTATGGGGCTGGATGTGACTGGGTTGGGCTGGATGAGGCAGGGTGTTTCTGGGTGGTGCTGGGTGGTGTAACATGGGGAAGGGTGGGGCTGGGTTGGGCTGGGAGAATGGCTGGGTTGGGCTGGGTGTGACTGGGTAGGGATTGGTTGATCCGGACAGTGCTAGGCTGGGTAGAACAGGTAGGAAGGAGTTCCAAGGAGAATACCAGTACACCCTGCCTGCATCTATAGACTGAAGGTATGTGCTCTTTGTAGAATAACTTCGGAGTAGATAATGATCACGGGTGAAGGAGGAACGGATGGACTGTGACCGGTGGATACTGCGTGCGGTGCGGGGCGAGGGGCCGGGTCAGGGCAGGGAGTACACGGGGGATCCACCCGATCTCCCCCACAGGGTCCCGGTTCCCACGCCGCCCCTTTGTTACCTGACCTCCTCCAGGGCGGAGTATCTGGAGGTTAACACAGCGCAGACATGCTCTCTAACCTCCAGCACCACCGCCGCCACACCACCTCTACCACCGCTCCTACCACTATTACGCTCTCTGGTGTGGACCGTTTTTAGAGCGTGATAGCACGCGTTTATATGCGGTACCTAGCAGTGCGTCCACGAGGTTACTCCGTGCTCATTATGCTTCATAATGGATGGCGCAGAATTCCAGCGTCACTGTTTTCGTTAAATTTTCCGCCGACGGAAAAGTATGCCTTAATTTTCACTTCAGAAGCTTAATAAAATAATGACACAGGAATATGATAAAACATTGTGTGAGTATGTATGTTGAAGATTTGAATCAACAGAATCCAGATATGCGGCAAAGGTAGAACAGATGGAGTCTGAAAGGTCTGGTGAGGTATATGTATATATATATATATATATATACATACATACATACATACATACATACATACATTTATATCTTTATATATATATATATATATATATATATATATATATATATATATATATATATGTGTGTGTGTATATATATACATTGTAGATATATACATAGATATATATGAAACTTAAACAATGATATTCCGATCTGCGGTATACAGTTCTGAAGTGTTACAATGGATCAGCCGTGTATGAGGCCTGTCCAGTTGGACAGTGATGCAGTATGCAAAGTCAGCTCCAGCGGAGTTTCACCTCGAGCCTTCCGCAGACTGTGTTTGGAGAACGACACGGGGTTGCCCGCTGGTGACCCTTACCCACGCCCGGAAGCCGGCTGGTACCCAGCCCACCTGAGCTGCCAGGTGCTTGTATAGAACACACACACACCCGTTACCAGCGCGTACTGTTTCCGAGCTGGGAGCTGTGGGAAAGGTCGGCAGAAGTTTTAATTCTGGATTAGATATCCTCCGATTCCCACGTCAGCCAATACACAAATCTGTCGCCGGAAGGTTACCGCAAATTACAACCACATGCTCGGGAAGAACTTAGATAGAACTGGATCGGGATGCGTACAAATAGACAATACTCCACGAGTTTGGATGTGCCGCAATCGTTATAGGGAGCCAAAGTGAACCCGCTGAAACCACAGATACCCGTTTACAAAAGACCATTTCCGGTGGCCAGTAAGAACGAGGCTTAGTGCTAAACCGATGGGGGTTTGAGGCTAGACTTTTGTTTTTGGTCTCGTTTGTTACTTTTGAAGTGTTGTTTACTACTATCGTCTCTGAATAACTCTGTTATGAACCTACGATGACAGTTGTTTAGTTTATCAAAAATATGTATCTAAAAGATTGGAGTAAGACCGATATAATATTGAACCTACATAGTCAAAGTACTGAGCACCTATGTCCGGAAATGGTGTTTTGTGAACGGGTATCTGTGGTTTCAGCGGGTTCACTTTGGCTCCCTATTGAGCCGAGTGACGTTTTGTTTTTTTGGTAAATTTCATTTTTCGACAATCGTGTTCACCTACATAAATAGTCGCTTGACTATAATACAATATGAAATATTACAAATTAATAGTATAGAGTCATTTACACTCAACATATTTACAAAGTTGACTTTTAGCCATCAATTAGCACGGTTGACTGTTTCTTTACCTTTGTTGGCACTTACAAAAGAGTCTAATTTACGATTCGAGTATGCTTTTGGATTTATCTTACCCTTTTCGATGACATAAGAACAACATCACAATATCAGACTAATTGAAATTACTTCAGAAATCTAGTTAGGAACATAGAAATCTCCATGTTGATGTCTAGTCTACTTTCTCACATCCTGGCTGCTGATTGGCCAGTTTCTTCTCCCATCACACCATGGCGTAGTATTAGCACTTTACATGGGTGATCATTGCATATACATTTTTCTAATGTTTTTCCTATCGCCAAACCAGGGTTGAGATTAACTCCATGTTTACCATGTTGATGTTCTTTCTTCAATTGTGTCCTCCTTTATCCTCTTTTTGGGAAGCATGTAGCCTGTTTTATCCTTCCTGATCTGGACATGTAAGAGCGCCCCTTGACAGGGTGATATTTACTATATACCCATGCCGTATATACTGTAAATACGCACCGTTTCGGCATATGACGTAAAAATACTATACGGACCGCTGGTCCGTACACTAAAATACGGACCACTTTGCCATACACGTTTATTAACATATCGGCTGTTAACAATTAAATTAATGGTTTTTAAAATAAATTTGGGTAGAGGTAAACATATAACGTCCAACCATGCTTGTACAAGTCACAGAACTCAATGATAATTTACGGTTTGTACGGAACTCGGCATAAATGCCTCGGTCCGTATAAACCGTAAATTACCATCTCGTTCTGTGACTTGTACATCATGGTCAGGACGTTCTATATAAGTATTGTCTTTTTTCCTGAATAAAACGAAAACACGAAAAACAAAACAGAGAGAATTGCGTTTCCTGAATATCCAATTATTTCTGAATGGGGATCGCCCGTACTCTGGACGAAAAAAAAACTTTTTGGAGAATACAAGCACAAGAAAAATTGCCCATAGCGAAATATCTTTTGATGTGGGATGCGAAACACCAGGTGGCAATCAGTGTCGGCTCCACTTACTCACAACCAGACGGAACGTAACCCTTCATAGCGCCATTTTATTTTTTAGATTTTATTCACTTCTGTTATAGTTACAGTTCTTACAGTGAAGGAAGAACTTCACTGGAAAGACTGTTACAACAACAGAAGTGATTAAGGCCTGGCGTCCACTTACTACGGTAGAAATTTAGACCTACCGATATGGCGCCGATAAAAAAAAGTCAATATCGGAGACATATCAGGAAGGTGCAAAATCGTAGACATATGTCTAGACATGCCAATTCACCATGCATCGTAATGAGTTGACTGGTAGAAAAAGGTGACCATGGTCCCGATATGCCCCACGATATTACCAGTGCACAAGTGCCTATCTTTAGGTGTTATCTTCATTTTTAGATATACAATACGCTATAATTCAGGAAATATCGCATCGATAATGTTTCCCATGAGACATAAAACAACAATGTATTTTTTCCATGCACTAACAGCGCTGTTCCAAGTCATTCTAAGAAAATATTGTTTTTGAGAGACTTAAACCTAATCAAAAATCACTAAATTTACAGGACATACGGACATATGTATCTCCCATCTAATTCCAAAATTTCTGATCAGTGGTTCTCACTTAACACTGATTTTCCCGGTAGAATTCTCTGCGATGCTCACGATTACCCACCGACATTTCAACATGCTCAAATGTGGTAGGAACCCTACGATACACGTTTTTTATCGGAACGAAATCGTAGACCCCCATTTTTCATCGGTGCCTAATCGCAGCCACGTGGTCAACTGCCCCGATATTAGCTGACCTTCCGACTCGATTTTGACTTTGTATCGGGAGGTGCATCGTAAGGCATATTGGAACCATATTGTAGTAGGGGGACGCCGGGCCTAAAGCTACATGAGGAACTGCAGCTTTATCTCACCCCTGGAACAAGTCATAGGAATAATGTTAGAAAAAAATACTCGACGATCACCCCGGTAAAGTAAGAGGGGGCGTCCACCAACCACGACAAGGCTGCGACAACGGCTTTCCGACAAGGTCCACAACAGCTCTACGATTGGAAGCCATGTCGTAGCCTTGTCGTGGTTGGTGGACCATAGTTTCCGACAAGAGGCTACGACAAGGCCAAGACAGGCTGCGACATGAAGCTTGTCGGGGGACTGTCGGGGGCCTTCCGACAAGGTTACGACAAAATCAAACATGTTCGATTTTGGAGCCATGTTGTGGCGTGTCGGGAGGTTGTCGCAGAGGTCTACGATAGAATATTTAGGTGGAGCGTGCACTTCCCGACAGGCTGCGACAAGGGGTCACGACAGCTCCCCTCCTGTGTATTTATACAATTCTCGAGGCAGTTCTATATAATAAGTTTGACTCTAACCTGACTAATTTACCTAATAGTAGTTTAATGTCTTGCTGACAAAAATTATTGCAACCTTTTCCTTAATAATGTTCTCTTGTATACATCTACATCAGACTATATGACTTGATACAAAAAAGTTGTCTGACGTGATTGGCTGTATATTTAGCCATAGGTGGAAAGGCCTGCTGGGGTGGACAGGAATGATCAATCTGCTCACCCTATTGGTCCCTTGCCTCCACGTGATACAGGCCGGATTATGCTTGCCAGCAAGCATCACCAAAGCGACCGGGGTAGGGAGTTAGCTCATTACCCCTATCCCTGATGAACAAAGATGGAGGCCGTAGTGGGCTAAATAAAATTTTATTAATTTTATGAAGGCTTATTAAAATGAATAAGCGTACTACAATGTACGTATGAATATTAATAATAATATTGAAGTTTGATAATTGACAAGAATACATTGTATGTCAATTATAATGATAATAACATATGAAGTATAGTTATTATGTATTATTACATAAGAGTAATAAGATAATAATAAAGATATATAGCCCTACGAGTGAAGTGAGTAGGAGAGAAAAAGGTGAGGGTGGGTGGGTAGAAAAATGTACGTCAGTACGGTAGAGCAGCAGAGCGAATTGTGAGGCTGAGGTGAATGCCCCGCTCACGCAGGTCGGTTCGCGGTGCGTGGTGATAGCGACAGGGGGCGCGAGGAGTGCGCTGGTGGTGGAGTGTGTCACCAGGGGGGGCAATGACTACCCCTGACCAAAGGCCATGAGTCACCCATTACCCCTATCCCTGATGAACAAAGATGGAGGCCGTAGTGGGCTAAATAAAATTTTATTAATTTTATGAAGGCTTATTAAAATGAATAAGCGTACTACAATGTACGTATGAATATTAATAATAATATTGAAGTTTGATAATTGACAAGAATACATTGTATGTCAATTATAATGATAATAACATATGAAGTATAGTTATTATGTATTATTACATAAGAGTAATAAGATAATAATAAAGATATATAGCCAAGGAGCCATTAGAAAAAAGGGGGAGAGGTGGGAGGGAAGAAGGGAAAAAGAGAGACTAGTTCTTAGATAGAGACTGAATCAGAGACTGGTTGACATTAACAGATGTTGAGTCCTTGATATACAGTCTGTGAGAGTCTGATCTCCACCCGCCATAACGCTGAATGTCCAGTTCTGGCATACCCGCTTGGTATGCCTGTGTGGCGGCAGCCTTACGGAGGCTGTGGAGGGTGAATGACCTCGGGGGCTGGCCCGCAGCCTCGAGCAACGTCTCCCATTCCTTTGCAAGTGCGCGTGAGGTCAGTGTGGATCCGTCTGGTAACATTAGGAAGGGATCTCGCAGTGTGCCCGTAGGGATCGCCCGTAGCATCTGGCGCACGGCGTGAACAGGGCAGTACCTCGAGTCCGCTGCCGGCTGGAGGCGCATCACTTTTTGTTCCCCGATCCGCTGAAGGTTCTTGCCCGCTTTTATGACGACTGTCACGTGGTTGGCCGACACGGTCACGTCCCCACGTGAGAGGTGCCGGTCGGGGTTGTAGGCACGTGACGAGGGCGGGGCGACCTCGCTCTGTCTGAGCGCCGCGTAGTAAAGAATCAGCAGTGCAGCCCGTATGGTGATTTGGAGGGGCGTGTCCCCGAGGCCCGACAGGATCCGTTGGAATACCCCCATCGGCATGGGGGGCTTCACGTTGGGGACGTACTGCTTGTTTCTCCTCATGGCCTCGAGGGCCCGTTTCACCCTGTGATGCTCCGTCGGGGCGACGTCCCCACCTGTCAGCCGTAGATGTGACCGTATATGTGACAGGTGATTGGCCACGGTCGCCGGCGAGGGTGCGTGCTCCGCGACGTACTCGAGGTAGGCCGTCACGAAAGACACGGTCGGTGCCTGGGGGTCGGCCCCCATCCTCCTGCAGAAGGCGATGTAGGTGCCGACGGCTGACCGCTGGTTGGCGACCGTGCCGGGGGCACGAGCCTCGGATTGGCGGACAGATGCCCTCGCCTGGAGTGAGAGCAGCGCCGGATCTGCAGAACAAGCGGAGGATGGGGACATAAGATGCATGCGAACATGGTATCACGGGATACAGGCGATGCATAGACACAAACGAAGCAGCTTTATGATAATCAGAATAAGTGAGGTGTGCCCTGCTGAGAGCGTCGGCGACCGTATTCTGGACCCCGGGCACGTGAGTGTACACGAGGTCCACCTCCATCCGGGCCTGTATCATCCAGGTGTTGAGTGCGTAGATTGTATTTACGGCCTCGAGTTCGGAGATACACTCCACCGGGTCAGTAACAGGGCACACCTGACCGGAGTAGTAGTATTGGCCGTCGGTCCCGCCCACTCCCGACAGGCACGCGTCAACGGTGACGCACCTCGTAGGGGGGCCTCGAGGTATGAGGGAGTGTCCGTTCCAGCCCTCGGCGAAGCGGAGGAACCAATCCAGGTCCTGTCGCATGTCGGCGTTGATATTAAGATAATACCCCCGCATGCCTCGCAGCGCCTCGAGAAGCTTGCTCACAAATGCCCGGGCCGGGCGGATACACTTAGCCACGTGCAGAACCTTCCCGAGGACCGACTGCAGTTGTCTCTTGGTGAGAGATCTCTTTGTAGCTACGGCCGTCACGTGTGCCCGGACGTCGAGGAGCTTTTCCTCGGGTATCGACAGCGTCATCGTGCGGGCGTCGATCTGAATGCCCAGCCACGTGACCGTCTGACTGGGTGCCTGCGCCTTATCCCGGGCCTCGGGGAGGCCCAGTTCCGCGAAGAGGGCGCGGGCTGTCGAGAAGTCACGTTGGGCCGTGGCCGCGTCCGCCGAGAGAATGACGAGGTCGTCCAGGTACATCTCGGCGGTAATGCCTTTGTCCTCGAGGATGTTCACGATCGTGTCCGCCACGCACTGCATATGGTACGAGGAGGCGCGGGCACCAAACAGCATGGCCGTATCACAGTAGTGCCCGCCCCCCCACATGAAGCATAACAGAGGCCAATCCAGCGGATCACAGCGAAAGTTCTTGTAGGCCCGTGACACGTCGATCGAGGACATAAAAGATGTAGTGCCCGCGGCCACGAGCTTTCTGACGAACCCGTCGACCGTAGGGAGCCCGTGTTCGCGCTCGAGCCCGTAGACCGAGTTTTTGATCACGTACGAGTTGACACTCCGCTCCCTCGGGAATGTCATGTCCGTGATTACCCGGCGGGCATCGGTGCCCCGCTTCTCCCGGGTCATGAGCGGGGACACGTGGGACCACGGCGCGAAGGGAGGGTCCTCGAACGGTCCCAGCATGTTCGAGAACGCCTTTTCTTTGTCAATGAATCGTTGGACCTGATCGGGGTAGGTGTCGGCGCTGGGGTGATTCGGAATGCCTCGGGTATCACTGGCCGGCCCGAGGTAGCCGAGGGGGAACCCGTAGCGAATAAACCCCAACAGTTCGTCCTTCCCATCCATCCTCGCGAGATACCGTTCCCACGCGTCGAGTCGCAGGTCCGACGGGAGCACTATCCGGGCCCCTAGGGCGTTGGGCAGGCCCGTGTCCCTCACGGCCCGGTATATCTCCCGATGCTTGTCGGGCCCCACGGCTGTGAAGTCCGGCCACTCGCTCCTCCGGTGGGCGGCGAAGGCCGCCGGGTCGGTCCGGAGCCCGGGGTGCACTTTTCCGGTTTCGCACATGCGTCTGATGGCGTCGAAATCCGGAGTGTTTAATCCGGCGTGGATAGGTGCCTCCGCTGGCGCGGTAACACTAACACTCTCCACGCCGGGTATATCCATCCTCGTAGTGTCCACTCTATTGCCTATGGGGGCGCCCGGTATGACAGGGGGCGTGGCACGTTTGTTGATGTTTACGTCTCCCCGTCCACGTGTTGGGCCGGCCACGTGACCCATGACGTCACGTGCCGCGGCCGGCTTGGGCACATCAAAGCCCGAGCCGCCGGGAGCCGGGGGGCTGCTGTTTCGCGCCTCGCTCAGTCGCGGGGCGCGTCCTGGCCGTTTTTTGAACTCGGCGTTGTCTGAGGGTATCCGCCCTGATGCGGTGTCGGCCGAGCACCGCTTTGAAGGGGGTATCCGGCCTGGGGCATCCGGCGTGGTGTTGGTACAGGAGCCGGCGCTGTGTGGTCATAGCCGTGTCCGTACGTGAGTTTCCTGTTGCAGGCGTGTACGGAGTGACCACACTGCCTGCCGACCGAGTCGCAGAAGCTGCACACGTGCAGCCACCGGATGCCCCCCTCCTCGTGTCCGTTACGGTGGCGGCACCCCCTCTCGGTGTTATAATCCCTGCAGGGGGCCTCCCGCCCCTTGGTGCGTCCGGTCTCGTTCTTTTGATGTACGGGGGCTGCCGCCGTCATGGCGAGCCGTACCCGTTCCTCCTGGATACGCCCGTAGTCCGCCCAGTAGAGGCGGCCAGATTCAATATGGTCAAACACGAAATTTGACCACCGTCGTACTGCGGCCCACGGCCGTGCCTGGGCGTCCACGGAGACCTGCTGTAAGTGGCGAAACATGTGCTCGCGGTCCTCGGGCCGGAAGGCACGTTCATCTCCCAGCAGTGACAAAAAACAACTAATATACTCCAGGGGTTCGAGTGCTGACCGTAGCTCGAGCTTCTGGTGGAGCGTATAGATCCCATCACGTTCAATGTACATATACGGTTTAGCCGTTAATCTACGGGTGCTGAAGTCAGCGATCAATGAATGCTTACCGGCGGTACGGTCGTGCCTCATGGTTTCCCTTTCAAATTCCCGTTGGAGATGGTCCTCAGGGGCGTAGGTGTCCCGTAGTTGACGCGGGGAAGGTAGCGCCCGTTCGGCCTGGTCTCGGGCCCAGTCCCTCGTCCTAGACGCTGCTGACGACCGTGAGCCGGTGGCCTTCGATCCGGGGCGAGATATCTGCATTATCGCATCTAACATCCCGTCCATCTTCTCCGACATCTTGGTGTAGTTCGATTCGAGAGCCGTAATCCTCGATGACCGCACGCTGGTCGCTTGCTGGGATACGGAATCCACGTGGTCATCGGGCTGCTCCTGCTGGCGCACGGTCACCTCCGAATCCGTAGAGTCCTCGGCCCGTGAAGACGCTGCCTCCGGGCGCGAGGCGGCTGCACTTCGCGTAACAGGCCCGCTCATACTTGTAGAATACAATCCTACAGAGCACCAGAATTATGGAATTCCCGAGTACACGGTCAGCAGTATTCGGGGAATACGGAGACCGGAGGTACGTGGAGGGAAAAGCCAAGAAACTGGAGAGTAGAAAAATGTACGTCAGTACAGTAGAGCAGCAGAGCGAATTGTGAGGCTGAGGTGAATGCCCCGCTCACACAGGTCGGTTCGCGGTGCGTGGTGATAGCGACAGGGGGCGCGAGGAGTGCGCTGGTGGTGGAATGTGTCACCAGGGGGGGCAATGACTACCCCTGACCAAAGGCCATGAGTCACCCATTGGTAAAGAGCACTGGACTCGTAACCCCAAGGTTGTCTGACTTTGTGGGGTCGAGTCCCACTGCAGCCACTTTTCTCCTTACCCCCCAGTAGTGGTCTTTATGTACGATCTTAGATTATTAAACAGCCCCACGATACTTTTTTCCGTATTCCAGCTCCTAGGGGAATACATGGGTCTGTATCCTCCGGTAGTTAGAACGCGAGCCCACATGCTTTAAAGGGATAATTTGTACGAGGTGGATGATAAAATCCCTTCTCACATCTCTTAATTGCGTTGGCCCACCCGGCCTTCCCTAAGGTAGGCGATGCGATAAAAGTGGATGTATTATCCTTACACACCTTTTCCATGATTCCACTAATGGGTAAACGAGTCTATAATCAATCCCCTGCCTCTCAAAGACACTCCAAGTTGCATTACCATCTGTGTCACTTGTTAAGGCACAAGGGCTGCAGATCCAGTTTGGAACAGACACATATCAATAACCATGAGAGATTCATTGACACCTTTCCCTCATTGGCCTCTGTATCCGGAGCAGCACACCATTCACTCATTTGTCATGGCCAGGTGTTATATAGGCATGAAGACATTGTCTCCTTTATGTATATGGCATTTGAAGACAGAGGTAGGACGAGAGCAGGGGATACATTCCATGGGTGTATGCATTGGCATGAGAAGCGTAGGTGAGGACTTAGGAGAAACCAAACGAGAGGTGGTTGTGTTGTTGTTTATCGCACGACGGCAATGTCGCGTTTACTGCGCGAGGCGAAGCCGAGTGCAGTGATACGCGTTATTGCCGGAGTGCAATAAACAACACGACTAACTCAAGTTTGGTCTAGAATTTATCCTACCCCATCTAAATTACTTCAGCAAATTAAGAAATAACGTAAAACTCACCAATATTCAGTGATAAACATTGGTCGCTTTTCAAATGACGTCATTTGACAACTGTATCCCACTAGAGCGATAAATTTCATTTACCTGCACCGTGGACCAAATACAGTCCGCTAATGTTAAGCCTATGGAATTTTTTATTAGGGGTAGGATAAACATTATGATGGATAGGTTGGTGAAAGCCGAGAGCATAATACGAGATCTTGCCGGAGTGCAATGAACAATAACACAACTAACTCGAGTTTTGTTTACAATTTATCCTACCCCGCCCATCTAAATTACTTCTACATTAACAAATGACGTCATTTGTCAAGTGTATCCCACTAGAGCGATATTTTTCATTTTTCTGAACTCCAGACCGAATACAGTGACCTAATGCTAAGCCTATTGAGTTTTTTATTAGGGGTAGGATAATGCGGGGAGGGTTGGGTGGAGTCTGCGGCAGAGATGTGTGCCTAGACGTGCGGAGACTGGACTTTCCTATCACTACAGGCATGTGGCAGAGGTGTGGTGAGGGTGGGGTGTACTGTGGGGAGGGTGGGGTGTACTGTGGGTATGGGACAGAGATGTGGAGTGGGGGAGGTGTAATGTGGGGAGGGTAGGGTGTATGTGGGGAGGGTGGGGTGGAGTTTGCGGCAGAGACGTGCGACTAGACGTGCAGAGACCGTCTTATCACTACAGGCATGTGACAGAGGTGTGGTGAGGGTTCGGCGTACTGTGAGGAGGGTGGGGTTGACACTGAGTGTGCCTAGACGTGCGGAGACTGGACCGTCTTATCGCTGCCCGCCGCTGTCTCTCCTCATAACACCCTCTCGCGCTGACCACGCGAGACAACACGATAAATGAGTTACGCCCGTCACCATGATCTGCCCGCCGCCCGTCACAGCGCCCCTGGCGGGATTACGGCAGGACGAGCACCGGAAGTAGCCCCCGGGACGTGAGGAAGACGAGCAGAAACGAGGACGTGACGTTGATTAGACGTGAGATGAACGTAGTGAGATGGCGGGAAAACTTGGAGAAACTCACATAAAACACAGGGGCACGTAAAGGCATATCGGACAATTTGCCTTGAAAATTAAAACCCATGTCACTTTCCTGAAAGTTGGATATAATGATGGCAAGGTGCTGTTGAGCAAATATTAAATCTGAAAATTGGGGGTCACCATGCTAGCTTTTTATTTGGAAATTAATATTTGGTTAAGATTTGGTCGGGAATTGCCGTAATTCGGCGTAAGTCGACTTATGTCGACGGGAAACGGCCGCAATCTGCCTTAAGTCGTCGGGTCCGGCAGTCTTAACTCGACTTCAGTCGACGGGATATTTGGGGCCGAATGGAGAAAAACCAATAAAAATACCATAAAAGTCTTATCTGGCTGGGACTGCCTTATGGGAAACTTCTGTAATCCATCGGGCTTGCATCCTAAGAGGTCGTAGGTCGTCTTGGCCGTACCCTGTCTGTACCCGAGCCGTACCGTCTCCTTGCCTACGGCAGAGATCAGGTCGACCTAGGTCAACCTACGACCAACTTAACTCGACTTAAGTCGACGGGATGTAGGGGGCCCAGCAGGCAATAACCATAAAAATACCATTAAAATACCATAAAAACACCAAGCCGAGTTTATATTCTGCCGAAATCCATTGCCGGGACTACCGGGGGATGGTGTAAATCTAGCATCAAAATTAGGAATAGCCTCAGGCGATAGTGACCACGATTGGAGTGTCATGCGTTTTTTAAATGTGATCCTCAGAAATCCATGAAATCTTTTGCAGTTTTTAACGTTTACTCTTTCCTATTTTAGCAGAAAACATTTTTCATGAAGGATTGAACCCACACAGCAACTGACCTAAAAAAAGAAAAAAGGAGAAAGGCATTCTCGTTGAGATCTTACTTCCTGATTTTCCCGTAGGCTGTCCTTCATAAAGACGGATCACTGTAGGTAACAAATTGTAACAAAGTCCATGACAAGATCAATTCTTCTTTCGTTCTTAGTTTTAGAAACACTTCCCTGGTGATTTTTAAATATTGGTCCAAACTGCCTCATTGTGATAGGGAGCCAAAGTGAACCCGCTCCAACCACAAATAGCCGGTCACAAAATACTATTTCCGGGTATAGGCGCTCAGTACTTAGACTATGTAGGTTCGAGATTATATGTGTCATTCTCCAAGCTTTTAGATCCAAATTTTTAATTAACTTAACAACTGTCATCGTAGTTTTGAAACAAAGTTATTCAGAAACGATAGTTATAAACTTCACTTCAAAAGTAACAAACGAGACCAAAAACATAAGTCTAGCCTCAAACCCCCATAGCTTTAGCACTAAGCTTCGTTCTTACTGGCCACCGGAAATGGTGTTTTGTAGGTGGGTATCTGTGGTTTCAGCGGGTTCACTTTGGCTCCCTATTATGTTCCGACGCAAAATGGGTCAAATAAATCATTTTGTGGAATTCTAACCTTTCCCAGTAAATATTATAGGCAAGTTCTCATCTCTTAGGGAAATGTACCCACGAATATAGTTTTCCTCAACTATTTCCGAAATGAGGGCATTAACCTTTAGTTGTAAATGAGAAATATAGTACTATTCACATGCTATATTTTGCGAAAGTTTCAGGAACACGATATGGGTCTTAAGCTTCCTCGTATCAGTGTCCAAACTGATACATATTTCTGTGTGTTCTCAACGGTTGACTGTATTTCATACTGACATGATACAGGTAACCAACTGTTGTACCTTGAAGCGACCATGCACTTTGTATTATTCATATTTGTTTATTGTTGATCTCTTCACCTGTCAAAGCCATTTACTGCTCATATATTCTGACCATTATCTCACCCCTGGTTTTTTCTCCATAGACTTGACATTGGAAACTCGTATTCAATGCCCATGAGATATTTAGGAGAAAATATCCATTGGGGGATTATGTTTTAAATGTGAGCCCATTTGTCAATGCGAAAGGTGAGGTAAATTCAGAAACCCATTCAAGTTTAGGGTAAGAGCTCGATCCCATCTCGTTGGACTATATAATTCACACAGGTTCGCTTAGTGAATTACTACGCGATTCAAACTCGATGGGATACGAGCTCTGACCCTAAACTTTCATAGGCTTCCTCTATATTGTTTATACTTAACTCAACATACTGAACTTATTGTATATAATATCAATTATAACATATATTTCTCTCTGCCATGACACTGTACGCTTAATCTGCAGGTACGCAAAATAGCTTTGAAACCTAACTCCAAGATAGATAGAAGCTTAACAAAAAGAACACTTTAGCATTGACTATACATCTTGGGGTAGAGCAATAGACAATTCTAGCTTATTCAGAAGAATAATGGAGCTACTTTAAAATGAAAAAGACGGTCTAACGAACGAGGTCATCGACCTCACTAGAAGTCCTCCTGAGGCGATGTTTAAGAGATACCTCGGGTAGGATCTTTGACTGCCACTTCAAATATAGATAGTCGGCCGATAAGCCTTGTCACAGTTTGACGTAGAGGTCATGGGAGGTAGGGACAGAGACCTGTTACTGAAAATATGATTTGTTTCCCTTTACACGGGCATGAGTAGAAACCTGATAACCAGGGCACTATTAAAGAAGAAACCAACATGTTTTCGACAAAGTCATCGTTCTTGACGAATTTGATGCAGAGTGATATGAATGAGGCGATAGCTGAGTGAATATCGTGTAGCATTCAAACGAGTTGGAGAACAACGACTTTGACCAAAACGAGTTGTGTTCTATATTCATTCATTCACACTAGAATAATGGACATAGCATATAAACTATGGAGGATGTACTGCAATTCTCATAGGGGCATGGAGAACGAGTTCCCAATGTTAAGCCTATGGGACAAAAAAACCAGGGTTGAGATGAATAAGCCAGTTTCCTTTGGCCGATTCTACACTGATCTGCAGTCTGGAACCACCAATAGATTTTTTGGATACACTGATGCAAGATCGGTGAATGGAAACGAAACCTACAGAGGATTCTCACAGAGTCTTTTATTAAAGATTATGTAAGAAGGCCACCACCGACGGATTTTTCAAAGAAAATCTGTGTGTACTTGGTAGATACATTAAAAACAGTGCATACACTACTCCCTTACCGATTCTTTGATACTGAAATACTGTCAGTTCCACCTGCCGATTATGACCGCCGATTATGGTATTCACACATCCAACCGATTATGCAACAAATTTAGTGCGATAATCTACAGGTGGAAACCAAAATGTTCAATGCTGCCTTATGCAATATAGCACTACCGACCGGATTCTGCACCCCCCGACGAAATCAAAGCTCATTGAATTAATCAAAGATGCTCTGCATTTTACAACCATAATAGGGTGAGCGTCCACCACGTTTTTGTTTTTTATAGCAAATATTTATTTCTCTGTCAACACATGTGTTATCACTCTGCTCCAAACATATATTTCAAAGGTTTTAATACAATAGCAATACATCCATAAGTTCATTATGTCGTATGTACATGTTCCTAATATTTTTGTGTGTTTTTTGATAATTAGTATAGCAGGGAGATATCCCCTAATATCTTTCCTAACTAGTTTCCTTTCTGGCGGTAAGTTGCCACCCACATTATGTCCACCCCATTTTTGCAGTGTAGGTCATCGATAATTTACCACCAACCTTTCACATTGAGAACCACCAAACGACTTTTGTACAGCGTGAAGATTATCGGTGGGTTTTTAGTCAGCAGGTGGTAAAACTGCATTAAGGTAGCTGAAAAAATCTCTGGCGATTTCGTCCGCCAATGGAAACTAGGTTCATGTTGTGAGAGGTAGATACCGGTTTATTGGTCTGGTGTCTGAGTCATTGTGGTGCTGTGTCTTATAGGCGAGGGTTATGACCAATATCTATAGGTGTTATGATTATAGTCTCTCGCACCCATACTGACCTCCTACCCGCCTCGAAGCACCCACAGTGAACATAAAATCTCCTGTCTTTATACCCTATGCCCCAACCTTCTGCGGTTTATGGGACCCCATATTCTGGGATTATGAGTGGGAGTGTGGGAGGTCTGTATTAGGTTGGCTTATCCGGGTACTTATTATTTGTTATTGCCATCTGAGAAAGGAACGTCTGCAGACAAGACGATAGCTACTTCTTATCCAATGAAAAACTTGAGAATGTCATCGGGGATGTTTTAGCTAAGAGGGTGCGTCCACCAACCATGACAAGGCTGCGACAACGGCTTTCCGACAAGGTCCACGAAGGCGTGTCGTAGCCTTGTCGTGGTTGGTGGACCCTAGTTCACGACAAGAGGCTACGACAAGGCCCCGACAGGCTGCGATATGAAGCTTGTCGGGAGGTTGTCGGGGGCCTTCCGACAAGGCTACGACAAAATCGCACATGTTCGATTTTAGAGCCTTGTCGTGGCGTGTCGTGGCATGTCGGGAGGTTGTCGCAGAGGTCTACGATAGAAAATTTAGGTGGAGCTTGCTCTCCTCACGACAAGGCTGCGACAAGGCACCAATTGGAAATTTCTTGTCGGCGCGTGTCGCAGCCCTGTCGTGGTTGCTAGACGCACCCTCTAAACCGTTGTACCAGTCCAATGGGTGTGTGGAAGTTACATATTACCTGGTATAAGTTTAGTCATAGGAAAAACATTTCAGATTATATGCAACAATCACCCACATAAAGTGCTAATACAAGGCCATTGCCATGGCGGAGTGATGTGAGACGACATCATAATCGAATGGCCAATCAGCAGATAGGATTTTAGAGAGCAGACAAGACATAGAGATTTTAATGTTCCTAACTGGATTTGCAAAGTAATTTGAATTATTCTGATATTGTGACGCCATTCTAATGGACGTTAAAGGCGTGTGATAAATCCAGAACCATACTCAAGGAATAGAATTAACAATACTCTACTCATTTGGAAGCGGCATAATCGTCACTCGGCTTCGCCTTGATAAAGAATGTAGTGCATCCAAACTCTTGTAGTGTTGTGTATTTATCATTCTTTATCCAGTTCTATAATCTCGTTATGATATTTCATATTCCTGATGCTGTAACACCGAGTATTGTCAGGAAATGTAATCACTAAGGTCATAGCGATGGACGTTTGAGGTATTTTTTGCCTTAACTACAACCTGACACCATAGTTACCAGATGAAAGCCCGAGAACAGAAATTACTACAGCCTCAGTAACTACGTTCCTTATTAGTATACACATGGGAACTAATATAAAGAAAAATTATATTTGCTTATTGCAAATGGGTCCAAACATTAATTATAAGTCGTGCCAAGAAGCGGATAGTATTGCATAGAAGTTTAAGTATATAATAATACAGGTACATATATAAGAATATGGTTTTCTTTCAAGTAGGGCGATATGAAAGTGGGATGTATTCCGCTCCTAAGTACCTTTAGGTGTTGGGTGTCGCTAACAAGGCTAAAGAAAAGAAACCACGCTTCCTACTTAACCAGCAACACATATACAGCAAGGAATGACAAGTCAGCCTGCATTCCCCTTCCTACACACCTCATCACAGAACTTGCTGCATTTCCTTTTGGTTGCCGGGTCGTGATAAAAGGGGCAATATCCAGCCGCCTGATACCCTAAGGAGAATACTCCTGCTTCCATCCGCATCCCTATCCCTCCCTTACACGAGACAACACAATGCTTCCTGCCCAACAAAACACAACTAACTACCCCGGGCCTTCCGCCCTGCATATTGTATCGCCACACCTCACAAAGGAGGCCTCTCAGCGTCCAACTCTCACCACGCCCCTCACTGTGTGCGCACGCAGCTTGCGCATGCGCACTCTCTGTGTGCGCAGTGGCGGTGAGAAGTTTGTCTCTCAGTGCAACCATTGAGGCCAAGTTTGCCCACATAAAAAACACATCTTAGTTGAGTCACATGGAGTTGTTCAGAGCTGCTCGGAGTTGTTCGGAGCTGCTCGGAGCTGCTCGGTGGTGATCGGAATTGCTCGGTGCTGCTCGGAGATGTTCGGTGCTGCTCGGAGCTGCTCGCAGCTGCTCGCAGCTGCTCGCAGCTGCTCGGTGCTGCTCGGAGTTGCTCGGTGCTGCTCAGAGCTGCTCGGTGGTGATCGGAGCTGCTCGGGGCTGCTCAGTGTTGTATGGATCTGATCGGAACTGTCCAGAGCTGCCCGGTGCTGCACATATCTACACAGAGTTGCCCGGTGCTGCTCGGAGCTGCTCGGAGCTGCTCGGAGCTGCTCAGTGCTATTCGATGCTGCTCGGAGCTGCTCGGAGCTGCTCGGAGCTGCTCGGAGCTGCTCGGAGCTGCTCGGAGCTGCTCGGAGCTGCTCGGAGCTGCTCGGAGCAGTTCGGAGCTGCTCTTGGCGCATTCCTTCATCTCGAGGGTCCGTGTGTGATGAGCGCCAGCCGCAGTGTACATTGTGTGGCGCCGTCTTTATAATCCACCTGCTTTTTACCCCCAGCTTCTAGTTACAGCAGCCGCATGCAGGTACTGTATATGTAGAGCATCAAGATGCTCCCCGAGTCCCCAGTAAAGAAGTGACCGTGTATAGGAATGAGACTCCGACATGCAACCTCTCAGAAGCAACACTTGGCTTTACTAGAAACATCTTTTTCAGCTATGACTCATTTCTGCTACAGTAAAAAAATTAGTACTCCAAGAGTAAAAAAGTATAAAATATCTTATGCATCTTTTTTGTTTTCGATAAGATAAAACATGTTTCCTACCTGAGGACTGCAGTATACTCGATCCTATAGTGTGCGCCGCCAGCAAATGGAACACCGTACCTGGCCAAGAAAATCAATAAAACTTTTAGTTGGCAGTCACATGTAGTCCTTGAAGTCAGTAAGTTAGCATGCTAGTCTGTCTCACATCTCAGTACAACATGGTGTGTATACAGAGTATATATACTTAACTAGGCATCGCTACGGATCTAGGGCGTTGCTACTTTGCTAGTTTGGCAGGTGCCTGGTCGGAAGCCATGGCGTCGCCAGCAGTCTTTGTGGAACTCTGCAGTTTCTTATTGATCATAAGATCAAGCGGAAACCTGATCTAACCAGGTGGAATCCTTTATCAAATATTTAGAATGGAATACTTAGTTTATCCTACAGCTAGGTCTCCATGTAGTGATACATGCGACCTTCAGTATCGCCCTAAAGGTAATATCTCCTGGGGAAGGACTCGGACGTCAAAGGGGTATTACCATTTGGGAATTTTAATTATTTCAATTAGTAAACATGGGTCTTACTTAAGACTAAATCTCTTTTGAATGCTATGTGATATTCACTTGGCTATCACCTCATTCATATCACTCTGCATAAGATCTCACACTCTCTAAGTGGTATTTTGTACCCTCATTATGCTCTAGGGGAGAGGAATTCATAACGAACTAGGCCTAAAGCCTTTGGAATCCACTGGCCTGCCTCCCGTGCTAAAGACGTACATCAATGCAACCCAAAGATTCCTGAATACTGTGTGCCAGTGGATACTCAAGGCTCTAAGCTTAGTTTGTTAAGAATTCTTTTCCTATTTGGGTTGCATTGATGTACGTCTTTAGCACGAGAGGCCTAGTTCGTTAAGAATTCCTCTCCCATAGAGCATAGTGAGAGTACAAAATACCACTTAGAGATTATGCATTAGAGCGTAATGTGAACCTTGTACAAAATACCACTTAGAGTGTGTGAGATCTTATGAGAGGGGTGCCACATAAACCTCGTGGGGAATGGGGACTTTGAACAAAACTTGTTGGTTTCTTCTTTATTCGTTATCGAGGGTGACATTAAGACGACAAGAGATGGATATCGTTTGCATGAGGAGGCCACCGAATCGGCATATTGATCATGTGGCATTTCCACCTAACGAATGAATGTCCACCGATTACGAGGCAACTGTTTCAATTCTAGTCGTTGGTCAACTCAGGAGAACTAATTGGTGAGGAACTGCAAATAACCATGTAACTGTGTGTGGCAGGGCAATTTCTACTCACCCAGCAACTAACTATGGGCCAATTTAGGTAGGCACCACTGGGGCATTTCTTAAACTCTGTTGTCGCTGGCAATGTGAAGGAACAGGTTCCATTTTTTATCGGGGCCTATATGAGAACATCTAACTGCAATTTGTTGGAGAGAAAGGTATAATATATGTATATGGGGGTATTTTCTAATTTTAGGCAAAATTCTTGAGGGGGTGCCACACTGACCGCCTCCCTTACGATCCCTTTCCTGAGCTTAAGAGGGGACCCCCACCTACCACGATAGGATACGACATATTTCCCGATAGCTACGATTTGAAATGCCCAAATCGCGACCTATCGGGAGGTCCCCGATGGTTTGAAATCGTGGACATGGTTTGAAATCGTAGAGCGTAGAAACGTCTTTGGAGGACCAAAAACATAAACCATGGTCACGATTGGCTCACGATTCGGTCGGTGATTCACTGTAGATCTCATGCATGATTTTAATATTGATATATACTATGATTTTGGAAATATTGAATGAATCAGAATAATTTTCTACTGCTACTTACAATATATTATGACATTATTTTCAAACACTCTAACAATTAAATTGAACAATATAACTGTGGTAGAATAATAATTCCGATATGAAACTATTATTTTCAGACATTTAGACTTCATCAAATAATATCATATTTACAGCGATTATACATCTATATGCGCCCTACCTAATTCCAGAATTTCGTTATTTTTCACCAATTATTCCATGCACAAGAGATATTTTCCTGTTTAATCACCTCCAATAGGCTACGACAGTCTACGAAATTTCCAACATGTTGGAAATTATCGGGACCTCTACGATTGGCGTTTTCTATCGCAGCCTATCGTGGGGTATCGTAGAGTGAATCGCAGTAACCTGTCCCACCTACCACGATTTTGCCAGACCTCACGCTACAATGGGAATGGTGTCGGGAAGGCCGTCGTAAGGCCAATCGGGACCAGAATCGTGGTAGGTGGGGGCAGGCTTTAAAGGCGGGCGTCCACCAACCACGACAAGGTTACAGTGACACTCCACGACAAGGGTCCAGTGGTGGGAAAAATCGAACATGCTCGATGTTGTCGTGGCCTTGTCGGAAGGCTCCCGACAGGCTTCCAATTGACAACAAAGACAATATTTTATTTCATCGTACTCTATATTTTTTCAACCACCCCCTGTTCCATATGAATCTCGAAAGTTCAAGGATAATGCTACAAAGGAAGAGTAAACCCTAATGAGAGGGTCACAAAGGAATGGAAGGTCTTATTGAGCCAATCATTCGTTGATCACCAGACCAATTAGGCTCCAGATTTGGCCATGGATATTGTCATTCGGACATGGCCGCCACGATATGTCGATAATAGGGGTTACAGCCAAACTGGGCAACCCAAATTCCGTCACAACTAAGAACCTTAGTAGAACAACACTGACGAGAAAACTCTGTAGTCTAGAATCTTTTATAACGCAAATAATTGTTATAACGTAAACTGTGGGCATCTTGACAAATTATAGTGCTCGATAAGTGTTACATATACATAGTCCTTGTTGCAGTGGCAATTGACGGTAGTTCTTCTTTACAATGAGCAGGAAATATCTGGTGGTCTTTTGTTATTGTTTTTTTGCGTTATTGATATGTATTCCAGCTGGCTACTGTCCCCGATGACTGGCCCTTATCAAGTAAGGTTTCTTCTCGTTAATTATTGAATGTGAGCAATGCTACGTTTTAGAACGAGCTAAGACGGAACAGTACAATATTATGATAATCGTTAACATTTACTGTGAAGAGTGTAAAATAAAAGAACGTATGAAGACAAAAAATAGAAATTATCCAAATATAGACCTGAATCAAGAATTAAAAAATTGCATAATATTTGTACAAAACGACAGCCGTCAGAGTTATTCTGAAATTCTCCACTTAATGCCACCTCAAGCTGACACCGTTCAGAGCTCTTCGAATCACAAGATAATTTCAAATCAAATATTCATTTTCTGGATTCAATATTATTAATCTAGATCTAACCAAACCATTAAACGAGGCGTCTGGATTTTGCCTATAGAGGGATTGAGATCCAGGCAAACCTCGGGAAGGAAGCATTCATCCTTTGGTTTCCGTTAAAACGATCATAAAATGCTAATACTGTTAAGCCACGGCTTCGCCTAAGGCTAGTTGATCAAAGCCGGTCAGGATCCTTCATAACTCCTCCCATCTGCCGTGCAACTCTCCGGGAGATGTTCGGGACCTCTCGAAGGTGCTCGGGGCTGTTCGGAGTTGTTCGGAGATTTACAGATCTGCTCAGAACTGCTTGGAGGTGTTCGGAGCTTCTTGGGCTGCTCGGCGCTGTTCGGAATTGCTCGGAGATTTACTGAGCTGTTTGGAGGTGTTCGAAGCTTTTCAGGATACTTGGGGCTGTTTGAAACTGCTTGGAACTGCTCGGGGCTGCTAAGAGGTGTTTATATCTGCTCGGAGATGCTCAAAACTGCTCGAAACTGTTTGGGGCTACTTGGACCTACTTGGGACTGTTCGGAGCTGCTCGGAACTGCTCGGAGTTGCTCGGGACTGTTCGGAGCTGCTCGGGACTGCTCGGGACTGCTCGGGACTGCTCGGAGCTGCTCAGAATTGTTCGGTACAGCTCGGGACTGCTCAGGACTGATAGGGACTGCTCAGAGCTGTTTCGAGCTGCTTGGAGCTGTTCAGAAGTGCTCGGAGCTACTCGGAGCTGCTCAGAACTGCTCGGGGCTGCTCGGAGCCGCTCGGAACAGGTGGGGTTGACGCCCTGCCAGATTGGAGCTGGCAGGAAGTGGGCAGACCCCTCGGGCTCATTAACTTCCGGTTTAGCTGCGCGCGCAGACTGATGGGTTCTCGCCTCTACCCCAATCACCGCGTCTTGTTTACGTCTGGCACGCCGCCTTTTCCCACGGGCTATGACGTCACAATGCTCAGCCCTGGCCTGAAGGCTCTGGCTGCCTGAAGCAGGTAGATCTGAGGTGTTGGGTAGCAAGGTGCAGGGGGTAGGTTCTAAGAAGTTGGACCGCAGAGGATTCGACAGGGCTGCCAGGTATGAGATTGTTATTTGTTTGAACCCCCTATTCCGTATACTTTGGTGGCCTAATACGTTTACTGCAAGTTAGGAACCTTGATGTGACCAAATAAACTGCTTAAGTGGAGGATCTTGGTGGTTGTAACCATGGAATTAGCCAATCATGTGCTGGTTATTCTGATCCTGCTGGGCTTGATATGTGCCCACAAGTCTCTTATTATCCACCGCATACAAAGTGTTGATAGGAAACTTTGTATGGACATACCAAGTGCAAACCGATGTTGATTATGCACCTAATACATAGTGTCCATAGAAAATACATGGGTAGTGTGCATCTACATACTCGAGGCATACAGAGACATTTTATGCTCTCAGTGCAAAAGCCGGCGAATATGAAAAAGTATTGTATATGAAAAAATAGTACACACCTAAATGGACTAATATCAGTACCACACTTGACAGGAAATATGGATAATAGATACAATAAAGTAATAAAACGATGTTCCTGTAAACGTAAAAATTTCGATCCGAACTCGAGCCCTAGCACGTTTACAACGAGAACCCTAACTTACTGCACAGCTGTGCAGAACGTTGTGGGGAGCAGCGTGTAGTAATCACGTTAGTTACGGCAGTAGGTATATAGTAAAGACTGGTTTCAGAAAAAAGTCGTCGTGAACTCCTCGGAGTTGACACTGCGTAGTATCCTTGCACGCGCTTGGATATTACTACCTGTCACCTCCTCACAGGATATGACCGCTCATATCTAAAACCAGTCAATATTGTAAATATCTTTATGCACTGAGCAACACGTTTACATGAAAAATACTGCCTTAACGTCACATTTATTTTAGATGAAAGGTGAATATGGTAGTGAACGAGCGATGCTCACATAAAAAAAAGATGAAAGATGAATAACAAATACAACATCGCAAAATGATCTTATTCGCTCGGACATTACTACACATCAACTCCCAGTATATGGCCGTTTGTATTTGAATAAATGAGTCAATAAAGTGTTTTACTATAGAGGAAACCTATGTAAGTTTAGGGGCAGAGCCCGTATCCCATCAAGTTTGAATCGCATAGTAATTCACAAGGCGAAGCTGCGTGAATTACATAGCGATTTAAATGAGATGGGATCGTGCGCTGACCCTACACTTGAATAGATTTATGAATTTATCTCACTCTTCACATTGACTAACGGGCTGGCATTTCTAGTATAAGACCCCATTGGATATTTTTTCCCAAATATCTCATGGGTGTTGGATACAAGTTCTCAATCTGAAGTTTATGGGGGAAAATACCAGGGGTGAGATAATTATATATCCCATCTATCTGTATTCCACTCATGTAAAGTTGATATATGAGTTGCAGAATGAAGGATAATTAGGAGCAACGTAAAAAGAGTTTGGAAAAGAAGAAAAAGTCAGCAAGAGAAAATATAAGGGAGATATGCATGGAAATATCATGGAAGACGAGAGATGAGGAGGACTGCTATCTAAGCAATTGTGAGAGGTTATGACGGTGGGAGATAAATAGCGAAGTGTGAACAATTCTGAATAATAGAAGAAGAAAATAAAAAATACTTAAGGTACACCTGAGGTCTGAATAGAACAGTAATACGATTTTTTTTTGATTTTTTTTATTGGAAATGATTCGCCTGTATTGTTACAATGCGGTCTACCATCACCACCATGAGGACCGCCTAGGAGAGATTCCAGTAAGATTAGATAAGAACAGCCTGTGGTCTACAAGACTGATAGGGTAGTTATTATACGAAGCAGTGCGTAACGGCGGCGATATCACATACGTATTTGCCGGGATTCCTCCGTTGCGTTGTTTGTGAGCAGCGCGTATCTGACATGCTCGGCTGCCAGGCCCAGGCAGACATGGTAATAAACGGGGCATGATCTTCACTGCAGACAGCTGACTCCACAATAAAGATGATGTAAGACTAGAGGAGGTCGTCTATACTGGAGAGGCCACGTGCACCACGCACGTACGTACTTAGGCCTGTTTCCACTTGTGGACTTCTGCCTGGGGCCCGTTCAATAATCTAGGGTCGTATATAAAGACTCTTTTCTGTACCTCGATCAAAGATATCGTTTAATGATAGTTGAGCTTGTTCTCTAAGACAGTTTTAGCCATTCATAAGGTCATCCATAGGTTTTGAATAATGTTGACCTATATCGTCCTTGGGTTTCTATGGTATATAGAAAAGGGCCTTCATGTACGATCTTAGATTATCAAACGGGCCCCTGGGGGCCGTTGAATAAACTACGAACGACTGAAAGGTATCTTAGAATTGTCTTTTGGGCAATGGTGTTGTCCAAAATAATGTGCTGTAAGCATGAGATGTGTTGATGATAAAAGTAACCTAAAGCTTTTACAAGGTGTTGTATATAATTACGTTTATTCAGAAAATATCTTCTGTCTTGTCATAAAACACTGAATTGAAAAAATCGTTCAGGATGCCGTTTATCGTTGGAGTTATCGTATCGTGCAGCATCGGCAACAGAAAGGAACGGACTTTATTCAAAAGCCCCTTGGCTCCTACATGTAGACCTTTTTCTGTATGCCAACGAGACCTAGAGACGATGTTGGTCAACTTTCTTCAACACTTATGTACATTCGTCTAAAACTGTCCTAGCGAACGAACTTCAAATTTATTAAACGATAGTCATTGTATAAAGCGCGGAAAAGGGTCTTCATGTACGATACTAGACAAATCAAAAGGCCCCTGGCCCTAGAGGGACACTGTGTATGGAATTTCATTAATCCGTAAGTGGGAACATTAAAAACCTGATGACTGATCTATGATCCATTTTTTCTGATAAATTCATCGGTGATGATTTTGTCTCTAATGAATTGGGTCAAGGGTCTAAAGTATTCATAATTGCCGATCTCTCACACGAATCTTAAGCAAACACTCCACCATACCACTATTAGCCTATTTTCACCTGCTGTCTTTTTTTTCAAATTTTGTACTCCGATGAAAATGTTGGCCACCACCGAGGATCTTTATTTTAATCTAGTTTATTCAGGGTTAATATAATTGTACATTGTATTATGTACTAAATTACTATTTTGGACATGTTTTTGTCAAAATTTCCGGATAAAATCATCGTTGAGCAATTCAACACGATTGGATAGTTTTTCTAAAAAAACAAAAAAACAATAGCTCAAGGATCCAAAAGACGTGATAAAAAGAATCGGTTGGCAAGTGAAATCGGGCCGCCGAGAGTGAAAATCTTTGATCTTTTTAATCGATTTTTCAACGGTCATACGACCATCGGTGGTTCCCGATAGATCTTTTTGGTAAACTGATGAAAGATCGGTGAATGGAAACGAGAACTTCAGAGAATCCTCACCGATTAGTTTGACAAAGCCTCAATTGACAGTACATTTGGATTTCATATCTATGCCTTGAGATATACAGAAAATCTCGAAATAGTAGTTACGATTTACGTTAATCAAGCAACAAATACATGTTGTAGGATTTGAGCAATAAACAAATATCACAGGCATCCAAATTATGATGTGAACACGAAATAGGAACAAAGGTTGACAGAGCTTTTTTTTTCTTTTTTTTTTATTCAATGAGAAATTTTACGACGTACAAAGTTCACCAGCCAGGGGTGCTCTTCCACTTCGAAGTCACACGGATACATAATACAGACAATACAGGACATCATAGCTGACAATATCAAAACAAATTGACGATACAGGACAATACAGGAACTAAATATTGTTCAGTGTTGTTCATACAAACATATCGTTATTTTGTCTTACGACAATCTTCCTTAAATTAACTAGTCATCAGGAATCTCTAAGGCCATCATTACTTCTTTAATATTTGATTTAAATGTATCTCCACTGGGATTTACTTGTACTTGAGCAGGAAGACGATCCCAGTACTTGCTTCCGACATATAACGGCGAATTTTTGAATCGTTCAGTCCTTGGTTTTTGGATATATATATGTTCACCCACAGAACAGGTACCTTATGATCTTATACATGAGGGGTCTAATCTAAAGCCAAGAGGATTCCTTTCTTAGTTACAGATTTGAATTCCTTATATAAATCGATATTTCTTTCATAGGTTGCACAATATGGGAGGGTCTTAATCTATGTTGCTAGCTATACTATAGGAACCTTCCATGAAAGAAAAAAAAAGCCGAAGTAGGCTCTGGCTTTCCTGCTTTAGTATAGACGTGTGAATAAGGAGCTATGTAGTTACCTGTAAAAGCTTCCTGAGGTGTTTTATTCCCCATACAAGATCTGTCATTGAGCAAATAATTGCCCGATGAAAGCATATATCTGGGAAGGCAGTACGCGTCAGATATATGACATAAGTGTCAGGCTAGATATCATCAAAGATGATCATGTGGATTTATATTATGTAGGAAGAAGGGTAGGCCGCAGCAGGGGCTTCTCTACACAGAGATTGGTGCAGACAGGTAGCAGCCCGTCTACGTCCTTAGCGATGGGTTAATCACGTTACTTTGTCAAGGAAGTATGATTCATGTAGTTCAGACATTACATCAACAAAGTTTTACATATAGCCCTTAGTGAGTGCACCCCTCTCATAAGATCTCACACTCTCTAAGTCGTATTCTATACAAGGTTCTCACTACGCTCTATGGGAGAACAATTCTTAACGAACTAGGCTTAGAGCATTGAAAATCCACAGTATTCCCGCTAGGTGGCTGCGACAAGTTCACCAATTCCTATACGATTTGGGAACTTCTATGTTGTTAAATCGGTCGGCAAAATTTTATCAACATGTTGATAAATCTAGTCGCTGACAACAGAACATTGATAAATGGTCCTTGAATGGGTCGCCGACACGTTCACCGACTCCTATACAATTTTGGAACTAATCGTTCAACCCTGAATCAGTAGATGTTTATTGGACTTTAGGACATTTTTCATGGGGAGAGGTGTGTGGGAGTTGTAGATGCACCACGTGACTAGCCTACCGGAAACGGCGGTCACGTGGTGGGACTGGGACCGTGGAGGACGCCTGGGATCAGAGACTAGGATCCAACTCCCGCCCCGCACCCCGGATCCAGGCTAATGGACAGCTCCTGAAACAATCCACGATTTGCATGTCTAAAAGCTCCCGGTCTACACTCCCCACATCAAAGGGATTAACTCAGATCATGGTAGGCTCAAACAGCTGTGCGTTTCGTTATTCATTTTAGAGATGCTTGTGATCTTTCTTGTTTTATTGCGAAAGAGTATGAATCATGTACGCAGTGAGTACTATCAAGAGACGTCACGAGTTTGAGTCTGAGTTTATTTATGCCACGCATTTTGTTGGCTCCATAATTTCACGAGTCGAAGACGAGTGTCATTACGGAGCCAACAAAATGAGTGGCATAAATAACCTCAAACTCAAACGAGTGGCGTTTAGATTTTATCCTACCCCGTTTCCATATTTTTTCAGTATCAGAAAGTAGTGGCATAAACAACACTTTATGTCACGCCTGTGAAATAAACAAATCCCATGTTAAGCCTATGGCGTTTTTTATTAGGGGTAGGATAAATATATACGCATTTATGGAATCCTGAGTGATATGAGATGAAAGTGTTCTTGTACGTCATGGGTCTGAGGTTTATTTTTAAAGTATCTGAAGTAGTCGAAATTGTGAAGGATGCCTGGTGGAGGTATATTTTCAAATTGATGTTTACAAGGATCTCAAAACGTAAATAAAACTTGGAACTTTTCCCTCGGAACTTGCTGCCCTATTATCGCATTCAAATATTGGTTAAAAAATGGCATTTGTTTAGCTCCAATTTGTGGGGAAGCAGGCGTTGTAGACAGATTCCGTCCTCTTTATTTTAACGATCGATTGAATAAGAATGATATTCTAACATGGGTCTTATTACTACTTTGTATATTGTCAAAGCAATATCCTTTAATTAGATGATTTAAAAAGTCGGGAACTGACATTTTTTCAAGCTATAATCCACATTGATGCCGTGATATCGGTAGCTATTTATAGGATTTTGTTCAAGCTTTTCATTTCTAGGTCAGGTAGATATTATTCTGGTCAGGTAGATACTTATTAATGACATACAACTACAACAACCCTATTTCTGTTTATATAAACCTAACGTTTTCATATTCTGAAACCGAAGTCTGCGCTGTGTGATTTCAACTGAAACACCAATAAATCACCCTGAATGTGGCTTCAAACCACAGTAGAGTAAATAAAGTCCAGCCAAGCATGGCGCCTCACAGGGAATCTCTTTGATGCGATGCGCCATTGAGAAGCGCGCTTGATATGTGGTTGTATTTACATCAATAAAAGAAATCACGAAAACCTTGTCGACGGCTCCTCATTGATCACATGAGGCGCCATCTAGCGGGGCGTGATCGTAGACCGGAAGTCTCGCGGCTGGGGATTTCAATGGTAGGGTTAAAGTGAGGGAACATTGGGGGCGGGGGGCCCGCCCTCTTTACGCCCCTCCGTAATGATCTAATTACCACCAGCTAATCAATTAGTTCCCACTCAACGATCACACCGCCACCTGTCGGATGAGAGCCGCGTCACACACCCGCTTCACTCCCAGAAGTCCTTGCGGCTTCTACAGTAGACAACTTTTACCTTGACGAGCTCATACGAAGAGAATCTGCGATTACTGAGTGTAATTGGTCTTTATGAAAATACCCAAGGTATCATCAAACATTTGCAATGCAATGTAAAGAGTTGACAGCTCCCGCTAGAGCTCATTGGAGCTTGTAGAATCCAGGAAAACTAGTTTCAAACCAAGTTGTATTCCTTTTCTTTTCATATACATTATAGATAAACGGGTGGTCCCGAATACCGTGACGTAGCCCATGACGTAGCCAACAGGCTGTCTTGTAGGCCATCACATAGCCTGTCGCATAGACTGTCACATAGGCTGTCACATAGGCTGTCACATAGGCTGTCGCATGGGCTGTCGCATAGGCTGTCACACTGGCTGTGATATAGCTTGTCACATAGGCAGTCACATAGGCAGTCACATAGCCTGTCACATAACATGTCACATAGGCTGTCACATAGGCTGTCACATAGGCCGTTACATAGCCTGCCACATAGGCTGTCATATAGCCTGTCACATAGGCAGTCACATAGGCTGTCACACAGCTTGTCACATAGGCTGTTACAAAGGCTGCCATGTAGCTTGTCACACTGGCTGTCATATAGCCTGTCACATAGCCTGTCACATAGGCTGTCATATAGCCTGTCACATAGGCAGTCACATAGGCTGTCACATAGGTTGTCACATAGCCTGTCACAAAGGCTGTCACATAGCCTGTCACATAGACCATCACATAGACCATCACATAGCCAACAGGCTGTTATATACATATATCGCACAGGCTGTCTAATAAGCTGTCACATATACTGTCACAGCCCTTCCCACAGTCCTTAACGCAGACGGTCACACGGCCCCTCACACGGTCCCTCACACGGTCCCTCACACGCCCCTCACACAGTCCTTAACGCAGACGGTCACACGGCCCCTCACACGGTCCCTCATACGGTCCCTCACACGGCCCCTACAACAGACCTCACACAGCCCCTCACACAGCCCCTCACACAGCCCCTCACCCGGCCTCTCACGCAGACCCCCACCTGATTGCCTACCTTGTATGAGCTGCTCAGCGCGCCGATTGATTCCCCACCTTTGTTCGCAGGTTGTGGACGTTTCATTAGCCTTTTGAGTTGGTCCCTGGCGGGGTCAGGTAGGGCGCGAACTGTGAGCGGATTGACGTTAGACACGCCTTCAGGGAGAGACACAGGCCACCGTGACAAGCAGACCACCGGCTTTACTTTACCTAGTGTTAACCTCCTTATGTACTCAAACATCTACCAACACTTCCTACTCTATCTTCCTACTCTATCCCTCTTTTATATCACACACCTTATCAATGGACTTTTAAAGTTACAGGTGGCCTTTATAAAACAAACCTTCTCGGGAATTGAGAACCGTAACTAATTTTAGCACCTGGCCCCTTATACTTTCTGATAGAAATATAAGAGTTATAAACGGTGGTAGACTACTTGGTGGACTGACAGAATTTGCTACAGTTTAACTGGAAACAGTGAAATGGGATTCACACGCAGAGACTAATGTACCTGAGACGGATGTACTTCACACCCTTCGCCTAGTCTCAGACAATTCTCCTGTGTTACAGAATTCTCATGGCAAAGTGCTTTGGCCAGACTCAAGGAAAAATGGAGAATTTTATTTACATGGAAGGAGGTACCTGGTCCATTGTTTCAGATATAGTCACAGTGGACACTCAGCCTGGGATTCAAGTACCCTTGTGGTGAATGGTGTGAAATCATGTGACCCTGCTTTCTGGCCTCCCATTGGCTAGTTTCCTGACTTAGTCAACGACTCCACAGCAGGTCCATTTGTCTCATCAAAATCCCCCTATAAATTTTTAACCTATTTAAAATCAAAGTCCTGTGGGATTATGTACTTTGTTAGGGGTAATTGTCACCAACAATTGCAGGGGAAAATTCTTCTCTCAGGTAAATGGAACCGTACGATTCAGACGAAAATTGCAGGGGGGGGGGGAATTGTTTCAGAGAATGGGAACCCTTCAATTCAGACGAAGAGATTGTATGCAAGTAGAAACCCCCAACAGGATTTGTCTTAGACGAACACCCTGTGAGGTATATGAATCCCAAAATGTATATCCCACTTTAGAGGTAAGCATCGCTGTAAATTGCAGGGGGAAACCTGTCTCATGGAATTGGAACCCCTCAATTCAGACGAAGAGGTTGTATTCCAATAGAAAATCCCAGCAGGACTTGTCTCAGACAAATACCCATTGAGGGTCATGGATCCCACCGTGTGAATACCACTGTTGATGACAAGGTCTATCCGACAGCCTGCAGGTGCCTTGCGAAAACACGAGACTTTTTTGGATGTATATGCACATGATTACTTCTACCGGTTACTCCAGATATGTTTTTCTATAGGAAAAAAATCAGAATAATCGTAGAATAGCTAGCTCTAACTTATTGATTCACAATCTCTGTAAGGTATCAAAGGCGTATACCAAGTGACTTAAATCGCTTTGTTGCTGTGACTTTCTATTTCACTTCGATACAACATATCATATTGCTAGGCCTTTGCTTTCATATATTGTACTGGGATGCATTATAAAATCTGGGATTAAAGATTATGTTTGTTTTTATCTATGTGGTTATTTTGAGTTAGTAATGCATACTGTTTCTTTCTATGATGTATAGACTTACAAGGTCTCCATGCTCGGCCAAGGTCGTTCTGCCGCCTGGGAGGTGTTTTTAAAACTAAGAACGATATTGGCCGATATTGATTTCGATTAGCAGTAACTTCAGACAATTGTGACCACGATAGGGGTGCGAGTACTTATTTAATTGTGGTCCTCAGAATTATAGGATATTTTTTGCAGCTGTTATTGTTTACTCTTTTTTCCTATCTTATTGGATGACGTTTTGTTATGAAGGATCGAACCCACATAGAAACAGACCTTAACAAGGTAAAACTTGTGACTTTTTAAAGAAAACGAAATAAAGATATTTTCCTGATCGTCTTGTAAGACCACTTTAGGTAACAAGAATGTAACAAAGATCAAAGGCCAAGATTTCAGAGAGAAGAAGACAAGAGACTAAAACGTCCCTAACAGTGTACGGGGTGAGATAAATCCAGAACCGCGCTCGAAACATAAAATAAACAATTCTCAACTCGTTTGAATGGACCTTAATTGTCACTTGGCTTCGCCTCGATGACGATTGTGGCCCATCCAAACTCGTGCAGTATTGTATATTTATATGATTCTCGATGCAGCTCCATATAAGTACTCCTATGTTTTATCTTAACGTGACAACTCTCTGAAATACATACCAAAGAAAAGACAAGAAAAGACGGCAGCCTCAGTGAGAATAAAGTTAAACTGAAACATGTTTTTTTTTTTAAAGATTTATGTGTTTCTTTTTAAAAGATGCTAATTGTTAAACGTTGTATTGTACACATGTCTTATCACACCGAAATCCTGTTCTATGACTGTTTAACACATCTTGCACAGAAATTGCTGAAATTAATTATTATATCACATGACTTGACGTCAACCCTTAATTTGATCCTTCTACGTTTGGCGTCGGTTGAAAATACCTGCACACCACCCCAAAACAAAATATGTACCAACATGCCATGTAGCTCTGTTTCGTTTATTCTCAAGTCATATATTTCAAGCAGAAGCCGCTATTATTTTCTATGTTATGATGGCAATCTGCAGTTAAGAGTTGACGGGAGTACCTACCGGAGAGGGAATTTCAAAGCATGAATTCACTCGTGGTGGCATCCCTTTACACTGTAGGGATGGGTATCTTTGGCAGATTTCCAACACTAACGGACGATCTTATGGACGGCTAATACTGTTTAGCAAACAAACTTAAAAATCATTAACAATAACCCACGTACGAGGAACAACAGAAAAGGGTCTCCCTGTACCATCCTAGATTAATAAACAGGCCCCTGGCTCATGGGATGCTTTGAGTCATCACCCGTCCTTAAAGGGTTTTAGAAGGAAACCCAAGAGATGATAATAGCTTGGTCCATACTCCACTAAGTTTGACTGCAGACTTTAACAAGTGTCTTCACTGCGGTCAAACGAGGTGGAGTAAGGACCAAGTTATTGTCATCGAGTGGGTTTCTGATTCTATCTCACCCCGTATAACACTATTTATTGATAAAATGAATCACCCAGTTAACCATTGAGTATTGGGTACGCAAACTTCACGGCCGTGGAGTACGAGTTCCTAAAGTTAAGCCTATGGAGAAAAATACCGGGGTGAGATAAAGCGTGGCACTCTGCATGTGTCTAGCATACTTCAGCCTGGAGACACTTGTATAAATGTGTGCTTCGAGACGTGCGGAATGTGGGTTTTATAAGCAGATAATTGATACGCACCGACTCACATCTGAGCAGCTCTTGACGCCGACCCTGCAGGCGGTGAAACCTCCTCCAGTGAAAGCGAACCATGCCAGGTGGAAACCCCCCACCCACCCACCCTCCCTCCTCCATCCCCCCACCTCACCTCCCACACCCCTGCTAATACCCCAAGCACATAAAACCGTCTGTGGCTACTTATATATGTCAGAACATATACCAACCCGCGTCAGTGAAGGATCTGCTCGGTTGGAAATATGGATTTTATTACATCTCAGGTTCAAGTGAGTGCCCAGTAACCGGATCAAGACGAGCGGAGATCCAACCGGCGTCTCACGGGCAGAAAGGTTAATCCTAAATCCCCCTCCCCTCCTGCTGGTGCAGAGGGAACCACCCCACACAGCTCCGTTGCTATGAGAGGGGTAATAAAGAGATGGTGAGAGTGGGGAGGGTGATTGGGAGGGGGTGGAGGGAAAAGGGGCTGATGGAAGATGCCAAATCACTAACCTAATCCAGCGAGGTCTAATCTAATGTCCCTCCACCGTGACCAGTGAAGCGTGGCCAGATCAATGAGCTGTGTATACAGTCTGGGTACACACACTTTCTAAGGGATCCAAGAAATATGTTAATCCGGACCGGAGACCATGTAGATACCGTTATAGGGTGGAAAATATCTCAACCTATGTAGACACCGTTATAGGGTGTGAGATATCTCAAGCCATGTAGCCACCGTTATAGGCTATGAAATATCTGAATCCATGTAGACGCCGTTATATATGGTGTGAGATATCTCAACCCAAGTAGACATCGCTATAGGGTGGAAAATATCTCAACCCATGTAGCCACCGTTATAGGGTGTAAAATATCTGAATTCACATAGACACAGTTATAGGCTATGAAATATCTGAATCCATGTTGACACCATTATATGCACGCTGTATGAAATATCTAAACCCATGTAGACACCGTTACATGGTGTGAGATATCTCAACCCATGTAGACACCGTTATAGGGAGTAAAATATCTCAATCCATATAGACACCGTTATAGGCCATGAAATATCTCAATCCATGTAGACACCATTATATGCACGCTGTATGAAATATCTAAACCCATGTAGACACCGTTACATGGTGTGAGATATCTCAACCCATGTAGACACCGTTATAGGGTGGAAAATATCTCAATCCATATTGACACCGTTATAGGGTAGAAAATATCTCAATGCATGTAGACACTGTTATAGGGTATGGAATATCTCAATCCATGTAGACACCGTTATAGTGTATGAAATATCTCAATCCATGGAGACGCCGTTATAGGGTGGAAAATATTTCAACCCATGTAGACATTGTTATAGGGTGGAAAATATTTGAATCCATGTAGCCACAATTATAGCGTGTGAAATATCTCAATCCATGTTAGGCATATCCAGCCTGCACTGCGTGGAGGCAAGGCGACTAAGAGGGTGAACAGATTGATCATTGCTGTACACCCCAGGGATAATGTAGACACCGTTATAGGGTATGAAATATCTCAATCCATGTAGATACCGTTATATGGTATGAATTATCTCAATCCATGAATATAGGGTGTGAATGCTCAATCCAGACTGGGGTTTGTCTGTTTGTTTGTTTGGGTAGTTTAATGCTCAATATGTTCTATTAGGCTTACTTTGGGTTTATGAGATCTCATCTATGAGTTGAATTTAGGTAGAAATTTTACCTCTACATATTTTCCAAGGTGGGAGTTCTTATATTTCCCACACCGCATAGATATGGTATCAGAAGGATTTTTTTTCTTTTTTTTTGGATAGATTTCTTTATTGACTGAGGTAGTTTACAACTTCAATGGAATTTGACAATACTATAACAAGCAGTCAATAAAGCGGCCACGGTATCAGTTGCTATCATGGCAACTGGTTTTCATTACCAGGCCTACTTGACCTTTGATATAGCAGTAAGTGTCCCACTTCTGGGACTGAAAGTGAAAAGTGGCTGCAGTGAGACTCGAACCCACAAAGTCTGACAACCTTGGAATTATGTGTCCAGTGCTCTTTACCACTGAGGTAACTCCCCACCCAGTGGCTTTAGTTATGCTCACATGCAAACCTAACCGGCCTGCACCGCATGGAGGCAAGGCCAGAGATTGATCATTTCTGTCCACCCCAAGGACCATGTAGACACTGTTATAGGGTGTAAAATATCTCAAACCATGTAGACACCGTTGTAGGGTGTGAATGCTTCCTCGAGACTCTATTCACTAAACAGTCGTGATATGATATCTGGACACTAGAAATATCCCCAGCATGTTATCTTTCTCGCGGAGTTAATGACGGACTCAACGCTACGTCGAGTTAATCCCTAAGTGGCTAACTTTTACAAGATCAAACTGAATAAGAATATGAAATAAGCCAATGCCAACTCCTGGGTATAACACAGAAATGTTTCCCCAAGTGTTCTGATAAGAGACATTACAAACCCCTGCGAGATCAGGGGAACCCGTAGTGTACTATCCTATATTCAGAGCGTAATGTCCGTAGCCGGGGGGTTACATAGCATGGTTTATCTCACCCCTGGTACACGTTTAGCCATAGGAATAACAGCTCTACGCCATAGTCGTGGCGAAGTGATATGGGATTACGTCATGATTGACTGGCCAATCAGCGGCAAGGATTTGAAAATAGGCAAGACATTAAGATGGAGATTCAAACGTTCTTAACTGGATTAGCAGGGTAATTTGAATTATTCTGATATTGTGATGCTATTCTAATGTCCATGAAAGGGGTAGGAGAAATCCAGGACCATACTCGAATCGTAGAATAGACAATACTTCACTCATTTGAATGCGCCATAATCACCAATCAGCTTAGCCTCGATGAAACTGAGGCACATCTCAACTCGTGGAGTATTTTCTATCTTATGATTCTTTATCTAGTTCTATGTAAGGCGCCAAATCCATTGAGCCGATTTTTTTAATGCAAATTAGCAGTCGCAGACGTTTGCAGAGAGTTCAATGGTCGCATGAAATTCGCATGAAAATTCGCTTCAGTGGATCAGACGGTCGCATGGCGGTCGCCTGGGAGTCGCATAACTCATGTGAAGCGCCAGATCCACTAAGGCGATTTTCCATGCGAATTTGGCTTCGCAGACGTTCGCAGACGTTCGCAGGCGTTCGCAGACGTTCGCAGACGTTCGCAAGGACTTGCGAATACCTTGAGACAATATTCAATATATTGAATTTCATCGCATTCGCACAGTCGTATGGATCGCAGACGTATTCGCTTGGTCGCTTTAATGGATCTGGCGCTTTAATTTGCATGGCTATGTTATCGGCATGCGATATTAAAACCTTTTAATATTTTCGCACAGTCACACATAGTCGCATTATTTGTTTTCATAATTCCTCTAGGAGCAGGGCAATCGTTCTTAGTTCTTATATTTCACATGAGGGGAAAAACCTTTTTAATTGCATTCCAGAATCCCAAATTCAGTCACATTAAAATCACTTGGGAAGTGCTGCAGTGGATCTGACATTCAAATTGCAGTCGCAACCCCTAGTCATACGACAGTGGCATTAGTGGATCTCAACAATTGCTGTAGTTGAAAATCGCCTTAGTGGATCTTAATTCTTGTAGTCAGTGAGATCATATTGGTGAGGTTCTCATTTGGGTCCGGCATCTACTGATCTCCCAATGAACTACGATAAGCTATACAATAGTATTCCCGATGCAGAATCAATATCAGCTTTGGGAGGTCATCTTGCGTCGTAGCAGTGGATCACATTTGTACGATACACCCTACGCTTCACTGATGTGGTCGGCATTGCACTTGGTAATGTCTTTGCATTGAAACGGTTGACTATCGAACGCACCCCCTCCTTAAGTGAGATTCACAGGATGGGACAATGTACCTGAGACTGGCGTACTTCACGACTTTTCACCAGTCGCCGACTATTTCTCGCTGGGTACAAAGTTTCACAGATTGGGGTGCTCTACAGTCTCAGGGAAGCATGGTGGATTCGTACGGAACGAGGAATTTACGCCGAGTTTCGTACAAACCGTAACTTACAATCGAGGTTTGTGGCTTGCACAAGCATGGTAGGGCGTTCTTTATTGACTATATACCCAAAATTAAGAAGATTCATTTCTTTCATTGACTTAACAACTAATATTTTAATAAACGTTTAGGGAAGTGTTCCGTATTTTCCTGTACGGAACAGTGTTCCGTACGGTATTTTTACGTTATATGGCGAAACGGTGCGTATTTACAGTATATACGGCATGGGTATATAGTATATACGGCATGGGTATATAGTAATACAATATGCTACTTATCTTCTTATTTTACCGAACATTACTATATACCGGTGCACGAATGTCTCACTTTTACGCAATAGGAGAAAAGATACCGTTCGGCCGCACCGTGGCGTAAAATATTTTTACGCCACACCGTACCACGTGATCACCCGTGAACTATCCATCAAGGTGAATGTTCGTTGATTCATACCTGCCTTGCTTATTTCGGAGGTTGAAATAGGTTGATAACTGAAGTACATAAATGGCATTTTAATCGAATTTCGGCATATAGTAATAAAAAGACATAGTGAGTGTGTCTGAATTACATCTGTTCCTCGATATTTTGATCAAAAATACTCACCGAATTCGAAGAATGAGGTGAGTATTTTTGATCAAAATATCTCTGAACAGATTCCATTCAGTCACACTAACCATGCCTTTCTATATTATCAAATAATTTTAAAAATACGTTCGATTCTATTTTTCAATGCAGGATGTTACGCATCACAGTGCATCGGAATGCTTTACGTTTCATCCTGGTTGCTGGACGACCTATTAGTCACGCTAGATCTATGGTTAAATAGTTTCTCACGGGAAAGAGATCCACTCTTACTTCAAAACACAGGTTTTGTGCTGAGAATGGAGGTCCCTCGTAGAGCCCACACCCAGGCACATCTATAACCTGTGTAATGCATGCCTCCTGCTGTCAGTATTTCTATTATTCTCTGTATTAATCCACAAAAAGCACAGCCTGATGCTGAGTGGGCGGCACGTAGGGAGAGTTGGAACTTGTCGGACGTGCGCTATGTCTTAGAGCTGCTCAGATTAGAAAAGTGTGAGCAGCTTTTTAAAGGCATGAAGGTTGTGATCGAGGTACTCTGATGTTACCACTGGCTCAACTTCCCAACTCTCTTGTGCAGATACACCTCTGAAAGGTATATCGCACAAATTTCCTTGAAAATCAAACGCATGTGAGAATATTGATATGATCTTTAAGTGTTATACAAGGCATACATTGTATCCAAATCTTTTATTTAAAATCATTAGAAATAAAAACTTTAGTGTTAGAAACATTGATACTCTAAAAGAATTCAAAAGCCTAACAAAAAAACAATGATGGGAACTGTTCCCCTTAGAACTACGCATCTGACTCCATACTTTTACACACCCGGAGTACCATCTTACGCCTGTCGACTTCTATGATAGAATGTAAACCGTCCAGAGAGCTTATCAACCTTAAACACAATATATCATCATTACTATATACCCGTATATACTGTAAATAAGCACCGTTTCGGTATATGACGTAAAAAAAACTGTACGGACCAGTGGTCCGTACATCAAAATACGGACTACCTACCCATGCAAATTTATTAAAATTTTGGTTGTTAAGAAAAATTAAATTGATTTTTTTTTAAATTTCGGGTATATAGTAAATATATAACGTCCAACCATACTTGTACAAGTCACGGAACTCGATGCTAATTTACCGTTTGTACGGAACTCGGCGTAAAAGCCTCGGTCCGTACATACCGTAAATTAACATCTCGTTCTGTGATTTGTACAGCATGGTCAGGACGTTCTATATAATTATTGGTATTACTATTTCTAAAAAAAACCTTAGTTGTTAATTTGACCATGGTTGTGTATGAAACTTGACCGCCTATGTTTTCTGATAAGGTCTACATAAACAAGGATTGAAACCAGCTGTACAAATCCAGCTGAAGGATTTACCCACTTTTATGTATCATTATCATGTTATGAAACAGTGTATTTTGCTGAACAAATTGTAAAATCAATTGAAGATACAATAAAGAAATGTTTTTTTTTAAAAGAAGCTCTGGATGACCTCATGGATGGCTAAGACGGTCTCAGCGAATGAACTTTGATATCATTAAACGATGAAACTTGAATGAGGTACAGAAACTGGTCTTCATGTACGAGCCTTTATCTCACCCCTGGAATAAATGCCCATAGGCTTAACATTGGGAACTCGTTCTCCATGCCCCTACCAGTATTGCGGTCCGTTCTCCATGGTCTATATCCTGTGTGTCATCCATTCTTTTAATGTGTATAGGGGTGATATAAATACAGAAAGCAACTCGTTTTGGTCAAAGAAGTCATTCTCCAACTCGTTTGAATGCTATGTGATATTCACTCGGCTGTCGCCTCCTACATATCACTCCGCATCAAACTCGTTGAGAACGACGACTTTGACCAAACCTTGTTGGTTTCTTCTTTAATATTATTCAACATGCCTCGATGACTATGGTTACGATATACACGGGTGATACTAGCAAAGTTCTCGTAATTGTGTTGTCTAAAAGTGAACTTTTCATTCAAACCTGTCTGACTGTAATGGAGGACAACCCCAGGACAATCCCAGTTTTACCATTTTTCTCCATCTACGTGTGTCGAGTGGTTCTACGTATACTGCGGTGGGTCGATGAACTTCATTTATAAATAATCTGCGATAGTTATTTATCTCACCCCTGCAATAAATGTCCAAGGCTTAGCATTGGGAACTCGTTCTCCATTCCCCTACAAGTATTGCAGTCCGTTCTCCATGGTCTATATCACGTGTGTTGTCCATTCTTTTAGTGTGTACAGGGGTGAAATAAATACAGAAAGAAACTCGTTTTGGTCAAAGAAGTCATTCTGCAACTCGTTTGAACACTATGTGATATTCACTCGACTGTCGCCTCGTTCATATCACTCCGCATCAAACTCGTGGAGAACGACGACTTTGACCAAAACTTGTTGGGTTCTTCTCTATTCCTCTGAGCACTATTCGTGGTGCCCGGTCCTGGGGGAACGTTTTTTTATTTTATTTTTGTTATTACAGGAAGTTCGCATACAAAAAATGTCGCGGTCTACCACTTGCCCATACCACAGCTTTAGATTGTATATCATACAGTTCATACAGTTCGGTGGGGATATTCAGTATCACTGTGTTAATTTGATTAGCACAGAAGTGCAACAAACATAGAATAATACAAACGTCCAAGGAATAAAGATTACAGGGAATGTTAACAACAATAAGAAACGTTGGCCCTATATGTAGCTGGTTGAGGGTTCAATATGGTGTGGTCAACCTATATGTTGTAGATGCCCTTTATTTGCTTTTTAAAAATTTGTTTTGTTGCACTGAGTTTTATTTTTTTCTGGGAAGGAGTTCCAGATGGTCATTCCTCTATAGAGAGGCGATTTTTTAAGGAGTTCTGTTTTTGGGCGAGACAATAACAGGGCACATGTCCAAGATTTAATGGTTACATGATAGTGACACAGGATCCAGTACTCGTTAGGCAGTAGTGATAAGAGCTGGGCATGATAGTCAGACGTTTGTTGCCTTTATAAATACAGCATGCAGAAGGCCGGGAGAAGAACGATCATGCCTGTGAGGCATGAAGATGGCAGGGGAAAAAAAGATGGATCTGAGAGATTAAGGTGTTGTTCCTCCAGGAAACGTGAGCTAAGCCAGCGTTAAGGGGGTGTTCCACTGGACCGACAGTAGCCGATTCCGTAGCCAGACAATCGCAGATTATTATCGGATGCCCTAGAATTTCTCAAATCTTTGAAAATGGTCATTTATTAAACTATTATTATCAGAATTAAATAAATTACAATACGTGAGCTTCCTCTTAAGGGCCCAGGAACAATTGATCAGGTGAGAAATCGGCCTGGTGGATTTTGCCCTTTAACACTCGACAATTCTGGCCGGCGATTTTGGAATTTTGCACTGCCTGAAGACTTTCAGCAGTAAAAAGATAGAAATCATCTAGTGTAAAAGCCAAGCGTGTGGTGACTGCAGATCGTCTGGTTACATCAGATCATACAATAAGGTACCACCTGACGACTATTGGATACGCTCTGATGCCCGTGACGATTTCAAGTGGGCTTCAATTAGTCATCTGGAAGGGTGGCGATTCTGTGAAAACATCAGTCATCAGTGTAAACTCTCCATATATTCTGAGGAGGACGACTTTTGTGGTGGACATTGCCACCACCTGACGACTATTGGCTGACGATCTCCAGTCGCCACATATTTAGTCGTCTAATTGGTCTAGTCAACCAGACTTAGCTGGATAAATCGTATTAGAGTGTCCGGAATAGCCCCCTTGAGCGATAATAGGTGTTGACAGACAGAGATAAACACAAAAAAAGATGATCTAGCAAGATGCAGCTAGATACTTTTGGACTACAATTTGAGAACTAGTAACTTGATGGCCGAAAGAGGTGAACAGCTAAAGTAGGTGGTCCACCAGCATGCCGATACAAGCCAAAATACACAGCTGCAGAGGTCGTGAAAGACCATTTTATCGTGTCCAGTGGAAAAGCGCATATTCTATACGATCAAACCTATCAAATCAGGCACGATAGGATGAAGGATCTAAGTGTCCATCAAGAATAAGCAGCAATAATTTCATCATTGAATTACTCTTCAGTGTTTGAACTGGTATGTGGTAGTTGTTATTAACTGTTCTTCCTTTAACATCTTGCAGAAACGATTTCATGGACATGTTTGAATCTTTTTATGATGTCAACACATGCTGCATTTTGATATGAAAAGAAAAGAGGAAATAAATCTAGGATTTCATGAGATCTAGCCCAACATGGCCCGGGGCAGTCGATCAATTTTTTACTTTTAAAATTCTTTCTTTCACCTGATGAGGCTGATTAAATATTAGCGAAACGTAACAGCTCTTCCTACACTCCAAATACCATCTCATATTTACCACTTGGTTCAATAATAACCACCTTCAACAAATCTGCTGTGTCTTTTCTTTTTCATGGAACACCCTCTTAATGGCTGGAGGCCGAGTCTGACCATGGTAGTTACGTACCTGTGAGGTCTACCCAAATGGGGGTGATAGAGTCAAGAGCTCTGAGATTTATCGCAGTTAATGGGGGAAGCCAATTGGATTAACTAATACCCTGTGGCAATATAGGGCTGAGGTTCTCAGGATAAAAGAGCTGGGATTATTATGTGGAAACTGGCTTATTGTCTTCGCACGTCAAAAGTACGCGGTGAAATTGTTGATCACATACATCCCCCTGACGTAGGCAGAGGGATGTATCTGACCAAGTATTTTACCAAGTATTTTCACGTATGAAAGCAGTCTGTTTTCATATTATATGCCTAAAATGGCGAAATTGTACCTAGTCACGTAATCACATATCCCGTTCGTCACAGTGTGACGAATGGGTATAAATACGCCATAGGTAGGACCGGGCAGTATATGCAGATGACTCAGCCATAGTCACATAATAATAATAATAATAATAATAATAATAATAATAATGATAATAATAATATGTAACGCTAGAAGATAGGGGTGTATCTGAGCTGCTCTAATGTCTCGCATAACCGTATATATTTGGAAATGACTCTTTACTATCCACCTAATACGGAGTTTCTATACTGAACATTCTAGGAGAATACGGGAATAAGGGAAACGGTCAATGGCGTGCGACGTAGTGCGTGAGAAGATCGGTGGCTATTCTGTCTTTCCTTTGAAAACTTACATTTGGAAAACCTTATAATATATATATATATATATATATATATCACATCACTCTGATTTTTATATGAATGGTCGTTTTCTCCTTGAAGTTGACGCCACGCAATATCCTCCTTATCGCTCGGATATCATTGCGTGTCAACTTCGCGGAGAATACGAGCATACAGTTCAAAATCTGGGTAATATTGTGTATATCCCATTACTATACCCATGCCGTATATACTGTAAATACGTCATATAACATAAAAATGCTGTACCCAACACTGTTCCGTACGGGAAAAGACGGAACACTTCCGTAAACGTTTATCAAAGTATTAGTTGTTAAGCCAAATCAAATTAATGATTCCGCTTAATTTCGGGTATATAGTAAATATAGAACGACCTATCATGCTTGTACAAACCACAAAACTCGATAATAATTTACGGTTCGTACGGAAGTCGGTGTAAACGCCTCGTTCCGTACGAACCGTGAAAGATCTACGCATTTTGTAGTTTGTACAGCATGGTCAGGATATCCTATATAATTACTATCCACCTAATACAAAGTGTCCATAGTAAACATATAGGAAGTCTGTACCGACATACCTGGTGCATAGAGCTATTTTATACCATTATGACTACCATCAAGCCTTATTGAGAAGGAAGGACTTTACTTTCCAATCGTCGCCAATGCTCCTGCATGTATGCATTTGAGCTATGAACCCAAATCAATCATTTTTCATTCTCTGTACAAGTATTCGTCGTAGATTTCGTGATGTATTATATCATCTAGATGTATTATGAATTATTATGTTTGAAAAACCTTATGGCGTATAACTACTACAACTGCAGGCTACAAAACGCTAGGAACCTGAGCTATGTAGTAACCATGGTGTATGGAAGACCGCGACAAATGTATGCAAATATAACGTAATCAATTTTTTTTTTAAATGCCTAAAATGAACTAAAATCGGCAAGCCACAAATTTGATAAAGGTGGATACTAAATATAATATAATATAATTTTTCTCCCAACCACGGACCCTAGATACGAGTCTACTGGAACGGAAAAAAATACGAAAGTAAATATAATATAGACCGGTTTCAGATAAAGGTAGTTGTATGCTCCTCGGAGTTGACCCTACGCAAATATCTTCGCATGCGCTCGGATATAACTCCCCCATAACTCCTCGGAGCATACGGCCGCATGTACCTGAATCCAGTCAATACTGTGTACGTAACAGACACATCCCGAGCATGTGAAGCACGGCTGGCCCGCGGGGGGTGCGGGAAGGGGTTGGAGCCCCGCGGGCGCTCGGCAGACATGGGTGGGGCCCGGGGGTGGGAAAAATAGCTACGTTAAGGAAATAGGGTTAGACGGCGACCTACATAACCCACACCCCAACCCCGACATCAAAGACGGGGGAATCTTCCCAGGATGAGACTGGAGGCAAATGAAGGTACATGTACCTGAGCCATCACATACCCAGGAGTACTGCCCCTCACCCAGGAGGAGGAGCCATGGGTGGGGGGGGGGGAGAAGTGTGGGAGGTGTTCTATCCTGTAACAGGGTTACTCATGTTATACTTCAAAAATATATGATATCATCAAGAAACTTGTATTTATCCTACCCCTAATATAAAATCCCATAGGCTTAACATTGGGTTTCCGTATGCCACGCTGACTGGCATACGGAGTTTTATATGCCACTAGTGGCATACAGCATTGTTATCACGTAATATTCCAAAATCGAGGAGATAGGGTAGGATAAAATCAAAACCTGATTTGTTTTAATCTTGGCCACCGCATTCCACTCCTGAAGTTTTGGCTCCGGACTTCACTCGGCTTCGCCTCATGAAGTCACTTTGCAAAACTCCAGTCGTGGAATACGGTGGACAAGATTAAACCTCATCCAGTTTTACGATAGTATTCATAACATAACCAACAAACACCGGTATATATATAATGACTAATACGAGGCCAAGCTGTGGATGAAAAATGTTTAATTTTTCACGTGAAAAAGACAAATAGAGAGTATACAAGGTATACAGTACACAAAGGTATACGATATTTGTCAACAGTAAAGGTTCATAAATGGAAAAACACCCAAAATTGTGGGGTGGGTGGGAGGTAAAGAAAACGTGTTGAGTCTTTGAACGTATTGAAGAGACTGACACGTGATGTGACACGTCACGACAGTATGAGTTCTTAAAACGTCCGGTAGATGTCTCCTGCTGCGTTGCCGCACTTAATATGACAGCTGCCTCAAGCCATTAGACTTCACATGTTCGTATTAATGTATATTTATTTTTTTTTATCTATTCTTAGTCGGAATATAACATATTTATGTGTGAAACAACGTTTCGGAAAATTTGCATTCTTCATGTGTAGTAGCAAAAAAATTTTTTTATCAAGGAACGTCATAAAATGTTATATTATTGTTTATATGACGTGAGTTGTCTTAGCAGAATGATTTCACGAAGCAGAGTTGACTTATATTTTTCGTCTTTATCCATTCTGGCGTTGGGCAGGTCTTCCATAAATAGCTGATATCCGTAGTGGACGACAACAAATGCCATGTAAACAATTACATGGAATTAAGTGACGTTTATATTTGATCCTGCCTCATCAGATGTTTTCACCTCATATGACACCCGTAGCATATAGATATCTTATGACATAACCGTGGCATACAGTCACACAATCTTAAGTCTATAGAGATTTATATGAGGTATAGGATAGAATCAGATAATCTTGATGTCAAAGACAAGGAGGGGGAGTTATCTTATTGAAAATTATACCAAGGTTTGTGTTATTTTCATCAATGGATCTGAGACCCGCAATCAATGGAATCGAAATCCATTTTCAAGAGTTTTGCCAGCTAACAAACAGTGAGTTGTGGTTTACTGTATTCTCAGAAGGAACTTCGTAATAGGTACACAGTTTAATTGGGAATTAATGATTTATGTTTGTATCATGAAGGCTTAAGAAAGGAATCGATGAGAGTTTGGTTTATGTTCCAGTTCGCCATCACATTTGGAGCGTGCAGTAATATAAACGAGGTGATAGCGGAGTGAATATTCTGAAGCACTCCAAACGAGATGGTGAACGGGGACTCAGACCAAACACGAATATGTTTCTGATTATATCTTAGCCTGGTAATATTTATCTGTTTACCACCCATTGAGTATGAGTTACCATACTCCCAGTCCTGTTGAGTACGAGTTCCTAATGCTAAGCATATGGACGTTTATATCAGGCTAAGGTAATCGCGGGGCGTGGGGAGTTGGTGGAGGTAGGTAACTCCGTATATCAGGACCCAGTTGAGAACAGATCCAAGATCCACAAGTGTACGTTCCTGCACTGCCTCCTCCCCTATTCCCCTCCAAAAAGTAACGCTGGCGGCCAGCCTGGTGCCAACTCGCCCTGCCCGCCCGCCGCCCGCCCGCCGCCCGCCGCCCGCCCGCCGCCCGCTGCCCGCCGCCCGCCCGCCCGCACTTCACACTGTTTGTTTATATGGGTGCGAAACGAGGGTGAATGGCAGGAAATCTCTGAAAGAACTGAAGGTTATTGGAGAACTCGGCCCGAAATGAAGTCGATATGTAATTTAAAGGAGAACTCGCAAAATCTGATATTTCATAATATTCCGCCAAGTATCTCATACATAAGAAATATTCTTCTGTCAAATATGCTCCACATACACACTATGGCCTGGCTGAACCAGGGCCCTGTTTTTCAGTCACGACTTAATCGGCCAACGATATGCTGAGACATTTCTGCGATTGGAAGACAATTTGCAAGACACAAAATGGCGGCTGTGCTATAGACACGGTCTCAGTGCGGCGTGCTCGATCGCCGCTAAAAGTGTCTCAAGTATAGAACTGTCTCAGGTTCTATCAAACCTCACTGTGTGTATATAGAGGATTTCCCGTGCTTCCCATAAGACCTTAGAATTGAAATTTTAATACGGGTAGGGGATACATTTGACCTATAATCGTACCAAATATGAAGAAGATCGGCTTCTTTGTTCCGAAGTTATCGGCGTTTTAATTTCGTCATAGCAATCGTCTGCTCTGGTGGTCAGTCACCCTCCCACCTCCGGATACGCAGTCAATGTCAAGGTCGCTGCATAAATTAGCGGAGGTGTCGGAAAAGATACACTGGCCACCACATCAGATGACTGCTATGACGAAATTCAAACGCCCATAACTTCGAAACGGCGGGACCGATTTTCTGTACGACATGTCCATAGATGTCTTAGGTCTAAGACAATTTGGAAGACATTTGGAACCACGTGACCCTAAAGATGTCTTATCTATAGTACACCTGGCTGCAGTCTAAGTGCTCTTGACGGACAATCATTGGCCGATCCCCAAAGATGTCTTATCTATAGTACACTGACAGCTGTAAGATATCTTACAAAGAGGATATCGTGACTGAAAAACAGGGCCCAGAATCGGCGGTGATTGGTGCAGAGTCTAATCTTCTTTTCTTTTTTTATAATCACTTTATTTATCCTGAATGTATAAGGCACAATTGCTTGTTTTCTATCCATACCAACTGTAGTAATTGACCAGAATTACTAATTCATATTGGCTATACTCTACCTAAACGGCTACCTTTGAAGATATAAAAACAAAGAAAAAAAAGAAAGTCAGGATGAAGTAACATAATTGGTAATGATAAATACATTTCTAGACCAACCAACATGAATGCCTCTGTGCCTCAGCCAATCGGAATCTTTAACATGCTTTTTTTTCTATATACATCGAAGTAATTTCTAACGATATGATGTAAATTTTGTACACAACTGACAGAAGTTCAAATTTATTAGGTTTTACAAAATACATTGCAGAAATATAAAAATACCTTTTGACCTATAGGGTGTTAAGTGATAATAGTTTCTAGCTAGCATGTGTGACGGGTGTTTGTTAAAATAGGATAAGTCTGTATGGTATGTTTAAACAGAAAGAGAAAAAACCTTTTTTAACAAGCATCCTTTAAGCAATACTCGAGTTCGGAACGGGGCAAGTTTTCCAGGCAGGGCGAGTTCGTTTCGGGGCGAGAAAATGCTGGGACGACTTCGTTTCGGGGGCGAATTCTCCAGTATTTAAACATATATGTATGAGGAGGAGGACTTCTGTAACTGTATATTTTTCTCCAATATTTTCCCCCAACCAATCTAAAAGAATTTTACATTTTATTCTAAAATAGTAAAGATCTCTGTAATAAATCCCAAGGGTTTTATTGTGAATTTTAATCATTAGATGATGATCTATTAGATAAAACCAGTTCTCCCGCCGTTTAAACACTTTCTCAATCAGCTCCTATAAACTGGTACATTAAGGCCGTTGGTTGGAGGAAATGCTTATCTGCACTGATAACTCCCCTGGTGCAGATCTCGGGAACTGATCTGTTTGTTTAGGCTAGGCGCCATGACGTCACTGGGTACGCACTCTACGTTGCGGTAACGTGTATCGCCACTTGTAACAGAACGTGAATCACTTCAGAGAAAAATTCATGAAAGTCAAGAAATAAGCTAGCCAAACGTCGAGACTCTAACTTTGATACATTATATCCAATACCAAATGTACTACTTGGTTTAAGTAAGTACATCCAAAAAGAATTTGTCTGGGTTTTTTGTGGTTTTCTATTTTGAAATAATATTTATGTTGGTCTATTTGTAGTAAATTATAAAATGACAAATTTTTCACCAAATTAGATATGTTTTATTTTTAACCCTTTCCTTCTTGAGAGAATAATTTCTGTATTTGTAGTCATGGCTTTAAGACTAAGAGATTTAGGATGGAAATGGGCAACAATAAAGTAGAGAGCTACTTAAGAGTAACAGAGGACATATTGTCTCACCACTGGTACAAGTTTTGCTATATAAATAACATTAAAAAAAGTATATGCTACGATCACCCACATAAAGTGTCGATGTTACGCCATGGTCGTGATAGAGATTGGAGATGACGTCATAATCGACTGATTACGATTTGAGAAAGTAAACAAGACATCAATATGGAGATGTAGAAGTTCCTTACTGGAGTTGTGAAGTAACTGGAATTATTCTTATATTGCTATGCAATTCTAACGTATGTGAAAGGCGTGAGATATATAAAGAACCATACTTGAATTGTAAAATAGGCAATACTTCACTCGTTAAGATGCGCCGTAATTGGCACTTTGCTTCACCTCAGTGACGATTGCGGCACGTCCAAAGTCATGAAGTAGTGTCTATTCATACAATTCTCGATCCAGTTCTATATAAATCTTAAGTTTCTCCAATAACACAAAATGAAGATGAATAGGGCATTGTACATCATAACAGCCTATAGATGGGATGTAGCGTGTTAATTGTACTCCTTTTCATGGTGAACAAAGGTTTGTAAACTCCTGGGAGCACTGGTCATGTATTTTGTCATCGGCGGATAATGCATTCCCTATTTGGACTTCAAATAAATTGAACAAAGTTAGTATTTTATGCTATTCCAGAGTTTTTACTGTTGTTGTTTCTTTTTGTAGTTCTTAACGTTTATCGCTATTTCTGTTCAAGCAATATGCGTTGTAAACTAAAAATGTTAGTAACAATGAATTCATTGCCTCATTAACACATGATATATCATTATGTCATTAACATATACCAAATTTAGAATCATATATTACATCTCCATTCTGACACATATTTATGTTACTATACACCTATGGCCAAGCATGTAGGGCCATGGCTGCTAGGGGTGTAGTATCAATGTTCGCGCCCGCCATGACAGCAGGAGGTAGTGAATGGCAGTGGTTTTCACGGAGCAGAAAAGTTGATAAACAGCGTTTTAAATGATTAGGAGGTGTAAAGTAAAAAAAAGTTACTGAGAGAGTAGGGATTGCCTTTCTCAGTCTTTTTGACTCAAAAGTACGACCCTTCAGCCTCCAGCGTCGGGCCGAATCTTTTAGTCAAAAGACCTCGAACGGCCATCTACACACTCAGTTACCCTGTTTACTCATATCATATCGTTCTGACACTTCTGATCGTGTCTGGACCGATTCTGGGCCTCCTCATCCCTACACACTCCTTTTCTGGATAATTTGTTCTCTTGACAATGCAATGACCATGCCTGTATTTAATTCTCCTGATTATATTTGCATTAATATTAAAGAAACCCACCTGATAACCAGGAAATTGGCCATTACTTAAAGTTGTCTCCAGTGATATACGATCTATAACACCCTATAATAGGGTGATTTACCATCAATTCCTCATATAAATCTTGTACATAAACAATAGGGAATCATAAAAGGTGCCGGGTCTTTTAGTAGAACCCATCATTGTCATCGAATCTTCTTTCTAATTTTCATACCATGCCCCTAAATGATTCAACGGCACTGACGTTTGGGTACATCCTCATGCATATAAGTCATAATCATTCAGCAAAACATCTGCTAGCAATTCACTTATTATGTATAACGTCGGAAGGAAAAGGATGAATAGCCAAATGTTATAAAACAACTTTGACATTAAGCATAAATGATCTGGGAAATGTTGTCAGTGTAAATGGAAACCTTGGTTAGCAACCATGAATCTCTTTGTTTATTTGGACAACTTGTAGCAGCTACTCCTCAAGTTTCTGTTATCTTCCCTGCAAGAGTTCTGTATCTGTTTTATGTTTACTAATGAATGTTCATGTAACAAACATTGTCCTATATAAGAAGGAATTATTGTCAAGTGACACTACTCTACGAATCCAGGAGATTGAGTATATGAAGGAACAATTGAACCTCCTAAAGTCATGGACTACGCAATGGAGTAATGGTGAAATCACTGATGGACTGATTTTGTTTTCTACACAATATGGACTGACGGCTCGAGTAGCGGTCAAAAACTCTTTATATTTTTTACATGTTATTTATTACTCATGTAATGGTTTATAATGTATCTTTTGTAATCTCAAGTTGAATGTAAATTCCTTTTGGTGTTCGTTTAAACACATGGAATGTATCTCGAACTGTAGGGGCGATCATACCGGCGCAAGCTGAAGCCTCTGCAGGATAAATACACAAATAAAAAATATATATAAAAAAAAGACTGGGGGAAGCTGTTACAAAATGGCAGTCATTTTGATACCAATTAAAATGGACAATTAAGACCACTTAAATCTATGCAGAAACCCATATAATTGGTCACAAAGGGACGTGAGGACCCGAACTTGACACAATGTCAGTGTAGAAGAGGGAAAATGCGTTTTAATCAGGGCAATAGCAGTTCGGGACCATCGATAAAATATTCACACAACCCCTCTCCCCTAGATCTTTTACGAGATTGATTAAAGAATGTGCACACACAAAAATTCCGATATATTTACCATCATCCTCACCCCCTAATTACCGATGTCTTTTATGGATGACCCCTTCTTACTATGAATACGTGTTTTGTAATGAACTGCTTTGCCAACTTAAGACATCTGTAGACCATGTCTGTGGTAAATGAGTATTTTGGTGGAAAAGGGGAATTCCGGATCTCTTGTATCCAGGTGAAAAGCAGCAAACATTTTTATACGAATGATCACCGGGAGAAAATTAACCCTTTTAAAATCAATAATTCATTTATGTACCTGCATGAATGATGCTGGATAATTAGATATAAGGTAGACGTCCACTGAGCTCCCGATACACTACAATATGCTTTAGAGGGTGCGTCCACCAACCACGACAAGGCTGCGACAACGGCTTTCCGACAAGGTCCACGACAGCTCTACGATAGGAAGCCTTGTCGTAGCCTTGTCGTAGTTGGTGGACCACAGTTCCCGACAAGAGGCTACGACAAGGCCACGACAGGCTGCGACATGAACCTTGTCGGGGGCCTGTCGGGGGCCTTCCGACAAGGTTACGACAAAATCGAACATGTTCGATTTTGGAGCCGTGTCATGGCGTGTCGTGGCATGTCGCAGTGGTCTACGATAGAATATTTAGGTGGAGCGTGCACTTCCCGACAAGCTGCGACAAGGGCTCACGACAGCTCCCCTCCTCACGACAAGGCTGCGACAAGGAGCCGATAGGAACTTTCTTGTCGGCGCGTGTCGCAGCCTTGTCGTGGTTGGTGGACGAACCCTCTTAGGCCCGGCGTCTACCTACTACGATATGGCTCCGATATGGTCTACAATGCACCTCCCGCCACAAAATGAAAATCGCGTCAGAAGGTCACCTAATATCGGGGCAGTTGACCACGTTTCTGCGATTAGGCACCGAAAAAACCCATTAAGATGCATGGTGGATTGGCATGTCTAGACATATACGTCTACGATATTGCACGTTCCCGATATGTCTCCGATATTTGCCTTTCCGTATCGGTGCCATATCGGTAGGTCAAAATTTCTATCGTAGTAGGTGGACGCCAGGCCTTATGATGCATCTCCACCACAAAATCCATATCGTGTTGGAAAGTTAGTTTTAAGCCGGAGCCGGTACACCCGACGATGATCTACGCATTGTACGGTCTATCGTAGGGTATTGTGAGCTCAGTGGACGCCGGGCCTTATCAGAATAATCTAATAAATGCTGGTATAACAAGGCATTTGGATAACGTGGTCCATTTCTCCCACACAGTGTAAAACATACACAACGGAAACGACACCTAATTAACCCATGATATTTCCACTGACGCATCATGATCTCAAAGGTGATTCCTGAATGGGAGGTACGACAGAGAATTACGCTCGTTACATGTCTGAAGGAGGATGTTGAGTGTACGCCATCTTCAGATCATCAGATGTGTGTAGAACCTGGGATGAAGCCTGGAGGAAGCCATTTTCCACTGGCCGACTATTCGCCACCGATCTGCAGTCGGGAACCACCGACGCAAGATCGTTGGATGGAAACAGACTATCGTAAAACTGGATGAGTTTTAATCTTGGCCACTGTATGCCACGACTGGAGTTTGGCATAGTGATTTCATGAGGCGAAGCCGAGTGAAGTCTGGAGCCAAAACTTCAGGAGTGGAATGCGGTGGCCATGATTAAAACGAATCAGGTTTTGATTTTATCTTACCCTGGCTCCTCGATTTTGGAATATTACGTGATAGCAATTCTGTATGCTACTAGTGGCATATAAAACTATGTATGCCAGTCAGCGTGGCATATGGAAACTCAATGTTAAGCCTATGGGATTTTATATTAGGGGTAGGATAAATGCAGAGAAGTGTTCACCATTCGATTGTGCATAGATTGTGCAATGAGGCCACCACTGAAGGACTTGGTTAACGACCGACAGAATCAAAGGGGTTTGAAATCGTTGATGATGGTTATTGTGTTTGGAGGATGGTTCAGTTGGTATGGACTTGTCAAATGCAGCAGAAACAAGGCATACAGGGTACCCCTAACCGATTTTTAAACACTGACATGGAATCGTAGGTCACCATCAACCGACTTTTAGGAGAACTTTATTAATCAATGTAATTTTTGTCAGCCAGTGGAAAATGGCTTTAAAAGCACGTTTCCATTGGCCGACTATTTGGCACCGATCTGCAGTCGGGAACCACTGGTAGAACTTTTGGATACACTGACCCCAGATCAGAGAGGCCTGCAGAGAATGATTGCAGATTAGATTTGTATAGATTATGTAGCAATGCCAATCAAATCTGTTTGTACCCAGAAAATACAGTAGAAACAGTCCATACAATACACCTTCACCGATAAATACATAATATTGACTGGTTTCAGATACAAGCGGCCGTATGCTCCGAGGAGTTGACGCTTAGTAATATCCGAGCGTATGTATTTATTATCCACCTTTTCTGGGCAAGTGGCATGTCGATATCAGTTCATTTTAGATATGCACTATTTTTCCGTATGCACTACTTTCCGTATGCGCCACCCGGAGCATACAACATATCCGTATGCGCCGGGTATGTCCATACAAACTCCCTATGTGTTTTCTATGGACACTTTGTATTAGGTGGATAATAAATTAGTATTGATATATATACAATCACTGGAACTACTGACAGACTTTCAGGGTAACTCAAAAAATCTCTGCCGTTTTCGTCGGCCAATTGGAATGAGCTTATAGGCGGTGGCTATAGGCCTGTTTTTATTGGCTGACGAAAACAGTGTCGATTCTTTTAGTTCTCCTAATCGCCCATTTCCATATTGAGTCACCAGTGCTAATGATCCGTCGGTGGTTCCTGACTGTAGATCGTTGACGACCATTGAAATGTGCTCTTATGAAAACTCAAATAGTTTGTAGGAAGTTTGCACACAAAATCAGACAAACTGATTAATGATAACATTGTTTTATCAGGGGTAACGATACATCGAAATAGGGGGCGGTAAGGTGGGATGCTTGCAACGTTTCGTCTTCTTTGATAAGCCTTCATCAGGCAATAGGGAGCCAAAGTGAACCCGCTAAAACGGCAGATACCCGTGTTCAAAACACCATTTCCGGTGGCCAGTTCTAAACCTATGAGGATTTGAGGCTAGAACTTTGTTTTTGGTCTTGTTTGTTACTTTTGAAAATACTATCGTCTCTGAATAACTCTGAATAAGCTATGATGAGAGTTGTTAAGTTTATCAAAAATATGGATATAAAAGATTGGAGAATGACACATATAATCTCGAACCTATACAGTCAAAATACTGAGCGCCTATATCCGGAAATGGTGTTTCGTAAACGGGTATCTGCCGTTTTAGCGGGTTCACTTTGGCTCCCTATGAAAAACGGAAAGAATCTCCATTGATTTCGTCGGCCAATGGAAACGGGCCTTATAGGCGGTGGCTATACAAACAAATCCTGCTAGTCTCCTCTGACCACAACAAAGCCGTGGTGGTGGCGCAGGTAAAAATCGCCGCGCCCAGGAGAGAGTCCAGGCTGGCTGCTCACCTGATGCCCAGCAGCGCCGGCCAGAGCGTGCTGCGAGGTGCTGGAGCAAAAATCTAAAGATTAAAGGCCTCAGAAGGCACGAGAATAAAGTCCGCCACGTGGAAGACGGGGATACGCGCGGTTAGGCCTGTGCAGCACGGCCGTCACTTCAATCAAGGCTCGTCCTCACTGTTTATCTCACCCCGGTATTTTTTCTCCATAGACTTAACATTGGGAACTCGTATCTAATGCCCATTAGATATTTAGGGAAAATATCCAATGGGGAATTATGTCACAAATGATAGCCCATTAATCCTGGTTAAGGGTGAGATAAATTCAGAAACCCATTCGAGTTTAGTGTCAGAGCTCGATCCCATCTCGTTTGAATCACTACATAATTCATGCGGCTTCGCCTTGTGAATTACTACGTGTTTCAAACTCGATGGGATCGAGCTCTGACACTAAACTCTCATAGGTTTCCTTTATAGTACTTTACACTCCAAGGATGTCAGAGTTCAGGGAAATCCCTGATATGAGGGTTTTTCTAAAACACAGAAATATTGTCCTCACTACTCAAAAGCCTCAATAGAACCTGTGTATTTCAACCCCTTATTGTTTCAGGAGCCCCATACACCCGATTTCCCTTTAGATATTGCATTATTACTTCCATGATTTTCAGGGTTTTCCCTGAGAACCTTCCCATTGATAATGCATGGATGAAAATCCCTGAAATCCCTGAAACCCTTGTACTGTTACCATACAAAACACTTGGAATGCATAGCTAACACCAGGAACCAGCTTAAGACTACAATCTCACATGCACATATTTGGTTTTAAATCAATAGGACATGGATAGTAGGGCTCTGCTTGGAGATCATAGACTGTAGTATCAGTTCTAATCACCAGGGGATACAGTTTTCGTCGTTTTTGAGTTTCCAGTAAGCATTGTAGTTAATGGGGGGTGGGGGAGTTTGTGCCAGCAAATAATTTCAGGGATTTTCCTCAAGGGCTGCTGACATCCCTGACACTCAAGGTGTGGGCAGTGAAGGAACAGGTCCCTGTTTCATTAGTTTTGTGACATGTCTGTGACACTATACAGACATTGGGGTTGTCTAGTTTCGTGACAACACAAGTAGCTGCCCTTAGGAAAAGACAGACCCCAAACATGGGAATTAGATAAATCTACACACCATGGACCTGTTTCACTAGTTTCGTGACAAAAGTGTGAGACAAACATGAAAAGCGGCACCAACAGAGCAAAAAAGAACGGACATGAAACTAGTGAAACAGGTCCCAGGATGGGTTATCCCTCTGAAACAGTTAAGTTGTATTAGAATTTAGAATTCTAGGAAACAGCTCCCAGTGAAAGAATTCCAAAGTTCCCAGATGAGGATCTAAAAGGTCAAATTTTTAAATCCCCAAAGATTAATTAATTTTGAACATTTTTTTTGTTTAATGTTTTGTCATTTTTATTTTAAAAAATATTTATTTTGGATTTTTTGTTCACCCTGAACTTGTTTCCCTAGTATACTATACATGAGATTATAATATCTAAATGCTGTAGCCAAGTAACATCTATACAGTACAACCATTCGGGTTAATGCGGTTTAACACCCGCCATTAGAATGAGGAGTAGGGGCAAGGGCCTGAATGGAAGTTATTGTTGTTGTTGGTATTTTAACGACAACCGTTGGAATTGTAAGGTACTAAGAAGAGAGCGCCGATGAGGCAATTTTTTATGTTCAGAGTGACACTATCATCTGTAAAATATCATAGAATTGTCCATGTTTCGATTCATGTCCTTTCTATACCCACACGCACAGACGTGGAAGAACGACAATGTATAGTCGAATGTCTTGCAAATTAACCAATTTAAAGTAATATCTATATAAGAGTAACCTGCGAATGCTGAACAAAGTTACAGAGAAGTGGAATGGGGCGGGGGTCACTAGGATCAGTAAGGGATTCAGTACGTCTCACGTGTACGTCATACCACGTGAGTGACGTCACTCCCCTGCCGTCACGCTGTGACGACACGTCATTGTGCGGTCGTGCAGGTCACGTGTGATCCCCGCATACTGTTGAATGTGTTCCCCGCCCTTCCCATCATCTCCGCATACAGTCACCTGTCTTATTACCGTGAGATGCGGCTGTCGCACGTCCGCCAGGCTGGCGTTGTACTGCGCCGGGGTTAACGTGAAGACTGAGAGGCGGGTATTTGTATTCACGTCACCGAGTGTCATCTATAGACACGGCAGTGAGGGAGTGCACGGACTGTGCGGGGTTGTCGCTGCGGGGACGGGTCTCATCCGCCCGCCGCCTGTCGCAGGGTGGACCGTGAAGGGAAGCCTCCCGTCACCCCGGAGTCGGTGTAGCAGGGTTTCCCGCCATCCACAGCTCCACTCAAGCGCGACACCCGATGTCCGACGCCAGAAGCCTGACACCCGACACCCAAAGGCCGACACCCGAGGCCTGACACCCCACGCCCAACGCCAACCACTCAACACCCGATACCTGACTGATAAGGGCCAACGCCTGACAACTACCGACGCCCAAAATCCAACGCCCGACACCCGACACCATTTTCCGATGCCAGATACCTGACTCCCAATGGCCAATGCCTGAGAACCAACAACGTCCAACAACTGACACCCCACGCCTGACGCCCCACGCCCGACACCTGAAGCCCAATGCCTGATACCCCACGCCCGAAGCCAACCACCCAACACCCGATACCTGACTCATAAGGGCCAACGCCTGACAACCAACTACCGACGCCCAAAAACCGACGCCCGACACGCGACACCAAACTTCCGATGCAAGATACCTTACTCCCAATGGCCAATGCCTGACAACCAACAACGTCCAACAACTGACACCCGACGCCCGACGCCCGACACCCGAACCCCAATGCCTGACACCCCATGCCCGAAGCCAACCACCCAACGCCCAACACACGACACCAACCTTCCCATGCCAGATACCTGACTCCCAATGGCCAACACCTGACAATAAACTACCGATGCCGAACAACTGACACCTGATACCCTACACTGAACGCCCAACCCCCAACGTCTAATGCCTAATGCCCAATGCTCAATGCCCAATGCCCAACGTCCAATGCCCAATGCCCAACGCCCAATGCCCCAGTGCCTAATACCTGGTGCTTTATCCAACGTGCCCTATGCAAGACGCACAACACCCAATGCCTGACACCCAATGCCCTGGCACCCAAAGCCCTGATGCTTTATACCTGGTGACTGTCAAATTTGCCGTATGCGCAACTCCCAACACCCCATCTCTGACACCCAACACCTGACACCCAATGCCCAAAATGCTCAACATTCGACAAGCAACAGCTAATGTCCAACACCAAATGCCAAATACCAAACACCCTGGCGCTTAATGCCTGGCACCTGACCCAATATTCCCTATACCCAATGCCCTGCACCCTATGCCCAACACCCAATGCCTGACTCCCAATGCCCAACATTCGATGCCTGACACCCAATGCCTGACGCCAGATGCCAAAAACCTGACACCAGAAACCTGACTTCCAACACCCGTCACCCAACACCCAGACGCCAGACACCTGACGCCAGATGCCAGACACCCCACACCCCACGCCCTGGCGCCTAATAACTGGTGCCTGACCCAACGTGCCCTACAACCAACTCCCAATGCTCGACACCAAACACTAACCACTAAACACCCAACGCTGGACGCCAGACCCCAGACCACAGACGCTCTGGCGCCTTATACCTGATGCCTGACCCCTCGTGCCCGACGCCTAGCGACCGGCCCCTCGCGGCCTATTGATAGGCGCCCCACTCAGTATCAAAGTACGACTATGTGATCATTCCCCAGGTCGTCCACTCAGTATCAATAGGGCACCTAATGATCGTTCCCCGGTCTCCCCAGTATCAATGCCGGACCATATGATTGTTCCATGATACCCTTTTGAATAAGACACACAAACATGAGGAAAAATAAGTGTATTGTGAAGTTTGATTTATTTGTGTTTTGCACAATTTCAGGTTATAATTCTAATAAGAAATCCTTAATTAAGGGGTACTTTCATTTCTAGAATCATCATGTGCATCCCACACCCCCACCCCTTTATTATGCAAGACACACGATGGGTGGCTGACCCACGAGGTATGGGCAGCAGCTCATGAATGGGCAGTGGAATGAGGGCAGCAGCAAATAACGAGCACTTGGCATGTTATTGCACAGCTTGATGTAAGCATCAGAAAATAATGGATGAATGGGCATCAGAAGTCTGACTTGGGGAGTTTGGGCAGCAGCACTTGGCTGATGACTGGCTGTAAGAGGTAGGCAGTAAAAGATAATATATAAATGGTCAGTGGGAGGTGGGCAGCATCACTTGGCTGATGACTGGCTGTAAGAGGTAGGCAGTAAAAGATGATAGATAAATGGGCAGTGGGAGGTGGGCAGCATCACTTGGCTGATGACTGGCTGTAACAGGTAGGCAGTAAAAGATAATAGATAAATGGGCAGTGGGAGGTGGGCAGCATCACTTGGCTGATGACTGGCTGTAAGAGGTAGGCAGTAAAAGATAATAGATAAATGGGCAGTGGGAGGTGGGCAGCATCACTTGGCTGATGACTGGCTGTAAGAGGTAGGCAGTAAAAGATAATAGATAAATGGGCAGTGGGAGGTGGGCAGCATCACTTGGTAGATGACTGGTTGTGAGAGGTGGGCATTACCAGATAATGGGTAAATGGGCAGTGTGGATTAGGGCAGCACATGACAGGTGACTAGCCTTGAAAGGTGGGCATTAACAGATGGTGACTGGCTATGACAGGTGGGCAGTAACAAATAATCGGTGAATGGGTGGTGGGAAATGGGCAGCAGCACATGGCATGTGGCATGGATATGATAGATGAATGGACAGCAGAAGCTGGGCTGTGGAAGGTGGGCAGCAACACTTGGCCAGTCACTAGCCATGAGAGGTGGGCAGAAACGGATAATAGGTGAATGGGCAGTGAGAGGTGGGCAGTAACAGATAATGGGTGAATGGGCAGTGAGAGGTGGGCAGTAACGGATAATAGGTGAATGGGCAGTGAGAGGTGGGCAGTAACAGATAATGGGTGAATGGGCAGTGAGAGGTGGGCAGTAACAGATAATGGGTGAATGGGCAGTGAGAGGTGGGCAGTAACAGATAATGGGTGAATGGGCAGTGAGAGGTGGGCAGTAACAGATAATGGGTGAATGGGCAGTGAGAGGTGGGCAGTAACAGATAATGGGTAAATGGGCAGTGGGAGGTTGGGCAGCAGCAAATGATGGGTGACTGGCTGTGAGAGGTGGCCAGCAGCACATTATTGGTGACCTGTTCTCACGGATCATCTGGCGAGCTGCTCTTCTCATTGTATGAAAGGCAGACCTGATGAGGTGCTCATGACCCTCCCTGTATAAACCTGAGCTGCCCTGCCTTCTCTATGAGCCCAGAGAACAAATCACCATACTATCGTGGATCCTCCATATGGGTTCTATCAACACATATTTACGTCTACGCGTTTAGTTCAGTCTTATGGCAGATTCATTGTACGAGCATCATGTCTGACATACCAAACACCCGCAGCGGTCGTCAGCCCGAGTGGGTTGTTTCATATCACACCACCGCGTTACTGATAATTTCAATCTCGTTCTATTTCAAAAACCCTCGGCTATAATTTCACCCCAATATCGACCGTCTGTCATAGTGGCGCAGTGCCAGTAAAAACACTCATCGTGGCACGCTCGCCAACCGAGCAGCTCACTGGCTGTGTCCGGCGCCTGGAAGAGGAGCTGGACATTAAAACTGTGAGCTGCTCAGCTACAGGGATGATCCCCCCGGAGCTGCTCACTCAATGACGTCACTCAATGGAGTTTGCACTCGTTGACCCCTCCTCCACGCGTCACTACACTTGCGCATGGGTGTGTGTGTGGGGGGGGGGGGGGCACATCCAGCGGTCCAATATCCGAGGCGGTCCGCCGTACCTGGTTGTGGGAAAAAAGGTTAGCGGCAGCAAGTGGCTTATGGAGGCTAAACTTAATTGGATCCATACTATTGATTGTCATTGGGAGGACGGCGAGGCGGGACGGCCGTCTGATGGTGTGCGGGCTGCGGGATGCTTGTTTCTTTACCTCACCGACAAGGTTCAGGAGATGAGTTGAGCAGATCTGGGATTTTTGATCTGCTCACCTGTCGGCCTCCTTGATTACACACAGGAGACATGGTATCTGTTTTTAACCCTTTAGCCCTTCAACTACGCTATGATGCCTGGAGGCATTCCCAGGCGTAGTACGCTATGATGCTTTGAGGCATCATATCCGAAATTTAAGTAATTGCTATTTTTTAATGAAATAATGCGAATATTTTGATAATATTTCTTAAACCCATGTAAAACTATATCATAGTTAATATCATTACTGTTATATAACATCCTAATAATTTTGGATTTCCATATAAGTGTGATGTAATGACGACACTGTGGATATTGTAATTGCCTGCGTATTACAGGGTTGAAAATGGTACTGCAGCGGCGTATTTCAGGGTGTGTATTTGCTACTATACAGCGTAGTGAAAGGGTTAAGGACGGCCGTTTGTGGCTTGGTTAAGGATGAGGCTAGCTATCATAGTGTACTCCTAGGAGATGCCAAGTTTGTTTGTTTTTTTGACAAATTTCGTTATAAGATTGTGTTGGGTATTAAGGATAAAACCCTTATATCATCAAGAAACGTCATGAAATTTCATATGATTGTTCATATGGCGTGAGTTGTCTTCGCGGAATGGTATCAAGAAGCGGAGCTGAGTGATATTTGTAGCAGAGGAAAACGAACGCCGAGTAAACAATTAAATGAAATTGAATGGCGTTTCGATTTTATCCTACCCGTCACGTATTTTAACTCCATGTCACCCGTGGCATATAAATGTCTTATTGCATAAACGTGGCATATTGTCACGCCATGTTAATTCTATAGAGATTTATATGAGGTGTAGGATAATGTCCTAATACATGTTGCTATGGGCAAGCACATGGTTTTTGTCACATGTACCTTAATCATATCTTGCTTTTAAACAAAATATACAGATCTTATCAAAATTCGATGGCTATTTCCGTATAAAAATGCATTACTGTAAAATTGGCAAAATCACACCTTGAGGCTTCAGCCATCCTTAGTGCGGTGATGCTTGGAGGCATCATGCGTCAATAGTGCGGTGATGTCGCCAGGCATCATGCATCCTTGAAGAGTTAACACTTTCATTTTGTTCTTGTTCGTTGCCTCGTCAATGTAATTCACTTCACAGTATCCAGCATATCTCCTGGACCCTTTATCTGTATTCAGTGGCCTTTATATATTTGCAGTGTTTATTTCAGATTTACCACATGATTATCATACTTTTATATTATCTCATAATATTATCTCATAATATATATCTCATAATGTCCAAGCATTCCCTTGTTAAGCCATCCGCATTTCTAGTGATATTATTTCCTTATTGCGCCAACGAGATATTGTGGAAGCGATTAGATAAAAATATTTCTCTAGTTCCCGTTAAGTCATCGAGTTAATGGATGGGTGTGTTGATTTTTCGTAAGGTACAAAGAAGGGCAACTTTAGCACACATTTTTTTTTTCTTTTAAACTTCATTTGAAATATGTCCATGTCCAGAATGAATCGATAAACGCTGCTATATCAAGAAGTCAAGTAGGGAGAGAGAGAATGTTATATCTGAGATTAAATTCACATTCATGCGTTTGAATTGTATCTATGCGATTGGCCTGTGAGGGTGACCCTATACTGCACCTACATAGATTGTGTTCATGGGAATTGAGCCAGGTGGGTTCCTTAGAACTCTCTGTTGACATAAAACATAGCCTCCTATTCTTTTAAGCTTGCAGATGAGTAACAAAATGAAAGAACTAACGATGGGAATATCCTAAACTCTTGTCCTCTTCCTTCAGACAGCTAAAAAAACATTTGTAAATGATAAGTAATTTCTCTTACTCACAACAAATACCTTTTTCCATGAATAATTGTTGGCTCTTTGCATGTAGAATAACATAGGGCTGTATTGCATTCTCTATTTTATCGTTACGAAAACTAAAAACGAATGCCCTACTCGTCGTTGAAAAACTGTGTTGGCATATGAAAAAGCATCGGCACTCTAGCCATTCTTGTGTGTAGTTATTCAGGGAGACATAGTGAGTGTGGCTGAATGGAAAATGTTCCGTGTTGGTTTGTTTAGAAAATACTCAACTTGTTTTTTTAACTCGGTAAAAATTTTCATTCAAACACACTCCCTATGCTTCCTGATTATAATATATTTGGAAATCATTAAAAACGTCATCTTACAAGTGCCCGTTGTGCAATAAACACTTACACGGTATTGATACTGGACGCCTTTAGATCATCAAGCCAATGGTCATCAGGTGGTGGCAATGTCCCCGCAGAATGTACCTGAGCATCTACACCGATGACTATCAGTTTTCACAGAATCACCACCCAATCTAGACGGCGGATTCAAGCCTGCTTGAAATAGTCACGGGCATGAGCATGACAAATAGTCGTAAGGTGTTGCTATATTGCTTAATCTAACGTAATCAGACGATCTGCAGTCTGCAGTCGGCACACGCTTGGCGTTTACACTAGACGATTTCTATCATGTTACTGCTGAAAGTCGTTTGCAGGAGCTGCAATATGCCAGAATCGCTGTCCAGAAGCGTCTATAGTGTAAACGCCAGGTAACGCCACTAACTCTTGTTCGGTTTCTACTAAATATCCAAGTTCCGTACTTCGTGGGAAAACACGAATAACGCCAAGTTCCTTGTGAATCTTAAAACAGTACGACCACTCACGCTACGGTTGGGTTGGACCACAGCAGCAGGACTTCTGTGAGACCGCGTGCGGTTTTTTTCCCACGCTACAACCAGATCAAAGTCTCCCGTCGGCGCGCCTTGCCAATGCTAAGGCTGGAACACACAATTAATCTAACTGCTTCAGAACACAAAGCTTCCCGCCATGAATTCGTAATCCATCTAAAGGCGCTAATCGCGGGTCGATGGTAGTGGCCATCGCCAGGGAGATTTTTTTTAATTTTTTCTTGGAGCTGAACCGAGCTGATCCGAGGTGAACTCGGGGCCGAATCGACCTTTGTCGTGTCTGGACTGGGTTTAATTATCAGCTATGAAAACACCTTACAGACCCAATTAGAAGGACTTTAATTAGAATGATTCTAATTAAACGGATTCTAATTAGAATGGTTCCTGATCCCACCTGCAGTGGAAGGTAAACATTTTAGCAGAGAGTGGACTTTTCGTGGTGACGTAATATCGTAAATCTGGATGAGTTTTAATCTTGGCCACCGTGTGCCACAATTGGAGTTTGGCATAGTGACTTCATGAGGCGAAGCTGAGCGAAGTCCGGACCCAAAACTCCAGGATTAAAACGAATTAGGTTTTGATTTTATCCTACCCAGTCTCCTCGATTTTGGAATATTACTTGATAACAATTCTGTATGTCACTAGTGGCATATAAAACTTATAAAACGTATGCCAGTCAGCTCGGCATACGGAAACTCAATGTTAAGCCCATGGGATTTTATATTAGGGGTAGGATAAAGGTGTGTAAATATCAGCTGCAGCAATGTGTTGCAGATTGGGGCGATGGCTTCACGACCTGAGACCCGAGTGGTGGTGAGAGGGGGGTGGCTGAGAGGTGGGCGGTGGGAAGTGGGTGGATGCAGGGTGGGAGGAGAGGAGGTGTACGTGTGGTAAAGACATGCACATTCATCTTCATTTCACAAAGGCGGCTTTGATGTTATCCAGCTTCCTGATGTGGACATATGCTACGCATTGTATACTACATGCTGCATGCTATGTGCTGTATACAACGTGCTGCATGCTACGTGCTGCATGCTACGTGCTGTATGTTACGTGGTGTATGCTATGTGTTGCATGCTACATGCTGCAAGCTCGGTGCTGTATGCTGCATGCTAGGTGCTGCATGCTAGGTGCTGCATGCTACGTGATGCATGCTACGTGATGCATGCGACGTGCTGTATGCTATGTGCTGCGTGTTACGTGCTGCATGCTACATGCTGCATGCTACGTGCTGCGTGCTACGTGCTGCATGCTACGTGCTGTATGCTGCATGCTACGTGCTGCATGCTATGTGCTGCATGCTATGTGCTGCATGCTGTATGCTATGTGCTGTTCGCTATGTGCTGTATGTTACATGTTGCATGCTACGTGCTGCATGCTACATGCTGCATGCTATGTGCTGCATGCTGCATGCTACGTGCTGCATGCTACATGCTGTATGCTATGTGCTGTTCGCTATGTGCTGTATGCTATGTGCTGTATGTCACGTGCTGCATCCTACGTGCTGCATGCTACGTGCTGCATCCTACGTGCTGCATGCTACGTGCTGCTGCATTATGACAACACAGGCGGCCAGGGAACTAGAGGAGGGGAGGGGAAGGGGTACGGGGAAGTATAGGGTTACAGAGAGTGTCTTGGGGCCATAAACAAGAGATTCTGTTCATAGTAGACAAGTCTTTGATTCATGGATCAGTCAGAGAAGGATACATACTTTAATGAACTTTATTCTGATTGTGATTAATCATTTAATGAATGTCCATAATCGAAGACTTCAGTAAGTCTAGCTACGTGCGCCAGTGAGCACCACGTGTAGGGGGAACCTCCCTCATCTTCCGAGGTCAAGGACATACAGGTGAAGGTGGCGGGAAGGGGGCACTTCTAGTTATATCCTGTGAGGATACTTGCTCTTTGATATTGGTATATGTTTATAAACACGCGGTGCCGGATGTGCAGGCTTGATCTATGTACATCAAAGCGTGTTTATATATATATATATATATATATATATATATATATATATATATATATATATACATAGGTAAGGTGCATTTTTTCTGGTGCAGTGCAGAATATATATATATATATATATATATATACGTATTGCTAATTTTTCCATGGCCGCTGGTGTCGTTGTGAATATAGTGGCGATTCTGTGAAGTCTTATATTAATGTCAGTCGTCATTGTAACCATTGAACTGTAAGGTCCAATGTAGAGATTAGGAAAAATGGGGTAAGTTTCCCCTCGGACACCAGAATACACCCTGCACCGTGCAACCCTGATTTTTATTGGCGAGGATCAAACCCTGAGCCGGGCAGTGGGTGTGACGGCGGAGGGCAGATCGGGGTTCACTGCGGCGCTGGTAGATCCAGGCAGGGTAATGACCCCCGCGATCTACTGCTGCCTGCCTACAGCTTACTCGCCCACCCCTCCGCCGCCCTCTCTCACCCCACTGACAGAAGCCCTCAGTTATTCTGGCCCACTCTATCTCACCACTCCTCCACAATCCTTTATCCTCGCCACCAGTCTTTCTCCCTCTACACTGGTCACCAGAGCAAACCTGCTTGACTGGTTCCCTGCCTTTTTCCCTCTACACTGGCCACCAGAGCAAACTTTGGCTACCTGCTTGACTGGTTCCCTGCCTTTTCCCTCTACACTGGCCACCAGAGAAAATGTTGGCTACCTGCTTGACTGGTTCCCTGCCTTTTCCCTCTACACTGGCCACCAGAGCAAACGTTTGCTACCTGCTTGACTGGTTCCCTGCCTTTCTCCCTCTACACTGGTCACCAGAGCAAACGTTTGCCACCTGCTTGACTGGTTCCCTGCCTTTCTCCCTCTACACTGGCCACTAGAGCAAAGGTTTGCTAACTGCTTGACTGGTTCCCTGCCTTTCTCCCTCTACACTGGCCACCAGGGCAAAGGTTTGCTACCTGCTTGACTGGTTCCCTACCCAGTGAACAATGGGACAGGAAATGCCCAGCGAGAGCAATGTGTGATTAACCTTGAACTTCGCTGGTTCACCACTGATTTGCAATGACAAGGAGATCCAGCAACAACCTCTCTTCTTTTATGAGGTTCCCCAAATAACTTATACTTGTTTATAGTGAACGGTGATACAAAATAAGGTGATAGCAACCTTTTAAAAGATAAAAGATAACTTATCATAATGTTCTATTGGATTTCGCCATGCCTTCTAGCGGGGAACCAGCGTAAAATCCAACACAAGTATCTGTCAGGTACCAGCTGAATGCAATCCCGACATGCACCAGAAAAATGGTGGCAGTTACTTTGTCTTATATGTGAGTGCACGCTGGCCAGGCTTCCAGGCTAGCTACTTGCACTTGTCTCTGGTCGAATCCATTGACGATGGCCTTAACACGACGTGGTAACGGGTACCTGCCGTCATTCCATTGTACTCGGAATGTCGCTTGCACCATTTTTATGTTCCAGGAACACAAATGCCTGCAAACCCATTTTCAAGTGTGAATAACTTGCATAAAATTAGAATAGAGATAAGTAAATTAAGACTTTGTTACCATCAGCAGTCTGCAGAACTACAGGCAAGTCGTTCCATAACTTTATCCCCCTGTACCTTGGTGGATTTTTGTATGACATAGAATGACATACCCTTGAACGTTGTTTCTTTTAAGCTTTACCTTTTCGCCTCTCCGAGTTCCGCATACACAAATATCTAACAAATTATGATTTTTCCTGTACCTCAATCTGCTTAACCTTTTTTTTTTTTTTTTAGCTTTTATTTATCCTCGAGGAATGTCGTAGGAAATAAGTGTTTCCTATCTTCCCGACTCTCCAGCAAAAGAGTTCCGTGCCTTACATTGCCTATAGGGTAGACTTACATAATTTCTTTGCCAGGACTCCGCCATCTGATTGATACAAGTTATCAAATTTCCTCATTCTGATGATAGTGTGCCATGTATAGATCGTCAAAACTCTCTTTCTATCTCCGCCAGCAGCCTCAATTAAGCAAACCTCCCTTTCATCTCCCCCCTGTTATTTTTGTCCCGCAGTCTTAACGTTGGGAACTCGTTCCCCATGCCCTTACGAGTATGGCAGTCTGTTCTCCATGGTCTTTGACGTCAAATATGCAGTGTGTCGTCCATTCTTTGCCTGAAGAAGAAACATCGCAACAATACCCATTCACCACCCCCTATCTTGATGTATAATCATCCCCCAATGAATCAACCTTAATGTCTGGTTTTCTGTGGAATTTTCTACCTACTGATTCTTTTAATGTGTACAGGGGTGGGATACATACAGAAAGCAACTCATGTTTGGTCAAAGTCGCAGTTCTCCAACTCTTTTGAACTTTATTCACTCAGCTGTTGCCAAGTTCATATCACTCCCCATCAAACTCGTTTGACCAAAACTTGTTGGTTTCTTCTTTATTATCCTACCCCTAATATAAAATCCCATAGGCTTAACATTGAGTTTCCGTATGCCACGCTGCCTGGCATACAGGGTTTTATATGCCACTAGTGGCATACAGAATTTTTTATCACGTAATATTTCAAAATCGAGGAGACGGGGTAGGATAAAACCTGATTTGTTTTAATCATGGCCACCACATTCCACTCCTGGAGTTTTGGCTCCGGACTTCACTTGGCTTCGCCTCGTGAAATCACTATGCCAAACTCCAGTCGTGGCATACGGTGGCCCAGATTAAAACTCATCCAGTTTTACGATAATACTGCACATGCTGGCCTCCCTCCTCCAGTGGTCCCCTCTCAGGTAGCTGGAGGCACTGAAGATTCTCCTGACTGCCTCCTACCCTCTCTCCACATCCTCTCCTGTCCCATCCACACCCGGTGGATTATTGCCTCAGACCTATCTCCGGTCGCTGGCCGGTGTGCTGCAAAGTTTGGGAATCTGCGAAAATCTAGTACTAAGAGTTAACGTGCTTACTGAGCCCGAAGGGATGGCCGTTCGAGGTCTTTTTATACCATAAATACGTCCCGACGCCGCAGGCGGAGGGACGTATTTATGGTATAAAAAGGCCGAGAATGGCATCCCTTCTGGTTCAGTCACTACGTTTTCTTATTATTACATACCTAGATATAAAAAACCTGCCTTTTATGTACTTATTAAATGTACCATTTGACCCAATGGTCACAGTGTGCCCGAATATTTACTACGGGCGCAGTGCGCCCGAACATTATTTATACTGTACTCCTAGCAGACATTAGGCCATAGGTATGTAATAATATATATAACTATGGCCAAACATGTCTGAAATACTGCCCGCTGATAGGGGTGTAGTATAAATAATGTGAAAGTGGGCCGTAGTGAATGGCATTGCCTTTGTACAGTTAATAAATTGTATTTTTTAAACGACTAGGAGGTGTATAGTGATAAGAAAAAGCAGTGACTGTGCCCGTACAGGTAGATGTTTTCTGTCAATTGACGCTAAAATATGTCCCTCCTCCTGCAGTGTCTTGACATATTTTTGCATCAAATGGCCTCTAACGGCCGCCCGTACTGGCTCAGTAACCACGTTTTCTCTTAGTCCTTTCGTAGGAAGTATATCGCTCCATTCACGCGTGATGCTTGAAGAGTGATGACACATGACCCACTTTGCATTTCGATGAACATTCTCCGGGCAGATCTTAAGAGGAATGCGTCCATCATGCAGAATCAGATCTACCCTCCTCTGCAATGTATGCCGAGGAAATCAGGGGGCCGGTTTAATAATCTAGGATCGTACTTGAAGACAATTGTCTGTACTTCTTACAAGGGTTATCGTTTAATAATATTTATGTCTATTCGCTATGATAGTATTAGCCGTCCATAAGGTTCGCCATTAGAGTTGAATAAAGTTGACCCACATCGTTCCGGGGTCTCTATGGCATACTTGGTAGAAACTGAACGAGAGCCGACCTGACTGGAGTGCGATAGATACTAATACTACTAACTCGAGTTCAGTTTAGTATTCATCCTACCCCGTCTCCACCCCTTTGCAATAGTAATTAGCCATTTAGGTTCCTCCAAGTTGCTCAAGCGAATGCATATCCAAGTAAGACCATAGGTCGTCAACATTTCATAGACCGCATTAGTGTAATGTTGCTCACGTTCTGGCCGCTGATTGGTCAATTTTTTGTATTATCCTTGTGCAATAAATTACACTTTAGTACACGCTCGCTCGAATGCAGTGACCCAATGTTAAGCCTATGCCGTTTTTATTAGGGGTAGGATAAATAAAAGGGTCCTAGATTATTAAACGGGCCCCTGGCATCACTCTTCAAGCATAGAGCAATGAGCGCTTACTTCCGGGCGATAATACCCGATGTTCGCAGGATACCCACACTTCACATGACACCGGCTGGGCTTCACCAGGCCACGTGTGGTCAGGCAAGGTACACTTTCTGCTTCCAGTTAGTTTTGGATCCAATAAGGCAACATGTCAGGCAGGTGCAGGCGGCGGCGGCTGTACGGTACTCCCCGATCCCCCGCCCGGACCCCCCGCCTGACCTATCGGCGGCGCCCGGGAGGGTCCAGCCAGTGGAGGGGTCTCTCCATGGCAACAGAAACCAATAGCGAGGTGAGGGTAAACATAAGGGCGTGTCCGGGGTTCCTGGAGGGGCGGCGGCGGGCGGCGGGCGGCGGCCCGTTCACACGGCCCACGGCCTACGCCACGGGGTGTATTAAAGGCCTGAGTGGTGTACGCCGGAAATACGCCGATTTTTTTCATTACATGGTACGCCCGCCGTGTTATTGGCCTCGCGCCACATCCCGCCGGCTGTGTACTGGACTCCGTGTGGCGTACGCCATATTTTTATATACCTGTGTGTATGTCTCACACTTAAGGCACTTAAGGCCATTTATTCCCATCGAGTTGTGTAGCATGTACAAGCATGTTGGGTCGTTATATATTTATCATATACATGTACCCCAAATTGATCAAATCTTACCATATATTGGCATAGAAGACATGTTGACATGAAAGCCCACACACTGCTGATGTTTTAATATGTTCAATATAACAGTGTACTGCACAGGGTTCAGTAAACAATCTATACTGCATAGGGAGCAGGAGTACATAATTATCAAATATACTGCATAGCTATATAGTAAATACTAATGAACAGCAAGCCGTATGCAGCACGCCGTATGCAGCATGCAGTATGCAGAACGCTGGATGTGGCATCCAGTTTGCTGAACGCTGGATGTGGCATCCAGTATGCAGAATGCTGTATGTGGCATCCAGTATGCAGAGCGTGCTATGTGGCATCCAGTATGCAGAACGTCATATGTGGCATCCAGTATGCATGTCATATGTGGCATCCAGTGTGCAGAAAGCCATATGTGGCATCCAGTATGCAGAATGTTGTATGTGGCATCCAGTATGCAGAATGCCGTATGTGGCATCCAGTATGCTGAACACTGTATGTAGCATCTAGTATGCAGAATATCGTATGTGGCATCCAGTATACAGAACGTTGTATGTGGCATCCAGTATACAGAACATCCTATGTGGCATCCAGTATGCAGAATGCCGTATGTGGCATCCAGTATGCAGAATGCTGTATGTGGCATCCATTATGCAGAACGTACTATGTGGCATCCAGTATGCAGAAAGCCATATGTGGCATCCAGTATGCAGAACGCTGAATGTGGCATCCAGTATGCAACACCGTATACACCGCACGCCCTCAATAGTACAACGTAACGCATAACGGATTGACAGATTTTACTATTTAAGCCACTTGACAGGAGCAATCTCATCCGTGAAAAGGTTCGTCTCAAGTTATCCATCAAACTGCTGCCCATTAAGGTGTCATGTAAGAAAGCCAATGATGGCGACGGAAGAGGATCCGCAGGTCTGACACGGCAACACGAGTAGGTCGGATTTATAAACAGAGAAAAATGACAGCTTCTAACTGAGAAAACGATCGAGTGTTCAGCCTAGCAGGGACGGCACTTCAATGCAACAATCAAGTTGTCACTTTCCGTGGACAGATTGCTAATAAGAGTGTCATGATACTTTAACAAACTCGGTACATGAATCTTCCTGATGGAAGCTGAGATTCACTGTGGTTGGGCTATTGCGTAAAAACTCTTTCATTAAATCAGAATACTGGGGTCGATACTGACAGCGAACCCCCCCCCCCCCCCCCCCCCCCGAAGAATAGAAGTTGTAATAAATTGAGACCCATTCTTTGCCATAATATAAAACCTGTCAGATATCATAAAGCCCTGTGGTATACGGATTCAAATCTGTGGTATACGGCATTCAAAATAATGGTATATGGAAGTCCCTGTGTGCTATAGAGCAGAGAAAATAGTCCCTATTGTTATACCCTTTGATGTGGCAATTACTGTTTTCAGACAGGGACATTACGACCGCTTGTATCTGAAATCAGTTATTATTGTGTACGTCTGACAGTTTACGAAGTTCATTATCCGTTTGTCCACGTCATATCTCTTTAGCCTCTCCCTATTAAGGGGGTGCTCTACCAGGCCGAATTCTCATCCGATCAATTGTTCCTGGGCCTTTAAGAGGAAGGTCGTGTATTTTAATGTTTTGAATTTTGATAATAATAGCTTAATTGATGTTCATTATCAAAGATTTGAGAAACTCTAGGGTACCTAATACGGATCGGCGAGTGTCTGGCTACCAAATCAGTGACAGTCGGTCCAGTGGAACACCGCCTTAAAGGGGCGTTCCCACGATGAAGTGGGATTCACACGGTGGGACAAATGTACCTGAGACTGGTGTACTTCACACCTTTTCACCAGTCACCGACTATTTCCTGCTGGTTACAAAGATTCACATATTGGGGCGATCTGCTGTCTCAGGGAACCATGGCAGATTCAATTCGCTTGGGAAGATTTACAAGGTACATTTGTAAAAGCCAGACAAGCAAAGTATAATCCGTCAAGATGGAAATTCAATAAAGAGTCAGTAAGCAACGAGCAGCCGTGGTCTCCTTCTGTACTAGATCTCCGTAGGGACTTAACCTCGTTTTACACATTGTCTCACCCTACCCCGCTACACAGGGTCCAAAGGGTATACAGTCAGGGGTCTTCCCAGTGTGAGTAGGTGTAATTTGGGACCAATGAGACTAACGGACGGGGGGAGAATGTGTGAAATACATTTGTTTCACCAAAATGCCCCTCTTAATTTTAAACCTGTTTAAAGTCAAAATCTCATGAGATTCTGTTTCTTATTAAGTGGAAATCACATCTCCTCTTCTGAACCGCACGTTTCCATTTCCCTGAGACAAGTGGTTTCCCCTGCAATTGTCGGCGACAATTTCTCCTAACGAGGTGCAGATTCCGATGACATTTTGAATTTAAACACGTTTAAAGCCCAGTACACATCTACTGATTGAGGTATGAATGATTATTTCCCAAATCATATAGGAGTCGGTGAACTTCTCGCAAGCAAATTACGTAACCCCTCGGCTTTTGTCGGCCACCCAATTAAGGGCCATTTTCCAACGTTTCATTGTCAGCGACTGGATTGGTCAACATGTTGATAAACTTTTGGCGACCAATTTAGAAACAGCGAACCCACAACCCGTCAGCGACAAAAGTACATCTCAAGGAGGTGGGGGTCGGGGTGGTTCACTAATTGTTAGCTAACCTTTGCCTAACTGTCCTACATCTACCGACTAGGGCCTACTCCTTTAGGATGACTCGCCTGAGACAAGTTACCGTTCCTTTGTTGCCGACAAAGGTAATTCAATGTTCCGAAATCGGTAGATGTGTATTGGGCTTAACAATATTCAAGCTCGTTCAGTTAAGTCTTTTCTATCTGACCAAAGATCCTCCATAAGTGTTTAATAGAGTTAGCTCATATGGTCCATGGGTCTCATTGTCGTACAGAAAATGGTCTTCATGTATGAGCCTACAATATTCAACATTCATGTTCCGAAATAGTACAGTGTGTTATGGCATTAACGCTTGTCAGTAGGCTTATCGTAGCCAAATCGGAGTAGTGAGAACCCGGTTTTATCTTCCGACGCGGTTTTGATTTGTCGTCTGGAGGTGCATCATAGGGCCTATCGCAGACCTATTGGGGCTCAGTGGACGTCGGGCCCAACATTAACGTTAATAGATTTTGATTAATGACCTAAACCCTTTGCTAGCAGGTACAGAGTACAAACGTTCCCTAACAGATTTTGATTAATGACCTAAACCCTTTGCTAGCAGGTACAGAGTACAAACGTTCCCTAACAGATTTTGATTAATGACCTAAACCCTTTGCTAGCAGGTACAGAGTACAAACGTTCCCTAACAGATTTTGATTAATGACCTAAACCCTTTGCTAGCAGATACAGAGTACAAACGTTCCCTGCCACCACAAACCACTACATATGCGCACGGTGCCATCCTTCTCGGTCCCTGTAAGGACCCAGGGACGGGGTGGACGACGTCTGGTGGGGCTCATTTCTAGTCGGGAGTGGGCGCTCTGATTGCCGCCGGGCGTGGCCGGGCCGCCTCCCGGGGGACCGCCCCGTCAGGACGGACCCACGGGCCCCGCCGTCTGTGTGGTCGGCACGTGGGTCATGGACAAGGGAGGCGCCGCCCGGATGGCGTTCTCCTCCGATGAATGTCTAACGAGAGACGGGGAAAGAGCGGGAGGAGGGAGGCGGGAGGAAGGTGGCGGGAGGAGGGAGGCGGGAGGGGTGGGGGAAGGAGGTGTGGCGGCGGCGGGAGGAGGGAGGCGGCGGGAGGAGGGGCGGCGGGAGGTGGGAAGCGGGAGGAGGGGCGGCGGGAGGAGGGATAGCGGGATTGGGTGGCGGGAGGAGGGGCGGCGGGAGGAGGGGCGGCGAAAGGAGGGGCGGGAGGAGGAAGGGCGGTGGGAGGAGGGATAGCGGGATTGGGTGGCGGGAGGAGGGGAGGCGGGAGGAGGGGAGCCGGGAGGAGGGGCGGGAGGAGGAAGGGCGGTGGGAGGAGAAGCGGCGGGAGGAGGGGCGGCGGGGGGAGTGGCGGCGGGATGGGGTGGCGGCAGGAGGAGGGGCGGCGGGGGGAGGGGCGGCGGCGGGAGGGGCGGTGGTGGGAGGAGGGGCGGTGGGAGGAGGGAGGTGCTGGGAGGGAAGGGCGGCGGCAGGGTGAGGAGGGGCAGCGGCGGGAGGAGGGGTGGCGAGAGAAGGGGGCGGCGGGAGGGGGGCTGGCGAGTTGTGGGGTGGAGCTGGACAGTGACGTGAGGGAAAAGGACGCTGGAAGAAGGGTGATGGAGGAAAGTAGGCAGGTAATGGGGTGTGGGAAGGCTGTAGTTGAAAGGCAAGTAACGGGGTGTAGCAAGGCTGTATTTGAAAGGCAAGTAATGGGGAGAAGGGAGGTTGTAATGGAAAAGCAAGTAATGGGGTGTAGGGAACCTCTAGTGGAAGGCAGGTAATGGGGTCTAGGGCAGCTGTAGTTTAGTGGAATGTAATTGGATGTAGAGAGGCTGTACATAATGGAGAGGCATGTAATGGGCTGCAAGAAGGATGTACTTAAGCTACAGGGTGAAGGCATGTAATGGGGTCTAGGGAGGCTGCAGTGTGTAGGCATGTAATGGGGTGTAGGGAGGATGTAGTGGAGAGACAAGTAATGGGGTGTAGGGAGGCTGTAGTAGAGACAAGTGATGGGGAGTAGGGAGGCTGTAGTGGAGACAAGTGATGGGGAGTAGGGAGGCTGTAGTGGAGACAAGTAATGGGGAGTAGGGAGGCTGTAGTGTGAGGGCAGGCAATGCGGTGTTAGGAGCTTGTGGGCAGGTAATGGGGCAGTGGGGCGGGCGATGGGCGGTGTGTGACCTGCCTCTATCAGGGTGCTGTCGGCAGTTTACAGACACTGACAGTTACACCAAAGAGCGCCTCGCTTGGCAGACTCCATGGCGGTCTGATATTGATTTGTTGACGTTTTTATGGGCAGTCTTTCAGAGCCTGACAAATGCCTTATTGGTATCGATTCCCCATCATAACGCCGCTTACCGTAGAGCTCCGTATAAAACCCCAGCAGAGAGACGGATGCCTCCACACCCCCATACCTCACTATTAAAGAGGCTGTTAATTAGAACAGTTACATCGCTATAATAAAATGTTACAGACTCACTCCTCTAGGAACCAGGACCAAATGGTATGTTCATCATTGATGAATGAGTGTGCAATTATAAATGAATAACAATTAAAAGTTTTGGGTTACATTCAGTCGAAGGATAGTTTTCTGTAACCCAGTTCAACTTGCCATTTCTGAAACTGCTTCTAGTCTAGGGTCCATACATATCAGGCACCAGTGGGCCAATGAGGTATTTTTGTCGTGAGTGGTTAGTCATGGTCAGCTGGACACACCTCTAAGACCCCGAGGCACTGGCACTCTCCTCCTTTCCCAACATCAAAGTGAACAGCATGCAGATAGTGAAAGGGTAGCTTTTTTGCAGCATGCTGGAAGTCTATTTGTGACCACTCTAAGATTTTGGCACTGTTCACCGTAGTGACTCTCATATATGTAATAATGGTCCACACACTGATTTTATACTCATTTTTATTCTACAATTAAAGCTTGAATGTATTACATGATCTGGATAACTTTAAAACAAAAAGGTTTTGATACTTTTTGTGGCATGCAGGTGCAATGATCTAGAACCAAATAGTATGTTCGCCATTGGTGAATGAGGGTGAAATTTTAACAATTATAAAGTTTGGGTTCATCACGTCTGTGGGTCATTTGTTGTAAATTGGTAACCAGATAACAAGCCAGTTCCACTCATGCCTTTGTAAAGTTTGAATATATGGAGGACCAGTGGGTTAGTGAGGTATTCCGTTCTGTAGTCATTGGCAATAGTCAGCTGGGCACACCTCTACGACGCTTAAATGTACACTGGTTCTCTGCAATTTTACAAATCCCACCAGGTTGACCTACAGATAGTTAGTGGATACAGTAAGCGAGAAGTCTATTTTACCTTTTCTAGATCCACAGAGATTGAAGGCTTAGAGTGTAAGCCAACAATAAGCTAAAAGCTTATATAACCTGGCCGAGTCCTCTATGCACTGTATCTGAGCATGTACCGCACTCAATAGTATTGTATACTTGTGCACAGATGTCTTCCATTAACTGGTAGGCTGTATGGATTCCGTTCGTCACTGTATGATGAATCATAATACTACTCTCCGCCCCAATCTGATTTATTGAGATGATGAGACAGTGGGTAGTAAAATGGTGTACCTGGTTATTTCCAGGTCTATGCTGATTGGGAGACATAGTGAGTGGACTGAATTACATCTATCCCCTGTTATTTTGGTCTTAAATATTGGCCTTGTTCCAATACAAAACAACGATGAACTACATCAACTCCATTAACTATTTCCCCTGCATTATCTCACTCCGGGTATGTTTCCCCGTAGACTTAACATTGGAAACTCGTACCCGATGCCCATGGAGTATTTAGAAAAAATACTCAATAGGAGATCATGTGACAGATGTTAGCCAATTAGTCAATGTGAAGGGTGAGATGAATTCAGAAACCCATTTAGGTTTACAGTCAGAACTTGATCACATCTCATTTGAATCGCTATGTAATTCATGCGGCTTCGCCTTGTGAATTAGTACGCTATTGAAACTTGATGGCATATGAACTCTGACTGTAAACTTCCATAGGTTTCCTCTGGAATAGAGGGCGACTAAGTTCCAGTGAGAAAAAGTCAAAGTTACGAGGTAAGGCTTGGAAACATTACTGCCCAAGGCTTTGGCTCCCTATTCCTATATACCTCCAAATGTAGTTTAACGATAAATAGCGTTATTTGCCTTCACTCCATCAAATGCTAAGCCAGATCCAACTTTATCGAGTAATTTGACACTCCTTGTTTTCTCCCCACTGCCCTTTTCATATTAATTTTGTAGAGGGCGACCTGAGTGGTCTAAACGTCAACCTTTGGTAGTAAATGTCACCTTTGGGAGGTACACATCAGCCTTTGGTAGTAAACGTAAGTTATTCCACCCCCAGTAGCGTGGTGTAACCAAAGAGTGTTCCGCCATAAGTATTTGAATCACATCCTACGTGGGTCTGTGTGGTGTTGTTGATACCCCAGACAGGTTAAAGGGTGGCGTCCACCAACCACGACAAGGCTACGACAAGCGCCGACAAGAAAGTTCCGATCGGCGCTTGCCGCAGCCTTGTCGGAAGAAGTGGGGCTTTACGACAGCATTGTCAGGGTGTGTCGGGAAGTGCCCGCTCCACCAAAATTTCCTATCATAGACCTCTGCGACACGCTCCCAACATGCCATGACACTCCATGACAAGGGTCCAGTTATGGGAAAAATTGAACATGCTCGATATTGTTGTAGCCTTGTCGGAAGGCTCCCTAAAAGCTTCCAATCATGGCCTTGTGGTGGCCTTGTCGTAGACTCTTGTCGGGAACTGGAGTCCACCAACCACGACAAGGCCTCCAATCGTAGGCCAATCGTGGACCTTGTCGGGAAGCCATTGTCGTAGCCTTATCGTGGTTGGTGGACGCCCCTCTTAAAAGGCGTATCCCACTATCACGATTTGAGCCTTACTACGATAGCCTTACGACAAGCGTTCCGATGAAAAAAAATGAAATTTTTATCGGAAGGAACGAGTCTAGCTTTCACGATGGACCCGTTCCTTCCGATAAAAATTTCAAAGTAAAAGATCCGCACTCACCTGAACGTCATGGTCCGGCGAACACGACGTGGGCACACCTGGTAACGTAAACACTCCTGTGCTGTGTCAACACGTGTACGTCCTCTCCCCTGATCACCACGGCCTCGTGAATGTTTGATGCCGGACCGCCGCAGCCGCCGCCGCCGCCGCCCGCACGGCGACGATCTGTCTCCGGTCACCTCTGTGATGACACACGGCGGGCGGGGCGTGCTCGGGGCGGGAGGGGCGAGCTGCTCACCGCTGTAACGTACGAGCTGCTCCTCCACGTTTAATTGACGGCGGGACTGAGCGCCGGGCGAGGCGTGCGTGCGGGCGTGGGCCGGGAGACGGGCTTACTACTCGCCGGGAGGAGAAGGAGGCGCGCCCGCCGGAGATCAATGGGCGCCCCGTGAGCTGCTCCAGTCACAGGCGCTGACCAATGAGCGAGCAGCTCGCCCGGAGAGCAGGCGCAGGCCACGCCCACTTTTACTACACACCCACGTGGTGCGCGGCGTACGCCGGAAACAGCTGCTGTGTGCGCCACAACACACCGCACGCCGCGTGCTGGGACCACGAGGCTCCTTTAAGCGGGGATCACACGTAGAGACGGATGTACCTGAGATAGAGGTACTAAAGTGGGTTCATACATAGAGACTGATGTACCTGAGATGAGTGTACTAAAGTGGGGTCTACACGTAGAGATTAATGTACCAAACTGGGGTTTACACATAGAGACTTATGTACCTGAGATTGAGGTACTAAAGCGTGGTTCACATGTAGAGACTGATGATCCAGAGATGAGTGTACTAAAGTGGGGTTCACACGTAGAGATTAATGTACCAAACTGGGGTTTACATGTAGAGACTAATGTACCCAAGATAGAGGTACTAAAGTATGGTTCACACAGAGAGACTAATGTAACAAACTGGGGTTTAGACATAGAGACTATTGTACCAGGGATGGGTGTACTAAAGTGAGGTTTACATGGAGAGACTAATATACTTGAGATGGGTGTAGCTAAGTAGGGTTTACATGTAGAGACTAATGTACCTGAGATGGGTTTACTAAAGTGAGGTTCACATGCAGGGACTAATGTACCCAAGATAAGTGTACTAAAGTGGCGTTGACATTTAGACACTAAGGTTCCCGAGATGGGTGTATCAAAGCGGCATTCACATGTAGAGATTAATGTACCTGAAACAGGCGTACTAAAGTCGGGTTCTTGCATAGAGACTTATGCACCTGAGATGAGTGTGCTTACTCCACATCTTTCCCCCTAGTCTCAGACAATGCTCCTGTTGTACAACAATCTCATAGATTTTCCAAGTTTCAAGGGAAAATGCGGATAGGATTCATATGAAAGGATACCCCTGGTAGGCTACGTAGTCCCTGACAAAGCCCTTTGGGGTAGGGTAGATTGTCACTGAACTGGGGACCCTCTCTATGTGAACACTCACCCTGTGACTCAAGTACCTTTAGGTGAAGGGCGCGAAGAACATGTGATCCTGCTTGCTGGCTTCCTATTGGCTAGGATGGGCACTTAGTCAGCGACTCATGTGGATGCATTAGTCTTATCAGAAAGCCCCTATGAATTTTAAACATGTTTGAAACCAAATCCTCTTGAGATTTTGTTCCTCGTTAGGGGGTAATTGTCGCAAACAATTTCACAGGAAAAACTTGTTTCAGGGAAGTCCACCATTCAGACGAGGTGTTCTAGTACGAAATCTCAGGAGGATTCGTCTCAGATAAATGTCCGCCATGGACAAAGGATAAAGGATATTAAAGAAAAAACCAACACGATTTTGTCAAAGTCATCGTTCTCCACGAGTTTGATGCGGAGTGAAATGAACGAGGTGACATAGCACTTAAACGAGTTGAAGAATGAATTCTTTGGCCGAAACCAGTTGCTTTCTGTATCTATCCCACCCCTGTACAAACTAAAAAAAAGAAAGGACGACAATCAGGCTATAGACCATGGAGAACGGACTGCAATACTCGTAGGGGAATGGAGAACGAGTTCCCAATTTTAAGCCTATGGGACCAAAATACCAGGGGTGAGATAAATCCAAACACTGGCTGTCAGGCTGGTTTCCGGCATGTTCACAGTTGGAGGAGTCGCTATGCTAACTACCATCCTAATGCCGCTGGCCTTGACCTTTGCATAAGGCACCACAGAGGATGTTGAGTCTTGTCTACTGCTTCTTTCAAACCTGTGCCATCCTTGACTTACCACTCGGCCAATCCACACTACCTTCCTAAAGTGGGATTCACACGTTGGAACAAATGGACCTGAGACTGGTGTACTTCACACCTGTTCATTATTCGCCGACTATTTTTTTCTGGGTAAAAGATTTCACAGATTGGGGTGTTCTACAGTCTTAAGTGGGATTCACACGATGGGATCCATGTACCTCACATGGTGTTTTTCTGAAACAAATCTTGCTTGTATTCTGTACTTAAACACAATCTCTTCATCTAAATTATAGGGTTCCATTTTCCTTAGACTTGTTTCCCCCCCTGTAATTGTTAAAGACAATTACCCCTTAAAAAGAACAGACTCTCATGAGATTTTAAACCCTGTGAGGTACATTAATCCCATCGTGTGAATTCCACTTAAGGGAACCATGGCAGGTTCCATTCACATGGGAAGACCTACCAGGTGCATAGCCTCACCCCTCCTGCCTGATACCCCTAGACAGGGTACACAGTCACTGATTCACAGCACTTCCCCGTGTGAATAGGTGTTATTTGGGACCACTGAGACTCACAGACTGGGGCAGAATGTGTACATTTGTCTCACCAAAATGACCCTCTAAATTTGAAGTGGGATTCACACGTAGGGACAAATGTACCTGAGACTGGTGTACTTCACACCTTTCCACCAGTCGCCGACTTTTTCTCGCTAAGTACAAAGTTCACAGATTGAGGTGTTCTCCGCTAAATGGAATCGTATCATTCAGACGAGGAGTTTGTGTTCTAGTACCGAATCTCAACGGTGAGGTACTTGAGTCCCACAGTGTAAATCCCACTTAACGAAAATCCCTTCCCTACCACACCTAGGGAATCAGACATTATCCCTCCCCTTGTATTTCCCCAAGAAAAGTTACACAATGCTCTTTTAATTAGCAGAAAATATACCCACCGGTGTTTGCTACAATGACTTTTTTTAGCATTTAAAACAGCAAGCAGGATCACATATCTATCACACCCCTAACCTCTAGGATACTTGAGTCCCAGGGTGGGTGCTTACAGGGACCTTGTCTGAGACTATGTACCAGGTCTATCCTTCCATGTGTATGCAATCGGTCATTTATCCTTGAGGCTGAGAAAGAACAAAAGAAAGTGGTACCTTGGTTTGAGATCTTTATACCACAGGAGACTGATGAAATGGTGTGAAGTACACCCGTCTCAGGTACAGTAGTCCCTACGTGCATATCCCAACTGAAGTGGGATTCACACGGTGGGACTCATGTACCTCACAGGGCTCAAAATCTCATGCGATTTTGTTCTTTTTATAGGGGAAAATGTCTTTAACAATTACAAGGAGGTACACATGTCTCATTGAAATGAATCCCTATAACTTATACGAAAAAATTGTGTTCAGGTACAGAATTTCAGCAGGATTTGTCTCAGAAAAACACCATGTGAGGTACATGAATCCCATCGTGTGAATCCCACTTGAGGGCCATTATTGTAAGATAAACACCCCTGGGAGGTGAATGAGTCTCTCCGTGCTAATCCCACTAAAGTACTTGTATCCACATCCAGTGGAAGATATACCATGGAAGGTAGAACTGGTTAGAACCAAGAGACACAAAAGTCCACTTGAAGTGGAATTCACACGATGAGATTCATGTACTTCAGAGGGTGTTTCTGTGAGACATATCCTGCTGAGATTCCGTACTGGAACACAATTTCTTCATCTAAAATTGTAGGGTTTCATTTCCCTGAGATGTTTTTTTCCCCTGCAATTGCTGGCAACATTTACCCCTAAAAATGAACAGAATTCCATGAGATTTTCACCCTGTGAGGTACATGAATCCGACCATGTGAAATCCACTTTAGACAAGTTGTATGCCCCTGCAATTGTAAATGAACATTACCATTGACAAGGCATGGAAACCCATAAGATTTTAAACGCATTTAAAATTTACAGGGGCATTTTGGTGAGACAAATGGACCCACTGCTGAGTTGTTGACAAAGCACCTAAAATGGGATTCACACGGTGGGATCCATGTACCTCACAAAGTGTTTGTCTGAGACAAATCCTGTTGAGATTTGGTACTGGAACACAATCTCCTCGTGTGAATGACAGGGTTCCATTTTGCTGAGACAACTTTTTTCCCTTGCAATTGTCGGCGACAATCACCCGTAACAAGGAACAGAATCTCATGAGATTTTGACTTTAAACAGGTTTAAAATCTATAGGGGCATTTTTCAGTGAGACAAATGGACCTGCTGCGACCATGTACCTGCCCTAGCCAATAGGAGGCCAGCAAGCATAATTACATGTTTGTAACACCCTTCACATCAAGGGTAATTGAGTCCCAAGGTGAGTGGTCACTGTGACTATGTCTGAGATTATGTACCAGGTGTGTCCTCCCATGTGAATCAAATTCGCCATTTTTCCTTGAGACTGTTAAAGTACTTAGCCATGAGAATTTTTTCACCAAACGAGAATTGTCTGAGACTAGAGAAAAGGTGTGAAGTACACCAGTCTCAGGTACATGAGTCTCTTCATGTGAATCCCACTCCACTTAGCCTATTGGAGGCCAGCAAGCAAGGTCACATGTTTTTCACACCATCCACCTCAAGGGTACTTGACTCTCAGGGTGAGTATTCACTGTGACTATGTCTGAGACTATGTACCAGGTGTGTCCTTGATGTGAATCACATTTGGTACTTTTACCTGAGACTGGTAAAAGCACCTTGCCATGAGAATTCTGTATGAAAGGGGAATTGACTGAGACTTGGGAAAAGGTGTGAAGTACACCCGTCTCAGGTACATTCGTCTTTACATGAACTATCCCACTTTAGACTAGGGGAAAAGGTTGAAATACACCCGTCTCAGTTACATTTGTCTTTACATGTGAATCCCGCTTTAGACTGGGGAAAAGGTGTGAAGTACACCCGTTTAAGGTACACTCGTCTCTACATGTGAATCCTACTTCAGACTAAGGTAAATGAGTAAAGTACACCTGTCTGAGGTACATTAGTCTCTACATGTGAATCCAGCTGTAGATTAGGGGAAAAGGTGTCAAGTACACCCGTCACAGGTATATTACTCTCTACGAGGGAATCCTGCTCTAGACTAGGGGGAAAGGTGTGAAGTACACCTGTCTCCCGTGCATTAGTCTCTACGTGTGAATCCTGTTTTAGACTAGGGGAAAGGTGTGAAGTACACCTGTCTCAGGTACATTAGTCTCTATGTGTGAATCCTGTTTTAGACTAGGGGAAAAGGTGTGAAGTACACCCGTCTCAGGTATATTACTCTCTATGGGGGAATCCTGCTTTAGACTAGGGGGAAAGGTGTGAAGTACACCTGTCTCAGGTACATTAGTTTCTATGTGTGAATCCTGTTTTAGACTAGGGGAAAGGTGTGAAGTACACCTGTCTCAGGTACATTAGTCACTACGTATGAATCATGTTTTAAATGGGATTCACACGGTGGGATCCATGTACCTCACAAAGTGTTTGTCTGAGACAAATCCTGTTGAGATTTGGCACTGGAACACAATCTCCTCATGTGAATGACAGGGTTCCATTTTGCTGAGACAACTTTTTTCCCTTGCAATTGTCGGCGACAATCACCCGTAACAAGGAACAGAATCTCATGAGATTTTGACTTTAAACAGGTTTAAAATCTATAGGGGCATTTTGGTGAGACAAATGGACCTGCTGCGACCATGTACCTGCCCTAGCCAATAGGAGGCCAGCAAGCATAATTACATGTTTGTAACACCCTTCACATCAAGGGTAATTGAGTCCCAAGGTGAGTGGTCACTGTGACTATGTCTGAGATTATGTACCAGGTGTGTCCTCCCATGTGAATCAAATTCGCCATTTTTCCTTGAGACTGTTAAAGTACTTAGCCATGAGAATTTTTTCACCAAACGAGAATTGTCTGAGACTAGCGAAAAGGTGTGAAGTACACCAGTCTCAGGTACATTAGTCTCTATGTGGGAATCCTGCTATAGACTAGAGGAAAAGGTGTGAAGTACACCTGTCTCAGGTACATTAGTCTCTACGTGTGAATCCCGCTTATCATTAATTCCACCTTGCCCAGTCCCCGGTCCTGACCACGTCCCCTTCACGTTCACCCTCGTCCTACCTTCCTCGTTTTCCCTTTTCTACTATGAATATAAAACTCACTAAACGTCTACTACGTTACCGTTTTGGTAGACCGTGCCCCATAAATCCCACCATCCGACAGAATTGTCTTCATAGAATGAGCTGTTTAGTACAAAACCATGGGCAGGACAATGGTCTGCTGAAGGGCAACCGTGGAGGTAGCATTTGGCGGTCGAGTCTTGCATTTATTTCCACAAAAAAACACCGATATTTATCTTCGTGTGTAATTAAGAATATAGTGAGGATGAAGGCCATTCACATGTCTATGACTGAAATTGTTTTATGTACATATATATGATGATTAAAATCATTAATCATCAATTGTTGGAAGTGCAACAGATGCAAAATACCGTAAAACACACTGAGGAAAGAAAAGCCTATTGCATAAACATAGGTGATATAACATTAAGATAATGTAATTTCTTGGAAATAAAAGGCCAAATCGTTCTTTTTTCCACACGAAAAAAAAGTATAAACGCATGAGACCAGGAAAATAAACCAGGGCTAAGCTCATAATAAGAAAAAAAGACAGTGAGAAAGATGTAACAAAAAAGGAATGCAAAGCCTGGATAAAGAATATTGACCGTGCAATATGGGCGGGGGATGGTCAGAGATAAGGGGAGTAGTGCATATTCCGCCGGTTATCCTATGAGCGGGGGCGGGGCGGTGGCTGTGTGGGAGCCGGGCGGGGGCCGGGTGGGGACCGGGCGGGGACCGGGCGGGGGCCGGGCGGGGGCCGGGCGGGGGCGGGGCGGTGGCTGTGTGGGAGCCGGGCGGGGGCCGGGCGGGGGCGGGGCGGGGGCCGGGCGGGGGCGGGGCGGGGGCCGGGCGGGGGCCGGGCGGGGGCCGGGCGGGGGCCGGGCGGGGGCCGGGCGGGGGCCGGGCGGGGGCCGGGCGGGGGCCGGGCGGGGGCCGGGCGGGGGCCGGGCGGGGGCCGGGCGGGGGCCGGGCGGGGGCCGGGCGGGGGCCGGGCGGGGGCCGGGCGGGGGCCGGGCGGGGGCCGGGCGGGGGCGGGACGTTGGCGGGGCGGTGGCCGGGCCGGGGGCAGGGCGGGGGTCGTGCGGGGGGAGCCGGGCGGATTGCGGGGCGGATTGCGGGGCGGGTTGCGCCGCGCTTAGCCCCGGATCGGCCCCGGAATGCCCGCCACGTGTCGCCCGGCCTTTAACGAGGTTTGCCCGTGAGTAACGATAAAGTGAGGATCAGCAGCACCTAGTCCTCATCCACCGCCACCCGCCGCCGCAGTGTCTCAGTCCGGAGAGCAGGTTCCCACCAGCCAACTGCAGTACATACAAGATACCAGGTAGTTCACATCTATCCACATCAAGTTCCCACCAGCCAACTGGAGTAGATACAAGATACCAGGTAGTTCACATCTATCTACATCACTTTCCCACCAGCCAACTGGAGTACATACAAGATACCAGGTGGTTCACATCTATCCACATCAAGTTCCCACCAGCCAACTGGTGTACATACAAGATACCAGGTAGTTCACATCTATCCACATCAAGTTCCCACCAGCCAACTGCAGTAGATACAAGAAACCAGGTAGTTCACATCTATCCACATCAAGTTCCCACCAGCCAACTGGAGTAGATACAAGATACCAGGTAGTTCACATCTATCTACATCACTTTCCCACCAGCCAACTGGAGTAGATACAAGATACCAGGTAGTTCACATCTATCCACATCAAGTTCCCACCAGCCAACTGCAGTAGATACAAGAAACCAGGTAGTTCACATCTATCTACATCACTTTCCCACCAGCCAACTGGAGTAGATACAAGATACCAGGTGGTTCACATCTATCCCTATCAAGTTCCCACCAGCCAACTGGAGTAGGTACAAGATACCAGGTAGTTCACATCTATCCACATCACTTTCCCACCAGCCAACTGCAGTACATACAAGATACCAGGTAGTTCACATCTATCCACATCAAGTTCCCACCAGCCAACTGGAGTATATACAAGATACCAGGTAGTTCACATTTATGCTTATCAACTTCCCACCAGCCAACTGCAGTAGATACAAGATACCAGGTGGTTCATATCTATCCCTATCAAGTTCCCACCAGCCAACTGCAGTACATACAAGATACCAGGTAGTTCATATCTATCCCTATCAAGTTCCCACCAGCCAACTGCAGTAGATACAAGATACCAGGTAGTTCACATCTATCCACATCAAATTCACACGGGCTCCACTACACAATAACCACCAGGTAGTTCGCATCTATCCCATCTAGTCCCCACCAGCCAACTGGAGTACACATACGCCAACCACCAGGTAGTTCACATCTAACCCCATCTGGTTCCCACCACCCAACTGGAGTACAACTGGAGTACACTCCAGCAACCAGGTAGTTCACACCTGTCCCCATCTAGTTCCCGCAACCAACTAAAGTACCCATAAACCCACCTCCAGGTAGTTCACATCTGTCCACATCAAGTTCCCAAAGGCTCCACTACACAATAACCACCAGGTAGTTCACATCTATCCACATCAAGTTCCCGCCAGCCAACTGGAGTAGATACAAGATACCAGGTAGTTCACATCTATCCACATCAAGTTCCCACCAGCCAACTGGAGTAGATACAAGATACCAGGTAGTTCACATCTATCTACATCACTTTCCCACCAGCCAACTGGAGTACATACAAGATACCAGGTGGTTCACATCTATCCACATCAAGTTCCCACCAGCCAACTGGTGTACATACAAGATACCAGGTAGTTCACATCTATCCACATCAAGTTCCCACCAGCCAACTGCAGTAGATACAAGAAACCAGGTAGTTCACATCTATCTACATCACTTTCCCACCAGCCAACTGGAGTACATACAAGATACCAGGTGGTTCACATCTATCCCTATCAAGTTCCCACCAGCCAACTGGAGTAGGTACAAGATACCAGGTAGTTCACATCTATCCACATCACTTTCCCACCAGCCAACTGCAGTACATACAAGATACCAGGTAGTTCACATCTATCCACATCACTTTCCCACCAGCCAACTGCAGTACATACAAGATACCAGGTAGTTCACATCTATCCACATCACTTTCCCACCAGCCAACTGGAGTAGATACAAGATACCAGGTAGTTCACATCTATCCACATCAAGTTCCCGCCAGTCAAATGGAGTACATACAAGATACCAGGTAGCTCACATCTATCCCTATCTGGTTCCAACCAGCCAACTGGAGAACACATACACCAACCAACGCGGTAACTAGCCTATCACTGATGCCACCATCATCCAAATTGTCTACAATCTTTTTTCATCACTAAATCCACTAATTGTTTGATCTCGATGTAAAATGTGTTTACCTGTGTTTGTATTATCTTGAGCTGTAGATGTGTCTGGAAAACTCGGCAACTGCTGAGAGACTCTGATATATACCAACCTCCCGGTAGTTGACATCTATCCCCATCTGAAAGCTCATAGAAATGCTCCTGTGATATCGGATCGTGTCATGTTGTATCGTTATTTTCACGTTGTATTGCTATTTTTTACACCACCACATTTTCAGTGGCATAGGTGAAAGGTTCATTGAATATAAATGAAGACAGTTTTGATGCGAATAATCTCGGTCAAAAATTTCAACATCGGGTCACTATTCTGCGGTCCCCAAAACGTGATTTCCACCAGCCAACTGGAGTACACCAGCAACCAGGTGGTTCACATTTGTCCCCATCTTTTATTCCCGTTAGCTCCACTATGTATACAATAGCCACCAGGCAATTCATATCTATCCCCACCTCGTTCCCACCAGCCAACTGGAGTACACTCAAACCACCAGGTAGTCCACATCTACTCCCGTCAATTGTGTACAACAGCCAACAGCTGGCTCTTATTATGGTTCCCTAATTACCCATCCCAGTGGTGTTTCTCTAGGGGTGACCCACCCAGTAGCCTGGTCAACTTAGGGTGAAGAGGTCCCCAAAACATCATACTAAAAATCCACCAAAATCCTCCGTGAGAAAATATGCTTAATTTACACAAATCCAATTTATCTCTGAAACGCCTACAGTTGTGTCATAAAAGGCATACATAAACCTCTAGATAAAATTGTTGAGTCATTTAAAAGACTAAACTATTTATTTGCTGGCATGCCACCTCTTAGAATAGACATTTGCCAGTTGGGCAGCTCATTTGATTATGAGTATTAGTGAGGCAGTTATTTCCTTAATTCTAATGGGCCCTTTCCAATGAGTTCTAAACTATATTCGTTCTTAATTCTTAATGTCTTTTGAAAGCAGCCTCATTACTTTTTCAATCAATTTTCACACAGAAAGATTCATGTACCCCCCGGAGTATTTATTTGAGACAAATCTCATTGAGATTCTGTACAGGAACTTATCCAAATAGTAGGGTTCCATTTCCCTGAGACATGTTTTTCCCTGCAGTTTTGGTGATGATTACCCCTAACGAGGTTCAAAGTGTCAAGAGATTTGTTTTCTAAACATGTTTAAAATTCATAGGGGCACTCTGGTGAGACTAATATACCCGCTGCTGATTCGGTGATTAATAACCAAGTCTAGCCAATAGGAAGCTAGCAAGAAGGATCATAATAACTAATTAAAAGAAATAATCTTTAAAAAACTGTAAACATTTTGAATTGCCAAAATTTGGTGACCTTTGACCTTTGACCCCTCCTAGCAACTTAACACTGACACAATTTTACTTGACTAGCGGCTATGCGTGATAGCCCAGAGTCTACTCCCCAATCGTAGTGAGACATCTATTGTGTCAAGGGCGTCATTGATTTTTTGGATATTTCAATATCTACTCCCCTAGTCTTTCATTCCACGTTTGGTTTGATTTTGAACTTACATATTCAATATAACTCATCCAGACTATGGCCTGCATCAACCAATATCTAATCTAAGAAAAGAGGTACAATATTGTGTCGCGCAAAGGAGGCAAGTACTCCATCAGTCAGCCCTTGACAGATTCTGACACTAAATGTGTCCCGTCCTGAACCTTGCAATCCTTGGGATTCATATCTAGTCTGCCCAGCTTTGGGGGAACCTGCGCAACACCAGGGAAATTCGTCATACTTTAGCCCCAGCTCTGTCACCCCATAAAGCCCCACACCCGATACTCACAAACCCACCACAGAGAAGATCTCAACCTCCAGGTGCACCCCTCTCATAAGATCTCACACTCTCTAAGTGGTATTCTATGCTTTATAGGAGAATAATTCTTAACAAACTAGGCTTAGAGCCTTGAGAATCCACTGGCCTTCATCCCGTGCTAAAGACGTACATCAATGCAACTCAAAGATTCCTATAATCTCAATGGTGCCACCTAGCGGGAATACTGTGTGCCAGTGGATTCTCAAGGCTCTAAGCCTAGTTCGTTAAGAATTGTTCTCCCATAGAGCGTAGTGAAAACCTTGTACAGAATACGACTTAGAGACTGTGAGATCTTTTAACACTTAACATCCTGCCATCATTCTCCACTTCTTATCTTAGCCTGTAATAAATGTCTGTAGCCTTAACATAAGGAACTTGTTCTCAACAGGCATGCGAGAACGGTAACCCATACTCAATGGGTGATAAATATATATATATATATATATATATATATATATATATATATATATATATAGCCTGGATATATATTATAGAGGAAACCCATTAACGTTAAGGGTCAGAGCTTGTATCCCATCGAGTTTGAATCGCGTAGTAATTCACAAAGCGAAGCTGCGTGAATTATGTAGCGATTCAAACGAGATGGGATTGAGCTCTGACCCTAAACTAGAATGGGTTTCTGAATTTATCTCACCCTTTACATTGACTAATGGGCTAACATTTGTGACTTAATACCCCATTGGATATTTTTCCTAAATATCTCATGGGCGTTAGATACGAGTTCCCAATGTTAAGTCTATGGAGAAAAAATATCTGGGGTGAGATAAATCCAGATATCCAGGCTAAGATAAAATCAGAAACAAATATGTTTGGTCTATGTCCCCGATAGACATCTCATTTAAGCGCTTCAGAATATTCACAAGGCTATCGCATCCTTCATATCCCTGAGCTCTCCAAACTCGATGGCGTGCGGGAACAAAGACGTAACACACATCAGTTTCTTTCTAAAAACTTAGGCCCGGCGTCCACCTACTACGATATGGCTCCGATATGGTCTACGAGGCACCTCCCGATAGAAAATCAAAATCGCGACGGAAGGTCATCTAATATCGGGGCAGTTTAACAATTTCTACGATTAGGCACCGAAAAAAACCCATTAAGATGCATGGTGGATTGGCATGTCTAGACATCTGTCTACGATTTAGCACCTTCCCGATATGTCTCCGATATTTGCTTTTTGTATCGGAGCCATATCGGTAGGTCTAAATTTCTATCTAGTAGGTGGACGCCGGGCCTTACAGTTGGAGATGGAGATAAGAGGCTTTTTTTTCTTTTTTTTTTTAGGGGTCATTTTTTTTTTGGGGGGGGGGGGGGTTATATCCTTATAAGGTGTACATAGCTTTCCGTCTTCATTTTCCTTTAAAGTGTGTTACATTCAACATTACATAATAGCTCATTACAAGGTTTTACAATTGCAGTTTTGTTTCTCCCGTATATTTTCAGGCGTTTTTATTTGGGGATGAGAAACTCCTATGGAGAAACCAAACAAGAGTCGTGTTGTTGTTTATCGCACAACGGCAAGATCGCATATTACTGTGCGAGGCGAAGCCGAGAGCAGTAATACGTGATCTTGCTGGAGTGCTATGAACAATTACACAACTAACTCAAGTTCGGTTTAGAATTTATCCTACCCCGCCCGTCTAAATTACTTCTACATAAACAAATGACGTCATTTATCAAGTGTATCCCACTAGAGAGATATTTTTCATTTTTCTGAACTCCAGACCGAATACAGTGACCCAATGTTAAGCCTATGGAGTTTTTTATTAGGGGTAGGATAATAGCTCTATCGCTTATCTAAATAACAAGTTGTCTCTCCAGATTCGGGTCAACTACCACTATTAATACTATGAAAGGAGGTCAAAGTGACCATTTTAACCTCACGATTATTGCTCCAAAAGTGTCACATAAAAGCTCGGCGGTGCTAAATGCCTCATCTATGGGCATAGTCGGCAGGAGGAAATGCTGCATTATTCTCGGGATGACAATATTCCCCATTGCCCTCATTACATGCACGAATGGCCTATCACAGAAACAGCAGTTGGTCAACGTTGCAATGACTGACCCTGATTTAGTTTCACTGTTTGCTGGCCACTGAACAATGTATAGCAGGCAAACCGATGCTCTCATTCATTAAGGACTTCCCTGAAGCGCATTAGCCTCAGGTATTTCCTGTTATTAGGGCTATTCCGAGAAGAAACCAAATACTTATGGGCTCCACATATCCCGAACAATGTATTCCACACATCCAATAGTGCTACTTTATTGCTTATTGTTTTCAAACAGGTTTTGTGATACCTCCTATGAGAAGGCATCGTGAATTTTCTTTATGCTCAGAAAATCTCCTACTTTTTTCATCTCTTGCACATAAGTGTGGCGCTGTGGTAGCCGTGAGAACGGGTTGCGCTGATTCTATGGACGTAAAGGCTGATTCCACCTGCACTATTCTGTTTTGCCTGGAAATGTCGGGCTATGTCTTGTAACATCTTGCTGAATCTTGATGAATTGGTATAAATCATGTAAGATTTGGTGGTGTACTTACCCCTGCGTGTGTAGCCCCTATTAGCACTCAAAGGTAACTACTCCACTGCAGTGATTCAGCCACACATTCTCACACGATTTATCTCGACCTAGCGAGTCAAGAAATCGGCCATGATCGGCATATATCGCACGTCCTGGTGGAATCAACCCTTTAGTCTCAGCTTGCCGATAACCAGCTCAGCCATGGTAATCCAAAGCGAGGCGAGTGAGCCGGAAATGAAGCCACAATAATGGCGGGGATGATAAACCCATAGACCCCCATGCCTCGACATACGTAGTACATGGACAAGAGAATCATAAATAAATTATATAATGTCAGATTTTTATCGAAAAAACATTTAGAATCCTTAATTTCAAATATCTTTTAATTAAGGAAGATTTCACTATATGAAAAAAATGAGATTTAGATCGATGTCTTCTTTCAACTTAAATCTTAATATATTTTGTACGATCTTGATAATAATGACAATATTGATATAAGTAGTTAATTACTATATATAAATTATTGGAGAAATTACCTAGGCTGTCAATTTAATGGAAAATTAGGATGCTAGGACAAATAATTTTAGCTAAACATTCAGTATAAAATTCGAGTTAGGAGGAAATTATCAAACTTGGGTTTAAGTATGAAAGAAATAGACAAATCCTCTCTCCAATATTTACGGGTATACTGTGCACCTTTCTCCAGACAGTTCTCCTGTGGGACAAAATTCTCATGGCAAGGTGTTTTTACCACTTTCAACGAAAAATAGTGATTTGTATTCACCTGGAAGGACACACCTGGTCCTTATATGGCATTGAAGGGATACGGACAACTCCATGCAGGAGGGCATGCTTCAAAGACAAGCAATAGGGCAAGTTCATGTGAATGGTCCATACTAATTATTTGTATTGGCAGGGGATAAAGGTAAATACATAAATATCCAAAAGAATTATACACTATAAAAGTATACTTCTGAGTTTGTCTTTGACAAAATTCGGGATAACAGATTGTATACTTTTTGGATGAAATGTTGATCACTCAGAACTATTTGGGGGGGGGGGGGGGGGAAGAATGGTAAAGGAAAGAAATGCTTAATAAAATAATAAAATCTCTGAACAAGAAACGGGGTGATGCACTAGGCATAAAGAGACTCCTATATTGGAATATATTCCAAAGAATATTCTCCTTCTATTGGCCTGTATAGAGGTGAGTTTCAAGAAACATCAACTCACATCAGAATAAAAGCGATACCAATGACAGTTGTATATTGAACAGCGACAATCCTGTATAATATAGCTCGAACGAAATGACATCAACCAGACCCAAACGTATCGATTGACTTGTCTCTCATAGTTATATACCCAGTTGTTGTTTTTCTATTGAAACATATATCTCCTGTCAAACATATCTATGAAAACATCACTCCTATTGACTCCCATTTAGTCCTTCATCAAAGATCCATTGAAACCTTGTCTGTGTGGATAGGCGTTGATCACACCACTGCCTTCCACAATCTCCTTTCTCACTCTCCACCATTGGCACTGTCATTGACGTCAATCTCCAGCGCCGGTCGCTGTGTGGTGATAGCTGGCGGCGGTTGTGGCCGACTTGACAACTCAATTTCACACAAGCATCCTGTCTTGGAGACTCGTCAGTTGCTGCCGATCGATCATCGGGACCACTCGGCCACCGATTACAGCGCCCCTCGCGGACAGTAACCCGCCCGTCCATCCGGAGCCGCCTCGTCGCCTACAGCAAGCCTAATAATCGTCGTCCGGGTCCCACTCACACCGGTACACGGTCATCTCGGCCCCATCGGTATCTCGGACCCCTTTTTGGTGCGGTCATCTCGGCCCCTTCGCGGCCGCGCTTCGCCCTACACATAGCAGTGGGGGGAGTTGCCTTTCATCCAGGAATTTTTTTTTTTTTTTTTAATATATCAAACATACATCCCTCAGATAAACTGAGTTTTTCAGATGCTGCAACCGGAATACAATTTCAATTCTGATGTACATCTAACAGTGGGATCAAAATAATTTCATATCTTAAACTTTTAATATCTTAACTAGTAGAAACAGAATTCAAAAGGTATATTAACCAGAGCACTGGGTTCTATATGATAGTAATATTAGTTCAATTGTTTAAAGTACTTTTAAATATGAGGTACTTTTAACTGGTATTGAATTTAGAAAAGACAAACACATATATAATTGTCACATATGAAACCACAGAGATATACATTGTACTTTTAAAAATGAGATACTTTGAACTGGTATTGAATTCAAAATAGACAAACACACATACACATTGTAGAACACACGTATTATTTTATTGATAATGAATAAACAAGGCACGGAGAACCAATTTTCCATTTTCGCGCATGAAGGTGTGAAAGCTGTGAAAGCGGGAGGCCGAGGTGCCGATGGGTCCGAGGTGCCGCAGGGGGGCCGAGATGGCAAAGGGGCCGAGACATCCGGGTACACGGTCATCTCGGCCCCATCGGCATCTCGGACCCCTTTTGGTGCGGTCATCTCGGCACCCTCGCGGCCACGTTTCGCGCTCCCGCTTTCGCGGTTAAGGATAGGGTTAATGTTAGGGAAAGGGTTAGGGTTAGGGTTAGGGTTAGCGTTAAGGTTTGGGATAGGGTTAGGGATAGGGATAGGGTTAGGGTTAGGGATATGAATAGGGTTAAGTTTTGGGATTGGGTTAGGGATAAGGTTAGGGTTAGGGAAAGGTTTAGGGTTAAGGCTTGAGATAGGGTTATCATACATGTTTTGTAAGATATGCTTTTGTTTTGTAAGATTCTTTATTGTCGGTAATAGACAAATAACATAATACAGCAAAGCTTGTGTTTTTGGGGAATCTGTATTTTGGGTAACTAATCACATTGGAAGACATTCACCGTTTTCGCGCATGAAGGCGTGAAAGCTGTGAAAGCGGGGGGCCGAGGTGTCGATGGGTCCCAGGTGCCGTAGGGGGTCCGAGATGCCAAAGGGGCCCAGACATCCGGGAATCCTCACGCCTACCTCCGGCCTAAGAGCGGATCACCACCCACTTGTGTGGTCTTTCTCAGTCCGGGGGACGGTGTCCGGGTCTACGCCCACCTGTCAGCCCGTTGGTGGACGGTGAGGGTGTGGACGACTCGTTATGGGCCGCCGCCTTGATATTAGAGGGAACGATGTCCGGTCCCGCGACGAGCACTTATCCCTCCTTTAGTAAGCCCTGACTCCACCCCCGGACACTGTTTACTAACTCCGACCTGTCTGCCTGCCCACCTGCCCGCCCGCCCACCTGCCCGCCTGCCCGCCTGCCCGCCTGCCCGCCTGCCCGCCTGCCCGCCTGCCCGCCTGCCCGCCTGCCCGCCTGCCCGCCTGCCCACCTACCCACCTAGCTGTCTGCCCGCCTGCCCACCTGCCCGCCTGCCCACCTGCCTGTCTGCCCGCCCGCCCACCTGCCCGCCTGCCCGCCTGCCCGCCTGCCCGCCTGCCCGCCTGCCCGCCTGCCCGCCTGCCCGCCTGCCCGCCTGCCCGCCTGCCCGCCTGCCCGCCTGCCCGCCTGCCCGCCTGCCTGTCTGCCCACCTGCCCTCCTGCCTGCCCATCTGCCCTCCTGCCTGCCCATCTGCCCTCCTGCCTGCCCATCTGCCCTCCTGCCTGCCAGTCTGGCACCTAGCTGTCCACCAGCCCACCTGCCTCCCTGCCTGCCTACCTGCCTGCCCCCCTGCCTGCCTGCCTGCCCGTCTACCTGCCCACCCATCTGCTAACTAGCTGCCCAGCTGCCCCCCCCCCCCCGCCCCCTGCTGGCCCGTCTGCCTGCCTGCCTGTCTACATCCCTACATTTTTCTGCTTGCCTGCCAGCTGCCCCCCGTGCCTGGGCCTGCGGGCCTGTCGACCTGACTACTAGTCTGCCTCTAGTACTGCGTGGTAACTCATCTACCTGCCCATCTACCTTTCTACGTCTCTGCCTACCTACATATATACTTCTCCATCTGTCTACCAGTGGCCCCCTTGCCAGTTGCTGGGCTCTGGGTCACATGCATGATTACCAGGTCTCCTCTATGCCTGTCTGCCCAATTGCCTGCCTGCATACCTCCCTGCATGTCTAGTAGCTGATCCTCTGCAAACCTGCCAAATGCCACCCTGAAACCCACAAACTACCACCAACAACTGGCCAGCTCTCGCCTGTCACACACCATCCGTTACCTGCCACCCACCTATGGTCACATATGAATGCAACCCGTCACCTGCCACCCAAAACATGTCATACATATCCTACAACTTTCCACCTGTCACCCACCAACTGTGACTGATATCCTGCTACCCACAGCCCACCACCTGTCACCCATCACACACCAATTGCCACTCAATATCTGCTACCCACCACCTACTACCCACCACCTGCCACCCGTCATCTACCACCCAGGCCCCCTGCTGGCCGCCCTAGGGGGCCGTTGCTTCATTTTTACGACAGAGTTGTGGATCACAGAATAGCGATCTGAGGGTCTAAACATTGCTCCTGAAATTTAGCAGATTGTGCAGTAACCCACATCGCTTCGCAAAATGCTGCATTTAGCAATTATTCTTACGCACACATACACAACCCATGGCGGAACGCATCACTGTAGGTCAAATACAGCCTTAACGGATATTCTCAATAACGATCCATGGTGGCACTAACACCCCCTGCTCCATTTTCTTCTACCTATAGGAAATAGCGATCCACACCACCAGGTTTCAGATCAGTTTTAACTATGGTGCCATGTCTGTATATGATTTAAGAACTAATGAATTTTCCTGTCTCATTCAATATGTGCCCCTGGATTGCTGTATTGCTATCACATAGGCGGATCGTTAAAGTTATCGTACAAATAAAATTACGATCCGATTATAACCAACGATACCCCAAAAACTCGAGCAACGCCCGCCCCAGGTCCACTGCTGCCCAGCCAACGCCCACTGCCGCCCGCCCTGCACCGCTGTCGCCCTCCCTAGGCCCGCTGCTGCTCACCCAATGTCTGCTGCTGCCCACCCAACGCCCGCTGCTACCCGCCCCACGCCCGCCCCACGCCCGCCCCACGCCCGCCCCACGCCCGCCCCACGCCTGCTCCACACCCGCTGCCACCAGCCCCCGCCCACTGCCACCAGCCCCCGCCCACTCCTACCCGCCCTCACCCGCTGCTACCCGCCCTCACCCGCTGCTGCCCGTCGCCGCCCGCTGCTGCCCGTCGCCGCCCGCTGCTGCCCGCTGCTACCCGCCCCACGCCCGCTCCTACCCGCCCTCACCCGCTGCTACCCGCACCAAGCCCGCTGCTGCCCGTCGCCGCCCGCTGCTGCCCGTCGCCGCCCGCTGCTGCCCGTCGCCGCCCGCTGCTGCCCGCTGCTAGCCGCCCCACGCCCGCTGCCGCCCGCCCCCACCCGCTGCCGCCCGCTGCTGGCAGTGCGGGGGTTGCGGAGGACGTTCGCGGCTCGGGAGACCGCGCGGCAAGTGGCTATTGACAATGCGGCGGATGTGGCATCTTCCTACTCCTCCTCCACAATCAGCCTCTGACTGGCGTATTCATCCGGAGCCTCCATTTCCCGATTAGAGTGTCCTCCACTGAGCCAACTCTCTCCTGCTCCCAACAGTCTCTCTCAATCCCAGTGTTTTCCTGCCTCTTATTCCCAAACTATTCAGACAGTCTTACAATCACAAGACAAGCTTCCTTTCTACAGAACTTTCCCCCCTTCCCCTCCCCAGATCCCCTGAACTATTTTCGCCCGGGTTTGTTTGGTGTATGTGGATGGTTTATATATATAACAATAGAGAGTAAATATGAAAGAAATATGGAGGACGAGAACAAGGTTTGGTGGTAAATATAATATGAACAGGCTTTATTGAATAACAAATAACAGAGGTATTAAAACCCATAAACCTGCCCCAATGAAGTATACATATCATTGAGCTAAGTCCCATTAGGTGGATATAATGCATTGAAATTCTTGAAAAAGATAAGACTTGAAAATGCCTCCCCTGGAATAGTTGAAAAGCCAGAATCACCGTTTGGTTAGAGTTGGTTTCCAAGTAACCACTAGTTACAGCATTTGTAACCAAGACACCCTCGGATCCAACCTTGTGACATCACCAATAAAAACCAATTTTAACGCTACTGAAGATGTCCGATTCCCCTTGGCCACCTCTGACAACTTGGGAGCAGAAAGACATCAATACTCTCTAGATCTTTTCTACTAACCTGTCCTTTTCCCACAACTTTATCGTTCTGACTTGAAAATTTTAATACTTTTTCCTCGGATAGCAGAAACTCATATCAATGCTGTTTATTATTATGCCATGGAAAGTGGTTCTCTATGGTGGATCTGTCACCTTAAGCCTAGAAATTTCAAAACCTAAATTTTCCAATAAGGCTTTCTTTTATACAAGCAATACTTTTTGTCTTTTCCTATAACCAAGAGGTCATCCAGGTAATTCATTATGCCATATAAACGCGTTTGCTTTGCCACTACATAATTAGATAATCTAGTAAAAATGTTAGGCGCACATTTAAGGCCAAAGTACAGCCTTCTATCCACACAGAATTAAGGGCCACTTCCCAAGTCTCATTCAAACCCCTGAAACTTTATCTGGTCAGCTTGTATATTTACTGATCTTTAAGCAGCACTAATGTCAACCACGCTCATATAACCCCTGCCTGCTAACTGAGAGGCTGCACTCTAGACTGTATTATATGAGAAACTTCCGTAAAGCCCAATACACATCTACCGATTTCAGAACATTTATGTACCTTTGGCCGGTAATTTGTCTCAGGCGAGGCATCGTAACGGAGTCGGCCCTAGTCGGTAGATGTAGCATAGCTAGGCAAGGGTCAAGTAATGATTAGTGAACCACCTCCTTCAGATGTTACTTTGTCACCGACAAGTTGTGGTTTCTATGTTCCTAAATTGATGGCCAAAAGCTTATCCTAACTCTGTCGGCCGGGATGCATAATTGTATGTCTGTCGGTAACTGTAGACTGATTTGCTTAGGCCTAATACCAACCACGCCCTCTCCTTGATATCCGATGGTCGGGCGAAGGGTTACATAATTTGCCTGTGAAAAGTTGACCAACTCCTATACGATTTGGGATCTAATCGTTCAACCCTTAATCGGTAGATGGGTATTGGGCTTCAGGCGAAAAAATATCAGGAGTGAGATAAAGGCCTCTTGTTGAATTTCTGAATTTATCTCACCCTTCACATTGACTAATGGGCTAAACGTTGTGACATAAACCCCCATTTAGTATTTTTTTCTAAATACTCAATGGGTGTTGGATACGAATTCCCAATGTTAGATATATGCGGGGGAAAATATCAGGGGTGAGATAAAGGCCTCTAAATACTCCATGTGCGTTGGATACGAATTCCCAATGTTAGGTGTTTGGGGAAAAATATCAGGGGTGAGATAAAGGCCTCTAAATACTCAATGGGGGTTGGATACGCGTTGCCAATATCAAGTCTATGGGGGAAAACTATCAGGAGTGAGATTAAGGCCTCTAAATACTCAATGGACGTTGGATATGCGTTGCCAATATCAAGTCTATGGGGGAAAACTATCAGGAGTGAGATAAAGGCCTCTAAATACTCAATGGGCGTTGGATATGGGTTGCCAATATCAAGTCTATGGTGAAGAACTATCAGGGGTGAGATAAAGGCCTCTAAATACTCAATGGGCGTTGGATATGCGTTGCCAATATCAAGTCTATGGTGAAGAACTATCAGGAGTGAGATAAAGGCCTCTAAATACTCAATGGGCGTTGGATATGCGTTGCCAATATCAAGTCTATGGTGAAGAACTATCAGGGGTGAGATAAAGGCCTCCAAATACTCAATGGGCGTTGGATATGCGTTGCCAATATCAAGTCTATGGGGAAGAACTATCAGGGGTGAGATAAAGGCCTCTAAATACTCAATGGGCATTGGATACGCGTTGCCAATATCAAGTCTATGGTGCAGAACTATCAGGGGTGAAATAAAGGCCTCTAAATACTCAATGGGCGTTTGATACGCGTTTCCAATGTTAAGTCTATGGGGAAAGACTATCAGGGGTGAGATAAAGGCCTCTAAATACTCAATGGGCGTTGGATACGCGTTGCCAATTTTAAGTCGACAGTGAAAAACTATCAGGGGTGAGATAAAGGCCTCTAAATACTCAATGGGCGTTGGATACGCGTTGCCAATTTTAAGTCGACAGTGAAAAACTATCAGGAGTGAGATAAAGGCCTCTTGTTGGCTCCTCGGCCAGTGACACCAGACTCAGAGAACAGGTTCTCCTCGCCATGTTAAAATCAGCACAGCGCCGTCAGAAATAACCCTGACATTTTTTTGAACGTCCAGCTACACGGGAAGATGTTTTCTATTTGGGGATTCCTCTGCGGCGACCAGCACCGCAGGCCTTTCCCATTTCGGGGAATTTCTTCCTATTTCCGTTTCTTTGAAGGCTGTTTGCCTATCCTGAGTGTCAGACAATTGCTAGCGAAAGCAGAAGATTTGCTTTTGACATTCGCAAATATCTGATAAGAATAGAAAAAATACAAACAGGTGGCTGTTGATGACTCTTGGCCTGTATTTCGGTAATATCCACGCGGTGACTATACAACCCAATTTGGCGTTGGTCTCACATTACGGAAGCGGCATCTGTCACATATATTTATATCCACAGATGTGTTTTCTCTGTATCATCCTCCTATTTTGACACCGCCATTAGGATATGACACACAGAAAGGTCATTATAGAATGTCATACTTTACCGCAAACTAGTCTATTTTCCGCGAAAGCTCCTTTTTAGGAGAAAATTAGACTCTCCATAGTGTCAACAAAAAAACACCAAGTTATCTAAGTGGATGTTAGGCTGCTCCCTCTGATGTAAATTTACCCAATAAAAATATTATACTCTTTGGAGACCGATATCGACCCACCCGTCATTTTGTTAGTTACTTGTGAGTTATTTTTTTTATCGAGATAAGATGTAGTTTTTCTAGGCTAGAGTTCTGATGATGATGATTCCGGAATCCCGGGGATCGAGCCTCCTCTTAGAAGTGGCGGGCGTGGTTAAGGGATGTGGCGCCACGCAGGCGGAGGTCTGGGCGCGGGTAATTGCATATTCATAACGTGGACCGCACACTGGGCCGTACACATCCTGCTCAAGTCCGCCCATCACGTGACCCCTTCCCATGGTGACTGTCCCTGAACCCGGATCCCGCTCCTCCACCGTCCCGGGGGGAGAGTGGAGCGGGGACACTCTTCACGCAGAGGTCCTAAGCGGTTGTCATATCTCTCCTTCACTGTTGCAGTTGGGGGGGGGGGGGGGGGGGATGGAGAGTGGAGCGAGTAAAATCTCCATGCAGAGATACTGAAGCACTTGTCATGTCTCTGCTCCATGGTCCCGGCAGGAGAGTAGAGCAGGAACACGCTCCATGCAGAGATCCTGAGGCACTTGTCGTATCTCTGCTCCATGGTCCCGGCAGGAGAGTAGAGCAGGAACACGCTCCATGCAGACATCCTGAGGCACTTGTCGTATCTCTGCTCCATGGTCCCGGGGGGGAGAGTGGGGCGGGGACACCCTCCATGCAGATATTCTGAGGCACTTGTCATTTCTCTGCTTCACTGTCGTAGTTGGGGGTGGAGAGTGGAGAGAGTAAAATATCCTCGCAGAGATCCTGAGGCACTTGTCATGTCTCTGCTCCATGGTCCTGGGGGAGAGTGGAGCGGGGACACTCTCCATACAGAGATCGTGAGACACTTGTCGTATCTCTGTTCCATGATCCTTTTTTTTTGGGGGGGGGGGGAGAGTGGAGAAGGGACACTTAATTAGATGGGTCATAAGGCTGATAAGGTGGAAAGAGGCAATTGAAAACCACCTGTAATTGTCATCCATTCGTGTGCTGATAAGTGTATTGAAGAATAACTGTACATTGTCGACGGCAGTTAAAATAGTTTTTTTAAGTTCCTATATGTCACTTTTTTATGTTCTTTATTTACCTTGGGACATTCATCAATGGCTAGCTGGTTTGATCGGACCTCCAAACATGGAGGATTTTACACCATCTTTTTTTACAAACAACTGTTAGCCATTTGTTGGTCATATTGAATACATATCAACAACACAGATTGAAGTATTACAACATTCAATGAGTTGTTGATACCTTAATAAATAGTAAATAACCCAATACTTATCAAGAGCTCTGAGAGAGTCTTTGAATAACAAAAAAATCATTGTGTACATTTACCCTTTGGGTTAGAGCAGAGATAAGTGCAAAGCCCACGCGGTTCGAAACATCTGCTGGGAGATTGAGCGGGGGAGGGCGGGGGCGGGGGCGGGGGCGGGGGCGGGGCGGGGGCCGGGCGCCATACCCCCTGGCACCCATTCTGCACTATGAAATCATCTCTGACCTGTCTCAATATTAGCCACACCGCTTCAAGTGAATCATTTCTAAAGAATATTCTGTTCCTAGAATTTGATTCACATTTGCCTTGCGTCTTTAGTTCCTCATCTTTCGGTTGTTCCTGTTGAATAAAATGTCAAATAGCTGATGAAATGTCAGTATGAACAGCTGAAGCCTGAGTGAAGGACAGTTTCTTGATTTCTTCTTTCGGCAACCGTTAAGTCTCAGAGAAATACCGTAATCTCCTTAAATAGATTCATGATCAGACTGTCTAATATGTGAACCTCTCTATAAAAGCGTCCTTCTTTTCAAGGATATAATCTGAGATACTTCTATAGTAGCACTGGAACACTGATCAATGTGATCTTTTTATATAGATATATAGAAATATAGACATATAGAAATATAAAGAAATATAGATATATAGAAATATAGATATAAAGAAATATATAGAAATATGGAAATAGAAATATATCTTTTGGTATAGACAAGAAATTAAATCTTACCATATTTTATGTAGATAATCGATGCCACTTTTGTATATCCTGTATAACGCATGACATTCCCATGATATGACATGATATTTCCTATTAATTTAGTAAATTACTGTATCAGGAACCTGAGAAATCATTTATCGGGTACAGAGTGATTGCTAGTTTCGCCATCATCCGCCAGGAAATTTTAACATAGTGTCATTAAAGTCGCGGGACAACCACCATTATCTGCTGCTATAATCTATGGATTATCGTGAAACAAGAATAAAACCCCTCTCTGGCAAGCGAAAACAATATATCTTTGATAAAATCCATTGATATTAACTGGACCAATCCCCTGGTGTTTTGTTTGGCGTCGGGGGAGGAGGCAAAATGGCCGCTTCAATAACAAAAGAGCTATATATGCCCTATAGGAAACATATACATATACATATATATGACAACAGCAACATTATATCTAAGAGTGAGGATTACCATTAGACATAAGGCACTCTCTATCCGGATGCTTATCTTATTAATGAAAAAATCACTGGTAACCACATACCCTGGCAGGAAAACATCATTGTTCTTCACATATATCTCTCCGGACACATATTAGCTTAATGATGGCGCCAGATGAGCCTCTAATGTTACTGTGCTTGTATCTCGTGCATGATCTAGGCCAGTTAGGCGACACCAGCTTGTCAGAACTATATTTATTATCGTGTGCGGCATGAAAGCCAGGGCCACATGTATATCGGAAGTAGTATCAGTTCACGTATCAGATTATGAGGTATCGGCTCTAAGCAGCTTACATACCGCTCATTGTGTACTTTATAATCCGTCTAATGAGAATTGATGACCTCCTTAGATATAGAAAGGATAAAGTAAGGACTGAAGCGCAATAAAGATTATATCAAACAAAGAGAAAGCCCAATACACATCTACCGATTCAGGGTTGAACGATTAGTTCCCAAATCGTATAGGAGTTGTTGAACTTGTCGCAGGCAAATTACGTAACCCCTCGGTCAGTGTCAGCCACCAAATCAGGCGCCATTTACCAACATTCCATTGTCAGTGACTGGATTTACGAATATGTATATAAACTTTTGCCCCACAAAATAACATCTCAAGGAGGGAGTTCACTAATTGTAGATAATTGTAAATTAACAGTAATTTTATCAGCCGGAGTGCCCCCTGGTAGTAACCGCGAGCACCTCACATACTGTGTACCACGTGATCTCCAACCTACGTCAGTTCACTGCTGTCCACCACACTGACCCCACGTTCTAAATCTTTTTTACCCACCCACCCACATCTTACCTTATCATCTTGTCTTCTCAAGTGCTTAAATAACTGTGATGTCAGACTACCTTTTATTGTGTCAGGTCATTGTTAAACAAAATGTCACTTTTATCCAATGTCACCGTTTACAAAAACGCATTCTCTTATCCTTTTAACATTGTACTACAATCGCGACTTACGGTCACAATTTTATCACTAATAATGTCTAGTTAATAAACATTATTTAAGGCACTCCGGTCTCTCTTATAATTATTGGCTGACCCTCTGCTAGCTGCCCTACATCTACCCACTAGGGCCAACTCCGTTAGGATGCCTCGCCTGAGACAAATTACCAATCCTTTGTTGCAGACAAAGGTACATCGATGTTCCGAAATCAGTAAGTGTGTATTAGGCCTCAGAGGTGGCATGTTTTACTACGCTTCTTAATTTCTCATGCATTTCATTTTTACTTTAGATTCAGCCACATATAATTGTAGAGGTGCAATCAGTTAAAATTAAAAGCTAACATTTTCCGAATACCCCGAAAGATAATCAACCTCAACCATACCCCAGAGATTGGTAGGGCGTACACAGCAAACATTGCAACTTTATATTTCATTAAATGTTATGCCTTTTTATAATGTATCATATACCCATGCCCGAAAGTCCTACACATAACAACATCTGCTTTAGTTTTGATATTTCATCCCAGCACAGATGAGAAAATCCCCACATAGTTTGATAGATTTTCAACTCTTTCATCACACTCTGGTTATTGGTTGTATGTCATATTTTGGTAGATATTCAATTAATTAACGATATTTCCAATTATATAATACAAGTGGACCGCATTTACCTAGTTGCGATGACTTTTTGTCCTTCATTTCTTTCAATAAAATTATTCAACTCATTCTACGTGGGCTCAAACGTCGGTCAGTGGTGCCATATTGCTTGAGGAGGGAGAGAAAAATGGTTGACCAATTCTGCTTCCACCTGACGATTATTGCGCGGAATGTGTCCCATAATCGGTCGGCGGTACGAGATGTCATTATCGGTGGTCATAATCGGCAGGTATAACCGCTACATAACTATTATGTAATGCTGTATTTACAGAAACTGGTTTTTTTTCCAAAGATTCCTTTATTATTGGTCTTTTGTTAATACATTTCATAGTTATTTGATATTTGTACATAACTGCAAATAACCAATAAAACAAAGATGGCAGTCTGTCAGTATAGTTACCCGTTGCTGGTCTTCCTCAGGGAGCCATTTGAGACATCATCATGAAGAGTTTTCCACATATATAGAGCTTTATCCTACCCCTAATAAAAACAGTCCATAGGCATAACATAGGCAAATTTTGTGCGGCATGCCATGACATAAAGTGTGATTTATGCCTCTAGGGGCATAAAAGAAATTGACCAATCAGCGACCAGATTGTCAGCTGCTCCAAAAAAAGTTCCGGTTGGCCTAAAAAGTTCCGGTTGGACTTCAATTGGTCATTCAATCGATATTTGTCTTTTAGTAATCCAAAACCATAGAGACAGGGTAGGATAAATACGAAACCAAACTCGAGTTAGACTTGTCAGTGTCTATGGCACTCTGGTCAGGTCTGTTCCTCACTACGCTCAGCTAACGCTTCGCGTAGTAATACACGACCTTCCCGTCGTGGCATAAACACTGACAAGTCTAACTCTCGTTCAGTTTCTACTAATTATCCCACCCCTAATAAAAAAACGCCATAGGCTTAACATGGGATTTCTTTATGTCACTGGTGTGACATAAAATGTAGTTTATTCCACTAATTTCTGATACTGAAAAAATATGGAAACGGGTAAGGATAAAATCTAGACGCCACTCGTTTGAGTTTGAGCTCAATTATGCCACTCATTTTGCTGTCTCTGTAATGTCACTCGTCTTCGACTCGTGAAATTATGGAGCCAACAAAATGCGTGGCATAAATAAACTCAGACTCAATCTCTTGACGTCTCTTGATATAATCACACAAAGAAAATACCACATTTAGGTAACAGTTACATAATTATTTGGCAATATGCATTGTATCCAATACGCATTAGCAATATCTCAGTCAGAAGTTATTCAAAGTGGGATGCTTTGCTCCATAATAGTTTTTGTGATCTTCTTGAACATTGGGTAAAGCCCAATGCCCATCTACCGATTTCGGATCATTCATGTACCTTTGTCGGCCACAAACGGACGATAATTTGTCTCACCCAAGGCATCCTAACGGAGTCGGCTGTAGTCGGTAGATGTGGGACCGCTAGGCAAGGGTGAGCCCCCGATTAGTAGACGGATTTGCTTAGGACTGGGTGCTAATATCCACCACCCTATCTCCTCAATGTCCGCCACTCGAGCTAAGGGTTACGTAATTTGCCTACGACAAGTTGACCGACTCCTATACGATTTGGTAACTAATCGCTCAATCCTGAATCGGTAGATGGGCATCAGGCTTAAGTAGGTGTGCTGTGAATAATAGCAGGAAGGGAATTCCATAACGTGCCTCCCATATATTCAATACTTTTCATATAAGTTATACAATTTTATCTCACCCCAGATATTTTTTCTCCATAGACTTAACATTGGGAACTCGTATCTAACGCCCATGAGATATTTAGGAAAAATATCCAATGGTGGATTCAGTCACAATTGTTAGCCCATTAGTCAATGTAAAGGGTGAGATAAATTCAGAAATCCATTCAAGTTTAGGGTCAGAGCTCAATCCCATCTCGTTTGAATCGCTACATAATTCATGCGGCTTCGCCTTGCTAATTACTACGCGATTCAAACTCGATGGGATACGAGCTCTGACCCTAAACTTGAATGGGTTTCCTCTATAAGGTTGAATATTTTTTATAGTAGGAGCATCAAAAAAGGGACTGAGACGTCCCTATGTAGATTACTAACATGGGCACGTAATATTGGCACGTAGACAAAGCCTCAAACGGTGATTTTGTTTCCTCTGCAACTTTTCCAGTAAACCTTTTTGACAGTTTCTATACAAAATATCAGCGTAATCAAAAACCGTGTATTTGGTCTTAGCGTTGGACAAATGACGGTTGCCCATTACTTCAATGGGAAATGTGGATACCTTGCCCGTAGACAAACAGGACGTCACGGGTATAAATTCCAGGCAGATTATAGGTCTCATGATGTTTGAAGAAAACACCCCATCGATTATTTGATACAGGATGGCAAGAGCAGCAATTGGGATTTTGTTTTAAAGAATATTTTTCATTCTCCCTACTGTCAGGTCTTCACGTAAACATGTAGCTCAACAGTTAACATTTAGCTGAACAAAGCACTATCATATCATGTTGTGTATATATTAAGGATGCGAAATGATGATAGTGTGATTGATTTTTTCAGATTACATTTGATCTAGCAAACATACTATAGAGGAACCTATTCCGTAGCGATTCAAACGAGATGGGATCGAGCTCTGACCCTAATCTTCAATAAGTTTCTGAATTTATTTCACACCTCACATTGACTAATTGGCCAACATTTGTAAAATAACCCCCATTGGGTATTTTTTTCTAAATACATGTACTCCATGAGCATTGAGTATGAGTTCCCAATGTTAAGTCTTTAGGGAAAAAAACACCAGGGGTGAGATACAGCCAATGAGTGTATAAGTAAAGTACGATTTCATCCAGACAAATGTTGTAGACCTAGGATCACTGGCTCGGCTTTCTCCATTTTTTTAACAATGCTTTTGATGCTGCCCTTTGCGTTTCCGTACTTAACTTATCCCATTACAACGTGCATCTACATGTATAGTCAGGGCGCCTTTTGTACCCATTTCACCTGAAAAGATACGCCTTGAAACGGATACTAGCTTCTCTGGAAGTGCCTATGATCTCTGTGTTAATGTTGCTGGTAGTGACTTTTGATCTTGAGGCTTTTTGTGGTGCAACAAGTATCGCTAAAACTGAATAAAGATGCTATTTTTGTGCAGTGCATTAAAGTCTGGAAATCTTTGACAACAATATGTGTATTATGAATAGAAATGTGAATGATGATTTCCCTGAAGATGCTGTGTTGTTTTCGTTATTGATATTTGTTAAAACATTATATTTATTGGCATTGGTTTCCATGCCCCTGTTTTCACCTACCGATTTTCTCCACCGATTTTTACACCGATTATAGCTATAGAATCTAGCACCGCAAACCGATTGTTACATATTCTTCAGACAATTTGAATTTATCGGTGAAGTGCATGGTCGTCTGATGGTGCCGAAATACGATAAGAATTCAATGACCTGAAGTTTTTATCCCTATACGGCCTAAAATCGGTAATTAGGCAGTGGATGGTACCAAAAGCAAGAACCGGTGGTCAGAATATTCATATCACAATAAAACTCCAATAGACCACCGACCGAAGCAAACCTTCCCAATATTTTATCGATGCATTTTCCGTCATGCATTTAAAGCCTGATGCCCATCTACCGATTCAGGGTTGCGTGATTAGTTCCCAAATCGTATCGGAGTCGGTGAACTTGTCGCAGGCAAATTACGTAACCCTTTGCTCGACTGGCGGCCATTGAGGAGATGGGGTGGTGGATATTAGTCCTAAGCAAATCAGTCTACTAATCGGTGGCTCACCCTTGCCTAGCTGTTCTACATCTACCGACTACGGCCGACTCCGTTAGGATGCCTTGGGTGAGACAAATTACCATCCGTTTGTCGCCGACAAAGGTACATGAATGTTCCGAAATCGGTAGATGGGCATTGGGCTTAAGCAGTACCAATGGCCGATAGAGTTTCTACCTTCACAAGGACAGCACATCAATTTCATATCGAGGAGAGAAATGTTGGGAGATTCTATAATTTTTGTCAAATTGGTGGGTGTAAGAAGAGACCAACAAATTTTGATCAAACTCGGCGTTCTCCACGAGTTTGATGTGAAGTGATATGAACAAGGCAAAGTCGAGTAAATATCACGTAGCATTCAAATAATTTGGAGAACAATATCTTTGACCAAAATGAGTCACCCTTGTACACACTATAAATGAACAGGCGACACACAAATTATAGACCATGGAGATCGGACTGCATTACTTGTAGCGGCATGAAGAACCAGTTCCCAATGTTAAGCCTATGGGCTTAAAATAGGGGTGAGATAATGGGCCATATGTGCATTAATTGAGACCATACGTAGCTACATATCTGTGGCGGTGGGTAAACTAATTAGGTCTCATGGTGAACCCCTCTCATAAGATCTCACACTCTCTAAGTCCTATTCTGTACTCTCACTACGCTCTATGGAGAAGAATTCTTAACGAACTAGTCTTAGAGCCTTGAGAATTCACTGACCTACCTCCCGTGCTAAAGACGTACATCAACGCAACCTATAGTCTCAATGATGCCACCTAGCGGGAATACTGTGTGCCAGTGAATTCTCAAGGCTCTAAGCCTAGTTCGTTTTTTCTCACATAGAGCGCAGTGAGAACCTTGTACAGATTACGACTTAGAGAGAGTGAGATCTTATGAGAGGGGTGCACGGGTCCTACCTTCATTTACTTCATCTTACCATCAGTCTCATTTACTAACACTCCCATTTTATAACTTTACCATGTTCAAGATTGTCTGCTATAAAGTAAACTTTTGAGGCGTATGACTGAACATTGAGAATTTGATTATCACGATATTGCGAAAAATGCAGACTAAAACTAGCATGGCAAAAACCTTAAACTAGGTACCTATTGTATGACTGGTATATGTATGATTAATTACGGCGATGGAAAACCGCCCTTGTGGGCGAATTGTTGACAATAAGAAAAGATTTATATGGTGTCTCGGAATCTGACTGATCGGCTACAACCTGGTCAATATGATTGAATCTCGGCTCAGGCACGTCTCCTTAAAGTAGCCCACACTGTACATGTTCAGGTGTTCATTCATGTGAGAAAAAAACTAAACGTCAGTCATAGTTCTTCTCTATGGTCCCTTTTTTAACACCGGGTTGTGATAACCCCACTTTTATCGATCTACCCGAAACGCCAACCAATGCTGTATCACTGGCTTGTAAAGTTCCGCACTTTGTCATTTATTTTTATGTTATGTGGGGAATATATGGTTCCTATGGAACCGAAGATATATAATGTAGGATAAAACCTATATGATAATACTACCGGCCATTATATTAAACGGAATATTAGTTGATGTAATCTAACCAGAAACCATCCCTATTGAGGAGAGACTTCATTGTAAGTATCATTAGTCACAAGTTCTGAGTGCAGACATGGGGTTATTGAGAAGTTTGTCGTCACAGTATTTTTCTACTGAGTAGAAAACGAAAAACCCGGAGTGAGATAATGGGCCGTATGTATAAGGTGTCTCAGAATCTGACTGATCGGCTACCACCTGATCAATATGATTAATTCTCGGCTCATACACGGTTCCTTAACGTAGCGCACAAAGCTGTCTGCGGAGATCCCGCCCCTCCTCCGCCCCTCCCCGTCCCTCCACCGCCCCTCCACCGCCCCTCCCCCGTCCCTCCCCGTCCCTCCCCCGTCCCTCCCCGTCCCTCCCCGCCCCTCCCCCGTCCCTCCCCCGTCCCTCCCCCGTCCCTCCCCCGTCCCTCCCCCGTCCCTCCCCGCCCCTCCCCGCCCTTCCCCCGTCCATCCCCGTCCCTCCCCGCCCCTCCCCCGTCCCTCCCCCGTCCCTCCCCCGTCCCTCCCCCGTCCCTCCCCAGTCCCTCCCCCGTCCCTCCCCCGTCCCTCCCCCGTCCCTCCCCCGTCCCTCCCCCGTCCCTCCCCCGTCCCTCCCCCGTCCCTCCTCCGCCCCTCCACGCCCCTCCCCGCCCTTCCCCGAACCTTCCCCCGTCCCTCCCCGTCCCTCCCCGTCCCTCCCCCGTCCCTCCCCCGTCCCTCCCCCGTCCCTCCCCCGTCCCTCCCCCGTCCCTCCCCCGTCCCTCCCCCGTCCCTCCCCCGTCCCTCCCCCGTCCCTCCCCCGTCCCTCCCCCGTCCCTCCCCCGTCCCTCCCCCGTCCCTCCCCCGTCCCTCCCCCGTCCCTCCCCCGTCCCTCCCCCGTCCCTCCCCCGTCCCTCCCCCGTCCCTCCCCCGTCCCTCCCCCGTCCCTCCCCCGTCCCTCCCCCGTCCCTCCCCCGTCCCTCCCCCGCCCCTCCCCGCCCTTCCCCCGCCCTTCCCCCGTCCCTCCCCGTCCCTCCCCGTCCCTCCCCGTCCCTCCCCGTCCCTCCCCGTCCCTCCCCGTCCCTCCCCGTCCCTCCCCGTCCCTCCCCGTCCCTCCCCGTCCCTCTCCCGTCCCTCCCCGTCCCTCCCCGTCCCTCCCCGTCCCTCCCCCGTCCCTCCCCGTCCCTCCCCCGTCCCTCCCCCGTCCCTCCCCCGTCCCTCCCCCGTCCCTCCCCGCCCCTCCCCGCCCCTCCCCGTCCCTCCCCGTCCCTCCCCCGTCCCTCCCCCGTCCCTCCACCGTCCCTCCCCCGTCCCTCCCCCGTCCCTCCCCCGTCCCTCCCCCGTCCCTCCCCCGTCCCTCCCCCGTCCCTCCCCCGTCCCTCCCCCGTCCCTCCCCCGTCCCTCCCCCGTCCCTCCCCCGTCCCTCCCCCGTCCCTCCCCCGTCCCTCCCCCGCCCCTCCCCCGTCCCTCCCCCGTCCCTCCCCCGTCCCTCCCCCGTCCCTCCCCCGTCCCTCCCCCGTCCCTCCCCCGTCCCTCCCCCGTCCCTCCCCCGTCCCTCCCCCGTCCCTCCCCCGTCCCTCCCCCGTCCCTCCCCCGTCCCTCCCCCGTCCCTCCCCCGTCCCTCCCCCGTCCCTCCCCCGTCCCTCCCCCGTCCCTCCCCCGTCCCTCCCCCGTCCCTCCCCCGTCCCTCCCCCGTCCCTCCCCCGTCCCTCCCCCGTCCCTCCCCCGTCCCTCCCCCGTCCCTCCCCCGCCCCTCCCCCGTCCCTCCCCCGTCCCTCCCCCGTCCCTCCCCCGTCCCTCCCCCGTCTCTCTCCGTCCCTCCCCGTCCCTCCCCGTCCCTCCCCCGTCCCTCCCCCGTCCCTCCCCCGCCCCTCCCGGCGTGGATATGGACCACCTGCCGGAGTCGATACTCCATACACGGTGTCTGGGCGTTAATCTGTGTGTACACGCGGGCCTGGTTAATCCCTCCCTCCCTGATTACTCTCCCTCTCACCACGCCATCAATTACGCCGCCTTTTTACTGCTGATGACGGAGACGTAACTTTCCCACGCCCGTGTGACGTAGTGTGGGACGCCGTGACGTCATGTGAGACGCGCGGATTAGAGGTGATGGATGGTACCCGGCAAGCCGTGGTGCAGGGGTGTCTTACATGCCAGGTACCAGCGGAACTCCAGCATGGAAAGCCGCTAGACTGGTTCCCTGTCCAAATGAATAACGGGACAGGTATCGCCTGATTTGAAGTGACCTTGAACTTACACTTGTTCCCCGGTCATTCTCTGCGGAGAGGGGGAGGGGGACTAGTCAATCTTGGACTTTGCAAATCAAACCTCTCTCCCTCCCAATATCTCCTAAATAGGAGATTTACACTTGTTTAAGATGGATGCAATACAGATTATAGGAATTGCAACCTTTCAAAAGATTTCGCCATGCCTCCTATAGCTTATGAGCCAACCACTTTTGGCTTTCAAATTGCGGTAGAAATTATCAATATGATTTTCGGTTAGCCATATGTTAGCTACGGGTTGACTCTACTTTCATACCTTTTCAAAAACCATTGCTTGAAATATTTCTATACATGAATGTGAGAATGAGGTATCTTACGGTATATAGCAATTGTAATTTGGAAAGACAGTAGGGTTAAGATGAAAATCACAAGACCAAAAATCAAGGTTATTGCCATTATATAAAGGTAACATACTATGGCGTAAAATGTTGCCAGAGGTATGGATTTTATATTGAAGGGACCAATTAAAAAAGGTATTAAGTGACTCTATCCCTAAAACTGATAGGACTTTTTTTTATCTAAACATAAGGAAATATCGCTGCGGTTTCAAATGCAATGCATTTCCAAAGTAAATACTGCACTATCGTATCTCTAACTCATAATTGCTTGCTGGAAAATCATTTCTAAAATTAGATTTATTATGTGATGTTAAATGAATAGATTCAGTGATGTCTTCTAGTCTAACTTGTCAACTCAGATCCTAAGTTTTCCCTCAACGCTCATATATATAAAACGCATGACTGTTAGTTTTTAGCATGAATTTCTCATGGTAATACATTAAGTGATTTTCAAAGGAAAATGTCTGTGTATAAATAAGTTCCTATTTTATGTGCCCTGGAGTCACACTTTTCACAAGGCTAAATCTCGTCACGTTTTCCTCGCCACCACAGCCTATACTTTTTTACGGGTTGACTCTACTTTCGGCCTTGATTAAAAAATCAATAGTTCCTCAATGCGGAAAGAGAGCGAAGCGCAAAGGGTCAGGATGAATGACACTATAGGGGAAAGGAGTTACCAGGGTTTCTCCAGTGGGCTTCCGGAAAATAGACCTTTGCTTAAATCGATATCTTCACAGGTCCAATGCAGTGGATGACGCCAAAGGGCCTGAGGCGGGATCCAACGCGTAGGGAATAGTGGAGGTGCCAAGTCGCTGATCAATAACTGGATCCTGCCTGCATATGAATTCTATCACTTCCGCGTAGAGAGAAAGAAAATGACAGATGTGGTAATTATAACTTGTTGTGTTTTACTGTTAGGTTATCCATTAACGAGCAAGTGTTCAAGATACGACCAGAAATAGTGTTAAAAAAGAACTTAGAAGTACCATTTATTCCTTTATTTGGAATCGATCAAAAAGACAGAGTTATAGTAAAGTGTCTTTTTCCTGTTCTTTTTTATATATTTTTTCATATATGGTTTACCTCCAATACCACATGGTTAACATTCATCTATAAGTATGCTGGCGCCTGTATCGAGATACTGTACCTCACCCTGTCCGTGTATATATAAACACTGTCAGCCTGATTATATATATATATATATATATATATATATATATATATATATATATATATATATATATATATATACAACAAACAATTGCAACTGAAGGGAAGCAAATAGAACTACTACAATGAAGAATATAGAGAATATCATCTTTACCTAAACACTGTATGAAACTGTGTACAAAAGAAGCAAACAGAACTATTACAATAAAAGATGTATACATACACATTAGTATCAATCGTATACAAAGCCCCCATTGAGAATGTATGGGAACTCGTACTCGAGGTTGACGTCGTAATACACTCGCTAGCGCTCGTGTATTACTACGCGTCAACCACTCGTGGTTTACGACCGCCTGTCCCCAAAACCATCGATTATTTTCTATATAATCGATGGCTTTACAGAACGAGTGGTTTACAGAGCTGCCTGTCCACAAAATCATCGTTTGTTGCATTTATTATCAATCTTTTCGAATGAATTAAACCCAGTAATTACCATTTTAAAGGGTATAACAATAGGGACTACTTCTTTGCCCTATCGCAAAAGGGACTATTTTTCCCGTATACCATGGTTTTGAGGCCGTATACCACAGGTTTGAATCCGTATACCATAGTTATGGTATATGACAGGTTTTATATAATGGGTCGTGGTTTACTGAGTCCCCATACATTTTCAATGGGGGCTTTGTATACGATGGATAATAAAGAATATTATCTTGCATTATAAACAGATCATCAAACTGTGTACAAGGTGAAAGTCAAATATCATATGAATACAATATATGCTCACCATGATGAGCACAGTTCATGTATGATGTAATCAGAAAGGGAAATCAATGCAAACCAAGATGTTATAAGCCTCTATTCTAGGGAACAGTGACAAGAGAGATTTCTTATGTTAGAGTAGCTGGTTGCACACAGCATATTACCACGATTTCGAACTGAATGGTCGTAGTCTCCCCGTAGTTGACGCTTAGTGATATCCGAGTGAATGTGAGGATATTATGTAGCATTCGTTCGGATATTAGGTAGTGTCAACTATGTAATGATAAATGGTAATAGAGGGAAACTATGTTCCGGTGAAAGGAAGTCAAAGTTACGAGGTAAGGCTTGGAAAAATTACTGCCCAAGGCCTCGTACCAAGTAATTTTGACTTCCTTTCACTGGTACTTGGTTTCCCTATTCCTATATACCTTCAAATGTGGTTTAATAACGATAATTAGCGTTATTTGCTCATCCACCATCAAACCTGAAGCCAGATCCAACCTTATCGAGTAACTTGACACTTTATGTTTACTCCCCACTGCGCTTTTCATATGAATTTTGTAAGAGACAATCTGATTGGTCTAAATGTCAACCTTGGGTAGTATACGGCAACCTTGGGTAGTATACGGCAACCTTGGGTAGTATACATAAGTGACTCCACCCCCAGAACGTGGTGTAAGCATAGAGTGTACAGCCATAGGTATATAGGAACATTGTATTTATTTAATTAAATGGTTATGTTGTTGTTTTTATACACCCTTCTAAATATAAGTTATCAAAGAAAACACAAAATCGCCGCCGATATTCTCACGCACTCCATTGCACGCTAGGGACTATTTTTCCGCATATTACGTATACTCAGTAGTTATCTGTAGGCTCTATAGGTTAAGTATGGAGACTCCATATTGGTGGATGATAAAATTGGGGACTGTTCTGATCCCTAGGCATCACTCTGGAAAAATAAAAGTTTCGAATAAAAATGTCCGGTGTATTATTATTTTTGTTTCTTGCTATCGTCCAGATACAAATAACTTACTAGCAAGCGTGTCCTATATGAACATAGACGAAGAAAAGGGAGGAGGGGGGGAGGGGTAAAGAGCAGAAACTAAAGCACTTGCAAGCTACGAATTTATATGGCTGGACTCGAATATGATAAAAAAAAACGAATTGTTATAAGCAAAGTGTGAAATTAAAGAAAGTTAAGCAAATGTGAAAAATTGATGATGATTGTAAATACTCCAATGATCTGAAGTTCGAACCCAGGCAACGATACTGTAAGGGTGGATCATACCGGCCTTCAGGCTGATTACTGTTGCAGTCTAAATAAAGAGAGAAAATGTCATGTATGAGTAATAAAACTGCTTCAAACAGAGAAAAAAAAGTGGCGCACGTCCTGAGGTGTGGTTCGTACGTAACACGGTTTGTATAAACGTTGCTCGTTAAACATGCCTTTAGTAAATACTTCTGGCACCCATGAATGTTCAAAGTATTGCCTGCGGTGCGTTGTATTGACAAAAGTCGAGTGTAAGTTAAATACGCGGAACATTAGGCACCCGGACTTAGAGGCAGGAGTCACTGGTAGACCACAAGCAAGGGTCGAGTTAAGACAGCAGGAAAGGCAGGCTCAGCCAAGGTAAGCCTTTATAGATTCATCAGTACTATAAACCTATGCTAGTATGTTACATGAATACCAACCTCTGCTGCGGTATTGGTATTAATTATATATCATCATAGTGTAGTTGTATATAAAAACGTATGGACATACTTTGAATACTTGTTAAGGCCTTTCTCCACTGTGCGACTGGGGGAGCTTGCGATCCGGTACTACCAGTCTGAGACTGGAGGTACCGGCTTGGCGTACCGCATGTACCTCGGATCGCAAGGTAACATCGATTCCGTGTGGAGGCTACCCCGCTTGTGACTGGAGCGCTTGCGATTTTAAGTACATAGGGTACGCCCAGTCTCAGATTGGGAGTACCAAACATCAAACATGTTTGATATTTAAAAATGCTTGCGATCCGGGATGCATGCGGTACCTCCAGTCTGAGACTGGGTGTACCTGGTACGCAGTCTCAGACTGGAGGGAAACCTGCAGTCTCCACTGTGCGTTTTGCCGAGTTGCGATCCTGGAGGTACGCCTAGTCTCAGACTGGACGTACCTATGTACCTAGAATCGCACAGTGGAGACAGGGCTTATGATTGACTCACAAAATTTCACCGACTAATTAGATTTGAGAGTGGTCACAGGTCCACTTCTGGTAAGATGTCAACATAATTACCAGCACTCTTTGAAGCAGCTTCGACGTCGTATTCTACTAATCATTTCTATATAAAGCTATTATGTATGATATAAAGGTAAAATTTATTAAACTTATTGGTACATACTCGCGCACCTTGTTTGTTCCGAATAGAAATAATCCATATTCTATGTTGGCATTTAAATAATTTATTGGTGCAGTCAAATGAATATTGGTAGAATATGTTTGTACTATCTATAACTGCATGGCCCATGTAATGGAATCTAAGTTATGGCTCTTTAGAAACTGCTTATGAGGTTTCCAGGACTAGTTCACTTTCTGAAAATATAATATGAGAATGATTTCCTCAAAATATAATATGAGAATTATTTCCTCTAATGATATATAAGAATGATTTACTTCCGCAAAGGTACTAGATCTATATATTAAATGTACATCAGAAACCAATTCTTAATTTAGAAACGTCTGTGTGTTGATTCTAAACCTTTGCCAACGTCTTTAAAGCTTTTGTCTCAGTTATAATATTAAACCGGAGGGTGTGTAACTATGCTTGCTTATATCATTGTCTATCCGGCTTCGTGATACCGTAAAAGAAAATTCATGGTATAATGGATTTTCTCGTGGAGTGTCTTCTATCAGTCGTCACTTTGAGATTGTGTTAATCAGTCCATAACACCAAACTAAAATTAAAATAAATGATTCATTAAAACCTCGCTGCCAAGGTGGGCTGTCGCAACGCAATGTTCAAGCAGGGACCAAGAATTTGCAATTCGCCTGTCTTTTTTTTTCTTTAATCGCCGCTCGTTTAAGTTTAATTCGTTTTATCAAATTTGCAGGCAAACAAGGATGAATCAGGCGAATAAGAACCAACCCCTCCTTCCTAATGAATTCCAAAGTGCTCTGGAGAAGATCCACGAAGCGATCCGCAACCAGAAAATTAAAAAAACGCGGCGCTACCTCACACGTTACCGTGACGTCATCGTCGAGTTGTGTACCGCCCCGGGGCCTGATGGGTACTCTGCGGTGACGTCAGCGGCAGATTTCGGCTACGTGGACATTTTGGAGCTCTTTGTACTGAGCTCAGTGCCCGTGCACTGGGCCGATAAGAACGGCTGGCTCGCCCTGCACTGCGCCGCTCGGCAGAACCACGAGCAGCTCCTGAAATACCTCATCTCGACGCGCATGAACCTGGACTACCGGAACCGGGCCGGATGGACGGCGCTGCACGTGGCCGTCACTAAGGGCCACGTGGAGCTTGCGCGCCTCCTGGTGAGGGCCCACGCCGACGTCAACGCGCCGGGACCGCTGGGCTGGACGGCCTGCCACCTGGCGGCTCACGCGGGAAGCCTCGAGCTGCTCGCCGCGCTAAGTGAGTCGCCGTCTAGAAGTAAACTGCTCACTACGGTCCAGACGGAGACCGGAGCCACGCCCACATTCGTCGCCGCACAGCGCGGGCATGCCGCCGTCGTCGACCTCCTCTCAAACAAGTACGTAGACTTTATTCATGTTAAATTACAATGGGTACAAAACCCATAAACCTGCCACAATAGTGATACATAGATATAGGCTAAATCCCTTAAGATTAAAATTTTCTCTGCCAACAATGGAGAGACGTCTGAGGAGCTGGGTGGAGCTGGGAAGAGTGACTCAAACCGTTATGAGCAGCTCGGTGAAGATAATTATATAAGGTTACCCGAGATACCGCATTATGCATGGCGATAACCGTGGCTACAGAAGAGAAGCAAGTGTCGCAGTTAATAACACAATTGATATCATTCGTCATCTATATCAATATATTATATAATATATTATGATAACTATAAAATTAATAATTATATATATATTTTTTTTTTTTTGTTAACGAGCAATGTTCTTTTTTTATTATCCGTACAATTACAAATTACAAGTTTCATTGTTTCCGCAAGCAAAAATAATATAATTGATAAACATGTTTAGTCTCCATCTTGAACAGTTGTATACCCATAATACTCCATGTTTTAATGCCATGTTGAACAAAGAATGTCTCGAATACGACACAAGTGTCTTATTCCTCGAAGTCATAGTATACATCTGATAGAGAAAAAACATACCCGATTCACAGAGCCGTAATCAACAATCATCCCCTAAAGCAATATCTTCTCGAATCAATTTTACTTTATTTATTTTTTATTTTTTTGTATATATATATATATATATATATATATATATATATATATATATATATATATATATATATAATATAACTATGTACCAATGCCGTATATACTGTATATACGCACCGTTTCGCCATATAACGTAAAATTAGCGTACAGAACAGTGTTCCGTACTGTAGAATTCGGAACACTGTTCCGTACACATCAACTTAAATATTAGTTGTTAGGCCAAATTAAGTTAATTACTTTATTGATTTGGGGTATAGAGTAAACATGAAACGACACACCATGCGTGTACAAGCCACAAAACATGATGATAATATATGGTTTGTAAGGAACTCGGCATAAATGCATCGATCCATACAACCCTAAATTATCATTTTGTTTTGCAGCTTGTACAGCATGGTGAGGTAGTTCTATATAATTATTATTCCAATGAATGATTAGTAGAAACTGAGCTCGAGTTAGTAGTGTGAGTATGTATCGCATGATGGGCAGGTCATGTATTACTGCGCGAGGTGTTAGCCGAGCGCAGTGAGTAGCCGACCTGCGAAGTGCGATAAACACTCGCACTACTAACTCGAGTTCAGTTTAGTGTTTATCCTACCCCGTCTTTAATGATTCATTTGTTACCCTCGTTCAATATATAACACTTTACTGCACGCTCATCCGAATACATGCTCATTTGTTACCCTCGTTCAATATATAACACTTTACTGCACGCTCATCCGAATACAGTGACCCAATGTTAAACCTATGGCATCATTTTATTAGGGGTAGGATAAGAGATATGAATAGGTGATTATAAACGAATAGACACGAAGGGGAGTTTGGCGGAATATAAATTACATCAGGGTTTAGTCAATAATACAATGTGACCAACCCCCACCTACACAGCAAGATGTACACAAACTAAGTCTCTGAATTGCGAGGGTTGTTGTGGCCCACTAGATTTTAGGTCAACTATAGACTGCAGAACCGTCCCAAGGCGCTATTAACACTATGTAAGGAGGTCAGGGGGGAAGGTCGTGGTTTGCTCCGAATGAAGTCATTGGCTACTGGGTCTGCTCTATTACTTATATGGCAGTTAATGCAGGGGGACAACTCCATGCAGATTACACATCAAGGTAAGATTTAAAACACATATGAACCGTGCTGGTATTAGTTGCGGAATGATCGTTACGAGGGGTTCGTAACCAAGGAACTGGTCCGAGGGTATCGCATCAGGGACCTGTTTCACTAGTTTTGTGACATGTCTGTGACACCATACAGACAGATTGGGTTGTCTGGTTTTGTGACAACACAAGTAGCTGCCCTTAGGAAAAGACAGACCCCAAACATAGGAATTAGACAAATCTACACGTCATGGACCTGTTTCACTAGTTTCGTGACAGAATACAGATATGAAAAGCGGCACCAACAGTGCAAGCAAGAACGCACAAAATGAAGTCTAATGTCTAGTTCTTATGAAACCGGACACACCATCTAGACGCCATCTAGACATGTCACACCATCTAGACATGTCACGAAACTAGTGAAACAGGTCCCAGTTACCTGGAAAACAACGGTGACGTGATGAGGAGAGCACCATGTGAATTCCTCTTCACAGATAATGTAGTTCAGAATGAAAGGCTAGGTGGCAGCAGGGTTTGTTGAGCGCTTGTGGTACTATGGGTGTTGTAGTGCACTACACGCCCGCCAGGGGACTGAGGAGTCATAACGGTCCCCTGGCGGACTTCCATTGCATGTGATTGGAGTCAACGTGTCATTTAGTTTGGCAACCAACCCTGTCCGTCCTGAGCTCCGATATAGTGGTTAGTCGGGTTAAATCATATACGGGATCACTCGGAATGCGCCTCAAACAAAATAATTTTGGTCTATGTACACTCTAAAGACAGACATAATTAATATAAAATATACATAATCAACAGATTCAGAAAGTCACCAAGATTAGATGTCTCAAAATACTTGTTGTTCTTCCCTTTTCTCTGATGTCTGTTTGTTGTATTCATGATAAGATGATGGTATCTAGAGTTTTAAAAACTATGACCCTTTATTAATGTCATGTTCACCTAGACGAAGAAGGCGGAAAATGGAAAAATGCAGTGTGGTACTAAACAAAGTTGAGGTCTGGTAATATGTTATTACTTGGAAGACTTATAGATGGACGTAAAATTCTAGTTTTCTATTGCTTGCAACACAATGTAAAACTTTTACTGATAATAAACGCTGAAAAAAAATTAGGTTCATTATATTTTGAATAAATATACAGGAAAAGAAATAATAAAATGTTAGATTGGCTTGGAGATTATGACATAACACACTCTCCAGGCAGTATGAAAGACCTGGGACCTGTTTCAGTAGTTTCGTGACATGTCTAGATGGCGTCTGTGACAACATACAGACAGATCAACCCAAGTTGGGTCACTTAGGACAAGACAGACCCCAAACACGGTGTCTCCGGTTTCAAAAGTATTAGACAATTTCACTCACTTTCCGTAAGAACTAAGCAATAAAACTTTAACACGAGTAAGGGTTACATATGACCTATGACCGTCCCAAATATGAAGAAAATTGGCTGCTCCGATCCGCTGATATTTGACATTAACTGTGACATGCGTTTTGAAACCTGACAAAAAAAAATCCGCTGTTGATTGCACTGTTGGTGCCGCTGTTGATGTCTGTCTAGGCCTAACGTCACGAAACTATTGAAACAGGTCCCAGGCTGGTAGGCGAGTAACAAACAGATCCCGCTTCTACGTCAAGGCGGTCGCTTATTTAACCCGACCAGAGCTAATTTTGTGTAGCTCTGGTTGCCAGTGTACGTGTTATTTAGTGCTGAGAGTAGGAATGTAGTATGTCCTTGAGGTCTGGCCTGTGTACTCACATATTAGGCCAGCTAACGTCTCGAGCGCCTGGTTCTCTGTCCAAATAAATAATAGGACAGGTAGCGGGATATTCTGAGTGACCTTGAACTTTGCGTATCAAGCCCTTCTCCCTCACGAGATCCCCTAATGACTTAGAGACTAATGACTTAGAGAGTAGTACCTCTACTTCTCACCAGGAACCCTCCAGGCAGTCTGTACCAAATTGAAGTGATATTGGTTCAATATCCTGACCATCCCATTTACATGTGGCACCGTTGCCGCAAGAAGATATGATATCTGTTCCATTGCTTGATAACAAAACAAACCCGATTGGCGTAAGAAAAAATATTGTCCTCCTATTTGAATTTTGGAAGTAAAAATCACATAGTATTAGTCAAGAAAACAGCTCAGAGCAATCCCAAAATGCACCAGAAATGGTGGGTGTTATCTGACCCAATATGTGAGTATATAGGCCAGGCTCTCAGGCCTCGATAAAATTATCATAAAGCTATACTGTGTATTGTAGTAAGCATTCATTGTTTATGTTTGAAAGCATACTTTGAGAAACTTCCGTTGTTTATGCTGGTCCATCAAGCTTCAGCAACCTCTTAGTCGGAGCAAGAGCGAAGAAAGAGTTGGCGGCCAATCTAAACGTGTCCAATGTCCAGTATACAATATCTTCATGATTTTGATGTGCTTGGTCATATTATTCGCTGAATTGACTCGTAGTAATATCCGAGCGAATGCGAGAATATTGCGTTGTATCAACTGCGAGGAGAATACAAAAACGCAGATAAAATTCATGGTAAGGGGGGGGTGTCCACCAAGCTCCCGACGCGAACCGACGCGCCCCGATATTGCTCTCCCGATACAAAATCCATATCGTAGCAAAATCGTAGAGCTTATCGGGGCAGTTGGTCAGGTTTCTACGATAACTCTACTGACGCGCTACGACGCAAACCGACGCGAGCCGATAAAAAAAACCATATCGTAGAGGGTCTACGACAATCGATCATGTATTGATTGTTGTAGCGCGTCGGGCCGCGTCGGTGCACGTCGGTATGTATAGATGACACTTTGAACGGGAAATCATATGAAATAATCGATGGAAAATTATGAAATTTTCAGAATACATAGAATTTATGATGCTGATACGGTTCTGCAAAAATGGTGAAAGTTGATGGTAGATAAGGGTCTTAAATCGATCAATTTATACTTTAACTGGGAATTGATTATTTCATTAAATATTATTAGGCAATATCATATATACTAATGTTTTGTATTTACAGGTATGATATCAACCATAAACATGCATTATTTCTGGAATTATAAAGGAAATATTGTTAATCACGCTGGTTGCGTCGTGAGCTTCACGGGGTGTTTCAGGACCATGGTACCTTTTTCAAGCACCCTTCCAACACGTTACGACACGTCCCGACGCAAACCGACGCAAACCAACGCACTACGATATGCCTCCCGACGCGCTACGATATGGTCATTTTGTATCGGCTCGCGTCGGCTCGCGTCGGCGTTGGCGGGTGCGGGGTCTAATGTTTTTTTTTCCTTTCAGCATTGCAAATTATCAAAGGAAGAGAAATTGACAGCCAATCTTCTCTCGCACTACATTGCATGCTAGGCACTTTTTTCCGTAATGTCGTACGAGATTACGACTATCCGTATTCTCCTCGTTAGCGATCTCTACACTCTATACTATATTCTATTTATTATCCACTTTTTCCTGCAAGTGGCCTACCGATATTAGTTCGTTTTAGGTATGCACTAATTTTAAGTATGCACTATTTCTCTGTCTGCCCGCTATACATTGGAACCTGGAGCATACAAATTCCCCATGTGTTTTCTATAGACACTTTGTATTAGGTGGATATATCTGTATGCTCTGGGTATGGTGATACACCCTCCCTATGTGTTTTCTATGGACACTTTGTATTAGGTGAATATATCTCTATGCTCCGGGTATGGTGATACACACTCCCTATGTGTTTTCTATGAGCAGTTTGTATTAGGTGGCTATATCTGTACGCTCCAGGCATGGTGATACACTCTCCCTGTTTCCTATGAACACTTTGAATTAAGTTGATATAGCTGTATGCTAAGGGTATGGTGATACACACTCCCTATGTGTTTTCTATGGACACTTTGTATTAGGTGGATATATCTGTATGCTCCGGGTATGGCGATACACACTCCCTATGTGCTTTCTATATAGACACTTTGTATTAGGTGGATATATCTGTATGCTCCGGGTATGTTGATACACACTCCCTATGTGTTTTCTATGGACACTTTGTATTCGGCGTATAATAAATAAAATATTATCCCAATGCTTCTTTTCTATCTCCAGGATAGAGACGATCAGCGCACGTCAGAAGAACGGCTGGGCTCCGATCCACATCGCCGCGGCCGGCGGCCATTTTGAGGTCATCAAGGTCCTTCTATCCCACAGTGCACTGCTCAACCTGAAGACCCACCAGGGGGCCACAGCGGTGCACCTAGCGGCCACGAACGGCTACGACGAGCTCGTCCGCCAGCTTGTAAGCGTGGGTGCGGATGTGAACGCCCCGACGAGGGACCAGTGGACCCCGCTTCACTCCGCCGCCGACAGGGGCCACCAGGGGGTCGTCGAGGCGCTCCTCAAAGCGGGCGCGACTGTCGGCACCGGAAACGACCACGGCGACACGCCACTCCACCTAGCGGCGAAGACCAACAACGTGGAGATGGTGCGCCGCCTGGTGGAAGCGGGCGGCGACGTCGGCGCGCAGAACAACGACGGGCAGACCGCCATGTTCGCCGCTGCGGACGGCAACTTCCGGTCTGTGGCGGAAGTGCTGCTGGAAGCGGGAGGAGACGTGAATGTGCAGGATGCCACCGGAAACACGTGCTCCCACCTAGCGGCGAGAAACGGTCACGTGTATTTCATTCAGTTTCTGGCCGCTCAGGGGGCGCTGATGGCGCTGCAGGTAATTATGTATTTTTTTATCATTTTTGATACAATTTCCTTTTTGGGTCCATAGGTACATATCCTGAATACTCATGTAATTAGGTATACATACATATATATTCCATATAAGCAGATTCCAGAATCAAGATTCTGTTATCTCAAAGATGTCTATTATCCCCCTATTAATGGCACTGCAGGTAATTATCTTTTTTTTATATTTTTGGTACAATTTCTTTATTGTGCCTATAGGTGTACATCATGAATACTCATGTAATTGTGTATATATTCCATGTAAGCCATGTCTAGATTCTCCGTTACCTGAAAGATGTCTAGTATCCTCCTTTTCGCCCAATAAAGAGGCGACATTCTCATTAAACAAAACAACTGATTTAATGGCCAAGCCTTTCCAATGGTGATTTTTTGTGAGTGTTCTCATGGGAACAATACTATTGATGGCACATCTATATGTTTTATGAATGATATCACAGGAACAACCCCATTGATGGCTAGTAAACGTTTTTATAAATGTTTTCACAGGAATTATACCCTTAATGGCTGATATGTATGTTTTTATGAATGTTTTCACAGGAACTTTTACCATTGGTGTTTTCTATGAACGCAGGCACAACACCATTGAAGGCTAATATATGATTTTTATGAATGATTTCACAGGAACTATCTCATTGATGGCTGATAGATATGTGTTTATGAATATTCTCACAGGAACAACACCATTGATGGCTAATATCTGTTTTTATGGATGTTCTCTGCTCGGAATGGCTCCCTCAATAAGATGTTTCTTTTAACCTCGCGTAAGCGGACATCCCGCGTAAGCAGTCCTTTGGCCCGGATCGCAGGGTGGCCACTTACGCGGGGTTCTACTGTATATATATATATGTTAATGAATGTTTTAACAGGCACTTTACAACTGTTGGCTGATATCTGTATTTTTATGAATGTTTTCACAGGAACTATACCATTGATGGCTGATATATATGCCTTTATGAATGTTCTGACAGACACTATACCATTGATGGCTGATATATTTGTTTTTATAGATATTCTGATGGGAACTATATTACCATTGGTGGCTGATATATATTTTCTGACGGGAACTATACCGTTGGTTGCTGGTATCTATATTTTCATCAATGTTCTCATGGCAACAATACCAGTGTGGCTGATATATATATGAATGTCCTGACGGGCACTATACAGTTGGTGGCTGATATATATAAATATATTTTTATGAATGTTTTCACAGGAACTCTACCATTGATGGCTGATATGTATGTTTTTATGAATGTTTTCACAGGAACTATACCATTGGTTGCTGATATATATTTTCTGATGGGAATTCGTGAACGTTCTCATTGGAACTATATCATTGATGGCCGACATATATTTATATCTGTATTTTTATGACTGTTTTCACAGGACCGGTGGGGCCGCACGGCGCTGCACGCGGCCGCCCAGCTGGGGTCCCGGGAGTGTGTGGTGGCGCTGAAGCTGGCCGGGTGCGGGGTGGACGTGCAGACCCTGGATGGCTTCTCCGCGCTCTACCTGGCCGCCATGAAGGGCCACGCGCGGGTCGTGGAGATCCTCCTCCAGTATGAGGCCCAGCTGGACCTCCCCAACGAGCAGGGCTGGACCCCGGTGCACGCCGCCGCGCAGGCCGGGCATGTCGCCGTCGTCGAGGCTCTCCTGGCGGCCGGAGCCCAGCCCGGGGCCCTGGCCGACGATGATAACACCGCTCTGCATGTAGCAGTGTCCTCCGGGCAGCGGGAGGTGGTGGAGGTCCTCCTGAAGGCCCCGGGAGCGGCGGGCGTCAACGCGCCGACCACCTTGGGGTGGACCCCGCTACACGCGGCCGTGGAGAAGGGACACGTGGGGATCTGTGAGCTGCTCCTGGAGGCGGGCGCGGACGTGTACGCACTGAGCAGCTCGCGCGACACTGCGCTACACGTAGCCGCGAACTGGGGTCAAGCGGAAGCAGTGCGACTCCTGTTATCGCACGGCGCGCTCCCGGACCTCAAGAACGAGTCCCAGATGACGGCGCTGCGACTAGCGTGCCGACGGGGGCACACCACTTCCGCCGAGCTGCTCGTCCATACCGGAAGTGCGCGCATTGACTTCCGGACGGCGGACGGCGACGGGTGTCTGCACGTGGCCGCGCGCTATGGCCATGACCTCATCGTCGATCTCCTCCTGCGTAGCGCCGCCTTCAAGGACGAGCCGGGGCGGAGTGGGTGGACGGCCCTGCATAACGCCGCCTACGGGGGGCACCGCGAGGCCGTGCGGCTGCTGGCGGCGGCCAACGTTGACCTGGAGGCGGTGACCCGTAGCGGGGACCGGGCGCTGCACCTGGCCGTCAGGGCCGGGCACTTCTCCACGGCGCGCCTCCTCCAGCAGCAGGGCGCCGACGTCGACGCGCTGACGGCCGCCGGCGACACATCGCTCCGCCTGGCGCTCAAAGCCGACCACCGGAACATCGCCGACTTCCTCGTAAGCGTCGGCGCTAACGATCAAATCTAAGAGCCAGGGAGGTGATTTTAAACTAAGAAGGATAAAATAATCGATCCAATCGTGATCTCTTGCATTATCGTTACCTAAATTGATCTGTCTTTATGGAGGACGGGCTTAAAAGAAGATCATGGAAGTATCTTTATTTTAAGGTTTTTTAAAGGTCACAAGTTTCACCCTTTTTAGTTCCGTCACTAGGTGGATTCGATACCGCCAAACAAAACATCTTCCATTAAGAAAGGAAAAAATGTAAATGCTAAAATCTGCAAAATATATCCTGGGATTCTGAGGACCACATTTAAAAAACGCACTGACACTCCGATCGTGGTCACTATCAACTGAGGTTGGTCCTAGTCATAATCGTTCAGACAATTTCGTTCTTAGTTTTAAAAACACAAAGGTCTGTTAGAAAACGATCAACTCTATGACCCAGGGAGTTGTTGAATGAACTACGAACGAGAAAAAGGTCCCAGAATTGTATTTAGGGCCATAGTGTTGAAAACAATAATGTGCTGTAAACAGAAAATATGTTGACAATAAGAGCAATCTAAACGAGGTGTTGTATACAAATACGTGCAATTAGGATATATCTTCTCTTCTGTCATACAACAGTGAATGGAAAAAACGTCCATCATGTCGTATATCGTTGAAGTTATCATATCGTCCAGCACAGTACCAGAAACGAACGAACTTTAACAGCTCCCAGGGATTTGTTCAATAAGGTCGCCCGTAATATAAGTGTTGGATAAAGGGGGCGTTGTACGATACGATGGCTGGACGAAAATCAAACGACGTACGACTTTGTAGATAATCTACGCCCAATCTTGGATCTTTTATATATTTTATCGGTGAACTTTTACTGTTGACAAATATCGTATACCTTTGTGTACTGTATACCTTGTATACTACCTATTTGTCTTTTTCACGTGAAAAATTAAACATTTTTCGTCCACAGCTTTGCCTCGTATTAGTCATTAATCTTGCACAGTGTTGTTTGTGTTGTAAATGTTGTGTATAAAACATAACAAGAAATAGGGTGTTTTATGAGAAAGTATAACATATAACAGTTTATACCTAGACATTTCACAGCAATGGACACAAATACAGAGGTGGACGAAGTGTCCACAGCATACGGTCGTGATCAATGATATATAAACACAATGAACAACAACGTTATGTTTGAAAGACAAGTAGTATACACATTAATATTATCAAGAAACGTCACGAAATTTTATATGATTGTTTATATGGCATGAGTTGTTTTCGCGGAATGATATCACGAAGCGGACCTGAGTGATATCTGTAGCAGAAGACAATGAATGTCATGTAATCAATTATATGAAATTGAGCGATGTTTAGATTTTATCCTACCCTGTCCCATGTTACTAGCTTCATATGTTACCAGTGGCATATAAATATTTATGGCATAACAGTGGCATACAGTCACACCATGTTAAGTCTATGGAGATGTATATGTGGGGTAGGATGAATATAGGAACTTATGTGTACATGCATTTTCTTATGATATACAAAATATATCAAGTTTCAGACCTTGAATACATTTACCTTTAGTTATACAGTGAAGGTAATTCATTCCATGGCCGATGTAATACATATACACAATATCAACGGGTTTCAAATACTAGTGGCCGTTTTCCCAAGGAGTTCGCGCGTTGGCCTGGAGAATTACTCACTCACTATAGCTCTACAATGGAGGACTCGTTGGGAAAGGGGTATTTTCTTCAAGGGTTCATGGTTATGAGGTGATCTGCAAAGAATCTAAAGAAAAGATCTTGACCACGGGTCGCTATTCTGCGATCCGCAAAATGTGGTGCAATGCCCCTCAGATGCGTTGAATGCCGTAGTCAGACCCATACACAGATCCAACCCATTCACATCTGGCAATACCTTGATAATACGGGTGAATATTGAAGTCCAACCCATGGGCCGATGGACCTTTAGCAATGGAAACGGGCCTTAACACCCCTGGGACCTGTTTTTAAAACTAAGAACGATAAAAGAATTGGTCCTATCGCGGTCCTTGATGCATTCTCATTACCTAAAGTAATCCGTCTTTATGGAGGACATTCCGACACAACGATCAGGAAAATATCTTTATTTTGGGTGTTTTAAAAAATCTTGATCGTGATCCACATCATCCATAGGCCTGTCCTACCTCCATTATCGGTCTTATTGGAAGACAACCCCAGGGGGTGTCGTACAATAGCAGAATTTAGCAGAATTAACAAATTAGCTACTCTCAGCTTGTAATGGCTCTTAAAGTGTAGTTGGATTACATTATTATATTTCCCTTGAAATAAATCTATTTCAGAGTCACAAAGGATGCTTATTTGTAAAATGGTATTGCATTGTCCTCCACCAAGATCCTTCCTCCACGAGGAATATATTTAGTCATTGACTAAAGACAATTCTAGTGTTTAGCCATGTGACTTTAAAACTCAATCTGATTGGTTGTTCACTAGGACATGCCTTTATTTACGATCAGAAAGGCTTGGACGATAAAGATTTGATCGTTTACTGTAGGACCACGTTTAAAACGCGGACTGACAAAGACATCCTAGTCTGTATCGTTGTGGTAAGTCCCAATCGTAGTCATTCAGTCACTATCGTTCTTAGTTTTAAAAACAGCCTCCTGAGGCTCCCCCTTGGCGCCTACAGCTGTGAGCCCAACCTATACATACCAGACGTAACCCCAATGATACTACAGGAGAAACCAACAAGTTTTGGTCAAAGTCGTCGTTCTCAACGGGCTTGATGCGGAGTGATATGAACTAGGCGACAGACGAGTAAATATCACATAGCATTCAAATATTCATCTCACCCCTGTATACACTAAAATATTGGACAACACACAGGATATAGACCAAGGAGAACGGATTAATACTCGTAGAGGCATGGAGAACGAGTTCCCAATGTTAAGCCTATGGGACAAAAATACCAGGGGTGAGATACATAATGTTGACTGGTTTCAGATACAAACGGCCGTATGCTCCGAGGAGTTGACGCGCAGTAATATCCGAGAGTATGCGAGGATATTGAGTAGAGGCAACTCCGAGGATCATACGATCGCTTTTATCTGAAACCAGTCTATATTGTATTTATTATCCCCCTTTTCCTGACAAGTGGCGTATTGCTATTAGTTAATTTAGGTGCACACTATTTTTTCATTTATATGCACTATTTTCCGTATGCGCCAGCTTTTGAGCATAAAACAAATCTGTATGCCCCGGGTATGTCCATACACACTCCATATGTCTTTTCTATGGACACTTTGTATTGGACGGATGATGAAGGTGTATCCTGTGGGCCGTTTGATAATCCACGATGAATTATAGAAATTGTCCTCTGATCGTCCTAGGGCCAATGTCGTTGTATGAGCCACTTGGTCTTAGAGCTAGGAGAGTTCAAGGATACAATCTCATGCAGCCTTTGAAATGTCGTTGTATAAATGTATCGCACAACTCTCCTTTGTCCTCCAAATTGTCCTATGTCTTCGAAAATGCTCCTACACCAAGGACACCTATACGGCTGTGGTACATTTAGCTTGTTTTTTTTTAAATTTTAATTTTAATTGTATTTAGTGGGTTTTTTTCTTTCAACAAAATCGCTGGTCAAGGTGGAAGAAAAAGGAATGTGCATCATTTAAAGGAAGAAAGGAGGCTCTGGAAGAACTGGATAATCATAGGTTTATTCAGCAGGTCCTAGGACATTTGGCCTGCTAAATAATCCAGGATATATCGCAGAAACTGTCCCATGTCTATGAGGCCTCAGGCTTAGTTTCAAGGGACTTATCCTTAAAAGACTTCTGCGACACACTTGGGACAATTTCCAACAGGGATTTTACTGTCAACCAGGGATCTCATTTATGAAACGATATTTGGTGTGGATCGTCCCAGCTGGGACAATGCGGGTCAATTTCATTCAACACTTTTGGACGACCTTATGGACGGCCAATGCTGTCTTAACCAACAGACTTAAATATTATTAGACGATAACCATTGAACGAGGTAGAGAAAAGGGTCTTCATGTACGATCCTAGATTATGAAACGGTCCCTGGCAGACCTCTTCCATCTTTAGTAGATCTTATCGTCCAGCCCTACGGTACATCCTGCAGTATTAAAGAGGCCGCTGAAGTCCAGCCTATCCATACACAAGTGACAATACCTTGATGAAGATACAGGGGCCCGTTTCATAACCCAGGATCGTACATGTAGACCCTTTTCGTTACGCCATAGAGACCCAGGGACAAGGCGGGTCAATTTCATTCAACATTTATGGACGACCTTATGGATGGCCAATATTGTCTTAGCCAACAGACTTAAATATTATTAGAACCCTTGTACGGGGTACAGAAAAGGTTCTTCATGTACGATCCTAGATTATGAAACAACCCCCAGCTGCAAGTGCATATATTAAAATCCAACTCCTAACGCACCTGACGTTACCTCTTGGCGCCGGCCGCTGTGAGCGCCTTGGCGATCTCCTCATGGCCCGAATTCAGCGCCTGTTGTATCGGGGTGAGTCCGCGCTCGTTCACCTCACTCAGCTTATTGGTATAATCCAGTAACACAAGGAGCACGGCGAGCTGGCCCTCCCTCGCCGCCTCGTGCAGGCAAGAGTCTCCAACCCGAGACTTCATCGACACGGCAGCCCCTGACGTCACCAACGCGCGGGCAGCGTCCACTTGACCTCGAGCAGACGCGCGGTGCAGTGCCGCGCGTCCCTCCGCGCATGCGCAGTTCACGTCGGCGCCGGAAGCCAGTAGTTTGCGCACCACGTCGACTTTTCCCTCGCCTGCCGCTAGGTGCAGTGGGGTCTCTCCGTTGTCAGCGCGCAGGTCGACGGTGGCGCCATTTTGGAGGAGTGTGAGCACGGTGTCGGCCTGGCCGCGCAGGGAGGCCACGTGTAAGGGGCTCCAGCCGTGCGAGGTGCGGGAGTCCACGCTGTCCGTGTTGTTGGCCAGCAGCAGGCGCACCTGGAGGCAGAGGGATTGACGTTTAAAGATAAATGCTGGTACAGTACAACCCGCTTCGGGGACACCTCGCTTAAGGGATCACTCGGTTTAAGGGGACACCCCGCTCAGGGGCCACCCCGCTTAAGGGACCAATTTGCTTTTATTTGCTTTTATTTACCATAAAACCCCGCTTTTGGGCCACCTCGGTTAAGGGGACAACCCACTTAAGGGGGCAGTTTTCTCAGAGCAAAAATCTCTATTTAGTTTATTTTAATCCCGCTTAAGGGGGGCACATTCGAGCAAAGTGGGGTGTGCCTGTAGTCCCTGTAGTTTATTTTAACCCTGCTTAAGGGGATATCTCACTTAAGATCTTGGGGTACTTATGATCTTGGGGTATTTACGATCTTTGGGGATTTACGATCTTGGGGTACTTGCGATCTTTGGGTACTTACGATCTTGGGTACTTACAATCTTGGGGTACTTACGATTTTGGGGGACTTACAACCTTGGGGTACTTACGATTTTGAGGTACTTACGATCCTGGGGTACTTATGATCTTGGGATACTTACGATCTTGGGGGACTTACGATCTTGGGGGACTTACAAGCTTGGGGTACTTACGATCTTGGGGTACTTACGATCTTGGTGTACTTACGAGCTTGGGGTACTTATGACCTTGGTGTACTTACAATCTTGGGGGACTTACGATCTTGGGGGACTTACGATCTCGGTGTACTTACGATCTTGGTGTACTTACGATCCTGGGGTACGTACGATCTCGGTGTACGTACGATCTTGGGGTACTTACGATCTTGGGGTACTTACGACCTTGGGGTACTTACGAACTTGGGGTACTTACGATCTTGGGGTACTTACGATCTTGGGGTGGCCGAACATGGCGGCGATGTAGAGCGGCGTGGTGCCGTCCGGCAGCGGCCAGTTGGGGTCGCCACCGGCGGCGAGGAGGGTGGCGGCCACGTCGCGGTCCCCCTCCTGACACGCCACGTGCAGCGGGGTCCACCCCTTCTCGTCCGGGATGTTCACCTGAATGCCAGAAGACATTTATTTATTATCCATCTATTACGGAGTCTCCATAGGAAATGTATAAATACACCATAATGACTGGTTTTGTATACGAGTGGCCGTAATCGCCGTGTAGTTGACGCGTAGTAATATCCGAGTGATTAGCGAGGATATTACGTCCTCAACTACGAGGAGATTACGGTCACTCATATACAAAACCAGTCGTTATTGTATTTATTACCCACCTACAAGCTTGATGACAAATCTATTGCAATAAAAATGTTTCTGTAATACATTTAGTTCCAGATACCACAGCAGTGTTAAGCGTGGCAGTAATTCGGTGTAGATTCACACCAATAATATAGTTCGCCATTAACCTGTACTTTTAGCATGCAAAGTGTATTATTACAATGATTTCTGATGATATATGAGATTATTATGATTGCTTCTAAGCAACTAACATTGAATGAACATTCAAGAAACTTATTTCGAAGTACATGATGATTTGACCTCATTATGGACAGGACTACTTTTCCGGAATCTCCTGCAGGAGATTCTGACATGCCAGAATCTCCGGGTAGTTGTTTCCAGGTCAGAAACATATTCGTGGTTGGTGTGAGTGCCCATTCTCCAACTCATTTTGAGCACTTCGTAATATTCACTCGGCTATTGCCTCGTTAATATTACTGTGCACTCCGAACTCGATGGCGAACGACGACACAGACTAAACACTCATAAATTACTTTTTAAGCATCCATGGTATACAAAGACGATAAACGATAGTTTTTGGACAGGCGGTCATAAACCACGAGAGGTTGACACATAGTGATGCACAAGCACTAGCGAATGTAAACCGACTTCAACCTCGAGTAGTTTAGAGGGCCGCCTGTTCATAAAAAACCATCAATTGGCGAATTTTTTTATCCATCTTCTCGGGTACATCCAAGTGTCGCTGTAAAAGGGTATAATAACAATGAGAACTATTCCCTTGCTCTGTAGCACAAAGAGACTATTTTCCTAGACATCGTGGCATTGAGGCCATAGATTTAAATGAAGTTATAATAGAATTCAGTTAAGGTTGATTTGTTTAAATCAAGCAACTCTGAAACAGTTCGCCCGGACTTTCAAATACAACGCCAATCTGCTCTTCCCATTTATCTGTTCATATTCACTATATATACCATCAATTATGTATTTCGAGTACTTACACCGTATGTCAGTCAAAAAGTATGTTTCAGTGATGTAATTGTATATAGAGGAAATACTCACACTTCGATCGACATTGTATGGAAGAACAATGTATTTAACTTTGGGTACAATAAAGATCTTTAACAAAAAAAAGAGAATAAGACGTGAAGGAGATACAGATTCCTCTTACCTCGTTTCCACCACTGGCGATAAACAGCTATGGAACGAGTGGGGTTGAGATTTTATCTCATCCCTATTATTGCCTAATTGGCGAACATTTGTGAGATCATCCCCCATTGATTATCTTCTCACAATACTCCACGGGCGTTGAGTACCAGATTCCAATGACCAGTAAGTCTATGGGGGGGATATCAGGGGTGAGATATATACTCAGACACACATATATACACGTTATAGTTCTAGCCATGATGAAAATAGAATTCAGTTAAGAAATACGACATGATGGAGATAAATGTTTCCCTTACCTCGTCTCCACCACTGGCGATAAACAGCTGCGCCAGTCGATTATTCCTATTATGTGCCGCCAGATGGAGACACATGAGTCCCTCCAGCGTCTGCCAGTCGACGCGCGCGCCTGCGTGGATGAGCATCTCGCACATGACGTAATTTCCGGCGCGGGCGGCGAAGTGGACGGGCGTCCAGGCGGCCTTCCCCAGGTGGTTGACGTCACAGTTCCTCTTCAGGAGAATCTCCACCATGGAGAGGTTGTCCTTGAGCACAGCGACGTGCAGCGGCGAGTACCCGTTCTCGTCCGTCATATCCACGTCACACCCGCGGGCTATGAGCATAGAGGCGATGTCCTTGTACCCACTGGAGCATGCTAAATGCAGCGGGACCTGCCCGAAGCGGTCTTTAGAGTTTAGGTTAACATTCCGCGAGCCGGCTACGCTTTGGGAAGCACGAAACATGTTGTTTTTAACGGTCCAGTGAAGGGCAGTCGCCCCGTTCTTGTCCTTGAGATTCACGTCCACGTCGGCCTTGAGGATGGTCTCCATTAAAGCCCTGTTGTTGTTGAGAATAATGATGTGGAGTGCGGATAATCCCTCCTTATTCTGCCCGTTCACGTCCCCTCCCCGGGCCATCAGGTACTCCAGCATCTTCTGGTCCTGCCGTTTGAGCGCCACGTGGATGGCCGTATCCCCGCTCGCCATCTTGCTGTTGATGTCCACTCCGTGCGTCCGGAAGATGTCAATCATCTCCAGATCCCCGTCGTCAACGGCGACATGAAGAGGCTGCCAGCCGCGGGTCGAGGGAACGCCCGGGTCGGCGCCCCGGGTCAACAGGAAGTCGACGACCGGACGGTGCGCGTTCTGTGCCGCGAGGTACAGCGCCGTACACCCGTCCGCGTTCTGCATGTCCACAAACGCGCGCTCCCGCACGAGCATGCGCACTACCTCTAGGTGCCCCCTGGCGGCTGCGATGTGAAGCGGCGCCCAGGCGTCATGCTTTGCGCGCGTCCCGAGCCCCCCGCGGGACATCTGTGTCTGGACACTCCCGGGGAAGCCATTCTGCGCTGCCATGTAAACTCCACTCGCCCCGTTCTTGTTCACCGTGTTCACTGCTGCCCCTTTACTGATGAGAATCTGTAAGGTGGTTTTTTTAAAAGAAGGAAAAATTACACATAACTCAGATAAAATAGTGTTCAGTGATGCATAAAATGTATATTTGGTGTATGATAAATGTTTCAAGTATATACCAGGCTTGAGGTTAGATGTTACAAAATATATACTCTTTGTATCGTTGTCCATCAGTCGTTATTGTTCTTAGTTTTGAAAACACCTCCCAGTATCGTTGTCTTTTAGGTCATTATCATTCATAGTTTAAAAAATACCTCCCTGTATCATTGTCTATCAGTCATTATCATTATTAGTTTTAAAAATACCTCCCTGCATCGTTTTCTATCAGTCATTATCGCTCTTAGTTTTAAAAATACCTCCCTGTACGTTGTCTATCAGTCATTATCGCCCTTAGTTTTAAAAATACCTCCCTGAATCATTGTCCATCAGTCGTTATCGTTCCCACTTTTAAAAACACCTCCCTGTATCATTGTCAATCAGTCTTTATCGCTCTTAGTTTTAAAAATACCTCCCTGGATCAGATCCTTCCGCCCATAGTACGCCGCTAGATGGAGTGCCGTCCATCCTTCCGGTCCGGTTAGATTGGGGTCGGCGCTGCCCCCCAGGAGGGTCGTCACGGCGGGGGTGGTGCCCTTCGCGATGGCCACGTGGAGCGGCGCCCAGCCCTGCGCATTCCGGATGTTCATGTCGTTCTTCCCGTCATCCAACAGACGCAGGATGTCAATATCCCCGCGTCTGGCAGCTGCGTGCGCAGCCGTCCACTGGTTCCCGTCGGGCTGGTCCACAGGCACGCCATGCTCCCGAAACAAACTGATGACATGCCGCTGGCCGAGGTCGGCGGCGGACGTGATGCAGGACCAGCCGTGCAGCCCCGGGGTCAGGCAGTACTTGGCGCCGTCGTCGCGGTGTCGGGTCAGCACGCGCCGGATGTTGCGCAGGTCGGCGCGCTTACAGTACTCCATCAGCTTGTCGACGATCGACGCCGTCTTCATCTCGTCTGACGAGGGGCGGTCCCTGAGGAGAACAGCGGCAGGAAAGGGTTCAAGCATACATTATGGAATAACGCCGGGAAGAAAGGGTCAGATAAACATTTATTATACATCGTATACAAAGTCCCCATTGAAAATGCATGAGGACTCAGTAAACCACGACCCATTGTATAAAACCTGTCAGATACAATAAATGTGGTATACGGATTCAAACCTGTGGTATACGGCCTCAAAACCATGGTATACGGGAAAAATAGTCCCTTTTGCTATAGAGCAAAGAAATAGTTCCTAATGTTATACCCATTAATATGGCAATTACTGGGTTTAATCTATTCGAAAAGATGGATAATAAATGCAACAAACGATGGTTTTGTGGACAGGCAGCTCTGTAAACCACTCGCGGTTGACCTTGTAATACACTCGTTAGCGCTCGTGTATTACTACGCGTCAACCTCTTGTGGTTTACGGCCGCCTGTCCACAAAACCATCGATTATTGTCTATATATAGTGTCAAATAACGCCGGGAAGAAAGAGTCAAATAAGCATATAGTGTAAAATAACGCCAGGAAGAAAGGGTTGAATAACGTCAGGAAGAAAGGGTTGAATAACGTCAGGAAGAAAGGGTTGTATAAGCAAACAGTAATAAATAACTCCAGGAAAAAAGACCCTGCAACTTTTTCTGCTTAGATTATGCAATGTGGCACCACCCACCACTAACTGAAAGCTTGGTCACTGAATGAAATCTACAACCCTCACCGATTTTTCTTTACCTCTGCACAGTCAGTGGCACCACCGACGAACTTTCTGTGTAATTAAAAAATTCTACACCCTTTTCGTCGGCCAATGGAAACGGGCCTTAATAGTCACCGGCGTCAGTGTTTTTTTTGGTGTTTTTTTTGGACGTCTTTATTGCTTTCGATTTCACAATCGTTCTTCCAATACAATATTTGACGGGTTGATGGTATGTACAATGAAACGCCATACGGCAACAGAACAAACAAACAAACATGATGAATATATTCTACATTACTTACATTTGACGGTTTGTATGTGTGCTCACAACATATGTCTGCTATGGTCGTCAGGTGGTGCCGAATTCGGTAATCAGACGTAATCAGACGATCTCCAGTCGCCATGCACTTACGCAGGACAATTTGGAGCCGTTTACGTTGGAAGTTGTCAGGTGGTGCTAAATTCTAGCATCGCTGCGTATAATTGTCTCATGTCAACGCCGGGCAACACGACAACAGTTAGCGGGAGTCATACTCAGTTCACCAGGAGCACTTAGTGACACCGTAACGTGGATCCTCCAGAGTCAGAGACACACCTAGACGTGCCCAAGTCATTGATTGTGAACATTCATTAGATGAATAAAATAAACCAGGATGAAATCCATCACAATTTGTGATCTTCCTCTTGTAGACCCAGTGGCTGGGATGAAATATTGGTGGACGAGGGGAGGGGGTAAGGCAGGTGAAAGGTCCTGGGACATGTTTCACTAGTTTCGTGACATGTCTAGATGGCGTGACATGTCTAGATGGCGTGTAGGTGGTGTGTCTGGTTTCATAAGAAATAGACATTAAACTTCATTTTGTGCGTTCTTGCTTGCACTGTTTGTGCCGCTTTTCAAGTCTGTTTAACACTTTTGTTACAAAACTAGTGAAACTGGGAGCTGTTTCAAAACCATAGACTTAACCTACGTTTTGAAACAGCTCCCGGTCCATGATGTGTAGATTTGTCTAATTCCTATGTTTGAGGTCTGTCTTTTCCTAAGGGCAGCTACTTGTGTTGTCAAGAAACTAGACAACCCCAATGTGTGTGTAAATGGTGTCACAGACATGTCACGAAACTAGTGAAACAGGTCCCTGGTGAGGAGGGGTAGTGTAGATGTTTTATTATTGATGTTATCATAATTATTGAAGGAGCAACGTTATTGTTTACAATGGTTTCCAGGTTGTGATATGTGTTTTTCATAACACATTTGGTTTGAACTAGCTAAAATGTAACTCTTTTCATACCTTGGACTTAATAACAGTTTCAAAAGGTAACAGCAACACGTTTATAGTATCTCGATGTTAATTACAATTGTGTCTGATGTGGATTTGATGCATAGTTCACAACCGTTGCCCTTATTTTAGATATCCATGTTATTATACATTCCTAAGTCAAACTGTAGGCGTCCTTTTCATTATTTCCAAAGTTCATCCCTAAAAATATATTTTCAGCATTTCCTTTCTTGGTTTGGGAAGCACAAACCTGAGGGTTAACAATCGGATACAGGCAGGGACTGAAGCCAGTCTAGGGGTGGGGTAAAGGAGGAGGGGTGGGGTAGATGGAGGGGTAGGTATAGGACACAGGGACTGAAGCCAGTCTAGTGGAGGGGCTAAGGAGGAGGGGTTGGGGTAGATGGAGGGGTAGGTATAGGACACAGGGACTGAAACCAGTCTAGGGAGGGGTAAAGGAGGAGGGGTGGGGTAGATGGAGGGGTAGGTATAGGACACAGGGACTGAAGCCAGTCTAGGGAGGGGTAACGGAGGAGGGGTGGGGTAGATGGAGGGGTAGGTATAGGACACAGGGACTGAAGCCAGTCTAGGGAGGGGTAACGGAGGAGGGGTGGGGTAGATGGAGGGGTAGGTATAGGACACAGGGACTGAAGCCAGTCTAGGGAGGGGTAACGGAGGAGGGGTGGGGTAGATGGAGGGGTAGGTATAGGACACAGGGACTGAAACCAGTCTAGGGAGGGGTAAAGGAGGAGGGGTGGGGTAGATAGAGGGGTAGGCATAGGACACAGGGACTGAAACCAGTCTAGGGAGGGGTAAAGGAGGAGGGGTGGGGTAGATAGAGGGGTAGGCATAGGACACAGGGACTGAAACCAGTCTAGGGAGGGGTAAAGGAGGAGGGGTTGGGGTAGATAGAGGGGTAGGCATAGGACACAGGGACTGAAACCAGTCTAGAGGAGAGGTAAGAGAGGCGGCATGTCCCGGCGAGGAGGGGTGGTCGTGGATAGCGACCATTGGGGGAGGGGGTGTGATACAGAGATCGCTTTGAGGCCATTTGTTATGGTATAAACATAATCAATGATTGGAAGGAGAAAACGTTCGCTATTTAAGACAAACCTTTAGCATAGGAAATATGTATAACACTGAGATAATTCTTTAACTATCGCTATTTCCGTCTAATTCAGGCCAGCTAAGACCGTGTCTATGTAACACTAGAAAAGGACTATAACTTCATTTATCTTCTCACTGTCTCACAATTATCACAGCGGAAGATATCTCTGTCTGTGAAACATCTCCCAGGTCTGAAGTCTGTTGAAAAGTTAGTTTCCACTGGCCGACTATTCGCCACCTATCTGTAGTTGTAAATCACAAATGCCAGATCGGTGAATGGAAACAGGCATGCAGAGAAGTCATCACCGATTATGCCGTTAGGCCACCACTAAAATATTCTTTCTGTATGGATCTGACTTTTAGGAGAACTCAATTGATCGGTGCTGTTTTTGTTGGCCAGTGGAAAATGGCTTTATAGGCCTATTTCCACTGGCAGATTTTTGTGTACTAATCTGCAGTCAGGAACCACCGACGCAAGATCGGTGAATGGAAATGGCCCGGTACTTATAATGATGTCCGACTAATCTAGCGAAGATTAGGCAATAACACCACCACCCAATGAATCCATCGGTATGCACATGTGAAACACATCGAAAACATGGTATCCACTGCGCCCTCACAGATTATGTGTCATTGACGTGGAGTTGATGGCCACTACCGACAAAATTTCTGGGTAACTCAAAAAATCTCCGCCGTTTTTGTCGGCCAATGAAAAGGGGCCTTCTGACTCACCGTGCGAATAGGGACCGTGTGTAACCGCCATAAATGGTGTCTGGGTCCATTGTCGACCGCTCCACTCCTCACCACACCGCTGCCCTCTCCAGTACATCCCTCCACTGGGCTCCCCGGTCATTCACACACTGACAACGGACGGCGAGGACCGGCCGAGTTTTAAGACACCTACACTGGCCACCAGAGCCACAGCTGGTTGGGTGAAATCCGCGGCCGCCTTGACCCAGTAGCGAGAACCGTTTGTTATCTCCCCACTGGTATTTTTGTCCTGTAGACTTAACATTGGGAACTCGTTCTCCATGCCCTTATGAGTATTGCAGTCCGTTCTCCATGGTCTATATCGTGTGTGTTGTCCATTCTTTTATTTTATACAGGGTTGAGTTAAACACAGAAAGCAACTCGTTTTGGTTAAACTTGCCGTTCTCCAACTCGTTTGAATGCTATATGATATTCGCTCGGCTGTCGCCTCGTTCATATCACCCGCATCAAACTCGTGGAGAACAACGACTTTGACCAAAACTTGTTGGTTTCTTCTTTATTACTCTTTTAGCCGATCCTATGAACTGCAATGTGTTATTTCATAACCCCAGTGCCATTTTTCCATTTTTTTTTATTTCCTTTTGTCTATATTTATGAGTAGTATTATGAAGATAAAACTGGGTTTGCATTATCAATGCGTTTAGCTAATAATATTTCTTAGTAGGTAGATAGTCACACACAGCAGATACCGTGTGTGACTAAACCCGACCAACCTCTTAGTCGGAACAGAGTGGAGACAGAGGTGGCGGCCAATCTATGACAGACCCCCCCCCCCCCCCCCCCCTCACCTCCCTCAGTGCCTCTCATTGTTGTCAGCAACCACTTGAGATTGACTTCAGTGGAAACTGCTGATAGATTTATGGCGGGTCCACTTGATATCAACAAATGTATAACATATATAGACTGAATGTTGATTTATTATACCTATGATTTGACCCTATTTCTGTTTTTCTTATATCATGTGCTCTAAACCGATCATATTCACTAGCCGCCGAAATCTATTTATTGTATATCTGTGAGTATATACTTAAATCTACGTATAGAATCACGGAGCAATTGACTCTCATCACATGACTTTAAGCTGTTAGTGGTAAAGTTCTCAAAGGGAGTTGGATCTCTCTTACGTCACTTCAATCACATGTATTTCTCAAGGTTGAATAAAATTTGCTACCAAAAAAAAAGAAGAAAAAAATCTACGTATAGTTATACTTAAATCTATGAATATATATTTCCCGACGCAACTGATTTAGCTTTTCACCCTTAACGATAGTGTGCTAACTGATAATGTTGTGTGCCTGTATTACATTTTCACACGGGAAATAAACAGCTAATTGGATGTGCATATCGATTCAGGACGAGTTCAGATCAAGAGGGAATGAATCAACGATGTCACTGTGGTTTATCAATCAGGCGGCGGTCACACTAGACGACTGGAAATAGGACGATAGTAGATCGAGTACCGAGAAATCATGAGGTGGTGCTGCCAGAGAAAAAATCGTCACCAATAACCACTCGAGAAGTAGTTGAAGGTTCTTTTGGGTTGTTGTTGTTGTTGTTGTTGTTGTTGTTGTTGTTGTTGTTGTTGTTGTTGTTGTTGTTGTTGTTGTTGTTGTTGTTGTTGGTGGTGGTGGTGGTGGTGGTGGTGGTGGTGGTGGTGTTGTTGGTGTTGTTGTTGTTGGTGTTGATGTTGTTGTTGGTGTTGATGTTGTTGTTGTTATTGTATATTGATTGTAATTCTGTTATTGCAAAACTATTTTTCCCTTTTGAATGTGTTAGTTCCCATCACCTACCATCATATCTACATCATAAATCAGCTGCTTAGTATAAAGAGCATAGAAAAAGAGTAAAAATAGATAAAGAGATAGTAGTATAGTGGACAAGTGGCACAAACATCGTTACAATTATCAGGGTAAATCCTAAAGTACCTAAGGTCAACACATAAGTCATAACCGTACAAGAAGGGTCAAGATAATACATAAACATTATCACTGTTCCTTTATGAGCTTTTTTAAACCTTTTAAGGTACTCTCATGTTGAACCGACACAGAAAACCCTTCCCACATTTTGAATTCTCTGTACCGTGGTGACTTCTCATATCTATTGGTCATGTGAATACGCGTTTTAAAATTAACTTTAGAGTTGCTACTCGTAGATATATTTGCCTATTGTCCAAGTCTATAGGATAACAAGAGGGTTTATAAATAAGTGAGAGCATATACATTCTATATTAACAGTTACTAGTTGCGGTGATGCAAGTGCACATCATATTATGGTATTGATCAGGTAATTGGCAATCTTATATTCTCTATCATAATTGTATATATATTTCATCCTTTACAAAGTTTACATAATTTATCCAATTACTGAGTAGTTTTTCCAACAATCTGCCCGAGCCGATGGCTTACAATTTCGAATCTAAACATATAATTTGTGCTTCTCTAATAATATAGCATTATCGACCGTATCAAAGGCTTTACATCTCACTTTCGGTGTCCCACAAGGGTCGGTTCTAGGCTTAACGTTATTTTCAATTTACATAAATGACCTTGCAAAACACATGAAAAACTACAATTGCCACGTCACACTCTATGAAAATTATACCAGCATTTCAACTACAACACCGCAAATCATTCAGGATATTATCCCTGCAATAGAGAATTGGTCCAATTAGAATTTATTAATAATTCACGAAAGAAATACCTACTGGATGAACTTTAACAATCAGAGCCCACCATCGGCCACAACCGTGCACATGAACGATAATGCACTAGAACAAGTTTTAGAATTTAATTACATAGGTCTCACAATAGATGAATTGAAATTCCAAGAATATAGAAGGACGGTTATACAGAAAATCATGTGCAAAAGCTACTTGTAATCAACAATTAGAAAATGAATTGATGTTTCTACTAGACTATCAATCCAAAGTGATTTTATCAACCATGCAACCATTTATTTTCCGCCATTATACTGCTCACATCTGATTGCATCTGTTCATCTTCAACAGTGAAATAGATATCATATTACCTCCAGGTTGGCCTTTGTACAGTCATTATCGCTCCACCTACGCCTTATACATGGTTATGAGTGATCCCGGAAATTAAATGTCCAAGGGTCTGGACGATAGGTGACTCATGCCACAGGTTAGACTCTAGTAGAGTCTGTTGTCGCCAGGACCAGGGACCACAGGCTCAACTAAGACTGTTATGCGCTGCCATTGCGCTGCCATTTTGAGGCAGGAATTCCTGCCTCCGCTGGTACTATGCTGCCCTGAGTGACTTACTAGTAACCAGTGTATTACTCTTCATGCATAGGTCCTAAAATTAGAACAGCCCATCAGGCAGTGGGAACAGGCAAATGGGAGCTGTGCTCTGTTAGACCCTTACGGAGGGTAAGCCTTAAGCCCAATGCCCATCTACCGATTTCGGAACATTCATGTACCTTTGTCGGCGACAAACGGACGGGAATTTGGCTCACCGAAGGCATCCTAACGGAGTCGGCCGTAGTCGGTAGATGTAGGACAGCTAGGCAAGGGTCAGCCAACGATTAGTAGTCCGATTTGCTTAGGACTAATATCCACCACCCCATCTCCTCAATGTCTGCCGGTCGAGAGAAGGGTTACATAATTTGCCTGCGACAAGTTCACCGACTCCTATACGATTTGGAAACTAATCGATCAACCCTGAATCGGTAGAGGGGCATCAGGCTTAAGGCGGCGCGGTCTGTAAACGGACTTGCCACAGGTGTGTACGATCACAGGAAGGAACTTGAGGGATCCAATTAAGGTTGGGGCGTGTTCAGACTTGTCCTGGGATGTGTGGTGTAAATAGACAATAATCGATGGTTATGTGGACAGGCAGTCGTCAAGCACAGAGGTTGACATGAAGCAATCTATCTTCTCGAATGAATCAAACCCACAAATTGGGGAAGGGTATATCAATAGGGACTATCATTTTGCTCTATAGCACAGAGGGACTATTTTCCCATGTACAATGACTTTGAGGCCGTATAGGGAACAGAGTGATTGCTGGTTCGGCTATAATTCTCAGGGAAATTGTAAAATACCACCAATGCAGCCGGGGGTATTGTTATAATCTATAGGTTATATCGGGAAAAGGCTAAAATATCTCCATGGTAAGCCCAAAAAAAATGTTTTTGATAAAATTCTGTCATAACTGGTCCTGCCACCTGGTGTTTAGGATGGCGTCGGGGGAACAAGATGGCGGCCTCCATAAGACAATAGGTATGTGCCCTATACAATGGCCGTATACAATGGTTGTGGTTTCTGCTCCATGCCCTATGGTTAGGTGACTCGCCCTCTAGCCTTCTCGTATTGCAGGTAGCTCTGAATACCAGCAGTCCATGCACCTCTGGGCATGACCAGGGAGGTGATTTTAAAAACTAAGAACGATACTGACTGAACGATTACTATTAGCACTAAGCTCAGGTGCAGAATAGTGACCAGGGGGCAGTTTCATAATCTAGGATCGTACATGAAGAACCTTTTCTGTACCTCGTACAAGGGTTATCGTCTAATAATATTTAAGTCTGTTGGCTAAGACAGTATTGGCCGTCCATAAGGTCGTCCATAAGAAATTGACCCTCATCGTCCCTGGGTCTCTATGGCGTACAGAAAAGCGTCTACATGTACGATCCAGGGGTCTGTTACATAAATTTTGAACGATACGACCATTGTACGATAAGATCTATCCAACGATGTACGACCTTGTGGACGATGGTCGTCCAATTTGGTTACATAAAGCTGATCGTAGGGAAACACATGAATCGTTCGTACAAATTATCGTATCTTTGACATACATCGTAAGGGATCATAGATCTACTATGTGGAAGCTATGCACCCCCCCTCTCCCATCCACACACACTGCTTATGACCTATTTGGTTCCAGTCTTAACGATCAGCATACTGGTATTCAAACCACAGGTCAAATTTGAGCCTTAGCTATTTCAGTATATTTTAGTGTTTTTTTCAAGGATTTTTTTTGTATAAAAGCTGTTTATCTTAATATTAATAAAGCCTAAGTAATTTTAGATCTTAATAAATGAAATGAATACATAAATCAATACCCACGACACCCTCTAGGGGTGTCGTACCTTAGGACGATTTTGGACGATATAAGACCATTTGCACGAGGTAGGTCAATGTTTATGTAACGATATTTGCCATTCTCATTTGATCGTATCGTACAAAGGTTGTACATGTACGACCAACCCCTTTTATGCAACGATATCAGCCCTACGATCATTATACGATCTTTTAGATGATCGTCCAAATTTATGAAACAGGCCCCTGGGGCCCATTTAATAATCTAGGATCGTACATGTAGACTCTTTTCTGTATGCCATAGAGACCCAGGGACGATGTGGGTCAACTGTATTTAACACTTATGGACAACCTTATAGACGGCTAAGACTGTCTTAGAAAACACATTTAGAAATTATCAAACAGGAACTATTGTACGAGGAACAAAAAAGGGTCTTCATGTACGATCCTAGATTATTAAACAGGTCCCTGGGTTATGAAACGGGCCCCATGATCAGAGTGGCAGTCCGTTTTTAAATGTGGTCCTAAGAAGTCCAGGATTTATCTTAGCCTGGAATAAACGTCCATAGGCTTAACATTGGGAACTCGTTCTCAACAGGCTTGCGAGTACGGTAACTCGTTCTCAACGGGTGATAAACAGATAGATATTTCCAGGCTAAGATAAAATCAGAATCATTTTCGTGCTTGGTCTGAGTCCCCAACAGGCAATCATACTCGAAGCAGAGTATAGAAAGACATTTCTTTGGCATGGCATGTTAAGACAGCATCTTATCTCATCCCTGGTATATTTACTCCATAGACTTAACATTGGGAACTCGTATCCAACGCCTATGAGATATTTAGGAAAAATATCCAATGGGGGAAATATGTCACAAATGTTAGCCAATTTAGTCAATGTGAAGGGTGAGATAAATACAGAAACATATTCAAGGTTAGGACTAGAGCTCGTATCCCATCTCGTTTGAATCTCAACAAAATTCACGTGGCTTCGCCTTGTGAATTACTACGCTATTAAAACTCAAAGGGATACGAGCTCTGACCATAAACTTTAATGGGTTTCTGAATGCCATAAAAGTACCACTCGAGTTAGAATTCTGCCAAAATCCATTGCCAGGTTTCTGAATGGTTTCCTCTATAGTATTTATAATACAGGATCGAAGGGGCTGGGGTTGGTGAGTATGAAAGTGGGTTCTGGTGATAAGGGTCTATATGATAGTGCTGACCCTCTTATCAGTTAATTGTCATGTCAGGTTGATTGCTGTAGGTTGTCGTGATCAGTGAGATCACACAGACTGCTCACATCTCTCCGTCTACATTCCTCTGACGGAGATAACTCGCCGCTCGTTGTTGGACACGTCGGTCTAAACCCCTCTGATACACCGCTAATATGATATCAAGTGGAGTTGAAGATATGGACCTTATTAATGCTCACTAAGGTCAGCTCCAGGCGACCCACATGGCAAGCCCGTGTGTCCATTTTCTATTATTGAGAATGGAACACCCTCAGATACAGTGCATAATTAAGGAGATAGTTATATATAACTATCCCTAGATATCTATACAAATATATATATATTTGTGTAGAATCGCCTTGGCTTTTTTTACACTGTGGAATAGATAGAAATTATGTTCCGGTGAGAGAAAGTCACAGTTACTTGGTAAGGCTTGGAGGAATTATTGCCCGTGGCCCAAGTCCTGAGCAGTAATTTTTCCGAGTCTTTTCTCCGGAAATTTGGTTTCCCCATTTCTGTATACCTTCAAATGTAGTTTAATAACGATAAATAATGTTATTTGCTTACCCACTATCAAACGCAAAGCCAGATCCAACCTTATTGAGTAACTTGACACTATGTTCTCCCCACTGCGCTTTTCATATGAATTTTGGTAGGTCTAAACATCAACTTCGGGTAGTAAGCATAGGTTATGTTTGTCCATTTTCTAGATTCAGATACAGTGCATCATTGAGCTACACGCGGCGCGAAAATAAAAGAGAATTGATGAGTTTGGGGAAAATAGAATTTCATTCTCGTGTTTAAAATTTTATGAAGATACGTTTTTAATAAACATTGACAGATGAGACTATTAAATTGTTTGGTAAATGATAAGATAAGTGAGTGAGTATTGATAAATCAATTGTTGTAAAATGCTCGGAGGGACGAGCTAAATAAAATATTTTGATATTGATAAAAGGATGTGGGTGGGTGGGTAAAATATGTGCGTTGGTTGGGTGATGTACGAGCAGCGGTGCGGGAGTGACCGGTGCTCGGGTGAGAGTGGAATGCGTGAAGCGCAGTGTTTGTTTGTGTGAATTTTCGCACCGCGGAGCTTAATGACCTGCCAGTAGCCAAAACCTCTGCCGAACCAATTTAGGGAATGGTTATATATTTAGATCGGTAATCGCCTTCTCGTTTGTTATACACTGTGGAATAGAGGGTAACTATGTTCCGGTGAGAGAAAGTCAAAGTTACGAGGTAAGCCTCGGGAAAGTTACTGCCCAGGGCCTTGGCCGCGGGCAATAATAATTCCCAGCCTTACCGAGTGACTTTAACTTCCTCTCTCTGTAAACTTGGTTTTCCTATTCGTATATACCTTCAAATGTTGTTTGATATCGATATATAGCTTTATTTGCTTACCCACTATCAAAGCAAAGCCAGATCCAACCTTATTTAGTAACTTGACACCCTTTGTTTTCTCCCCACTGCGCCATTCATACGAATTTTGTAAGAGACGATCTGATTGGTCTAAACATCAACCTTGGGTAGTAAACGTCAGCCTTGGGTAGTAAACGTAAGTTACTCCACCCTCCCCCCCCCCCCCCCACCATAGCGTGTAACCATGGAGTGTTCAGCCATAGGTAATTATATAGAACGTCCTGACCATGCTGTACAAGTCACAGAACGAGATGCTAATTAACAGTTTATACGGACCGAGGCATTTATGCCGAGTTCCGTACAAACGGTAAATTAGCATCGAGTTCTGTGACTTGTTCAAGCATGGTTGGACGTTATATATTTACTATATACCCGAAATTTTTAAAAAAAATCAATTTCATTTTTCATAACAACCAAAATTTTAATAAATGTGTATGGCTAGGTGGTCCGTATTTTAGTGTACGGACCAGTGGTCCGTACAGTATTTTTACGTCATATGCCAAAACGGTGCGTATTTACAGTATATACGGCATGGGTATATAGTAAATAGGAATACAGATATTTTACCATAAATAGCACATCAGAGTAAAAACGTTGCCATCCAGGCTGTGCTGTACAGTCTGGCACCTTCAGAGCTTATTGACATACAAACTGAGGTCTACTCTTTGATCTCCAGGCATATGTTTTGTTAGTTTGACCGGTTACCCACTTCTTGTCTCAAGGTACATACTTTGTATGTTTCCAGAGCGGGATTCACACGGTAGGATTCATGTACCACACAGGGTGTTAGTCTGAGACATATCCTGCTGAAGTGGGATTCACGCGGTGGGATTCATGTACCTCACAGTGTGCTTTTCTAAGACAAGTCCTGCTGAGATTCTCTACTCAGACACAATCTCTTCGTTTAGATTGTAAGGTTCCATTTCCCTGAGACATGTTTTTTGCTCTTGTAATAGTTAGCGACATTATTCTTAACAAGGAACAGAATCTCATGAGATTATGCCCTGTGAAGTACATGCCGTGTTAATTCCAGTTCAGGTTCTGTTCTGGAACTTGTAGGGTTCCATTTCCCGGAGACGAATCGTATTTTCTCCTGCAATTGAGAGCGACAAGTAGGATCACATGTTTGTCACACACACCCTCACCTCATGGGTACTTGAGACACAGGGAGAGAGTTCACAGGAACTATATATGTGTCAGACTATGTACAGGTGTGCCCTTCCTGTGAATTGAATCAAATTTGCCATTTTTCCTCGAGACTGCTAAAAGCACTTTGCCATGAGAATTCTGTAGCAAAGGAGAGTTCTCTTATACCACGAGAAAGGTATAAAGTACCCATGTCTCGGGTACATTAGTCTCTACGTGTGAATCCCGTTTAATGTTCAATCTACAAAACTGCTACTATCGATCGCATGCGACCTGGCTGGGTTTTCCCTTTATCATACACCTTCAATTGTAAATTTATAAGAATTTACCTTAATCGTTATTCAAAATAAAATTTGGGCACAACAACCTGGTCCCAATAACAGCGTACTGCACAGTATGCCGGATATGATATTTGTACGATTTCAAGCCCGTTTCCATCGGCCGATTATTTGGCACCAACCTGCAGTCAGGAACCACCGATAGATTGTTTGTGTATACCTTCACAAAATCGGTGAATGGAACTAAGACTTGCATAAGGCCCTTTCCATTGGCCCACTCAATATAAATTAAGGAATTATAATATTCCAACATGCTTGTGCACCTAGGGCCTAGGCCCAGGAACGACATTTCTTATGTTACTCTTAAGTATCTCGGCTCATATAAGCCTCGAGTGATGTTCAAACTGGCCCGAAGGAAGACAGGTCTTCGAACCTATGAAATAACCAGTATAGATAAAGGAAAGAAAAAAAAGGGGAAAAAAGCCTATTTACATTTTTTCCGACGGTTATGAAGCCGAACCAACACGCTAGCACATAGCTGAGTTTCGGAGACCCATCCGACGGCAGAATTTGATACACTATTTACATTTTGCGTCAGCAGGGCTAAAGGTCTGGAGGTGGATCCTGACTTGTATATCGGTGATGGCCAATAATACTATAAGATATCTGAACTAATCGTTCAAACCCGAATCAATAATACTATAAGATATCTGAACTAATCGTTCAAACCCGAATCAATAATACTATAAGATATCTGAACTAATCGTTCAAACCCGAATCAATAATACTATAAGATATCTGAACTAATCGTTCAAACCCGAATCAATAATACTATAAGATATCTGAACTAATCGTTCAAACCCGAATCAATAATACTATAAGATATCTGAACTAATCGTTCAAACCCGAATCAATAATACTATAAGATATCTGAACTAATCGTTCAAACCTGAAGCAGTTGGTGTGCATTAGACTTTCAGAAGCAGTCAATTAATCGGTGCCGTTTTCATTGGCCAGTGGAAAACGGCTTATAGTATACCTCATTAAATATGGGAGCTCTCTCTCCCCCCAAAAAAAAATCGGCACTCCGATTTTCGTAAATCGGGCCCCGATTTCTTCGGAAAATGTTTATAATATAAATTTTTTCCAACACTGGAGACACAAAGCCCTCCGAGTGACCGAAAAAATACACACAAATGTTTATAGTATACCTCACCTGGAGTTTTCACGGGCCCTTCTCCTGCTCCTGGCCCGCCCGTCCTCCTTCAGCAGGTCCGAGGTGGTGTCAGGGTCACGCTCTGCTGACTTCAGGCCTCCTTCTCCGTCCACGTCGTCGTCATGGAGGCTGCTGACCTTACCCTGACCTCCCCTCTCGTCCTGCCCACTCTGCCCCCGGTCAGTCTCGTCTTCACCCCCCTCCTCCCTGCTGTCGCCATCTTGTTGTTGGAGTTTTTCCATCAGGGACACGGTCAGCTGCTCTGCATGTAGCGGTCCGTTCATCCGTGACTGCACGTTACCTCCATCCGTGCCAGGCGTGCCCGACGCCTGCGACCGCTGGAAAATATGAATTTCTTTATTGGGTTATGGCATTTACCACCGCAGACCGATTATATGACACTTTTGGTGCAATAAGCGTCAAGTGGAAAAAAGGGTCAATGATTACTTTCACCAGTTTTACATAATATTGCACCACCAACCGACTTTTTGTACAACCGACAAAATGTCTCTGTGTGCCAACGCTGCGACCGCTAGAAATTTTTTTATTTTTATTATTGGGTCCACTCGCAGTACATATATATGACACAGTCTACCACCTTCCCATTTTACATAGTCTATTTTGACTAAAGAGCTGTTCTCCATTATATATAGGTAGCATAACAGAGAGAAGATAAAGGAAGAAACCAATAAGTTTTGGTCAAAGTCGTCGTTCTCCACGAGTTTGATGCAGAGTGATATGAACAGGAGACAGCTGAGTGAAAAGCTCTATAGTAATGTGGCATTCCCACTTACTGATTATGATCACTGATTATGGCATTTAGCACTGCAGACCGATTATATGACACTTTTGGTGCAATGATTGTCAAGTGGAAAAAGGGTCAATGATTACTTTCGCCAGCTTTACATAATATTGCACCACCAACCGACTTTTTGTACGACCGACATGTCTCTGTGTTGAATTGATTAAACAGCAAGTGTAAACTGCAAAAGCCCAAACCCACTCAACGATTTCTCACACCCCAATTGTGTGATCTGGCACCACTGACCGATTTCTTAGCCCACCGATGCAATCAAACCTGGTTGAATTGAATTTATATCGGCGATGGAATGCAGATTTAAAGAAATACTCCGTATTGGTGCAGTTGAAATACATAATCAGTCGGAGGGACATGCAGTGTCGCCGATTATCGGTACCGATATTTTTTCGGGGAGCACCAGCGATCGACGGTGCCCTTCCTGATAATTTATTGTAATATTTTCCATCGGCAGGTGTAAACTGGGCTTTAGGTTCTGGCTTGTGGACTTGAGAGATCTACAGATAGATAAGAGTGAGTGAAAGGATGTTTATGTCTGAGTGAAAATGAAGGAGGCTTTGGTGGCGTTTACACTAAACGACTGAAAACATGACGATTGTACACCGTGTACAGAACAATCGTAAAGTGGTGCTCTTCGAGAAGGATTCGTTACCAAGAATCGTCCACCCAAGAAGTGGTTGACGCGTTTACACATTAAGATTTATTATTTGTGTTATGAGTCCTGATATATAGAGAAAATTATTAATACCTGGCGTTTACCTAACCCGGCGTTTATATTAGACGACCAAGACCGGGACGACTAGATCATCTTGCTGGGCCAAATTGAAAACAGGCAGATTGCCTTATTTTGCTCAGCCTAAATAAACTGATTTAAAAAAAAAAAAAAACCCAATAGTCGTCAGTTGGTGCTCGATGACGCGAAATCAGCCGCAATAGTCGTCAACCCAAAAAACACATCAAGTGTTTACACTGGACGATTTCTACTTATTTCTAGTAAGTGATGTTCATTTCATGCTACATTCGTTCGGAGGACGTTAATTGTACGTGAATTGTACGTGTATTGTATTATTTGTAGGATTTTCACATTTCTTGTGTTAAATATGTTGTGCACAACATTGGCAATGTTTTCATGGTCGTTGATATATATCACTTTTCAGAAGTAATATATTGTCTTAGTGAAAATTCCCCAATTACAACCGATAAGTTTTCTGTTGTTTTCTGTGCTCTGCTCTGTTTCCTGTCTGAACTTTGTGCAAAGTAATAAGAGAAAACATAGTCAGTGAGCCCGTAGCGATTGCCGTTTCTATACCGAGGTCTTTTGTCCAATGCAATATGTCCCTATGCCAGAGGCGGAGGGTGGTATTTAATGGGACGAAAGACCCAGAACAGAATCGCTACGGGTTCACCCACTCCATTTTCTTATGATTATACACATAAAACACGAAAAGAATATGTCAATTAATGTTCTTGCAAAGTACACTATAGATACAGTGCACCCAATCTTTCACTACATCTCAGTGAGCGAATATTATTTTGATCTCACCCCTCGTTTTTTTGCCCCATAGGCTTAACATTGGGAACTCGTTCTCTATGTCCCTACGAGTATTGCAGTCCGTTCTCCATTGTCTATATCCTGTGTGTTGTCCGGTCTTTTAATGTGTACAGGGGTGGGATAGATACAGAAAGCAACTCGTTTTGGTCAAAGACGTCATTCTCCAACTCGTTTGACTGATACATGATATTCACTCGACTGTTGTCTCGTTCATAACACTTCGCATCAAACTCGTGGAGAATGACGACTTTGACGAAAACTAGCTGGTTTCTTCTTTAGTGCTACACCTATAGCACTGGGCAGTATTCCATGTATAATGTATAGGTGTATAATGATAGAGTTACATACGCGTGCTTACCTCCATGTCGCTTCCTGGTAGCACCGAAAATATCACTTCTAGGATTTTCCGAGTTAGCAACAGTCAAAATACATCCACAGAATGGCTCCTAACCCGGTCACAGAAATAATACAGTACAAGACTCCCTGAGACTCTCCAGAAAACTGGGGCCAATCTGGCGGGAATGGAGAGGGTGGAGAAGTCTCCAGTCAACGTCGGGTGACTTAGTCTCTTTTAAGCCCGGTCTCAGGAACAGCTTATCCGAGATATTGGGCAAGGATTAAGGTAAGAAGGCGAACAGTTAGACGAACCCCCTTCTACCAGTGGACATGGGTAAAATCGTTGTTTTGCTCGTTAGTGTTTGTGGCTAGCTGTAAATAGACAATCATCGTTGGTTTTGTGGACAGGAGGCCGTAATCCACGAGCGATTGATACGTGTACGCGTAGTAATACATGAGCTAATGCTCGTGTATTACTACACGTGTATTACTACGCTGCCTCTTCATAAAACCATCGTTTGTTGTTGTTGGTTTTTCATTATTCACCTTAACAAATATATTTAACTCTGGAACTGCCATATTGTTAAGTAAATGATTGGGGACTACATGTTTGCCCTCAAAGTACCGCCATGATATTAATACATTTTGATTCGTTAGTGTCAACAGTCACAGCCATATTGGCTTCGAGAGATTTAAGAGGTTACAAAGACTCTGAGCTTGCTGTAAAAACCTAACCCTTCACTATCTGTGTGCTAACTCTGTGACATTAGTAGGGTGCAGGGTAGACTGACCTCAGTCCCTGTATCCTACCCCTCCACCCCTTCTGTGTGACACAGGGACTGGTCTCATTCGTAATCGGCCATGTAGACTGGCACAATTTTGCACCACACTCCCCAAGCAGAGGTCCGGCTACTGGTCAGGATATCTGATGGGAGATTGATACCCTCTCACTTTGATCTCAACCGAGATATAGTCAGGAGTAGGCGAAATATATTGCTATGACAACACAGGTGGCCAGGGAACTGGAGGAGGGGAGGGGTAGAGGGAGGTATAGGGTTACAGGGAGTGGCTTGGGGTCATAAACAGGAGATTCTGTTCAGAGTGGACAAGTCTTTGATTCATAGCCCAGTCAGAGAAGGACACATGCTATAATGAATTGTATTCCGATTTTTTTTAGTATAATGAATGTCCATAATCAAAGACTTGAGCAAGTCTAGGGGCAGGGTACAAGCGTCTCAGAGACCTGCCCAGCTGACCATGACCAATCACTTCAGACTGAAATACATCATTGATCCACTAGTGTTTGATATATTTGGACCATACAAAGGCAGTTGTAGAAATGGAAGGTTGGTTTGGTGTAAAATAGATTTCACAAAATGTCACATATGCTAAATGAAAGCCATTTCTTATTTCTTTGATAATTCTCACTAGTTCACCAATGATAAACATACCATTTGCTCCTAGTTAAAGATGGCAGTATTTGATTTAATCTAAGAACAACATCAATTCGGTAGATATTTTGTATACCGGGTGACGATAATGGGAAGTTTCGTAGTTATTTATTTAGTGTATTTATTCGTTCCGTTGATATTTGTCGCGGTTGGGTGAAGAGTGTTTCCTGGCTAAGCCTCGTCTACCTACATAAGTTTCATAGTTATTGTTACTCACTACAGTAGCTACAGTAGAGTGGTTCCCTGTTCGAATAAACAATGGGACAGGTAACGCCAAACGAGCGCAACGTCTGGTTGACCTTGAACTATCGCTGATTCCCCACCAATTTGCAGTGGCAAGGAACTAACACAACCTCTCTCCCTCACAAGGCTCTCCAAATAACTAATTTACACTCCTTTAAAATGAATGACAATACAAAATAAAGTAATGAGAACAACGCTTGTAAAGGTCAGTGATAACTTATTAGAATACTTCTTTTAAAAACAAAAACTGGATTTCGCCAGTTGAGTGCAATCCTGCAGTGCACCAGACAAATGGTGGATACCTGGCCTAATATGTGATTACCACATTGGCCATGCTTCGAGGCTATAACTACAGGTCTACTGCAGCGCCCTCTTCGCCATTCCCATGTACTAGGTGGTGCCCAGCGCTTATAGTGGCGCCCTTTAACAGCCTCGAGCACCACCAGAGGCAAGGTTTAAAAGAATGTCCCCAGGTGGCATCACAGAGCCTAGCAGGAAAGATCTGCTTGGTGATTGATTACCAGAATTGATAGGACAGGTTTGGGAATTTCATTTAATGGTAAATAAAGACAATGATTGTGGATAAGAATATAAATGAGTTCTCTGAGTGTTATCACGTCAACCTTAAAAGTGCCAACGTAAGGCCCGGCGTCCACCTACTACGATTGAATCGTAGACCCCCCGATATGGCACCGATACAAAAGGTTAAAATCGGTGCCATATCGGGAAGGTGCAAAATCGTAGACACATGTCTAGACATGCCAATCCACCACGCATTGTATGGGTTTTTTATCGGTGTCTAATCGCAGAAACGTGGTCAACTGCCCCGATATTAGGTGACCTTCCGACGCGATTTTGATTTTGCATCGGGAGGTGCATCGTAGGGCATATCGGTGCCATATCGTAGTAGGTGGACGCCGGGCCTAAAGGTAGGAGTAGATTGGCCACCACCGCTGTCTCCACTCTGTTCCAACTTAGAGGTTGGTATGGTTAAAGACAAATGCGGGTAGGTATCGAAACGCCCCCTGGTTTAACACTTGTGCTGCCATCTAGGGCCATGAAAATATAGCAGTTTCTCATAGACACCAATAGATAAGCACTTACCTTCTTCAGATGGCCTTCCCATACAAATTAGTAGGTGACATTGTATTTTTATACCATTTCTCATTTGTACATGTTCCCATCTATCATAATCCAGAATTATTTGAAAATAGCAATAGAACATCGGTGTCATTTAGCAACAAAGTAAAAATATTGCATTTTCCCATAGACAGCAATAGTTAAGCACTTACATTTTCATATGGCCCTCCCATAGAAGTTAGCATGGTGACATGTCTTTTTTTTTTGCATTTTCCATTTGCTGATATATAGAACTTATATTATCCTGAGTTATTTGCAAATCTCAATAGAATTTAGAAATCAACCAACTACCAGCATTTGTCTTTAAACACTGTTCGTGTTCATGAATTCTCACTCCTCAGGCCAAGCAACTTTCTTTATTAGCGGATTCCGAGAACTGAAATACCTATTAAGAACTATTTATAGCTCACAAAATTGATGATAAAGTCTACCTTTATGGTCATCTTATTCAAAAGACACACAGAAGGAAATATTAACATGGAAAACTAGCTTCAAGAGTGAGAATTGACACATTCACTAACTATAGGTCTAGGTCACATAAACATCTGCTTGGAGAGTAACATAAACATACAGGTAGTGGGTGAAGGTGGCCGTGTATTTAACCCAACCAGAGCTAACATCATGTAGCTCTGGTAGCCAGTGTAGGATAGAAGCAGCTTTGTCTTTAGTACTAGAAATTCCTGCCAGATGGTAGCAGGAATAGCTTATTGCACCAGTCAGACACTCTGAGTCAGACAGGTGGTAGAGTAATGGACTGGTTCCCTGCCCTAATGAAATAAGGGAAAGGTAACGGGTTCCACAGGCACGACCTTCAACCACGCTACTCTGTGCTTCAACTTTGGCTGGTGCCCGCCTGTGATGAGCTTATACAGCGGGAACCAGCGTTGTGGTTTGGCTGGTATCTCTCTACTCTGTGCTGGTATCCACCTGTTATACACCTAAATCTGCCGAGCCCTCTAGCGGATGAGCGGGGAACCAGGAGGCGTTACCAATAATGCACCATAAAAATGGAACCCGTTACCTGGCCTATAGTCTAACTAGGCCAGGCTTCCAGGCTAGTAGAGTAAGTACTACGAAAGAAGTTGATGAGTGTTTGGTCTGTGTCCCCATTCCCTGTCAAGTTTGGAGAGTGCAGTAATATGAACTAAATGATAGTTGAGCGAATGTTTCGAAGCGCTGCAAACGAGATGGTGAACAGGGACTCAGACCAAACATGAATATGTTTCTGATTTTATCTTAGCCTACATGAGCCTACACAGGCCGCTGTCTTGTGTCTGATCGTCTAGACATCAGTCTACCCACCTCACACATACATATACACATACCATAAACATGCGATCAAGATGATCTGGAGTGTTATCCCCACACAGTCCCGTCAAATTTGATATGATTTCCCTCCATAGTATCTCCTTAACCCATTCACGCCAGGTGATGCCTTGAGGCATCAACCAGGGCTGGCCGGGTGATGCCTTGAGACATCATGAAATTATCGAAATTAGGCCTTTATACCTAGCCTCTATATTCACTGGCACTAGTACCCGGCTCCTTACATGTACAATTGCCGTGGGCACCTGGCGCGATAGGGTTAAGTGGGGTTAAGAAGCATTCTGTACCAAAATAAATGCCTCCTTAACCCTTTCAGGGCGAATGATGCCTTGATGCATCATCCAGCCCAGGGCGAATGATGCCTTGAGGCATCATCCAGGCCAGGGTGAACGATGCCTTGAGGCATCATTTCTCAAAAATCTACAAAATCGTTTTTAACAAAAAATAATGGAGGAACATAAATGAAATTTCCACAGAATGTGTGTATGATACCATTATTAGTATTTCTATTCAAAATAAATAAGATATTTAAGATTATATATCATATCATGTGATTAAACAATTGGATTGTGGGTTTTAACGATTGTGTGCCCATCCTATAGCGGTATAAAGTGCTACCAGCACCCGTCCTTAAAGGGTTAAGCGGGGTGTCTCTTATGCATGGTAATCCCTTAACTGGGTTTAGAATTAACTCGTAATAGAGGACAAAATGTCTGTGCCAAGCAAATGTTGCCCTTAAGCAGGGTGGCCCCTTAAGCAGGGTGTCCCAGCAGCGGGGTTTTACTATAATTTAATTTCCTACCAAACTCTTTTAAAACAACAAATATATCAGAGATTAGATATGGGAAATTAGAGACTGAATCAGATTACGAAAAAATATTTTATTCATATTCATGGCATTATGTAGGTTGTGCAATTGATAATCTAATGTATTTACATAGATAAAATTTGTACAAGGTGATGATTTACAATGAAATACTATAATGACATGAATCATAAGGATAAATATATTGACGATTATTACATTAAACATCATATATAAAGCACCACCAACATCCAACAGCTAATATCTTTATTGGTATTTACATTGGGGGAAGTTAGACATAACATTACCTTTTGAAATGATAAAGCATATTTTGGAACCTCTCCAGTAGGTAAACTCATCAAGATATGATAAATATATTCATCTTTACATACAATTCATTTGTATAAGGAAAAAATCGAAGTTCTATTCTCAGGCAGGAATAAGAGAAATACGGATTCAGGTTGATGCATTTAATTTGTGTATACGAGGCGTTTTCGCTGATGATACCCCTATCACCCCTGTCGCCTTTCTTACGCCCATCGCCTATCTTATCCCTCTTGCCCATTGTAAGGCTCGGCGTCCACCTACTACGATATGGCACCGATATGGTCTACGATGCACCTCCCGATAAAAAATCAAAATCGCGTCGGAAGGTTACCTGATATCGGGGCAGTTGACCACGTTTCTGCGATTAGACACCGATAAAAACCCCAAACAACGCATGGTGGATTGGCTTGTCTAGACATATGTCTACGATTTTGCACCTTCCCGATATGTCTCCGATTTTGACATTTTGTATCGGTGCCATATCGGGAGGTTTACGATTCTATCGTAGTAGGTGGACGCCGGGCCTTACCCTCTCGCCTGTCCTACCCATATTGCCTATCTTACCCATATCGCTTTTCTTATCCCTGTTGCCTGTCTTACCCCTATCGCCTATTTTACCCCAATCGCCTATCCTTTCCCTATCTCCTGTCTTACCCCTATTCACCTATCTTACCCCTATTACCTGTCTTAATGCCAGTGCCTATCTTACCCTTGTCGCTTATCTTACCCCTATCGCCTATCCTATCCCTATCACCTTTCTTATCCCTATCACCTATCTTATCCTTATCGCCTATCTCACCCGTATCGCCTATCCTACCCCTATCCCTTATCTTACCCCTGTCGCCTATCCTACCTGTATCGCCTATCCTACCCGTATGGCCTTTCCTACCCCTATCCATTATTCTACCCCTATTGCCTATTGTACCCCTATCACCTATCTTACCCCTGTCACCTATCTTACCCCCATTGCTTATCTTGCCTCTAATGCATATTTTACTCCTGTCGCCTGTCTTACCTATGTTGCCCCTCACCTATCCTATCCCTATTGACTATCTTATCCCTATTGCTGTCTTATCCCCATCGCTTGTCTTATCCCTAATGCCTATCTTACTCCTATCGCCTTTCTTACCCCTATAGCCTATTTTATCCCTATAGCCTATTTTACCCCTATAGCCTATCTTACCCCTATCACCTATTTTATCCCTATCACCTATTTTACCCCTATCGCCTATCTTAGTCCTATCACCTGTCTTACCCCTGTCACCTATTTTACCCCTGTCGCCTGGATCTTACCCTTATCTTTCCAACGCCAGTAAAGATAATGTGAATGACGTTTCGTTACGGATTCATGTATATATCTGTGTATTTCACTTGTTACATGAAGCTCTAGATTTGTATTGGCACCCTTTCCGCTTCACTACTGGGTAAATGATAATGCAAGGGGTCGGGTTGACGACGCCCGTTTCATGTATCCTCAGCACGCTGGGCATCTGCACCTCTCCAAATGAATGCATGGGAATACATAATAAACTTGTATCAACCTGTCAAAATATTAAAGAGAACTTTTTAGAATGCTTTACTAAAAAGCCACATGCCTTCATCAGTGCACCTTCTAAAATGTGTGCTAGTTTACAGATGCTCGGCTAGATGGCACACTAGACGGTGTTTTATCTCACCCCTATCACTGACTTATTGGGTAAAGTTTGTAACAGCATGGCCCATTTTTGTATGATACTCCATGGGCGTTGAGTACGAGTTCCCAATGTTAAGTCTATGGGGAAAATAACCCCAGGGGTGAGATAAAGAGTGCTACATCATCTGACTGTGTTGGGCAATGGATCTGCTGAAGTGTCTGCTTTCCTCTGCCCACCTCTCTCTGTATTACTCGCCCCCTGATTCTCAGTGATATTTCCTGGTCTCTCATTGATGTTCGGCAATTTGAAGTCATCCGAGAGGAAGTTTGCTTTCGGCTTCGTGGACAATGTTGAGCCCAGCTTTTCTCGACTCTGTAATTGAAGGTCATTGAGGTCAGGCCGGAAGCTGCGCGAGAAGCGTGCGCCGGAGCCGCCGAGGTCGGCCGGAAGTCCACTCTTCTGTGACTGCTCAATGGACATGCGCTCTCGAGCCTGCCACTCCTGTTTCTCACTGATGGTTTTCCGTTTGAAGCGACGCTCCCCATCGGAAAGTTCCCTGTTAAATAATAAACAATTGTTTATTAAAGGCATATCCTATAATTTACAGTGGCGCCACCTGGTGGTTTTTAAATACCGTTAGTTATTCGTCAAAGTTGGTTAATTCTAATTCTTAATGAATAAAGTTAACGTATTGCCCCGATTATCCAATCCTAATAGGTAAAATAGGCCATTTAATATTTGCTTGATTTACAAAGGAAATGTACTGAGAAATAGGGCTTTTTTAATTCTTTCCAAAACAATTACTCCTCTTCCCTTATCATCTCACTGTTTTACCACTAGCCTATACATGACTTCGAATGGCAATTTAGATTTGATTGCAAATTTCTATCATCATCACTCAAGCAGTGGGTACCATTTTTGTGTAAATCTTTGGTATAACCCGACCGGGTTCTCTCGACCAATTCAACTTAGGTCAACAGCTAATAGTAGGATTGTAGAACGAGGCGTATGTCTGAGTCCCTAGTACGACTGCACAACTCAAAAAAAAAAAAAAAAATGTTCTTAAAAAATCATGGGGATACGAAATTAAATCCCCCCATATCACTGATTTTTTAGGAGGGATTTTTTGGAAAACAACAGCTAATAGTAAACGATATTTGAGTATGCGAGCAAATATAACCCGTGAGTTTGGTTTGAATAACATCAGGTTTGATTCACTTACATCAAGTCCACTTCTCCATCCTTGTTGGTGTCCAAGTAATCCATGATGGCGTCGAGACTGGCTGAGCTGACCGGCAACTCCTGCTTCTGTGGTCATGTAAACAAAGAAGTATTATCACCCATTTTTTTTTTTTTTATTTTTTTTTTATTAGTGTATTTAGACTGCAAAGACGTCGGCTTGCGCCGGTATTAGTGCCTTTACAGTAACATTGGCACACCCAATAATACAATCACGTTGTAATCATAGTCCTTATGTGACCATGTCACTCTTATATAAGTAAAACATATTTACATAAACAATAAATACCAGTTCAAAACTGGCAGGTCAAAGTTTTTGTTCATTGTTCATATAGGTGGTGTTATCACCATATTAAGTCCATGTCCAACGTTTCAGTCTTCTTCATTCCTCATGACCACAAAACATAGGTCTATAAATCAACAGAGAACACATCAGACACACTTCATTAACTTTACAGCCATAAGATAGAGTAATGCCAGGAGTATGCCTTGGTTCAATCGTCAACATGATAACAGGGTTTGCACAATCCAATATTAGTAACACGGATTCTATAGTTGTATGTGATTACAATGTGCTCTATCCTACAAGACACAGTGGCAACACCTGGGACCTGTTTCAGTAGTTTCGTGACATTTGGCCTAGACAGACATCAACAGCGGCACCAACAGTGCAAGCAACAGCGGAAAAGTCTAGCAAATATCAGAGGGTGGGAGCGGCCAATGTTCTTCATATTTGGAATGATTATAGGTTATATGTGTCCCCTACTCGTGTTAAAGTGTCATTGCTTAATTACTAGGGAAAGTGAGTGAAATTCCGCGTGTCATCGATTGCAGTCTTGTGATCTGTCCGTATGGTGTCACAGACGCCATCTAGACATGTCATGAAACTACTGAAACAGGTCCCTGGTGATTTTCACAATTGGCAATTCAAACTGATTCTTTTGACTTATTCTAATAACAAATGAGTGAGATATGACATATTATCGATTTTGATTTAACAGCATAGGTAAATTAGGCCTATTCACATTTATTTGATTTACATAAGAAATGAAATGAACAATATGCCGTAAAGACCCTGAATGCAATTAAATCACCATTTTCGGTCTTTCGTTTCAGAAATACGGCTTTATGCCTACAGTGTCTGGCCGTAGTTTTTGGGATGGAAGACCTCGAAAGGTCATCACTACGGGTTTATTCTCTACATTTCTGCATGGTAATCACTTAGATTTTTTTTTTTTTGATTGGCCACCACCTGTCTACTCTCTGTTCCAACTTAAACGTTCGTATGATTAAACACAGTTTCTGGCCATGAATTCACACTCTCGGACCCAGCAATTTTCTTTATTAGTAGATTCTGAGAACTGATATACTTATAGAGAAATATCCATAGCTTACAAAATTGATGACCAAATCAACCTTTATGGGTATCTTATTCAAAAGACACATAAAAGCAAATATGAACATGGAAAAATAGCTTCAAGAGTGAGAATGGACACATTCTTGAAACATCGGTCTAGGTCAGATCAAAGATCTGTAGGGAAAGTGTGATACACTTAGAGCTAATCGGTCAAGGTGGTCACGGATTTAACCCTATCAAGAGACGTCACGAGTTTGAGTCTAAGTTTATTTATGCCACGCATTTTGTTGGCTCCATAGTTTCACGAGTCGAAGACGAGTGACATTACAGAGCCAACAAAATGACTGGTATAAATAAGCTCAAACTCAAACGAGTGGCGTCTAGATTTTATCCTACCCCGTTTCCATATTTTTCAGTATCAGAAAGTAGTGGCATAAACAACACTTTATGTCACTATCCTTGACATAAACGAACCCCATGTTAAGCCTATGGCGTTTTTTATTAGGGGTAGGATAAAACCAGAGCTAACGTAGCGTAGCTCTGGTGACCATACATTGGCCGCCAAAGCTACACTGACGTTAGTTCTGGTGGAACAACCTTGACTTTCACTCGCCTAGCTGATCTTCCTACTACCAGAGTCAGAATTTCTGCTGGAAGAGTGAATCATTCTGCCAACAGATCTTTTTTAGTACTCTCAAGCCCCTTGTCTATATTATTATTTTCCTTTTTGTGTAATTTGATTATGAAGTTAGACTTTTTATCAATTACCTAAATTAGTAAGGCTTTGTTTAGTTTATATTCTACTATGTGTCAAAAGCATACACTGCTTCCAGATAATTAGTTAGGGCCCTCTGGCCAGAAAGCGATCGGACCAAACTAACCCCGTAGTCGGAGACCAATCTATGGTGGCCAGTGTAGGTACTCATTATTATCATTATCATTATTATTATTATTATTATTATTATTATTATTATCATCATTATTATTATCATTATTAGTATTATCATTATGATCATTATTATTATCATCATTATTATTATTTTCAGGTTTAAAGAATAAGGTATAACTGAGCCCATAGTGATGCCGTTCTCGGTCTTTCTTTTCAGAAATACGCTTTTCCGCCTACAGTGTCTTGCCATAGTTTTTGGGATGGAAGACCTCGAAAGGTCATCTCTACGAGCTCAGTGACAACGTTTCCCGGTGGTACTCACGAGCAGCGCCTTGCGGATCTCGTCGCGCGTGATGGTGGCGCTGTGGTCGGTGTCCATCTGTCGGAAGAGGTCGATGATGCGCAGGTTCTTCTTGATGAAGAACAGGATCCTCATCGGGTCGATGTTCAGCACGCCCTGAATGTAGAGAGGTGATGCCAGATGCTTTATTACCCATCGTATACAAAGCCCCCACTGAAAATGTACGGGGACTCAGTAAACCACGACCCATTATAGAAAACCTGTCAGATACCATAACTGTGGTATACGGATTCACACCTGTGGTATACGGCCTCAAAACCATGGTATACGGGAAAAATAGTCCCTCTTTGCTATAGAGCAAAGACATAGTCCCTATTGTTATATCCTTTAATATGGCAATTACTGGGTTTAAATTATTCGAAAAGATGGATAATAAATACAACAAACGATGATTTTGTGGACAGGCGGCTCTGTAAACCAGTCGAGGTTGACGTCGTAATATACTCGCTAGCGCTCGTGTATTACTACGCGTCAACCTTTCGTAGTTAACGGCCGCCTATCCACAAAACCATCGATTATTGTCCTTTTATTACCCGGCCAATACGGAGTCTCCATACTAAGCCTATGGAGCCTACAGATCGCTACTGATTAGATTCCGGACAGCCGTATTCTCCGAGGTGAATAGCGTAACAAGAATTCTGCCACCTGACGGACATTATAGGAACTATTTCATATAAACAATGCACAGCGCATGCGTCGAATTTCTAATCATTTACAAGATTTTTTCCTAATAATTAGTTGGAAGGTGAGTAATGAATACAACATTACAATGATTTTGATCTGTGTGGCCGTATTCTTCTTGTAGTTGACAATACGCAACACTCCTCGCTATTGTTCGGAGTGTTAGTACGCGTCACCTACGCGGAGATCAAAATCATGGTAATATTGTGTTTTCATACAACGCGATACCAAGCGTTTACACGAGACCATTCTTTTTTTATCTCACTGTTAAGGCCCGTTTCCATTGGCCGACGAAAACGATGTAGATATTTTTAGTTCTCCTAACAGCCCATTTACATTGTGCCTCAGCAGTGATAAAGTTCTGTCGTAGGTTCCAGACTGTAGAATCCTAGTTTTACTATAATCTTGATGATTTCGAGAATGTTTAACTAACATAAAGTTCCATAAAGATGTTATCTTCAAAGATGCATATCCAAATATCAAGGACAACTTATCTACACATGCAAAAAGAAATGTTCCGACTGCCCCCTGTTTCTCACCCAATCTGTACAATTCCTCATTAGCAATAGCCTTACCATTTATTTCTGTACACCATGCATTTTTCCATAAACCGCAATAAAACCCAAGCTTATAGTAAATACATATGTATATACAGTAGCATTGCATTTACAAAGGTGAATAGCCTTACGACAAAGTAGATACTAGGCAGAATCACACCCCGAAAAATATGTGGACTCGTGTTTCCGGTCACATACCCGATCAACCTGTGGGTACAAAGGACAATATTCTGAATGAAGTGTCAAATAAACATATCACATTAATTCTTCGGTAGTAGACCTTTAATCATAAACAATACTGTGTCACATAGAAAGAATCCACCTACACTTGAGAATTTGAATAGAAAGTATTAGTTCAGATTAGATACTCCACTTTGCAAAGTCTTAAGAATAAGGCCCGGCGTCCACCTACTACGATAGAAATTTATGCCTACCGATATGGCTCCGATACAAAAAGTCAATATCGGAGACATATCGGCAAGGTGCAAAATCGTAGACATGTCTAGACATGCCAGTCCACCACGCATTGTATGGGGTTTTTATCGGTGTCTAATCGCAGAAACGTGGTCAACTGCCCCGATATTAGGTGACCTTCCGACGCGATTTAGATTTTTTATTGGGAGGTCCATCGTAGACCATATCGGAGCCATATCGTAGTAGGTGGACGCCGGGCCTTAGTCTATCAGACAAATCTATTCATTGGTAAGGCTCATTTTAGATCAGACACATAGTAATACATGAGCAATTGCGAGTGAATGTCGTGATCAACGATGATTGGTTTAGCTAGGCGACCGGTTACAAAACCATCGTTTGTTGTTTATTGCTCATTTTCGTGGACAATAAATAACTAGAATTGCCATCTTATAGGGTCTGCTAACATCTGCTGGTTGGGACTATTTCTTAGTTGCACAAAGGTACTAGGCATAATTTGGTAATGCATGTGTAAAAAGGTTTTTTCCTTTTGTATTGTCGATTTTTGTTTTCACAAAATGTTTCGATTTCTAAGGAACAATAATATATGTTTGGTAATATATGTATAAAAAGGGTTTTTTCCTTTTACCTCGTCGTTTTTTTTTGTTTTCACAAAATGTCTCGATTACTAAGGAACAATATTTATGTTTGGTGTTATGTTGGTTCTCAGGTACCATAATAATTGTGTAGGGATTTCAATTCATTATAAACCGCCTGAACCCATTGTATACGGGAAAATAGTCCCTATGTGCTATAGAGAGTATGCGCCGGGTATGTCCATACAAACTCCCTTTGTGTTTTCTATGGACCCTTTGTATTAGGTATATAATAAATATCTGTATGCTCTGGGTATGGTGATACACACGCCCTATGTGTTTTCTAAGGACACTTTGTATTAGGTGGATATATCTGTATGCTCTGGGTATGGTGATACACACTCGCTATGTGTTTTCTATGGACACTTTGTATTAGGTGGATATATCTGTATGCTCTGGGTATGGTGATACACACTCCCTATGTGTTTTCTTTGGACCCTGTGTATTAGGTAGATATATCTGTATGCTCTTGGTATGGTGATACACACTCCCTATGTGTTTTCTATGGACACTTTGTATTAGGTGGATATATCTGTATGCTCTTGGTATGGTGATACACACTCTCTATGTGTTTTGTATTGACACTTTGTATTAGGTGGATAATAAAGACGAGCATGCTCTACCTTGTGCAGCTTGTCGAGGTCCTGCCAGCGGTTCTTGTGTACGGGCAGTGAACGATCGTAGAGACATTCAAAGTAAGGCCGGGCTTCATGGATTTCATCCAGCACCACCTCGAAGAGTTTGTCCACCACGATACCCTGTCAGAGAACAAGCATGTGCTGTACCTCCAGTCATTTCAGTTCATTAAGTCAAGTGTTCATAGTCTTCAGGTGCTCATACTCTCCTCCTGTAAGCACTGAAGTATATTTTGGTAGCAATAGAATAACATTACTATGTACCCATGACGTATATACTATAAATATGTACGGTTTTGCCAAATAACGTAAAAAGAAGATCCTTACGGAACACTGTTCAATACGACAAAATACGTAACACTGTTCTGTACACGTTGACTAAAAGATTAATTTTTAGGCCAAATTAGGTTAACCTTTTTTTATCAATTTTGGGTATATAATAAATAAAGAACAACTTACCATGCTTGTACATGCCACAAGACTCGATAATAATTTACAGTTCATACTGAACTCGGCTTAAACGCCTCATTCCGTAAAAACTGCAAATTATCATCTCCTTTTGGAGCTTGTTCTGCATGGTCAGGTTGTCCGGTATACGTAAGGCCCGGCGTCCACCTACTACGATATGGCACCGACATGGTCTACGATGCACCTCCCGATAGAAAATCCAAAATTGCGTCGAAAGGTCACCTAATATTGGGGCAGTTGACCACGTTTTTTTAAATTAGACACCGATAAAAACACCATACCATGCGTGGTGGATTGGCATGACTAGACATAGGTCTACGATATCGCACCTTCCCGATGTGTTTCCGGTATTTACTTTTTGTATCGGTGCCATATCGGTAGGTCTAAATTTCTATCGTAGTAGGTGGATGCCAGGCCTTAATGTCTTTACCTCACCCCAGGTATTTTGTATCCATAAACTTAACAATGGGAACTTGTATCCAACGCCCAGGAGATATTAAGGGAAATATCCAATGGAGGTTTATCTCAGAAAGGCTAGCCTAGTAGTCAATGTGAAGGGTGAGATAAATTCAGAAACCCACTCAAATTTAGGGTCAGAGCTCGATCGCATCTCATTTGAACCACTACGTAATTCACGCGGCTTCGCCTTGTAAATTACTACGCGATTCAAAATCGATGGGATATAATATCTGACCCTAGATTTCCATAGGTTTCCTCTATACTCCATAGTTATAAATTGATACCTAATGATGATGATAGTTATATAGGTAATGACTCTTACCGTAAAGTCAAGGGTTACGAGAGGCATTTCCGTGGCATCTCTGAACTTGGCCAGGATGGCGCTTGTCATGGTCGCTGGGATGGGGTTCTGTCCAAGCTGAGCAACGACATGAGAAACAACATCTCCTCAGAAACAGTTCACTTAGGAGTGGAAAGTGTGACAGGGAGTATCTGTGTACTATATAATAGATTTATTTTTATTTTTATTCAGGTAAAGAAATGAAACGGACATAAGTACAATCACTTCCAATGGGAGCGCGCCTCCCTGCACGGGTCCAAGAAAACAAAACGGTTATTACATGTCACATGATAGTATTAACTGTATAAACAGAAACAAGATTTTCGCTTATTTGTGAAAGACGGTTTGTTTTGTTCTTGCTATAGATGAACACTCTATAGTTATATACCACAGCTGGGGGTGTGGTAACTACAGTTTTCATATCAAGGTTGTTGTTTTCATACCAAGGCTAACGTTTTCATACATATGCTGACGTTTTCATACCAGTGTTGGTCACGGGATGTCGTTTAGACCAATCAGATCAAAGCTTAGATGTGTAAAGAGATTATACGAGTTGAAGGGTGTAGCCATGTCTACAATAAGGGTGGACATGGCTACCCACTGATCACAGAAAACATAGAAGTTGGAGTAAGGGTAGACGAGGTGTTCCCATCGACTGGAGGTAAACAAATCTCCATTTTTATCAGTATTTGGAGGAATATAACTGAAAATGGATTACATGTGCCTGCTAAGTTAAGCTGTGTGATGTTCATAACACATTGCCACGTGTATAACTGCTATTTCTAAGAGATGCACTGTTTAGGAGTTATTATCATACACCTAGGGCCCAACCATAATTGTGTGAATTGTCTACAGAGAAATAAACATACGATCCATACGGGTCTTTTCTACCTCGCTGTAACTATTGCAATATATATTTGAAGGAATATAATAATAGGGAAACTGTGCTTTATTTGAGATAAAACATTGACTTACCCTGAGGCAGGTAAGGCCCCTGTTGCACAGAGTGCCCTTGAGAAGCTCGTAGAGGGCACCTGGGTGGATTCTGTTGCAGGTTAAGTTGATCTCCTTCAGGGTTGTGTTATTGTGCAGGGAGTGCCCTAAAGCACAGCACCCTTCAAATCCGAACCCGTTCCACGACACGTCTAGATGCGTGAGGGTTTTGTTTGCCTACAGAGAGAGAAACCATTGGTCTTAGTGCACAGCATTATACGAGGGTTTACACTTCAAGAGAACACATTTTAATGTATCTAAAGGGGCTGTTCCACCTGGACGAATTCTCAGCCAAAATAGGATTCTGAACATGTCTGATTTACTATTCGTATACCATTGGTGTTATGTGTGCCATCGGCCATTGTCAGCCACCGTTGGCCACTGTCAGGTGCCTTGTTCATTATCTCACCCCGGTATTTTTCTCCATAGGCTTAACATTAGGAACTCGTACTCCACGGCACTGAGGTTCGTGTACCCAATACTCAATGGCTAATTTAGTGTTTCATTTTATCAATAAATAATGTTATATGGGGTGAGATAAAATCAGAAACCCACTCGATGAAAAAAGCTTGGTCCGCACTCCACCTCGTCCTTCTAAATATGTCCGATGTGAACTGATACTAGCACACCAATATTCCACTAGAATCTTTTACTAGTGGTGTGCTCTGGTGTCCGATGCCTAGAACTGAGAGCTGTGACCTTGACACCTGAAATGTTTACTCAGGGTGTCCATTTGAAGGTAAGTGGTGTCTTGGAGGATATGAATAAGTGCTGTGTATAATTATTATTTTGAGATCTTTGCTGCACTTACAGCTACTTCAGTGTCAAATTTAAGTCCACTATTGACTTAGTCCTAATGAAGATTAGGAAATAGCCGAAACGTTGACGACAGGTCCAGACAGTTCAGCCTACTCATAATGTGATCATTATTATTATTATGATAATAAATACCGTTGAAAAAACAATCTGACTGGGAGTTATGGCGTTTTTTACACTTACTTGTATTTTGAGAAATGGAATTCTAACTGTAGTCACACCATATTACAGTCTAAAGGGCCAGAACTGTGGGACTCGTTCAGAGTTGCAATCGGGTGAAATCAGAGATTGCTAACATTTTCGGACACTATAGACGGGTTGTCAGAATTGGAACAGATGATACTATCAAGAGACGTCACGAGTTTGAGTCTGAGTTTATTCATGTCAAGCATTTTGTTGGCTCCGTAATTTCTTAAGTCGAAGACGAGTGACATTACTGAGCCACCAATATGCGTGACAATCGTAAAACTGGATGGGTTTTAATCTTTGCCACCGCATTCCACGACTGGAGTTTGGCAAAGTGACTTCATGAGGCGAGGCCGAGTGAAGTTCGGAGCCAAAACTCCAGGAGTGGAATGTGGTGGCCATGATTAAAACGAATCAGGTTTTGATTTTATCCTATCCCATCTCCTCGATTTTGGAATTTTACGTGATGAAAGTTATGTATGCCACTAATGGCATATAAAACTCTGTATGCCAGGCAGCGTAGCATACGGAAACTCAATGTTAAGCCTATGGGATTTTATATTAGGGGTAGGATAACAGATACTATCAGGGTGTTTGTTTTGAGCCCCTATGAGTGATAATAGGGAGCACAGCTTAAACCAATTATAAGTAAAGGACGACTTACCAGTAACGCCAGGGCAACACACTCTGCACCCTTCCCTCGTAGATGGTTCCAACTCAGGTCAAGAGTCTCAAGTCCTTCGTTCTTTGCTAATGTTAAGAGAGAATTTTGAGATATCTATTCTGGTAAGTCATGCAGTCCGCTTTGGAAGCTGAGAATTTGAACGAAATAGCAGAAAATATGATAACATCCAAATAGAAGTGAAAAGACGTCTTCTTGCAATTCAATGAAATCCATTTTAAAATGCAAGCAAATTACATGTAGTTAAAATTCACCTTTAACATCTTGGCTAGCTGGAGAGGGAGCTATATGATATACATTGGACCATATTGTATCTTATCTATCACGGATCTCAGACCCACAAAACTGATTAAAGGGGTTGATATGCTATGCCTCTATGTTTAAGTTCCTTTTAAAATCAGGTATATCCATTTATTATTCAGATGTACTACATAAGTATATTTAATATCTACCTGATACAAAGTGTTCATAGAGTGTATCACCACACCCAGAGCATACAGATATGTTGTATTCTCTGGGTTCCGACAAAGCGTGCATACGGAAAAATATAGTGTGTACCTATAACTGAACTAATATCGGCACGTCACCTATCTGGAAAAGGTGGATAGTAAATACAAGAAAGACTGGTTTCAGAAAAAAGCTGTTGTATATTCCTCAGAGTTGACTCGGCGCAATATCCTCGCATATACTCAGATAAGGCCCGGCGTCCACCTACTACGATATGGCTCCGATATGGTCTATGATGCACCTTCCGATACAAAATCTAAATCACGTTGGAAGGTTACCTAATATCGGGGCAGTTGACCACGTTTCTACGATTAGACACCGATAAAAAACCCATACAATGCATAGTGGATTGCATGTCTAGACATATGTCTACGATTTTGCACCTTCCCGATATGTCTCCAATATTTGCTTTTTGTATCGGAGCCATATCGTTAGGTCTAAATTTCTATCGTAGTAGGTGGACGCCGGGCATAACTGAACCAATATCGGCACGTCACCTATCTGGAAAAGGTGGATAATAAATACAAAAAAGACTGGTTTCAGATAAAAGCGGTTGTATACTCCTTGGAGTTGACTCTGCGCAATATCCTCGCATATACTCGGATAATGCTACGCATCGACTCCGCTTGTATCTAAAACCAGTCAATATTGTTTTTGTATCAATAAGGTTGTAAGGCACTCACCGATTGCGTCTCCGATATAAACACCTCCAGCTTCCCGTAGTTCATTATGTCGTAGACTCAAGTGAGTCAAATCTTGTGCTTTCTGCAAATGATCACAACATTCTAGAGCTAGGGTGCATAAGAAATCGGTTGCCTGTGGTATGCTCCCTTATGCATTTTAACGGTTTTAATCCTATTTCGCTACCAAACATTCATTAAGTACAATATCGGGAATAGAACGATTGCCGTGAAGCATTATCTATCGTGTTCAAAGATCCAATACAGGTGTTGCCGTTCAGCGCCGCCTAACGGTCCATTGTCTGGTTGCGCGGCCACTCGGACAAACACGGACGATAGATTATCACAGATCACAACCTCTGCTTCTGACTAATGATTTTCTTCTCTTTTTTTTAACTTATTTTTGTTGTGTCGTTTATTGAACCTAATGTATGGACGTTCTAGAAGTGACACCAGAGTAAGACCCACTAGACTATTCGATGCATCTGTGATTAAAAATGTATCAACCTAATTGTGTAACGTTTACGAGAAGTATTGAATATATGGGAAGGAAATAATAGAATAACCTTCCGCCATTTGTAAGGAGCACGCTGACGTACAGTTTGTCTTTTAAAATTTACAAAAACAATGAACAGATGAGCCTCCGCCTGCGGCATCGGTTTATCTGTTAGGCCCGGCGTCCACCTACTACGATATGGCACCGATATGGTCTACGATGCACCTCCCGATAAAAAATCAAAAGCGTGTCGGAAGGTTACCTGATATCGGGGCAGTTGACCACGTTTCTGCGATTAGATACCGATAAAAACCCCATACAACGCATGGTGGATTGGCTTGTCTAGACATATGTCTACGATTTTGCACCTTCCCGATATGGCACCGATTTTGACATTTTGTATCGGTGCCATATCGGGAGGCCTACGATTCTATCGTAGTAGGTGGACGCCGGACCTTAGCTGATTTTACAGCGTATTTCGCACATACATAAACGGTAATCCTGTTCTTCTATATTATTATCATCATTATTATCATTATTATTATTATTATTGTTATTATTATTATCATTGTTATTGATATTATTATTATCATTATTATCATTATTATCATCATCATTATTATTATCATTATTATCATTATTATTATTCTCATTATTATTATTATTATTATCATTGTTATTGATATTATTATTGTTATCATTATTATCATCATCATTATTATTATTATTATTCTCATTATTATTATCATTGTTATTATTATTATTATTATTATTATTATCTGAGGATAGCTCACCGTTATTAATATGGAAAGTAGCTCCCCTGCATCGTCTTTGAATTTGTTGCCTGTAATAAAAGAACTACAACTATACAAGTAACATATGATTGTACGGTGTCAGTTCTAACGCAGGGATTTATATTAGAAAAATAGACTGGGCGTTGTACTCGTATTGTTTATGGAACCCCGACCATCAAATAATGCCCCGACGCCATTTACGAGCGATTGATTAAACATGAACAGATACAAATGCCTTGAAATGTTATCAATTGACTAAGATTATTGTAAATCGTCACTGAATAATTCAGTGTCGGGGGGCAGAGTGTAAGTACGCTGTGCACTGGTTAATGCTACATTTTAAAAATAGTGTACAAATATCCTATACTTATGAAAGTATAACTAGACACATTCACTAGGAAAATATATATCAAGAAGATACTCACCCGAGATATCTAATTTTTGTAAGGTTGATATTTTTGGGACGACAGCCACGATGTCTCGGAGCCCGTCAAGGTTTATTTCACATTCGGATAATGTCTGAACAGGTAGAGAAACAGAAATAATGAGAATCTCAGCATAGGTTTTAGTACCTTCTAACAAGTGTTAATAACATTACTCTTTATCTCAGCCTGGTATTTTTCTTCATAGGCTTAACATTAGGAACTCATACATCACGGCCGTGAAGTTCGTGTTCCCAATACTCAAATGCTAATGGGGTGGTTCATTTAATCAATAAATAATGTTATACGGGGTGAGATAAAAACAAAAACCCACTCGATGGAAATTACTCTGCAGTCAAACTCGATGGAGCTATTTTCATCTCGTGGGTTTCCTTCTAATTATCAGTTGTTGTGTCCTTAATACCAATATTCCATGAGGAATAGATTGTCTAAATAATTACTATATATGTATAAGCTAAGGATATTCAGACGATAATCTTGTGACCTTATCCGCTCTACTTGAATCAAACTTGGATTATCTATAAAGTGCTTGGATTTAACGTCCTTGTGAAAGTTTTATGAAGAGAGCGCTACTATTGGTATATAAATTGTAAAGCTCATAAAGTCTATTGTCTGAATGGACAGGCTAAAGATTCTTTCCTTATCTTTTTAATTTTGATCTTCTTAAAATCCCCACATAATCATGAAACAAAATGATTTATCACAATAAATCACTCCAAAACATCTGGTGACGCATGGGGTATGTCATCACGTGACAAGGTAAAATTTTCCTGTGAGAAAAACAAAATGGCGGCCGTCCTCAACTCACTATTAAACGATTATATTTTAAAAACAGCTTGTGGATAAAACCTGTTCCAACCATATGCATCTTAAACGCCAAAAAAAATACAAGAAAATTTTGTAAACTTCTCGAAATTTCGATATGATAAGAAACGCCCGCGTCGACCCGTATGTGTGAGTCAAAAGACCTCGAACGGGCATCCCTACGATCTCAGTGACTAAGGTACGTTTTCTAATATTACTATATACCTGTGGGAAAATGTCTCACTTTTACTGAGTAGAAGTGCAGATTCCATTAGTCGCTGAGTGACGAAAGAATATTCATAAGTCCCTCCGTGCCACGTGACCACTTTCACTCATGATAAAATAGTGAGTATTAAAATTGTAAAATGGAGTTTTTAATGATTTCTGAGTATATGATAATAAGGAGACATAATAAGTGTGTCTGAATTTGTATTGATGTACTCACCATGAAATTAACAAATATATATCCACCTAAGTTTTCTTTTCCTTTCTTTAGATTCAATGATACATAGTTAGTTGATAAGAAAGATTGTCATCCTAAGTTATTATCAAGATGAAGACTTTGTCTAAACACACTCATCTCATCACATTACCATTTATTTCCATTAATCCACTTATGAGCTCTGGTTCACTTGAAGCACAAAATAAACCATGTATATAAGATTGATCTGCGACGAAAAGACCCTCCTGTTAAAGGGCCCGAGCGGAAGAACGGCACCTATGTCGAGATCGGTGAATGTAAATAATACAGTACCCTAATAAAAATTGTCAAAAAAAAAAAGAAATGTCCTCGGATATATTCCCCTCGTTCTCTGTAAATATTTCCCGACCAGAATATCTCTGAACATATTCCACTCAAGCACCCTAAGCATGTCTCCGTGTAGTACTCACCAGGTCGGTGATGAAGGAGTTGCGCTCGAGGAGCTGACAGATGTAACTGGGCCCCCGCCGGTCCGTGAGCAGGTTTCCCGAGAAGTCCACGCTGAAGAGTTTCTCAAAGTTCTGCAGAAAGTCAAAGTAAAAACCAGAGATGTAAGGAGTGTAGGTGAACGAGGCATAGATGGTACCCCTACCGCTATCACGACCACAGTCAGGAGAACAAAATACCCGATGCTGTTATCCGTAGCGAGAGAGGAAATGAGAAAATGTTTCAACACAGAGATGTAACGGAGTGTAGGTGAACGAGCCATAGATGGTACTCCTACCGCTATCACGACCACAGTCAGGAGAAAAAAATACCCGATGCTGTTATCCGTAGCGAGAGAGGAAATGAGAAAAAATTAGAACACAGAGATGTAAAGGAGTGTTCAATAATTATGGCCAGGCGGGGGGCAGGTGTTTTGTTTTGGGTTTTTTGGGGGGGTTTTGGGGTTTTTTTTGGGGGGGGGGACACTTATTGAGGGGTATTCCAAGGGGACTTAGTAGAAACCGAACGAGAGTTAGACCTGTCAGTATTTATGCCACGATGGGCTGGTCGTGTATTACTACACGAGGCGTAGCCGAGTGTAGTGAGGAGCAGACCTGACCAGAGTGGCATAGACATTGACCAAGTCTAACTCGAGTTCGGTTTCGTATTTATCCTACGCCGTCTATGCTTTTGTATTACTAAAAGATAAATATTGACTCAACGACCAACAGAACTTTTTTCATAGTAGCTGACATCCTGCTCTCTGATTGGTCAATATTTTTATTACTCTAGTGGCATAAAAACACTTTATGTCACGGCCTGCCACATAAAATTTGCCTATGTTAAGTCTATTGCGGTTTTTTATTAGGGGTAGGATAAAACCTATTTTTTAGAATTGCCATATAGGACAACTTTTATTATCACGCTCCCTAAGGTTATTTATAAAAAAAAAATCAAAATTCAAAGACTTGAAAAAGGCTACTCTTATCGAAACTTCGTGCGCTACTTTTCAAAAATAAATAAAGCCAACCTTCAAACCGAATTGGGAAGTGGTTGGGTTGTACTTGCCTCAAAACACCTTAAACATTAAATGGTTTGGGTTTTGTCCAGTCTGTAGCTCACTTGCTGTAAGCCATTTGGCAACCAGCTACTTCTACAACTGCCTTTATATGGTCAAAGTATGTCATACGATCAGTCGGTCAATGAGGTATTGCATTTCAGTCTGAAATGACTAGTTATGGTCAACCGGGCAATGATACAAATAACACATTCCACGATAAGATCTTTCATCGTTCTCAGCCTTAAATATACTTCAAAGGGAAGTCTCCTGCACCCTACCAATGTCGCAGAGTTTGCACGTAGATGGTGCAGCACGCTGAAAGTCTATATGACCTCTCCCTGAACTATAGACACAGTATCTGAGCATGTTCCCCATACCCAATAAAAACATACATAACTAAATGGTAAAAACACGAAATGGGTTACATTGATCAATCGAAATCCAAATTTAAGTATCAAACAGTAGCAATATACTAGTGTAACGGGGAATATATAACTGGAAAATATTTTTTAGCACAAACTAATTTTAACTTTCCAGGTTTGTGGTATGGCATGCATGATAATAGTGGAAGGTAAGTATAGTGCTTGTTCCTCTACAAGTATTGCATGTTCTACATCGTATATATATGACCCTTGATGGGTTGTAGGCCGTCAGATTTATGCCATGTTTCTCATCACCGCGCGCATCTGCAAAAACGATTTTAGAATTTTTTTATTTTTTTTGTTGGTTAAAATAAGATGAACCTCAATAGAAATTATAAAAAGTATGTATATTTGGTATCAAATTAAAGCACCTCATGCCAGGGATGCTTTCAATGTATAAGCAGTATAAATCTGGAAACCCTGCGTACGCAGACACCCTGCATAAGCGGACATTTTGGTCCGGAACGGAGGATGACCGCTTATGCAGGGTTTTACTCTATGTCTAAAGCCCATTTTATGACACTTTTAAGCCATCTTTGATCCAGCAAAAAAAAAAAAAAAAAGCGCCCTCATCATATTTTTCATGGCTTGGTGATGAGAAACAAGTTTGGTTTTTTTGAGTGGCCTTAGCCTCTGTAACTACGTGTACATTCTCTAACGTGTTTCACTTTCATTTTCTTTTCTTTCACACCATTTCACGGCACAGGTTACTAAGAGTAGGCAGACACATAAAGTGTCCCCTTGCCTGTTATCAGAAAGGCTTACCAGGCCCACTCCTATAACCCTAGCTGTGAGGGAATTATGAAAAGAGGAAATATGATATTCGGATTTATAATAATGTCGAATTTGAAAGTGTATCGATGATCTGGAGTCTGCCTCTTAATGATAACTTCTTATGTGCTTGTAGTTTAGATTTACGCTGATGTTTCAGTGTCTAGTTCATAACATGCATGTTTCGAATGTCTGACTTAAGATAAGATGCCCTGGGTATGTGCAGAGTTCCTATAGGTTTAATGTGGACACTTTGTATTAGGTTGATAATATAACATATCCGTATGCTCAAGGTATGCCAATACAGAGTTCCTACAGGTTTACTATGGACACTTCGTATTAGGTGGAGCATACATCATATTTGTATGCTCCAGGTATGTGCAGAATCCCTACATGTTTACTATGGACACTTTGTATTAGGTGGATAATACAACATACCTGTATGCTCCGGGTATGTCCATACAGAATTCCCATAGGTTTACTATGGACACTTTGTATTAGGTGGATAATACAAGATACCTGTATGCTCCGGATATGTCCATACAGAATTCCCATAGGTTTACTATGGATACTTTGTATTAGGTGGATAATACAACATACCTGTATGCTCCGGGTATTTCCATACAGAGTTCCTATAGGTTTACTATGAACACTCTGTATTAGGTGGATAATAAACCATATATGTATTCTCCGGGTATTTGTAGAGTTCCTATAGCTCTACTATGGACACTCTGTATTAGGTAGATAATACAACATACCTGTATGCTCCGGGTATATCCATACAGAATTCTTATAAGTTTACTATGGATAATTTCTATTAAGTGGATAATAAAAGTGTGGACTCACAACGAGGCTGGCGCAGACGGCATTTAACTCCTTCCTCGTTAAGCCTTCATTGCGCATGCTCATCAGCTTGTTGCCCAGTTGTTTCAGAAAATGTTGCCGTGGGATGATCTTCAACCTCTTACAGCTTGATTCGTACACCTACAAACATACACATAAACATAGATGTCAATGAATTGTCATAGAATAACAATACTAAGTGTTGGGAGAAGTGGGTATAAGATAATGAGATCATATAAGTGCACACTACCTAAGGTTTACATTGATGTCTATCTCATCCCTGGTATTTTTCCCCCATAGACTTAAGCCCGGCGTCCACCTACTACGATATGGCTCCGATATGGGCTACGATGGACCACCCGATACAGAATTAAAATCGCGTCGGAGGTCACCTAATATCGGGGCAGTTGACCACGTTTCTGCAATTAGACACCGATAGAATCCCCATACAATGCGTGGTGGATTGGCATGTCTAGACATTTATCTACGATTTTGCACCTTCCCAATCTGTCTCCGATATTTGCTTTTTGTATCGGTGTCATATCGGTGGGTCTAAATTTCTATCGTAGTAAGTGGACGCCAGGCCTTGCCATTGGGAACCCATATCAAACGCCCATTGAGTATTTAGGAAAAGAAAACCCAATGGGGGATTATGTCACGAAGGTTAGACGATTAGTCAATGTGAAGGGCGAGATGAATTCAGAAACTTATTCAAGTTTAGGATTAGACCTCGATTCCATCTCATTTGAATCACTACATAACTCACAAGAGCTCTGACCCTAAACTGTCATAGGTTTCCTCTATAGTATCCGTCTTAAGTGAATCAGTTTCCTATTCATTGTAGTAATAATTCAAGCTGAGTTTCGATCGAACTACAGTATGTCACAATCAAATTGCCTTGTTCACTATCCAATCTGAGTGTGTCCTTGTATTATAAGAAGAATCAAACGTTATCCCAGGAGATTCTTAATTATTATATCATCATTGTATATCTTAGGAGTTTCTTCTGCCAGCGGACCAGACTCTGTGTAATATCTTCGCGTGGGCTCGGATATTACGATACATCTGGTCCTCGGAGATTACTGCCGCTTGTATCTGAAACTAGTTAATATTATGTACGTGTATGTATCCTCTGCATATAACGATACACACACCCTTTGCGTTTCCAAAAGTGATTTTGTATCAAGTGGATAATATATGGAATAAAGCGTAATAAAATGCAATGAATCATACGAAATAAAACGTAGTAAAACGGGATAAATAGTTCACTAACGGTCACGCATGTGTCCAACATGAAGTCTGTAGATGTTCTGCCCGTAACTGGTGAGCGTCGCTTCCGCTTATCCTCTAAATCAAAGCAATATGCAAAAATACCAATGTCAATATGTTACATACCATCATAGTTATATCACGTTTCTTCATCTATCATCCAAACTCTTAATCAAAGTGTATAACAGAGTTATTGATTATCGAATATATTTGTTTCGGGAACAAAGCAATATTGAGAGCTGTAAAAGCGGTGTCTAGTTTTCACACCTTTGCTTGAAACTAATTTGTAGAAACGTTAATCAAGCCCAAGTCACACATACATAAGATTTGACTTATTTCGATTTGTACACGTTTAATTTCAGTATTTTTTTGATAGAAGTTGTGTGTGTATGCGTTTTTGTACTTTTCTCTGGATTTTTTTATGTGCGTGGGTGAAGGTGGTAACAACCCACAAAAAGTCACAATACGAGCGTAATAAAACGTAAATCTAAGTAAATGCCCCTGAATGTAAATCAGTGTGGTCAACAGAAAAACATCGAATCTCAGTCATTTTAACTTTCTCTGAAACATAGAAGATAGGTAAAATGTTACGCCAGTATAACTGTAGAAAAGTGTTCCACTTGAATTAAGGGGTGAAAGAGGGGACTTTGTCCTCAGAAATGTATATCGAGACTTAGATTTCGGGGCTACACATCCTGTTCGTACATTTTTGTAGTACTAGGAAACGTCTTTACTGTGGACGAAACGCTTCCTGTTTAAGATGTGTCCTCAATTTCGACCGACAGGGAACGAGAACCATTTCATCCACAGTAAGGACGTTTGCTTATTATCATATATCTGAAATTGATGAAAAAACGACATTTAAATATCACAATCACAGCAGGCACGAACATTATTGTTACTGCACCCTTAGCAGCGGACAGTTTTTGATAGACATTCGCACATAGGTATATATTACATGTATGTATGAAATACTGCCCGCTGCTAGGGGTGTAGTATAAATAATGTTCGCGCCCGCTGTGACAGCAGGCCGTAGTGAATGATATTGGCCTTGTAAAGTCGATAAAATGGGATTTTAAACGAGTAGGAGGCATATAGTAATAAGAAAACGTAGTGACTCAGCCTGTACGGTGTCCGTTCTCGGTCCTTTGATGAAAAAATACGGCCTTACCGCCTGCGGCATCGGGCCGTATTTTTTCATCAAATGACCTCGAACGGCCACCCGTACGGGTTCAGTAACCACGTTTTCTCATAATAATGATATTTCATAATTTCCTCTGGTGACATCAAACTTACTCCTACTCTCATTACAAGTATCCTAGACTAAAACTGGAGGTTGGAAATATTGTGATATATACATGTAGCTTATTCCATCTAGCGAGGTTTTTATCATTTTTTTGTTTAATTTACTTCAATAATTCTCCTGCAAACCGGAGTGCCATAATAAAGAAGAAAACAACAAGTTTTGATCAAAGTTGTCATTCTCCACGAGTTTGATGCGGAGTGATATGAACAAGGCAACAGCCGAGTAAATATCATGTAGTATTCAAACGAGTTGGAGAACGACTTTTTTTATCAAAACGAGTTGCTTCCTGTATTCATCTCACCCCGGTGTATACTAAAAGAACGGGCAACACACAGGATATAGACCATGGAGAAGGGACTAACATACTCGTAGGGGCATGGAGCACGAGTTCCCAACTTTAAGACTATGGGACAAAAATGCCATGGGTTAGATAAAGACTTACATCTTACAAAACGTTACCTTAAGGGGGGGGGGGGTCGATTATATGGCAAATTAGGGCCTTGAAAAATCTATTTTCGATAGTATTCGATTATAATTTACGGTATTCAAACACCTCACTTACATATCTTAGAATATAACTTATGGCCCTTAAGCATGTATTGTGTAAGTTAAAGGCTTACCATGGGCCCTATACACTAAGATACTTGGCACCACTGACCATACTTAAAACCCAGTTCCCGTTGGTATCCCATAAACATACAAGTGTATGCGTGTAAACACATTTAATTTTCCCATGACTGAGCCTTTATCATGTCATATATTGACACATATCTGACAATTATTGGCCAGGAATTACACTTTACAAGTCCAGATATATCAAATAGCTATTGGCCTCATTCCGTCATGAGGAACTATTCTACAGTAATCGCATTTTTTATCTGAATTTGATGACAGGATCTAGGTTTTTATTATCCACCTAATACAAATTGTCCATAGAAAACACATAGGGAGTTTGTATGGACATACCCGGCGCATACGGATATGTTGTATGCTCCGGGTGGCGCATACAGAAAAGTAGTGCGTACAGGAAAATAGTGCATAACTAAAATGAACTGATATTGACATGCCACTTGCCCAGAAAAGGTGGATAATAAATACAAAATAGACTGGTTTCAGAAAAAAGCGGCTGTATGCTCCTCGGAGTTGGCTCTTCGCAATATCCTTGCATACGCTCGGATATTACTACGCGTCAACTTCTCGGAGCATACGGCCGCTTGTATATGAAACCAGTCAATATTGTGTTTGTATCCACAAGAGTATCTGTTATTGATCGCTTATGAGGTCAGGGCACAGGACTACTAGGCAGTGCCAACTGCCTTGATCTCTGACCAACAAAGACCCAGCCAACCACAGCAATCCATCCAAGCCACCCATGCCATTATTTTATCATCCCTCTATTACGAAGTCCCCATTGGAGTTGTACACATGGAGGGCCACAGTAAACTACTATCCATTGTATCTAACCTGTCTATGAAAGTTAATGGTAAGCGTTTCTATCTTATCGAGTTTGAATGGCATAGTAGTTCACAAGGCAAAGCCGCGTGAACCACATAGCTATTCGATAGCTATTCGATAGCTATTCGATAGCTTTCTGGATTTGTTTGAAGAATACCTGGAATCAAACCTCTGATATAGTCAAACAGAAAATGTAAGACCACCAGAATTGGTGAATTTTGTTGAGAAATTAAAAAAAAAAAAAAAAAAAAAGCTATTCAATAGCTATTCGATAGCTTTCTGAATTGATCTCACCCCTGACATTAACTAACCAGCTAACAGTTGTTACATAATCTCCCATAGCGTATGTTTTCTAGATACTACATGGGCATTGAGTACGAGTTCCCAATGCTAAGTCTATGGGGGGAGGAATATCAAAGGTGTGATAAGGATCTCAAACCCATTGATTACGAGCCTCAAAGTTATTTATTCCGGGAAAATAAACTCCAAACACTTGTGTAAACCATTTGTGCATGGCGTGCTAAAGAAAAGCCCCTAATGATACATGAAACAGAGCCGCTAATATGACAATTACTGATCTTAATTCATCCATGAAGATGAAAATAAATAAACAAACGATGGTTTTGTGGACAGGCAGCTCTGTAAATAACCCGCTGTTGACATTGAAATACACTTGTTGGGGCTCGTGTACTACAACATATCAGCCTCTCGCGGTTTCCGGCTATCTGTCCCCAAAACCATTGATTATTTTCTACGGATACCATTGCGCATACTTTTGATTGTAATATACGGCTGCTTCTAATGATTTATATTAAAGAAGAAACCAACAAGTTCTGGTCAAAGTCGTCGTTCTCCACGAGTTTGATGCGGAATAGATATTATTATATACCTGTGTGCGAATGTCTATGAAATACTGCCCGCTGCTAGGGGTGCAGTAATAATAACATTCGTGCCTGCTGTGAGTGTGACTTAATAAGTCATTAAAATGGTGTTTTTTCATCGATTTAAGATATATAATAATAAGCAAACGTCCTAACTGTGGACGAAACGCTTCTCGTTCTTGGTCAGTTGCCGATTTTATACTGCCTTCCGCCTATGGCGTCAGGCAGTATGAAATCGGCAACTGACCAAGAACATGAATCGTTTCGTCCTCAGTAAGGACGTTTCCTAATATTATAACGAGACGACACCGAGTGAATATCACGTAGCATTCAAACAAGTTGGAGGACAAAAACTTTGACCAAAACGAGTTGCTTTCTGTATTTATCTCACCCTCTGTACACACTAAAAGAATGGATGACACTCAGGATATAGACCATGGAGAACGAACTGCAGTACTCATAGGGGCATGGAGAACGAGTTCCCAATGTTAAGCCTATGGGACAAAAATACCAGGGGTGAGATAAAAAAACAACACGGCATCCTTTGCTGTACGTTGTTAAATGGACTAGTTTCTCCAATCTCACTTGCTTTGAACAACTTTTAAGGGGACACAAAAATGGTACATATTTATGGTACCTCAGCCCGACAGCCTCGTGCCGTAAATAACGCCACCCTCATCTCGTCAGGTATCATTTACGGACACCCCGAAGCAGTTTTCTTACCCACCTAATGCGGAGTCTCCATGCTAAGCCCATGGAGCTTGTAAACAGATCGCTACTGAGTAGAATACGGACCTCCGGAATCTCCTAGGAGGATACGGCTTTTTGGGCCACCTGACGGGCATTATAGGTACTAACTTATATAAACAATGCATGGCGCTTGGGTCGAATTTTTAATTATTGACAAGATTTTCCCCTAATAATTACTCGAAAGGTGAGTGATAAATACACCATTACCATGATTTTGATATGAGTGGCCGTATTCTCCTTGTAGTTGACACTACCTAATACTCTTCGCTATCGCTCGGAGTTTTACTACGCGAGGGTGGTTGTGGCCCCTAAGATTCGAGGTCAACTCTCGACTGTATAGCCCTCCCAAGGCGCTAGAAAATATCATGTAAGGAGGTTGGGGTTTGCTGCGAATGCAGTCATTGGCTACTCGGTCTACTCTCTTCCTTATATGGACTTAAAGTAATGGGACAACTCCATGCTGACGCGGAGAATACAGCCACTCAGATCGAAATCATGGTAATATGGTGTATTTATCCAAATACTCCACTTCAGTGTCCCTCCTTGTGGCCCTGCAGTGAACATGGTGTTTCATACTCATGCATAACAACCAGGAGTGAACCTGAACCACTGCTGCCTACACCATTGCCTGGAGGCGTCTACACCCTGGAGGCACACAGGTATAAGCCCTCAGACCCTGAACTAGACTTGCTCAAGTCTTTGATTATCAACATTCATTAAATGATTGAAGTAAATCGGAATAAGATTCATTATAGCATGTGTCCTTCTCTGACTGGCCCATGAATCAAAGACTTGTCCACTCTAACTAGAATCTCCTGTTTATGACCCCAAGCCACTCCCTATAACCCTATACCTCCCTCTATCCCTCCCCCTCCCCTCCTCCAGTTCGCTGCCTGGCTGTGTTGTCATAGCAATATATTTCGCCTACTCCTGACTATGTCTCGATTGAGATCAAAGTGAGAGGGTATCAATCTCCAAGCAGATATCCTGACCAGTAGCCAGACCTTAGTCCGTCCACGCACCGCGCCACCTTCGGGTTACGGTACGTGAAGGTCTAACAGAGCATGGGTCCCATTGGCCAGTCCCATGTGGTAAGAAGCACTGCAGGGTTGGATGTTCTATTTATAGCATCGGTTTGACAAGAGGGATACCGTATCATATTGCTGGTGACTGGATCGCAATACACACAAGGTTAGAACCAGCGATCCGCCATTTTCCAGGTGCATGTTGGGAAAAAGGTAGGAATTCCCACCTTAAAATGGCAGCGCAAAACAGTCCCAGTATGAGAGCCTTTGCGCCCTGGCCCTGGCGACAACGGGCTGTACTACAGTCTAGCCAGACCTTAGTTTGGCAACCAACCCCTTCTACGATATAGGGGTTGGTCGGGTTAAATCACACACAGTATCCCCTGGGTATCCCTTTGTGTAGGCCTCAAACCTAGTTGTATTCTATGTATACTGTAAAAGCAGATATACTTATTATGAAATATCCATTGCTAACAAATTGACAAAGATACCACAAATTAGATTCAAAATATCATGAGATAGTACACAGGAAAGGAATTAAGAAAATGGAAAATTGGGTTCGAGGTTATGACATAGAATAACAAACATAGTCTACCATGTAATGCAGCCAATATTCACCAGATGGGGTATTTATAAGAACCATAAGGTATAAGGTATAAGTACTACAGAGGTGGGAACCAGCAAAGGGTCAAGGCGACATCTGGATTTAACCCGACCAGAGCTATTTTTTAGCTCTGGTTGCCAGTGTAGCCAGACCTCTGCTTTGGGAGTGTGGTGCAAAATCGCACCAGCCTACATGGCCGTTTACGGATTCTACCAGTCCCTGTATCAAGCGGGTGGAGGGGTAGGGGCAGTACGGTGGCGGTAGGATACAGGGACTGAGGCCAGTCTAACCCCGAACCTGTAAGACTAACTTATCCTGTTCAAGTCCTACCTTTCAAGCCCAGATCCCAGGCCCACCCATAATGAGCTTAAGAGGTCTTGGTGTTTCGGGCACCGGCCCATTCTCCTGGCTACTTCACCTTGATAATCAATCGATTAATCTACTTACGCAACTGTATTGAAGCTAGCAAGCTGTGACAAAGTCTTTAAGTTGGGTAACTAGCCTGCCACTAACAAGTGACTCGAGCCACGACCGGCTCTAAGATATAACTTTAGAATGACGCAATGGTTCGTAGAACAGGGAAGTTGATTAATATAAACAGCAGGTTAGAATATTGGGAGTCCCCTTCCCAGACGAGTAGAGTGTGTACGGGTATAATCAGTTAAGATACTCGTGAAGTGTTACTATATACCCATGCTGTATATATACTGTAAATACGCACCGTTTTGGCCTATGACGTAAAAATACTGTACGGACCACTGGTCCGTACACTAAATTACGGACCACCTAGAAATACACATTTATTAAAATTTTGGTTGTTAAGAAAAATGAAATTGATTTTCGGGCATATAGTAAATATATAACGTCCGACCATGCTTGAACAAATCACAGAACTCGATGCTAATTTACCGTTTGTACGGACCGAGGTGTAAACGCCTCGGTCCATTCAAACCGTAAATTAGCATCTCGTTCTGTGACTTGAACAGCATGGTCAGGACGTTCTATATGAGTACTTACATACAATTATCTGTATAAGAACTTACGGGTTATATACTTGACTACCCACTGTATCCAACGTCAAATATAATGTACAATTGTACAAAGAAAGACATATACAACACTAAATTGAGTGACAAAATTTACTGTCAATGACCTATCAAATCTTGGTCCTGAGTGAAACAATTACCGACCTCATAAGCACCATCACAGTATACTTTAACCTTGATGAAGACACCAAAGTGACAAAACGTAGGTTCTGCTTGTATTTTTTTAACTCATGACCATTAAAGCCGAACCCAAACCATTCGGTGGACTAGTGGTTCTGTTGTGTTTAACTCTCAATTACTTTCATATCAGCTCTTATATCTATATGAAATTTTCCATATTTCATTCGCATCACGAATGCGGTTTATCTATGTCTGATTTATGCTCTCCGTTTACTCCATTTTTTTTGTGTAACAATTTTTGACCGTTCTGAAATTATAAACAACAGAAATTGAGATTTGTACCGGTTTGGAAAAGGTAACAGTAATTTCACGTCAATTAAGGAAATAACAGAAATATAAGCCTACTTATTGACCAAAATCCATCTTTTTTTAACAATAGTGTTACAAGGAAAGGTGACTATTCTAGCCTATTTTAAGTGACCAAAATTAAGTGCCATTGTGCTGGGTGGAAAGGCGTAGGGCCCTTCTTGGAATAACTTGAATAACACCACATACAAACTGAGGCTTTCGCACATTGCATCAGTGTTATGTCACGTACATGTCGGCACCGGCAATAAAGCTCAGAGATGATAAATATGCTGGTGATGTATTTTGAGATTTATTATGTGGTCGGTGCGTATTGTTTGTTATCTCACCCCTGGAATAAATGTCTATAGGCTTAACATAGGGACCTCGTTCTCCATGCCCCTACGAGTATTGCAGTCCGTTCTCCATGGTCTATATCCTGTGTGTTGTCCATTCTTTTAGGGTGTACAGAGGTGAGATAAATACAGAAACCAACTCGTTTTGATCAAAGAAATCATTCTCTGACTCGTTTGAATGCTCTATGATATTCACTCGGCTGTCGCCTCGTTCATATCACTCCGCATCAAACTTGTGGAGAACGACGACTTTGACCAAAACTTGTTGGTTTCTTCTTTATTCTCTTATAGGTATAATTGTTGCCTTCCTGTTTAGGGCTGCCCAGGTGATGACACGCACGTAGTAATAAACAAGCGTTAGCGAGTGTATTACAAAATCAACCTAGAGTTGTAACAGAGTAACTATATTTCTGTTATAATTGTTCACGAAACAAATGTTTGTTATATTCATAACCCATCATCTCGAATAAATTAAAACCAGAATTTGCCATAGTATAGGGTACATCATTAGGGACTATTCTTTTCCTCTACAGCAGAAAGGGACTATTTTCACGTAATCAATAGCGTTGGTGCCTGTTATAAACTGATTTCTAGTTCATAATAAATGGTTATTGGTTCTGGCAGGTGAGAAATAATGGGTATTGGTTTAATGAGATAAATACATTTTCATTAGAGATTTGTATTTGTTTGATGGTAGAAGTGCATGATTTTGTCGCAACTTGTAACTTCCATTTCTCACGGTTCTTACTCAGAGATGATTATAAATATCCAGTTTTTGTGTGTTGTTTTTTTCCTTGGTAACTTTTCATTATTGTCACACTGGTTTGTACAAAATATTCCAAACGATATTTCTCATCTTGGTCAGATTTTCTGGCAACAAATCAAAAGGATAACACGGTCAGTGCCCACTTGCACTGATTTCAATCGGCTTCCTTTCACATTTACACTACCCTGGGATTGAGTAACGGGGTTTAAGCAGGCGTGGTACAGATTTCAATAAATAAAAACAATTAGTGATCTATATGGCTCCAGTTTTCAGTAACTAAGAGAGAATTAGGATTCAGGCGACAAAGATAGTCGTACCCGAGAACTATGATGCCTTGAGGCAACATTTCCGAAACTTAAAATTTCTTTATGAAATTGTTCGAATCTACGCAAATCTATATCATACATGTAGTTAACATTATTATTATAACGTAAATTCCTAATTATTGGGGATTACCATGGTGTTGTCAAGTAATTACTATAATACATGGCATTGTGAGGAGAGCCGGCGTACTACAAGGGTTAAAATTATTCTACAGCGTCGTATTTTAAGATTTGTCTTTGGTGCAATGCCCCGTAGCGAGTGGGATAAGGGCCGTGTCCGTTGGCCGACAAAAACGGTGTAGATTTTTTGTATTCTCCTAATAGCCTATTTAAATTTTGTATCAGTAAGGCCCGGCGTCCACCTACAATGATATGGTTCCCATATGGTCTACGATGCACCTTCACTTAAAAAAATCAAAATCGCGTCGGAAGGTCACCTAATATCGGGGCAGTTGACCATGTTTCTGCGATTAGACACCGATAAAAATCCCATTCAATGCGTGGTGGATTGGCTTGTCTAGACATATGTCTACGATTTTGCACCTTCCCGATATGGCACCGATTTTGACATTTTGTATCGGTCTACGATTCTATCGTATGCATCGTAGTAGATGGACTCTGGGCCTAAAAGGGGTATCCCACTATCACGATTTGAGCCTCCAACACACTACGATAGCCTTACGACAAGCGTTTCGATGAAAAAATGAAATTTTTATCGGAAGGAACGGGTCCATCGTGAAAGCTAGACTCATTCCTTCCGATAAAAATTTAATTTTTTTCATCGGAACGCTTGTCGTAAGGCTATCGTTGTGTGTCGGAGGCTCAAATCGTGATAGTGGGATACCCCTTTTATGCTTAAGGCTCGTTGGTGGTTCCTGACTGTATATCGGTGATGGCCAATGGAAATGGGCTATTAGGAAAACACACAAAAATCCAGACCGTTTTCAATCGGCCAATGGAAATGGACATTTAAAGAAAAACACGACTTAGAGCCGGTGAGACCTACCGTCATCCGAGTCGGAGAAGTATCCGTCACTGACGGACTCGGTCGGCGTCAGGGGGCGCTTCTGTCGGGTCTTCTTCGGGGTCTTCATTCTCAGCGTAAATCTCACTGTCGTGGTTACTGTGTCCCTCCCGACCGTCTTGCCCGGCCCCGGCCCCGGCCCCGGCCCCAGCCCCGGCCCCAGCCCCGGCCCCGGCCCCGCGGTGCCCCCGGCGGCCGTGGAGAGGGAGACTAGGGTGTGGGCGCGGGGGGCATGGCGGACGGCGACCAGGGAGGAGGAGGAGGAGGAGGAGTTGGCGGTGGCGTTCGTCTGACCCCGGTGACCTCGCGCGGGCAGGTCGGTGATGGCGCGTGTCAGAACGTCCGGGTCCAGCCGCACCCGGCCACCGACTGACGGCGACTTGTCCATGGTGGGGCCGGGAGGGTAGGAGGGAGGGAGGGAGGGGGGAGGGTGGGAGGGGGCTGCCGGACCTGTAAGCTGGTCCTCAGCTCAGCCTGAAACAACAGCATTCACAGTTATAAGCTTTCGTTAGGACTCATTGTATTCTGCTTGTTCGATTGGTGCGTTCGTGTATACACAATATGGACGGGTTTCAGATACAGGCGACCTTATGCTCCAAGGAGCTGACGCGCAGTAATTTCCCAGCGTATGTGAGGATATTCCTCGGGGTTGACTGCACAATATCCTCCCGTACGCTCGGATATCACTACGCGTCAACTCCTCGCAGCATACGATCGCTTTTATTTAAAACCAGTCTATATTGTTTTTTTGTTTTTTTTTATTTGAGCTCAGCTCTCTTTATTTTCATTATTCTTTCTGCAGAGTATGTTATACATGTGACTTTCCAACGTTGTATACATGTGACTGTTCCTTGTAGTTTACATATGTCAATTCCTTGTAGCTTTTTTTTTTTTTTTTTTTTAAATTTTGAGCAGCACTCTTCTTTATTCATTTGGCCTCATAATACATTTACAAAATTGTCAGTTCTTTCTCCATGTCCAAATATACTTTCTCATTTCCAAAATTCAGTAAAACCGACTGTGTAAACATGTGTTCACTCCAACGATGAACAATGGACTATCCTTTTGGCTACATGTGCACAATCCAACGCTGAACAAAAAGCCTCTGAAAGAAAAACAAGGTAGCAAGAGATGGCTCTTTCTGGCACAATGCTTATTCACTGACACATAAAATATACCATGAATTAAACTTATTTCGTCATTGAGTAATCAATTATCTTCAAGCTTGCTCTTTTTTTCTTTTTTTTTTCTTTTTTTAATGAACATGTATATTGTGATATTCCCCATTTTGACCCCCAGAATCCTCTCCCTTCCGTTCATTGATCACAAAGAGATGTACATTTCCGATTATCTACCACAAAGAAACCTGTAAACATTGTTCCATTTTGCAAGAGGTATACTCTCCGATGCTGTTAAGGGATGTTATTGAAAAAATTGTTAAATCCCTGTATGCCTAAGGCAAGCATGTCAATCCAGATTGACATTACTACTAATATTCACTCTAATTAATTACCCTAATTACTAATCTTAATACAAGCTGTCTAAGGTAAAATACCTAACTACTAAAGTCCTTAACTGTTACCTGAAATGAGCTCCCCTATTTCCCTCCTTTCCCCAAAACAACTCAGAGGAGTCTGTTCTGTTGACTTCATACCTGAGCCACTAGATCCTCTATGGTACCCCAGTACAATATTCTTTATCATACCTAGAACCATTTCCCAGCTCAAACCATCTGATCCATACAGGACAGGACAGCTACCAGACCAAACCGGCTACAAAAGACAATACTGGACACTACTTGGCCTAGTGAAAGAAAGAATGAAGATAATATATGAGATGAGTGAGACCATAAAGGGCAGAAAGAAACCTGGGTAGAACCAGCTCAGCCCATTGCTGCCAGTAATCTTTCCCATTTCTTAAATTTGTATTCCCTATTCTCTAGCCTTAAGATGTGCTTCTCCAAGAGAAGGCTATTCTTGAACTCCAAACTCCAGTTGTATAAGTCCAGGAAGTAATTCCCAAAAAGTTTTTGCCTGTAAATATAGAACTTAGCGTGGGTTACAATGTAGTTATACCTCTCGGCCTCGCTGCCTCTATCAATGGTACCCAAGAAAAGGTACCTTTCCCTTATGTCCAACCTCCATCCTCCCAGCTTCTTCAACCAGTTCTGGATTTGCTCCCAGAAGGACCTAGTTCCTTCACAGTCCAGGAGAAAGTGTTCTACTGTATCGATGGATTCACAGTATGAGCACACTGGTGTGTTACATATCTTTCTTTTGAATAAGAAGTTATTAGTTGGTATAACCCTGTTAATGATACGATAATGAAAAGATTGCAGTTTCGTAACCCTAGTTGCCTTATAAATATTCTTTTTCTGAATATGTAAGTTCATGGAGGTTCTCCTGCCATGTCAGAAAACCTGGGGAGACCACTTTCTTCATGTGAATGAGATGGCTATATATCTTCTTATTAATAATATTTAAGGCATTATAAACCTCTCCATCTACATCCCTAACCCATAACTTCCTCTGTGTCTATATTGTATTTATCATCTACTTTGGACAAGTGGCATGTTGATATCAGTTTGTATTAGTTTGGCTCTATTTTTCGGTACGCACTATTTTCCTGTATGCGCCGTTTATTGCAACCCTGAGTATATGATATATACTATGTTGACTGGTTTCAGATACAAGCGGCCGTATGCTCCGAGGAGCGATATCTGAGCGTAAGCGAGGATATTGCGTAGTCAACTCTAAGGAGCGTATGACTGCTTTTATCTGAAACCAGTCTATATTGTATTTATTATTCACCTTTTCTGGACAAGGGGCATGTCGATATAAGTTCGTTTTTGATATGCACTATTTTTCTGTAAGCAATATTTTTCCGTATGCGCCTCCCGGAGCATCAAACATCTCCAGAGGAGCCAGGTATGTCCATACACAATCCCTATGTGTTTTCTATGGACACCTTGTAAGACCTTTTTGTTAGTCTTATCGTCAAATACCTTATGCTTATGACAGATTATTATGTACAACACTAGGGTCCTAAAGACTATTCTAAGATACATTTTTCTGTCGTTCATAGTTTATTCAACGGTCCTCAGGGGCTTATTTTATACCGTACTCTCTTAGGGGATGACAGTCCCGACGAAGGATACCTCCACGGACGACACATTTGACGAGAGCTCGTCAATCCCGTTCAATTACCCCTATCATCCATAGGGAGAGAAATCCTCGTTCATAGACTCGTTCGAGGGAACCCTATGAAAAAATCTGAAAGACACTATAGGGGAGACTTGAACGAGGGTTCTAAGCACTGCAGGTGGCGACATATTGTGGTATTTTTCATAACGAATTTCGTCATTTATTATGATTAAGGAATCTAATTGAATATCTCAGTAATTCTCCATCCAAGAGCTCCAGTTTGTATTTGAGTCATGAAAAAACATATTGCCGCTAGTTTAAATTAATAAATAAGCTTTTATTTCTTATCACGAATCCGCCACGATACCCCTACGGGTGTCGCCCGCCAGGGGCCCCGTTGCTCCAGTTTTACGACAAAGTTGCGGATCGCAGAATAGCGATCCGAGGGGCTAAACGTTGCTCCTGAAATTTTGCGGATCGTGTCGTAATCGCATAGGCGCATCGCCGCGTAAAATACGGCTTTTAGCAATACTTTTTACGCGGATCCTCAAACCAGTGCGGATCGTCTGCAGATCGCATCACTTTGGTTAGAGATGGCCTCGTCTGAGATTCTGAATAACGATGGGTGGTGGCACTACGATCCACCCCTTGTTCTTCTACCTATAGAAAATGGCGATCCACACCAACAGGTGTCAGATCAGTTTTAACTCTGGTGCCATCTGTATTTAATTTTAAAAAACTAATGAATCTTCCCCTGTCTCATTCAATATGTGCCCCTGAATTGTTGTATCGCAATCGCATCGCAAAAAATAGCGATACCGCGGGAATATAGGGATACGATCCGATATTACAGAAGCAACGCTTTTTTAGTCAGATGGTTAAAGTAATCGTAAAAATAAAATTGCGATCCGATTATAGCTAGCGATACCACAAAAACAGGAGCAACGGGGCCCAGGAGAGATGAACGAGACTATGGACGATGTAAGCCACCCCACGATAAAATATAAAACCGAAATGGACGATACCTCGTGGATCGTCGACTAAAAACTGTCCTTCCATTGAAACATTGAAATATCAAACCACGATAAATCAGCTAATCAAACCCAAATCCTCATACAACCTCTCCTCATACCTTAAACTCTCATTGGAGTAGAAAATAAAACGACTGGGCTGTCTAAACTTAAGATTTTGATCATTGTTTTGATTTTCCCGTATATAAAGATAGGTATATGATGGCCAAGCCCACAAATGTACTATTTTCCAGCCACATGCGGTACCCTTTTATCATGTAATCCACATCTGAACTATCACTAGGACTATATTCATGGTTAACCCGTGAACTTGGAGCTCAACTACTATAGAATACGATGTAATCGCTGCGATTTTTCTGGCAATAATGTAAATAGGTATCATAAATGTATTACACTCACACACCCAGTCCTGCAATGCTAAAGAATACGTTGCTATGTACTTGTTTGGCTGCACACCTTGCGTAACCACGCAGATAAGGCTCGCTATCCGGGTTTGATAAAATAGTGTAGGACTAGTGGCCCTACCACGCCATCTATCGACTACAGTGACAACTAGTCAACACGTCATCTCTGAGACTATGACGTCACCCCATCCCTTCGGTATGTTGAAGTTACCCACCCACCCACACCATTTTATAAATGTTCAATGACTGTTTAAAGACATGGTCTACAATTCACAGTGGCACCACCTTGTGATTTTTGAATAATCTCATTTATAATTCAAAACTGGTTTCTTGGGATTCATTCTAATTCTACATGAGTAGATTTAACATTTTGCCCAGTTTATCCAATCTTAATAGGCGAAATAGGCCAATTTACATTTGCTTAATTTACATAGGAAATGTACTGAAAAATGTGGTTTTCTTCAATTCTTCCAAAAATAAGGTCGATGACCTATGACTTTTAAAACCCAAATAAGTAGTACTATATGTACTATGCATGTATTCTGTAAAATAACATTGGTTTTACTATGTAAAAAAATACTTTTAGTTATAATTTCACGGTATTTAAGGTAGATAATAACAGGAAACCAGTATACCTCTCTTCGTACATGAAAATTACTTGGTCAAATCGACGATGAGATAAATCGCTGCCTGCGGCAAACACTGTCTCTGTGTATAATTTTCATATAATATCGTAATATACCTAGATGCTTTTAACCGGCTGCCTGTGTCACGTTTACCGTGGAACGGATGCCGTTATAAGACCCTTAGACTTTATCAAATGATATCATATTTACGGCGTTTTTATAACTATATAAACTCAGAATTCCAGAATTTCATAATTTTCCGCCTAGTATTTTACCCACAAGAAATACTTTCCCGTTAAATGACCTGCAATTGGCTACGATAGGCTACGAAAAATCGAACATGTTGTATTTTATCGGGACCTATATGATTGGCATTTTCATCGCAGCCTATCGGTATGCAATCGTGAGGTGCCGTAGACGGAATCGCAGAAACCTGTTCCAATGCCACGATTTTTGCTGACCTCACAATAGAATCGGTATGGTGTCGGTAAGTCAATCGTAAGGCCTATCGGGACCATGGGGAGTTTTAAGGGGGTATCCCACTATCACGATTTGCGCCTCCGACACACTACGATAGCCTTACGAAAAGCGTTCCAACTAAAAAATGAAATTTGTGTCAGAAGGAAAGGCTCTATCGTGGAAGTGGGTTTTGTGTTCCGATGAGTACTATGACACACTCTGTCGGAGGCATTCTCTACTATGTGTAACCTATGCACCCCCCACCCCCCGTTGGTTTTTGGCCCCTCAAAATAGCAATTGCCCCAGAAGCGTCCCTAGACAATTGCTCAGTCACCGCATCTTGATCGATTCCGCCTGATATCAGACTACTAGGCCTGGGAATGCCTCCAGGCATTATAGCATACTACACCAGGGAAAGCCTCCAGGCATCAGAGCGTACTACACCAGGGAATGCCTCCAGGCATCATAGTTTTTTTTGTTTGTTTTTTTTATTAGCAAACAGTTCGCCATATGTAGGCGGTCTTCCATTGTGGGTGCAAGTTCGTGTAGTGTCTTTACATCCAATTGTAATGTAATCAAGTGTAGCCAAAAGGTTAACAAATATTGTTCATCATTTGCCTCAGATTTGCATTGGCGTACCTCTTGAATCGTAGCTTGTGTCGGTACCGTGGTTTTCTTTTTATTGCCGCTAAACCGGTTCCGACACACTGCGACACACTCCGACAGAGCCCTCCCGATAGCTCTATGATTTGAAAATTTCGTATCGTAGCACAATCGCAGCACTTTTGGTAGTGTGTCAGGACAGTGGGAGCCCGGCTTTACAATGTGGTCCTAGGAGAGTTATGCCTGCAAGAGAGGTCCTAGGATGGTTTGCGTTTAACTATAAAGAAACTCTTAGTGAGAGACTGTCTTAGCCAAGGATCTTAGCCAGATTGTCCAAAAGTGTTTAACAAGTTTGACCCGCATCTTACAAACTGTCCTCTACATACCTAAAAGGGTCCCAGATGGGAAACACCTGTTTAGGTGTCTTAGATGATTCAAATTCACAAAGAAGAACCTTATTTATGAATTTAACTACAGGAAATGTTCATATTATGGTATGTAATACATAACGGCAGTTAGATTGAAAATGATGAAATTAGTTACCACAACCCCCACTATTTGCCACTACCTGTAGTTCTTAGGAATCCTCCTCCATAGGGATCCCACAGCTGTCTTACAGCCTCTTTTGTCCTAATCTGAGACCAAATTCAGTCCCAGGAGACTAATTATGCAGGATTTTCCTCCCTATGGGGGCCACCATTTGTCAGACGGGAAACGTCTTGCGTCCTAAGATATGTCTTAGATTTCTGGCATGATCCTGGGACGATTATTCTGCTAGGTCCAAAACTTGTTAAACGTGCCCAGAATATGCGTTGATGGGGACGGGGCTATCCGTGCAGCCACATTACAACCACAGTAACCCTATTTGCATATACAGTAGAACCCCGCGTAACGGACACCCCAAGTAAGCAGTCACCCCGCGTTAATGGACACTCTTGCTCGGAACGGTTCCCTATATCCGATGTTTATTTTAACCTCGCAGAAGTAGACACCCCACGTAAGCGGACACTTTGGCCCGGAACAAAGGGTGTCCACATATGCGGGGTGCTACTGTGCATGTGTTATCGACGGACAGCGAAATCTTTTAATAGGCCAATTAGGCCTGGCGTCCACCTACTGCGATAGAAACTTAGACCTACCGATATGGCACCGATACAAAAAAGCAAATATCGGAGAAATAACGGGAAGGTGCCATATCATAGACATATGTCTAGACATGCCAATCCACCATGCATCTCAATGGAGGTTTTTTCGGTGCCTAATCGCAGAAGCGTGGTCAACTGGCCCGATATTAGGTGACCTTCTGACGCGATTTTGATTTTTCATCGGGAGGTGCATCGTAGACCATATCGGAACCATATCGTAGTAGGTGGACGCCGGGCCTAACATGTATAATCGGGAGTAACATCAGCAGCTGTTTCACACTTCATGGACCCCATGAGAAGGTTTTTTTGTGAATGTCTTAACATTTGCTTGAATGCTTCATGTTGGGAATTGACTTTAACTACCCATGCCTTCACAATACTACTTGCCTGTATGTACCAATTGTTCTCCCCTAATCCAAGAAGTCCAGATGTAATACACAATAAGCGCTGTATCCATAGGGGGCACACAAGGCATTGTGATATAACGCACCATCACCCTAGGGCTCTCGCTATGCACAAGGAAAACCTGCAGGATCAACTGCAGCTCCATGTACACAACAACGACAACAATCTTATCTAAGATTACGCTCAGAGACCTAGCCCCTGGTCCTATATCCATGCCGTTCAACAACTCTAGAACCATGTTAAAGCAAGTTATATGGAGCTGTAAGTTCGATATTTAATCCAAACTGTTAAATTGCTGAGATTCATTGGAATCAAAACAAAGCAAATGAAATTTTTCAAAGTAACGAACCCAAGAAAAGAGGTAAATAAAACTGAATAGACCACGAACCACCTTCCTCGAAAAAAGTCCTGTCTACCGTGGAATGGACAACTGGAATGACTTACCTAGATACAAGATACCTCATTATACAGCTTCAAAGAGTTTATTAAGAAGAAACTTATTTTGTCAGTTGGATAATCACTCATCATTACCTCATTTCACTTTATATATACTGTATGTAATTAGGAGGAGGCTTGTTACTCTGCACTATCACTACCGGATATCAGAATGGCCAGAATACCTGCCTTACCAGAGGCCGTTTATGTACTTCTTGTGCAAATAAAAAAAAGTCTTAACGACTAGATTAAAACTTTTGATCTGATAGCAAAGATGATGATCGCATTATGGATAAAATGGATTATGTGAGGTTCTATTAAACTAGTGAAATGCAGGGTGTAAAAATTATACAAATATTGTGTTGAGAAGCACCGATATCATATTGGCATAAATCCAATGCAGTGCCGCAATAGTCACTCGGCTTCACCTCGATGACGATTGTGGCACATCAAAACTCATGGATTATTGTGTATTTTACGATTCGAGTGCGGTTCTAGATTTATACCATCCCTTTCTATGACACTAAATACCATTACAGTGTTAGAATTATTAAAATATACTTAGCAAATCCATATGATGCTATCTCAAATTCACTACGCCACAGCCGGTGCGTTGTATTGTCACCTCATGGGGGTGATCGTTGAGTATCTTTTTTCTAGTGTTATTTCTATGACCAAACTTGTACCAGAGGTGAGATAAATATAATTCATGCATGTTGTATCCCATGGATATTGTTTTATGTATGATTAAAAGTTAGATTTCAAACTGTTATGCATATATCTCAACTATTCAATGAATTGTAATTCTAATAAGAAAGATTAGTTAATTAGGTATCCTATTTAATGAGCAAATTAACAGACATTATTATCTTACACTACATTGTGGGAGATAATGTTGGGTTGATATAAGGGTAATGTCCGTATAATGTCAATATATAATAGGCATGCTGTTGGTATTATATCGGTATAATATCAATAATATTTCAACACAATATTTGCATAATTTTTACACCCCGCTTTTCACTAGCATAGCGGCATTGCCGTGAGTTGTGAAATTGTAAAATGGCGTTTTTAATTTATTTCTAGGTATATGATAAAAAGGATTCGCAGTGAGTGTGTCTGAATTACATCTGTCCCTCGATATTGTGATTGGAAATATTCACCTCGTTCTTCAAACTCGGTGAATATTTCCGAATAAAATATCTCTGAACAGATTCTATTCAGGCACACTAACCATGTCTCCATATACTACCGTACAATGTACAAGGCCAAATAATAGTTTGTTTGATCTGACTTCCTTACTCGCAGTAAGAGGATGTATAAGTGGTATAGTTATCTCGCAAGTGAGCCTTAAGCTGCCTTTGATGGTCAAATGTTTTTAGAGCAGGTGTTTTCTTATGTCAATACCAATAAGTAGCCTATAAATGGCCAGATGTCACGGATCGTCGTCAAATGGACTGGGATAGGGGTCACAAATTAAGTTAACAGTATTGTCAAAACCTTTTGTCTGTGAATAGTACAGTGGCTTGGGAATATGTTGGATGTATGGGGGTAGGTTAAATACCCATAATAAACATACACTACAGGGCCAAAGTAGGGTAGTACATTTACTATGTGGAAACGATTGACTCCCTCTTTCTATACACTGCAGAGATTATACTGATAGATTTAATTTTGAAGGCTAATTGTCCAATGTGGCTTTAAGCTCCATGACTAGTTTCAGTAGGTATTCTTTCTTTTTGTTTTAAACCTTACTAAGGGTAATATCAGTTAGGGGGTCAATCGTTTCCACAGGGAGTCAATCGTTTCCACATTCTCAGATATGGTATCATGGCTATGTACAGGGAAGGAGTACAAGAAAGCTGGTCCCATGTGAAGTTACCTTGATATTAGGGGGTATTTATATGAAATGGACAATAGTCAAATAAAACATACTTGTTAGCTATCACTATAGGGTGGGAGGCAATCGTTTCCACACAACAACTACACAAACTAAGTGAATAGGCTCCCAGTGCTATCATAGTATAGTTAGATATAAATTTTTTTCATATATACATAGGTACATGTTAAGGCTTACCAGGATATAATTTATTCCTGTTTGTGCTATATGTAGATATTGGGAGGGTTCCTTCTTTAGGGAGTCAATCGTTTCCACACTAAAACTACATATGTACATTTTGCCATGGAGAGAGTATACTATCCTGCCCAAAAATCTGTAAATGGTCTGAAAAAAATCCTTAACCTAAGGGGGCCAGTTAAGAACAATAATTGTTAACATAAATATCTTTTCCTACTAATGCTGACCATTGCAAGTATGGTATATTCATTCTATCATGAAAAAACACCCTGTTTCGGGTAGGTTGGGCCCTCTAGCTCCGTTATTTATGATCCCACATAGGCAGAACCATGGTTCCCCTGTAAGGTCTGATTGAGCCTGACCAAAAAACACAATAAAATAATAGATATCTATCAAATTTAGTGTTTTATTGAATCGGGAAGCAATAATGCTCATTTGACGACGATCCATGACATCTGGTCAAATCCTATATAAATACATCCATATCAGAAAGTGTATATCCATCATCCATCGTGTAGTTTAATGTGGCGTCTCCACCTGTCGACGAAAAAGCCATCGATTACCGACTTTGCACGACCTTAATCTTGTCGCTGTACACACTTCACCGACTGTTCCCGATTCTGAGCAGGCCGTTTGAATAACGATGCTACCTATCCCCCGATTTCCAAGTGCCTTATATCGATTTGTAGGGGAGAAAAGATGCCTCAGGGAAATGGAACCCTAAAATTAATCGGAAGAGATTGTGTTTCAGTACGGAATCTCAGGAGGATTTGTCTCAGAGAAACACCCGGCGAGGTACATGAATCCTGATCTGAATGGTAGGGGGTTCCATTTCTCTGAGATAATTCTATACCCTGCAATTGTCGGCGACGATTACCCCTGACAAGGTACAGAATCTCCGTACAGATTTTGATTTTTAAACACGTTTAGAATTTAAAGGGGCATTTCAGTGAGATACATGTACCCACATGAGTTGTTGACTAAGTACCCAACCCAGCGGATAGGAAGCCAGCAAGCAGGATCACATTATCATTTATAATTCAATAGTACGGAACCCATATTCCTATATACCCATTATTGAACTAACTAGAGTTACATACCACTGCTGGGGGTGCAATAAAAATAGGTTATGTGTCGAGGTTGACGTTTTCGTCCCGCTCTCATGTTTTCGTCCCGCTCTGACGTTTTCGTCCTGCTCTGATCACGTGATACAATACAGCAGCGGGACGAAGCAGTAGCTGTTGTGGTTACTCGATAAGGGTGGCCATTTGCTTCGGAAGTGTTTCAGGTAAAGAATTAAGCATATTTATCGATATTTGAAGGTATATAGGAATAGGGAAACCAAGTACCGGTAAGCAAAAGTCAAAGTTACTCGGTAAGGCTTGGAACAATTACTGCCCGCGGCAGTCATTACCCTATCCCCGGATTAAAGTAGAGAAGCAGTAGCTGGGAGTAAAGAATTTTATTGAATTCTATGAAATAAAGATTATGTCGACCTTACTGGACGATCATATTAATATGTAATATGGATATGAATGGTAAGTAATATTACATAATGGTAATTGACATGTATAATAAGGTCAATTAATATAAGTATAAAATATGATATACAATACAGTAGTATGAAAAATACGTAGGTAATTGTATATGAAAATAAAATAGCCCTACGTGAGTAGGAAGATAGAAAGAAGGTTGAGGGTGGGTGGGACGAAAATAGTGCTTGTAGTACGTGCGTACTGCAGAGCGGGTGGAGAAGAAGTGAGGCCGGGGCCTGGACCGGGCTGTACCACGTGACCTCGTGGTGTGGGTGAGTGCCGCGAGGGGGCAGGAGGGGCGCCCGTGAGGCGCGGTAGAGGGGGACACCGGGGAGGCAATGATTACCCCTGAGCCATGCCCATGGGTATACCATTACCCTATCCCCGGATTAAAGTAGAGAAGCAGTAGCTGGGAGTAAAGAATTTTATTGAATTCTATGAAATAAAGATTATGTCGACCTTACTGGACGATCATATTAATATGTAATATGGATATGAATGGTAAGTAATATTACATAATGGTTCAAAAAGTTTTCTGTCCGTGCGGCGTTGCCGTCGACCGACGAGAAAAAATTTACAACGGTGTTTGTTCCACTCAATCAGTAGATTTAACACACCAAACCAGTAGTAAAACTGTCTTGGTCGAAAAATCTAGATCAAATAATCCGATTGTCGTCAATCTATCTAAGAAAGTACTTAGTAAAGATGAACTCTCTCTGCTGGAGAAAGGCCTTAACTTCTGTCCCGTACAGGATAGTGTTAATGAAGGGGATCAAAAAGTCGAATTGGACCAGTTCCACCAAAAGCTTCGCACCCGACAATTTTTCAACAAAGAGCAGACCAGTACAGGTACTGCCAGACCGATCAATGTCCAAGGGAATAACTTAGCATATGACAACAACCCGCTTATTCGCAAACTCAAAGGGAAATCCAATTGGAAACCCCCCCTTGGCTCACAGAACCTAGAAAGTTTTATCTCTATCAATGAGGTCAATTTGGCCATGCCTCATAAGAGGCATAACCGAGCCAAACCAAATATGACATCAGGCGAAAAAGGTGCCTTGCACAAACTGGCTAAAGATAGCAGCATAGTAATAAAACCAGCAGACAAAGGAGGGGCGACTGTCATCCAGGATATTGAACAATATCTTGAGGAGGCAGACAGACAGTTAGGTGACACCAATACGTATCACCTACTATCCAGTGACCCCACCACCAAACTCAATAACGAGATTGATGCAAAAATAGACGACATGAGGACGAAGGGAGAAATCAGTGACAAAATGGCGGGAGCCCTGAGGAACACCAAACCTAGGGCTCCTAACGTTTATTTCCTCCCCAAAATTCACAAAACACAAAGGCCGCCCCCGGGTAGACCAGTAGTTTCAGCAAATAACTGTCCGACCGAGAAAATCTCATCTTTTGTCGACAATTTCCTGAAGCCCCTTGTCCCAGATATCAAGTCATATATCCAGGACACAAATGATTTTGTGAATAAGATTGAAAAACTTCCAATTTTTGCGGAAGACGCGATATTGGGGACTCTTGATGTGAGCTCCCTTTACACTAACATACCAAACACCGAGGGCATTGAAGTTATCTCTCACAAACTGGCCCAGACCAGAAAAGGTAACATCAAACCCACCAACGAATCGTTGGTAGACCTACTGGAGACAGTGTTGACTAAAAACAACATTGTCTTCAACGGCAAACACTACATACAGGTAAGGGGCACTGCGATGGGCACTAGACTGGCCCCATCGTATGCCAATCTGTTTATGGAACACATCGAAGAAACGATAGTATCGAAGCACCATCTTCAGCCGACAGTGTGGTGGAGATACATCGATGATGTGTTCTACATTTGGGAACATGGCCAAGACGAGCTGGACAAATGGATAGAGTACCTCAACAAGGCACACCTCTCCATAAAGTTCACCAACGAACAATCGAGGGAGGAAATAAACTTCCTCGATACGACGGTCAAAAAAGGTGGAGGCAAACTGTACACTGACCTGTATTGCAAGCCTACAGATGCCAACACATATCTACGATATGACTCGGCACACCCACCTGCAACCAAGCGAAGTCTCCCTTTCTCCCAGTTATTGAGACTGAAGAGAATCTGTGGAGACAACAAGGACTATGAAAAACATGCCACCCACAAACTGGCAGAATTCAAGTCCAAGGGCTATCCGATGGAGAGTCTCTTAAAATGCAAAGCGACAGTAGACGCAAAGGCGAGAACAGAGATTCTGAAACCAAAGACAGATCCAATAGGAGAAAGTGAGGACAAAACCTTCCTCATATCTACCTACCGCCCAGGCAACAACAAACTGGGGGAGATCGTCAGCAAAAATTGGAACCTACTAGGCCGGTCGAATACAACCAAAAAACTGTATCGAAGCAAACTAGTAAAGGGGTACAAACGACCCAAAAACCTGAAAGATCACCTGGTCAGAGCCAGAACAGACTATCACCCCTCTGAAAACGAGGGTAAGTCAAATGGAGAAAAGGAGAAAAACAGTCGGAACCAGTGTAACCGCAAACACTGCGACTACTGCACCAAAATCGACACGAGTGGTAGCATCCACTCAAAAACCACGAAACGCAAGTACACCACCAAAACAAACGTGACTTGCAACAGTTCCAACGTTATATATTGCATAGAATGCAAGAAATGCAATATACAATACGTGGGCCAAACCAAAAGGAAGATCAGGGAACGCATGTATGAACACCTGCGTAACATAAAAAAATCAAACAACCAAAATGAGGTACCCATACACTTCAATCAGTGTAACCATGAAGGTACGGACGATGTCAAGTTCCACATACTTGACTTCATCTTCAGTCACCCGAAAAGCCAAAGAGCGATGGTCCTCAGGAACAAAATAGAGTTCAATTGGATCCATCGACTCAAGAGCCAGTCCCCATGGGGACTCAATACAATGGACAACCGGTATGGCTAAAGGATGCCACAATGCCACGTCAAAAAAATTTTTCTCGTCGGTCGACGGCAACGCCGCACGGACAGAAAACTTTTTGAACCACTAAACTATTTACAGCATCCTATAAAAAGCCAGACACTATCTGGACTCCTAACTCTTACCTCACAGCCTTGTCAAGTGCAAGCCCAAAAAGAAACACTAGCCTAAGTAGGTCGCGGCAGCCGCAAGTGACGAACTTTTCCACATAAAAATCCCCCGAATGGGACCAACCACGCACAAAGAACTCCAAACGAGTGCCACGCCTGATGAGAAACAGTAAGTTTTGAAACCACAATTTTCTCACCCCGTAGTGTCCAGGGAGAGGCCGAAACATACGCCCCAAGTAACGTTACGGCCCCCCCCATACAACACAAATGACTTCCCCCCACTACTGATCACAAAATGGTCAGTCCCTCTCAGCTGATTCACAGCAGAGCGCGATCTAGGTCATAGCCAGGGCAACAAGTATTGTGTACCAGCCCGTACCAATCAGGACACGTCTCACAGCCGAGCAAGGTGAACGCCGACCAATGAGAACGGGTTTAACGTCTAGTGACCGGCGAGAGCCGACTTCGTGAGGTGCAGAGCGTTAGGAGAACATTGTGGTAGCGTTACGCACAAGGCCACGTCTGACTGTCATAATATTACATAATGGTAATTGACATGTATAATAAGGTCAATTAATATAAGTATAAAATATGATATACAATACAGTAGTATGAAAAATACGTAGGTAATTGTATATGAAAATAAAATAGCCAAGAGCCAATATAAGGAAGGGGGGGTGGGATAAAAGAAAAATATTAAGAATTGTTTAGGGACCTGATCAAAGCATGGTTGACAGCGGAGGCATCAGTGTCTTTGATGTAGGTCCGATGGGCGTTAGACCTCCAGCCCCCATACCGCTGTATGGCGAGTTCCGGCATACCGGCCTGGAATGCCTGCGCCGCGGCAGCCTTCCGGAGGCTGTGCAGTGTGTATGTGGGGGGCTGGCCTGCCTTCCGGAGGAGTGATTTCCATTCCCTCGACAGGGTCCTGGTCGTGAGAATCTCTCCGTTCGCCAGGCTGAGGAACGGAGCCGTAGGGTCGGCCGTAGGTGCGGCCGCGAGCATGGTCCGTATAGCCCGGACGGGGCAGGAGGACGGTTCGGGGGAGGCTCGTATGACCACTGTCTTTTCCTCCCCCGCTCTCTGCATGTTTTTCGCCGCTTTTACCCTGATCGATGCTTGACCGGGCGTGACGACCACGTCTCGGCGTGACAGGTGTCGCGCCGGGTCGTACTTTGCTGTGGATGGTGGAGCCACTTCGCTTTGCCGCAGCGCGGCAAAGTAGATGATTAGAACCGCGGCCCTCAGACCGATGTGCATCGGGGAGTCTGTGAGGGCCGTGAAGGCCGCCCTGAAGACGTCCATTGGGACCGGAGGCTTGACGTTGGGAAGGTACTCCTTGTTTCGTCTCATGGCATCCAGTGCCCGCTTCACCCGGAAATCCTCGGTTGCCGCGACATCGCCGCCCGTCAGCCGGAGGTGCGACCGCACGTGGGACAGCTGGTTCGCGACCGTCGCCGGCGAGGGGGCGTGGCCCGCTACGTACTCTAGGTACGCCGTGGTGAAGGACACTGTGGGTTTCTGGGGGTCCGCCCCCATTCTCCGGCAAAAGGCTAGGTAGGTCACGACGGCACTCCGCTGGTTCGCGACCGTTCCGGGGGCACGCGCCTCGCACTGCCGCGCAGATGCCCTCGTCTGGAGTGATCGTAGCGCCGGATCTGCAGGCGAGACGGAGAACGGGGTAGAAAGAGGTGTGTGTACATGGGATCACTTCAACGAGAGAATGATAATTTATGTAATTAACGGCCGTGACAAAGTCCCTCGAGGTCAGGTGGGCTCGGCTGAGGGCGTCTGCCACGGTGTTAAGCACCCCCGGCACGTGTGTGTACACGAACCCAACCTGGAGTCTGGCTTGTACTGTCCATGCCTGGCGGGCACACTCGGCGAGGACCGGATTCCTCGCACGCCCCGACCTGAGTGCCTGGACTGTACCCATGTTATCGCAGTACACTTCCACACGAGTCCCTCGGTCGCGATCCGTGAGGAAGGTACACATTGCGTAGACCGTATTGAGGGCCTCGAGCTCGGCGATACAGTCCACGGGGTCCTCGACGGGGCAGACCCTACCGCAATAGTAGTATCTCCCATCCGTGCCCCCCACTCCACTCAGGCACGCGTCCACTATGATGCATTTGGTGGGAGGCCCTCGAGGTATCAAGGCATGGCCGTTCCATCCCTCGGCGAACCGCAGGAACCACTGGAGGTCCTGTCGCATCTCCGAGTTGACGTTGATGTAGTATCCGGCCATGCCCCGGAGGGCCTCGAGCAGTTTGCTGACGAACGGTTGGGCCGGGCGTATACACTTCGCCACGTGGAGGACCCGACCGAGGACCGACTGTAGTTGGCGTTTCGTCAGCGAGCATTTGGTTGAGACGGCCCTCACGTGTTCCCGCACCTCCCGTAGTTTGTCCCGTGGGATACTGAGGGACATATCCACCGAGTTTATGAGTATCCCTAGCCACGTTACAGCCCGGCTCGGGGGCTGCGCCTTTTCCCTGGCCTCGGGGAGGCCCAGCTCTCTGAACAGCTCCCGCGCTGTCTCGAAGTCGGCGGCCGCCTTCTCGGCCGTCGGGGAGAGGATTATAAGATCGTCCAGGTACATCGCGGCATCGACCCCCTTCCGGTCAAGTATCTTGACGATGGCATCTGCTACGCACTGCATGTGGTAGGAGGAGGCCCGGGCACCAAACGGCATGGCCGTATCACAGTAGTACCCCTCCCCCCACGCGAAGCAGAGCAGAGGCCAGTCGAGGGGGTCGCACCGGAAGTTCTTATACGCCCGTGCGATGTCGATGGTGGACATATAACTCCCCGGCCCCGAGGCCACCAGGCGGCCGACGAAACCATCCACGGTCGGGAGGCCGTGTTCTCTCTCTTCACCGTAGACAGAGTTTTTCACGATATAGCCGTTAACGCTGGATTCCTTGGGGTACGTCATATCCGTGATCACGCGCCTATCAGACGTACCCCTCTTTTCCCGTGTCATTAACGGCGACACGTGGCACCAAGGCTGAAAGGGCGGGTCCTCGAACGGGCCCATGAGGTTTGAATACCCCTTCTCCTTGTCGATGAACCTCGCTATCTGGTCCGGGTATCCCGAGGCACTGGGGTGGTTGGGCACTCCCCGCGTGTCGGTAACCGGCCCGGCGTACCCGAGGGGAAACCCGAATCTAATGAAATCCGTGAGTTCCTCCTTCCCGGGGATAGCCGCGAGGTATCGGGTCCAGGCTGGTATGTTGAGATCAGTGGGGATCTCGATCCGGGCCCCGAGGGCGTTGGGCATTCCCGTGCGCCGCACCCGATCGTAGATGTCGGCGTGTCCCGGCGGCCCGGGGGCGGAGAAGTGGGGCCAGAGGGCCCGCCTATGTCCGGCGAACGTGCCGGGGTCGGTCCGTACCCCGGGAGCGGGTAATCCGGTCTCGCAGAACTCCCTAACGGCAGCGAAGTCGATTCGTAGGTTATCGTCGCCGTCCTCCTGGGGCAATTGCCGAGCCAATTGCTCCATATCCCCGCCGTCGCTCCTATACACGGGAGTGTATTCCTGTATTGCTTGTGTGCGTCCCCCACGTGCTCGGCACGCGGTGTTGTGGTCACGTGGGGTGTTACGTCACGGGTCGTGCACTCCTTGACCGGGTCGCCCTCGCTGAGTGCACTCGTACCGGGAGCGAGGGGTGTTACACGCGCCACACTCACTCGCGGGGCGCGTCCGGTCCGTTTTTTGAAGCCGTTGGGTGTTGTTTCTGCACTCCTGAGAGGTCGGTGGTGCGCATGGTGTGTCCGGCCTGGGGCATCCGGCGTGGGGCAGGTGCAGGTGTTGGTGCAGCACTCTCATACCCGCCACCATACAACAGCTTCCTGTTGCACGCGTGTATGGAGTGCGTGCACATCCTGCCAACAGAATCACAAAATGAGCACACGTGCACCCACTTAATTCCGCCATCTTGGTGGCCGTTCCGTTGGCGGCAGCCCCTCTCCGAGTTAAATGCCCGGCACGGCAGCTCGCGTCCTCCGGCCTTTCCCGCGTCTTGGCCGTCGTTCACCGTTGTGGTCGCCGTCATCGCGAGACGGACACGCTCGTCCTGTATTCGCACGTGGTCGTACCAGTAAATCCTACCGGCCTCGACCTGGTCGAAAACGTACTGGGACCAACGCCTTACTGCGGCCCACGGCCGGGTCTGGGCATCTATCGATACCTGGGACAGGTGGCGATACATGTCCCTCCTGTCCTCCTCTGGGACGGCCCGGTGGTCCTCCATCATAACCAGAAACGCGCTTACATACTCCATCAGACCGAGCGTGCCTCTGACCTCGAGCCTCTGATTCACGGTGAAGAGGCCCTCGCGTTCCACATACATATAGGGTTTCGACAGCAATTTAACGGTGTGAAGATCTGAACTAAACCTACCGGCCGTGCGGTCGTGTCGTAGTCCCTCACGGTCGAGTTCTTTCTGTAGCAGCTCGTCTGGGAGGTATCGGTCGCGAAGCTGACGGGAGGCCGGGAGACGTGATGCTTGGTCGTTTGCCCATTCCCTGGTCCGGTCCTCCGCGACGGTGGCCTCTCTAACGGTCGCCGGCTGAGATGCCCTCGATGGAGATTTTGCCCGTTGGAGACCTTTTATCGCCTCGAGTATCAAGGCGACGTTCCCCTCCAGGGCCGTTATTCTCGACGTCTTGACCGTCGATCCATTTTCCGACACTGAGTCCACGTGGTCGTTCGACGCCTGTGTCGAACCTCTGACCGTGGCCTCGGAGCCTGCGGCCGCCTGCGGTTCCTGAGACGTGCTAGCCACGGGCGTATTCCTCGTGTTCGGCATGGTTCACTCTCCTCTATCGTTCTATCGCACTTTATCGTAGTATGGTGTGCTGGCCTATACTCGTGGAGTATTGGGCTGCGAGCACGTGGCCAAGAAGACGAAAAATAGTGCTTGTAGTACGTGCGTACTGCAGAGCGGGTGGAGAAGAAGTGAGGCCGGGGCCTGGACCGGGCTGTACCACCTGACCTCGTGGTGTGGGTGAGTGCCGCGAGGGGGCAGGAGGGGCGCCCGTGAGGCGCGGTAGAGGGGGACACCGGGGAGGCAATGATTACCCCTGAGCCATGCCCATGGGTATACAATTGTTCCAAGCCTTACCTCGTAACTTTGAACTTTTGCTCACCGGAACATAGTTTCCCTCTATCCCTTGCAGCTGATATTGCGTTAATAAACATATGAGATACCCAAGATGAAATCAAGTTTCCGATGGCACACAACCTAAAAGTTACCAATGACTGGACAGGGAAAAATTGGATTCAACTTAACTATGATAAGACAAAAGTGCAATGTCTTGGAAATGTAAGTGGAACAAATAAATTATGTACTTTGTACGTTGGAGAGAATGTCATAAAAAACGGTAAGTAAATATGAATATCTAGGACAAATGCCCGACAACAATGCAACTTAAAGAGACCATTATGATAGAATTCTTACGGACTTCAACTTTAAACTGTTTAAATGTAGGAAACACGTTTCTTACTGAATATGCCAGTATAAAGCTCGTAAAGCATATGTTACTACCCATTATCGAATATGCTGATCATACTCCTACCCTGATGAATAAACAAATAAGGCTAACATAAGGCTTGAATAATCTAGGATCTTACATGTAGACCCCTTTCAGTATGCCATAGAGACCCAGGGACGATGCGGGTCAACTTTATTCAACACTTATGGACGACCTTATGGACGGCTAATATTGTCTTAGCCAACAGACTTGAATATTAGTAAACTATGACCCATGTAGGAGGTACAGGAAAAAGTCTTCATGTACGATCCTAGATTATCAAACTACTCCAAAAACTGGTCAATACAGCGCTAGGACTGGCAGTGGGAGTAAAGCGTGCAGTTGACTTACATATTGATGAGTTACACCAACTATGTAAACTTAGACCTGTATGTGTTAGAAGAAATGGGCATCTATTATCCCAAATAAAGTGGTGGACCACCGCCTCTGAACATATACGCAAATATAAAGCCGGTTTGCATTGACCGACAAAACCGACAGGGATCTTTTGAGTTCCCCTAAAAGTCTGTCGGTGGTGTCACTGCTTTAGACTTGCTCAAGTCTTTGATTATGAACATTCATTAAATGATTAAACACAATAAGAATAAAGTTCATTAAAGTATGTATCCTTCTCTGACTGGCCCATGAATCAAGGACTTGTCCACTGTGAACAGAATATCCTGTTTATGGCCCCAGGCCACTCACTGTAACCCTACTCCCCCTCCTACCCCTCCCCCTCCCCTCCTCCAGTTCCCTGGCTGCCTGTGTTTTCATAGCAATTAATTTTCTTCTGCTCCTGATTGAGATCAAAGAGAGCCCATGGGAAAAATAAATCTACTTCTTTGACCCTACACCCACAGTCTATGTTGGTATTACAATTATATAGGTCAGGTCATCATGGGTATCAGTCTCCCAGCAGATATCTCGACCAGTAGTTTGGGACTTCTGCTTGGAGAGTGCTGGCGCTACATCGCACCAGCCTACATGGCCGTTTACGGATTCTACCAGTCCCTGTATCAAGCGGGGTAGGGGAAGGGGTGGTAGGATACAGGGACTGAGGCCAGTCTATCACTGCTTGTGCATTGGTATCAAATAATCGGTGAGGGTAGTAGTTTTCACTCAGTGACCAAGTGTTCACCAAGTGTTCACAGTTTATAGACTTTCGGAAATCCATCGGTGGTGCCATATTGCATAATCTAAGCAGAAATAGTCGTTGCTCATTTCCTAGCTGGTCATTTCCATTGAAAGATTTTGCGGCGTTGGTTTCCTGACTGTAGATGGGTGACGGGAATTCGTCCAATAGAAACGGGCAAACTACATTTTAGAAGAACTCAAAGTGAAGAGAAGATCAAAGTCAAAGTACAGAGACCACGAACAGGAAAATCCAGGGCCCTGTTTTTTAGTCATGACAGCCTTAGGCTGAGATCTGCGAAGATATCCTAGAGAATCTAAGACATTTATCCAAGACAAAAGATGGCCGCTGTCATATAGACACGGTCTTGGTGTGCCACGGTACCAAGGAACGATTACGTAAAGCTACGGCAAATTTATATGCTGTTAATATTATCTGAATAATAAAAAACATTTATAAAAACATGCTTTTACACCCCTCACCTCAAGGGTACTTGACTCCCAGTGTAAGATCCGGCGTCCACCTACTACGATATGGCACCGATATGGTCTACGATGCACCTCCCGAACAAAAATCAAAATCGCGTCGGAAGGTTACCTGATATCGGGGCAGTTGACCACGTTTCTGCGATTAGACACCGATAAAGACCCCATACAACTCGTGGTGAATTGGCATGTCTAGACATATGTCTACGATTTTGCACCTTCCCGATATGGCACCGATTTTGACATTTTGTATCGGTGCCATATCGGGAGGTCTACGATTCTATCGTAGTAGGTGGACGCCGGGCCTAATTGTTCACTGGAACTATGTCTGAGACTATTTACCAGGAGTGAGCTTCCAAGTGAATCAAATTCATCATTTTTTCTTGAGACTGTTAAAAGCACATTGCCATGAGAATTTTGTACCAAAGGAGTATTCCACTTTAAGTGGTATTCACACCAAGGGACAAATGTACCTGAGATTTATGTACTTCATACTGTTTCACCAGTCGCCGACTATTTCCCGATGGGTACAAAGTTTCACAGATCAGGGTGTTCTGCTGTCTCAGGGAAACATGGCGGATTCAATTCCACTTTAAGTCAAAATCTCATGAGATTTTGTTCCTTTTTAGAGGTGATTGTCGCCGACAATTACAAGGGGAAAAAATTGTTTCAGCAAAATGGAACCATACAGTTCAGACGAGGAGATTGTGTTCCAGTATAGAATCTCAACAGGATTTGTCTCAGCCAAACACTCTGTGAGCCACATGGATAACATCGTGTGAATCCCACTTTAGATCTGTGCTGAATGGGTGGCTTCAGAAGAGTCAACTCACCATGCCACGAAGAGTCGGAAAGAATAATAATCCTAGAAATTGCTGTTCCACCAGCCAAATTAAGGTTGCAGGAAAAACTGCTGGTTAAGTAAAAGCGTCCGAAAACCTCTTTTTTTTTTTTTAGGAAAATCCCTATATATATGAATATGGATTTCTGGAATGATCACCCTCGTGAAGTACAGACAGGCTCTATATATGGTTATAAAAAGCATATAAAAGCGAAAATTTATGATGAGTTTGTGTGAGAAGTGTACTTGCTGCATACTATATTGAATGACATAATCGTATCATCTCATTTTCATATTTCACTCATTCTTGTTTATTATCCTACCCCTAATATAAGATCCCATAGGCTTAACATTGACTTTCCGTAGGCGCCCATATGTTGCATACGGATAAAAAATCGCTCCTAGGAGCGTACAAAAAATGGACCAATCAGAGATCAGCAGCTGAAAGTAGTTCCAGGCGCCGTCAGAGCAGCAAGGAGAGCTGTATGGAGGACTTCAGAAAGTTTTTATCATGATTTTTTTGTTATTATCCTCGCATGAAAATATCATTCACAGGGGGTAGGATAAAATCAAAACCTTATTCGTTTTAATCTGGGCTCCCGTATGCGACGACTGGAGTTTTGGCTCCGGATATCACTCAGCTCCGCCTCGTGATATCATTACGCCAAACTCCAGTCGTCGCATACGGGAGCCCAGATTAAAACTCATCCGGTTTTACGATAATATTGTATATTATGTAGTTTCACACTGATAAATCGTGTCTACCGTGAGACTATATGTAGCTGGTCTCGAGATGACCATAAGAATTGCTATGCAGAGGTCATGTATGTACCACTTCCATTTTGTGCATAATAATAATAAAAAAGAAATAATAATAAGTTTATGATTTATTTACGGCGGGAAGTATCTACTTGTAACGGGCCGGATTTCTCCAGTACGGAACCACCAGCGATGCCTTGCGTTTCATCCTGGCAAAAGTTAACTCTTTTCAACTTACCGCCATCGGTATCACACTAACGATACAGTGAAGGGGACTGTGACTGTCATATCTATCTGAGAATAAAAACTATCTTTCATGCGTGACATTCCGAGCCGTCTAAGATACATGATTGGTGGACTCCAGCTCCCGAAGAACGTCATTTACACTGATAGATTACCACCCAAATGATACTGAATTGTCGTCTGGTGTTTATCGGTCGTTGTTTTTAGGGGAGAAAATATAGTGTGTTAGTATCGATGTGGTGGTAACATACGCAATATTACCATGATATGGATCTGCGTGGTCGTATTCTCCGTGTAGTTGACGAGTTGTATTGCGCAGTGTCAACTACGCGGAGAATACGGCCACTCAGATCGAAATCATGGTAACGATGTCAAACCGGTTAACAACCGATCGTGTTCCAGGATAAATAAAGTTGGGGTTTTTTTTAAAGAAAAAATGTATTTATCACTCACCTTCCGACAAATCATTAGGAAAAAAATCTTGTAATTAATTAGAAATTCGACGCAAACGCTGTGCATTCTTTATATAAAATAGTTCCTATAACGCCTATCAGGTGGCTGAAAAAGCTGTATTCCCCTAGGAGAATACGGCTTTCTGGATTCTACTCAGTAGCGATCTGTAGGCTCCATAGTCTTAGTATGGCGATTCCATATTGGTGGGTAAATACACCAAATACACAATATCACCATGATTTGGATCTGCGTAGTTGTATTCTCTGCGTATTGCGTAATGTTAACTACAAGGTCAATACAGCCACACAGATTGAAATCATGGTAATGATGTATTTATTACTCACCTTTTGACTAATTATTAGGAACAAAATCTTGTAAATAATTAGAAATTCGACGCAAGCGCCATACACTGTTTATACAAAATAGAGTAGAACCCGTGTAAGCGGCTGGCCTTCGTTCCCGACCATAGTCCCTGCTTACGTGGGGTGTCTGCTCAGGCGAGGTTAGAATAAACATTTAATCGAGGAGAATACAACTTTCCGTATTCTACTCAGTAGCGATCTGTAGGCATAGGCTTTGTATGGAGACTCCGTATTATGTGGGTAATGATTAATTGGAAGGAGTCGATGTTGTGATTATGGGAGCCAATGACAGGCATCATTATAAGAAAAAAGTCCCCTCTTTCCATAGATTGTCTTTTAGTACGCAATTTTCTTTTAGTACAAAGTGGATACAACATTTTTTCCATCTGTGATCCCTGATATGATGATTAATTACAAACATGGAGACATAAACCTACCAGACAATATAATAATATGACATCGTATGAACACAACGAAGCATTAGGACATAGTCTTATTGGCAAGATCATCCTGCAGGAGGTCCTAGTCGTTAATACTTTATTAATCAGATAAAAATACAGCCACCAAGCACACAATATTTATGTAATGATTTAAACTGTTGTGATTGTACGAGTAACAGGAACCTACAGGTTTGGTGTATCGTGACCTCATTATGTATTCATCTTGGCATGAGTTCTTTAGTCTAGTGGACATGGGAGGGACAAGACCTTGCTTTTTAAAAGATCATATTGCACATGTTAATTTATATTTAAAAAAATATATATATATATATATCTCGCACTTCCGTGCGTGTCATTGAGATAAAAAAAAAAGAATTCATATTGCACATGTATTAACGCGGAGCATGCTGAAGATATCATATGGTCCGGCGTCCACCTACTACGTTATGGCTCCGATATGGTCTACGATGCACCTCCCGAACAAAAATCAAAATCGCGTCGGAAGGTCACCTAATATCGGGGCAGTTGACCACGTTTCTGTGATTAGACACCGATAAAAACCCCATACCCCATGCGTGGTGGATTGGCTTGTCTAGACATATGTCTATGATTTTCCACCTTCCTGATATGGCATCGATTTTGACATTTTGTATCGGTGCCATGTCGGGAGGTCTACGATTCTATCGTAGTAGGTGGACGCCAGGCCTTAATGTCGGTCTGAACCTCCACTACCAGAACCACCTTTTTTCCTTGGGACTCTCATAATATATATGTAGAAAAAGAAGGAGTACTTTACTTTATGAGTGAGTTCCAAGATAGTAATTCAGAATGAACCCTTTTGACAGAGTTTTAAAGGGAGTACGAATAAAAGTATGATGAAGTCGGTTTTAATGGCATACAATGCGAAAGACAGTGGATTGGTTTAATGGTGGATTGGTATGCAAATAGGAACATGTAAACGGGATACATCTATAGCATGTCTCAAGCCTTCAAATAAAGTATGGAATACACAGTCAGTAATCGATGGATCTATGGACAGGCGACCGTAAACCACGAGGGGGCTGAAGCAAAGTAATACAAGAGCCGCTTGTCCACAACCATCGTTTGTTCAATTTACCATCCATCTTCTCTGAAACCCAGAAATTGCCATATTAAATGGTATATCACTTTGGACTATTCTTTGCTTTATACCACAAAGGGACTACTTTCCCGTATACAATGGCTTTGAAGGCTGTATACCATGGATTTAAATCCGTATGCCATGTCTATTGTATCTGACAGTTTTCAGATAATGGGTAATGGTTTACTGAGTCGCCATTCACTCTCTATGGGTACTTCGTATACCATGGATAATAAAATAAAATAAAAAACTATAGAATAGGAAACATACCTTGAGCAGACCTGGTAGGGCCGCCTGTCTTACCGGAGCCTCCTGTTTGCACGTTATGGTACTCCGCAGTTTTAAGGCTGTAAGCAACCACTGGAATAGACCTTGATCTTCGTCATGTTGACTACAGAGTGAGTGTCAGGGCCACAGTCCCACAGAGGTACACCGTGGAGTAAGGACGACCCCCCGGAGCATTCCTCCAGGCAGCCGCAGTCTTACAACACAGTGACACACCCCATGCTGTTTGTTGGTTGGCCTCAGCATTGCCATCACGCTATGGCTGCTGCCAATATGTAGTTTGATACGGAAATATACCAGGAGCTAACATTATTTCCATTTATAATGGAAGAGTGCAGTACACCTAAATTACTTCCTGGAAAAAAAAGTAAGAGAATGTCATAAGAAATTAAATATTTTGGCCATCTGTATCTGAGTCGCATACGGGAGCCCAGATTAAAACGAATAAGGTTTTGATTTTATCCTACCCCCTGTGAACGATATTTTTATGTGAGGATAGTAACAAAAAACATGATAAGAACTTTCTGAAGTCCTCCATATAGCTCTCCTTGCTGCTCTGAAGGCGCTTGGAACTACTTTCAGCTGCTGATCTCTGATTGGTCCATTTTTTGTACTATGGGATTTTTCATCCGTATGCGACATACGGGTGCATACGAAAAGTCAATGTTAAGCCTATGGGATTTTATATTAGGGGTAGGATAATAATAGATATGGGCAATTTAGATGACTAAATTCTTCACATAGGAACCAATATAATTGACTATGATAGGGATGTAGAGACCAGAATATTACAAGCTGTTAAATAAAAGACGAACTGCTGGTGTGAATAAATCATTAAGACTTTATTGTGACCCATTGTCATACATTGTCATCTATGGACGAGCATATGTAAAAGAAGGTGAGAATGCGTGAAGGAAAACACAAGATAAATATACACATTTATTTTGGTGAATATGTTCGGTTTCCTATCTGTATTGGAGCTTTGAATTGGGAATAGCAGGGGGAAATCATGAAACATTGTAACACACTTAAAAAATTCAATATTACAACTCAGTCTCACAAAAAGGTACTTAAGTCTAGATTATTAGGCTGTTTTTATCAATATTATCAGTATTATGGAGAATACATGTAGATCTATGGCATACCCATACTTAAATTCTACTTCGATCAAGACGTTATAGCGGAATATTCTATTTCTATCGCACTCTTGGGTAGGGATAGGTTGTCGACAACGGTTTTAACACTGATTAGTACATTTAAAACCACTAATTGCCCTTTTTAAATCGGGTGAACGATGTCCAGAGGTGCTGGCGTTGCACTACATCGGATATTGGCTGCATGCTTCAAGTTCAATTGATACGATTGCACTGAAAAGATCGAATTACCTAGAGAATGGCTTAGAATTCTCGAAGGAAGCATTGTGTCTACATCCAAAATCAATATGGTGGAAGGTCATTCGGGGTACTCAGGTTAGCCAATAGGTGGCGTTGTCAGTAGTGTGCAAAAGTTGGGACAGGTGGCGCCAGTGAGCTGCGTAATAAGATAACAACGACTCCTGGTGGTAGACTAACCACTTATTGTGTCCAAAGGAGTAACATGATAAAGCACAAAAGATTCCATAATCATTTGTATTTCTCCGTGGTTTCAACAACAATACCTAGTTTTCCCTTCATGAAAACAATTCTCTCTATACTTTGATTTCCAAATTCAATAATCTCCAATCGCATTGCAGGGGAGCTGCATGGGATCGCCGCGGATCAGCCAATCCCAGGACGGTGGACACTGCATAAAGGTCACTTCCGCTTCCGTTTCCGGGTGTTATTCTTGCACTCTCCCAGCAGAGATTCTGCGCTCTACTTCCTGCGGCCGCTTATATCTCTGCCCCAACCTACCTGAATCTGGCCCATACGCCAGGTTTTTTTTAATATAAAATATCTTAAATCCTTAGCGCTTTAGGGATTATTTTGTGCGCTACTTGTAAATAGAGATGCACATATTTATATGGTAAATAATATACACTCATTTCTCTTATTTGTTATGTCAAATAGCTAGTATTAGAGGGAAACTATGTTCCGGTGGGAATAAGTCAAAGTTACGAGGTAAGGCTTGGAAAAATTACTGCCCAAGTTCAGGTTGAGGCAGAGAATAGCGCTAATGCCGCGAACGATCTGCTGGGAGAGTGTTATTCTTGGTCCTCAGACCGGAAGTAGATTCCCCTCCTGGGAAAAAGGTGTAGCTGTTATAAGACCTCGCGGTAAACATGAAAGTAGAGACATACTGAAGTATACAGCCCCTAGGAGGTTATCAGTACAAATACAATACACAGTTCTCGCACAAGCTCATTTCTATCGGTACATATCCCGGTTTCTGTTTGCCATGGACCTCGGAACATCCACATACAATGTTTCAGTATGCGTCCAACGGGCAGTCTATCACTACCAGCACAAACTGCACAAATGTCTCTATATCAAATCTGCACCGGCTTGGCACACGCGTGCCCCACAGCGGGAAGGAGAAGAACTAGAACCTCTGTGTTTACACTCTATCTGGCTATGTCTAGGATACAATCACTCTGCTCAGGGTTCTATAGAAGAAACCTATGACAGTTTATGGTTAGAGCTTGTATCCCATCGAGTTTGAATGATGTAGGAATTCACAAGGCAAAGCCAGGTGGATTACGTAGCGATTCGAATGACATGGGATCGAGCTCTGACCAAAGACTTGAATAGCTTTCTGAATTTATCTCACCCCTCACATTGGCTTATTGGTTAACATTTGGGACATAATCCCCCATTGAGAATTTATTTCAAAATACTCAATGGGCATTGAGTACGAGTTCCCAATGTTAAGTCTATGAATTAAAAATACCAGGGATGAGATAATTCCCATTACCCTAGCACTGCTCTACAGTTGTCAGAGGCTTCAAACCCAGAGGTTACCTTCAGAAGGGACACAACACAGCATGGGGACATGGTAAAGCCCTCAGGGCCCCTTGAAAAGTGTACAGTCGACCTCTTGGAGCGCGACACACGTAGAAATGCGAAAAGACGAGTTGACACAGTGTTCACATTGCAAAGCACTTTGAGATTCACCGGACGCAAAATACCCTGTATACGCCGTTAGTGCCTCAGATGGACCTCATTTTGTTTATCAATAGGATTTCACTTCAAGGCAGTTTTCCACTGAACCTGTCAAAAACATCAGGGACCTGTTTCAGTAGTTTCGTGACATGTCTAGATGGCGTCTGTGACACCATACAGACAGATCAACACAAGTTGCGGCACTTAAGACAAGACAGACCCCAAACACAGTGTCTCCTGTTTCAAAAGTATTAGACAATTTCACTCACTTCCCGCAGGAATTAAGCAATGAAGCTTTAAGACGGGTAAGGGATACATATAAGCTATAATCGTTCCAAATATGAAGAAAATTGACTACTCTGATCCGCTGATATTTGACATCAACTGTGACATGCGTTTTGAAACCCTACAATTATTTTACCGCTGTTGCTTGCAGTGTTGATGCCGCTGTTAATGTCTGTCTAGGCCTAATGTCACGAAACTACTGAAACAGGTCCCTGATACGTTGTACTATACGGAAACTAGCTTACTGTCCTCGCACGTCATAAAGATGCGGTGAAATTATTGTTCAGATATATGCCGAGGCCGTAGGCAAAGGGATGAATCTGATTTATAAATTTACAAAGTATTTTGACGTACAACGACAGTCAGGCTGTTTTCGCATAATTATATACCTGAAAATGGCGAAATTTTACCTAGTCACGTGATCACATACCCCGTACCTCATACTGTGACGTACGGGTATAAATACGCCATGGGCAGGAGCGGCCAGTATACGTAGTTGATACAGCCATAGGTATATAATATAAGCACTGTTCATGTCAGTACGCAAGATAACGTGACTCTATTACCTTGTGATGAACATATTCAAGTTAGTATCTGAATAATTATTTGCTGACAAATATCACCGATATCTATAGATATGACAATTAGGGAATGAGAGAGGGAATGTAGCAGAAAAGCCACCTTGCCTACATCCTTATGATTTAATCATTCACTTCAAGATATTTACCTATATCCCATAATTACCAATTTCATTGGTTTGCCAGTGGCCACTGTGTATCGTTTATCGTTTATGTTCTGGTGAAGTCATTCCTCACCAATGTGATTTATCATAATCTCCATAATGGGTACTTGATAGAAGTATCAGTTTATAAATATGCGGCTAGAATTGATTGTAAATATATGAGATAACGTGGCTTATAATTGAAATAAATAACAGTCAATATCATTATTACATTTTGCATCAAGGCAACAGTGAGTCTACATACTTGAACCCAATGCATTGAACAGAACTAGACATTTGATCTTTAGATCCAAGTTCAAACGACTTACGATATTTTAGGTCAGACCCAACGAGTTTTGACAATAAATCCACTCTTGATCCCTAGATCTGAGAATGAGATGATAAAGATCTATAATCTTTCAAGTGTAATAAGAAAGGAGGAAATGTAATACTAGGTTTCTTTCGACAGATAAAGACTAATTCAGACGTCGTAACACCAGTGTCATCTTTGATGGCGGATTTTCACAACGCACAAACATGTCTCGAGCGATTTACAATCTCTGTTATAAAATTCAACCTCTTCCAGCAAATGTGGTACACTATATAAAGTGTTTATGAATTTACAATCAAGTAATTCGGTATACAGAAAAAAGAAAGTTACTTTTTCCGAAGACAAAAAAAAGTCCATTACTCTAGCATCAATAGAGCATGGCACAAAAGATGTCGCACTCGATCACAGATTCATCTTGTTTTTACACTGTTCCTGCAGGATTGCCTTTCATGGCTTTATCCTACCCCTAATAAAAACTCCATAGGCTTAACATTGGGTCACTGTATTCGGTCTGGAGTTCAGAAAAATGAAAAATATCGCCCTAGTGGGATACACTTGACAAATGACGTCATTTGTTAATGTAGAAGTAATTTAGATGGGTGGGGTAGGATAAATTCTAAACCAAACTCGAGTTAGTCGTGTTATTGTTCATCACACTCCGGCAAGATCGCGTATTACTGCACGAGGCGAAGCCGAGAGCAGTAATACACGATCTTGCCGGAGTGCGATAAACAACAACACGACTAACTCTTGTTTGGTTTCTCCATATTATACGCTTAATAAATGGCGTGCATAGTTTAGCACAGTAGAGTCCTCAAAATGCAGTGTAGGAGCAAGCGGATTCTTAACCCTCTCATTGGTGCATATTATAAAGGTAATAAATCCATACCAGAATGTGATTCCTTTCTGAATCAATGTGTGTCTGCAATGCAGAATAGTGGGATACACTCCAACAGAACCATTTTAATGCAAGGTAGTAGGAAAGGGGCTGTTAATGACCCAGAATTACTATCAGCAAATTGATATCTACACATGTTTATGTGTCAATCCCCATGTCTGTGTTCATTACTTTGTATTGCATTTATCACTTACACTGAATTTCCGTATGCCACACTGACTGGCATACAGAGTTTTATATGCCACTAGTGGCATACAGATTTGTTATCACGTAATATTCCACAATCGAGGAGATGGGGTATGATAAAATCAAAACCTAATTTGTTTTAATCTTGGCCACCGTTTGCCACTCCTTGAGTTTTGGCTCCGGACTTCACTCAGCTTCACCTCATGAAGTCACTATGCCAAACTCCAGTCTTGGCATACGGTGGCCAAGATTAAAACTCATCCGGTTTTACGATAATATCGGAGAGCAGTATAATCATCTGGATTATGGTTATCTAATCAATCAGGGTCGGCATCCATGTCAGGGACCCTGCCACTCAACCACATGTCAGGGATCATTAACCAGCGATTATGGGATTAACTTTTACATGGTATCAAGTGCTGCGTCCTGTATCCACTTAACCACTGATATTAGGGTCATATGTACGGGTCATACCCAGACGTATAGGGCTTGAATTCTCTTCCGGCAACCTGAGATTCATTTTTGTTAAATAGCATCAGTCAGAATGCAAACCGGGCTGTATTTGTAAGACAGTTTGAGAAGGTTGCCCAAGAGGCCAGCCTCAATATACAAGCATACTTAAATTTCCTTGATACACCGGGGTTATCTTCTGAGATATATATATGTATACATATATATTCATATATAAACAAATATATATTGATATATATATCCGCATACGTCATGACTGTATGGTAGGCTTTGCATTGTAGCAGAAATAGTTAATACTTGGCCCACATACTGTGCCTACCACTTTCATTAAGAGTGTGTCAAATTGCAACTATGCTTCTACCCTTCTGCGAGACCTCACTAAGTAAAAACACTATAGCAAAGATACTTATACGCCCATGTATGTGGAATGTACCGTGTTTAGGATCACCAGGAGAAGAGGTGGGCTATCATGTACCCCTGTGTGACACTAGGGAGTGCGCTCGCTTGGATCATTCGACATGAATATTTTACTGGGAGCTAAGTGTTCAGATACCAACAGTAATAAAGGGGTGTTCCACTGGTCTGACAGTATGGCACCCACACGGCCACCATACAGGAGTGCTGTCTAGTGCGTATTCATCGGAACCAATCAGATCTTGTCAAACTGATGCTATAGATAGAACAACGAACCACGTTATTCCTGTCACATAGCGGCGCTGGCCAATATCAGCCATGCTCTCTTTGACCTTCACAGACATATCTCTCTACTCTGTGCCGTACCTCTGAAGGTGGTTGATTCGTAAACGGACTAGTGTAGGCTGTACTGTGATAAGTTCCGACGAATACGCACTAAATAGTGGTGGAGGTGACTGTATGGCCACCAGGTTAACGGCTGTCAGGAGGATTTATTATCCACGGTATACAAAGGCCCAATTGAGAATATATGGGAACTCAGTAAACCACAACCCATTGTATAAAACCTGTCGGATACCATCACTGTGGTATACGGTTTAAAGCAATGGTATACGGCCTCAAAGCGATGGTATACGGGAAAATTGTCCATTTGTGCTATAGAGCAAATAAAATAGTCTCTATTGATCTGCATTAAAATGTGAAAATTCCTGGGTTTAATTCATTTGGAGAAGATGGGTAATAAATACATTAATCAAAGGTTTTGTGGCAGCTCTGTAAACCAATCTAAGTTGATGTCCTAATACACTCGCTAGAGCTTGTGTATTACTAAGTGTCAACCTCTCGTGGTTTACAGCTGCCTGTCCACAAAACCATCGATTATTGCCCATATATTACATGTAGAAATGGGTGCGGTGGAGCAGGGGACATGCTCGATGGCGTTGGCCACACAGCGATGGAATATCCTATGGAATATCCTATGGCTGCTATAATTTAATAAAACAGCTTTTTCCAGATACCAACCGCCTCGCCCCATATGGCCACTATGGAATCTTGGCTGCTGTAGTGGCAGGTGTTTTTGACACTACAAGCTTGTACGGTGGGCACCCAACGGCATCTAAATGACGGTCATCCCGGTGGAACACACTCTTTATTGTCAATACCTATGGCCCCCGTTTAGACTGCTAACACAGCCGTAGACCTCCAAGACATATCCAAATCTCAATGACACCCTCCCATGTCTACACAAATCCACCTCATTAAAATCTTGAATACCATAGCCTCCTTTGCTAAATCTATCATTTTCATGTCCAATCATGTAAAGTGAATGTGAATATAAAAATGACTCAGGAGGCATGGACTAGACTCTGCGTAGCAGTGTTTTTTGTCATCCGATATAAATTATCAGGAATAAAGACTGAAATTGAATACCACTTATACTGACAATATCAGATCTGTTCAGACTACTCTGTCATATAGTGTTTCTTGTTGATTTTCAAATAAAACATATTTATCATTTGATAAACTTATCTATGTAAATTTCATGAGGTGACCCTTCCAGAATGGACACATTATATAATTGGATGTGTCTCATATTATGAATTGTTTAATAGTTATAACCTATGTTGAACAGATCCTGACCATCTCCTGTTCAAGTCCATGGACATGGTGGGATGAATACATCAAATACCCAAAATCAGATTCAACCAATAAAGTTCATTAAGGATAAGTTAGAAATATCAATGCAGCAACTAATTCTAACATGACTTGGATTTCATGCAGCTACCCCAAATCCTGCTAGAACTATTTCTGGTCAAGAATTATTGAAGGCCTACCGTGGTACTGGTCCACAAGCAGAACCAATAAAACAATAACTTGAACAGGTCCATTAGGGGAGACATCCCCGGCAGCTGCAGTTCTAGCAGGAGTACTTCTAGGGAAGCAATTCGGTTGGGGTAGCCCTGGCAGGGAAGGGGAAAAGCTCCAGTGGGTATTATCTCACCCCTGGTATTTCTGTCCCGCAGGCTTAAAATTGGTAACACATTCTCCATGCGCCTACAGGTATTACCGTCCATTTTTCATGGCCTATGACATCATATATCCAGTGTATCGTCTTTTCTATTAGTGTTTACAGGGGTGAGATAAATACAGAAACCGACTCATTTTAGTCAAAGTTGTCATTCTCCAACTCGTTTGAATGCTACTTGATATTCACTTGGCTTCGCCTCTTTCGATTCATTCTGCGTCAAACGTGTAGAGAACGATGACTTTGACCAAAATTTGTTGGTTTCGTCTTTGAACCATGAACCAGGCAATTCTGGCACAGAATAGGTCAAGTGGGAGCAACTTTGACAGAGAACAGGCTTTCGGGGAGTAGTTCTTTCAGAAGTAGTCTGTACTGGAGCAGCTCCTTGCCTCACAGGACTGACTCCCGCTGGAGCAACTCTACCAAGGCGACTCCTGTAATAAGTGCTGATTCCACCAGGACGCACAATCTAAGCCAATCTCTTGACTCACTAGGTCAGGACGAAGCATGTCAGCATGTCTGGTCGGATCGCTGCAGTGGAAGAGAGTGAGTGATAATAGGGGCTCCACACGCAGCGGTAATGATCTTGCAAGATTGTGTACAATCCAATAAGATGCAGCCAGATGCTGCAAGACACAGCCCGACCCTGCCAGGCAAACTAACTTGTGCTGGTGGAATCAGCACTACAATACAAGAGCGGGTTTGTAGGAGCAGCTCGGACAGGTGCAGTTCCGTAGAGCCAGGCTCGGTGAGCTGCTCAGGGAAGCCGGCGCTGGTCGCTGTAGCCCTCGTCCCGCTCGCTCTGAGCTTCCTCCCACTCGCTGAGCTCCTCCGCAGTGAGAATGGCGGAGCTGAGCTGGCGTGTGAGCACATCACAGTCGGCGAAGACCCGCGACCCGTGACTGCCCTGCTCCTTATCCAGGATCTGGTAGCACAACTGGTCGAACGGCGTCGGCTGTCTGCAAGGCATTAAAGACATATCCTACAATTCACAGGCATTATAGGCATATCCTACAATTTACAGGCATTAAAGACATATCCTACAATTTACAGGCATTAGAGGCATATCCTACAATTTACAGGCATTAGAGGCATATCCTACAATTCAGGGTGGCACCATCTGGTGATCTTAAGTAATGTCACTCATTTGTCAAAACTTGTTTCTTTGGGTTTATACTAATCTTAAATGAATAAGTTTAAACGTTTTGTCCAGTTCATCCACTCTTGATAGGTAGAATAGGCTAATTTACAATTGCTTGATTTTGATGCACTGTAAAAAATGGTTTTCTTCAATTCTTCAAAAAACAAGGACAGTGACCTATGAGTTTCTGAAACCTAAATGGTTAGTTTTATACATATACTACATTCTGTACAAATTTTAGGAAAACGATAATATGAGTTTTACTATGTGAAAACAACTTTTTGAAATTTCTATATATCCTATTATAAAATTTCATAATATTAAACTCTAAATCAACAACTAGCACGGTGATCCTGATTTTTAGTTTAGATAAGAGCTCAAAAATACTTTTCGCTCATCATATTCAATTATCAGGAGAATGACATGGGCTTTAACCTTCAGGCCAAATTGGCGCCCACACGCCCACACGCCCACACGCTCGCACGCTCACACGCCCGTCCCACACGCTCACACGCCCACACGCTCACACGCCCGTCCCACATGCCCACACGCCCGTCCCACACGCCCACACGCCCGTCCCACATGCTCACACGCCCGTCCCACACGCTCACACGCCCGTCCCACATGCCCACATGCCCGTCCCACACGCCCACACGCCTACACGCCCGTCCCACATGCGCGTCCCACATGTCCACACGCCCGTCCCACACGCCCACACATCCACATGTTCGTCCCACACGCCCACACGCCCACATGCCCATCCCACACCCCCACACGCCCGTCCCACACCCCCACACGCCTGTCCCACATGCCCGCACACTCACACGCCCGTCCCACACGCCCGTCCCACACGCCCACACGCCCACACGCCCGTCCCACACCACTCACCTGTTACAGATGACGAGCTTGACGGGTCTGTGGCCCATCTCCACCAGGTCGCAGGCCGTGGTGACACGCAGCGACGAGCCCAGGCACAGCACCAGGTCGCCCACACGCCCGCACGCCCACACGCCCGTCCCAGACGCCCACACGCCCACTCGCCCACACGCCCATCCCAATCACCCACATGCCCACACGCCTGAACACCCATACCCCCGTCCCACACACCTGCACGCCCACACGCCCATCCAACACACCCGCACACTCACACGCCCGTCCCACACGCCCACACGCCCGCACGCCCACATGCCCACACGCCCACACGCCCACCCCACACGCCCGTCCCACACGCCCACCCCATACGCCCACACGCCCGTCCCACACGCCTACACGCCCGTCCCGCACGCCCGTCCCACACGCCCACACGCCCACACGCCCACACGCCCGCACGCCCACACCACTCACCTGTTACAGATGACGAGCTTGACGGGTCTGTGGCCCATCTCCACCAGGTCGCAGGCCGGGGTGACACGCAGCGACGAGCCCAGGCACAGCACCAGGTCGTTCTTCTGCGCGTGCTCGGCCGCCGAGGCCAGCACGTGGTGCTCCAGGCCGTCGCCGAAGTTGATGATGGTGTTCATCAGGTATCCGCCGCAGTCCTGCCGACAGAAGGTCATCACAGTCACCCACATATATAGGGTACATGGTTATTATACTTTTTTTTTTCTTTTTTTTTTGGATATTGTTTATTCTAGAGTTGGACTACTAGGACTGGGACGTCTTATTTTCGGTAGGCTCCAGGGCCATTTATGTTTACCTTGATTATTGTATGAGGTATAATACTAATAACTATGTACATCTAGAAGATTTCTAGTTCACATTTTAACAAAATATTACTAATACAGCGTTTCCTTTAATATTAAACATGTCAATGGTATATACAATGATATTCTTATTAAAGTTTTCTTATATGTGGGTAGGGTCCGGGCTGGAGTATCGTACAGATTATCTCAACTATAGATCGTTTGAATAACTCATTATTTGGTATTTCATTGTCTAATATGTTAGTTGTCTGGCAAGTAGATGTGCTTTGTTTTCTTCCTTAAAGGATTTATAGCTGTCTATTAATCTCGTTTCAGTGAGAAGCATGTACATAGAGATAGAGATGGCGACCCCCCCCCCCCCCCCCCCCACAACGCCATGCAAAACACCAGAGACCAGGGATCTGTTCCACTAGTTTCGTGACATGTCTCGATGGCGTCTAGATGGTGTGTCCGGTTTCATAAGAACGAGACATTAGACTTCATTTTGTCCGTTCTTTCTTGCACTGTTGGTGCTACTTTTCATATCTGCCTTACACTTTTGTCACAAAACTAGTGAAACAGGTCCATGATGTGTAGATTTGTCTAATTCTTGTGTTTAGGGTCTGTCTTTTCCAAAGGGCAGCTACTTGTGTTGTTCACAAAACTAGATAACCCCAATGCCTGTATGGTGTCACAGACATGTCACGAAACTAGTGAAACAGGTCCCTGGTTCACTAGTCTTGTGACATGTCAGTGTGACCGCTCGAGTACATTCTGAGGTCGACGACTTTGGCTGTGGACAATTGCCACCACCTGACGACTGCTAGCTTGACGATCTACAGTCGCCACGTATTAAGGTGTATGCATCCAAAGGCTTATTTTTAGAGCGTGCTTGCACGCCCTATATACGTTGCCTATAAAATGTTAGAGTAGTCACATACACTTTCAGCGTTCTGTGAAAAATCTATCCCTTCACGATCTGCGTGCTATTCGCTGTGCTATTCGATAAGGAGCAGGGCGCCAGTGTCTCAGTGTGTTAGAAGCAGCTGACCATGACCAAATCACTCTAGACCGAAATAACTCAAGACCCATGGCGCTAGATACGTTTTGATCCTAGACTCAGGCAGTTGGAGAAATAACAAGTTGACTGGGTGCAATTGGGTTAGAGAAAGCTATCCATAGACTGAATGTAACCCAAACCTTTTGATTGTTATTCATTTATAATTGCGCGCTCATTCATCAATGATGAACATATCTTTTGCTCCTAGTCTTTGTTGGGAGTGGTCTCTTACCGGTCGCTCACACCTGCGGCCCGTGCAGTGGTTCGTATGACAGTGTTGGCAGATCTTAGGCGGCACAGGGGAAGTGACGTCACGACGACACGCGAAGGGACGCTCGTAGCGCGCGCTGCACTTCTCGCACTTCTCGTGGAACGAGTTCCCGTGCAGCTCCGAGATCTTGTCACGTGGGATTCCCGAGAGTCGATGCAGACCGTCTGTGTTTTGGCTGCGGAAAAGGGATAATGCGAAACAATCCATGAACAATAAAGAAAAAGAAAAATTCAGGAAAATCGCGGTCCGATTTACGAAAATCGGGCTGAGAATTTTCCATATAATACAGAGAAACGTAGATAGCGTGTCTGCAGTTTCGTGTAGTTTAGTGTCGGGAATATTCAACGAGGTCGGAGAACGAGTTGAAGACTTCCGACCAAAATAACAAGAAACAGATGCAATTCAGACACACTCACTGTCTCCTTATCATTACATATACCAGTAAATCATTAAAACAACAATTTTACAAGTAACATGATACAGAGTGCATGCACTATTAGTTCGTGCACAGTGTACACGAATGACATCTGTACAGTTGGCAGATAGGTGTGATACATAAGTGTGAGGGTATGATATACCTCTATTTATAAAAAAAACGAAGATAAAACCGAGTTTAGTATTAACTGGTTTCAGATAAATGCGGTCGTAATCATCAAACCTATCACCCATATCTAGATGTACCGAAGTATATGTGTGTCTTCAAGGAAATATGTACAACAGGAAGAGCTAGCACCCAGCTAGATGTTGGAAATAAATAATTTTTAAAAAGATAATAATAATCTGCCCGGACCAGGGCTCGCGTGCGCTCGGATATTACTACGCGTCTGGTCCTCGGAGATTGAAGCCGCTTCTATCTGAAACCAGTTAATATTGTGTATGTATTCGGTGGGAGTTTAATGTGACCCTATTCTTAGACAGCCACTCTAACAACTGGAGGTCCATGCTGTATTTAACATATCACTTGGATATAAATATCTCCTGTGATGTCTCGACAGGATGGCAGGGGTGTATTGCATATCATATTTTGTTCACAGAACACGAGAAATGTTATTGGAATTCATGTCTGATGGGTCTATTCTTGGAAGTAACGCCAGCGAGTTGACACAAAGCTTGACAAGGAGTTATAAATATACTCTTCTAAGGGAGCACCCATTATTTACTGCAGGGGGGAGGGGGGTGAGCTAGTTAGCATAAAGGGGTGTTCCATTGGTGTCCATAAATTTGATGACATTGGTAACAGTGACTGAACTTGGCTACACATGTTTTTAGTATACACACCAACAAACTATGAGGAAAAATAGTGCCAACTGTTATTGTTTCCACTGTTTGCAGGGATCTGACAAAAACTGGTTTATCAAACTTTGATTTGTATCAATTCAGTTTGCAATTTTGGTTTGATTGTAAGAGGTAAGAAAAGCTAGATTCGCCATTTTTTTCAAGAATGGGAGGGCTCAATTTCAGTATTCTACTCTGAGATTTTTAGACAGATGGAAAATTATCGGAGACTGGGGAAAGATGTAAAGTCCACCAAGTCGATGGTCAAACTTGGTGGAGTATGGACAAAGTTATTTCACCTCATGAGTTTCCTTCTAATTGTACCTTACTATAAAACAACATAGATTTCGAAGAGGGCTGTCTAGTGCGTATTCATCAGAACCAATCGGATCTTGTCAAATTGATGCTATAAATAGAACAACAAACCACATTATTCCTTTCACCCCGCGGCGCTGACCAATCTCAGCCATGCTCTCTTTGACCTTCACGGACGTATCTCTTTACTCTGTGCCGTACCTCTGAAGGCTGACGGTTCGTAAAAAGACTAGTGTAAGCTGTACTATGATTGGTTCCGATGAATATGCACTAGACAGTGGTAGGAAGGATGGTTACCTGATTATGTGCTTGATGTAGCCCATCTCCAGCAGGCGACTGAGGACCTCATGAGTGTATGTTGGCCGGAGGTCCTCCCAGGTAAAGTCTTCTTCAGCATTATTGAGGGTCTTGTTGTGTTTGCCACTGCCTGTATATGGAAGAAATCATGACGGTTTTATCTAAACATTGAGCCAACGGTATTTATTACCCACCTATTAGTCTCCATAGGAAATGTATAGGGCACCTAAAATTCGTCACCTTGAGATTTTGGCATGTCAGAATCGCTGGGAAAAATAGTCCCTACAGATTTTGAGGTGAATGAAAGACAATGTCTGGCACGTCATTCTGATGTTGATTGATAAAAACAAATTATATTGATTCAATTTATTATCATAAAATAAAGGTATCATATTGTTTTGCATGCTTAATAAACAGAGTAACTGGGAACTATATGCTCTGTGTAAGTATACACCAAATAACTGCCATGCTTGACCTATTTTAGCCTTATTCAATGTGTAGTCATCCTATTTGTTGATACAGGGTTCATTCTCGTTATTGATCACAGGGAGCAGACGATCCACAATCATATCCGGAATCCTACTGTGATCTACCATGCGTAATCCATATTGAGTGTCAGTTGTAGGATTAATAACATATACAATGATAAAATGAAATCTTATATGGGCTATTTTTGACAATTTTTGACGACCCCCCTTGTGATTGTTGACCATGGAGATTCCCCCCCCCCCCCCCTGCTGCTGCATAACGTCACTTATGGACTGCCCCTAATTAGTTCTTTCTTTTCTAATTCTTTTTTTTTCTCAGAAAAAGTGACAGACACAGACTGTCGTCCGAAGGCTTTCCTCCCAGGTAAGGTCATAATAATGGGCATTATAAAAAAACGAGACATGCATTCACATTACATATATAAATTGAGAAAAGGAAGAATAAGTTAAATACACCACATAAGTATTTATCTACTGACCATTACTTGCCATATGCCAAACATGAAACAAATACATAAATTTGTCTGATGTATAAGTCAATCAAAGAAATTAATACCTTCTCGCTTGAAAGTTTCAATCGAAATATTTTTGGCTCTGTTTTCTAAATCATCGGACTTATATATCCATTTTGGGATATCTGCTGTTAGTAAAAACAATCATATTGAAAACACATGAGCGAGACTTTCAATTTGAAAAGAAAAAATTACCGAGGCATATAATATAGATATCTTTCCTGTGTGATCTCCCTATATGAATTAGGTGGGATTGTAGCCAGTTTCTAGTTGTTGTGTGGTGACTCAGCCACGCCTTACGTCAAGTCTCCGCGTAGACCATGGGCCGCAGACACAAAGGAGGCAGGTGTGTGGTGAACAGGTGAGCCGGCTGATGTCATCACTGTTACACCCCCACCCCTCCCTGCTCCACCACCCCGCCCCCACACACACACACCTCTCCATCTCCTCATCGCATGGAGCACTGACCCGACCGCTGCCCTTTGTCAGAGCTCTGACCTCTGTATGCTCTCCACCACGACTGGTTCTACTTTGATGATTAGAAAATTCGGAATGTGTCTGAGATTTAGGCCCGGCGTCCACCTACTACGATATGGCTCCGATATCGGATATGGTCTACGATGCACCTCCCGATAAAAAAATCAAAATCGCGTCGGAAGGACACCTATTATCGGGGCAGTTGACTACGTTTCTGCGATTAGACACCGAAAAGAACCCTTACGATGACTGGTGAAGTGGCATGTCTAGACATATGTCTAAGATTTTGCACCTTCCCGATATGTCTCCGATATTTTGTTTTTGTATCGGTGCAATATCGGTGGGTCTAAATTTCTATCGTAGTAGGTGGACGCCAGGCTTTGGTCTTAAAGTCGAGAAGACATCGACACGGTGGTTTTCCTCGACCCGCCTCTTCCCGGAACTTTAAAGATACTAAGAGATAACGTAGTTACTGAGCCCGTATGGATGACCGTTCGAGGTCTTTTGTCCTATAAAATACGTCCCGATGCCGGAGGCGGAGGGACGTATTTAATGGGACAAAAGGCCGGGAATGGCATCCCTAGAGGCTCAGTAGCTACGTGTTCTTATTATTATTTATCTAAATATCTTGAGAAAAAAAACCACGCCATTTTATGTACACACAGAATGCACTACGGGCACAGTGTGCCCGAACATTCACTACAGGCTCAGTGCACCCGAACATTATTTATACTGCATCCCGTGCAGCGTGTAGTACTTCATAAGTGTTCGACAATAGGTATATGATAATAGAGGGAAACTATGTTCCAGTGAGCAAAGTTCAAAGTTACGAGGTAAGGCTTGGAAAAATTATTGCCCAAGGCGTCAGCCGCGGGCAGTAATTTTTCCAAGCCTTACCGAGTAACTTTGACTTTTGCTTACCGGTACTTGGTTTCCCTATTCCTATATACCTCTAAATATCGATATAAATACTTAATTCTTTACCTGAAACACTTCTGAAGAAAATGGCCACCCTTATCGAGTAACCACAACAGCTATTGTTTCGTCCCGCTGCTGTATTGTATCACGTGATCAGAGCGGGACGAAAACGTCAGAGCGGGAAAAAAAAATTATGAGAGCGGGACGAACACGTCAACCTCGACACATAACTTATTTTTAATGCACCCCCCAGCAGCGGTATGTAACTCTAGTTAGTTCAATAATGGGTATATAGGAATAATAGATTTGTTGAAGAACTACCCTTCTAAATTCATGGCCCATATAATTTGTTCCTGGAAATGATCAATACCAAAATACATCCTTCATGAAGTCTGCTCAATCTGTTCTACATTTAACTCCATCTTCACTATATATATATATATATATATATATATATATATATATATATATATATATATATATATATATATATATATATATATATTCCTGGACTCACCTTGACGCAGAACTCTAATTAGAATGTAGTCATCATTAATATCTAATTGTGTATATTTATCCAAATCATATCAGCCCTCAAGTGTCTGTATTGAGCTTGGGGTATGCTGAGATACGCGATCCAGGTTATGGAGAGGTTGTATAGACTTTCAGCAAGCTGCAAATACTATCCCGTCGCTATCTGAGTGCCAACTCTGTGACAATGGTAAGATAAAGAGGACCAGTGCCTTAGAGGAGTGGCCAATCTCTACAGATGAACTATCCTTTTGGAACATTAATGCTTGACAAAGGAAATTTTCGAAGTGCCTGGTTGCCAATTTTTCTTAAGTGCCAGCAATTTGCTGGCATACTAGACACAACTTTCCAACCTTTTTATTTTGTGGGTTTTTTTGTTTGTTTTTTTATAATTCAATATTCATTCACCGATAATTAACATAGCATTTATTTATTATTCTTTTTTATGTTGACCGATCTAGAGAAAACCTAGATTGTATGAGATCTATAGATCCAGTGGTGTGACTGATCAAAAGAACGCTTGTAACAGTATATCTAGTCTTTGAGTGTCAGGTTTGTCTTGTCTTTGTGTGTTGTTTCTGTACTGTACTTCTTGTGACTTCGTTATGGAAGATCGCCAACATGTGTGGGCGAATGACGCTGTCGTAAATTTTGTTGATTAAATAAAAAAAAAATTAAAAAAATTCTTGTTACACATAGGACCATCACAAGAGGGGCGAATCCTAGGGGGTGTTTGATAAACTAGGAGCCGGTGCAATGTCCATTTTCAATGCGTTTGGGTGAGACTAGTGAGTGGGCTGGCAGGGACAGGGGCCCGTTGAATAATCCAGGCCCGAACATGAGGACCTTTTTCTATACGCCAAGCAGACCCAGAGACGATGTGGGTCAACTTTATCCAATGCTTATGGATGACATTATGGACGGATAACTAAGTGAATGAACTTGAATATTATTAAACGATAACCCTTGTATGAGGTACTAAAGAAGAAACCAACATATCTTGGTCAAAGTTGTCATTATCAACGAGTTTGATGCGGAGTGATATGAACCAGGTAACAGCTGAGTGAATATCACGTAGCATTCAAAAGAGTTCTCCAACGACTTTGACCAAAACGAGTTGTTTTCTGTATTCTTCTCATCCTATACACACTAACAGAATGGACGATGCATATGATATAGACCATGGAGAACACAACGAGTCCCTAATGTTAAGCCTTTGGGGAGATAAAAGAAAGCCACTACACTCACGCCCAAACAGCCAGTCAAAACTCACTGGCCACCTTTTACACTTCAAAAGTAACAAACGAGACCCACTAAGCCTTGTTCTTTCTTGCCCTCCGGGACTGGCGTTTTGAACACGGTATCTGCCGTTTGAGCGGGTTCACTTTGGCTCAGCTCGTGAGAGAGCGACTTACCGTGATTCTTCTCCCGATCGCGCTCCGTCCACTTCCCTGCCTTCCCTCTGAAGTCACCGATGCCGGCCGAGGTGGAGATGCCCGCACCTGAAACGTACAGATTATCATTATTATTATCATTATTATTATTATTATTATTATTATTATTATTATTATTATTATTATTATTATTATTATTATCATTATTATCATTTTATCATTATCATCATTATCATTATTATTATAATTATCATTATTATTATTATTATTATTATTATTAATATTATTACTATCATTATTATCATCATTATTATTATTATCATTATTATCATTATTATTATATTATCATTATTACTATCATTATCAATATTATTACTATTATTATCATTATTATTATTATCATCATCACCATCATTATTATCATTATTATTATTATCATTATTATTATCATTATTATTATCATTATTATCATTATTATTATCATTACCTTTTTTTATCAATTTTTATAAAGGGAATATCGTATGTGCACAATCACTGAATTTAGCTATACAGCCATTCTTCCACTCGGGCCCTACTCCTCATTCTAATGTCGTGTGTTAAGCCTTGACGTGAATGCCACTGAATGGACACTGTATAATTATGGAAGAGTGCAGTATTTAAAACAGACGTCATGTTAAGATACATCAAGTTATGTGCGTACATGACAGGCCCTGCCATCAGTGTGAAGTCACCAACACCACAGAGGTGTAAAAAACCTACACCGAAGACCCACGTAAGATTATTCTATAAATATGAAAGTATGCAGTATTTATAACGTACGTCACCAAGCTACGTAGGTACATGACAAACCATCCCATCATTGCGAAGTCACTGATTCCGGCAGAGGTATAGAGATTCCTACACCGAAGACCTACGTGAGATTATTTCCTCGTTTGGACGTCCGCAGTATCTATAACGTGCGTCACAAAGGTATGTACGAACATGGCAGGCTATCCCTGGATATGCAGAGATTGAATGGCTCAAAGGGTGCTATTCCACTGCAGTAATTCAAGCAGATATTTTCACACAATTCATCCCATCCTAGCGAGTCAACAAATCTTGGCATATATCGCACTTCCTGGTATAATCACCCCTTGAGCGGGATTCACATAGAGGGACTCATGTACCTCTCAGACAAAAGAGCCTGAGACTCGGTCAAAGTACATAATCTCCTAGATTGGCTCCAGTCCCTGCACCCTATGGCTACCCTCCTCGCTGGGATTACATTCATTGATTCATTTAATGAATGTTCATAATCAAAGATGTGAGCAAGTCTAATGATCTCCCTGTGTGAACACATGGCTCATTTCCGTGAGACAAATTTCCACCCATCCACAGAGGTATGAGTTTGACTGAGACAAACACCCCTCAGTGAATACCAAACCTCATGAGATTTTAAAATAAAACATGTTTAAAGCGGGATTCACACGATGGGATTCATGTACCTCACAAGATGTATTTCTGAGACAAATCCTGCTGAGATTCTGGTCTTGAACACAATGTTAATACCCAGAATTAATAACAACTCCAGCATAATTTCAAGCCTCCTCTTCAATCAAAACACTACAGGATTCATGTACCTCACAGGGTGTTTGTCTGATACAAATCCTGCTGAGATTCTGTTCTCAAACACAATTCCTTCATCTAAATTGTATGGTTCCATTATTCTGAGACACGTTTTTTCGCTGCAATTGTTGGCGACATATATACCTCTAACAAGGAACAGAATCTCATTGGATTTTGAACACTGTGAGGTATATGAATCCCATCGTGTGATTCCCACTTAGGGACTAGGTATGAAGTCTCAGGTACATGAGTCTCTCCATGAGAACCCTTCTTTAACTCTGGTGGCCAGTGTACACCTTAGATTGGCACCCAACCCTTGTCTCGGACTTAGGGGTTGGTCTGGTCCGATAGCTTTCTGGCTAGAGAGCTCAGCCAATTATCTCAAAGCAGGGTAGACTTTTGGGATATAGTGGAATATAAACTATGAATACTTACTACAAAGCATTATCAACTTAAGCTATTTGATAACAAAATCTAATTTCATATTCTTTCTATCAAAATATACAAAAAAGAAAATAATAATATTGATAAGGGACCTCGAGAGTACTACAATCTCCAACCACAGTGGCCAGTTGTGACAGAGCCTACCAAGACAAAAGATCTGCTTGAAAAATGATTCACTCTTCCTGCAGAGATTCTGACTCTGGTAGTATGAAGATCAGCTAGGCGACTAAAAGTCAAGGTTGTTTAGATTAGATTCCACCAGAGTTAACGTCAGTCTAGCTCTGGTGGCCAGTGTACATCTCACTGAGCTTCCATGTGGTTCCGCCATCTGGGGACAGGTGGCGCGGCAGTTGGACGTCACGAGGAGCGGAAACTCACCTGCTCGCGGGTCGGAGAAGACAAAGACAGCCGGACCTCCCCCCGCCCCGCCGGCGACTGATCTACAGCCGTACAGACTCCTCACAGTGTACACGGTACGGCGGGCAAAAAAAGCACCGCTGGGAGAAATCAAGTTAGTTGAGGACGGAGCCCATGTAGCCAGCATCCAAACGCTATGCATAAACAAGCTATTAATGACTATTATTAGTGACTCCAAGTGCGTAGGTTAGGGAGAGGTTATATAGACTTTCAGCAGCTGAAAAAACTATCCCTTCAATATCTGAATGCCAACTCTGTGACATTGGTACGGTGCAAAGGACCAGTGTCTTCGTGTCCCAATATAATAGAGGGAAAATATGTTTTTCCTTTATCATGCACCTTGAGATATCTAAAAATTAAAAGATTTTACCTTTTTAGAGCGTGCTTGCACGCGCTAAATACATCATCTAGAGTTTAGAGTGGTCACATTGAACTTTCAGTGTGCTTCCAGAAAACTATCCCTTCACTATCTGCATGTTGTTCAATGTGAGAGTAAGAACAGAGCAGGGAGCCAGTGTCTCAGGGTCTTAGAAGTGTGCCCAGCTAACCATGACCAATCACTGAAGACCAAAATACCTCATTGACCCACCGGTGCTTGATATGTTTTGATCCTAGTTAGTCAGTTGCAGAAATAGCAAGTTGACTGGGTGCAAGTGGGTTAGAGAAAACTGTCCATAGACTGCATCTAATCCAAACCTTTTAATTGTTATTCACTTATAATTGCAAGCTCATTCATCTATGATGAACATCCTATTTGCTCCTAGTTGAGCGCGGGAAATCACGCTCATATACGTCATCTAGAGGATAGAATGCTCACACAGGCTTTCAGCTTACTGCAGAGAATCTAACACTTCACTATCCATGCACCAACTATAAAGGCCTGGTAAAAGGATCAGGTGGCCAGTATCCCTGTATCCCGTATCCCTGCCTCACTACGGACTTGGTTCCTTTAAATAGAACTGACTGAGTGACCATGTGAACGTGTGTCAAAGAGCAAACTGAGTGGCATAGCTGACCTATTAGCCAGAGAAGTAGGGCAGTTGACCAAGACCCTAAATGAAAGATTCAGTCACAACCACAACAAGTTGAATGTGATCTGTGGTATGCTAGACCAGGCACAAGTCAAAATCAAAAACGTTAGCCAACAAATGACAAACATCTCAAAAGAAATATACCAAATTATTGATATTCTCTTACTTTTATTTTATCAGATTTTGGTATACCGCGCTCCTCCATTATGAATGGAAATAACATATGCTCCTAGTATTACCATTCCAAGTCAGATTTTGGCACTTAGAGCTGGTCCATCCATGCTGATAGAGCCCTGCTACGTCTATGCAGATGATTTTTCCTGGGTTTTTTTTCAAATTTTGATGGAATAGATATATTACTAGAAATATTGCACCAACACAATATTTCTTTTCTGGCATATTTATTTAGATTCTATGCTTTTTGCTCTATATATACATTCACAGCTCGATACCTGTTGTGGTGAAGTGGGCCGTACATGTCGGACTGGGCCGTACATGATTTATTTTTTACAACTGTGCCATATGCTATACGTAATATATAGAGACATAGTTAAGGCCCGGCTCCATCAGAGAGACGGATCCATCGCAAGTCCATAAAATGTAATAAACGCCGGCCGGGGGTCATAAAAACGGCCGTGTTAATCGCCCTGCACACAATGACACCAGTGAGGGGCAGGCGTGTGCGCGTGTGCGATGCGACGAATCCGTCGCATCGCACATCATGAGATGTTCAAGATATGCGACGGATCCGTCGCACAGGCATGGAGTGCTTCCTATAATAAGTATGTATAAAAGCCTCGTGTCTTGAGGTAGGGAGTCAATACCACTGGTACATGGTTTGTCCTGCTATCAGTGTCTAGCACATACTGGTATGACAGCACCAGGTCTCAGAAGGTGTGATAGCTAAACAAGCTGTGAAAACGGAAGGCTGTGGCTGTAGGCACTGTGCTGCAGGTGTAGGCCCCTAAGTGTCAATTTTTTTCTTTTTCCTTTCCTATATGAAATTATCTTATCTCATATAAATCATATCTAATATGTTTACACTGTGTATCAGTATATGCCACTGGTATAGGGGTATGCCACTAGCACTGCGACGATCCCGTTGCACCAGTGTGGCATACCTTGTACTTCTCATGAGATCGAGTGCAACAAATCCGTCGCAGTTGGGGTAATAAAACTTGGTCGAGCGGCGTTTATAGGCCAATTAAAAACGTGCGACGAATCCGTCTCTCTGATGGAGCCGGACCTTAGTGTGACTGAATGGATATATTTATGTATTCAGAAATACTCACCTCGTTCTTTGAACTAGGTATGTATTTCTGAACAAAATATCGAGGAACATATGGAATTCAGTCACACTCACTGTGTCTCTTTATTAGTATCTACCTAGAAATCATTTAGAATGCAATGAATTATTTCGTCACTCGGAGACGAACGGAATTTGTCCTCATAGTCAGTTAAAGTAATATATTCTCCCAAAGGTATTAAATGATTGTTTACTATACGAGGCTGAAATGTCTGCCTCCAGGAAGATGCTACCTTGAAGTGAGAGCGCAAAACGTTCTCCACCGTCGCCGTAACCATGGCGTGCTCATAACTGTGACATCACTGGAAGTGTGGCAACAGCTATAACTACAAAATCCCTGTATCCCAGAAACATGGGAAAGGTAGCAACCGTCAACAAATTGACGTTTGCAGTGTGTAGCCTGGAGTGGCTACTATAGAGACAAGTGAATCTTGTATTTTGGGGATTTGAGCAAGGTTTCGCTGCAAAGCAGTTCATCGGGCATCATAAGATAAAATAAAAAACAAAAGAATATGTGCATCTGCACCCATTGAATTGATATTCAGGGGGGGGGGGGCTTTTTCAAGGCCTCCGTGTGAGTTCACGGAGTTGCGGCAACGACATGGGTTCTACTTCAGAAGATTCTTTATGTAGATTGATGTCGGGTCCGTTAGTGGGTATTCCGGTAACAAGAAAATTGATTAAATGATATGCACCGCACATAGGTTAGTAACTATAGGACTGACGGGCACAGGTGTCTAGTCTAGGGAATACTATAGTTTAGTAACGTTGGACAACTCAGCTACTGGTTCTGATGCGACAGTGGTCAGATGACCCGGCACACTGTAAATTACCAACAAGAAACACGAGATATCAAAATAAGATCGTCCTAAATATAGACAGACCACGTGGTGAAAAGTATCGTCAGTCCCCCTTGTATCTTGTGGGGAGAATCTGGGATCTGCTACCACTAAATGTCCAGAAAATCAAAGACAACTCCTTAAATATTTGTAAAAGACTTCCTCTTGAAAAACCCTGAATGTTGGAATGAACATGGTTTCTTGCCCGGTCTCAGCAGAAATGAAATGTAATTAGTACTTGATATATAACGATATTGTACTGTATTGTCCTGTTTTGTCTGTGTTCTCTGTTACAGAGTTACGTGAAAAGCGCCCACTTAGGGGTACTATAATTTACTTTACTTGAATTAAAAAAAACTTTTAAAAAAACTACACTGTTTATATACGGAACACTTTGACATCGCTGGGGTGTGACATTTACTTTGAAATGGTTTATACCATGCTCGTATATGCTTCAGATGGGTTTTTGTTTGTTATTGATTTCCATTTTTTATTCAGTAGAGAGTTTATTTTGTCTATATATATAGCAATTCTAAAGACAAACTCGTTTCAATCATTTAACCTATTTTAGATAACATGATCATTAAAATCAAATAATCCTGTAATTTCAGCCTACATGGATGAGAAATATGCTGCATTCTAGCATGAGAGGCTGCTACTCTCGAATTGAAGATTATCGGCATTTCTAAGAAGTTTGGGTTTTACCAGCTCCATTTTCAGCACCCGTCGTTGTTGGAGTCTGTTGAACTAATTCATTCTCTATATTTGTGGTGCCAATTCATACATGAACAGTTTATACCTCTGCATGTATACAGGTTCATATGTATAAGGGTATTGTCAACTCTAAGCAACTCATGCATTTCATTCATATCATTCACCCTATTTTACCACTAAAACCCTTCCCGTATGCTGAATTTTTCTTTGAAATATTTGAATAGCTTGGTTCCGACTATAAAACTCGGGTTGGAGGTTACCTGCGCACATGCAACATGTTTAGCATGCGCGAGAACAATGGCGGCTATTTGAGTGGTTCCGGTCGGGCACCTCTGGCCGGGCCTGCCCTGCCCGCGGCCCGGCTGCCAGGTGTGCCTGCCGCCAGGGGGTGCTTACCGGTGATGTATGGCGGGGAGGGGCGTGCGAGGACCGTCAGGGAACAGCCTGTTACCTCTCTTCAGGTCAACTCTAGGCCCGTTTCCATTGGCCGACGAAAACTGTCGAGATTTCTTTAGTGGCCCAGAAAGTCTGTCGTTCGTGCCACTGACTGTGCGTCGGTATCGAATAATCGGTGAGGGTAGTAGATTTCGCTTAGTGACCAAGCTTTCACTCAGTGGTTGGTGGTGCCACATTGCATAATTTAAGCATAAAAGATTGTGGGTCATTTAATGGGCTGGGTTGTTTCCATTGACCGATTTCGGGTCAGCGGTGCCAAAAGTCCGTCGGTGGTTCCTAACTGTAGATCGGTGAAGGGAAATTGGCCGACGAAAACGGTGTAGATCATTTTAGTTCTCCTAAAAGCCCATTTCCATTTTGCATCAGCAGTGCTAAAAGTCCGTTGGTGGTTCCCGACTGTATATCGGTGACGGCCAATGGAAATGGGCTTTTAGGAAAATTGTTGAAATCTACACCGTGTTTGTTGGCCCATGGAAACGGGCCTCATAAAGCCTGTTTCCACTTGGTGACTATTCGCCACCGATCTGCACTCGGGATGCACCGATCAATTTTTAGGGCATATCAATGCCAGACCGGTGAGAGGAAACAGACATGCAGATAAGTGCTCACCGATTAATTGTGCATAGATTATGCAATGGAGCCACTGACTGACTTTGTAACCCTCCAACAGAATCGAAGGGATTTAAAATTGTCGGTGATAGTCATTGTGCTGAAAGACTGTTCCGTCACTGACTGACTTTGTAATGGTGGGTGTCCACCAACTACGACAAGGCTACGACAATGGCTTTCCGACAAGGTCCACGACAGGTCTACGATTGGAGACCTTGTCATAGCCTTGTCGTGGTTGGTGGACCCTAGTTCCCGACAAGAGGCTACGACAAGGCCACGACAGGCCACGACAGGCTGCGACATGTCGGGGGCCTGTCGGGGGGTTTCCGACAAGGTTACGACAGTATCGAACATTTTGAGACTGGAGCCTTGTCGTGGAGTGTTGTGGTTTCCTCGATATCACTGTCGTAGTGTGTCGGGACCATGGACGCCTTTTTTACGGTAACCAGCAACGTCTACGACACACCCCGACAACGCTGTCGCAGAGCCCCCCGTTCTCACGACAAGGCTGCGACAAGGCACCGATAGGAACTTTCATGTCGGCACTTGTTGTAGCCTTGTCGTGGTTGGTGGACGCCCCCCTTAACCTTCCAACAGAATCGAAGGGATTTAAAATTGTCGGTGATAGTCATTGTGTTGAAGGACTGTTCTGTCAGTATGAACCTGTCAAATGCGGCAGAAATAAGGTATATACTGCTCCCCCGAAGTTCAGTCGGTGGCCACCACCATCCGGCTATAAGGAGAACTAATTTAATCAGTCCGTTTTAGTCAGCCAGTGGAAAATTGCTTTATAAAGCCATAAAACCGGTTTCAACTTGCCGAATCTTGGTCTTCCGATAAAGTTGATGGCCACCACCAAAGGATTTTAAAACTTGTTTTAGAAATCCGTAAGTGGAATCGTGAAATTAAACAAATTCGGCGACCGATCTATGTTCCGATTTGGAACTTTTTTGCAACACTTCCCGATAAATTCCTCGCCGATCAATTCAACAGTTTTATTTTGTTGGGAAGGGAGTGCGTCTCAAATACTGTTAATTTGTAAATATGTTGCGTATTGCCTCACATTACTAAAAAAGGACTGAATCTTTGTAATACCAATAAAAAGAGAACTGTTGGTTCCTTGAGACCAGTCGTCAGAATGAGGACTCGCCAGTGAAAATAAAGATCTTTTAAAATAATCCAAAAGTCGGTCGGCGATGAACATTAAAACATACACGTCGTTAAGTGGGAACAGACCATCGATGGATAAGATAATATCACCGATCTTTTGTGCCGATATTTTTGCCCTCGCATCACCCTCCCCTTCTTTGCATATCAGAACGAGTGGTTTCTAAACATTGCCGATCATTTTGTCGGCCAGTAGAAAAGCGCCGATAGTCTCACCTGCCTGAATGATGTGTGACCCACGCTCGCCACTTACAAGCGAATCGCCACCGGTTGATCAGCCTGCCCCCTAGTGAGCTCTTTGTCAACTATGGAAAGCAGCATATCAAATATAGATTCTTGGACATGGAGTTTCATTTATCTTCGATTATTTTCAAAAGGCTTTTGTCGGACGTATCTCTATTAACATGTCAGTATTCCTGACATGTTTCTGTCGAGGCAAAAGTGAAAAGTGACATTGAGAACGAAATGTATTTAAGTTTAATAGACATTCGCGTAAATCACCGTTCTGTTAGACTTTAAGCACTGGAAAAGGGATATATTTAATCACCTATAGGAATAGTTCATACTGCTTTACCATAAACCTGTCCCACTAGATGGGTTCTGGATCAGGCTTACTTGCAGCCCCTCCTCCCCCAACAATATGTCATGTATTTTTCAGCCACGAGAGAACATCACATATACACAATAATCGATGGGTTTGTGACCAGACATACATGGGTTTTTTTTTAGTTTTTTTTTATAGAATTTCTTTATTGACCTTGATCAGTTTACAAAATTTTCAGTATAATTTGAGTACAGTTATAGTCAAATAAAGGGGCGTGGGTGTCAGCCATAGACAGTTGGCTGGTTTTCATCACCCTGCCCTAGGGTTGTAACACGTCCTTTTCTCTAGTCAATTTTGTGTTGGACCAATACAGAGTTGGTAGATAAAGCCTACCTCACAATATGACAAAAACAGAAAGAGTACTCGAGTTGAACACCATTATCGACAAATTTTTCTTTGTTTCCATCAGTATTTCATGGGGTAAAAGAAATTAACCTTATTTGATAATTAATTAACACATTAAAACCTGGATTCAGCCTGGGTTTAGCCTTCAGAATATAAATTTTTCGTTATCATTCATCTGTACAAAGTCCCCATGGGGGCTCAGTAAACCACTACCCAATGGTTAAAAACTGCCAGATACCATAACCATGATAATTGAATTCAAATCCATTGTAATTGGCCTCAAAACCATTGTATACGGGAAAATAGTCCCTTTGTGGTTTAGAGAAAAAAATAGTCCCTACTGATATACACTTTAACATGGCATTTCTTGGTTTTTATATAAGCGAAGAGATGGATACTAGATACAGCAAACCATGATTTTGTGGACAGGCAGTTTAATAAACCACTATCGCTCGTGTATTACTACGCCTCGACCACTCGAGGTTTACGACCGCCTATCCACAAAAGGATCGATTATTGTCTAGGTAACCAATGGCTTTGAACCTGTAATCAATTAATTTAAAATCCGTAATCCAGACTATGATCTCTAACAGATACGAAAGAATGTGTATTAGTTTCCTAAGGTTCTGTGCAATTTCAATGGGGACTTGGTCATTGGTAAATAATAGAATTCCACCAGAGATTCTACATGAGAGGTGTGTACTGCAGTTACTGGTGCGCTCTTTGTCATCCATCTTGTAGGGCACTCAGCCACGACATGGGAACTTGTCCTAACTTATTAGAGATGTGCTCGATCGATCAAAACCAATTCACTGCCAGCAGAGCTTGTCACACTCAGAACAAAGATGAAGTCTCGGCAGCAGGGGAAGCATGTAAGCGATACCGCTGGTGGGTCAGTGGTTGGAGGGTCCTCGGGCTGGTAGGCGGGGCGGGCGGGGGCCGTGGGGGTGGCGTGGCCGGGGGTGGGGGCGCCGAAAGCCGGGCACATGAAGGAAGGCAGTGCACGGCCGAGTGGATTTGCGTGAACAATCAGTGACACGCTTGAGTGGTTAGCGCCTCCGGCCTGGGGCTTTTCACTGAGGGGTTACAAAGTATCCCCCTGCCATTCATGTCCTTTGCATCCCTCGTGCATTTTAGAACCCCCCCCCCCCCCCGCCCTTTCCCCCTCCACTAATTGCACACATGCAATACCCCCCCCCCCCCCAGTAAAAGTACACCACACTCGCCCTGAAAACCACACAACCCAAGAACCTTAGTGTTCCCTCAAACCCAATACCTTCTAGATTATTTTTCAACAAAAAAAAACAAGGAAATTAACAACAATGCACTCCCACAATATCATTACCATTTATCCATCTTTAGCCAGAAATTTAAATAACATATCTTATTGTATATCCGTCAAAAAATATTTCCCATACATGCACTTGATCTTTGATATCATATGAATTTGTCCAATCGTTGGTTAGTTTCTGTCCGTATAATTCCAAACCTTAGTTAGAGATTTGGAGTATTTTGATGATATTATTGATATCGAGAATTGCCATAGAATAGTGTGTTTTGTTTGAGAAGTCATTATGCAAACACAAGAACGTATACAATGACAAAAGCATGAAAGAAGATTCAATCCACAGAACAATTCTCCAGGGAGGTGTTGCTCCACGTTTTGCGGATCGCAAAATAGCGGCCCGGGGTCGATACCATTGCTTTAGATTCTTTGCGAATCACATCATAACTATGTTGCCATCTATATTCAATTATAAATCTAATGAACCTTCCACCTATGTCACTGAAAATGTTGTGCTGTAAAAAGGAGCAATACAATGTGAAAATAACAATACCACATGACAAGATCCGATATTACAGAAACAACGCTTTTCGCACATTTCTAGGAGGAAGAACACCCTCAGCCTACAATCACAGACCATGTTAGGTGCACTCCACCCTGTGACACTTCCCAGCTCATGATGGGACCTCAAACCCTCATCTCTGTACTCCCTGGCTCATGATGGGACCTGAAACCCTCCCTTTCCGTTTTCCCCGGCTCATGATGGGACCTTAAACCCTCCCTCTCCTACTTACCAGTTCATGATGGAACCTCACACCTCCCTCTCCATACTCTCTGGCTCATGATGGGACCTCATACCATCCACTCCGTACTCCCCTGCTCATGATGTGACCTCAAACCCACCGACTCCTACATCACAGCTCATGACGGGAACTTAAACCATCCCTCTCAATTCTTCCCAGCTCATGATAGGACCTCAAACCCTTCTTCTCCTACTTCCCAGCTCATGATAGGACCTTAATACCTCCTTCTCCTACGCCCTGGCTCATGATAGAACCTCAAACTTCCCTCTCGATACTCTCCAGCCCATGATAGGACCTCATACCATCCACTCCGTACTCCCTGGCTCATGATGTGACCTCAAACCCGCCCTTTCTGTACTTCCCAGCTCATGATGGGACCTTAATACCTCCCTCTCTATACTCCCCGGCTCAGGATAGAACCTCAAACTTCCATCTCCATACTCTCCGGCCCATGATAGGACCTCAAACCCTCCCTTTCCATACTTCCCAGCTCATGATGGGACCTGAAACCCTCCCTCTCTGTACTCCCTGGCTCATGATGAGACCTCAAACCTCCCTCTCTATACTCTTCGGCCCATGATAAGACCTCAAACCATCCACTCCGTACTCCCCGGCTCATGATGTGACCTCTAACCCGCCCTCTCTGTACTTCCCAGCTCATGGTGAGACCTGAAAACCTCCCTCTCCATACTCTGCGGCCCATGATGGGACCTCAGACCCTCCCTCTCCTATTTCCCAGCTCATGATGGGACCTCAAACCCTCAAATCCTCCCTCTCTGTACTCGCCGACCCTCACTCACACCCCACACGCACCCAATGCGCTATTAAAGAGTGTTTCAGTGAAACTTTGATGGCTCTAACAATGGATGGCATCCCCCCCCGGGGGGTGCGGGGGCCGCCCCCGCTGACTGAGGGTGGAGATAAAAGCACTCTCCAAGCATGGATCCTGTGCCCTGCTTGTATTCTTCGTAAAAGCAGAGTTTACCCGTTACGCCAATTTTTCATGCATCTTGAATTATTGGCACCTTCAGGATTGCATTGTGTCCTACTTGTTAAGGAGAGATACACCTACTATATACATGTAGTAAATATTGTAACCCATCCCTAGTCTCTGTGGTGTCAAATTAAGCATAATCTCTGGGGCTACTTTCTTGAGTGATGACTTGCCCTGTGTTGCACGGTTTTAGAGTGTTCTTGCACATACACATCACCTGAGGCTAGAGTAATCACATATAGACTTCCAGAGTACTGCATAAAAACTATCCCTTCACTATCTGCATGCTATTCACTGTGATATTGAGAACAGAGCAGGGGGACTCAGTGTCTCAGGGTCCTAGGGACATGCCCAGCTGACCATGACCAATCATTCAAGACCGAAATACCTCATTGACCTACTGGTACTTGATATATTTGGATCCGAGACTCAGGCAGTTGTAGAAATGGCAAGTTGACTGGGTGCAAGTGGGTTACAGAAAAATATCCATACACTGAATGTAACTGAACATTTTGTTATTCATATTTAATGGCATGCTCATTCATCTATGATGAACATGCTTTTTGCTCCTAGTCTATTGTGAACAAGACACATGATCATTCGAAGGGTCAGTTTCGTTAACTGTGGACCCACACTATACAATGGTTAAAAACTAGATCGTCTATAAAGTCCATTTATCACTTACAGTTTTTCCCAACCCTTAATGTATGAGTGGTTTTATCTCATCTTGATATATTAGTTTGGGTTTTTTTCACTTTCACATCTTCAGACAGTTCCACTGTTTTGCAGCCCGAATATAGTTTCAATTCATCTTCCTGGGTTGACGCAGAGATTAGTAAGCGGCACTGAAGATCTGCTGGGAGAGTGGGATAGAATTGCTGAGTTCATCCTGTGCCTAGTCACCACCCTCCCTCCCCCCTCCCTACACCTCCTCCCCCTCTCTCTACCCCCTCCTGCTGTACTCAGGGTGTTTGCTTCCCTGTCCGCCACCCTAAAAGAGGGGTGAAAGGGTCAGTTTGGCTCTTTGTTGACGAGTAAGAGACCTCATTTCAAGGTCAGGGTGATCTTATTGAGATTTTCTGTATGTTGAACTCCCTGTTCATACCGTGCATGGCCTTTAAAGGACTGACTGCTAACGGATTGTAGGAGTCCTCAGCCGGACCGAGCAGGGGCAGATGTGCAGCGATGCTGACCTCACTCAGGGAGGCACCGGCCGCCCATCACAGCACCGCGGGACAAATCGCGTCAACCAATATCCATAAATCACCATGCTTTATCATAGCCTGGCGTAAACATCCATTGGCTTAACGCTAGGAATTTGTACTCAACAGGGATGCGAGGATGATGAATCATACTCAATGGGTAATAAACAATGATATTTCAATATACTAGGAGCAAATGGTATGTTCATTATTGATGAATGAGCGTGCAATTTTAAATGAATAACAACTTAAAGGTTTGGGATACATTCAGTCTAGGGATTGTTTTCTGTAACCCATTTGCACCTAGTCAACTTAACTTGCCCTTCCTGCAACATCCTGGGTCTAGGATCCAAACAAATATACAGGCAATAATGAGAAGTGTAAAAACTTCTGTTCTACTTAGGATATTCTCTAACGGCCTGAGTCTGGGATCAAAACATATCAAGCACCAGTGGGTCAATGAGGTATTTCAGTATTGAGAGATTGGTCATGGTCAGCTGGGCATGCCTCTATGACCCTGAGACACTGGCCCACTGCTCGTTATCCAATAGCACAGTGAATAGCACACTGCATTGGCATATTTCTTTTGAGGTGTTTGTCGTATGTTGGCTAACTTTTGATTTCGACTTGTGCCTGGTCTAGCATACCACACATCCCATTCAACTCGTCATGGTTGTGACTGAATTTTTCATTGAAGGTCTTGGTCAACTGCCCAATCACTCAAGACAAAAAAACCTGATTGACCTACTGGTGCTTGATATATTTGAATCGTAGACACAGGCAGATGCTGAATGTAAACCTTTCAATTGCTATTCATTTATAATTGCACACCCATTCATCAATGATGAACATACTATTTGCTCCTAGTTTGTACACTTATCACACTCAAAATACCATAATTGTCCTTTCTCTGTGATCTTGAACCATTTATAGAATCCTGGTTTTCATCTTGAATATTTTATACATTGAAAATATGTGATTTCTGTTGATTTCCTAGACTGCAGCGCACACACAATCACAAGGTCACTCAGCCAAGAAAGTTCTATTAAAAGGAACCAAGTCAGTAGTGGGGCAGGGGTATGGTAAGGCTTGATACTGGACACCTACCCATTTCACCAGTTCTTTATGGTTGGTGCATGGATAGTGAAGGGTTAGATTCTTTGCAGTAAGCAGAAAGCCTGTGTGAGCATTCTAACCTCTATCTAGATGACGTATATGAGCGCGATTTCCCGCGCTCAATAATCGATGGTTTTGTGGACAGGCGGCCGTAAACCACGAGAGGTTGACGCGAAGTAATACACGAGCGCTAGCGAGTTATTACGAGGTCAACCGCGAGTGGTTTACAGAGCTGCCTGTCCACAAAATCAGTGTTTGTTGCATTTATTATCCATCTGTTCGAATATATCTAACCCAGTAATTGCCATATTAACGGGTATAACATTAGGAGTATTTTTTTTCCATATACCATGGTTTTGAGGCCGTATACCGCAGGTTTGAATCCGTATACCACAGTTGCAGTATCTGACAGGTTTTATACAATGAGTAGTGGTTTACTGAGTCCCCATACATTTTCAATGGGGACTTTGTAAACCATGGATAATAAAGACGTAGAATACCCATGCGCCTCGTCATAGGATTGTATGGGGGCTGATGGAAACCAGTGCACTGCCACTGACAGCATACCCACTTTTATTGGTTGACCAGAAACTATTGTAAAATGCCTGGACAAAAGTTTAAAATAAGTGGCGATCAATAAAGAAAGTTGTGAAAAAAAGAAAAAGGAAAAAAATAGTAGGCCTAGTACTATCGTAAAACTGGATGAGTTTTAATCTTGGCCACCGTATGCCACGACTGGAGTTTGGCATAGTGACAAACTCCAGGAGTGTGGCATAGTGACAAAAACTCCAGGAGTGGAATGAGGTGGCTAGGATTAAACGAATCAGGTTTTGATTTTATCCTACTTCGTCTCCTCGATTTTGGAATATTACGTGATAACAATTCTGTATGCCACTAATGGCATATAGAACTCTGTATGCCAGTCAGCATGTTCTCATGTTATTCTGAGTCTTTCCTCACAGCGCCCAGAATACATGCCTGTTAAGGACTGCTAATACTAATCCAGGTGCATATCTTGAATGGCACTTTATTGTAGCCTGGTATAAACATCTATAGGCTTAACATTTGGCACTCGTACCCAACAGGCTTGCGAGTATAGTAACTCATCCTCAATGGGTGATGGGCACATAGATATTTGCAGGCTAAGATGGAATTAGAAACATGAACGAGGAACAAATGGTAAATTCATGATTGGTGAATGAGCGTGGAGTATAAAGAATTAACAATCAAATTGCTGGGATTTTATGTAATCTGTGGGTCATTTTTTGTAACCCAATTGGCAACCAGCTACTAATGCCACTGTCTTTATAGGATCCAAATATGTCAAGGACCAAAGGATCTATGAGGTATTTCTGTCTGATCACTGCACGAAAACCACCATTATATATATATATATATATATATATATATATATATATATATATATATATATATATATATATATATATATATATATATATACGCCATCGCGATAACGCACATATCGGCTGTATAGTGGCTTGTTTATATTTATATACGCCTCTTATCCGCGTCTACGTTTCGGGCGTCTACCGCCCACCGCCCGCCGCCAGCCGCGTTCGTACAGGTTGACTCAGTGGGAAACTCTCCCCCACCCACCCCCCCCACCCGCCCATGCCCGCCGCTGCCCGCCGCGAGGTGTTATGGTGTCGGATTAGCGGCCGCTCGCCTTGTGTAGGATGATTTCAGTCCTGAGGGCGGGCGGCTGAGTGGGTGGCTGTGAGGGTGGCGGCCGCATTCACACTACTTCTAACAAGGCGGGGGCGGAGTCGGAGTCGGAGTCGGAGTCGGAGTCAGGAGGAGGACTTCAGGCGCACAGAGACACTCGGGGGAGGCGATTATATAGTAAGCCTTACTGTTCACACATTGAAATGGCATTTTAAAGTTTAAAAAAAAATCAGAAAAACTGTAAAAAAAACCAACTTAATGCATGGTTTATTATGTGTAATTAATCAATTTATACTTAATCAGGTTTTATAAAGGTTTTATCAAATAAATTGGTAATATAAGATTGCAATTTTCATATAATAGAGACTTGGATGGTTAATGGCAAATGGAATATGCTACCACTGATGTCCCCAAGTGGTCATAATTATTCGATACTAGAGTAAATAAACAGAATCAGGCGTATATATAACGTATATAAGAGCGCACCATGGACACGTATATACGCCACTAGATAAGGCGTCTACGAGACGGATAACAGGTAGAACTTCTAGACGCAAAATTCTACTGTTAGACGCGTTTCGCATACATATGTAAAAAAGTGGTTTTCGTGCAGTGGATGTGATTGGTCATCGTCAGCTGGGCACTCATCTGTGACTCTAACATACTGGTCCTCTGTACCTATCAATGTCACAGTTAGTACGCCGATGGTGAAGGGTTAGGATTTGCCACTCAACCTGTGTTACCTCTTCTACTTCTAGCCTCTACATAGCGTATCCGATGAACGTTTTTTCCCACGCACCAAACCGTCAGTACAAGATAGCCTATTATCTCACCCCAGTATTTTCCTCCATAGGCTAAAGTTAGGGATTCATACACCGCGGCCGTGAGGGTAGTGCACCCAATGCTCCATGGCTAATTGTGTGATTTATTTTTATCAATCAATAATATCATATACCTGTGTGCGAATGTCTATGATATACTGCCTGCTGCTAGGGGTGCAGTAATAATAATGTGCCCGCTGTGAGTGTGACTTAATAAGTCATCAAAATGTTTTTTCATCGATTTAAGGTATATAATAATAAGTAAACGTCCTTACTGTGGGCGAAACGTTTCTCGTTCTCTGTCAGTCTTTGATTTCATACTGCCTTCCGCCTATGGCGTCAGGCAGTATGAAATCAAAGACTGACCTTGAACAGGAACGTTTTGTTCACAGTAAGGACGTTTCCTAATAATGTTATATGGGGTGAGATAAAATCAGAAACCCACTCGATGAAAATAAATCACTATTCATAATTTGAAATTGTGTTTATGTAAATACTGTAGACGATGCTATTCCTGTAGGTGAGAGCAACTGAAGATAACATTGGTACACATGACATGTGATATAGTCAAATGGTGCGGCTATAAAAACGATAGAGGTCAAACACTACGGGTGTCTCCTAAACATTAAACGGCGGAATTGTATCTTCTATTCTGAGTGAAGTGGATGAGCAACAACATACTTGCAATACTATTATCTTTGTTGAAAACAAGAAAAAAGTTGTCCTGTGTCTTGTTATCCTATAAAATGGACATCGTATTTGCCATCGAAATAAAGTAACAGCCAACCTTGGCGACATATTTTGTCAGTTGTAAACGGTAGGAAGCCGTTGATATTCCAGCCTGGTTAGTCAGGTAGAAAGCTAGATGTGGACGATATCATAAACAAGGTAATGACAGTTGAACTATCACGATGGTGGTGGATAATTGTAGAACAATCCCTTATAGTTTAAGACTAGAATAGGTCACCTCAGCTTTGACTTGCAAGTAATATTCCTTGTGACAGTTAAGTATTTGGCTGTGATTAACAAGAATATGTATCTCATCTTGCGAGTCTAGCTTACTGATGATATATATGTATGTCCTTTTAATTTATTAACCATATTAACCATCTATTATGAAGTCCCCAAAGAAGATGTATTGAGCCAGAGTACACCGCTATTCATTATTTCTAGGCAGTCAGAACAACAGTCATTCATAAGGGATTTCAAATATTCTGATTACGGGCATCAACTCCATTGATTACGGAAAATTGCACGCTCAGACGGACTTGAAGTCCCTTTGTACACGAGGAACTAGGAGCAAATAGGATGTTCATCATAGATGAATGAGCCTGCAATCATAAATGAATAACAATTAAAGTTTTGGGTTAAAAGCAGTCTATGGATAATTTTCTGTAACCCACTTGCACCCAATCAACTTGCCATTTCTGCAACTGCCTGAGTCTAGGATCAAAACACATCAATCGCCAGAGGGTCTTGAGGTATTTTGGTCTTGAGTGATTGGTCATGGTCAGCTGGGCACACCTCTAAGACCCTGAGACACTGGCTCCCTGCTCTGTTCTCACTATCACAGTGAACAGTATGCAGATAGTAAAGGGATAGTTTTCTGGAAGGACAATGAAAGTTCAATGTGACCACTCTAACCTCTAGATGATGTATTTAGCGCGTGCAAGCACGCTCTAATAAAAGATTATCGCTACTCATAGCCTTTGCAGATCCTATATTTTTCTGTTATCCAAAGTTCCCATTGAGAATGTATGGAGAATCAGTAAACAACTACCCATTTTATAAAAACTCTCAGATACCATAACTGTGGTATACAGATTCAAATATGCGGTATACAGCCTCAAAACCATGGTAATCAGGAAAATAGAGACCCCGAAATCTGGGATGTTCTTTCTACAACACGTGAACTGTAAAATAATTTCAAGAAAGCGGTCATAAGTATTATAACTCGCGAGTAACAGCTTCCAGAAACTGGTTCAATACACTCATCATTTCATCACCTTCCTATAATTCACTCTTCAACTCTTATTGTAGAAACTATTGTTTTGATCTAGATGTGATAATTTTCTTTCGATATGAACTTTGGTTATCCTAGCATGTATCTGAGACACTCATCACTGGAAGATGCAATTAGATATCTTTAAAAATATATTTTTTTTTAAACCTGACCACCAACTTAGATCGTTTCGCCAACTTTAAGGTCGTTTTCTCCTATTACGGAAATTCCTGGTTTTAATTTATTTATAAAGATGAATCATAAATACAACAAAGTATTTCTAAACTTTTAGGTTCCAGAATGTTTTCAAATCTAGTGTTTGAGAAGTGGTATTCAGGTTTATCTAAAAAAAAAATTAAATTAAATTCATAAATACAACAAAGGATGGTTTTATGATGAGGTAACTCTTTAAATCACCGGAAGTTGAGATTATAAACACTTGCTATTGCTCGCGTGTTACTACAGGTCAGCCTCTGGTGGGTTTTTTTGGGGTTTTTTTATTGGTTTTTTTATTAGAACAAGACAGTTCTACTCCTGGTAGATCTTCCACTGTCGAAGAAAATTTTACGGCTTCCTGTCCACAAAACCATCGATTATTGTCTGTGTACATATCATATAATAATATATTAACATAAAAATATATAAAAAAGGAGAATGGGGACCTTAGAAATGTGGAACTACACTATTTGACTCCCAGTAAGTGAGATCCTGTGTTGCTTTGTTCAGAACGATACAGTTCCTCCTAAACATACTAATTTTCTCCCGCGTCTGGACCACACAAAAAATGTCGTCTGCATGCATGGAAGACAAAACATATTCATGGGGCAACCAGCTGTTAAACACAATTAACGTGTGTGTATGCAGCCACTACCTCAGGGCTGCCCAAGTGTACCGCATGACTTGTGGTGCAGGACAAAGCAGTGACTTTATCTCCGGCCAGAGGTTACACAGAACCAACACGTATTTGCACATGTGCCAAGTTTCTGAGACAAAGGTGGAGAGTGTGAGTGGGCCGTGTGGCGGTGTATCCCTCCGCATCACGTGCGAGCCTCCCATAAGGCCCGTTTCCATTGGCCGATTTCCCGTCACCGATGTAGAGTCAGGAACCACTGAAAGATTTTTGGCACTGCTGAGCCAAAATCGGTCAATGGAAACGACCCAGCTCGTGAAATGACCCACAACCTTTTCTGCTTAGATTATGCAATGTGGCACCACCCACCATTGAGTGAAAGCTTGGTCACTGAGTGAAATCTACTATCCTTCTATATTGACGCATACTAGGTGGCACCACCGACAGACTTCCTGTGTAACTCAGAAAATCTACACCCTTTTCGTCGCCCAATGAGAATAGGCCTATAACCGAATCACCGCCTGCATGCGCAGTTTTGAATGTGCTGCTGTAAATAGTTCCGCACTATTTTATAGTCTTCATATGAAATATATACACTGGCCAGTCATTGTATAGTTATCAATATATCATAACTATAATTCTCTTTATTGTTAAATACTGAACTGTAATAAAAAATAGTCATAGTTGTAGACCGCTATTTAACATAGTGAAGTCGTACTCAATGCCCATGGAGTATTGTAAAAATAGTACTCAATGGGCGATGACCTCACAAACGCTAGCCACTCAGTGGTAGGGATGAGATCAAATCTAAACCGCACTCGATCCATAGCTTCTAGAATATGCCATTATTTTAATGTATAGAGAGCTGGATCAAGAATAATATGAATAGAAAATACTCCATGAGTTTGGATGCGCCGCAATCAGTATTGAGGCGAAGCTGAGTGACGATTGCTGCAAATCCAAACGAATAGAGTATTGTCTATTTTATCAAAGGACTATGGTTCGGGATTTACCTCACACCTTTCAATGAATGACCTTAGAATAAATAGCCTTCCAATATCAGAATAGTTCAAATTACTTCGCAGATCCAGTTAGGAATGTATAAATCTCCATATTGATGTTTTGTCCACGACGAAGAACGACGACTTTGACCAAAACGAGTTGCTTTCTGTATATATCTCACCCCTGTACACACTAAAAGAATGGATTACACAAAGGATGTAGGCCATGGTGAATAGACTGCAGTTCTTGTAGGGGCATGGAGAACGAGTTCCCAATATTATGCCTATGGGACAAAAATACCAAGGGTGAGATAGATTCATGAATATCCTACTGATACAATCCCAGACTGATTTATAACTGCAGCACATTGTTGACAAAGGTCTAAAGATTACCAGTGACAAGTATGGTTCTTCACATGTTAGTCTTTGTTTCTTTCCTTTCTCCTTACCTATTTGAAAAAAACACCTTTGAGAACTCTTTCATCTCTAGGGAAAATTCTCCTCTTAACTTGCCCTCTGGTACGCGAACAAAAATTAAGTCATTGCAGACTTGAGTTGTGTCACACTGAAAAAGGACCCTGTAGGTGCATATCGGGAGTTTATCCTCTGTATACTTGACGTGTAGTAATATCCGAGCGTGAGCTGGGATATAATTACAAGTACAAAGATGATGCACACACTAGTATCAGATACTAACCTTTATCTCACCCCAGATATTTTTTCTCCATAGACTTAACATTGGGAACTCGTATCTAATGCCTATTAGATATTTATGAAAAATATCCAATGGGGGATAATGTCACAAATGTTAGCCCATTAGTCAATATCAAGGGTGAGATAAATTCAGAAACCCATTCAAGTTACTACGTGATTCAAACTCGATGGGATACGGGCTCAGACCCTAAACTTTCATGGGTTTCCTCTATAATATTGCATTTATCATTCAGCATAGCAAATCTAAATTATCAAAGGAAAGACAAAATGGCCACTCATCTTCTCACGCACAGCTTTGCACACAAGGTGATGTTTAAGATGTTTATGGTATTCTCTCAGGCGAATACTGATGTTTGTATCCTCCTCAAGTCGTGATACCGAGAATATTTTTGTTTATGTCTTGTTTATTATCTATTGCAAACAGTTCTGTCGCGAAGGACAGATCTTCCATTGGTGAATAATATATGTATATACCATGGGCGTATATCTTACAAGACGAGTTGGCATGACGTTTATTGATGCATGAGGCCTGGAGGCCGAGTTTCAAGAATAAAGGCAGTCCTATCTCGTCTTGTAAGATGTGCGACCATGGTATGCTGTTCTATGGTTACTAGATATCCTAATCTAATAGTTTACCAAAAATTGGTTTTAAAATCATGTCAAAGTGAATGCGCCGCTCCGCCGAGTTCTCAAGTGTTCCGTATAACATTGTACGGTACACGGTGCCGAACACAATATGTACTGCATAGGAAGCAGAGAACGTAACTTTTAACAGTACATACATAACGTGTATCAAATGGTATGTTCATCGCTGATGAATAAGCGTGGAATTCTAGATAAATGACAATTAAAAAGATTGGGTTATATTCAGGCTATGGGTCATTTTCTGTAACCCACTTGCATTTTGGCAACTTGCCATTTCTGCAACTGCCTGAGTCTAGGATCCAGATATATCAAGCACCAATGGCTATATGAGGTATTTCAGTCTCTAGTGATTGGTCATCATCAACCTGCCTCTCGGACACTGAGACACTGGCCCTCTGTTCCTTTCCCAATGTCATCGTGTTAGCATGCCTATGGGGAAGGGTATGTTTTTAGCAGGAAACTCAAAATTTATGTGAACACTCTAATCTTAAGACAGAGCTGTGGGCCACGCTCAATAAAGTCCAATACATATCTACTGATTTCGGAACACTGATGTGCCTTTGTTGGTGACAAAGGAATGGTAATTTGTCTCGGGTGAGGCATCCTAACTTAGTCAACCCTAATCGGTAGATGTAGGACTGCTAGGCAAGGGTCAGTCAATGATTAGTGAACCCTTTCCTTGAGATGTTCTTTCGTTGCAAACAAGTTGTCGTTCAATGTTCCTAAATCGCTCATTAAGAGTTTATCAACGTGTTGATAAATCCAGTCGCTGACAATGTAACATTGGTAAATGGCCCCTGATTGGGTGGCCAACACGGTGTAAAGTTCTGGTCTATACATCCCTATCGTGGCCATGTAATACTGGTTTCTATGAGAAGAAAGTAATCATCTAAATTACCCCTAATTATTGAGGAACAAATTGACTGAATTGGAACAGTCACCATTTTGGTTAGTAACCTCCTCCCTGATGTTTACAGTACGGCTGCCATGCTTTGAATGGCATATAATACCCCTATTATCGCTCAGCTCTAGTTCCCAGTCTGCCCACATGAGGGCAGGTCGCTCTACCAATGACACTTGGAGTTGATCAGTGTCATGAGCGGCCTCCTGACATGTGCGACAGACTGGAACGGGCGCTCAACCGGAACGGATTTGGTCTTCCTCTATTGGCTGTTGGTACAACAGCCAATGAGAGTGCAGAGCTCACAGATGAAAAGCCTGTCATGTCAACCCCCTGCTAAGAGTATAAAACAAGGATCCCTTCTTATCAATAAACAGTCAGTTAGTAAGTTCTTGACTCATATTAGTACATAGTACCTCTGTGTTTGAGTTCTTCTCTCTCTTCTTAAGGTCCACTCCTTACGCAAGTAGGTTGTGAGACTTTACAACGGGCCGCGGGGAAAGTAATTTGCCTGCAACAAGTTCACTGACTCCTATACATTTGGGAACTAATCATTCAATCCTGAATCGGTAGATGTGTATTGGGCTTAAAGTGTATACTAAAGACCCAGCTTAGCTGAGAAACACCTAAAACGAGGCTGAGAGGTGAATACAGAGCTTTAGCTCTAAAACATACACTGTATCGCCAGTATGTAAACTCATCTACATCCTCGAGGAATTCTCAGGGAAAGACTTTTAGCTCCAGAGTCTGGTGGATAGAGGTGTGTTAAAAAGTAAGTTGGCACGGATTTCCTCTGCCCGGATCGTCAAAAGGGCACAAGCTAATTGAATTGTGTTTTAATCAAAAACAGTTTTCTTTTATTGAACATTCAGTAGCGCTGAATGTCGGTGACTTATGGTCGCGTGGTGTGTAATTTATAAGTTATTAATACGAATACCATTTTCAAAAGCAGAGATGCATTTCGATGTATGATCAGACACCCTTGTTGCGACATTTAACTTGAACTTAGAAGTTAGAATTTTATCAAAATTAGATTTTCAAATATACATGTATTTAATAGTTATAGAGCCTTCAACTTAACCTTTATTAGAGCGCACATACGCGCTATATACGTTGCCTAAAAGTTAGAGTGGTCACATATAGACTTCCAGCATGCTGCAGAAAAGTATAACCTTCACTATCTGTGTGATATTCACTTGGATATTGTGAAGGAGCAGTGTGTCAATGTCTCAGGGTCTTAAGCGCCAAATCCACTAGGGCGACAGAATTTTCAAGCGAATACGTCTGCGATCCATGCGACTGTGCGACTGTTGCAAACGCTGTGCAAACACCAGATCCACTACTGCGACAGTACAGAATACATGCGACTGTGCGAATCACATGCGATAATATCAAATAAATTAGATATTGTTGCAAGGCATTCACATGTCCATGCGAATTCGCATGAACCATGCGATCATCATGCGAATTCCATGCGATGGCGTGATCCACTAAAGCGATTTTTCATGCGAATTTCATGCGACTGAGCGATGGTCTGCGATGGTCTGCGAACGCAAATTCGCATGTAAAATCGCCTTAGTGGATTTGGCACTTTAGAGGTGTTACCGGCAGAGCATGACCAATCAACTCAAGATCAAAATACCTCAAGATCCACTGGTACTTGATATGTTTGGATCCTAGTCAGGTAGTTGCAGAAATGGCAAGACGACTGAGTACAGGTGGGTTACAAAAAACTATCCATAGACTGAATGTAACTCTAACCTTTTAATTGTTATCCATATTTAATTGCATTCTCATTCATCTATGATGGATATACTATTTGCTCCTAGTTCCTAAAACCTGAGTGCAGCAAACTCTTTCACACCACCAAGAAAGTAGAACTGAAGGCCTTCCTTGACTATTCACGCTTTATACGACATATAGCCTATGATCCATGGGGGCCGCCATGACGCCCCCCCCCCCCCCCCCGGGTAGGTGTTCTTCACTATTGGAGGTGAAAAAGTAGGTGTTCTTCACTAAAGGAGGTGGAAAAGAAGTGAGTGATAATTGGGAAGTGTCACAACTTTAGCCTTGCTCACATATTTATATAAAGAGTTCCATCTGGAAAATATCATGTCTTGGGTTTAGTTATTATGTCATCCTACTTTGGAATGGGTATAGAGAGTCAAGGGAACCATAGTAAAATATTGAAAGGCAGTTGAATTTTGTAAGAACAAAGAGCCAGAATATAGGTTTGTCCCCCGACCACCTGGTGACTGCTTCGTGAACTAACAATGGCTCTGTCCCCTATATACTGCACCGTATTAGGAACAAATCACGTTTTGTAGCTGGGATTGGATACTTCAAGGCAAACATCAAATCAGAGTTGATGTGTGTGGACGAGGATGTGACTGTTTGTCTGGGCTGGGTGAGGAACAGAGGGCTTGTGTGAGTGGGGAGGGGGGATGTGGTGGGGTGTGGGGGTGCGTAGGGGTGCAGTTCGGCTTTAGTAAGGTGTAGTAAGGTGTGGGGTATAGTGGAGCTGGGTTATAGTGTTGGGGTGTGGGGGTGTGTGGGGGTGCAGTTCGGCTGTAGTAAGGTGTATTGCGGTGTGGGGTATAGTGGAGCTGTGTTGGGGTGTAGTGGGGTGTGTGGGTGTGTGGGGGTGCAGTGCGGCTGTAGTAAGGTGCAGTGCGGTGTTGGGGTATAGTGGAGCTGTGTTGGGGTGTGGGGGTGTGTGGGATGTAGTGGGGTGTGGGGGTGCAGTTCGGCTGTAGTAAGGTGTATTGCGTTGTCGGGTATAGTGGAGCTGTGTTGGGGTGTGGGGGTGTGTGGGGGTGCAGTTCGGCTGTAGTAAGGTGTATTGCGTTGTCGGGTATAGTGGAGCTGTGTTAGGGTGTGGTGGCGTGTGGGATGTAGTGGGGTGTGTGGGTGTGTGGGGGTGTAGTAAGGTGTATTGCGGTGTGGGGGTATAGTGGAGCTGTGTTGGGGTGTGGTGGCGTGTGGGATGTAGTGGGGTGTGTGGGTGTGTGGGGGTGCAGTGCGGCTGTAGTAAGGTGCAGTGCGGTGTGGGGGTATAGTGGAGCTGTGTTGGGGTGTGGTGGTGTGTGGGATGTAGTGGGGTGTGTGGGTGTGTGGGGGTGCAGTGCGGCTGTAGTAAGGTGCAGTGCGGTGTGGGGGTATAGTGGAGCTGTGTTGGGGTGTGGTGGTGTGTGGGATGTAGTGGGATGTGTGGAGTGTAATGGGGAGTGGAGGGGTGAGTTTGTGTGGGGATGTGTGGGGGTGCGTTGTGGTGTGTGGTGGTGTGTGGTAGTGTAGCAGGGTAAAGGTAGGAGTGGTGAGGTGTGGAGTGTAGTGGGGGTCTTTGGTGGTGTGTGGGGGTGTGTGGATGTGTATGGTGGCGTGTGGTGGGTGTGTGGAGTGTAGTGTAGGTGTGAGGTGTGTAGTGTAGTTGGGGGTGTGTGGTTGTGTGGAGTGTAGTGGAGGTGTTTGATAGTCTATGGAGATGGCAGGGTGGAGAGGGGTGTGGTGTGTGGTGGTGTAGTGTGGAGTAGTGAGGTGTGTAGTGTAGTGGGAGTGTGAGGTGTGTAGTGTAGTGGGGGGTGTGGTTGAGTGTAGTGTAGTGGGGGTATTTATTGGTGTGTCGAGATGGCAGGGTGAAGAGGGGTATGGTGGGGTGGGAGTGTAGGGGTCTGTGGTAGTGTGTTGTGGTGTATGGTGGTGTTTTGTGGTGTGTGGGGGTGTAGGGGATGGGGTTTAGCAGGGTGGTGTGTGGTGGTATAGAGTGGTGAGGTGTAGTATAGTATGGTGTTTGGTGGTGTGTGGAGAGGGCACGGTGGAGAGGGGTGTGGTGTGTGCTGGTGTAGTGTAGAGTAGTGGGGTGAGGTGTGGTGGTGTAGTGCTGTATGGAGTGTAGTGTGAGATGGGAGTATTTGGTGGTGTGTATAGACAGCTGGGGGGAGAGGGGTGTGGTGGGTTGGTGTGTTTGGGTGTGGTGGTGTGGTGGTGTAGTGGTGTGGTGGTGAGGTGTGTGTGAGATGTGAGTATTTGGTGGTGTGTGTAGGCGGCGGGGTGGAGAGGGGTGTGGTGGGTTGATGTGTTTGGGTGTGGTGTGGTGGTGTGGTGATGTAGTGGTGTGGTGTGTGTGTGATGTGAGTATTTGGTGGTGTGTGTAGTCGGCGGGGTGGAGAGGGGTGTGGTGGGTTGATGTGTTTGGGTGTGGTGGTGTGGTGGTGTGGTGGTGTGGTGGTGTAGTGGTGAGGTGTGTGTGAGATAGGAGTATTTAGTGGTGTGTATAGACGGCGGGGTGTTTAGGGGGCCGTGTTTTGCAGCAGCCAACAGACCGTGTCGTGCCCCGTTACGTGCGGACACCTGCCGCCCGTGTCTTTGTCGTCCGCCGACCTGCCAGCCGGGCGCCGCCACCTGGAGACCGGGGGGCGCCTCGGGTTCCCCCCGCGCCCGGCCCCGCGCCCGGCACACGCGTGGGAGAAAAACCACAGACGGAGAGACTGGGTTAAGGGCCGTTTCCATTGGCCGACAAACAAGATGTAGATTTTTTATGTGTTCTCCTAATAGCCTATTTCCATTGGCTATCACCGGTATACAGTCAGGAACAACTGACGGACCTTTAGCACTGCTGACGTGGATTGGAAATAGGCTATTAGGAGAACGCAGAAAATCTACACCGTTTTTTTTTCGGCCAATGGAAACGCGCCTTTAGCACGGTGACGGTGGCGGGGAGAGAGGTCAGAGACTCCGCTCAATGGAGGGGTGCTGTCAGAGGAAAGGGTAACGAGTGGTAAAAGAAGGACACAAGTTTCCCATTCTATCACTGACCCCCTTAACCATTAGTCCCTTTTCATCACCTTGACATTACAGTATATAATTGTATACAGGTATTTGGAAAAAATCGCTTAAAGTATTCAGACTTGGGACGATTTGAAAACTGGGGCAATGAATGCAGACTTTCGAGCAACATAAGTTGTAGTGACCTTCTGTGTGCCATCGGTGGTCGAACCAGGGCACGGGGGTAAGCCCCCCCCCCCCCCCCCACCCACACCTCCCATCAGCATTTAAGTATGGAAAGCAGGGAATAACCCCCCCCCCCCAACACCACCACCACTACCACCCACCCATATTTTGGCTGTGTCATAGTTTATTCACTTCTTTCATATTGGAAGATCTTCCAGTGACTATATCAAATGTACAAATGTATATGTTCCAAAACCAGAACTAGGCTTCTATACCAGAACATTTTTTCTATTTTTTATTGAGTCGGTTCGCCTACATACATAGTAGCGGTCTTCCACCTTCCCAAGTTACAAGAAAAATATGGGAAGGTGGAAGAACCATTTCTACAACAATAGCTTCTATACCATAAACATATCCTCAACAATTGCTCCCATACCAGAAGCATTTTTACAGCAATACAGCTTGATAGGTACCAAAGTTTATCTCACCCCCGTATTTTTCTCCATAGGCTTAACGTTAGGAACTCATACTCCACAGCCGCGAAGGTAGTGGATACAATACCCAATGGCTAATTTAGTGAGTTATTTTTTCAATCAATACATGATGTTATACAGAGAGAGATGAAATTAGAAACCTACTCGATGAAATAATTTTGGCCGCACTACACCTCGTTTGACCGCTGCGTAATTCACCCAGCTTCGCTTCGTGAATTACTCCGCAGTCAAACTCGGTGGAGTACGGACCAAGTTATTTTCATCTCGTGAGTTTCCTTCTAATGATCTCACCCCGGTATTTTCTTCCATAGGTTTAACATTAGATACTCGTACTCCACGGCCTTAAAGTTTGTGTACTGAATACTCAATTGCTAATTGGGTGATTCATTTTATCAATAAATAATGTTATACGGGTTAAGATAAAATCGGAAACCCATGAGATTAAAATAGCGAAGCGAATCTAATTATCTCACCCTTTTCACGGACATTAGAATAGCATTGCAATACCAGAATGATTCAAATTACTTGCTAAATCCAGTTAGGAATTAATAAATCTCCATGTTTATGTCTTGCCTACTTTCTCACATCCTGGCTGCTGTTTGGCCAGTCGATTATGATGTCATCTCCCATCACTCCACCACGACCATGGCGTAGTATTGACAGTTTACGTTGCATATATTTTTTAATGTTATCTAAACCTGTACCAGTGGTGACATTATCGTAAAACCGGATGAGTTTTAATCTTGGCTCCCGTATGCCACGACTGGAGTTTGGCGTAGTGATATCACGAGGTGGAGCCGAGTGATATCCGGAACCAAACTCCAGGAGTGGCATACGGAAGCCAAGATTAAAACGAATCAGGTTTTGATTTTATCCTACCCCTCTCTACAATATTTTAATATCAAAATCATGAATAAAAATCATCAAAATTCCGTATGCCCCTAGTAGCATACAAACGTCTGTATGCCAGTCAGCGTGGCATACGTAATCTCAATGTTAAGCCTATGGGATTTTATATTAGGGGTAGGATAAAAAGATTGTCCACATAATGGGTTGAAAACCAGGATTTCCTACTTGGAAATGTGGAAACTGTCGCCCCTCAGTTTGTAACGTGGCTTTCTGGTTTTAAATGAATTGCGGTAATTGTTATCAGAACACACGACCACAGCATGAGGCCACAAGGCCACCACTAGTCACAGGTGACCCATCCCCAATGTTTATAGCCGCATCGATAGTGATGCATGGGTCCAGCAAGGACAGATCAGCTGCACTCAGTTACCTTTGAGGTGCCACCTATTCTCCGATCTGGCCTGGAAGTAGGTGGCGCTACGAACCCTGGGCTCAGCCATCTTGGTAAGGCACCTACACAGTGCTAAACCTATAGCGAATTCAAACATTCATTTCTGATCTCATCCAACATGTGGGGATGTGTTAAGTAACTCGCAACCCTTCCCCTCGATAAAACCAGACCATCCTTGCAGTTTCAGATCAATTAGATATGTAATGGCTTCAGTTTAGACTATAAACGCGATGTCAACAAATAATCGAAACAACCAATTTTCTCATGAGATATTGAATCCTGAGAGGTACATGAATCCCATCGTGTGACTTCCACTTAAGCACTACTGTTGATCGTGTTCTTCATAGTCGAAAGTTAATCTTATCATCGGATCTTCTGATTCTATCTGAGACGTCAAGCCACTCACAGTTAATTTTATTAAGAAACATAATCATTGACGGTTGCTTCCTTCTTCTTTTCCACATCGTTGTAATACCATAGATAGTATGAGGAGTATCGATACGTCTATTTCGAGTAGGCAGGTTTATTGTAATAGGTAATCCTCTGCTGTGGAGTATTTGTAGAATTAACTAGTCTTGTTTCTGATGTTTCTCGAATATAATAGAGCAGGTTACGGAGTAATTTAATAAGACTAAGCGAAACGAATCCTGTATTTTCAGTGGTTATGGATCGAGTGCAGTTTAGATTTTATCTCGCCCCTATCACTGACTAATTGTCTTATGTTTGTGACATTATCACCTATTGAGTGTTTTTTTTACAATATTCCATGGGCGTTGAGTAAGAGTATGAGGGGTGAAATAAAGACTTACAAATGGCCACCAGGAATATCAATGGATATGCACATGAGAAGAATCCCTTGTATGAAGGAATGGTATTATGGAATAATCTGAGGAGGGGCAAGATTATCCTTCAATCAGTGAATATAAAACCATGACCAAGGCGTTTATAAGAGATGAACGTATAAAACTAATATACTAGGTATTATCTCGCCCCTGGTATCTTTGTCCCATAGACTTAACATTGGGAACTCGTTCCCCATGCCCCTACAAGTATTGAAGTCTGTTCTCCATGGTCTATATCCTGTGTGTCGGTCGTTCTTTTAGTGTGTATAGGGGTGAGATAAATACAGAAAGCAACTAGTTTTGGTCAAAGTTGTTGTTCTCCAACTCATTTCAATGCTATGTGATATTCCCTCAGCTCTCACCTCGTTCATATCACGCCGCATCAAACTCGTGGAGAACAGCGACTTTGATCAAAACTTGTTGGTTTCTCTTGAAAGCATAGACAAATATCTCAATGTGTAATTGTAATTCCATAATGGGGGAGGTTTTGCTAAAAGGGGATGCTCCACTGCTCCGACGGTTGCAGATTTGGTAGCCAGACGAAAGTTCACCTATCCATATCGGATGCCCTATATTTGCTCGAGTCTTTTATTATGAATATTTGTCAATATTTGGTCAAGTGCATCAGAAACAAGGCATGCACAACACCGTAACCGATTTTCAGATAACGACGTGCAATCATTGGCCACCACCGACTTTTAGGAGAACTCAATTGATCGTTGCAGTTTCGCCGGCCAACGGAAAATGGCTTTAAGCGCATAGGTCGGGCAGGGGATCGGCAGGGGTAGTAGGGTATTGAAAGAAATGTTGGTGGCGGGCATGGGCTTCCTCGTGAAAAAGAGTTGGGTGCTCAGAAAGGGTGTGGTTTTTAATTCAAGCACATTTAAAGACGTTACAAACGTTATCTGTTCCCAGACGATCCTCCACGCTGGCGCCTACATATAACAAATTACTATACCCATGCCGCATATATTGTAAATACGCACCGTTTCGACATATATCGTAAAAATACCGTACGGAACAGTGTTCCGTACGGGAAAATACGGAACACTGCTCCGCACGTGTTAGATAAGACATCAGTTGCTAGGCCAAATTTAGTTGATTATTTCTTTATAAATTTCGGGTATAGTAAATATATAACGACCTACCATACTTGTACAAGCTACAAAAGTCGATTATAATTTACGGTTCATACGGAACTCGGCATAAACGCCTCGTTCCGTACAAACTGTAAATCATCATCTCGTTTTGTAGCTTGCACAGCATGGTCAGGTCGTTTTATATAGTATGTACAGGTAGGTCACAGGACAAAACGGACTACAACGGCTTTCACACACCCATCTACCAAAATTTAAAAGTTAAATGTCTTTGTGTATATACACCCTGGTCTACTGACCCATACCTATAATCTATGATGAATTTCTTCTGAAATTCATTTCATAATACGTTTTGTATTCCCTCCTCTACTCTCATTTTAAATTTCTCTCCTTGCTCTAGCAATTGCGTGTCAGATTTTGATTTCTCCCAATATATTGATCTATATATAACGGCGAATGTCTTTATTTCTCGAGATTTGTCCTCTGTATTTTAAGCGCTACTCTGTTATCACCCCAAGTCCCATTCCCTACTGCCTCAGATACATGATCTTTATCTTTCGTCTGCCAAGTGCTTGGCGGTAGAACTCCAGGGGAACTGCACTGAAGAGTTAGAGGCTGGATGGTGTGATAGCGGCTGCCTCAAGAGAAGCAAGACCCCGCACTCAAGTCATAAATCCCGCTTCAAAAACACTAAAATCTCTTATTCCTATATACCCATTATTGAACTAAATAGAGTTTCATACCGGTGCTGGGGGGTGCATTAAAAATAAGTTATGTGTCGAGGTTGACGTTTTCGTCCCGCTCTGATGTTTTTGTCCCGCTCTGATGTTTTCGTCCCGCTCTGATCACGTGATACAATACAGCAGCGGGACGAAACAATAGCTGTTGTGGTTACCCGATAAGGATGGTCACTTGTTTCGGATGTGTTTCAGGTAAAGAATTAAGCATTTTTATCGATATTTGAAGGTATATAGCAATAGGGAAACCAAGTACCGGTAAGCAAAAGTCAAAGTTACTCGGTAAGGCTTGGAAAGATTCCAAGCCTTACCTCGTAACTTTGAACTTTTGCTCACCGGAACATAGTTTCCCTCTATTCCGTTACACATATACCTATAGGGCACATAGCTATTTTTTATGGAAGCAGTCATATTCCCCCCTCCTCCCTCGACGCTAAACAAAACACCAGGTGGTGGGTGCAGCTATCAATGGATTTTATCCAAAATATTTTTTCTTTGGTTTCAGCCTCGTCTCACGATTATCTGTAGATAATGAGAACAGAAAATAGTGGTTGTCAACCGACTACAATTGTTCTATCTTACAATTTCTGGCAGATGATGGCGGAACTAGCAATCACTCTGTGCCATAAAGACGAATAGTCTATGGTTACATACCGCTGCTGGTGATGAAGTAACTACACTTTTTACACTGAGGCTGATATCTTCATACCTAGGCCTACATTTTCAGACCAAGGTTGACCATGTGACGCTGTCTGGACCAATCAGATGGAAGCATAGATGCGTGAAGGAAATACACAAGTTGAAGTTACTGATAAGGGAGGCCATGGCTTCTCCGTCGATCGGAGGTTAACAAATCTCCATTTTTATCAGTATTTGAAGGTAAATGATAACAGGTAAACAAGTTCCGGTCGAAAAATTAAAAGATTACTCAGTGAGGATCTCGAAATACTGAACTTGGCCAAGGCCTTGCTAAGTAATCTTTGTTCACCCTATTAGTCGCCTTGCTTCCGCATGGTACCAGCCAGATATGCTTGCATGCAAGCATAGCTAAGTGACCGGGGTGGGGAGTTACCTCAGTGGTAAAGAGCACCGGACTCATAATCCCAAGGTTGTCAGACTTTGGGGGTTCAAGTCCCATTCCAGCCACTCTTCTCCTTCACCCCCAGCAGTGGTAGATTTACTGCTATATCAAAGGCCAATCCTTCTCATACCTGTCTATGTGGAGTGGGAAGTAAAAGATCTCTCACCTTGGTAAATATGTAGGGGTGAGATTTCTACCAAAATTCATCTAATAGATTTGATCAAACCCAAAGTAAGTCTAATAGAACATATTGGATGTTAAACTACCCAAATGAACAAACTTTTATCTCGTAACTTTAAAAATATTTTACCCAGTTTCCCTCTTTTCCTGGGACACATAGACACCACAGGCCCCTTGATGAACATCACCACCTCATTAACATACACCGACTTGTCTAGCACACATCCACATGGGCGCTGCTACAAGGACAATTAAACAGGCGCTGGCTTTTAGTCGCATTCTAGGTTAGGTATGTGTGTCATAAAAGCTGGTGGCTGCTGGCACGGTGCCTCTCCGCGAGTGACTCATCCTCTGTCTAGTTACGTAGCAGACCGTGCTTTCCTTGGCGGGGGAGTTGAATCTCAGCGCGTGGGTTTTATATGACCATTCTCTGAGGGTGATACAGCATCCTTTGTCCGCAACTCCTACTTGTAAGAGCCACAATAAAAAAAACTCCTCCTCCCACTGCATTCATTGCGGTTACTGAGTAATTGTATTGACATTAGAAAGGGTATGGTGCTTATGTGTATAGACTATACGTAATCTAAACTGCCTTGTTATTCAATTAACAGAACCAAAGATTACTTTTCGTGAGTGTTGGATGAAAATAGGGTGTATGCGATGCGAGTGTGTAAGTATAAACAGCCTAATTAGGCCTCATTATCCTACCCCTAATAAAAAACTCCATAGGCTTAACATTGGGTCACTGTATTCGGTCTGGAGTTCAGAAAAATGAAAAATATCGCTCTAGTGGGATACACTTGACAAATGACGTCATTTGTTAATGTAGAAGTAATTTAGACGGGCGGGGTAGGATAAATTCTAAACCAAACTCGAGTTAGTCATGTTATTGTTCATCGCACTCCGGCAAGATCGCGTATTACTGCTCTCGGCTTCGCCTCGCGCAGTAATATCGCGATCTTGCCGTCATGGGATAAACAACAACATGACTAACTCTTGTTTGGTTTCTCCATATTATTTTTGGGAAATCAAGATGAAATGAAATTGAAACCTTAAGAGTTGTGTAAAAAATGTTGACATATGCATGGGGAAATAGATGAAATACAGGTTTGGTACGTTAAGCAGTTATATAGAACTGGGTTAAGAATCATGCAAATAAACAATACTCCACGAGTTTGGATGTGCTACAATCGTCATAAAGGCAAAGCTGAGTGACGATTGTGGCGCATCCAAACTAGTGACATATTATTTATTTTGCGATTTGAGTATGGTTTTGGATTTATCTCACCCCTTTCACAAACATTAGACTAGTATTAAAATATCAGAATGATTCTAATTACTTCGCAAACCCGGTAAGGAACATATAAATCTTCATGTTGATGTCTCGTCTGCTCTCTGAAATCCTGGCCGCTGATTGGTCAGTCGATTATGAGATCATCTCTCTGCCATGACCATGGCATGGTATTGCCACCTTACGTGGGTGATCGTTGCGCATGATTTTTTAATGGTTTTTTTCCTATGGCTGAACGTATGACAGGAGTGGGATAATGACCAGACCTGTGTTTCTAGTGTGTGATGATACGCACAGCTATGTGGACTGGAGTTTAAAAAACGGAGAAAAGAATTTAATCGCTTTTATCTCCCATCCAATTCTCTTTACCAAAGCCACATATGTGGCTCTGCATCTTAATGTATACACCAGACTAAATATACTTATCATAAGAAATCCACACATTATGTCTACTAGTAAATCAGCATTGGTTAGACAATGTATTGTAGGCTATTGCCCATGAGTCTATTGGTAAATCAGCATTGGCTAAACAATGTATAATTGTATTGTAGGCTACTGCCCATAAGTCTATTGGTAAATCAGCATTGGTTAGACTTAGACAATGTATTGTAGGCTATTGCCCATAAGTCTATTGGTAAATCAGCATTGGTTAGACAATGTATTGTAGGCTACTGCCCATAAGTCTATTGGTAAATCAGCATTGGTTAGACAATATATTGTAGGCTACTGCCCATAAGTCTATTGGTAAATCAGCATTGGTTAGACAATATATTGTAGGCAACTGCCCATAAGTCTATTGGTAAATCAGCATTGGTTAGACAATATATTTTAGGCTATTGCCCATAAGTCTATTGGTAAATCAGCATGGGTTAGACAATATATTGTAGGCTACTGCCCATAAGTCTATTGGTAAATCAGCATTGGTTATACAATGTATTGTAGGCTATTGCCCGTAAGTCTATTGGTAAATCAGCATGGGTTAGACAATGTATTGTAGGCTACTGCCCATAAGTCTATTGGTAAATCAGCATTGGTTAGACAATGTATTGTAGGCTATTGCCCATGAGTCTATTGGTAAATCAGCATGGGTTAGACAATGTGTTGTAGGCTATTGCCCATGAGTCTATTGGTAAATCAGCATTGGTTAGACAATGTATTGTAGGCTATTGCCCATGAGCGTGCGGTATGCATGTGTGGGCAGTTCTAGACTTTTCCATTGCTCACTGGTGATGACTACAACACGTACATGCATGTGAGGGCAGGGCGGGTTTATATAGGCCAGACCGAACACATCATGACCACGTTTAAATGATATCATGTCGCCAACTACCACCACGGAGCCTGACAAAAACACCACACCAAACACCAAACAGTTGGCGCGGCGGGGCGGGTGGGGTGGGGACAGTCCAGAGACTGAGTCATTGGTGAAAATAGTCCACCCCAATTTCTGCCTGCAAGAGAGCCCAGATGACGTCTTTCTTCTTGACGTCCATGCTAGCCACGGTAAGAATATGCACACGGAGAAAACACCAATTAAAAAAACAAACTACTGCCCCTGTTTAGAGGGAGAGGAAGGGGTGGGAGGAAAGCAGGGGTTGCTACCAGCAGCCAAGGGGTCTGTGCTTTGTGTGGTAGAACATTCACTGGTTGGTGGGGTGTCTATTTTTTATTAGTGCTTTAGATCTTGGATGGGGCCAAAGGTAGCAGATTACAGACCAGGCAGCGATAACAAAGCAATACCAGCTGCCAAGCATGTCAAGGAGGCTTCTCCCCGTCGTCAGTAGGGAGAAAATAAACGATCATAGTGCGAGTTGTGCTGTGGTGGAAGTTGGACGTTAACGAGAGCAAACAGGGGACCGGGAAGTGGCGTTACGAGCGGGCGGTACACCTCCCCCCCGGGCGGCGGGCGCTCACTGGCGCTTACTAGGCCCACACCTCCGTCCATTCATGCTGCTATAAGCGCCAACTCGTACCCGCACTAGGCAGGGAGCTATGTCATGATCCGGCCTACCGCCCTCCGCCTCGGGGATGTACAAAGACCATATAACATGATGCTGTGCAATGACCATATACAAAATATGCCTATTCCGATTGCATGGCTTGTGTAGGGGTGGGAAGGGTAGGGGGAGGGGAGTTTAGCTTCCTTGTAATTTAACACGTGCATTTCATTGTTAAGTTACGACCCTTTGCTGATATATATAATGGGCCGTCTATAAAGTACCTAGGCACTGAGGGGGGATGGGGGGGGGGCAATTTGAAATTTTGCATATGCTCCTCCTTTGTTCTATTGCATACAAAATTGGGAGGGGGTGGGGGAGTAGGGTTTCAAAAATTTCAGAAATTCTGCATATGTACTTTATGGATGGGCCCTAAAAAGTATAATTTGTACCCACCTGTGAATGCAATGGCATATTTGGCGTTTTTCAACATCTGGGCTATGCGTTTAGCCTCCTGCTTGACCCGCTCGTCCGAGTCGAAGTACTCTGCCGTCTTCCAGGCCTCCTTGACCATGGCCTTCTCCCGGGGTCCCAGTGCGTACGGGTTGTCCATCTTGTAGGAGTCGATGACGGCCTTCCAGCAGATGTCGTGGAACATGGCCTCTCCGTCCTCCCTCCAGCACACGGCCATGGTCACCCGCTCCTCCTCCGGGGCCTCGAATGCCTTCACCTCCACGCGGGCCATGCTCGGCTCCAGTGGACCCTGGATGCATTTCCTCAGGTGGCAGTACATTTGTGATGCCATGCTTGCAGCGTGTAGGCGTTTGGTCGGCGACCGGCTCCTTCCCCCACACTGCTCTTCCTGCTTTCTTTACTCCTCCTCCTCCTGTGTATTGGTGCGTTACTCCAGTAACCTCCCTGCCTCTTGCATGTGGGATTTACCCTCCACTAACCTCCTCCTGCTCCTAGGTGCGCCCCGTTATCTCTCGCCCGTTTCCTCCAGTGGATGCGGATTGCCTTTGTACACGGAGCTGTGCACCTCCCAGGCCTCGCCGGTCCTCCTGCTGCTACTCCTTCCTCCGTGTGTTCCCTCCGGTGACTGACAGCCGCCTGGTCCGCCGAGCAGGGTAGGGCTGAGGTAGCCTAGCAGCCGCCGCCGCCGCCGCCGCCGCCGCCGCCGCCACCGCCGCCCACTCCTCCGCGGGGGCTGCCCTCACGACTCACCAGGTTCAGGCCGACCCACTTAAAAAGTGCGGCAGCGGCACGGTGGTACGGCCCGGGCAGGCCGGCTTCCTGCTGTCACGCCCTGGAGGATGCCCGGCAGAGACGGTGACCTGTTCTCCAGCGCACCCCCGCAACCCCGGGTCAAAGGCAATAATGGGCAGTGCCACCAAAAGCACCTGTCTAAAAATAGCCACCGGCGGCGGGCGGGCAGTGTTTGGTGGGAGAGAAGGAGCGGGTGTCTTTTCTAAGCATGTGCAACTGACACTGTGGTGTTTGAAAGGAGCGGTTCTGTCATTGTGACACGGTGTGTTGGTAGCAGCAGCAGCAGCAGCAGCAGCAGAGGCAGCACCAGCAGCCCAGTCGGCCTCAGCAGCAGCAGCAGCCGTCCATGCATCCTTCGCTACGCCCACGCTAAGCCACCGCCCGCCAGTGAGCAGCAGGCAGTCGGCGTGAGTGCACCCCCGCCCCCGGGCCCCCCTCCCCCGCCGCCCCGACACGCCGTCGCCGGGCCGCGGTCGCCCGTGCTCCGTGAGGGTAAAAGTTGCGCCCTTTTCGCCCGCCCCTAGACACGTGGGAGTGACCGTGAAAGTAGGGTTTGACCGGCGGGGTCGGGTGGGGGCGGGTGCCGGCGGCCCACGCGTGGGGTGGCCGTAGTGATAACGTTATAACGGTATGTTGGGAAGCTCTTTGTTGTTGACCCGCCAAGCCTGCCGCTTACGTCATCAAAACGTGCATTCATTAGTGTCTGCCCGCTGCTTCTCGCTACTCACGACAGACAACAACCCCCGGACCATCTTAGAGTCATCTCCAGGCATAGACCCGGAGTAGGGGGCTAGTTAATGCATCGAGTTATCAGTAGCACCCCCTGTGTGGGCTGGTGCTGGGAGAGTGTGGGGCGGGCAGGGATGTGCAGAGATCAACTCGCCATCCATTCATAGGCGGCGCCATTCATGATTCGATAAATCTGGTTATTTTCCATGTGCGAAGCGGCCATGTCAGGAAGAGGAAAATGGAGACGAGGGCACGATGGTTGTAGCACAGAAAGACCACGTGGGTTACGGCAGGCCACCTTGTTCATTAAACTTATACTATTATCTCACCCCTGGTATTTTTTCTCCATTGATTTAACATTGGTATCCAACACCCATGAGATATTTAGGATAAATACCCGATGGGGGATTATGTCACAAAGGTTAGCCCATTAGTCAATGTGGAGGATGAGATAAATTCAGAAACCTATTCAAGTTTAAGGTCAGAGCTCGATCTCATCTCATTTGAATCTCTACGTAATTCAGGCAGCTTCGCTTTGTGAATTACTACACGATACAACTTCGATGGGATACGAGCTCTTACCCTAAACTTTCATATATAGGTCTCCTCCATACGAGCAGATAGTATGTTCATCATTGATGAATGAGCGTGCAATTATACATGAATAACAACAAATAAAAAGTTAGGGTAACATCCAGTCTATGGATAGTTTTCTGGAACCCATTTGAACTCATTCAAATTGCAAATTTCTGCCTGAGTCTAGGATGTAAATATATCAAGCACCAATGTGTCAATGAGGTATTTTGGTCTTGAGTGATTGGTCATGGTCAGATGGGCACACCTCTAAGACCCTGAAACAATGGTTCCCTGCTCCACTATCACAGTGAATAGTATGCAAATAGTGAATGGATAGTTTCCATGTATTATCTCACCCCAGATATTTTTTCTCCATAGACCTAACATTGGAAATTCGTATCTAACACCCATTAGATATTTAGGAAAAATATCCAATGGGGGATAATGTAAAAAATGTTAGCCCATAAGTCAATATTAAGGGTTAGATAAATTCAGAAACCCATTCAAGTTTAGGGTCAGAGCTCGATCCCATCTCATTTGAATCACATAGCAATTCACGCGGCTTCGCCTTGTGAATTACTACGTGATTCAAACTCGATGGGATACGAGCACACACCCTAAACTTTCATGGGTTTCCTCTATAACTAGTACGCTGGAAGTCTATATTTGTGCAATCCAACCTCTAGGCGATGTATATATTGTGCGTACAACCACGTTCTAAAAAGTCCATGATTTGGTAGACCAAGCATAACTAAGACCATTTGTGCACACTATGCGCAAACTAAATGGTCTACGCACTCTGTACCACATTACTTGATGTAAAATGGCGTTTTTAATTATTTCCAGGTACATAATATTAAGGAGACATAGTGAGTGTGTTTGAATTGCATCTGCTCCTTGTAAAGCATCTAAAAAGGTAGATGGTTGCTTAGGGAACCGGGCAAGGTATTTCTCTTGTCAAAGATACGTAGGTGTAGTGCGTCGCTATGATTATATGCCTTATTAAAGACACTATTTGTGTGTATTGTGTGAATATTAAAGTTTAAACTGTTATGCCTGGCGTCCACCTACTATGATAGAAATTTAGCCCTACCGATATGGCGCCGATACAAAGCAAATATCGGAGACATATCGGAAAGGTGCAAAATAGTAGACTTATGTCTAGACATGCCAATCCACCACGCATTGTATGAGGCTTTTATCGGTGTCCAATCGCAGAAACGTGGTCAACTGCCCCGATATTAGGTGACCTTCTGACGCGATTTTGATTTTTTATCGGGAGGTGCATCGTAGACCATATCGGAGCCATATCGTAGTGGGTGGACGCCAGGCCTTAGAAACCTGCACCTGTATACATACAACTGTATGATGTTGTCTGCACTTAACAAATATCACGATCGTTCCCCCGGTTTCCTTGTTACAGCATTCTAAGCCACATTCAATTGGAAGGATGATATTGTTTTCTATATATCTTTCAAACAATCATTATTTAAGTTATTTCTCCTCAGAATTAGCTTTTTGTATGCCCCAAAAATGGTATCTATGGGACTCATTAGGGGAATACCTGCATGGAGGCATTTTTAGAATCCGCCTGGAGAATGCCTCCAGGCATCCTCAGTCTAACCATCTTCGGAATGATGTTATACATATATTCTGTATAAGTCCCATGATTATTTATCATTTCCTGATAAAAACTAATGGTATGGTAAATATAGTAAATAATGCCTTGAGGCACCATTCGTCCTGAATGGGTTATAATCACTGGGGGCTGGTTTCTCCTTCCAGCCACGCATATGCGGGTTCATTTAATCTTTTGTAGCGGTCGGTTCATGTTTGCTCGACCTGCCTGCTCGGGCTGCTACGGTCCAGATAACGCCCCCACCAACCCACCCACCCACCCCTCCTCCCTCCCGCCCGCCGACTCCACTATCAACCCACAGACCGACGACAGCCACGTTTCTCCCGTCTCTACCGCTCCGCCCGGCCGTGTATCCCGAGCACCTTAACTCCTGAACACAGCCACAGCCCATCCTCACATCTCAGTAACAGTACTTGTAAGTAGTAAGAGAAAACGTGGTTACTGTGACCGTATGGATGTCTATTCTAGGTCTTTTGCAACATATCAAATATTTCTCGACGCCGGCGGCGGAGGGACGTATATATATGGTACAAAAGGCCCAGAATGATTTCCCCATGGGCTCAGTCACTATGTTTTCATATTACTATATACCTAAATTGAAAAAAAGGGATATTTTATTCACTTACAAAGTCATCGCTTCATGGCCAATTCACTACGTCACAGTGAGCCCGAACATTGTTTATACTGCACCCCTAGCAGCGGATAGTATTTCCTTGATATTCGCACACAGGTATGTAATAACAATACAAACTCACACATAATTCTTGATACAAGAACATTATAAATATTCGGCGTATTAGATCCAAATATGTTTAGGTTTCATTCTCATACACAGATGCACTCATCTATACATATTGAATATCTTACGTTACCATCTCAGGCTACAGGCCATGATATGCACATATTGAATATCTAATGTTGCTACACATCATGTCCCCACACTCATCCTCCTAGCCTGACGGCATACAGCAGCATGTATGTCTATACATACAGCTTATTATCACCTTAACTAAACGTACTCCAGAATACCGCATAGCGCATCCTTTTAACATGCCCCGCCATAAGGTATTGCCATCCAGTGTCAAAGTCATCCTGCCCTGAGGTAAGAACGGTTGCCACCATAAAAGGACACTGATCAACACCGAATTGTCATTTAATTGTTAAATCAATAATAATTTTGAGGACTTGCGCCATACTATTCGGGTGCTGCGTCTCCTTTTCTCTTCTTCCGGTCATGTGACCCCGTTTTCAGGTTCTGTACTGAATGACCGTGTTTTCTTACCCAACCCAACCACATGCATACAACTTATCCAACAATTACAACAATTACGTTTTTGAGCGTGGGAACCATGCTCAGATACGCTGCCTTGGTTTAGGAAGAGGCTACGTAGACTTTCAGCGTGCTGCAACTACTACCGCTTTACTATTTGCGTGCTAACTCTGTAACGTTGGTAGGGTGCAGAGACCCAGTATATTAGTATCTCAGAAGAGTGGCCAGCTGACCATGAACAATCACTACTGACTGAAGAATAAATGTACATCATTGACCCACGAGAGCTTGCTATATCTTGACCCTGCAGTTGCAGTTGTAGAAGTAGATGGTTGCCAAGTGGGTCACAGCAAATGACCAACAGACTGGATAAAACCCAAGCCTTTGTTTTTTTAAATTTCATGCTCATTCATCAATGATGAACATACCATTTGTTCCTCTTGTATTACTACATAGTTTAAATCCCTCTTCGCTTTTGAAACTGGAATCTAAACTGTGTATTTTATCCTGCCCAAAGGTCATATTTACTACGAGTCTGTGATGTTCATTTTAACGTGTCTTCACTGTTGTGTGTGATATTAATCTTTTATAGTAGTATTGATCTTCTTTGAATAATGTCCGTAATAAAGAGATTATTTTAGACACTCCATTCATGTTCATACTATCTTAAGCCCCATGTGTTGGTCAGTTCATGGACCCGTTTAATAATCTAGGATCGCACATGAAGACCCTTTTCTGTACCTCGTACAAGGGTTATCGTCTATCAATATTTAAGTCTGTTCACTAAGACAGTAATAGCCGTCTATAAGGTCGTCTATAAGTGTTGAATAAATTTGACCCACATCGTCCCTGGGCCTTTATGGCATACAGAAAAGGATCGACATGTACGATCCAAAATATTGAACGGGCCCCCTGGCCGATGTGGGTTTTGAGTAGTATATGAAAAAAAGGCAATGAATCAGGTAACACTCGACCGAGTAAAACAAAGTAAGATGAGTGGGTCTATGAAGTACTATATGGACACATGGTTAGTGTGCCTGAATAAAATCTGTTTCGATGTGTTTTGGTCGGAAATATTCACCGAGCTCGAAGTACATATCCTAGAAAAACAACAAGGAAGAGATGTAATTCAGAAACGCTCACTATGTCTCCTTATTATTTTATTTTAGGGTTAATCTTTTTCCTTTATGTCATACTACTATTTATTTCCTATGAGGATGTATGTAGTTTTCTGACTAATAGGACAGTGTTCTTCAATGATAAAATATTATTACTTCCTTGTTATCATATACCTAGAAATGATTAGAAACGCCATTTTGCAAGTCACGTGGTATGGAGTGCACGAACTATTAGTTTGTGCACAATGTGCACAATGGATTTCGTACATCCGGCCAGTAAACGTGAGACATTCGTGCACAGGTATACGATAATACCCGCTGTTAGCAATATGGTATAAACAATGTCCGCGCCCATTGCCGTAGTAAATTACCATTATCATCGAGAGTTCACTGGGCTTGGACGGACGACTCTGTAGGTAGTTAAACGGGCATTTCTTTAATCATTTTCAGATAATTAATAATGGGACGTATTTACTGCGGGTGAGGTGATGCTCTCGGCCCTAGCCTTTTGTCTGTGGCATCGGGACCCATTTCCATGACAAGAGACCCCGAAATGGCATCAATTCACCCACAAAGTAAGATGAGTGGGTCTATGAAGTACTATATGGACACATGGTTAGTGTGCCTGAATAAAATCTGTTTCGATGTGTTTTGGTCGGAAATATTCACCGAGCTCGAAGTACATATCCTAGAAAAACAACAAGGAAGAGATGTAATTCAGAAACGCTCACTATGTCTCCTTATTATTTTATTTTAGGGTTAATCTTTTTCCTTTATGTCATACTACTATTTATTTCCTATGAGGATGTATGTAGTTTTCTGACTAATAAGACAGTGTTCTTCAATGATAAAATATTATTACTTCCTTGTTATCATATACCTGGAAATGATTAGAAACGCCATTTTGCAAGTCACGTGGTATGGAGTGCACGAACTATTAGTTTGTGCACAATGTGCACAATGGATTTCGTACAACCGGCCAGTAAACGTGAGACATTCGTGCACAGGTATACGATAATACCCGCTGTTAGCAATACGGTATAAACAATGTCCGCGCCCATTGCCGTAGTAAATGACCGTTATCATCGAGAGTTCACTGGGCTTGGACGGACGACTCTGTAGGTAGTTAAACGGGCATTTCTTTAATCATTTTCAGATAATTAATAATGGGACGTATTTACTGCGGGTGAGGTGATGCTCTCGGCCCTAGCCTTTTGTCTGTGGCATCGGGACCCATTTCCATGACAAGAGACCCCGAAATGGCATCAATTCACCCACATTAAGTACGTTTCCGCATAATCCTAGTTTCTTATTCAGATCCACTCTATGGTGGTTTATTGCTCACGTCGAAGTGTCGATCCCTCGTTGGAATATGTAGTGCTAGTCCATTAGTGACTTGTACCCAGTCTTTTCTTTCTTGTCTCACCCCATGGACCCCTATCAACTCGCCCTCCTACCAAACTAATCTCTTTCTATCCCCTTCATCCCGTTTCCATCTCGTCCCCATTTCCTTTGTCATGCCTCTAATTTGTTCTACCCCCTCTTAGTTTGCTGTTCTCCCCTGGCCTCAGCCCAGGCAGCTCGGCCCACGACTGCCCTTCGTACCCCACCCCCTCCTTCACCATAGCTCCTTTAACCGCAAGGTGTCCCTTGTTTTAACATTGTACAAAAACACTCTCCTTTTCCCGACTTTGAAAAATTTGAAAATTGAAAGTGTTATTTATGTTGTGAATAGCAAACCGAATTTTCTTAGGTCTGTATTAGTTTTGAAATTTTGAAGTTTTTTTTTTTAATTTTTTTTTTTATTATTATTTTTTTATTATTGGACGCAATTCAACTACAAGGTTATTTTGCGTGTTCTTTCTTTCTTAAAAATGGAACGTACGCAATTTGTCTAAAATAGTTTACGCCCCCTTCCCTCCCCCCAACCCTCCTTCAATGAGAATTTTCTTTATGGATGGCCCAAAAATGGGACGGTTGTACACCGCGGCTTCATTGTATGCGAACTGACCCAATAATTGAAATCATCCTGACTGCCTTGTATTTTCCATACACAACACCTCCTGTTTTTATACCCGTGTAGAACCTTTAATAGTGACGCACTGCTGCTCCCCATGACTAACATACTGTGTACGGAACCCGTATACGAAACACGTTGAGCCAACGGGTGAATGTGGACATTTACTACGACATGGTTTTTAATATATTTGTGATATAATGTTGGGTATATAATAAACAAACAATCCACCGTGCTTGTAGGTTCCTGATGATCTTCCTATGGGGCACATAGCCATTGTGTTTTTGAAGCACCCCATCGCCAAACAAAACACCAGGTGGTGGGTCCAATAAGCAATGGATTTTATATAAAAAAAAAATAAAAAAAATTTAAACTTGCCGTAGAAGGGTTTTAGCCTCGTCTCACGATTATCTACTGATTATAACAACATATAATAGTAGTTGTTCCCTGACTACAGTGGTGCTATCTTACTTTTTTTAATTTAACACAAAATTCACCAAGTTTGGTAGTCTTCCATTTTGCAAGCTTGTACATGTGCCAGCTAAGGTTGTTACCAACGTCCAATGTTGACATAATTTCCTGTCGGATGATGGCAGGACTAGCAATCACTCTGTACCCTATATAGTACAGAATAATTTCTAGTTCTGCAATGATCCGCCCATCATCTGCCCTTATAGTTCGCCAGGAAATTGTAAGATAGAGTCACTGTAGTCAGGGGGCAACCACTGTCATCAGTTGTTATAAACTATACAGAATTTTAAGACGAGGCTAAAATTCCTCCATGGCAAGCCCCCAAAAGAAATTTCTAATAAAATTGAAAAATAATTTGTCCCACCACTTGGTGGTTTTGATGGCGTCAGGGGAAGAGGGAGATGGCTGCCTCCATAGCACAACAGCTATGTGCCCTATACGGCATATAGCCTATGAGCCATGGGGGCTGCCATGACGCCCCCCGAGTAGGTGTTCTTCACTAATGGAGGTGGAAAAGTAGGTGTTCTTCACTAATGGAGGTGCAAATGAAGTGAGTGATAATTGGGAAGTGTCAAAACTCTAGCCTTGCTTACATGTATGTAAAGTGTTCCATGTGAAAAACATCATGTCTTGGGTTTAATCATTATCTCATCATGCTCTGGGATGGGTGTAGAGAATCAAGGGAATCATGGTGAAACATTGAAAGGCAGTGGAATTTCGTAAGAACAAAGAGCCAGAATATAGATCTGTCCCCCCAATGGGCCTGCCATACTGCTAGCCACCTGGTGACTGCTTTATGAACTAACAATAGCTATGTGCCCTATAGGGAGCCAAAGTGAACCCGCTGAAACCACAGATACCCACCTACAAAACACCATTTCCGGTGGCCAGTAAGAACGAGGCTTAGTGCTAAAGCTATGGGGGTTTGAGGCTAGACTTATGTTTTTGGTCTCATTTGTTACTTTTGAAGTGAAGTTTATAACTATCATCTCTGAATAACTTTGTTTCAAAACTACGATGACAGTTGTTAAGTTTATTAAAAATTTGGATCTAAAAGATTGGATAATGACACATATAATCTCGAACCTACATAGTCTAAGTACTGAGCGCCTATACCCGGAAATAGTATTTTGTGACTGGCTATTTGTGGTTGGAGCGGGTTCACTTTGGCTCCCTATAGTGTCCACCTTGGATGTTCTTCCCCTGCGACCCTCCTCCTCTTCAGGCCCAGCCGTCTCGCCCGGCCCGAGCTGTCAGTTGAGGGCGGGGCCTAGTCGTCCAGTGGGGGAGTCCCCCGTGATAATAGTGCGATAGCGTGTCAGTCATTAGAGGCCTATTAATGACGGTAGAGCGGCATGGTCCTGGCCGCGCAACCTGGCGCCATATTGCACACACCGTCACACACACACACACACGTGCGTACTGCACCGTGTGCCGTAATCACGCGGCCACCGGTGACTAAGGGTCAATCTGGGCCGAATTCACCGGGCCCTGCCTAGCGTCCGCATGTCAGGCCAATAGCCCCAGGCCGGAAAAATAATTATGTAAGTAGTACATACAAATGAGAGTTTTCCGCGTTATTATTTATTCAAGCCCATCTTATATTGTCACATGTTGTTACAGGACTGTGTTGCGTGCGTTCATCAGGCGGCAGCATGCGCTTATAAGCATTCATGAAAAATAATGTTATTTACCACTGAGAGATTTTTAAATACACAGACTAATTAGCCATATGGTTTGATATTACCCCCAACGTCCTTAAAATGTTGATTTATATCGACGAGAAAACGTTAGGAAACTGGGGCCTACCTAATATTCTAGGATCGTACTCGTAAGCCCTTTTATGTATGCCATAGAGACCCTGGGATAATGTGGGTCATCTTTATTCAACATATATGGACGACCTTATGGACGGCTAATACTGTCTTAATGAACAAATTTGAATATTATTAAACGATAACCCTTGTCCAAGGTACAGAAAAGAGTCGTAATCTACGATTCTAGCTTATTCAACGGGTCCCTGGTCTATTTTCATCTATTTCTAGACTAGCGAGAGGAAAAAACGAGAATATGATTTTATCAAATAGAATAGAGGAGAATCTAAGCAGTCACGGGGGTGGGTGGGTGGGCGGGCGGGCGGGCGGATGGGCAGGTGGGTGGGTGGGGTGGGGGTAGTAAGGGGTGAGTCCACGGACTAGGCGCTGGGGTGCCCCCTGTCGACCATGTGGCAGGTGCACACCACAGCGACCTGGCACCGTGCCAACCCGCCGTATGCTATCATGTTTTGTAATTGCGAGAAATTTGCTCAAGTTTGGCAAAGAATCAAACAAGTATGGTTGTGGAGTAGAGACACAAGTATAGCCGGCGACATGGGCACCGCGACAAAACGTCGACCTTATCAACTAGCTCAGTGGTGTTTTTCAACACCTTGCAGGTTTCTTGCTAGTGATATTTGTGACTCGGTCTATTCTCATGGTTCTATTCCAGTCCAGATGTTATTATATTCTAACGTTACGGAGTGTCCCTCAGTAGATTCTATCTGGAAACAAACTCTAAATTCGCTTACGGCAACTATCAGTTATCTCACCCCTGGTATTTTCCCCATAGACATAACACTGAGAACCCGTTCTCCATGCCCCTAGGAGTATTGGAGTACGTTCTCCATGGTCTATATCCTGTGTATCATCCATTTTTTTAGTGTGTACACGGGTGAGTTAAATACAGAAAGCAACTCATTTTGGTAAAAGTTGCTGTTTTCCAACTCATTTGAATACTACCTGATATTCACTCGGCTGTTACCTCTTTCATGTCACTCCGCATCAAACTCGTGGAGAACGACGACTTTGACCAAAACTTGTTGGTTTCTTCTTTACTATGTCACCTTGCATGCATAATTTTACGTCTATAGACTGATGCTTTTTCATGACAATCAGTAATCAGTGTAAGGGTGGAGCAGGGAGCTGAGAAACAGCATATGCATAGAGAAGTACAGTAGAACCCCGCCTAACGGACACCCCGCGTAAGAGGCCACCCCGCGTAAGCGGACACTTTTGCTCGGAACGGAAATTTTCCCCTCTATTTGATGTTTAATTTAACCTCGCGTAAGCGGCGCCTCGTATAATCGGACACCCCGCGTAAGCGGACAGTTATTTCGGTACAAAAACGCCTAAAAAACCCGTGTAAGCGGTCGGTTCCGACGGAAACCCTACCAAAAATGGATTAATCTGTGTTTTTATAAGCGTGTCTTAGTATATTCATAGAAAATACATTTATAATTCAAAGCTGAATAACTTCAGATCCGATTAAGATATTGCAAAATTGATTTCAGATCTACCATCCCCTCTGTCTCCCCTACATATCGGTATATAACACTTAAATATTGGTCCGGGAGAAACTTGAAAACCCCGTGTAAGCGACGAACCCGCGTAAGCGGGACTTTAGCCCAGAACGGAAGTTGCCCGCTTACGCGGGGTTTTACTATATATCTGCAGGATTTCAAATAGAGAAGCGCCCTTCCAAAAGTGGGAAACATGGCTTGAAGGGATGATGTAAACGGTGACCACACAGGATGTGATCATTGCACAATTGCCACTTACATAGAAATGCTTCGAGAATCAAATAAAAGGACGATACTCCATGAGTTTAGATGCACCGTAATCGTCACTCGGTTTTGGCTAGATGACAATTGCGGCCCATCCAAACTCACGAAGTATCGTGTCTTTATCCGAATCGAGTGCGGTTCTGGATTTATGCCAACCATTTCAATGACAGTAAATAGCATCATAGTATCAGAATAATTCAAATTACTTAGCAAATCCAGTTTGGAAATGTAGATCTCCATGTTGATATCCTATCTTTTCTCTGAAATCGTGGCCGCTGATTGGTCAATCGCATATGACATCATTTCGCATTCACTCCGCCACGACCGTAGTACAGTATTGTCACTTTACTGGGGCGATCGTTGAGTATCTTTTTCTAATGTTAATCCTATGGCTAAACTTAAAAGAATTAAAGAAGGTTACACATTAATGAATTTGACAATTCAATACACCAATACGATGCAGCCATGGAGCCATCAAGGGCCATACCAGGAAAATGGTTCTATGGCAATTTTTTTTTTTTTAGATTTGTACTGTACTGGTTCAAAATAAGTGAAATGGTATGGATTGATTATAAACCTACTCAGTTTGGTAGAGCTATTGATGGGCCTCAGATATGGTTCTCGCCAAGCTAAACACAAATTCTCTGCACATTAACCACCCTGTTAAGGATGTTTCCTGATATATTTACCCAGACGATTCCCGGCTGTCTCGGCCCCTTTGGCATCTCGGACCCCCTACGGCACCTCAGACCCATCGGCACCTCGGCCCCCCGCTTTCACAACTTTCACGCCTTCATGCGCGAAAATGGGGAATGTCTTCCAATGTGATTACTTACCCAAAATACGGATTCCCAGCTTTGCTGTATTATATTATTTGTTTATTATACACAATAAAGAATCTTACAAAACAAAAGCATATCTTACAAAACATGTGTGATAACCCTATCCCAAACCTTAACCCTAACCCTAACCCTATCCCTAACCTTAACCCTATCCCAAACCTTAACGCTAACCTTAACGCTAACCCTAACCCTAACCCTATCCCTTTCCCTAACCTTAACCCTATCCTTAATCCCCAAAAGCAGAAGCGCGAAACGCGGCCGCGAAGGGGCCGAGATGACCGCACAGAAAGGGGTCCAAGATGACCGCACAAAAAGGGGCCCAAGATGACCGCACAAAAAGGGGTCCGAGATGCCGATGGGGCCGAGATGACCGCACAAAAAGGGGTCCGAGATGCCGATGGGGCCGACATGACCTTGTACCGCCCATTATACGAGAGGGACATATATACATATAGTGGCAAGGACAGAGGAGTTAGAGCACCGGATCCCTTGGATACGGTCCGGGGATCTAGTGGAGAGGTCTCGCCTCAGGCGTGAGTCATGTGATTCTTGACGTCCCATATAAGGGCAGCGGGTGCTCTGGTGGCTTCCAGCTTGTGGAAGAATGAGCTCATCTTCTGAATTCGGCCCAATTCTCTCTATTTTGCCTTGTAGTTCTTAAGTCTTTGCTTAGGGTATGTTTGTGCTCTGGGGGTTACCTGTTGAGTCAAGTTCATGTATTGCTGCTTTTATTATTATCATCATTATTAAGGACTGTGCACTTAATCTGGTTTCATACTCTTTTTTTGAAGTTACTGTCTCTGTCTCTGTCTCTGTCTCTGTCTCTGTCTCTGTCTCTGTCTCTCTCTCTCTCTCTCTCTCTCTATATATATATATATATATATATATATATATATATATATATATATATATATGTGGAAGTCTGAACAGCCAGCGCAAGCAACTGCTGGTATGCGGAAAAAAAATTCCACTTTAGGCACCACCCACATCCTCATCGGGAACGCGGAAGGCGCTAACAGGAGAACATTTTGAAACATATATATATATATATATATATATATATCCGAGTACAAGACTAAGCTACAAACGCCTATCAATGCAAAATGGCCAGCCCACACAACAGTGTGAGGCACAGTGTGCCATACACAATATACAATATATCGGTAGCAGAGATAAGTAAATCTAAGAATGATGTGCGCGTAATATCCGAGGGCATGTGAGGATATTATTGAGTCCAACTCCGGGGAGCATTCAACCGCTAGTACCGTACATTTGAAACCAGTCTGTACTGGATCTATTACCCACCATTTTTTCTGACACGTGGCGTACCAATATAAGTTCATTTGGATACGCGCTATTTTGGTATGCACTATTTGTCAGTATGCGCCATTTATCACAACCCGGAGCATACAACATATCCGTATGCTCCGGGTATGTAGATACACGCTCCCCATGTGTTTCCTATGTGCACCTTGTATTAGGTGAATAATAATGAATATACACGTATCTACGTTTTGTGGAACTACTTCCGGTTGACTGCAGTGCCGCCTGACGGTGTGGGTAAGAGGCGCGGAGGGCGTGGCTCGCGTCGCCTCATCAGGGGCGGGTGGGCGTGGCCAGACCTCGTGATTGACATGACGCCGCTGTGACCCGCAGGTCGGCGATCAGCCACTGCAGACATGTCGGCACCAGCAGGTGACCCCGCACCCTGAGCAACGGAAAGGGGCAATTATTTAACTTCTACAAGACAATGCCCAGCCAAACTAAGTGCAACCCCCGGGAGAGTCATATATCACGTGTGCTATTGTCATAGAAAAAAACAATTAATTCATGGATTATTAGGCTGGAAAGAAATCTATTAGTAACGGCAAAGAGACTGTTAATTGTTCATTACGTCCGGTTATATTCTTACCATTGGTAGAAATAACATGTGTGGGAATTTTTTCTTTTTACTTATTCACAACGAATTCGCCAATTCTTACGGTCTTACATTTGCTGCTGACGTCAAGTGGCAGCTTCTGGTGTGTTTTCTACAGCATGATAATGGAATGTGGGAATACAGTCAGACAATGGTGATCAATTTGACAATAACAAATAGTAGTATAATAATATCAATAATAATAGTATTAACAAGAGTCATGCTATTTATATGACAACCACAGACACATTGCAGTAATGAAACTTGCATCATGTAAATATTAATGTTAAACAATCTAACAATAACATGCAATCACATTTAATGATTGATCTTGTCCTAAGCAATTATGTCAAATCATGTTCTCAATATATATAGATATCATTTTACAAGTACACATATTATGTCTGTTACTAAATATGTATACACAGTTTGTACATAACTCAGTCTGAAGCCCTCGTTGTGTACAGACTGGACGTCCGATTCGCTGTATTAATTTTATATTGGCGTGATCACCCTGTTCTTCTATAATACATTTATCACAGTGTAGGTCACGTCTGCTATTCAGGTCTTCTGGGGTCTGTCGAACATGGGCCGGCGACTACATTCATTTTACCCCGACTCCACAGGCTGACGTCAGCCTCCGTTTGGCTGGCTGTTAACTAGCAGCTTCGAGAAGCTTCCAGCGCTCTGTTAGGGTATGGTCTATTTGGTTGGTTGGTTGGTTGGTTTAATTTAACGTCCAGTTAACCATTGCAGGTTCTCACCAGACTTTCTCAAGGTTCTTTAAACCACAAGGGTGGTGATCGAATCTATGAAATGAATTTAGGTGGAAACCTCACCCCTAAACATTTACTGAGGTGAGAGTTCTTTTACTTCCCACACCACATAGACATGGTATGAGAAGAATTGGCCTTTGATATAGCAGTAAATCTACCACTGCTAGAGTTAAAGGAGAAAAGTGGCTGCAATGGGACCCGAATCAACAAAGTCTGACAACCTTGATATTACAAGTCCAGTGCTCTTTACCACTGAGCTTACTCCCCACCCCGGCATATCCTGTCTGCACCACGAGGAGGCGAGGCGACCAAGAGGGTGAACAGATTGTTAATTGCTGTCCACCCCAGCAGGGGTATGGTCTATGTACAATATGTGAAGGTTATTTTAGTATTATTTTATCTAACGCACTGATTGTTAATTATATAGATATTGCCATTGTATAAATAAGTATGATGTACGGTTTTTCATGTGGTATCCGGATTAAAAGCATAAACATTTGTTTTGATGTGTTTTACAGCAACATAAATGCAATATGAGTCATAATGCCCTTACTAAGCAATGGCGAAGATATAGATTACATAGATATTATCAAGAGACGTCACGAGTTTGAGTCTGAGTTTATTTATGCCACACATTTTGTTGGCTCCATAATTTCACGAGTCGAAGACGAGTGACATTACGGAGCCAATAAAATGAGTGGCATAAATAAGCTCAAACTCAAACGAGTGGCGTCTAGATTTCATCCTACCCCGTTTCCATATTTTTTCAGTATCAGAAAGTAGTGGCATAAACAACACTTTATGTCACTACCCGTGACATAAACAAATCCCATGTTAAGCCTATGGCGTTTTTTATTAGGGGTAGGATAAAGATCATTATCATAGGCCTATGGTGGTAGCTGTCACAAAGACCAACCTCTGCTAATTTATCAGTCTTCTTGTCATACCAGCTGGTATTAAGAAGGAAATTGGTGAGCGTTTGGTCTGTGTCCCTGTTCACCATTGAATTTGGAGCGCACAGGAATACTTTTCAGATTTCTTTATTGGTCGGAAGACAGAACAAGTATGGAGACTCTCAGTCCTATACAGACTGGTTTTAATGATCCGGCCTTACAATGTTACATTTAAACCAGGCCATAGCTGGGTGAATTTTCCGAAGTGCTCCAAACGAGATGGAGAATGGGAATTCAGACAAAACACGACTACATGTATATCTCTTAACCTGGAAATCTGTTAATCTCCCATTGAGTTTAAGTTACCATACTCGCAAGCCTGTTGAGTACGAGTTCTGAATGTTAAGCTGATATGGACGTCTACTCCAGGCTATCATAAAGATAAGAACGAAGTATACTGTATTCTGAATACGTAATTGGTATAGGCGAATTGAGCAGGGCATTGAACGATTACTAGCACAGAAAGAAATGAAATATCAGAAAATATTGTACCCACTGTAAGGCGATAGAACAGTGATTTCCGCCGTTACAAGACACCCTGGAAACTCGTTCTCCATGCCCCTAGAATTATTGCAGTCCGTTCTCCATGGTCTATGACTTATAAAGAACTACATCGAGATTCGATGGTGGTTCTGGATTTATCTCACCCCTTTCTCTGCCATTAGATCGCATCACAACATCAAAATAGTTAAAATATACTTAGCAAATCCATATGACGTCATCTCACATTCACTACGCCACGGCCATGGCGTAGTATAGTTACTTTACTGGGGTGATCGTTGAGTATTTTTTTCTAATGGTATTTCTATGGCTAAGCTTGTACCAGGGGTGAGATAAACCATATATCCTGTGTGTCGTCCATTCTTTTAGTGTGTACAGGGGTGAGATAAATACAGAAACAACTCGTTCTGGCCAGAAAAGTCGTTCTCCAACTCGTTTGAATGCTACGTGATATTCACTCTGCCGTCGCCTCGTTCATATCACTCCAAATCAAACTTGTGGAGAACGACGACTTTGACCAAAACTTGTTGGTTTCTCCTTTAATAGCTTAGCATTAAGAACTCGTTCTCAACAGGCATACTCAATGGGTGATAAACAGATAAATATATCCAGGCTAAGATAAAATGAGAAACATATTCGTGTGTCATCCTTGACTCCGATAGCCATCTCATTTGATGCACTTCGAAACATCCATTCGGCTATCGCCTCGTTCATATCCCTGAGCGCTCCAAACTCAATGGCATACGGGGGAACAGACCAAACACTCATAGCGCCAGACGACAATGAATACAACAGAGCACATGCGACTACATAAATATCAAAGTGGGTCAGTATATCAATGCGCCTACAAAGGCGATGGGGTAACAAAAAGACATTATGTATACATTGCCTAAATAAACACATGGTTTGATTTTTTGTTCACAAAGGTGATTCCATCGTATTTAGGACAAGCCATATGAGATCTAGACATCCAGTTGACAAAGGTCATTGCATACCACCTACTGTAACAATATGTAGGGCGTTAACTTATTGTGTTGTAGTACGGTACTGCCTTTAGTTTCTCATTTGATAAATAAATTAAGTATCAGATGAATAGATATATATCAAGCAGTGATTTTCTTCAACGATGATGATTCGCTGCACATCATAGCAATCAAATCAGATATTTAGAAATCATATTGAGTTGCATTATTCTCAACTGCAAGGCGGTTGGGGGGTAAACAGGTGGTTTAGACATCAAAAATCAGGTGACGAGGCGTGTTGAGAGACCGAGTATGACTTACACACACACACACACAAAATTGGAAATATTGTTTAGACATCAAAGCCATTGAGAACTTCGACCCTAAAGGCTAATGCCCATCTACCAATTTTTGAACATTTATGTACCTTTGTCAGCGACAAACGGATGGTAATTTGTCTCAGCCAAGGCATTCTTAAGTGGGATTCACATGATGAGATTCATGTACCTCACAGGGTGTTTGTCTGAAAAAATCCTGCTGAGTTTCGGTACTCAAACACAATATCTTTGTCTAAATTGTTGGCTTCCATTTCCCTGAGACATGTTTTTCCCCTGCAATTGCTGGTGAAATTTACCCCTGAAAAGGAACAGTATCTCATGGGATTTTGAATCCTGTGAGGAACATGAATCCCTAGTGAGAATTCTACTTAACGGAGTCGGCCGTAGTCGGTAGATGTAGGACAGCTAGGCAAAGGTGACACACCGATTAGTGAACCACCTCCTTCAGACGTCCTTTTGTTGCCAACAAGTTGTGGTTTCTATGTTCCAAATTCGGTGATGACAATTTTATCAACATATTGATAAATCTAGTCGCCGACAACGGAACGTTGGTAAATGGCCTTTGATTGGATGGCCGACACGGGCCGAGGTATTTTGACTGAGACAAGTTCACCGACTCCTATACGATTTGCGAACTAATCGTTCAACCCTTGATCGGTAGATGGATATTGGGCTTTAAAGCCAATGCCCATCTACTGATTTTGGAACATTTATGTACGTTTGTCGGCGACAAACGGGCGGTAATTTGTCTCAGGCAACCCATCCTAATGGAGTCGGTAGATGTAGCATAGCTAGGCAAGGCTTCCCACCGATTAGTGAACCACCGCCTTCAGACGTCCTTTTGTCGCCGACAAGTTGTGGTTTCAATGTTCCAAAATCGGTGGGGATCAGTTTATCACCATGTTGATAAATGTAGTCGGCGACAACGGAACGTTGGGAAAGGAGGGTTGATAGGTTGACCGACGCAGTAAATACAGTAATCGCTTGGTGAGGCTTGTAGGGGGTGCCACACTCAGTTTCTTTGGTTTTTGCCCTCCCCTAGCGATTAGTGGACCATACACCGATTTCATCAGTGTGCGGGTCGAGCAAGGGGTTACGTAATTTGCCTACGACAAGGTAACCGACTCCTATACGATTTGCGAACTAATCGTTCAACCCTTGATCGGTAGATGGGTATTGGGCTTTATACTGGCTGATTCCATGGTGTAGTGCAAATGGATTTACGTTGGCAATGACATAGGTCAACATCTAGTGACAGCATCGTGAATGGAGACCCACCACAAATTGATACCAGCAGAGTTGGCGAAAGAGCAGGAAGAGCAATATCGACAGACAGCAACTTGGGTCACAAATAGCCATAAATGCGCTATTGAAACTGCATAATATAATCCTCATAGATTGTCAACATTAGGCAGATCTAGATAAAAAGCCGAGTTATTGTATGAGAAACTGTAATTCCTCATTCTTTTGACAAGAAACAACAGTTTATCCGTGAGTTTGAATTCATATCTGTAACTACTATAATACAAAACTAGCAGACAAAAGCCTTGAGGACATTCCAATATTTTCTTGACTCAGGTGAAGCGAAGTCAAAATCATGGATATAGGTTATATATTTTTCATTTACCATCCCCCGTAGTTTCCTCTTTTTCCTCATTCTCATTTTGCCTAATACCACTGTCTGCTTCCTGTTTGATTATTTACTTAAAGGCACATCGGACAATTTGGCTTAAAAATTAAAACCATGTCATTTTCCTGAAAATTGAATATGATGGTCTCTAAGTATTGTAGAATACATATTAAAATAAAGTGTCGGGTGTCGCTACGCTAGGTTTTGATTTAGAAATCAATTTTATGATAATTTTAAAATAGAATACATGTACATAGAAATTCCTAAAGGTTGATTTTCACATGTCATTTTCCTCAAATTTGCACATACTATAGTCTATATATTGTACTCCATATTCCAGTTTTAGAATACATAGTTCACTGTCCTTCTTTTTGATAGAATTGAAGAAAACAATATTTATCAGTACATTCCCTATGTTAATTGAATGAATGAAAATTACCCTATTTTACCTATTAATATTGGATATACTGGACAAAACACTAAATTTATTCTTTTAGAAATAGAATGAACCAGTTTTTATTGGTTATTGACAATATTTGAAAATAACCAGGTGGCGCCACTCTGGATTGTAGGATATGGCTTTAATTAAAATTGACATTCTTCTTTTAAGGTCTTCTACAGTATCACTTTTTTCTCATTCTCATTTTGCGTAGTCCTATTAACTGCTGTATCGAAAGACGTGGCGTATCTGTTATACGAGTCTGTCTCCTACCAATGCGACCACTGAATCCTATTGACTGCTGTTTCATTCTTTCCTTTTGAAATTTCATTTTCCATTGCTATCTCGCCCAAGTTTCAGAAATTGTTGACCTCATCAGGTCAGAGTGATGGCATTTTTGTGGTCTCCCATTCCTGCTGGAGTCGCAGTTTCTGAGCGTGGGCTGCATCCACATATGCTGCCTAAAGGTTGGAGTGGTTACATAGACTTTGAGCTTGCTGTTAAAACCTAGCCCCTCACCATCTGCGTGCTAACACTATCATATTGGGAAAGGTGCACACAGCCTAGTGCCAGAGTCAGAGGCGTGTCCAACTGACCATGACCTAGGTAAAGTATTCACCTCTGATCTCCATTCAGGGTGAACAGCTATCCTATGTTTTTAGGCGAGGCACTTTGTAGATAGGGAACCAGCTAGGCAAACTGAACAAAATGGCTGGATATGAGAACCAGCCAAGATATACTGGAAAACTACCTCTAAAACACAGTTATGAGGTAAGTGACAGCTATTTTGAAGGTTGGCGATGACAAATGTGTATACATTTATCGATTCAATTTGTTTTTCATACATGTCAGACTGTGGCCAGTCTGGAATGACAAGAAACGGTTGGGATGCATGGAGTCAACACCCAGCCCTGTTTGGGGACAGGGCCGGGTATAGGCCCTATTGAGGTATCCCATAATTGGGTCTGTTTACAAGTTCCGGCGTATGCTGATTGCCGACGTTGTATGGTGGTAGACCCCAACCGTAACCACAATTTTTACAGTTTAACGGTTTTTGTAAATATTCAAATTGGAAATCCGATGTCAGAAATGGAAAATTCAGCTATTTCTACATAAAAATCCGAAATTATAGTTCAAGTTCTCCAAATATAAATGTGAAAACTATGGTTCATGTGGTCATGGTGTGCCCAGCCATTCGCAAGCAGAACTTGTATTTGCCCTAGGCGATAACAGGGAGTTTAGTAACCTCTGGAGGGCATATGTACTGGCTAACCATGACCAATCACTAGAGACCAAAATACCTCATTGACCCACTGGTGTTTGTTATATTTGGATCCAAGACAGAGAGTTGCAGAGATATCAAGCTGTAATAATTTTTTTTTTAACTTTCAGCCTAAGTAAACAAAAGAAATAAGACCTAAATTTCATATACGCTTTGTATAGGCCAACAAGCCGGCGACGGGTACCCAGTTGGTTACTGGAGAACTCGACCCGAAACGAACTCGACCCGTAGTTGTCAGAAGAACTCGACCCGTTTTAGACAAAGCGATTGGAGAACTCGACCCGTTCCAGATACTTATGAATAGGACATATATAAGTAATATATATAAGTAAAGGGCTGCTAAGTTAGGTTTTAGACTAATAAACCAGCGCATATAGGAAATAAGTCCAGCTCGGTTTAGGGTTAGGATTAGGGTTAGAGTTAGGGTTAGGGTTATGGATAGGGTTAGAGTTAGGGTAAGGGTAAGGGTTATGGATAGGGATAGGGATAGGGATATATAGGGATAGGGATAGGGATAGGGTAAGGGTTAGGGTTAGAGTTAGGGTAAGGGATAGGGATAGGGATAGGGATAGGGATAGGGTAAGGGTAAGGGTTAGGATTAGGGTTAGGGTTAGAGTTAGGGTAAGGGTTAGGGATAGGGATAGGGTGTTCTATTTGTTTTCTTCCCCAGAGAATACTAAATTTGAGATCAAGATAATATACTTACTATTAAATAGAGTATTTATTCACAGTTAAATGCTTGAGTAGGGAAGATTTAAAACGGGTCGAGTTCGTTACGGGTCGAGTTCTTAAAACGGGTCGAGTTCGTTACGGGTCGAGTTCGTTACGGGTCGAGTTCTCCAGTATTCACCCAGTTCTTGCCCATCACGGTAGATGGCAGCAGCAGGCAGTGTGTAGGGAGGGGTTTCATGTCAGCCCGATATAGCACTGATGACCGGGAACTGGGCTAGTGGGCCGCCCGCGGGCCGCCCTGGGCCGTGATACATGTAACTGTAAGCCACATCCGTCTACTCCTCCTCGCCCACCGCCGCATGCATCTACCCCGAATCCCTGAGAAGGGCTGCGTCATGTACGAGCTATGCAAGTACGTGCACGAGTAGCGTGAAGGGGAGGCTGTGTGTGGCCGTCTCACGGTGATTCTCACTCCATACACGACACGTGTGCTCCGTGCTATTTGCTGTCAAGACGAGCAGTGACACTGACAGCTGGTGCGCCGTGACTGTACTGCTCAGGGCAGGGAAGTTCTTAGCTCAGTGGCAGCACATTTTTCTGAGTCATATTCCAGTGTAATTAGGACACAATGCAGACACCGTTTGGAGGGAGGACTGCTAGTCAGGCCTAGAGACTGGGTAGGAGGTCTGCAGCTGCATACAGCACAGATGGACTAGGATATAGCACATACATTCTCACAGCCTGTAGTGTTGTTTACATCGACCAAAGCCAAGGTGGCAAGGACGGAGCAGGGATGGGGAACTCAACTGTCTCAACACTGAAAGCTGCCATCATCAACAACCAGCCAGAGGAAATCAAAACGATTCTCCAACGTTCCCAGCAGGAATCGTTGGTGAATGAGTTAATCAACAGAAAGGGAGACACTCCTCTCATGCTTGCAGCTTTATTGGGAAGAACGGAGATCGTGTGTGTGTTTCTCGATGCAGGGGCCGATATCCACCATGTAAACAAAGATGGAAACACGGCGTTGGACCTGGCGATTCGCTCGGCGTTACCACAAGATGGCGACATGCTCTCCAGGTACAGATTGGAGTCGGAGTGGACCTTTGATGGGGCTTGCAGCAAGCAGAAGCCCTTCACCGTGATACCAGAGGTCGTGAGGGTTCTGCTCAGTGCAGGTGCCAAGGGCAAGACACTTGAGCGACTCATACTGCATGCTATGAGGGAGAAGGGTTTAATCAAGTACATCATCGAGTCACTGGATGACCTGGCCAATTCAGGGAATTTTAGAATCAGCGGGTTACTGTTACAAGTGGCAGTGTGGTTCGACCAGGCTGATAACCTACGCTTACTTCTAGACAGAGGGGTGGATGTTCAGAACTTCTGGTCTGCTTCCTTCATGCCAAAGATCGAGCCTTCAAACCAGCCCTGCCTTACACCCATGTGGACTGACGATGACAGGGAATCGGATGAGTACTGCATATCGACGGAATCCCAGACAAGCGATCCGCTGCAGCAATTAAAATTCTCTTTTGTGCAGGAATGGTGGACGGACTGGGACGAGGGAGCCAATCCATGCGCCCAATACCGCGCTGGGCTGCATGTGACACCGGAAAGTGCGCTGGTATTTGTGAGGTCTGCCAACACGGTGGCCATCTTGGATAATGTCATGGAGGATATCATGCAGTATCTTCCTCCCACGTGCGCCGGGCCGGAGCTTAAGACAACGTGCCTTTTCAACTGCCTCACCATGGCTGGTTACGTGTTTCATGTTGAGCAGGAACAACATCTCAGACTCAAGTTCAACGTGGAGTTTGAACCACATAGGCAGTTCAACAAACAACCAAAGAAGCTCAGATACCTGTGTCGAATTTCTATACGATTTATGTTCAGAACCAACGTCCATTTAGCCTTAATGCACTTGCCAGAACTACCGACGCAACTCCGGGATTTCCTGGTGTTGGAAAATGATATTCATCTTTAAAGCATGAAAAAAAAGAGATTTGAACTATGCTGTGGAACAGCACTTCAGTTCTAAAGCTTCTAAAGCCAACGCATTTTGATTATTTTACACATTATACATGGCCCTGCAATTAAATATGTAAAATTGCTTCTTGATAATGCAGTAACTTTAAGAAAAAAAACCCTGTATTTTATGGGGATTTTTCAACCATTTCTTTATAATGTACTCAGCCCTTTAGCTACGCGTTAATTATTAAGCATGGAATTATTTTGACTGTCAACGAAAGTTTATACGTTTCCCCTGATTCGACTACTATTTTATACCAATCGATATGTTCTTCTTTGATCCGTTCAGATTACCGAACCCATAGAAAAGACCCCCATTCGTATGTATTTTTGTATGTTCATTGTTGTGATGAATTTATTAAATGATATCATGAGACGTTTTTACCACAGTAATTGGTGTTTTATATTTCCTTATATAGACATATTTCATTATATAGAGCTATAGAGCTGAGGGCAATTACTTATTCTTATATACCTATTCGCTGATCCGGCTGATGACTTCGAGTTCAAAATACCCTCCAAATTCACCTGACAATGTATAGGTCCACCATCTTGCTGGTGACAACAAATCACTGTTAGAGTGTAAAAATGGTGTAAAACTCTACTGATCTACCTTCTAAAGTGTAATTTACACACATAATGTTTGAAATAATGTTATTTACATAATCAGACATGATTTAAACGTGCCAACTTGAAGAAAATTGTTGTTTCGATGATTTGATGACATCGCAATCGGAGGCTATAATGAGGTCATCACATATTCATTTCATCTGAAACTGCAAGGATGGTCTGGTTTTGTCGAGGGAAAGGCTTGCGAGTTACTTAACACATCCCTACATGTTGAATAATAGCAGAAATGGACGTTTGAATTCGCCATAGACTCAGCACTGTGTAGGTGCCTTGCCAAGATGGCCGTGCCAAGGGTTTGTAGCGCCACCTACTTCCAGGCCGGATCAGAGAATAGGAGAACACTATATTTATATGCCGCTGCTCGGGGTGTAGTCACTTACATTTTCTTACCTAGCTTGACATGTGACTAAAAGCTGTGATCGGTGAATTGAAAATAGTACCGTTTTGAGCATTCCGAGATGTTTTAGAAACTCCCTGTTATAGCAAAGAGCATGGAACAACTAAATATGGGGGTATTTCATGTTGGACATTAATCATTGACCAGGAGTGTGGATTCCATTTGTCACTGAGTGACGAAAGAATATTCCAGTGTCCCTCCGTACCATGTGACTTGTTTTGAAATGGCGTTAATTATTTCCAGGTAGATGGTGAGTGTGTTTGAATTAGATGTGTGCCTTGTTGTTATTAGTGGGAAATATTCACTTCGTTCATCTGTGAATATTTCCGACCAAAAACAACTTGGAATAGATATTATTCAGGCACACTAACCATGTCTCCTTATATTCAGGGATCATTGATTAAGTATGTACGCAGTGATGCGCCTGGGGTACATTATTTTCAAAATTTTGTATGCGTCCCTTCTTTAATCTAATGGGTAGCCTACGAGATGGAGAGGGTAGGACCCCTAATTCATAGTTGAATTACCCTCTACATGGACTGTGTAGCTTATTCTCTGACAGTATACTGCCCATGTTCAAATCACGAATCACTTATAACATGTTTCAAGTGATGAGCATCGTTATGATCTTATTTCCGAGGTAAGAATACATGGGTTGTTATTAGGCATGGGTTTTTCGCGGGTTTTCTGACATAAAATTTTTCTTGGGATTCATCTATTCTAAATAAGTGGGGAATATCTTCGGAGCAGAGGACAATCCATACGGCAGTTTATGTAGGAGTATCTTCTATACTGGGTGTTGAAGGTGGTTAGGCCTTTACAGGCTTCAGCTATGGAAACCTACCAGAATCTGTGATGCATCTGACTTCGAGAAGACTATTGCTCCATGGATATCTGCAAAGATTTCTTCTTTGGTTGGTAGCTCATATTGTTCCTGAAGTATGCCTTCATGTAAGTCCAGACGAGGTGTGAAGTGCAGCGCCCCCTATCGTTTTGGCATGGACTCAAATGACAGTTGATGCAGATTCCTATGCGAAAATATAGCAAAAATAGGTTAACTAGTAACAGCTACTACATACAAACTGTTAGAGCTCTATCAAAAATCTTTTCAGATATTGATAGTTAGAGTGACATCTAATGTACTCCAAACCACAATTAAGCTCAATAGAGCTCCACGTTTTATGCCTGTTCTGTGCTGTGGAATACAGCCTTATTTCTCTTAGGCTAGGGCTTGATATAGCCACACACAGTCCATTGTCTAGAGCTCCTTCCCCAATGCTGGCATGTTTGAAAGTGGCGCCTTGAACCCTGCCGCCATCGCATATATGAGTCGGGTCGGCATAGGGGGCACTGCGCTTCACACCTCATCTGATGTAAGTCACAAGGATCCAGGAAGACTCTCAAGGAGCCATTTGGCTTGCTAACTACCTTGATCTTGTGCACCCACTCTGTTGTTTCCTGCTGTTTCTGAATTACTCCAAGTCCATTCAATCCAGTTTTGTCTTTAATTTCTCCCTCACAGTCATTGGGACTCTCCTTGAGGCTCAGTTGTGCCTCCTTCTTCAGTTTGATGTCATATCTGAAAGGGATTGATGACAGTTCACTTGTGTCAGGGAGGACACAGGTGTTTACTGGTAGATTTGTTTTTTCACCTTCCATGTTCCATGATGGCTGCACTCAATTTTTTTCATCTTCCTTTACCACCATGTGTACCCATCTGACTAAGTCCAGTTTCTCACAGGAGTCCACTCCCAGCAGTTTCAGTCCATTTTGAACCACCACAAACTCAACCGGATGATACTTATTACATACTTTCACCTTTACTATACATATTCCTTTTGCCAAGATGGGCTGGTCAGCGTAATCAGTGGGAAGTATACTGATGGATGCATTTTTGGTCTTATCCCATGAGCATTGTAAGCCCCATAACTCAGCAGATTTGCTCCTGCTCCTGTGTCTAATCCAATTAGCCTTACTTTCTCACCTCTTCAGTAGGTGTAGCCACTTGCAGTGCTAAGAAGTCCAGACCTGATTTACACTTTGTACTACACCAATAAAGATCTGATATTCCTCCACACTTTCCTTTTGTTCTTCTCCTGCTTCCTGGCTCATAAAATGCACCATAGTTCTGCATAACTTCTCGTAGTGTCCTCTTAATTTACATTTGTTGCACTTTGATCTGAATGCAGGACAACTTCTCCTCTTATGCATAGTTCCACATATGCCTCAGTCATACTCCTCCTCCACACCTCCTTTGTTTACATATGGGCCTGACACCCCTGCTCTCCCTTTTATCACACTGACTACTGTATTTTCTTCTGGGTGAAGGGATTTTATTGTTTGTGAGTAATTTCAGAGGTTCAGGTGATCATTATGGCTTTTTCAAGGGTCTGTTCTTGTTGCTCAAGTCATTTTGGCTTTTACCTTTTACTTCCTGACTCCTACTACTGGACAGTCCCTAATGAGCAAATCCTTTAGATCAGCAAACTCACAAGTGGCCACCTTCAATCTCAAGTCAGTCACATATCCTGCATTGTCACATTCCCTCCTATTGATCCCTTCTGATCCTTTGCTACCTGGGCATCAGCTTCTTCCCCTTGCGCTGGCTTCCACTCAATTGTTTGTTTGTCGGTTTGATTTTACGTCCAGTCAACCATTATAGGTCCTTTCCAGACTTTCTCAAGGTTCTTTTACACCACAAGGGTGGTGATCGAATCTATGTAATGGATTTAGGTAGAAATCTCACCCCTACACATTTACCGAGGTGAGAGTTCTTTTACTTCCCACACCATATAGACATGGTATGAGAAGAATGGCCTTTGATATAGCAGTAAATCTACCACTGCTGGCGGTGAGACTCGAACCCACAAAAACCTACAACCTTGGGGTTACAAGTCCGGTGCTCTAACCACTGAGCTAACTCCCCACTGCCTTCCACTCAAGCGACTCATACACCTCCTGCAACCATCAACAAAATGGCTGTCCTTCTGGCTGACTTCTAGCTTCAATCAAAATGGCTTCCGAATACCATGACAACTGACTCTCGAACCTCCTCCAGTTCTCCACTACATTCCCAACTTTCAAGTTTAACTGATCAGGTGGTCTAATACTGTCCATGTTGTGGCATTTCTTAAGAATTCAACCACTCCTGACACCTTGTTTAGATATTTTTGTAACTCACAGTATGCCCCATTTCCGAGTGCTTTATTTAGCTCCGAAGCTATACAAGGCCTACCAGTAGAGAAAATCCTAGAGACTGGTGTTTGTATGTGTTAAATATGTGTTAAATTGGTGACATCTTCACACTGATGAAGAGCTCCATGTTTGTTTGACTTTGCCAAGGCAATTAGGGAATTGACTTCAGCTTGGTTTGTATACCCAAGTGATGTCAATTTCAGAAATTTGGCTTGGCTTAGACAATCATAATCGATTTGACTTTGCTTGTGAACCGCGCCCAGGTGTGGTATATTTGCTAGTCCCATGTTGTCCCTTTTTTAATCATATTTCCTTAGCACTATATTCTGCCATGATTCATAAATTAGTATCCAGCAGGGTTTCAATTTTTGACAACTTGTATGTAATATTTGCTAGTTTAACTAGCTTACTGTCTTCAAAACAAAGGGTAGGCCGGTAAAATACGCAAACATGGGCATTGTTGAAGTCCATGATTGGAGAGTGAAAAATTCATTGGCACTCAATTTCCTAGATTGTCAGGATTTATCGTAATCTCTGTTAGGAGTTGTAGTGCAATTTGCCGAAATTAGGAACGTCATAATGAACGTAATAACGTAATTTTACAACATTTAAGAGCCTATTACAGGAGATAATTAAACATATTTCCAACTAACTTCTATAGTGTAAAACTAGTACATCCAATAGTCCCTGAAATCTGACCTGAAGAGTGTGTTCAGACGCATGCGTATATAGAGTGGCCGATAAAACAAGTTTTTTGCAGGGTAACCAATTTTCGCATCACAACGGTGTCCTGCAATATTTGGAAAACCGACATCTTTGAATACCGCATGCGTCTGGCATGTTCTTCCATTCAGCTAGCACGGGCTATTGGACATACTCTAGCCTTTTTAATTTCAGCAAATCATGCGCAGTGATGAATTTGACAATTGGAGAGTGCGGAAATCATCGGGCGCTCTCATCCTAGTTTGTACCACTCTCCTCCCAGATCTTTCGCAGCACTAGCGCTTGCTAATACAAGCCGCTGCAGGAAGTCAAGCACAGGATATCTGCTAGGAGAGTGAGTTTGTACTTGCGCACTTATCAAATTTAGCATGATATCTGTTCGGAGATTTCTTTGTATTTGCCTAGCTTTGACGGGCACTGCTAAGTGCAAACATTGATTTACGTTTCGTCGATCAAGCGATAATAACAGAAAGCTAGGGTCTCCGAAAATGGCAAAACCCTTTGCCAGCTAGAGCCTCGTTTGGGTTTGAACGTTCCGCTCCCGAGAATTCTGCTATGTTTTCCGAGGCTCTATGAACCCAGAATAGTCCGTGAAATGTGAACGCAAGAAGGTCTCCACACACATGCACGAGTAGAGTGGGCGGTAAAAGCGGAATTTCGCAAGGTAACCAATTTTCACATCACACCACATGTGCACAAGATACTAGTGGGCGATAAATACGGAATTTCGTAGGGTAACCGAATCTCGCATCACACTAGTCATTCTTTGGCATGAGATCGATGCCAATGCCAATCATACTATACAGTACACTACGATACACCAGCTATATTATTTACATACCAGGTATCTATATACTCAATTAATCTCATAAAAGTCCCCCTCCCCTTATTGGCCAAAGTATAAGGCATACCGGTTACTGATAGATTTGCCCCCCAACCCCTGTCTACGCTGCTGCGACTAATGAGCAGGTAGCAAGCGTTTTCCCATGTGGCCAGTGTATCCAAGTGGACTGTTACTGTGGTACCGGTAATGGCCTCAAGGACCAAGCAAACAAAATATACCGACAGACCTATGAAATAAAGGCAGGTGTGGTCAACGTCACGATTACAGTCAGCTCATCGTCGTCCAAAGACTTCTGCAGTTCCTCCTGATAAACACGAACGCTGCCAGAGCAGACGACAACTGGTGCTGCCACCTGACGGCTCCAAAACACACCATCGGAAGACTCTCTACACTGCACCGCTCCAGCTTGTTAGCAAAAAGAGTTTGCCTTCAGTTACTCGAGCGATACAGTGTGGAAGGCTCTCCCCTCACTTTGTACCTCCAGCACAGGAGAGTTGACCCTTCCACCCGAAAGCCACAGGAGTGCCCAACTCGTAAAGGTATGTGTCGTTTGGAATTACATACTCTTTGTTATATTAGTTCAACGGAATCGTCGATCTTAGATATCAGACTAAGGGATGAATATCAGTTTAGTTCTTATTCTGAAATAGAGATCAGTGCATGCCATATCCTACATACAGGAAGTTTAATAGTGTTCGTCTGCTTGCTCGCTCTGCTTCACCGCTACAACTGCTTTCGCCGAGTGGTTGGATGCTCGTACTTGTGTTACTGTTAGCCCGAAGGCTTGACTGGAGCGAGTGTCACCACCAGCCCTGCCCCTAGTCAGCTCTTAATCAAGTTAATGCTGTGTGGTCGCTACGTTTTATTCTGATGCATCCTACATGTTCAATGCAAGTTCATATTTGATAAATATATAGGCCTATCCAGTTACTTTCGCGGCACTACCACCATCATGCTACCACTACAGTATTTAAAGGCATATCCTACAATTCCTGCTGGCGCCATCTGGTGATTTCCAAATATTGTTGATTAACAGTCAAAACTGGTACTCTTGGACTCATTCTGCTTCCAAAGAATTTATCTCACCCCTGGTATTTTTTCTTTATAAACTTAAAATTGGGAACTTGTATCCAATGCCCATGAGATAATTAGAAAATATATCCAATGGGGACTATGTCACAAATGTTAGCCAATTTAATAGTCAATAAGTGGGGTGAGATAAATTCAGAAAGTTTCCTATTCAAGTTTAGGGTCAGAGCTCAATCCCATTTCATTTGAATCGCTGCGCAATATGATACACTGATATGTGTAGTTCTATAGATCTACTATATTCTCTGAAAGTTTTAAGAAAATGACATTGGTTTTACTATGTAAAAAGCAACTTTAGAGAATTTCTATATATTCTATTATGATATTATCACTAGGTCTATATCAATCTCTAAATAAAAAATCTAGCATGGTGACCCCAGATAATTAATGTAGATATGTGTTCTACAATACTTTGAGCTCAATGAGTTTAAATTTTCGAGCCAAATTGTTCGATTTACCTTTAACCCTGGGTGCAGCCCAATTTGCCACCGATTAGGTGTTCACGGGAGAGGCGGAGAGCAAAAGAGATGAACAGCTATTCAGAGATGGCAGTTTTCCTCTTTTCCTAGAAAATCCTTGCTACCAGTTTCAGTTTATAACAATATTTTTCTTGTCTAAAGCAAAGAGAGAATAAATTTGGCCTCATGCACACCAATAAACAGTGATTCAAACCTCATACCCCCAAACCCCAGTCCATGGCCAATATCGATGTGTTTTCCATGTTTTTCCAGGCACTCTGAGGCAGTAAAATCCCCATGAAAATCATTTCCTCTTTTTCCCCGACCCCGACTGACATCCCTGTAGTGTATATTATCAAGAGATAGCGATCAACAGGCCTGTTATTCAGTCAGTCTAGTTCTAACTAACCTATTCTAGGGCCCGCATCCTCTACAAGGGCAAGCTGCATAACAAACCAGTTATTTGTTGGGACTTTTGAAATAGTGTACCACCAGTCTCTGTCCCAGCTGCCGTGTTGTCTGCCGAGTTAGATCAAGTTTCCGATAGACCTTGTGGTCCATAAAACAGGGATGTCAGTTTTCCTTGTTTCCGCGGAATTTCGTGTTTTCATTTTTGGAATAAGAAATCCCTTTTTCTTGTGTAAAATGAACATAACAATTAAAAGATACTCAAATCAACCATGACTCATAGATTTCTCAATTAACCTGCCTCCAGACCCATGTTCCGTAGTGATAATGCTATTTATATCTACTATACTTTAGGTCTTATTGGTGTATATATATATAGACTTAATCTCTAACCCTGTATTGCCAGGAAAAATATTTCCTTGTTTTTTTCTGACACCAACTGACATCCCTGATATATTAAAACATGTCAGTTTTTTTTATAAGTAATCAAGATTCAGTAGCTCCCTTATTTAGTCATACAACAAACAGTGATACCAGGGATGTGTTTTATAGTCGTGACAATCGTTAATAGTGACCGATCATTCTGAGGTGTGAGAGGTCTTGGTCACTGTTTTGCGTTCCAGAGTCATGACCATTTGTTGACCGTTGACCAAATGATCCCCAAGATAGTGACAGGGCCAGACTGTAGTGGAGGATTATAAGGATGTCATACCTTTATCTCAAATTACATAATTTTTCAAGGTATAGTCTTGCGATAATGCATGTGAGGCATATCTTTGTTTTTGAGTGGGTCTTGTTATGGTTGAACTGTTGAAACATCTTGTAGTGCAGCCAACTCTCACCAAGGTGGTGTATTACTAAGATTTTATGGCCAGCATTATTGCCAACGGCCCGGGGGGAGTTTGGCCATTGGTTGGCCATCGAGGTGTATTACTAAGAAATCTCTGATTTAAAATACGGGGCGAAAAGCAAAAAAAAAAAAAAAAAAAAAAAAAGTTAAAAAAAATTACTAAGAAATCTCGGCCATTAATGGCCAGTGATTATGGCCAAACTTTGGCCATAGCATTTGAGCACATCCAAGAACATTGTAATTGCTCAAAACAATAGGATAGCATATAAAATAAACACCTACTGTCACATTGCACTATCTATGTCCAATTTTGTTGGGGATACTTAAGTTTTTACATGGATAAGAACTGTAAATGCTTTTTGTAGACGCTCATACCATCAATAAGTAGGAAAACTGGTGTCTCAGTAAATAATCATCCTTAACATTTACTCTAGGTCCAGTTAAAATTACGTCCTTCGCTCTCCGAGCTCAGGACGTAAAACTGAACCTAGGACCACGTACTATACTCCGTCCACGAAGCCTTAGCCAGTATTCTCTAAATGCTTCATTATTATAATATACCCATCGGCGAATGTCTCACTTTTACTGACCAGCAGTACAGATTTTGTTCGTCACTGAGTGACGAAAGAGTATTCATACGTCACTCCGTATCACTTTACCACTGTCATTCTGTCATTTTGCTATTTCCTGAGTTGTAAGATGGCGTCTTTTAATTGGTTCTGGGGTAGTTCTCCTCTCGGCTATTACTCCGAACTAAAAGGATAACTCTGACGTTGAAGCTGTCTTTGTACAGTCCCAGCCTTGAGAAAGGCCACATCTTATTTATTATTTTTTTTGGTAAAATTTCTTTATTGTGTCTAAATAGTTACATTCACGATGAAAATTGTACATGCCACAAAGTTCGACTCAATAAAGGGGCTGAGACCTCAGCCTGTTTGTAAGGCTGGTTTTAATGGTCTAGCCAAGAAAACATAATATCCAGTTTAGACAAGATTTTATAGAACAACAAATCGTCTCCAGGTTATAAGATAGCGCTTAGGTTATCTTAGGCCGAAACATTGGCTCAACTGGACTTCTAAACCAATTGGTGATATCTATGAAAGGTGTTAACAATTACAAATGTCATTAACCATTTACTAAGCTGACCGATGATTTGTTATCTTTTATCTTTGAAATTTTTGTTTGTTTTGTTTTTACAGTTAGCATCAAACATGGTAGACTACGTTGTCAAAGGGGATGTCGCCATCATAGAGATAAACAATCCCCCTGTAAATGCATTAAGGTAAGCATTTTGTTACTTCTTTACAGATCTGCTGGGGTGGACTGCAATTATCAATCTGTTCACCCTATTGGTTGCCTCGCCTCCTCATGGTGCAGACCGGATATGCTTGCACGCAAGCATAACAAAAGTGACCGGGATGGGGAGTTAGCTCTGTCGTAAAGAGCACTGGCCTTGTAATACCAAAGTTGTCAGACTTTGATGATTCAGGTCCCACTGCAGCCACTTTTCTCCATCACCCCCGGCAGTGGTAGATTTACTGCTATATTAAAGGCCAATCCTTCTCATACCATGACTATGTGGTGTGGGAAGTAAAAGAACTCACACCTCGGTAAATGTGTAGGGGGGTAGGTTTCTACCTAAATTCATTTCATGGATTCGATCACCACCTTTGGGGTGTAAAAGAACCTTGAGAAAGTCTAATGAGAACCTGCAATAGTTAACTGGACGTTAAATCAAACCAACAAAACCAAAACTTCTTATCAAAAGTAGAAGCAACATAATTTGAACCGTGGCATGCCTTCAATATGAGATATGGCATACTTATATGTACCATAGTATATACTTTGTAGGCAGTGGCGGTACATAACTTAAGGATTAATTATAAAGGGGTTAAGAAGTTTTTTCAAAGTCAGACTGCATGGTGGCTGTGTAGGCGACGTTTGCAGCATAGGGGGTGGGGAGTTGGCCCAGTGGTTAAGGCACTGGATATAAGGTTGTAGAACTTTCTGGGTTGGAGTCCTACTGCAGCCACTCTTCTCCTTCACCCCCAGCAGTGGTAGATTTACTGCTATATCAAAGACCAGTCCTTCTTATACCATGTCTATGTAGTGTTGGAAATAAAAGAACTCTCACCTCAGTTTATATGTAGGGGTGAGATTTCTATCGGTATAGATTTAATCACCATCCTTGCAGTGTCAAAGAACCTTGAGAAAGTCTACTTAGGACCAATAATGATTGACTGGACATACGCCCTCCAGAGGTTACTAAACTTCCCATTATCGCCCAGGGTAAATACAAGTTCCACTCGCGATTGACTGGGCAGACCACGACCACATGAACTTTAGTTTTCCTATTTATATTTGGAGAACCTGAATATAATTTGGGTTAATATGTAGAAATAGCTGAAATTTCGATTTCTCACATCAAATTTCCAATTTGAATATTTATAAAAACCGTTAAACTGGATAATTGTGGGTTACGGTTCAAGGGTCTATCACCATATAATGTCGGCAACCAGGGAGCACCGGAATTTGTAAACAGACTGAATTATGGGATACCTCAATAGGGTCTATTAAATCAAACCAACAAGCTAACCAAATCTGACAATTGATATTTTATTAGGTTTATGGGATGTCGACTGTTACATTGCATTGTTTGCTATAACCACCTGACAAATGGCTGCCGTATGGTCGGCCTCTGGCTGCCGTGCGATGCTTTTGTTGTGCATTCGGTCCAATGGAGGATATATATATATATTACATGAAATTTGTGGAATACCCATGCTGCTTGATAGGAGAATAGAACAATTGCTTGTTATAATTTTTAAAATGTCAAAAAATAAACTGATGATAGATGATCGTGAAAGCAAAATACGTTTCTTTGAAAGAGTAAGGAAAACTAGCTCATATGATAAGAGTCCGCTACGTCGTGGATTGGTAGAGTGGAATAAGTTACCACAACACATTCAGAATGCCAGGGACAAAGAGACCTTTAAAAGGGAATTGAGATTGATTGGAAAGTAATGAATACCAGACCGTGTGAAAAATGGATATGTTTACTTTGTCTACTAACACACCACCATCATTCATAACACACTACATGGATATCAGTGATTACTTCGATGTACCAACTCACTGGAAGAACTGTTTTGTATAAACAGAAGTGAATAAAGGCTTTACAAAAAAAAATATATATATATAGATATAGATATAGAATAAATGACAGACAGACAGTGAAATATTGACCATACTCTGAAATATGTACTCTTACTCAGTTAACACCAGCAAGAGTTAATTATGTTGAGCTAACCCATATTCTGTATTTTGTAGTTTTGCAGTACGTAGAGGAATTGTCAAGGGCATCCGAGCAGCAAATACAGATCCCAATGCCAAGGTCATCCTTCTGTACGGCAAGGGAAGAACATATCCCGCTGGCGCTGACATCAAGGAGTTTGCAGGGCGCAGAAAAGAGGGTAAATTTAACTTATACGTTATTTTCATAAGCCAAACTATAAAAGTTACTATAGACCGATTTCAGACGCATTGGAACAATTTTTAACTCTATTCCAAAGAAAATATGTAGTCAGAATTTTCGAAGAAAACCATTTCTTGGGACAAATTGTTATCCCTAGTAATGATCAGCTTTATACATCAAAATATAACATGAAAAAAACCCCATCAAAAACAAAATATTACATTACAAATTTAATCAAAAACGATTCCGAATTGTTTAGATTTATTCTGGCTTATATGATAAAAAACTGTATTTGTTTATATGATATTTGAAAAGTCCTGGTCCATCACACAGACAACCAAATCCCTGTTTTGTAATCCTTCTAACTTGATGAGCAACATAGAGGAGATTATGTACTGATGTCATTTATATGATAAAAAAACAATAAAGGCATTAGTACCGATCCTTGTTGTACTCCATATCCAATGTTAGCCTCATCGGATACTCAAAACTGTGTCCTTTGCTTCCTAGTACTCAAATAAGAGCGCACCCAATCAAGGTATTCTGCTGGTAATTCTAAAAGAGACAATTTTCGTAATAACATATAGTGATGCACACTGTTAAAAGCCTTCTTTTAATTTATCTAAAAATTAGCCCCGGTGACCTCTTAACCCTTTAAGGACGAGTGCCTGTGGCTGAGCTACCCTCTTAAAGGCGTGAGCTGTTGGCAGTTTGTCCTGCTAGGGGACGGGCACATAATGGTTAAAACTCATAATTTGAATGTTTAATCACGTAATACGAAACATAATCCTAAATATTTCATTTCTTCTGAATAGAAATAGTAAATGTGGTGTTAGACCTACATTTTGTAAAAAATTGATTAACATTGCTCCATTATTTCCTTGCAAAAAACGAATTTGTATGTTTTTGAGAAATGATGCCCCAAGGCATCATTCGCCCTGGGCCAGTTGATGCCTCAAGGCATCATTCGCCCTTAACCCTTTAAGGACCAATGATGCCTGGAGGCATCACCGTGCTAAAGACGCATGATGCCTTGAGGCATCATTGTCCCAATATTAACAAAAATGTTTCAGCAAAGAAATAATAGAGCAATATTCATGAAATCTTCAGGAAATGTAGATATAACATCATATTTAATATTTCTATCAAAATGAAATAACATATTTATGATTATGTATCATATTGCATGATTTCAAACTTGGATATCAGTTTTAGCTATTCTGTGCCCGTCCTCTAGCTAGACAAACTGCCACCAGCACCCGTCCTTATGGGAGTAGCTAGGCCCCAAGCAGCCGTCCTTAAAGGGTTAAAGTGTTCTCTGACCAAATATAAGTGATTCACAAAATTATAGATAGCATTGAGTGTCCCCTTTGACCTTCTATAGCCAAACTGTATGGGATTTAATTTGTTGTTACCACTCAGTATAACCATCAGATATTTGTAAATATTTTTTTCGTCTATTTTTCCCGGTATGGGCAAGAGTGAAATCGGTCTGCAGTTAGTCGGGGTTTTCAAATTACCAGGTATAAAAAGCGAAACCACGGTAGCAAATTTCTATTCCTCAGAGAATTCCCCCTTATCCAAGTAGGTTTGATATAACCTGTGAAATTGTTCTAGGGTTAGCAGCATAAACTCCTTTAACCCTTTAAGGACGGCCGCCAATGGAAACTATTCCAAAGAAAGATATCATCATGTTTTTGAAAGAGACAAATCTCTTTGATTTTATATAAAATATTTGAAAATTATTTGAAACATTGAAAATGATTGACTGAAATAAGTCTTTGAAAGTGAAAAGTTAAATCATTGATAGTCCCTATATACCCTCAGGGTCCCCTGGGACATTAAAACACAAACAAGCAAACAAACAAACAAACAGCAGAACTACACACTTGGGGACGGCTACTAGAGACGATGTACACTTCTAGGGGACGGGGGGCATTGTCCTCTGAACTCAAAATTCGAAGCTTTATCGCGTGAGATAACAACTGACCACAACCAATCACTCAAGGCCAAAGTACCTCAAGACCCACTGGTGTTTGATATGTTTAGATCCTAAAGTCTCACGCAATTGCAGAAGGTACAAGTTCACTGGGTGCACGTGGGTTACAGAAACCGAGCCATAGTGATATCCAAACCATTTTAATTGTTGTATATTTATTGATTTTTAATTCCACACTCATTCATCAGTGATAAACATTGTGCAGTAAACATTTGAACCTTTAGCCTATATATATATATATATATATATATATATATATATATATATATATATATATATATATATATATATATATATATATATATATCTCGTACATTTATTTATCTCATCTATATCTTATCTGTCCTTACACTGGATATGTTGACGACTGAATAAAGTTATGATATACAGTAAAACCCCGCGTAAGCGGACACCCTCCCTCCCGGGCGAAAGTGGTCCGCTTACACGGGGTGTCTGCTTACGCGGGGGTTCAAACTTCCTCTAGGCCAATACTGACGTGCTATAAACCAATGTGCAGGAGAGACAGAGGGGATGGTAAATCTGATATAGATTTTCCAATATCTTAGTTGGATCCGAAGTTATTAAACACTGAATTATAAATGTATTTTCTATGAATATACTCACACACACTCATAAAACACACAGATTAATCAATTTTTGGTAGGGTGTCCGTCGGAAGTGTCTGTTTACATGGGGTTTTAGGCCTTTTCGTACCAAAATAACTTTCCGCTTACGCAGCGTGGCCGCTTACACGGGGTTAAATCAAACATTTAATAGAGGGGAAAATTCCCGTTCTGAGCAAAAGCGGCCGCTTACGTGGGGTGTCCGTTAGGCGGGGTTCTACTGTACATGTACATGTGTATTTTTAAAAAGGGGAAGAGAATCTCTATTGGATAGTTAGTGGCCATGGCATAGACACCACAGAAAAAAACACTTATTATGCATCAAAGTGTAGTTTTCCAATTCCTTAAATATGATAAGCCTCGTATCAGTAACTTTAATGGGTTTTTTGTTGTTGTTTTTTTTACATAAATAACGTGAGCAGACGACTGCTCCGTCACTTAGATGCGGTAGCTCGAACAGTGTACACCCATAGCCACGTATTCAGAACTTTAATGGTTTTACTGTGATCAAAGAGATAAGGGATCGAGACCCACCGAGAAAGCCATGTTAGCGTGACCCTCTTATTAAGAATACACCTCTCTCAGTGGAATGACCTGAAATATCCTTGAAGCAGATCTGTGTTCAGTCGAACCATCCACGTAATGTAGACATTTATGGACGTATGCCCATAACATACACTATCTTGAATAGGTAATTATGCATAATCTTTTTTATATCGTTATATTTCTTACATGTGATCTATGTAAATTTTCTGGTCTTGTTCCTCTACACTTTGACGACCTATGGTATGATACCCACGCGTTGCGTTTCTTGTATGTTCATTATATCTCAGCACCTGGTATTTTTTCCCATAGACTTAACATTGGGAACTAGTACTCAACGCCCATAGAGTATATAGAAAAAAACCTGATGGGGGCCACAAATGTTAACCAACTAGTCAATGTGAGGAGTGAGATAAATTCAGACACCTATTCAAGTTTACGGTCAGAGCTCGATCCCATCTCATTTCAATCGGTATGTAATTCACCTGGCTTTGCTTTGTGAATTACTACGCTATTCAAACTCGATGAGATAATTGTGAGTCTAGTTTAAGAAATCCATCAAAGAAAATGTATGGAGACCTGAATGTATGTTTGATGCCATGATTCATCTACACGGGTGGCAGTTTTTTTTCTCCAGTTTTCCATGGAAATTCATATTTTTCATTTTCAGTATATCTGTGTTATCTAGGGTGCAGAGAATATACCCGAAGCTCATAGGAACCTCAATTTCCCATCAGTAGGTACATCGGGTAATCAAATATAAATGGAGCGTAAATCAGGCCAATAGATATACGATATTGATTGGTTTCAGATGCAAGCTGTCGCATGCTCCGAGAAGATGACACGTAGTAATATCCGAGCAGATGCGAGGATATTGCGTTAGGTCAACTCCATGGAGCATACAATCACTTTTATCTGAAACCAGTCTACATTGTATTTATTACCCCCGTTTTCCTGACAGAGGTTGGTTGTTTGATTGTTTGATTTGATTTAACGTCCAGTCAACCATTATAGGTCCTTACCAGATTTTCTCAAGGTTCTTTTACACCATGAGGGTGGTGATCGAATCTATGTGATGAATTCAGGTAGAAATCTCACCCCTTCACATTTACTGAGGTGAGAGTTCTTTTACTTCCCACACCACATAGACATGGTATGAGAAGGATTGGTCTTTGATATAGCAGTAAATCTACCACTGCTGGGGGTGAAGGAGAAAAGTGGCTGCAGTGGGACTCAAATCAACAAAATCCAACAACCTTGGGATTGCAAGACCAGTGCTCTTTACCACTGAGCTAACTCCCCACCATGGTCGCTTTAGTTATGCTTGCGTGCAAGCATATCCGGTCTGCACCATGAGGAGGCAAGAGATGGTGAACAGATTGGTAAATGCTGTCCACCCCAGAAGACCCCTGACAGTGGAGTACCATTATTAGTTTAATTCAGGTACGCACTATTCTCCAATACACACTATTTTTTCCGTAGGTGGTGTTTATCCCAACCCGGTGCATACAACATAACCATATGCTCCGGGTAGGGAGATACACATTCCCTATGTGTTATCCATGGACACTTTGTATTAGGTGGATAGTAAAACATTGGTTTGAACCTACCCAAAGACCCTCATCCCCCATGCCATGGCTACCACTGACATTTTTTCCTTGTTTTTTTTTAAATTCATTTTCAAATTTCTTTATTGGTTCATTCATCTCTTCTGTAGTTAAATTTTCCGGTCAATGCACAGGTTTAATTCTTCCAATAAAGAGACAAGACCGTCAGCCTTTCGGCTGGTTTTCTTCGGCTTTCCTTGGTCTCTCCGAGGCGTAAAATTCCTCACAGAATTTTTTGTCTCTCTTACGCCAACTTGCCTCCCTGTTTTTAGGTCAGGATGTAAACGACGAAGATGGCCGTATTGACCTGGTGATCGCAGGGTCCAAGAAGCCGGTCGTCTCAGCCATTCACGGCACTGCTCTGGGCGGAGGTCTGGAGATGGCCCTCAGTTCCCACTACAGAATGGCCTTATCTTCAGCAAGGTATGCACACCTATCCATAATTCTTCAAGGATGCCAGCTTTCAATGTTTCCATTGAAATTCATGTTTTTTTGTGACCCCAACTGGTAACCTTGATTCTTAGAGTTGTCAGTTTTCCATTTTTGGAGATGTATAAAGTTGTATATAGGTTTAAATGGGAGACGAGGCTCAAGGGAGTGGGGGCGGAACCCCCCACTGCGGGGCTGAGGCGGGCACGGCCAACTACCTCCGGGGCTCCGGTCACTTGCCCTCCGGTGCACGTGCAGTCAGCACACGCTCTGCTTTTCAGTTTTCCATTTTTCCGTGGAAAACCACTTTTTCATATCCAGTGTATGTGATTGTTTCTCCTGGTGTCTCACAAAGATGATATGAGTTTTATTTTTTCTGTTTTTTTGTTTTTTGGAAAGTTCTTACCCCTCACTCTGTGGAGTGTAGTGTGGTATTTACTTATTTTCAAACCGAAAAAAATTTCGCTCGGTAGTCGCTAAGCCGCCACGTCCCCTCACCGATGATATTAGTTTAGCCTCATTTACGGCGATAATACAGTGGTTTGAACCTCCCCACAGACCCCTTGCCCCAATCAATGCCGGACAAGGCTCTGTGGCTGAAAGGGCCACATGAACATTATTTCCACTCATTTCCCTGACCCCAACTGACACCTCAGATCTGTAGGATCAATTGATTATAACAACTAAAGCCTATAAGACAGCGACCCGACCACTGTCCCCGATCACACCTTAGCCCAACGAATCCGTCGGGTCGGTCAAAATAGGGTCGCTGTACGCACTTCACAGACCCCATTTTAATCGGGTTGGGCATTACTAGCGTGGGGGTAATGACCGACTATGCCCGACCATAATCGTGTTGCTGTACGCACTTCACCGACTGTTTCTGATTCTGAGAAGGCCATTTGAACATCGATGCTACCTATCCCCTAGTCCGATTTACAAGTGCCTTATACCGATTTGTAGGGGAGACAGAGGTGATACTGAATCTGAAAACAGTTTCCGAATATCTTAATTGGATCCAAAGTTATGAAACTTTGAATTATTTTCTATGAATCCACACCAGCGGCCCGTGGCTCACCCCGGCTCGGCTCCCGGCGGCTCTCTTTGATCTCAATCGGGTCGCTGTACAAGGTCAGATGTGTGATCGTCAAAGGCTATAAGAGAGCGACATTCTTGTTCCCGATTATAATCGGTGATCGGACCGGGGACAATCTGTGGAAAATGTCGCTGTCTTATGGGCTTAATAACACTGGTTGTCACCCGACTACAGCGGCGCCATCTTCACGGGTTGCACGTGAACTTCTCCAATTTCCAGGCGGATAACGGCTGAACTGACAATCACTCTGTCCCCTGTACCAGAGTTTCAAGAATCCGTTGAAGCATCTCCGCAGTGCAGGAAACACGATACTGTGAGGGTCAGAAACGGGGACTGTTCGTGAACTGTCTTATCTTCCTTATCACCTGTCTGGTAAACCTTGACCGCGGTGTCCATATCAGGCATCAAGTATTCACGAGGATTGTAACCATCCTCAGATTAGCCTGGATACCTGCCTTGGCCGAGGCCGATTCTTTTTTTTTAATATTTATTTTGTTTATTTCTTTATTCGGAGATGCCAGTTTTCAAAGTTTCCATTGTAATTCATGTTTTCATTTTCAAGATGAAAAAATATATTTCCTTGTGTGATATTGACATACCAACAGCTAAACTACCCAATCCAGCCACAGCCCATAATCCCCACTGCTGAACCTCCATACTTAGCCATGTAGAAATTTGAGGTTTTCCTGCATCCTTTGATTGCCTGCTGTAGTGAGTATGTAATGTGTAAACTCTTTATTGCAATTGGAAATATTTCAATTTTTTCTGATCCCAACTGGTATCCCTGTTGATTTATACTGTACTTCAGCCATACAGCCGGTATAATTTGTTCGTGCTCATACACCTTTAGTGCAAAATTGTACACTTTTAGTGCAAAATTGAGAGAGAGAAAAAAGAAAAAAAAGAGGTTTTCAGGATAGTGTATCGATTGTACCCTCACTTGTTATCGGGAAGGAGGCACTGCTGGTGCTTGTCCAATTATTGGATCTGCTGATATATTTCAGAGATGGTAGCTTTCCATTTTTCCGTGGATTCTATGTTCAGTATAGAAAATTGTTTTTCCTTGTTTAAACCAAAGGTAATATTAATCGAGTCTTATTCTCATCAATAAAACATTAGTTTGATCCTCCTCACTGAACCTCCCATGTTGTGGCTCATACAGACATGGTTTCAACGTTTTCTTTTTCTCTCTCAGGCAGCAATTTCCCGTTTTTTTCTGACCCCAACTGATATTCTTGTTACCAGTCACCATAGCATATTAAGGTAAAGGAAGATTTGCTGCGAAAAATTATATATGGTCGTTTTGCCTGTATCTCAATTTTCACAATTTTCTAGTGGTCAAGTCGCTTTTTGTGAAACATTTAATTTTTCGAATCTAGAACTGCAGTCACTGCACTACTCAGCCTATTCCCACACAACCTACTGTACTGCTCAACCCTAGGTTATCCCTTTCTTCTCTAACAAACAAGAGCTGCAGTGTGAGCCACTGTAACTCAGCCAAAAATACACATAAAGACATAAATTGCTCGACAATAACAAAATGGTTCAGCTTGAGGACGCAACCTGAGGCACGACTTTTACGTTTAAGGGCATGGGATTTTTCTGGTTTTTCTTTTTCTTTACAAAAAAAAAAAGGTTTATTGACAGAAGGTTCATATATATCAGGATACATTATTTTCAACCAAGCTGTGGATATATTATTACAAGGGGCATTCTTGAGATCAATAGAAATTAGAGGAGAACATATTTTAGGGTGGGAGTTCAGAATGGGAACCTGAAATAAGGTGATCGATATTTGCACACTTCTGGCCATTTTCGCTTTCAGCTAAGGCCAGGAACTCACATAGAATTTCTCAGAATACAGGAGCTTTGGCTAGCTTTACCTCCTGGTCCCCATCCGGAGCACTATCCCTGGGAGGTGCTTCATAGTCAAGGTGTTCCGTAAACCTGTTGGGTTGAAACGATCACTGATGGTCTAAGACCCATTTGGATATATAGCTGGGCCATACATGCGCAGGGATGGCAATTCGAGTATGCAACAAAAACGGTCACTATCTACGATAGTGACTACGATAAAATACCTCCCTGGATCTCCGCGGCGACAGACCCTTCTAATTTTTCAGGATTTTGGAATTTTCCCAGCCCCATGCTTGCATTTGTCACGAATTTGTACCAATTAATGAGACGTGGCAATAACACCTCTATGGCAAGCCGATGCTACCATAAAACGAATTTACACCAACTTTCGATTTCAGACTTGGGTTACCGGAGGTGTTAATAGGTCTACTTCCCGGACTGGGCGGGACGCAGAGGTTACCCCGGCTTGTCGGGCTCGCCAGGGCGATCGACATCATCACAACAGGCCGGCACGTCAAGGCAGCGGAGGCCCGCCAAATAGGCCTTGTCGACAAGGTCAGGCCTGTTTCTCTCTTCTGTGGTAGTCCCATAACATTATGCTTAATTTTTTTAACATTTCTTAATTGAATCCTCTTCACACCTCATACAAGTAGTTATCACAAGTATTTTTATATTAATCTTTAAAAAGGACATCCGTTAGCTAATATATTTAGCTGGTTTCACTCGGATCCCTACTACATTTTACTTCTGGTACATGATGTATAATAGACAATTCATTAATCACGATAAGTGCTTCTATAGCTGTTTTATATAGGATTATCTCCTAATAGGGCCTACGATGAATCTATATCGCTATTTGGGTACATTTATATTTGTATGGTTGCATATATGATGTACATGTATATAATTCTCTCTGTACGTAGCAGACTACATTTGTATATCGTTATTTGTTTTATTGGAATATCCACTATAAATTCCCATTCTTATCCTAATTTTACTATACATATGGAGATATAAACAAAAATTTACAGCTGTAAATTATATCTACCTTTCATTGACCCCTGTTACCCAGTACAGGAGGCTGGCTTATAAACTGCGAGCTGGCTTGACCTGTAGCCCATAACAGGTAGCAGCTCGTCAGCTTGCTGCCTCGATAGATATGGAGCAGCGACTGGTTTGCCGTTGTCAGTATAATGTGACCGGCAGTGTGTTGTGTCAGTGGTCTGTGGCACAGACCGTCAATGAGGCAGCACTATAAAACGGGCATAGGGTCCCACCGCTACAAGTAGACCCAACATAAGTTGTTTTTTTCACCAAGGAAGACTGCACACGAGACACGCATAAACACCAGAACAAGTTAGGTTCAATCGGTGAGTCCGTCTAAACAGGACAACACTAGCTTACTGAGATGTGAAACTATACACACAAACACTGATGTTTTAGGTTACTTTGGATGTTGCCATTTGCCCTATGTTGCCTTCAAAGTGAGTGTTCCACTGAGGTGACTGTGATTTTGATGCTGTCAGGCATGTGCAAAACATGCTTATAGTGTACAAACCCACAGGCTCGTTGCATGGTCTGACTGGTCTGCTGGGGTGGACCGCAATTATTAATCCGTTCACCGTCTTGATCGCCTCGCCTCCTCTTGGTGCAGACCGGATATGTGCAGGGGTGGGGAGTTAGCTCTGTGGTAAAGAGCACTGGACTTGTAATACCAAAGTTGTCAGACTTTGATGATTCAGGTCCCACTGAACCAGCAGTGGTAGATTTACTGCTATATCAAAGGCTAATTCTTCTCATACCATGTCTATGTGGTGTGGGAAGTAAAAGAACTCGCACCTCAGTAAATGTGTAGGGGTGAGGTTTCCACCTAAATTCCTTTCATAGATTCGATCACCACCCTTTCGGTGTAAAGGAACCTTGAGAAAGTGGTGAGAAACTGCTAAGGTTAACTGGACGTTAAATTGCCTTATGTGCCTTATGTACATGTATCTAGATCTGAAGGAATTCAAAGATTCAACAGATTATCGATTAATTTGACTGGGTGATTTATATTTGTATGATTTGCTTCTTTTTCAGGTTGTAGATGCAAAGGCTAATATCAAGGAGGAGGGCATCAAGTTTGCTCGTTCAGTGATAGGCTGCACGATAGACAATCGCATCACAAGCAAGCTCACCATTCCTGATGCTGCCAACTATGAAACAATAATCAGTGGTGAGACTTTTTACAATGTCACATAATGCCCCCTGGGATGCAAGTCAACGGATAAATTGCGGATATCCGAAATCTCACGATTCTCATTGAAAATGATGAAAATTCCGCAATATCTACAATTCGTGCACATCAAGCCATCTCTGAATGTATGACAACAGTTTTCACTACAACACTGTATCCCAGTAACCAAAATATTGCAGCAGCTGTCAACAACTTGATGTTTACTGTTTCTGTGCATTTATTGTCCATGTTTTCACAAGGGGATTCTTGTTTCAGGGATGTGTACAAGGTTTCGCTGCAAATCATTCAAATCCATTGTAGTGAGAAATTACTGCACATATTTCTGTGCTTGTACAGTTATGTTTTACTTTCAACAAGCAACAGCAAGTTATGCCTGGGACAATTAAATTTGCACCTTTATCTTGCCGGATTATATTTGGTATCTTAAATGTCATCTCACTAATATAATCTTATGGATATCAGTTTGAAAATTCATCCCAGCTAACAGTTGAACCTCAGCTTGTTCCCAAAGATGAGGTGAACAGGGACCTTTTTTCAATAGTAGAAAGTCCTCTCGCTGTTGGTCTCAGTGGCACCACAGTGGCAGTACCCGCTTCAATAGTTGGTTACCTCTCACTGTTATTGTCGCTGTTACTGCCACTGTTCACGAGAGGGTCTACTCTCTTACATTGAACAAAACAACCATCTTAGGACATATTGTAACATATCTAAATAAAGAAAGACATGCTCTGAACAATTTTATATGGATCTTTAACCCACATCCCGATGTTCATGGTTCTCTAGTGGTCAACTACTTTGTGAGAACCACTATACTATCTGAACCAAGAACTGCAGTAACTGCACTACTCAGTCAGTTTCCTACTGTACTGCTCGACCCTAGGCTATCACTGAAATGTCTCACAAGCGATACCTACAGTATGGGCTCTGTAACTCAGCCGAAAATGCCCATAGAAACGTCAAATAAAAACTGAAATGTGGGGGAAAACACGAGGAATAATTTGGAATTATTGAATTATTCATTAGATATTGATTTCTTAAATATTCCGTTCACTATGCTGGCATAGTGAATGGAAGGGGTGCCTTTACAGCGACACCACTTTTGAAACGAGATTCTCTGATCGTCACTGTTGGCGCCACTATTACTGCCACTGTTGAGGCCTTCCTCTCGCATTTACTGCCACTAATATTGAAACAGATCCCTGGGGGCTGTTTCACTAGGAGCTATAAGTCTCGCTGTTTGTAACAGTGGCAGCAAAGCGGCAGTTTCCGTTTCATTAGAAGGTGCAGTCAAGCGTGAACAGCACTTGGGACACAAGCGGCACCAACAGTGGCAGTGACCGTTTCACTAGTAAATCGGGTCTCGCTGTTAGTGCCACTGTGGAGCTGCTGTAAGCGAGAGAGTCTACCCTCTCGTTTGTTACGTGTATAGAATAATCTCACCAACTTCCCCAGAGAATTAAGCAATGAAATTTTTATACGAGTAAGGTATACATATAACCGATAATCGTACCAAATATCAAGAAAATCGGCTACACCGTTTCGAAGATATCGGCGTTTTAATTTTTTCTTAGAAAATACTTCTCTGGTGACCAGTGTCTCTTGGGGAGACAGAAAGAACAGCCGAAACCCCGCCGCACTACGGAGGGAGTGAAAAAGAACAGCAACCAACGCAAACGCTCGGAGGGAGTAAAAAATTCAAACGCCGATAACTTCGTAACGGCGTGGCCGATTTTCTTCATATTTGGTACGATTATAGGTTATATATATACCTTACTCGTGCTAACAGTGAGAGTTAGTCTCACCTCAACAGCGAGACCACTGATGAAACGCGAATTTGGGGTTGACACTGTTGGGGCCACTGTTGCGGTCTCACCTCTCGCTTTCACTCCACTACTAGTGAAACAGCTCCCAGGTTTCATAATGAATAACAAAAACTACACTACAGAAATTGAATTGGCACAATGAAATTGCCAAAATTGCCTCAAACATGTTGCGGGAGTAAAAGAAAAGTAGCTTAAAGATCAAATCAGAGGTTCTATACACCAGCACTTCGTACATTTTATTCAGCAGTACAAGTCTTATAGCTCAATTTGAATAACATGTCAATCCTATTCCAACTCTTATTCAGAGGCAGTGACAAAAGCCAAGAAAAGGTACAAAGGACTTCAAGCACCATTGGTGAGTATATTCTGTACTCAACAGGAAGTCAGTGGTGAAAGTATAAAGACAAGATGTGCTCAGATATACCGTAGTGACGGTAGAACGAAATTGCATTTATATTAAACACGATATTCTGGACGGAGCTAGCGAAGGACACAACCGTATTGCACTATGCTACCACTGTGAATCCTCTCTCACTCCCCCCACCCAAAAGAAGAAAGTGCTACAGTACCTGAGACATATTTCCATAAATAGAATGGCGTTCTAGGCGCCGCATAATACTCTTGGTACCAATCCAATGTCAGAATCCCAATACTAATTTTTTTTTGGACATTTTCTTAAGCATCGGCTGTGTTAAGAAGTGTATATGCCTCGTATACTTAATTTTAAATGAATCCTAATGCTAGACACATTGCTATGTTCAGAGCTGCATTCAGGCGGTGGCGGCCAGTGTCACCACACCCAGCTTTGAAGCGGGCATGCTGCGGGAGAAGGAGCTCTTCCAGGAACTCTTCGTGTCGGACCAGGCTGTAGGACTCCAGTACGCTTTCTTCGCCCAGCGAGCTGCTTCAAAAGTAGGTTATTGAACTCATCTCATCCCTGGTATTTTTGCCCCATAGGCTAAACATTGGAAACTCATTCTCCATACCCGTATGAGTATTGCAGTCCGTTCTCCATCGTCTATATCCCCTGTGTCGTCCATTCTTTTAGTGTGTACAGGGGTGAGATAGATACAGAAAGCAACTCGTTTTGCTCAAAGAAGTCATTCACCAACTTACTTGGCTGTCGCCTCATTCATATCAATCCACATCAAACTCAAGGACGACTTTGATCAAAACCTGTTGGTTTCTTCTTTAAACACACATTCAAAGGCCCTGTGAAGTAATTGCTCCTGTCAGTGGCCATAAAGTTGGAATTCCATTTGCACAATTTTTTTTATCATTTATTAAGCATTCTTTCTTGGCCACATGCTGTACAATACACTTATCTCACAGTATGGTGTCTGCTAATAAACTGGCTGGGCCATCAGCCTTTTTTTTTTTTTTTTAAATCTTTGATTTATACTGGAGGGTCTACTAGGGTAGTACTCTTGTTTTCAGTAGGCTCAAGTGGCCAATGACAAATCTCACTTGAGACAGGCATTGAGGTTATACCTAACATAAGTCTAATTGAACAAATTGGACGTTAAACTACACAAACACAAAATACCTAACATATTTACAGGTAAATCAGGGCCCTGTTTTTCAGTCGAGACGATCTCAAGTTGAGACTGTTTGAAAGGCAAACTGTTTTTCAGTTGAGATGATCTCTATGGATCTCAGGCTGAGACAGAGATGCGACCGTTTCGGGGGCTATGGGTGTTTCTCAGTTGTGATGATCTCAAGGGATCTCAGCTGAATTGATCTCCCAGACGGTCTCAATCTGAGACCAGTTGATACCTGTCATAACTATTTTTTCAGGTTCCAAAACTTATTCAAATTAGAAAAAACTTATAGTGAAGGTTATTAATAATCTGACATACCTATATCCGAAATTTCAGTTTTTCTGTGGTTATTAAGACCGTGATAAACATTTATCTGGAAATCTGAAAAATGCAGGCACTGCACCACTCAGGCAGCTTTTGTATACCTACTGAAATGCTCGTTTTTATTTGAGCAGGCTCAGGTCAAGGTCATCCCATATTTGTGAATAACAATAACACCCATTCAAAAAGTAAAACATGTCTCAGTTATTGAATACTCAACGGAAAATTATGAAATCTTAGGATTGGATTAAATGGACATGGACAATTTTTCGCTGTAAATATGGTCTAATTTGAATAAGTATCAGTATCTCAAATCAATAATTTCTAAGTGCAGTATCTTGTACCTGGCAGAAATGATCTCAGCTAAAACGATCACAACCTGAGATCGTCCTGAGGTCCGCTGTGGCACACTGAGACCTTCACTGAAAAACACCTGCAGCCATTGATCTCCCAAACGGTCTCAGGATCACTCAAGGATCACAGCAGATCTCAGCCTGAGATCGTCTCGACTGAAAAACAGGGCCCAGGCTATTAATGATAACAAATTCACCTAGGGTGGTTTTCATTGACCACCAGGGGTTATAACGTACCTGTGAGGAGTGCATCTCGCCCATTTTTTTATTTTTTTAATAAAACACCTCCCAGGATTGGCTTAGATCCGGAAGCATCCCTAGTGGAAACCCGCATTTCGTTTTTACCTTTGATTCACTATGTGTCTAATCCATGCATCTCTGTTTCTTTATTTCCAGTGGGAGGTCCGTGGATTCAGCAGCTACAAGACAGTGAAACCCCGCTCATTCAAGACCGGGGCGGTGATCGGCGGCGGCACGATGGGCTCCGGCATCACCATGTCCATGCTCAACTCAGGAATGCCCGTCACCCTCGTAGAGCAAAACCAGAAGGTAGACACAGACACTTGTAGCTGTTACAGGGATGTCGGGGTTCAGGGAAAACCTGAAATCAGGGATTTATATAAAACACAGAGATATTGTCCTTTTGTATTTTACGCCTACAGTCACTAGGCGACCTGACTTTTTATCAAGGACCCCGAAGTTGTGATATTGGTCAGAGATGGCAGTTATTCACTATTCCATGGAAATTCATATTCTCAATTTCAGGATATGGTCATCTTTCCTTGGGTAAAACACAAATTACATATATATATATTAATTCAGCCTCAATCATGCTAAGGAAACAGTGGTTTGAACCTGCCTACAGACCTTCAGACCTGGGTTGTAGCCAATGCTGAAGGCAGCAAATTCCACATGAAAACTTTTTCCACCTGACATCCCAGATTATTAACGGGTGGACAGTTGGTCTTTAGGTTATGGTTATAGCCTACTGTAGCACACCTGCTTGTAGAGTCACTAGGCGACCCTACTACATTTTTCATAGCTAACTTAAGTACAAATAGGAATATGATTTCTGTTTTTGACAGAAGGTTGTATGGCCATATAATATCTTACCGTTTTAATTTTAGTATTTTGACATGGATTTTTAGAAAGAAGAGATTTCAGTTTTTTGGGGGTTTTTTTAGGGGGGGGGGGACTTTTTGATTCACAGGTCCATTTATAAGAATGCCTTTTTGGCCAAATTTCTACCTGTAGAACTGGTTCAATCATAATACAATGTGCCTCATTTGAAAGAGAATAAAAAGACAGTAGGTATTAGGAAGTGGAATTTTCTAAGTAGATTCTATATTTACAGAGATATTTAAGTATTTGTTAAAAGTGTTTTATAAAGATTCTTCTCCTGCACCGACGTGCGATTTGTTAAAAGTGGGGAGGATTTGGGGTGAAATGGGCGATATCTCTATATAAAAATGCACACATAACTCATGTTAGATTATCCTTTTTACTGTGTATATCGTTAACAGTTCCTGGACCGGGCAGTGGAGACAGTGAAGAACCTCTACGCTGGTAGCGTCAAACTGGGTCTCCTGACGTCGGACCAGGCCGAGCACTTGCTGTCCCTTCTGACGCCGACGACAAACTTCGACGCCCTCTCTCATACTGACATCGTGAGTGTGATCTACTCATCTGTTTGTTTGTTTGATTAAATTAAGCCCAGTCTAGACTGGCTCCAATACCTGCATCTTATGGCTACCCCTACACCTACCTCACCACTCCTCGCTGAGATACAGGTTTGATTCCTTGGCCTTAGGGGAAGTCAAAATTTTGCAAAATGGTTTTATTTCTTAATAATATCATAATCAAGGACTTGAGCAAGTCTAAGCTCAGTCGACTAATACAGGTCCTTTCCAAGAGATATATAGGGACTTCCACAAGGTTCATCTTTTATCACAGGTTTTTCACCACATTTCTCTGAGATAAATTTAGGTAGAAATCTCACTCCTATATATTTACAAAGATAGAGTTCTTTTCGTTCCACTCCACATTGACATGGTATGAGAAGGACTGGCCTTTGTGATAGTAATAGAGGGAAACTATGTTCCGGTGAGCAAAAGTTCAAAGTTACAAGGTAAGGCTTGGAAAAATTACTGCCTTGGGCAGTAATTTTTCCAAGCCTTACCGAGTAACTTTGACTTTTGCTTACCGGTACTTGGTTTCCCTATTCCTATATACCTTCAAATATCGATACAAATGCTTAATTCTTTACCTGAAACACTTCCGAAGCAAATGACCACCCTTATCAAGTAATCACAACAGCTATTGTTTTGTCCCGCCACTGTATTGTATCACGTAATCAGAGCGGGACGAAAACGTCAGAGCGGGACGAAAACATGAGAGCGGGACGAAAACGTCAACCTCGACACATAACTTATTTTCAATGCACCCCCCAGCAGCGGTATGTAACTCTAGTTAGTTCGACAATGGGTATATAGGAATAAGTCTTATCACCGCTGGGGATGGACAAAAGTGGCTGCAGTGGGACTCACACCTACACACTTGGGATTACTAGTCAAGTGGTTTAACCACCCTGCTAGCTCCCTGACCCTCCCTCTCCTGTATGTTGGTATCTTTGTACCTCTTCTCAAAACGCAAGTATGAGTCTAAAAATTAGGAGTAAGCCTTCTTTTCAACACACCACTAGATAGAGGATTTGCGAATTAAGCTTACAAACGAACGTATATATTGCTATTTGTATTTGAGAATCCCATGGCAGTAAGAGTTCAAGGGCAATGAAAGTATGTGTGTTAGAAAAGTAGACAAGTGAATATTAATGATTTGATCAATACTTGTGATGCATTTACAGTAAATGTTGCATATAGGTAGGCAATATGCTTTCGCTTTAGAATATAGACCTTATAGTCTTTATAATGTTCATTAACGATTTTTATTGTCCGATCTCTGCTAATAGCGAGGACACAAATGTGAATTAAACTGTAAATCATCAAATTATTTGTGACACATTGATTTCAGGTGGTGGAAGCAGTATTTGAGAACATGGCCCTGAAGAAGGAGATATTTACTCGACTGGATGGAATCTGCAAACCAGAGGCACTGCTTTGTTCCAATACGTCTTCGCTAGATATTGACGAGGTATTTATCATTCCCAATGTACATTGAAAATAGCCTGATGATTATCGCATTATCCTACCCCTAATAAAAAACGCCATAGGTTTAACATTGACTCAATGTATTTGACATAGCATTGGATAAAGTGTTATTTATGCACCGAGGTGAATAAAAAAACGGACCAATCAGGGACGAGAGAACGAAAGTAGATCCGGCAGCATTGATAACTACTAACATGGATAATTACAGATATTCTCTGTATATCGGTGAGATGGGGTAGGATAAATACGAAACCGAACTCGAGTTAGCCTTCTCAATGTTTATACCACTCTGGTCAGGTCTGCTACTCACTACACTTGGCTAACGCCTCGTGTAGTAATACACAACCTACCCATCGTGGCATAAACATTAACAAGGCTAACTCTCGTTTGGTTTCTACTAATTATTTACAAAGTTCAAGACATCCATACATTAAGATTTGATTGAAAATGAATTTTCAGTGGTGAAATACCACCAATTATCAACACTGGGCATCCACTAGTAATGCACACAACCATAAAGACTGATTTCTGTTCACGTTAACATGTTTGTTGTAGGTATGGCCAATATTTTATATACATATTTAGAAAACTTTTTTTTTTCAATACTACACAGACCTAGCCTCGTATCAAAATACAAATTTTGAAAACCAGGCAAAAACACTTCTGTCGTCAACCGATGCTACCTTGAGAATGACAATTACTCATCAAATCCAAACCAACAACCACAAAAAAAAGATATTTTATATACTTTTTTTTTTTTTTTTGCTGCCTTAGAATCGACGCCCAGCCACGTACCAAACAGATATTTTGTATACATAATCTGCTATTCTTGTAACATAAATGTGGTTACCATGCACTTATATTAAGTGTATTAATAATATCTTCTCTACTGCAAAAGATAGCCAGTGCGACAAGAAGACCGGAGAAAGTGATCGGCGCCCACTTCTTCTCTCCGGCGTACTACATGAAGCTCCTGGAGGTGATCAGGGGAGCGAAAACTTCCCCCGAGACTATTGCCACCACCTTTTCATATGCCACCAGAATTGGAAAGGCAAGTAACTATGGTATTTGCACTGTCTACGTTGATATATTAATTAAAAATAGGAGCAAATGGTATGTTCATCCTTGATGAATGAGCGTGCAATTATAAATAAATAACAATTAAAAGTTGGTTTTTTTTGGTGGGTTTTTTTTTGCTACATCCGAAACTACATGCCACGTCTCCCATTAATTCTAAATAACAATTAAAAGGTTTGAGTTATATTCAGTCTATGGATAGTTTTCTGTAACCCACTTGCACCCTTGAGTCTAGGATTCAAACATATCAAGCACCAGTAGGTCAATGAGGTATTTCTGTCTCTAGTAATTGGTCATGGTCAGCTGGGCATACCTCTAAGACCCTGAGACACTGGCACCCTGCTCCTTTCCCACTATGACAGTGAATAGCACACAGATATTGAAGGGATAGTTTTCTGGAAGCACCCAGGAAGTGTATATGTGACCAATCTATCCTTTAGGCAAAATATTAGTGCAAGCACACTCTAAAAAGATACACAGAGTAGTGCAGCAGTTAGGGGGTGACACATTCAAACTCAATGTATAGTTGACACATCATCTTTTCCCTCTTAGCAATGAGACTTTGTTTTTCTCATGTATATATGATTCATATGTTTTATTCATATTGAACCTCCAGCTGTGTAGCAACAGTAATACACCTACATGCATGGACATTATTTCACACATACTATGGTTATACCCACAAATAATCTACCTTTAATTGAATACTTTTATATATTGAATATAGCTGGCATTATCATGCAGTCTCTTTCATAATTGTCACCCTTGTTATTCTCTCACTGCCTATTTCTATATTTGTTTAACCTCCAATAAATCCTTACCTTCATATTGTTCTATGTGTATGCGATTTATAATCAAAAATATTTTTTTTTGTGTAAGAGGTGTTTCGCCACGTCTTTCAAATCTCAGCGATTTTATAATCAAGCGAATTGGGAATGTTGGGGTTTTAGAGTGTTTTTTTATGTATGTGATACCTAATGCTGAAGCATCACCTCGTATGTTTCAGGTTCCAATACTTGTCGGAAATTGTCATAGTTTCGTCGGAAACAGAATGATGCATCCTTACACTGCAGAGGTACAGAGCTTCCACTCATTCTAAAGATCAACTAGCTAAAAATCAAATAATGAGTTCAAAAATATCATACCAAGTACAGCAATCCATATTATGATATTATATGATATTATGAGGATGCAGTCAAGAATACTGTAGTAAAAAGTTCTATCATAGTATTGTCTTGACGGAGTATTCCAATTTCCCGACGAAAATTAAGATAGACGGATATGTGTTATGCATGGTTATAGTTTACGACAGGAAATAGTGCCAACCAATGCCTGTCGATCATCATTTTCAGCAATCCGACAATATCTAATTCATTGGAATTTGATTTTAAAAACTCAGATGGTTGTATATTATTTTGATTTTAGATGATTACAAAAGCTAGATCTACGTTCATCTACCTTTTGTCATTGTTTATCCCATCTTATAGAAACTGTATATTTATGGAAAACAAACGAGGACTATTTTTGGCACAAGGATCAATTCAAAATGGTAATGTAATTAGAGTTGTGATTCGGGCGCGCATAAATATCACTGGTACATATAAAGTCGGATGGGCGCCACCGACCTTCTAAAGGCAGTATTCCACCAACAAGACAAAAACGTTGTACAGCGCCTGTCGAGTTGGTGGAAGCACACACCAGACGTTTCAGCAGGCGTCGGTTCTCCTGACCGACGTTTCAAGACGTCGGTTGGAGGATATTGGGGTTGATAGGAGTGTCGCCTCACGGTTGCTGAGCGTCTGCTGGGGCGTTTGGCCATTTCCCAGCTGAAATGCGCTTCCACCAACCATAATTTTCAGGCAATCCCCCAACCGATACTCCCAACAATCCTCCACAAGATGTAAATATAGCGTCGGCCGAAATAACTGATTGATTAGGTTTTTGTCTGCTGGAATTGGGCGTCTGGCCGATACATTTGAAGAGTACGACACCCGCCCTTGGGTTCTGCCGGGAGTTGCGGCGAGGGAACGCCGCCAACATAGTGTGAGCGATACCGGCGATACCCGAAGCCATGAACAGACATCGAAAATTCCGACACTTTTGATATTTTCGGCGGAATTCTAGCACCATAGCGTGCCATACACATTCAAAACATCAATCCTTGTCTTTATTTACCTTCATTGTTCGATTTAACGTGTATTTCCGCGGTTATTTGACAATCTCTGACCGTTCCCGTACAAATCCCAACACGCCGACAGACTGCTCTGCTTGATACGCGGCTTTCGTGGGTTCGGAGTGTCGCAGTGTATCGCCGCACGCCGCGCCGCCTATCGGAGAACTCGATTACTACGTAAAATGCGGCTAACGTCCACTAGTCGGCGCCACGGCTGGGGTGTCGGCTAGGATCTGCTGGAACTTTGAACCCACCCGACGCTTGTATGGCGACCACATGAGCGTCTGTTGGGGGTTTCGGTGGAGCAGCGACGCATTTTGATGCCATTTTTTCAGATGTTTCAACCGACGTCGGCTGAAAGGTCGGCTGGAACGTCTGTTGAAGTTGAAAAAGTGGTTGTTTGGTGGAATACCGCCTTAAAACACTGCTCCACTTTTTAATAAAATGTATAGATTATATCACAAAACCCAACAACTCCTGATTTTGAATTGAAGGTTGTATTTAATGAAACTTGTTGCTAATATGATATATGGCAAAACATGGCGTATCTTGAAGTGTGAGTCTTTCTCCTACCACATGCTTGTTGCTAATATGAGTTTTGGCACAATGTATCGACCAATGTTGGCCTTCTTCAGTTGTCTTTTATAGGCGTTTTTAAGGCGTTTTTTTAATATTTCGTAGGCCCGGTTCATCATAGAGGAAGGCTTACTGCCTCACCAAGTGGATGACGTGTTGGAGGACTTCGGCTTCGCAATGGGACCTATGCGTGTAGCAGACCTTGCTGGTGAGTCATAGCTGTGTGTCATAGGGCATATAGGGCACAGAGTGATTGCTAGTTCTGCCATCATATGCCAGGAAATTGAAAGTTAGCGCCACTGAAGTCGGAGAGCAACCACTGTTATCAGTTCTCAAAAAAAAAAAAAAAAAGTTCTCAAGATCTATAGATGATATTGAGACGAGGCTAAAATTCCTCCATGGCAAGCTCCTAAAAGATATCTTTTATAAAAATCCATTGATATTCGGTCCCGCGACCTGATGTTTTGGATAGCGTCGGGGGGAAAGATGGCTGCCTGCATAGAACAATAGCTATGTGGCCTATAGTAGCAGACCTTGCTGGTGAGTCATAGCTGTGTGTTATAGGGCGAATAGTGATTACGGCATGTACGGCGCCATCTTACTTCTGACGCCAAACAGAACACCAGGTGGCAGATGCCGTCTAATATTTATGGATTAGCTAGTCAATAATCAATGGCTGTGTAAAATTCTTGCCGTTGGATGGGTTTCCGAGCCTCAGATGTCTGGCAGCGTGTTGGTTCGGCGTCATTCCAGTCTATTGCTATAAAACTCCCTTAGGCCTCGTAGCATGTATAGACTAAACTAGAGAACCAGCCCAAACCCTCCGCACGATCAGCGCAACAAGCTTTGACTATAAATGCGTCCGTAGCAACTGCGAATCCGCATCGCAGACCCCGGTCATGTGACGCGTTGCACCAATCACGGTCTAGATATGTAGGACACGGGTGAACGCGAAACGGCGGGAACGACATGCCCGCGAATTCGATTCTGTCATTTTCTCGTTAGTCGCGTTGTGCCTCGTACACCACAATAATCAATGGCTTGTGGAAGGTGACCGAAAACCACGAGAAGTTCATGGGCGTTAGGGAGTTTATTATTTGCCTCATACAAAGTGTCCATAGAAAACACATGGGTAGCGTGTATCAACATACCCGGAGCATACAGATATGTTGTGTGCGCCAGGTTGCAAAAGCTGGCGCATACAGAAAAATAGTGTATACGACAAAATAGTGCGTACCTAAATGAACTAATATCAGTATCCCACTTGTCAGGAAAAGGTGGATAGTTCTATTGTCGTTTGGCCATACCAAAACTGTGACTCACCTGTATTATCTTTCGTATCTTCACCAGTGTTACTATCTATGTTCGAGTTGGTATAAGTGGTGATAGTAATCTGAATGAAGAATAGAAAGCCGTAATTCCCTTCACATGGCTTAACGGTGATCATCAGACAGCTGAAGACTAACTGGTTATACATAGAAATGCCACACTGTATACTACTCACTCCGTTGAGGGGGAAAAGAGACCTGGCTGTTACGTTGTTAGGGTTTCCCTCCTGCTGGAGGATCAACGCAGAGGGAACCGGTCAGTTAGACCGGGGGAGGATGCACACCCGTTTCTGAGAGAAATTGGAGTGTGACAAATTACCTTCACATATTTTAAAAGTGAAATATTTCTCTCGTGGTGTTATTTGTATAAAAATGGCAGTTTTCCACTTTTCCGATGAAATCCTTGATCAAAAAAATTGTTCTTGTATAAAACAAAACTATCATGAATTGAGCCTTATTCACACCAATAAAACAGGGGTTTTTAATCTCCCCTCAAACGCCCATTCCATAGAGCCTCCAGAGGTTACTAAACTCCAGATTATCGCCCCGGGTAAAGCAAAGTTCCGCTCCCGATAGACTTGGCACACTACGACAAAATGAACCACAGTTTTCTGATTTATAATTGGAGAAACTGAATATAATTTCGGATTCCCATGTAGAAATGGCTGAAATTTCCATTTCTGACATCAGAATTTCAATTTGAGGATGTCTGAAAACCGTTAAACTGCATTAATTCTGGGTTACGAGTAAGGGGTCTATCACTATACTATGTCGGTAACCAGCGAAACCCGGAACTTGTCAACAGACTGAATTACGGGATACCTCAACAGGGTCTATGGCCAACTCTGGTGTATTTTCCATATTTTCCCAGTCTCAAAGAGGCAGTAAATTCCGTATAAAAATATGTCCACTTTTATTTCTAACGTTATCTGACATGTGTGTTTTGCTGTGTTGAGGTGTTGACATTGGGGTGAGCGTGAAGAGGGAGCAGTGTAAGGCGCAAGGCGTGCCTTACGATGCGCGTGCCTTGACCATTGGCGGGGCCAGGAACAGCCCAATCGCCGACATCCTGGTGGAGCATGGCCGATGTGGAAGGAAGTCAGGTCAGTCTCAAATATCTTAATCATCAGAGAGAATGATACCAACATTGGTGAATTTTGCTGTACCCTATATATATATATATATATATATATATATATATATATATATATATATATATATATATATATATAATTAATTATTAAAAAAAATTATTTTTTTTCTTTTTAATCGTAATATTGGCGATAATTATGCCCATCAAAGACTGTCCAGGGTACATCTTTCTTTAGACGGAATAATCGTTAATAGAGACCGTTTTGTAATCATCATACATTTGGCGATAATTACCGAATCATTGGGGATAATCTTTGTATTTATCTTGAAACCGTCTTGAATGTTCAATAATCGCTATTAACGATTATCTCGTCTTAAAAACGGGTCCCGAGTGATCTATAGACGTAATTATCGTTAATAATCGTTACTGAAATAGACGCCAAAACGGTCGCTATTAATGACAGGGGCAGACTAGTCGTAGAGGTCTATAATTCATGTTCAAACTTTTCAAGTTAGATAATATTTACAGCAAAGGATTCTCTATTCATGGTGTACCTATATTCCTAATTCCTGAATTTTCTTGTTGGTATTACGATCGTGACAAACAATTTACAACAGCGAGCACTGCACAACTCGGACAGCTTCCGCATAACCTACTGCGTAGCACGACAAAAATCCTAACTATAAAAGCGACGCTATCAACGATAATTGTGACTACCAAAAACACCTCCCGGTATGATGGATGGGAACCTATAGAAACTCTGACCATTTATATAAGCGCCATTAGCGATTGATTGGACAGTGATAATTTTAGACAGGATAATCGTTGATAGCGATCTTTTTGAGGCCCAAGTCTAATTATCATACATTTAGTGATAATTATTGAACCCTTGCGGCCAATGGATGTTGTATTTATCTTGAAAACTGTCTCAGTGGCCAAGTGGTAGGGGTGTTCACCTCAAGCATGGGAGGTCGTGAGTTCAAACCCTGGTTGGGTCATACCAAAGACTTACACAAAAATGGTACCCACTGCCCAATTGGCTAACACCTGCCATTGGAATGAGGACTAGGGCTCTAGGGCCCGTGTGGAAAAACGGCCGTATAGCGAATTCGGTGATTGTGTAACACAATATCCCCTTAAAAATTGCTTTAAAAAAAAAAAAAAAAAAAAGAAGCAGTAAATATCCACACTCTGCTGATGTATCAACGTGTGCTGTACACATACAGGGTTAGGGATCAGCGGTTAGTCACTATTAAAAGTCATCATCAACATCATCATCACCCCTTATCTAATATTATGTATAATGTTTTATGTATGTATTTCTTTAATTCTTTCTGTTAATTGTAAATACACTAAAATCACGAGCGCAAAGGAATCTAGATGTATCACTTATAGTAGTGGAAGATCTGCCATGGAGCAGAACTGCTATCCTTTTCGTAAATAATTTTTTTTTTTTTTAATGTATACGGGTATAGTTGTGATATAAAAATGTCTCGGTGGTATTTCAGGAAAAGGCTGGTACAAGTATGCCAGTCCAGGCGCGAAGAAGGCGGAAGTCGACCCAGCTGTGACGGAGCTGATCGAGAACTTCTGTAAGGGACATGGCATCCATCGTCGCCAGATTCCCAAACAGGTCAATCATCTCACGTACATGTATCTCACATCTGGCTATTCAGAGATGGAATAATTCTGTTTTTTATATTACTACATACCCATGCCGTATATACTGTGAACAGTGTTCCGTACGAGAAAATACGGAACACTCCCATTTCAATTAATGATTTTTTTTTCTTAATTTCGGGTATATAGTAAATAAAGAATGACCTACTATGCTTGTAGAAGCAACAAAACTCGATAATGATTTACGGTTTGTACGGAACTTGGTGTAAACGCCTCGTTCCGTACGAACCGTAAATTATCATCTCGTTTAGTAGCTTGTACAGCATGGTCAGGACATTCTATATAAGTAATATGCTATATATATTGATATGTATTGTATCTCTGAGTAAAATATCTCATGGGATGTCCATGAACATCTAACTTGTATGGGTTTTTTTTTCTTCATAATTTGAAATTGTGTGTACTTTGTTTTCTTATTAGAAAATATTTATCTAATCTTTTTCCCTATATGGTTCCATGATCTCTATGTGGGTGTTGGGTTCCATTCAAATTTTTTTTTCTTAAGTTCTTAATTGACAGCTCTCGCCCATGCGAGTTTTTCAGCTACAGCATATTACAGCATCCAGTATAGTCAGCTCATATTGTACATTGAATTCATAACTCTAAAGTACGGTTAGACACCATAGGGGTTCAATGTATGAGTTGTGAGATGAGGATGAAGGATGGATCTAAGTCTGAGGGATTCTTAACGAATTCTGTTTTTGAATTTATTTAATGTTGCAGAATGCTGGGGGGTGTTTTTCAGTTGAGACGATCTTAAGTTGAGACCGTTTCAGAGCCAAAGTGTTTTTCAGTTGAGACGATCTTAGGGGATCTCAAGTTGAGACTAAGATAAGACCGTTTGGGGTGCTTTGGGTGTTTTTCAGTTGAGACGATCTCAGGGATCTCAAGTGAAAGGATCTCAACTTCGGTCTCAACTTGAGACCAGTTGATACTTGTCTTAACTTTCTCATCCGGTGCCAAAACTTATCAAAATTAAAAGATATTTAGAGCCAAGTGTATTAATAACCTGGCAAACCTATATTACAATTTTCATAATTTTATTGTGGCTATTATGACCAAGAGAAACAATTGATAAGCAACATAAAAATGGAGGCACTGCACCACTCAGCTAGTTTGTGCTGAATCTACTGTAACGCTCAAAGTCGGTCTCAACTGGAGATCGGTCTCAACTTGAGATCAGTCTCAACTTGATATCACTCTATACAGAGGGCTAGGGATCTCAACTTAAGATCGTTTCAGCTGAGATCCCCTGTGTGGACTTAAGACATCGTCTGAAAAACAATTGCCGCCATTGATCTCAAATTCGGTCTCAGGATCTCTGATCAATCTTAGTGGATCTCAGTTTGAGATTGTCTCGACTGAAAAACAGCCCCCTGGATCTCATTCTGGGCCCTGTTTTTAAGTTGAGACGATCTTAAGTTGAGACCGTTTGAGGGCCAAAGTGTTTTACAGTTGAGACGATCTTAGGGGATCTCAAGTTGAGATTAAGATAAGACCGTTTGGGGTGCTTTGGGTGTTTTTCAGTTGAGACGATCTCAGGGGATCTCAGGGGATCTCAAGTGAAAGGATCTCAACTTCGGTCTCAACTTGAGACCAGTTGATACTTGTCTCAACTTTTTTTATTCGGTGCTTAAACTTAGTGTAATTAGAAGATATTTAAAGCAAAGCGAACTAATAACCTGGCAAAGCTTTATACCGATTTTCAAATTATTCTTTTGCTTATTATGACCATGAGAAACATTTGAAAAGAGAGTGAAAAAGTGCAGTCACTGCACCACTCGGGCCACATGTGAAATTCCTACTGGTATGCACAAAAACGGTCTCAACTTGAAATCGGTCTCAACTTGCGATCGGTCTCAACTTGAGATCGGTTCACAAAAGGTATCATGAGGGACAAAAATAATAGGTTACCCGCTGGTTACCCACAGGAATATCACTATAGAACTTGAGATCGCTCTACACAGAGGGTTAGGGATCTCAACTTGAGATCCTTGGAGTTGAGATCCCCTAAGATCGGCTATGTAGACTTAGACAACGTCTGAAAAACGCTTTCCGCCATTGATCTCAAAGTCGGTCTCAGGATCTCTTATTGATCTCAGCGTATCTCAGGTTGAGATCCTCTCGACTGAAAAACAACCCCCTGGAGTTCATCCCAAATTTGTGTACCCCAATTGGCTGCTCACAATGATTGCTTCGTGCCTTTTCCTGTCTTTTTCATGACCCCAACTGACATGCCTGATTCGTATTTAACTGTGACTCACAGGAGGTTCAGGAGCGCTGCCTCTATGGACTGATTAACGAAGGCTTCAAAATTCTCGAGGAGGAGATTGCATCCAAGCCGGAGGACATTGACGCTATATGGTAGGCCGCCTTCACCTCTTAGTCCCCACGTTAATCAACGTGTTTTAAAAGCTACCCCAATTGAGTGAGGAGCAGATCGTCCGCTCCCCTTATTTATAGCCGGACCACTCGCTACCTTGGCGACCTTAACTACCGTTTGTATAGTAACGTTCGGATTGTTGACAAAAAAAACCCCCAAAAAACAAAAACATTTTCTATTAAAACTTAATAAAGATAAAGATAAAGATATCCACTGATATACCCTGAGAGGGGTGGTGGCTGGGATCAATCTCCTTCAGAAATGTCTTTACGAAGACAAGGGGTTGCTCTATTTTATTTTTCCAGTATTCATTTATAAATTAGATAGTTCTAATGCAGGGATGTCAGGTATCCTTGTTTCCGCGGAATTCCGTGTTTTCACTTTTTGAATGTTAATTGTATCTACTATATTTCAGGTCTTTTTGTTGTATATGTAATTCTAATGTCTAACCCTGTATTGCCAGGAGAAATATTTCCTTGTTTTTTTCTAACCCCAACTAACATCCCTGCTAATGTAAAACACCACAACGTGAAAAGTACAGCTGACCAATTAAGGTGAGAAATTCATGAACAGGAATATGATAATAGTCCAGTGTTGCATCAGGAGCTGTATCCAAGAGGAAGCTAGGACCATTCTTGTTACACTGATAAACCTCTGAATACTTGTATTATCTTATACCCCTCTGGCGAATGTCTCACTTTTACTGACCGGGAGTACAGATTTCGTTTGTCACTGAGTGAAGAAAGAATATTCATACATCTCTCTGTATCAGGTGACCACTTTCAATCCCGAAAAAGTGAGTTGTGGAATTGTAAAATGGCATTATTAATGATTTCTTGGTAAATGTATGTAATAATAAGGAGACATAATGAGTGTACCCTGAATCCATCTGTTCCTCGATATCTCGATCGAAAATACCTCTGACAGGGTTCGTACAGAGCCTGGAAAAGCCTGGAATTATGCTTTAGGGTTTTCCAGGTCTGAATTCTTACAGAGAACCTGGAAAAACCTGGAAGAGCCTGGAAAATTTAGTTTTGCATAAAAAACTTTTTTTTTTCGGTCTATGAAATTCTGGACATTATTAGCTTTCCTGAACTACGGTGCGTGCCTTTGAAATTTCAGTGACTTGGATTAGATACTTCCCAAATCCTTTTTGCTTATATTATAGCTGTTTTGATTATTTGTCTTCATATTTGTTTCACTAGCAAGATTGTACTGATTAATATTGTTATGTGCCTGGAAAAGAAATATTAGAGCCTGGAAGGGCCTGGGAAAAGCCTGGTATTTTATTGGGCTGTCTATGTAAAAACTCTGCTCTGAAGAGATTCCATGCAGGTACACTAACCATGTCTTCCTATATTACCTTTCAGGTGCCTTGGCTACGGTTTTCCGAGACAAAGGGGCGGCCCCATGTTCCACGCTAGTAAGGTGGGCCTGAAGGAGATCTACGACAAGGTGACCAAGTATCACAAACTCTTCCGTAAGTTTGCCAGGTTGACGTTTATAAAAGCATACTTATGCCTCTTGATAGGAGAAAGTCACCCAATATTCCTATCATGCAATGTGCCCACAACTGTTCAGCATATCCTGCTGAACTGTCCAAGGGTATGAGAAAATAGAAGAAAGTACTTGAATAATAGTAACAATATGAAAATGTTGTTTGAGACTAATGAAAAGAAAGATATCATCAGCTTTTTGAAAGAGATAATTCTTTTTATTGTTTATAAGATATTTGAATACATTGAAAAGAATCGATTGAAATAAGTACAAAAGTAAAAAGCATAAATCATTGATAGTCCCTAAATACCCTCAGGGTCCCCTGGGATGTTAAACAACAAACAAACAATCAAGCCTCCAGAAAGTTACTCTATATTTTTTTTGTAATCTATTACCTTTATTATCATCATCATGAAAGATATTTCCACTTTTTCCCTGACCCTAATAACATCCTGTAATATATTATTATTATTATTATTATTATTATTATTATTATTATTATTATTATTATTATTATTATTATTATTGTTATTGTTATTGTTATTGTTATTATTATTATTATTTTCAGCCAACTCCGGGCACTGGAGGCCCAGCGCCCTCCTTCATCAACTGGCGACGACGAGGCCTGATGCTCCAATGAGCGCCTGGCGGCTGGAGAAGAGTAAACTCTAATCTGGCATAATTGTAGTCTAAAGGGCTGATTCTACCGGCACCTTTTTTTTTGTCTGGCAAGGTCAGGCTGTGTCTTGTAGCACCCTGCTACATCTTGAAGAATCATGATACGTCTTGTGGGATCTGGTCGTGCACTTACCTCTGTCTGTAGCCCCTATTATCGTTCAAAGGTGAATATTCCACTGGAGCAATTCAACCAGATATTCTCATATGATTCAGCCCAACCTAGCGAGTCAACAAATCGGCCATGATCAGGATATATCACACGTCCTGGTGGAATCAGCTCTTTAGCGCTCAGTGCCTCCTCTCGGTGCATTGTTTGATTAAGTTAGTCCGAGAGACTCTGACTGTTTAGCGGTGTCCGAGAGGCTCTGACTGTTTATGGAACCGTTCGGACGTCCATTTATGATACTTTTTAATGTGTGAGGATGTTTTAAGTAATTTTGAAGAAATTCCCAAGACCAAATCAGACTTCCCTGGTAATTTCAGATCAAATGATTATCTGGTAGCCCCAGTTAAGGCTATAAACGTGATGTTAACAAATCGTCGAAACACCCGGTTTTCTTCGAGTTGGCACATTTAAATTATGTCGAAATAATGTAAATAATCCCATTTCAATTATTACATGTACAGAGTGCACAGGAGAAGGTCGATTAATATAGTTTTTCACCATTTTGGACTCTGACAGCGCTTTGTATTCACCAGCCAAGATGGCAGATTGATCCGTTGTCAGGTAAATTTGCATAATTTGGAGGGTATTTTGAACTGGAAGTCAGCGGCCGGATCGGCGAATGGGAATAAGGGGTTGTGCTCTCTGACTGTCCGCCAGGCAGTCAAAGTTTCTCGGACTAGATTAAGGCTGTCACTCAGTCACCCCATCACAGCTCAGACTAGCTTCATGCCTATGGTAAACAGTGCCTTCACACTTAGAGTGTCAACAGCAGGTGTGATCGTAGGTTTTGTTTTGTGCAAAATGTAACTGCTGGGATAAACTAGGGCATTGCCTGTACCAGTCTCTGGGCTGTCCAACTATGAAATTGATAAGTGTCCTTGTTTAACCATAGATAAAGATAAGTGTACCATCTCCCAGCCCACCAATGTTTTCAAATTACTTTGCAAATCCAGTTAGGAACATATAAATCTCTATATTGATGTCTTGGCTGCCCTCTGAAATCCTGGCCATTGATTGGCCAGTCAATTATGACATCATCTCACATCACTCTGCCATGACTATAGCAAAATTATATAGAACTGCATCGAGAATTGTATAAATAAACAATACTCCATGAGTTTGGATGTGCCCGAATCTTCATCGAGGCGAAGCCGAGTGACGATTATGACACATCCAAACGAGTTGAATATTGTCTATTTTATGATTCAAGTGCGGTTCTTGATTTATCTCACCCCTTTCTATGACATTAGATAATATCAGAATATCAGAATAGTTTGAATATACTTAGCAAATCCATATGACGTCATCTCACATTCACTACGCCACGGCCATGGCTAGTATTGTCACTTTACGGGGGTGATTGTTGAGTATTTTTTCCTACTGTTATTTCCATGGCAAAGCTTGTACCAGGGGTGAGATAATATTGTCACTTTACGTGGGTTATTGTTGCATATTATTTTTCAATGTTATACCTATGACTAAATTGTACCAGGGGTGAGAGGGAGAGCAGGTCTCTACTGAGACTCAACAATCTACAGTATAAATAGAATTATGGATATTTCACGGTGATATATGAATGTTTATGGAATATTTGCGTCCAAACGGTTATTTTATTAACGGTATCTGCCTCAATCATATACATTTTCTAAATTTGTTGACAAAGTTGAGGACATGGCCGTGAAACAGGCGAAATGTTAAAAATCCACGGAGAAGTGGAAGTCCTGATTGTAGATTCACAGACATGTTGCCCTGTGATATCTTGTCTCGGTAAAAAGGCCTGTTTACTGCTTCTGAGACGTACTTGGCCAATATCCTAAATCTATTTTTATCATCCTTGACTGAAAGATTTTTTTTTCCCGAGATAATCTGATTATCAACAGATATAGATTACGAGGAAATCTCAGTGAATAACATTTTAGATGTACTTTAGGACTGAGTCAATAATGGATATTTCCCAAGACATCTGTCCCAAAAAACCTCTATTTTGTCTGTATCAAGATGAGCTTACCTAACATTCCTTAAACCACTTGTACTATTATTATGGTGGAAATCACGTGTTTTGATTCACTGTTTATTCTCATGTGGTGCTATATGTAATTGAGCAATCTGTGAAAAATAATGTGATATTAGTATTGTTACATATTATGATTATCAATGAGAGGATAGATATTTACATTATTGTCATATTTTACATATAAATACATGGTCAAGATGGTCTAGACATCTTAAACACATGAACAGGCCTCCCAGTACCACTATTCCTCAATATAGGTTTTCTAATAGGTTTTGGAAATCAAAATATAGGTTTTCTCAAGGCTTCTATAGGTTTTTTAGGGTTAACATATTCACCATGATGGAGTCAAAGTATAGTAAATCACTTATCTTCAGTTCTTAATTTCTAAAAGGCTTTACCTAGTACTAATTTGCAGGACGTCAGGATGTCTGGCTCATCAGGTTAGACATGGTGCCAGACTGGCATGCAGTCATACAAACTGTTGATTCTTAATCATTTTTATGATCTCTAGAATACAGTGGTAATGTGGATTTCTTGTCATTTGAAAATCTGACTTTGTGTCAAGTTAACTTCTAAAATTTCTTTAATAAAGATAAAATCTCAAGAGTTGAAATATTGGTTTTGTAGGTTTAAAAGGTCTTACTGGGAGGCCTGCATGTATTTATCCTGTTTGATATGAGGAACCTAATAAATCAAATAATGGATACAAACATGAGATGTTGTCTTGATTACAAAATAAGGATGTCAATTGGGGTCAGAAAAATATTTGCTGCCTCAGAAAAACTGAGAAAACGTAGAAAGCGTGCAGTTGTCGACCATGGCGTTGGGCTGAAGGTCTGTGGACGTTTTATTAGCAGGTGGACGGTTGGTCTTTAGGTTATGGCTATAGCCTACTGTAGTACATATGCTTGTAGTCACTAGATGACCTGACCACATTTTTGCTTTTTATAGCTCACTAATTAGAGATAGGAATATGGTTTCTGTTTTTGGACAAGGTTTTATGGCCATACAATATCTTACAGTTTTAGTATTTTGACATAGATTTTCAGAAAAAAAGAGATTTCAGTTGGGGGGGACTTTATGAGTCACAGGTCCATTTTTAAGAACTCCTTTATGGACATATCTCTACCTGTAGAACTGGTTCAATCATAATATAATATGCCTCTTTTGAAAGAATAAAAAACAGTAGGTGCTAGGAAGTGGAATTTTCTAGGTAGATTCTATATTTGTTGAGATATTCAAGTATTTGTTAAAAGTGGGAGGATTTTGGGTGAAATTGGCATACTCAACCAGATCTTTTGATTGAGCCAAGGAACCATTGGTAGCTAAATATATGTGTGCATTGAGCCATGACCTGCTGAGTTCACAGAAGAGTAGGGCTTTAAATATCCAATCAATGCAGGCCCTATTCATGGATGCCTTCCCTCCCTCCCTTCCTCCCTCCCTTCCTCCCTTCCTCCCTCCCTCCCTCCCTCCCTCCCTCCCTCCCTCCCTCCCTCCCTCCCTCCCTCCCTCCCTCCCTCCCTCCCTCCCTCCCTCCCTCCCTCCCTCCCTCCCTCCCTCCCTCCCTCCCTCCCTCCCTCCCTCCCTCCCTCCCTCCCTCCCTCCCTCCCTCCCTCCCTGTGTTAAGCTACTTGTAGTGAGTTTTAAATGTGTCCACCTGCTCATTTAGCCTTTTAAAGGCCAATGATTCTATTTGAAAATGTACACTTGGCTCTTGTTGTTTATTGAAGCTCAAGTAAAATCACCTGTTTACACAAGAAAAATAGAATATTACATACTGAAAATGAAAAAAAGGATTTCAAGGGAAAATGCCATCTCTAACCCGTTGATCTACATCAAAAATGCCATCTAACCAAAGATGAGTGCCATAAGTACGTCTATATCACATGGTTAAGACAGTATTATGTTGAATAAGATATCAGGGAGGTGTTAGTGTTGCATAGTCGAATTATCACACTTGCCCATGTATGGCACAACTATATCCAAATAGGTCTTAGACCATCAGTGATTGTTTTAGCCCAACTGGTCTATGCAACACCTTGTCTATGAAACACCTCCCTGATCTTCTGATGTCATTCAGAACAACAGATTTATAAGATGGGGATGTCAGTCTGAGTTATAAAAAAATAAAAAATTATTTTTCATGTGGAATTTGCTGCATAAAAGACCAAAGAAATGTCAAAAACATGTCGGAAATGGCAAGCCGGAGGACTGAGGGGTCAGAAGGGAGGTTCAAACCAATGGTTCCTTGGCTCAATCAATTTTTCTGTTTTGCACAAGGAAAACTAAATTTCTATAGTGAAAACACGGATTTCCATGGAAAACTGCCATCTTTCAAATGAGAAAAAAATACAAAAGATGGAGATGTATACTTTATATTTCGTGTAGGTTTAATGATATGATAATACACAAAGGCTGACTGAAACATATTCTTCTGTTATATCTAACAGGGATGCCAGTTCTCAATGTTTCCATTGAAATTCATGTTTTCATTTTCAGAATAAAGAAAAAAATCCTCGTGTAATACTGATATACTAATTGTTAAATTACCCAATTCAACCACTGAACCTCCCCACTGACCCATGTAAAATATTGAGCTTTCCCTTGAGACCCCACTATAATGCGTATGTTATTTGTAAACCCTGTATTGCAATAAAAAGTATTGCTTTTTTCCTGACCTTAGTCGATCAAAGTAAGGCCAATACAAACACAGTGATACGGTACTCTCATGTTTATTTATTCCAAACCCACAGGAAAGTTCATATATTTCGGTATACATTATAGGGACTGAGTAGGATTTCCAATGATATTGGATGCTAACAGGTAACACTTTTGATTATTTGTGATCATGATAAAGGTGAAGATCAATACATTCAAGTATTATATCGATAACTGGACTAGTGCCTCTAGGAATAACGATAACACAAACCGGGGCCCTTTAACAGTCTAGGATCGTACATAAAGACCCTTTTTTGTACCTCGTACAGGGGTTATCATTTAGTAATATCTAAGTCTGTTCACTTAGACATAAGGTCGTCCATAAGTGTTGAATAAAGTCGACCCATATCGTCCCTGGATAGCCTTGGCATACAGAATAGGGTCTACATTTACGGTCCTATATTATTAAACGGGCCCCAAGTGCCGCCCAGAGCGAGTTTTGCTTAATGTCACCTGTTGAACGAAACATGTAGAATTGGGACCATTTCTCTTCACAGTTTGGCACTACTTGTGGCACGGACACGCAGCCTTTACGCAGAAAGACTGAGGTGTAAGTGGGACTAGGCCCGGCCAGGTGCTAATACTTACTGACGTATCAACTACAGAGATGTCTCACAGCGATTAAAACCACTGTAGGAGTCCCAGTGAGGGTGTCAAGTTTCGTGATTCTTCTGTCATACAAATATGCAAAGCTATCGTTTTACCGTTATTCATTTTTTCAACAGACATGGACCAATTATTTTGTAGGATTGTTGGTCCAATAAAATCTATACATTTAACATTTCAAATATTGGACTAAGTGCTGATAAAAGACTGGTCTTCTCTGACCTCTAGATTCCTGGACTAAATGTCGATAACACTACGCAGTGAGTAGGAAACTGGCATTTCTGGTGGGTCGGTTCGGTTGAGTCGTCATTTCTTACATCAGCAGTTTATTCGACCATATGCTTTAAGGGCTGATTCCACCAACAGGATGGATTTGCCGTGGTATGTCTTGCTATGTCTTGTAGTGTCTTACAGTGTCGCGATGTGTCGTACTTCCGTTGTCTCAAAACGTAGCCGTGCGGTGTCGGGTAAATATTTTGGTGCTCCACCACCGCGACACCTCAAGACACATGGCAACAAATAGGCACGCGATCATTCAATCCTAGCCTGATGTAGCAAGACAACCAAATCGGGCCGAATCTTGCTATATTGTGTGTGTTGGTGGAATCACCACTTTACTTGGAGACCCGTGTATTACGACCACTTGCCTCCCTGTCAGTTATCAACAACAGCAGAGAGATATAGAATCAGACTGCATTGGAATATATGAGAAAAGGGGGTGTTCTACCAGGGTGTCAAACGGGCAGGCCACAAACCTGCAGGCCCATTCCACGGCCGACATCACACAGCAGCCATACGAGCATTGCCGGCACGTACCCGGCTATTTAATGGGAATTGGAAGTTTATCAATGTCCATCAAAAATCCATCAAGGCTGTGCTGCAACTAATACCACACCACAGCCTGCAGCATTTGTAACCCATTAAATGGGATACAAATGTTGAGCTCGTGGACTTGGATATTCAAGTCTGTACTGCTCTGCATAAAATGTTATGCAGTTGCTATACAGTGGGTTTGCCAATTTTTAAAGAGCTATACTTTCAAAGTTTGTTTACACTCCCTTTCCAAGTGCCATACCACTTTGCATATGACCATATATGGCAAATTCTGTTTCCGTGTATGCCATGTGGCCGACACCATTGAGCATGACCTGCTCCACTGCACCCACTTCTATAGATCTGTCCGACAGCTGCGGGCATGGCAGCACAGTGCATTGGCCATGCAGTGCCATACAGTCACAGGCCTCCCAGTGAAACCTTTAAAACCTATAAAACCTATATTTTGATTCTTGAGCCTTTATTTTTTTCAAGGAACCTATATAACCTATAAAAACCCATATTTTCACTGCCATGCAGATTGATGTGAACAGGAAATCTTAGAAGTTATCTTGTCAAATGACAAGAAATCTACATCATTGGTTTATTTAAGAGACAATAAGTGTTTTAAGAATCTACAGTTGGTGTGACTTCTTGCCAGACTGGCTCGCCTGTTGGAAATCAACATGCATATACATGCTTGCTGGGTATAACCTGATGAGCCAGACATCTTGACGTCCTGCAATTTATTACTAGTTACATTTTTTAGAAATCAAAAACTGAAAATAAGCTATTCACTATTATTTGACTCTTATTATGCTGATATGTTAACCCAAAAACCTATAAAAGTCTATGTTTTGGGCCTTGAAAACCCTGTAAAGACCTATATCTTGATTTTCAAAACCTATAAAAAAAACTATATTAAGGAAGCGGGGCACTGGGAGGCCTGCAGTCAGTCCAGTGGAACATGCCTTTTGTTATCAAGTTCATCAGTGCTACAGGAATAAAAACCCACATCAATGTGTACTGACAGAGGCAAGTACTGCCCAGTTGACAGAGACATATTTACAACGACAAAAATCGCCATGAATAATTTCACTATGAATATAAACGACAGTGCTGGTGCATAAAATATATATCCACCTAGCTTTTCAAAGCCCATCATAATTATGGTGCTGAACATGTTTGAAATGACACATAATTATACCAGCAAGAGCACACAGAAAAGGATGAGACGTGTTTGAAGGAATGTGGAATGAATTTGTTCGGATTAAGGCTAAGAAATACCCAATCAGTGCCGGGTATAATGACGTCATAAAAGACAGCCAATCAGCGGCCAGGTTATCCAAATAGTGGTCGTAGGTCGCTCTGCAAATCAATAACTCGAATTTAGGCGGGAGATAAATTTTTAAACCAATTCTGGGTGTTAGATGTGACCAACCGGCAATTCATTAGATCGGTTCAAGATTTCACTCAACTATCGCCTCGTGAAACCTCTACGCTATCTAACTTGTAGCGTATTGGCCAGACCATATTTACTGGATAGTCTCACAAAGTCACCGTTAGTTAGATAAAAAATGGTGGGCTACTCTCTCTTATTATTATATACCTGTGTCCGAATGTCTGTTAAATACTGCCCGCTGCTAGGGGTGCAGTAATAATAATGTTCGTGCCCGCTGTGACTGTGACTTTATAAGTAATTAAAATGGAGCTTTAATTATCTTAAGGTATATAATAATAAGCAAACATCCTGACTGTGGGTGAAACTTTTATTGTTCTCGGTCATTTTGGTTTTTTGTACGGCTTTCCGCCTACAGCGTCAGGCCGTACGAAAAACCAAAAATGACCACGAACAATAAAAGTTTCGCCTACAGTAAGGACGTTTCCTAATATTATGATGCACCTATGGCCAACTGTCTATCAAATATTACCCGCTGCTAAAGGTGTAGTATAAATAGTGATTGGGCTCACTGAATGTTCGGGGGCACTGTGCCCATACTGTACTTTGCAAGTACATAAAATGATTTTTTGTTTTTGTTTTAGGTGTTTGATAATATGAAAACGTAGTGAGTGAACCCGTAGTGATTCCGTTCTCGGCCTTTTTTCCCATAAAATAAGTCCCTCCGCCTCTGGCATTGGTACATATTTTATGGGACAAAATACCTCAAACAGCAATCGCTATGGGCTCACTAACTATGTTTTCTCTTAATACCCCCAACATCCAACGTTTCACTCTCGAAGTAAAGGGACATTTCCCATGTATTAGGGTCGATACAGAACGGCCTAATATAAAAAAAATTCTCACTAACTTCAAATAATATATATAAAAAAAAAGAAAAGTACCTGAATATAGCATCTAGAAATCGGTGAAAAACCTCAAATATTTTCAGCAAATATAAACAACGAATCCGATAAAAAAAACACTCTGCAACGAGTAAACTTCCGAGTTCTATGATATTTCCAGCAGGTTGTTCATTCAGCATGTAAGGGGACTTTGTAACACTACAAGGCACGGCAGACACATAACGTTAGCTACACAAAATCACACAATGATATAATTCTATCAGCAACAATAAAAGGTTCCAGTCTCGAGGACCGTAACAAGGCAATGTGGTCGGGACTAAAACATATTTGCAGGACATGAAAGACTGTAACTGATGACATTAAAAATTGGCATTGCATTTAGGCACGGTTTTGAACATACAGACATTTCTCGCTGGGGGTGTTTGTCAGGAATACATACACAATATTGACTGGTTTCAGATACAAGCGGTCGGATGCTCCGAGATGACTGAGTAATATCTGAGCGTATGCAAGGATATTTGCAGAGCCAACTCCGAGGAGCATACAACCGTGTTTATCTGAAACCACTCTATATTGTATTTATCATCCACCTTTTTCTGACAAGTGGCATACCGGTATTAGTTCATTTAGATACACACTACTTTTTCATACGCACTTTTTGTCTATACGCACCAGCTTTTGCAGCCAGGAGCATATCTGTTTACTCCGGGCATGTAGATACTCACTCCTATAATTCTATTGACACTTTGTATTAGGTAGATATATCTGTATGCTCCAGGTATGGTGATACCCACTCCCTATGTGTTTTCTATGGACACGTTGTATAAGGTAGATATATATCTGTATGCTCTGGATATGGTGATGCACACTCCCTATGTGTTTTCTATGGACACGTTGTATCAGGTAGATATATATCTGTATGCTCTGTGTATGGTGATACACACTCCCTATGTGTTTTCTATGGACACGTTGTATTAGGTGGATATATCTGTATGCTCCGCGTATGGTGATACCCACTCCCTATGTGTTTTCTATGGACACGTTGTATAAGGTAGATATATATCTGTATGCTCTGGATATGGTGATACCCACTCCCTATGTGTTTTCTATGGACACGTTGTATTCGGTGGATAATAAAAGACACTACACTATGTAGCCGCCAGACCGTGGACACTACACTATGAAAATTAGACAGTTCCTGTGATCTCAGGCCATCCTGAGACACTGTGCTATCAGAACACTCGAGGAAATATTTTAAAAAGGTATCTGTAATATACCGGGAAGGCTAGCATTATTTTCGTATCAAATTTCAACCCATGAAAGAAGGAATTTGAGGGTTTTCGCCAAACTGAGTAGTGTGCACAGTTTACGCCGTGAGAAACGAAGTATGTTGACTATGTAATGGAGTGTCCTTGTACAATTGTCCATAGATGTTCAATATAACAACGAGAATTCCTATCAGTATTTATCAAACATGCCAAAGCCAATTATATAACATACAGTTTTCTAACTGCTCTCTGGACCCATAGCAACATAAATAGTGTAACAGTATGCATGTCCTTTAGCTATTTAAGTTTTTTTTCTTTAAAACTATTGCCCTGGTTGGAGTACACACATAGTTGATTTTACTTCTGACTGATCTTCACAAACCGTAGTTTCACAGGTGAAGTTCTACACGCTATGTTAGATCTCGGCCAAGCAGTAGTTTGCTGCCTGGAGAAGTTATCTTTGCTTTCATGAATTGTGATCAAGTGGTGATAGATATAAGGTGTTTTATGAAGGAATAACTCGTAAGCAGATGAGAATATACAAAGTATACATGGTGAGATATAAAAGGGATTTGTTTTCGATTTGAGCTACAGGTTCTCTGTTAAGATGTGAAAGGATAAGAGTAGAATTTTTAAAATTTCTATCTCACCCCTGGGATTTTTTCCCCATAGACTTAACATTGAGAACTTATACTCGATGCCCATGGAATATTAAAGAAATACTCAATGGGGGATTATGTCACAAATGTTAGCCAATTAGTCAATGTGAGGGGTGAGATAAATTCAGAAACCTATTCAGGTTTACCATCAGAGCTCGATCACATCTCGTTTGAATCGCTACGTAATTCATGCAGCTTCGCCTTGTGAATTACTACGCTATTCAAAATCGATGGAATACATGCTCTGACCATAAACTTCTATAGCTTTCCTCTATATTATTTTTTATTTATTCACTGTTCTATTTTGTACTTTACATCAAGGACTGTTTATCTAAGTCTGTGCTAACATGACTCAAACGTTCAACTCTCTGTGTGAATCAGCAGTGGCCATGATTAGGGTATCAGGATAACCTTCCAATCAGCAAGCGGTAACTTTCTCCTTTCATACTCACATTAATGTGTTCACCATTGGAAAAGAGTATAAAAATACAGCGACATATGTGCAACCATAGGATATGTATCATGGTACATGATGTTAATGAAAACAGTGTTGAAAGACATCTCAAATTACAAGTGAACTATAACAATCTATTCTGAAATACAAATATAGTGTTACCCTTTATTCCCATGCATAGATCGCCTAAGTGGTATGAATGAAAATATAGATTATGTTTTGCGTATTCATTGATATCACTCAAGAATCATTCAACAAGTGCATTCCCATGTGCACTACTCTCTGGTATGGAATGTGTATCCAAGTCTGTAAGTGTAACTACATGTGAAGTATGACTGGAGCCCTAACAAAGAGATCGCGTAACAATGGGGGAGTATCCACTTCACCAAAGTACTCCTTCCGGCCATTAAAACATCGCTGATGTTGTGTACAGTAGATTTGACACTGGAAATGTGAAACACGTTACAAATAATGACGGAACACTCTTGCACTTCACGTCTTATCTCCAAGTGACTGTGGCACGTGAACATCCTAAACCGGAAACAGTTAAAATGCCATGATTCAGTATAGTGGGAACTGAACCATTTCTATGCCGCTAGTTATAATATGGCTTATGTAAGCTCACACTGAAATAACTGAATCTCCATGAAATATTATAGAAGAAACCAATGACAGTAGTTAGGATTAATGAATATACCACAAGTCTGATTGCATAGTAATTTCACGAGGTAAACCAAGTGAAATCACAAAGCGGTATAACAAATGGCATATTATCAGTCAACTCTAACCAATCATTTTAGTTTCAGATTTTATCCCACCCCTGAATTCTAATAAAAATGGCATTGAAGCATATGAAAAAGTTAACGTCATTGTACCCAACGCTGGTTCGGTATTTTTTTGTGCTACTAAATATCCAAGGGGTGGGATAAACACCTGAAACACACTGAATTGTTGGTGGAGACTGCAGGCCAAATAAGACGAATGGTCTATTTATATTTCCACGAGCCTGCAATATTAATCAACAAGGAATTCAGTCTCGCAAACATTACACCCTAACAAATCATTGAAAAGGATAAGAAATGTGCAGTTATATGAAAATAAAAAACATTTATGATGTGCAACTAAACAGTTTGTGAGTGTGCGTTACCAGTGACGCCCCTGAGGTTTAAGATTGGAAAAAAAATCAAACATGATGAACATTTACCACACCATAAGAAAACAGATATACTCGAGAGAAAAAAAACCCAGAAAAATACTGGCAAATCTGTATACCGTTGTTACACTGATAGGTACATCTTAGAAGTAATCAGAATTCAGGACATGGCTATTACACTATTTAACAAAGCCGTTAAAAATATTTAAAACTTAGGAGTAATCAGCATCTTATCACACATACATTCGTAAAAAAAAACCCACACTGGCACGGATTCATTTTTCAAGTCGTCGCGTGAATGCCCACACTCAATGTCACCTATATTAACTTCAAGTCGTCGCATGAATGCCCACACTCTATGTTCCACCCATATTAATCCCCATACTGATTCACTTCTTGAGCTTGATGACTATCACCTGACCAGGAGCTAATTCTAACTTATCAATAGGCACGACTTTGCCCACCAAGTTTTCCCCGCCGAAGTTGGAGGAGTGGTAGAAGACGATGCCGGTTGGCGGGAGGGTGACCTTCACCTCGATGTTGTCCTCTGGCACTTTGAGGGTCACGTTGGTGTTCTGGTAGTTGTTGGTGCTCCGCTCGCTGCCCACGTTCATGGCCACCATGAAGCGCGGGTGGAAGCGGCCTCGGTTGATCCTGGCGAAGGAGTAGATGTGGTCGGTGACCACCATGGGGTTGTGCTGGCCCAGCATGAAGGCCAGCTCGTCGCGTACCTTGATGAGACGCCGGTACGAGTTGAGCACCGACCTGGGGTCGGCCAGCTGCTTCTGTTGGCAGAACGAAAACAGAAATATATATTATTCCCAGGGATGCCAGTAGGGGTCAAGAAAAATTCCTACATGGGAACTGAGACCAGTCTATGTATCACCTAAAACGCACAACGTGTATGAGGAATCCCCATCACTCTTCTAGCAGATCCTTGGGCATGGACTGACAGTATAGGATAGCTAGATATCTGCTATGAGAGTGGGTATATATGAAGTTCTGCATTAAATGGGGTACTCTTTAAAGAAAATCACTAAAGAAAGATTACCACACACTATCAGTTCTATATTCTGCAGAATATCTTGACAAGTTCATTAGGCATTCCTCTGATATTTTCTTTTAGACTTGGTAATGCTTTAATAACTCTATTCTCAGATGACACATTTTAAGCCAATCAGATGTCAGTCTTCAAGTTTGCCCTTATCCTACAGGAATCCTACAGGAATCCTACCATCCTACAGCCGTAGGTTGGAGCACTGGGATCCATAGGCCCTCTATAACTAAGTGTGCTGTGGGTAGCTGAATTCAGAATTTTGAAAGATTACAGAACAAGTTTATCTAAGATCTAGATTTTAGGGAACCTGGAGTCTATATTGTTCTCATCACATATAATTTCTTTAAATTTTCATGTCTTTGAGACTAAAATAAAAATCCTACATGTAGGCAAAATCCTACAAACTGGCATCCCTGTATTCCTATATACCTATGACTGAACACTCTATGGTTACACTGCGCTACGGGGGATGGAATAACTTACATTTACTACTCAAGGCTGACGTTTGCTACCCAAGGTTGATGTTTAGACCAATCAGATCATCTCTTACAAAATTCATATGAAAAACGCAGTGAGGAGAAAATATAGAGTCAAGTTACTAAATAAGGTTGGATCTGGCTTTGGGTTTGAAGGCAGGTAAGCAAATAACGCTATTTATCATTATTGAAATACATTTGAAGGTATATAGGAATAGGGAAATAAAGTTTCCAGAGAGAGAAAGTCAAAGTTACTCGGTAACGCTTGGAAAAATTACTGCCTGCGGCCAAGGCCTTGGGAAGTAATTTTTCCAAGCTTTACCGAGTAACTTTACTTTACCTCTATTATTATCTCACCCCTGGTATTTCTGTTCCATAGGCTTAACATCGGGAACTCATTCTCCATGCCCCTCAGTATTGCAGTCTGTTCTGAATGTTCTATATCTAGTGTGTCGTCCATTCTTTTAGTTTTACAGGGGTGAGTTAAATAGCAACTCCTTTGGGTCAAAGGCAGTGTTGTCCAACTCATTTGAACGTTTTATGATATTCACTCAGCTGTTGCCTCGTTCATATCACTCTGCATCAAACTTAGGGAGAACAACGACGTTGATCAAACCATGTTGGTTTATTCCTTAATCATTTATTATCCAGGGGGTAAAAGTCTTGACAAATCTTGTTTTAATTTATTCCAAGTTTGGGGGTTGACTACATCGCTTCTTGTTTTAATTTAATACCAAAATAAAAGTATTTACTGTTCTTGTAACTTTTGTTAACTAATTATTACAACCTCGCACTCATGAAATATTTTAAAACTGACCTCGACGTTGTTCTCCGTGTAGTCGGCGTGGACTGGGAGCCATGTCTTTTCAGCAGAGGAGAAGCCTGCATTCTTGTTGCTGTTCCACTGCATGGGGCCCCGGCCTGGATCTCTGGACTTCTGCTGGTATCCCTCCTAATAAAACAAAGAAAAAAATCAATATCTCCTAAAGACGTACGAATATGGTATATGGGATCAGCTAACTGGGTACATTCTTTTTTTTTTTAAATCTACTTGTGTAGTTTAACGTCCAATTTGTTCAATTAGAATTAGTGTGGGTTAGACCGAATATATGAGATGAGAGTAGGTAGAAATCTCACCCCTACACGTTTACTGAGATGAGAGTTCTTTTACTTCCCACACCCCATTGACATGGTATGGGAAGGATTGGCCTTTGATATAGCAATAAATCTCCCACTGCTAGGGGTGAAGGAGAAAAGTGGCTGCAGTGGGACTCAAACCAACAAAGTCTGACAACCTTGGGATTACAATTCCTGTGCTCTTTAGCACTGAGCTAACTCCCCACCCCAGTCACTGTAGCTATGCTTCCTGGCAACCACGAGGAGGCAAGGAGACCAAGAGGGTGAACAGAGTGATCATTGCTGTCCACCCAAGCAGGCCGGGGTATATTCAAATGATGACAAGAACAGTTAACCTAAAACAGAATTTGAAAAATAGAGACATGGCAATAACACCACAAGGTTGCCAAGTGCTACCTTGATAATGAAAGTTTCCAGTCAGACCCAAACGCTTGTCATACTAACATATGGGTACCACTAGAATAGAGCGACATAGCTTCCATGGGAGGATAGCAAAGGGAACTAAGCATATTTTGATTTCAGATATTACAATGAAATGCAATATCAGGTGAGATTCAAGGTATCAGCCTAATTAGGCTCTTCAGGAATCTTAGTGTTTCAAGGCATTCGATAGCACCTTTTGACTAATCGTTAAAACAAAAAAAATGTTTACAATAAGAAATTTAATGCAAGCACTGTGCATTGTTTATATAAGATAGTTCCTATAATGTCCGTTAGGTAGCCGAAAAAGCCGTGTTCTCCTAGAATACAGCTTTCCGGAATCTACTCAGTAGCGATCTGTAGGCTCCATAGGCTTAGTATGGAGACTCTGTATTAGGTGGGTATTAGTAGCGATCTGTAGGCTCCATAGGCTATGTATGGAGACTCTGTATTAGGTGGGTAATAGTAGCGATCTGTAGGCTCCATAGGCTGTGTATGGAGACTGTATTAGGTGGGTAATAGTAGCGATCTGTAGCCTCCATAGGCTTAGTATGGAGACTCTGTATTAGGTGGGTAATAGTAGCGATCTGTAGGCTCCATAGGCTTAGTATGGAGACTCTGTATTAGGTGGGTAATAGTAGCGATCTTTATCTCACCCCTGGAATAAATGTCCATAGGCTTAACATTGGGAACTCGTTCTCCATGCCCCTACAAGTATTGCAGTCCGTTCTCCATGGTCTATATCCTGTGTGTTGTCCATTCTTTTAGTGTGTACAGGGGTGAGATAAATACAGAAAACAACTCGGTTTGGTCAAAGAAGTCATTCTGCAACTCGTTTGAACGCTATGTGATATTCACTCGGCCGTCACCTCGTTCATATCACTCCGCATCAAACTCGAGGAGAACAACGACTTTGACCAAAACTTGTTGGTTTCTTCTTTAGTAGGCTCCATAGGCTGTGTATGGAGACTGTATTAGGTGGGTAATAGTAGCGATCTGTAGGCTCCATAAGCTGTGTATGGAGACTGTATTAGGTGGGTAATAGTAGCGATCTGTAGGCTCCATAGGCTATGTATGTATGGAGACTGTATTAGGTGGGTAATGATAGCGATTTGTAGGCTCAATAGGCTTAGTGTGGAGACTCTGTATTAGGTGGGTAATAGTAGCGATCTGCAGGCTCCATAGGCTGTGTATGGAGACTGTATTAGGTGGGTAATAGTAGCGATCTGTAGGCTCCATAAGCTGTGTATGGAGACTGTATTAGGTGGGTAATAGTAGCGATCTGTAGGCTCCATAAGCTGTGTATGGAGACTGTATTAGGTGAGTAATAGTAGCGATCTGTAGGCTCCATAGGCTGTGTATAGAGACTGTATTAGGTGGGTAATAGTAGCGATCTGTAGGCTCCATAGGCTATGTATGTATGGAGACTCTGTATCAGGTGTGTATAAACGCCTTACCTGGCCCGCACGGCGCCCTTTGGGGTCGATGGTCTGGTCGTAGGTGAGGGACAGGTCAGCCATGCCGATCTCCTGACCGTAGTACGTGAAGCCAGTGCCGGGCATGAGGAGGCTCAGAGCCAGCCCCACCTCGGCCATCCCGGGGCCCAGCCGGCTCACCAGCCTCCCATGGTCGTGCGTCTCAGACTGCAGCAGAGACAAGCTTCTGTTAGAATTCACCTCTTGCACAATATAGGTATCATATTAATCGTCATGAAATACCTAAAAAGATAGGATGTTTATTTCTATAGGTCATCGTGATAGATTTTTCATTAAATCACTATGAAGGCAGGAAGGTAACATGTTTTAATATTTTTATCTTAACAAATTCCGAAGATGAAGCTACCAGGGGAAATCTTAGCCACGGCATAGGTATATGATACATATACCAATAGATAGCCCAGTGTCTTAGCTTTCTAACAATAATTTATTTATGAAGATCGGCCTCTTATTCACAAAACCAGAGCAGTTTAAATTTTCCGAGTTAGCAAACAGATAGACTTTCCCATATCAAACGCTCATGAGTCAGGTCGCACGCCTCGTTCTCATGTCACCTACTTGTCGGCCATTACAAGATGGCGCCAGTGTGCAGAGGGTCTATACTCAATTCAGGGACGTCAGTTAGGGTCAGGGAAAAACGTGGACATATTTTCATGTGGATCTTTTTAGCCACAGAGATCAGGAAACCTTGGATGATATATCCTTGTCGGCCGGGTCACCTGCCTCCCATGGTCGTGGGTCTAAGACTACAGCAGCGACATGGTATTGTTAGAATGCTCTTCACACAGGGTTTTTTTTTGTTTTTTTTTTGTTTTATTGGTCATAATTCAACAGCTGTATTGGTCTTATATTATGGCCGTAACAATCACTCTGCATCAAATCCATGCAGAAATTCTAGTTGTTCAACAAACGAATACTAACCATATAGAAGAAAATATGAATGTGATGACGACTACATGACACAGCATCTGGTTACTATGTAGACTTTCTACATATGTGTTAGGTAATGATGATTAGGGAAAATGTTGATAGGGTAATGTTTGTATTTTTTCCACAACTTTCTTGGTTCCAGTTAAGCAGGGCCGCCCGCTAGCAGCTGAATGCGCCCTAGGTGTGACAGAGGTTTGGTGAGCTCTACCACTGAGTCTCTATTGACATTTTTATTCAATTTTCATCATCGAAATACTGAAAAGTGGGAATCCGCCATTTGTCAGTACACTTGAATCCCTGTATAAATTGTACATATTTCGTATAACTGCATGGAGGTTATTTCAATCTACGGCGCCACGATACAGTGTCTTCTTTTTGTAAAGCTTCTAGTTTTGGTCTCTTTATTATAAAGTAAATAAACACAACAAACGATGGTATTGCGGTCAGGCGGCTCTGTAAACCACTCGAGGCTGACCTCGTAATACATGATCATTAGCAAGTTTATTACTACGCGTCAAACTCGTGATTCACGTCCACCTGCCTACAAAACCATCGATTATCTAAACAAACCAGCCAATTTGGTTGATTACGTAAATAAAATGTTTTAAAAAAATAACTAAATACTCACCACCCAGCTGAGCCAGTGGTCACCCTTGTCAAACGGTACAGTATCCATGACATGTTTGACATGTTTATGGATGTGGTGGCCCTTACAGCCGGGCCGCAGACTGTTGAGGAGAGCCTTGTTGGTTGGCATGTTCCCCCCGTGTTCGTAAGTTCCCATCCAGAAATCGGGGTGAGACTGCTGCACATTCACCTCTGGCATCATCAGTCTGTGGGGAGTAGAGAATATATATATCTATATATTATATATCTATATATATCTATATGTGCATTTATACTACCCCTAATATAAAATCCCATAGGCTTAACATTGACTTTCCGTATGCGCCCGTATGTCGCGTATGGATAAAAAAGCGCCCCTAGGAGCGTACAAAAAATGGACCAATCAGAGATCAGCAGCTGAAAGTAGTTCCAAGCGCCTTCAGAGAAGCAAGGAGAGTTATATGGAGGACTTCAGAAAGTTTTTATCATGTTTTTTGTTATCATCCTCACATAAAAATATCGTTCACAGGGGGTAGGATAAAATCAAAACCTTATTCGTTTTAATCTGGACTCCTGTATGCGACTCCTGGAGTTTTGCCTCCAGATATCACTCGGCTCCGCCTCTTGATATCACTACGCCAAACTCCAGTCGTCGCATACGGGAGCCCAGATTAAAACTCATCCAGTTTTACGATAGTATAGGATGTCAGTCAGTGCCAGGAAAAGAAGCGGAAATATATTGTAACCTCAATAAAAGAGACCAAGGCCAGATACTATCATAAAACATCACGAAATTTCATGTGAATGTTTATATGGCGTGAGTTGTCTTTGCGGAATGATAGCATGAAGCAGAGCTGAGTGCTATCTGTAGCGGAAGACAATGAACGGCATGTAAACAATTATATGAAATTGAGTGATGTTTAGATTTTATCCTACCCCATCATGAATTTCTAACTTCATATGTCACCCGTGGCATATAAATGTTTTATGGCATAACCGTGGCATACAGTCACAACATGTTAAGTCTATGGAGATTTATATGAGTTATGGATAAAGAGCACAAGCTCGCAGGTGCCAAGCCTGTCATATCAACACCCTGCAATGTGTATTAATGAAGAACCAATCCTGTCGATAAATCAGGGAAGTTCTTGACTCATAGTAGTACATACATCTGTGTTTGAGTTCTTATTCCCTTACACCTAGCTAGTCTGGGCCTCTAGACTTTACAATAGGGTGGGTCGTAAAACTTGGTACACTATTACGATGCAACCTGACCTTCAGACACAAAATGCCCATTTGCATCAGAGGGCGCAGCGTAACATGCACCAGGAGTTCATACATCCGCCATTGTTGTTGTTGTTTGGGTAGTTTAACTTCCAATATGTTCTATTATCCTACCCCTAATAAAAAGCCGCCATAGACTTAACATAGGCAATTTTTATGTGTCATGCTGTGACATAAAGTGTTTTTTATGCTACTAGAGTAATAAAAGAAATTGACCAATCAGAGACCAGGATTTCAGCTACTACGAAAAAAGTTCCGGTTGCACTCAAAATGCCCATTTAGATGTTGCTAGCATGATACAGAATAATCGAAAAATAGAACTCACACCTGAAGTGTAGAGACAGGGTAGGATAAATACAGAACCGAACTCAAGTTAGCCTGACTAGTTTTCAAGCCACTCCGGTCAGGTCTGCTACTCACTATACTCGGCTATCGCCTCGTGTAGTAATACACGACCTGTCCATCGTGGCATAAAAACTAATCAGGCTAACTCTCGTTCAGTTCTATTTAATTATCTCACCCCTGGTATTTTTTCTCCATAGACTTAACATTGGGAACTTGTATCTAACGCCTCTAAGATATTTAGGGAAAACATCCAATGGGGGATTATGTCACAAATGACAGCCCATTAGTCAATGTTAAGGGTGAGATAAATCCAGAAACCCATTTAAGTTTAGGGTCAGAGCTCGATCCCATCTCGTTTGAATCACTATGTAATTCATGCGGCTTCGCCTTGTGAATTACTACGTGAGTTCTTCTAGTTCCCACACCACATAGACATGATATGAGAAGGACTGGCCTTTGATATAGCAGTAAATGTACCCCTGCTGGGGGTGAAGGAGAAAAGTGGCTGCAGTGGGACCTGAATGAACAAAGTCTGACAACTTTGGTATTACAAGTCCAGTGCTCTTTACCACTGAGCTAACTACCCATCCCGGTCGGTTTTGTTACGGAGAAGAGTGGTTGCAGTGGGACTCAAACCCACAAAGTTCTACAACCTTGGGATTACAAGTCCAGTGCCTTAACCACTGAGCTAACTCCCCACCCCCATACCCCCGCCCGGTTCAATCCTCATTCTATACTAATTTTTTTTTTTTTTTTTTTTTTTTTTTTGTGAATGTGACAATGTGACAATGTCATATGCCTTGATACAGCCAAACATTAAGATGCCTGAAGAGTCTGATTCGGATGAAACCTTGACCCCCCACCCAGCTCTGTCAATCTCTGACAGATCCCCTAACCATAAACCTAATGTGTTAGCCTGTCCGTTTTTTGGTCTAAATATAGCTCCAGAAAACGCCCACAATAGTGTGATGTCACTGTTGTGAAGGGTGGTTGTTATGCGTGATGTTCTCTCTGACATCACTTACCTGGAGAATGCATAGCAACGGTTTGGATTTGATGAGTAATTGTCATTTTCAAGGTAGCATCCGTTGCCCATAGAAGTGCCATAGCCACGTTTCATGAAAAAACTCATTCTATACTAAGGTATTTGTGACCAGTAGCATCTTTCGCTGATAATTAGTTTGGTTACTTACATTTCTTTTCTGAATTTCTTGGCGTATTTATTGATGACGAGACGTAATTGGCTGAGGATCTCCAGTGACTCTGGCTGGGCATTTGTGTGAATATGTTCAAGGTACCTGTAATCTCCCTGCAACAAAAACGCAACAAGGATGTGAAGATTCTGCATAAAACTACGAAGGCACAGACAAATTTTTCCAAATTTCTGACGAAGATTAATAAACTTAATCGAAACGTTGAGCTTTTAATGAATCATCCAATCACCAATCACATTGATCCTACTGTTAAAACTCATCTGATTATCATCAATAAACGTTTTTAATTCAAATTAAACAAGTTTGGTTAAATTTCATCATACTATTTTTTCCAAATTTAAAGAACAAAAATAACAACTTTTTGGGAGAATGGACAAACCTTACATCAAAGTAAAAAAAGACGAAACATACAACAAATTACCCTTTTCAATTTCAAACTTTTAAAAAGTTACATCATACCATTCTATAGAGGTCTGTATTCAACATTGTAATAGTTACACTTTTCTCCTTCCATCTCAGTTACGCTACATACGCTGATACACAGATCGTACTCAGGTAAGTATCGGAGGTTCTACCTTTACCAACTCGATATAACACACCCAAGTGCTTTTTTTGTCTTTAATGCAATGCAACAAATGAACTTTTTTTAAATTTGCTATTAATCACAGAGGTGACACAGAATAATGCATGGTAACAAAGCCGGATTGTCTGAAATCTGCATATGATGCGAATTTAAAATACACAATACCATTTTTCTTTTTAGATAAATAAAAATCATGAAAAAATTAAGATAAAATTTAGAAATGAAATACACGATAATGATTGGTTTTGTGGACGGTTGGCTGTAATCTCCGAGTACTTGACGCGTAGTAATACATGAGCGACAGCCAGGGTATTGCATTGTCAACAACAAGATTACAGCCACCCAGCCACAAAACCAGTTGTTATTGTATCATTATCCACCTACATGAATGAACCACAAATTGGAGATATAGGATGACAAGACATTTGTAATTCCAGATTACACCACAATGCCACAGCACTGTCAAGCATGGCAGTAATTCGGTGTAGACCTACGCAGTATCATAAGTGTGCAAAATGATTTATAACTTTTATCAATGATAATCATTAAGAATTATATGACTAATTGCAATTAATTAACATAAAAAATAACTTTCCAGGACATTGTTCTTGAATTAAGATTTTGTAATCTCATGTTAGCAAATTTGAGGCACCCTTTACGTTTGATATGACAACTTCTTAATACATGGACGAAAGTGTGGACTGAGGGAAAAATCAGAAATTTAAAACCCTTAAAAAAAAGTTTAAAACATTTTTTTTGGAAGAGAATGGCTATTAACCGATAAATATATTCTAACACTACGAGTGTTGTCCGTGTATATACAATTTCAGAATATCGTGATTAGTCTGCAAACTTGCATCACTGATAAAAATGGAAAATCTGAAATAACCCTTGAACTCATACCCATCTAAGCATTATTTAGTACTAAAGACTTACAGGTTTTTGCCCGTCTCTGAATGTTCGCGGTTCGTCCTCAGACAAGTCGGGGTTCTCCATCAGGCCCTCCATTGCGTCCACCCGAAGACCGTCTACGCCTCGCTGCAGCCAGAACTCGAGCACCTCCTGAATGAACCACACATGAATAGCAGAGTTAAGTCTATATTAAAAAATGTATCGTAGGCCATACGACTAGTGTTTGTTCGTATGTTTGTATGGGTAGTTTAACGTCTAATTTGTTTCTTTGGACTCACTTTGGTTTACTTTACTGAAATTTGCATATCCTTTTTTTTTTTGTATTTAGGACGAGGCTAAGTGTTTTCTCTATGGCAGCTAAAAAAAAAATATTAAAAAAAAATAATTTTTTTTTTGCATATCCTGTTGGAATAACAAGGTATGCTGCCTGGTTGATCCAGGCATGTTACTATTCTCGATTATATCTTATCGAAAGTCTTACATTCCATGAGGAAGTTAAGAATTTCTCTCTTGCCAGTGTTATGGAAAACATTACGCATTGCCGTTACTTTTTTAAAGAATTTCTTACTGCTTCTACATCTCAATGAATTACTCGAATTTGGTAATAACGGTTGTTTTATGATCTTTGGGATATAAATAGATATCCTGAAAACCCCCCAAAAATATGGGAAATTCCCATGGCTGTTAATTTGTCATGGAAGATAAACATTACCTGCATAGATTTAATGACTTCGGGGTTACGGTAGTTGAGGTCGGGCATCTTGGGGTCGTAGCGGTGGTAGTAGAACTGGTTCCGTCCCGCGTGCCACGTCCAAGCCGGTCCGCCGAACGAACTCGTCTGTCAAAAACAGAAAAACAAGAATATTACACGATATCAGTATACAGTATCATCTCACACCTGCTAATTTTGTCCCATAGGCTTAACATTAGCAGCTGGTTCTCCATGCCCCTACAAGTATTGTCGTCCGTTCTCCATGGTCTATATCCTGTGTGTCATCCATTCTTTTAGTTTGCACAGGGGTGAGATGAATACTAAAAAGCCACTCGTTTTGGTCAAAGAAGTCATTCAACGACAACGACTTTGACCAAAGCTCGTTAGTTTCTTCTTTAGAACCTGGTTTAAGTGGGCACCCCACGTTAACGAACACTTTAGCTCGGAACGGTTCCCTCTATTAGATGTTTATTTTAACTCTGTGTAAGCGGTGTAAGCAGGCGCCTTTGCATGGAGTGGAGGGTGTCCTACTGTCCTTCATTAAAAGCCTGATAAATATTCGGTTGATATATCATTACATGTTACTAAAGAAAGAATTCAGTGATCAATGCTGTAGATGAGAGTAATTTGAGAAGAATGACGATTAGGTCAGATTTCCCTTGATGATGCGAAATAAATTCAGATAAAAAGAAGGATTAATGTGGAATCTTAGCTCTGAGCGATATATTTCAATTTCATCTAATGTACATGTCACAATCCATGTAGTGGGAATAAATCTTCCAAAAATATTAAAAGACTATATATAGTATATATTTATAGGGTACCGCTAACTATATATTGTGTAATGTTTGATATATATGCTAGAGACTGTTGACTATTTATAAGAGAATCGAGAGTAATTATTTACATAGTTATTGGGAACTGTTGTCTTAAATATTGTGTACTGTTGGCTTATATATTGTGCACTGTTGGTTTATATATTGTGTACTGTTGGCTTAACTATTGTGTACTGTTGGCTTATATATTGCGTACTGTTGGCTTATTGTGTACTGTTGACTATATACTTTATATTACTGACTATAAACTGGGTACTGTTTAATAAGAGAATCGAGAGTAAGTATTTACCCAGTTATTGTGTACTGTTGTCTTAAATATTGTGTACTGTTGGCTTATATATTGTGCACTGTTGGTTTATATATTGTGTACTGTTGGCTTAACTATTGTGTACTGTTGGCTTATATATTGCGTACTGTTGGCTTATATATTGTGTACTGTTGACTATATACTGGATATTACTGACTATAAACTGGGTACTGTTTAATAAGAGAATCGAGAGTAAGTATTTACCCAGTTGTTGGGTACTGTTGGCTTAAATATATTGTGTACTGTTGACTATATACTGGACATTGTTGACTATATACTGAGTACTGTTAAATAAGAGAATCGAGAGTAAGTATTTACCCAGTTATTGTGTACTGTTGTCTTAAATATTGTGTACTGTTGACTATATACTGGATATTGCTGACTATATACTGGGTACTGTTTAATAAGAGAATCGAGAGTAGGTATTTACCCAGTTGTTGGGTACTGTTGGCTTATTACTGACTATATACTGGGTACTGTTTAATAAGACAATCGAGAGTAGGTATTTACTCAGTTGTTGGGTACTGTTGGCTTATTACTGACTATATACTGGGTACTGTTTAATAAGAGAATCGAGAGTAAGTATTTACCCAGTTATTGTGTACTGTTGTCTTAAATATTGTGTACTGTTGGCTTATATATTGTGTACTGTTGGCTTATATATTGTGTACTGTTGGCTTATATATTGTGTACTGTTGGCTTATATATTGTGTACTGTTGACTATATACTGGATATTACTGACTATAAACTGGGTACTGTTTAATAAGAGAATCGAGAGTAGGTATTTACCCAGTTGTTGGGTACTGTGAGTTCACCACCCTGGTCACGCTTGCCATCTGCCCAGATGTAGTAGTCGGCATAACGGGCGTCACCGATCTGACTTTGTTGAAACCACATGTGTTTGTTGGACGTGTGGTTGGGGATGACATCTACGATCAACTTCATGCCTGCAGGAGTGTTATAAAAGTATATCAAGCATCAAAATATAGTCATGCTTTCAGTCCTATATCTCAACGAAGGCCAATGGATAGACTAACCAATGTATAGACTTGATTCCATTCACCCGATTTTAGTGCCGATCACAACTTGGGCCCTAATTGCAGGGATGTCAGTTGGGGTCAGGGTAAAAAGTGGATTTATGTGGATTTTTCTGCCTCAGAGAGACTGGAAAATGTACATGACAGCCATGGCATGGGGCTGAGGGTTTGTGGGAGGGTTCAAAATACTGCTATATTGGCATAAATCAATATTATCTGTTTGAAACAAGGGAAGAAAATTACATATACTGAAAATGCAAAAAGTGGATTTCAACAGAAAAATGGATAACTGACATCTCTGTAATTGGGAGCTGTATACCACTAATATTAATAGGAAGCCAAAGTGGCCGCGCTGAAACCACAGATACCGTGCTCAAAACACCAGTTCTGGAAATAGACGCTCAGTACTTTGACTATACATAGGTAATGCCCCAGTCACACTGGCGTAAAAAACGGCGTTTTTCCGTGTACGCACGTCTACGTTCTTCTACGCATTTTGGTATCTCAAAATACGCCGCAAAACGCCGCAATACGCGGAGATGCGTAAAGGAAAGTCGGAATGCGCCGAAAAACGCCACAATGCGTATAGAAGCGTAGATAAGCGTTGATGAACGTTGAGAAGCGTACTAAAACGTTCAAGAAAAGCAAACAAATACGTTCCAAATCCGTAGCTAATACGTGGTCTCCAACAATTCAAATACGTAGAAGAAACGCCGAATTTTACGCCAGTGTGACTGGGGCATTTGAGATTAAATGTGTCATTCTCCAATCCTTTAGATACAAATCCTCGGTACACGTAAACACTGGTCATCGTAGCTTCGAGACAAAGTTATTCAGATAGGCGTGTAGTAAAGTACACTTCAATAGTAGTAAATAAAACCAAAAACGATATTCTAGCTGCAAACCTCCATGGCTTTAGCACTAAGCCTCATTCTTACCGGCCTCTGGAAATGGTGTACTGAGCACACATATCTGTTTTCAGCGGGGCCACTTTCGCTCCCTATAGCGATCAAATATAGTCCTAGCAGACTGACTAAAAAGGACGTAACTAGCCTACCGAGACCTAAAACTACACATTCAAATAAACAAATGAGCACGTTTGGGACCTAATTCAGGTAAGGGGCCATCAATAAAGTACGTACGTAAATTTTTTTTAAAGAAATTTTGCGTATGCTCCCTCTTTGTCCTATTTGGTACAGGATCGGGAGGGTGGTTGGGCGGTCAAAAATTTCTGATATTCTGCATACGTACTTTATGGATAGCCCCTAAACAGAATCAAGTATTTTGTAAAACACAAAGGTGAGGGCATAGTAACAAACTATAGCCGCATCTTACATGATAACTGTCATTCTGATAACAAATGCCAGTCAAAAGTATCTGGAATAAATAAAAACGCATATCTTACCTCTGGAATGCATCTCCTTCACCAGTTCATCAAAGTCTGCGAGGGTTCCAAAGAGAGGGTCAATGTTTGTGTGATTGGAGACGTCGTAGCCGAAGTCCACCATGGGCGACTCGTAGATGGGGCTGAGTTGTATCGCCCGGACACCGAGGTCCTGTATGTAATCCAGCTTCTGGATCACACCTGTTGGTCCAAATATGTGAATGTTAGCAAGAACACTACGGACAAAAACACCAAGTATAATGGGAGAACTGATCTGGCATCCAATCTGTGAATGAATATGAACTCATGGACTTGGCAAATACTTGCCCCGATGCTGTTAGGCGGAAGGGCATATGTTCGGGTTTTTGAGTGAATGTCATTCACAGATTAAAGGCCAGGTCTATTTTCCCTTTATTATACACCTTGGAATATTTTCAAATTCATCATAATTCACCTTTAATCACCATTTATAGTCCAATTTGGCCAGGCAGAGCTAGTCCATTTATGTTTCTACGGCCTTGCTACCTCTCCTCTATTCACTTTCCTGTCCTCTTAACCATTATTTTCGTAAAAATGAATTTCAGTTTTAAATGATTTTGGTACCATAAATATTCTAAAATAAATATTGCGTCATTACCTTTTTCCCGCATATTTACACTTTATTTTACACGTTGTAATACAGCGAGTAGCGGAGTGGGCCGTACATGTCAGACTGGGCCGTACATGATATTTTTTTTACCACTGTGCCATATGATATATTTACTATACGAGGGTGGTTGTGGCCCATTAGATTGTAGGTCAACTCTCGACTGCAGAGCCGTCCCAAGGCGCTAGAAAATATCATGTAAGGAGGTCAGGGTGAAGGTCAGGGTTTGCTGCGAAGGCAGTCATTGGCTACTCGGTCTACTGTATTCCTTATATGGAATTAGTGTAATGGGACAACTCCATGGTGATACACTGCACATAAGTTAGTAAGTATATGCCTGACGAGCACAGGTCTATGATAAAAAAATATATCATATCATATATGAGGTACATTATCAGGTTATATATCGGGACTATTCTAAGATTCAAGGTTTTCACTTCTGTAGAACTATTACAGTCACATTTCCCCATTGTTTATGTGTTTATAAACTATCAATGCAACGGTTTACTCTAAAAATTCTGATTATATCTTTCTGTAGGGTACGCTCAAACGACATTTTCATGTGTTTACTACTACTCAAGTTCTTTCTTTTACATATACATGTACTTCCCTGTACATTCTGACAATCCAACAGTCTATCCTGACACTTTGGGATATTTTTCTCCTGTGCGGTTCTTCATGGTTTTTAACTATACAGGGATATTAGCTGGGGTTAGAAAAAAGAGTGGAGATATAATTCAAGTTGAATTTGCTGCCTTAGTGAGAATGAAATTAAAAACTTATCTGTGTCACCCATGACATTTTCTGGCATGGGGCTGAGGGTCTGTGGTGAGGTCGAAAACAACAGTTTTATTGAAGTGAATGAGGCTCAATTGATATTACCTTTGCTTTACACACGGGAAAAGTTCTGTGGCCAAGGTACTGATACTGACTCACACCAATACCCTTTGTATTCGAAACATCTAGATTATTTTCTTTCCTTATATTTAAACATTCAAGGGTGTCTCACTGTCCAGTTCTTAATGCCTTAATATGGAAATTCAAGATTTCCCTGAAAATACTAAATCTTCCCTGACGTTGTTTTTTTTTCTCTTCAAAATTTGAATTTTTCCTGACAAATTTCCAAAATCCCCGAACTTTAATAAAAAAATGTCCATGATTTTCCCCTGACATGTGGCAAGCCTGTATAAGTACAAATGTGTTATGTTCGTATGTTTACAGAATGTACACGTGATACTAGATGGAGAAGGCATGATGATGACTGGGTTGAGGTTCATTACCTGTAATCACCTTATTAAGCAGGAGCATGGCACAAAACGACTGTAATTCTCTCGTCTCGAGCTACTGAATAGTTTAATTATCATAATGATTGGTGATATTAAAAGTTGATAATATATCACTGCTTTACTTATCAAATTGTTTGTGTTCTCTTACTAGTAAAAAGGAGGCCACGATTTGCTTTTTTTATCAGCAAATTTTTAAAAATATTTTTATGTTTTCCGGACCTCAACTTGGCTCCAACCGCCGCTATGACTCAGATAAAACGTACTTTGATTGTGCTATGTGGCACAACGGTCTAGCCAGAGGTAGATGAGGTAGATACATATTTTAACCACTCGTTCATCCATAATGTTTAACTGAACGCACCATTTATCTGGATGTATAGATATATGTATCGCTAACGAGAGTGGTTGATAAGTTGATGTTGATTGCGTTGTAACTGAAAAACTCACTGTGGTTAGAGTTGCAATAAATGAAATAAAATAGATAAAAAATAAATAAAATGTCGCTCTATACGGCATATAGCCTATGATCCATGGGTGCCGCCATGATGCCCCCCGAGTAGGTGTTCTTCACTAATGGAGGTGAAAAAGTAGGTCTTCTTCACAAATGGAGGTGCAAAAGAAGTGAGTGATAATTGGGAAATGTCACAACTTTAGCCTTGATCACATATTTATATAAAGGGTTCCATATGGAAAATATCATGTCTTGGGTTTAATCATTATGTCATCCTGCTTTGGGATGGGTGTAGAGAGTCAAGGGAACCATGGTAAAACATTGAAAGGCAGTTGAATTTCGTAAGAACAAAGAGCCAGAATACAGGTTTGTCCCCCGACCACCTAGTGACTGCTTCGTGAACTAACAATGGCTCTGTCCCCTATAGGTAGTTTGGCAACCAACCCCTTCTACGATATAGGGGTTGGTCGGCTTAAATCAGACACGGTATCCCCTGCGTATCCCTTTTGTGTTCGCCGCAAACCGAGTTGTATTCTATGTATACTATACAAGCAGATATACCTAAAAAGAAATATCCATTGGTAACAAATTGACAAAGATACCACAAATTACATTCAAAATATTATGAAATAGTACACAGGAAAGGAATAAAGATAATGGAAAATTGGCTTTGAGGTTATGACATTGTATAACAAACATATTTTACCCTTTAATGCAGCCAATATTCACCAGATGGCGTATTCCTATCTAAAGGTATAAGTACTACACAGGTGGGAACCAGCAAAGGGTCAAGGCGACATCTGGATTTAACCCGACCAGAGCTATTATTTTGTAGCTCTGGTTGCCAGTGTACCCTATAGGACACAGGGCCAATATTAGTACACGAAGCAGTCACCAGGTTGCTGACAGTATGGACGCAACCACTCAGTGGACAGTTCTACTGTGGCTCTTTGTTCTTACGAAATGTAACTAACTCTCACAGTTTTCCTATAGTTCCCTTGTCTCTTTGCACTCATCCCAGAGAAGGATGACTTAAAGATGAATCCCAGGACATGTTTGTTTTCACATGAAAGGCTCTAAACACATGTCTGAGAGAGGCTAGAATTGTGACATTTGGTTTGTTTCCTTATCTCACTCGGCTGTGCCTCGTGAGATTCCTCCACAACCAAATCTTATGGCATATTTTCAGTACTTATGAATCTCGTTGCAGTTCCTTCTTAGTATCTTTGTACAAATTTAATCATATATTAAATATATTCACTGGTTATATATATATATTTTTTTTATTCAATAAATTAAACGACAATAGTAATCGCCTGCAGGCGTTCTTCCTTACATAATCTTCTTCATATTGTATATGGTTCAAAAACTTGTTCAATGTCATTGTTTATAGAATTTATTAGCAATAGCAGACAAAGCCTGACTGTCCACCAATAACACTACCGTGAGAATGTCGTGTACGAGTGTGTCATCGACGAAGGTTCGCCTAGTGATGTCCCAATGTCAACAAAGCTATGGAAGCGATGTTGTGAAGTGAGTTGCTATGATGCTGATCAAGATGTCAATAAGTTGGGGCAACTGGGGGTATTATATCTGTAAGGATTACAGACATAACATGGTTTCAACAAGTGTTTCCTCAGGCGTTATACTGTGGGTGCCGAAGATAAATAAAATTTATAAATGCACATTATAAATAAACCTTACATAAAATAGATATGTATCCCAATGCAAAAAATTATAAGCCGATTTTTTTCAAAATCCCTAATAAAAATCGGCTTATAAGCGGGGTTTTACCGTACCGTAACTGAAAAAAAAGAAATAATGAGAGAATGCCTCACCTCGGAGGTCACCGAGACAAATAGAGACGGACAGGGACAGAGAGAGACAGGGACAGAGAGAGAGAGACAGAGACAGACACAGAGAGAGACAGATAGACAGACAGACAGAGAGAGACAGACAGACAGACAGAGACAGACAGAGAGAGAGACAGACAGAGAGGGACAGACAGAGAGAGACAGACAAACAGAGACAAACAAAGAGACAAAGAGAGACAGAGACAGACAGGGACAGAGAGAGACAGACAGAGACAGACAGAGAGAGACACAGAGAGAGACAGACAGAGAGACAGAGACAGACAGACAGACAGACAGACAGAGACAGACAGAGAGAGACAGACAGAGACAGACGGACAGACAGACAGACAGACAGACAGACAGACAGACAGACAGACAGACAGACAGAGACAAACAAAGAGACAAAGAGAGACAGAGACAGACAAATAGAGACAGAGACAGACAGAGACAGACAGGGACAGAGAGACAGAGACAGAGAAACAGATAGACAGAGGGAATGCCTCACCTCGGAGGTCGCCGACGCCGTCGCCGTTGGAGTCGCAGAAGGAGCGGACGTAGACGTGGTAGACGACGCCGGCGCGCCACCAGGAGATGTCCGGGCGCTGCGTGGGCACGGAGCGCAGGGCCAGGAAGGGCATGAGGAAGACGGTGATGAAGACGCACACCGACACCACGGAGCAGCACATCCGCAGCGGGAAGCGCTGCCCGCCGCGCGCCATCGCCGCCAGGTCCCGCTTGCGCTCCATGCCCAGGTGCGCGAAGGGGATCTGCGTGTACTGCTTCTCACACGGCTCCATGTCGCCCACCTTCCCGTTGGCTTGCGGCATTCTTGAACGTACGCCGTCTGGTTCACTCATGGGTGCTACCTGAAAGATGAATAGTTTGGGGGTTTTTTTAAGTGTAAAAAAAAACGAGGTGAAAACATTTCTGTACCCTATCAAAAAAGCAGGGATGTCAGTTGGAGCCAGGGAAAAAAGTGGAAATATTTTTCATGTGGATTTTTCTGCCACGGAAAGACCAGGAAACATGGATAAAATGTCCCTGTCGGTCATGGCATGGTGTCTGTTGGAAGTTTCATACCACTGTTTTATTGGTGTTACTGAGGCTAAATTAATATTATCTTTGTTTGACGTAAGGAAAAGAAATTACATATACTGAATATGGAAAAGTGGATTTCCACGGAAAAGTGGAAAACTGACATCTCTGAAAAAGGAACCTAAATGGTACGCGTCGCATCAGAACCTGAACACACTTAAAAAAAAAAAAAAAAATGTCTATGGCAAGCAGATGCTTCAGTGTTTGAGGAGTGACCGATAGACACTACGCTTTCTCATGTCATCCCTTCAATTTTATATCAGAGGATTGTGAATATAATTGATGTAGAAACTTCAAATAAAAACTGGCAGCTAAGATAGTGGGTATTTAGAAGCCGGTTTGATTGTTACATAAACACACAAAAAATATGAAGCGCAGGTCCCAAGGCGACCATCACACTGTTTTGCAAAAACGAAGCATAGCATCCAATTTACGAAGTGTAGGGTCCCAAGTGTGCTGGCTATGAAGCGTAGTGACTTGGAACTGTCGGCCATGGCAAGGGACTGAGGGTTTGTGGAGAGGTTGAAACCACTGTTTCATTGACGTGAATGAGGCTAAATCAATATTATCACCTTAGTTTGACACAAGGAAAATTAATTACATATGAAAACAATGGACTTCCACACAAAAATGGAAAACTGACGTTTCTGGCAAAGGAAGACCTTCTTTTTGGGAGACACCAACACCATATTGATTTGTATCTACCAGAGTCAGAGGTCGAGGGAGGGAGGCACCCAAACAAGGAATTTGATCATTTTTCTATGTCCGTTTACTGTTTAGAGCCATGCATAGGGGTATATATATTGTTTATACCAAGCCACATTGTTTGTTTGTCGGTTTGATTTTACGTCCAGTCAACCATTATAGGTCCTTTCCAGACTTTCTCAAGGTTCTTTTACACCACGAGGGTGGTGATCGAATCTATGTAATGAATTTAGGTAGAAATCTCACCCCTACACATTTGCCGAGGTGAGAGTTCTTTTACTTCCCACACTACATAGACATGGTATGAGAAGGATGGCCTTTGATATAGCAGTAAATTTACCACTGCTGGGGGTGGGACTCGAACCCACAAGTCCTACAACCTTGGGGTTACAAGTCCGGAGCTCTAACCACCGAGCTAAGCCCCATTGTGTTAGTAGCTTCACTGTTGCTCGATCCACTGTAAGGAGTTACACAACACCAGCGCTACCCGATCTTCCACTTGACTGCTGCACTACGCTTATGTGCAAGAGTTGAATCAGTCAATACTGAGTGTATGGCATGATAGTTATCAAACATTTTTTTAGAATCATGCTACCGCGTCAATATGAATATTCAACAAAGATATGGTGATATACCCTACTAGATCTAGATCTAAAAGACCAGTTCAAACAACAATGGTAAAGTGATATTGCAGAACATAGATCCTGTATTCTGTACAAGGAGTTCAAAGATTTTTTTTAATTTAAGTAGTTTTAATAAGGGAATGCATTTTACATTAACACAGAGTTCGGCAGTATTGCCGTTCTTCCACCTGGCCCTCTGGTATCACAAGTAAAATCAAATATGCAATTACAGTATGGCATGTAATATGGTAGCAAAGTACAATCTGATACGAGACAATGAGATGAGAGAATAAAGGCGAGAAATATCAAGAAAGGTAAAGCTACAGAAGGGCTTCTACTATGTCATGTGTGAACTTGGTATAGACCCTATTGGGGTATCCCATAATTCAGTCTGTTTACAGGATCCAAAATTGGTTATTTCTACATACATATTTCAAATTAAATTCGGTTTCTCCAGTTATAAATCAGAAAATGATTGTTCATCAGAAGACAGGCGGCCGAGGTGCGACCAGCCAGCCGACAGCAGATCCTGTACTTACCCGGGGCGATATTAGGGGGTTTAGTTACCTCTGGAGGGTCTATACATATGCTGTTTTCTAATATATGTATACAGTCGTTCACATATAGCAAGAACAGTGTGGGCCCACATTTGACCCTTGGGGAACACCGCAGATCACTCGATCCCTGATCGAAATGATTCCATTAGCTTTATTGGTTTGGAATCTTTGATCTATTAAAATAATTTGTAAACACTCCCAAGTTCCTTCCTCTCATTCCTATCATTTTCAGTTCCTGTAAGAGAATCGAGTGGTCTACGGTGTCAAACGCTTTTTTCATGTCTATAAAGACTGTAGTAGTAAGCAAACCCACATTCATTTTTCTGTAAACATCATCCGTAAAATCACCAAGGGTATCTATATTGTATTTTCATATTTTTGCATGTTATATTATATTGTAGTTTTTTATTGTATCTTCTTATTGTCATCACCATGCGCCAAGCTGTGTATGTAACACAGTCTGAGTCAATAAACATATCATTACATTGTAATTTACAATGGAGATGAGGGGGTGCCTACACTACAGCGGACGAACCACAGCGGGAATTGGACAGCACGACCCAAACGGCTACGTTTCCCGTATAGGGTCGGAGCAGTCTGACTAGGTGCTACAATGCGTATCATATAAATGAGGGGTGTACAACTTATAGATATTTGTCAACTGAGAGCCTAAGTAGTTGCAGCTGTATCATTCAAGTTCTCTCTCACCAAGCGAACAGAGTCGAACACGTCTGACCCTTGTAAAGCTGGCGAGCGATAATACCACGAGATTACCGCAGCCACGCCCAGCACTTTGTCTGAATAATGGAAACTGTGAAATACTGTGACAAAACATGAAAATATCAAATGTTACCTTCCACTCCTTACTTCTTATTTAACTTGCGTAGTTCCTCTTGTTTGGCTCACGCCTGTGGTTATGGTGAAAGGAATTGCACCAGTAACGCCTCAAATCAACAAAGTCAACATTTGTGTACTGAACTGGTCCCTCGTCAACTGAAGTGCACTGCACTGCTCGAGTTAAGTCACACGTTCATATAAGCGGGGCAGTGTGATCATAGCGGAAGTCTATTGCTGGTGACTAGCTTACACTCCTGCTGTACACCGTTGGATGCCAGTTCCGCCGAGCTCCCTAGTGGAGGACCAGGGAACCAGGGTAACTCTCCCAACAGATTCTTCATACCCTTACAATAATCTGGGGTACCAGAAGCTGTGTAGGAGAGGGTCAAATTGGTTGTCCGTCCACGCACCGCGCCGCCATCGGCTTTGAGAGCCAGCAGTGGTCGACGTGGCCCTGGCGACAACGGGACGTACTACAGTCTATCAAATTGGCAGTTACGGTAGCACTTTCCCAGCAGATCTTTCGCGGCACCATCAGCAGGAAGTAGAGCGCAGGATCTCTGCTTGGAGAGTGTTACGGCAGTTGAGACGCGCAAGAACTAGGTTAGGGTTCTTCGAGGCGGGAAGAGGACGAACGCAGGTTGTATATCGGCATGGCCATTACTTCTTTCCTATTCGTTTAAATCTCCTTTACTAATTGAGGAAGACGGTTATCTGTACGTAAATACTGCTTGCTCTTATAAGCCTTTTCTATATTGTCACTGAAATGTTGCCGAAATATGCAATGTGGCTTCAGTAGGCCAACACTCGATGGAGACTATCTGAGTTGCTCGTGAGTTGTGAAATCGGAGAAATTTTGAATTTGTGACCGATATTTCTAGACTCACAAAGTTAGCCATTTGCGTCTTCTCCTACGTCTCTCCCCCAATCCTCTGGTCATCTAATCACATTCGAGTTTGAGTTGTGTATTTATGATTGGTTTCATGGACATTGTACTAGTTCTTTCCATGCTGGTTTTCTAGGTCGCTTTAACCAAGTCTCGCTTGGAGCATTTATTGGGCTCCATGGAGAGCGTGCGACGATGCCACATTTTGTAGCACCGCGTCGATGTACCAATGACATGAAATTGCTACCATGTTGGCAGAGACAACGGTAAAACTGCAGATCAGTGGTCTCTAGCGTGTAAGCATAGGAAATGTCACTTTGCGGCCACGATATTCATCCACAACCTGAGAATATAGTTCTTCGTTAGGGTTAGGATTTTAAGGCTAACCCTAAACCTAACCCTACTTTAGGGTTAGGACTTATCCTTACCCTAATCCTATTTTATGCTTACCTTAAGGATTAGGGTTAGGTTTAGGGTTAGGTTTAGGTTTTGGGTTAGGTTTGGGGCGCGCATTGATATAAGTTGATTTATGGTGCACTGACATGGCGCCGTTTTCGAAATATTGCAATTACGACTTTGTTGACCCATCCCAGCGAAAATAACGGTTAGTTAAATGTAAATAAGCTGGTATATAACTAATTTATATGTCCTGAATACGATTCCGGCGTTTTTATTGCGCTAAAATCGACCGCTTTGTTCGAAAACGGCGAAAGATCGTCTCGTATCGGGCCCGGAAAGGCTTATACAAGCTAGAGGCCACGGATCTGCAGTTTTACCGAAACGGTGATTCAATTCTTGGTCCCAACCACTGATCTCCATTCGTCCATGACTGCAATGTGGAGGCATATATCCGGTGAACCCTATTCGGTGATTTGATGAAGGACCCCCAACGATAACACGGTTCATTTCCTGCATCGTTTGCTTGTGGTTTCTTTGTTCAGTTTGCCCCCGTGTTCAGTCTCTTGACCTTGGTGTTGCCATCATATCTAGTCTGACATTCCGACATCTAGCTTCGCTTTACAATATTAGAGGGACATGAACTTTTACGGCGGCACTATTGAGTGGTTTGTATTTTACTCTCTCTTTTTTTTTTTTTTTAGATAAAAACGTTACCTTTTTTTTTAAATCTGAAAATACTTTCTGTATCGTATGAAGTGCAGAGGTTGCCTTGTCGATGCTGAGGTGGAAGCAAAATTCCACCACTGGATCTGGTGGAAAGAGTTGTCTTGTGATATGCAGGAGGGTTGATGGATTGGACCTGTGTCCATTGCTTGCCTGGTTAATACCACTGGTGCAGGTTGTGGGATTTTAAGTAGAGGTAGTTTGTGAGGCCTCAACAGTTTCTGTTTCTTCTTAGGCTTGGATTCAATATTTTTTCCACTCTGTTTCTTGTTTATACTGTGTCTGTATTGATCTCGATGTATTTGTACAAAACTCTACACAAACTCGGTTAGAAAACCTGAGAGTTTCCTATTCAACAGCAGCCAATCTTTGTTCAAGGGAGGTGGTAGACCGCGACACACATATGTATGCGAACTGACCTGAATGAATAAAAAGAAGAAAAAAAATGAACTCACCTACAGTCCATTTCCTGCTGTGTTTGCCTGTGGTTTCATCGTCTACTTCAATCTCTTGCTACTTTAGTGTGTTCAGTTAGGGATCGGTGCGAGTGCAAGTTTTTAGATCAGTGTAACTCATCAGAGGGTCGGATTAGTGTGAATTCCACCCTAGTTAGTCGTCACCGTTGCTGGTTTTTCTGCATTGATGTAGGTGGGGCTGCTAGGTGTGTCTGAACATATATCCTTCACAAATTGTTCTACTGCCAAAACCAATCATCTGCTTTCAGTAGGGCATCCTTCTCGTGGTTGACATCGTTTCTCCCTATGAAGAGATCAATCAGAGTCACCCCTTCAGTATCTTTTAGGATGTTACAGGGATGCAAGTTCTCCGTCAATTGACGGAATTCCGAACTTTCATACCTACTGGAAGCAGTTAGAGTTTTAGCGCATTTTTGACGTCTTGACGGCTGCACCATGGGCAGGCAACAAAGACGGGACTACCCGACCGATAGTGCCGACCTCAGGCCCTCAGTCGGCCGCACTATGTGCCGGCAATGTCCGCGGGTATGCCCGGGAACGGGAGCCGGCAACAGGGCCTCGGTCGGCGGCAATAAAACGCTCCCACTACCGTGCTCACTGCCGACCCGGTTCCGTCCAACTCCAGCTTTTTGGGACGGCATAGAGTTGTTTAAGCCTTACACTTCTTTTTTTTCATTTATTTGGTAATTTGTATTATTTATTTGCAGATTTCATGTCTTACATGTAGAAAAAATTCAACAATCTCACAATTTGAAATCTAAGTGTTATTTTAGATAATTTTTTACTTCTCCAATGACCCGAAAATATCTTCTGTACTGAGGGACTGATGCTAGTCTACTGTTTTGCTGCTGAGCAAAAAGGGGATTCCCCAGCGAGCTGAAATAGAACCGTTACCGTTTCCTTATTCCCGACTTGCATCCCTGATGTTATCCACCTCCCATACACAAAACACGGGGCTGGTGAGGATCCAACGTGCTTCCGGGTGGAGTGTTTTTGAGTCAAAACGCCCCCTCACCCTTCCTCACCACTGCCATGGCAGGCGATATAAACCTGAAAAAATGTATCCCACATACACGTATCCAATATGTGTTTTGATGGAAAGTGCAGTGATTTTGGTAGGGATGCTGATACATCGCCAAATATGTTATTCTATTACATGTGATTTCAGTCACATAAATTAATGGGAGCAACTTGAATTCACTTTAAAACATTTTCCTATTCCACAGGAAGTTGGTGCTAAAGTGACACATTCCGTTGTAGATGTAAAATCCCTTTTCTCCTTCACCCCCAGCAGTGGTAGAGTTACTGCTATATGAAAGGCCATCCTTCTCATACCATGTCTATGTGGGGTGGGAAGTAAAAGAACTCTCACCTCGGTAAATGTGTTGGGGTGGGATTTCTACCTACATGCATCTCATAGATTCGGTCAAATCCAAAGTAAGTCTTATTGACCAAATTGGACGTTAAACTACCCAAACAAACAAAGGTGTACAATTTCAAAGAAACTCCAGGCTGACCTACTGGCAGAACGGAATTGGTGTGGCACATTCAGAAAACTTGATAGAAACTCTAGAACTGCACCAAAGGCAACAAACTACAAGAAATTGTAGTGGCTACTAGCTAAAACTTTAGGAAAGACAACCTGACAAAAATTGAACAGGTGAAACTGACCCGTTTGCAGACCAGTCACACCAAACTGACATGGGCATCTCCTAAGAGGTGAAGTAGCACCTGTGTGCCAGATATGCAACACTCCGCTGAGTGTAAAATATCTCATGCTACATTGTCAGGCCATCAAAGGGAGCAGGAAGAAATTCCTAAAGAATGTGACAACAATGCGCAGTGTTTTCCATAACACTGGCAAGAAAGAATTCTTGACTTCCTCAGGGAATGTAAGATTTTTGATAAGATATGATTGAGAAAAGTAACATGCCTGGATCAACCAGGCAGCATACCTTGTAATTCCAACAGGATATGCAATTTTCAGTTAAGTAAACCAAAGTAAGTCTAACTGAACAAATTGGACGTTAAACTACCCAAACAAACAAAGTTCACTGTCTTGGTCGCCCTGCCTCCTCGTGGTGCAGACCGGATATCCTTGCACACAAGCTTAACAAAAGCGATTGGGATGGGGAGGTAGCGAGTGGTAGAGAGCACTGGATTTATAATACAAAGGTTGTTAGACTTTGTTGATTCCAATCCCGCTTCAACCACTTTTCTCTTTCACCCCCAGCAGTGGTAGATTTACTGCTTTATCAAAGGCCTATCCTTCTCATACCATGTCTATGTGCTGTGAGAAGTAAAAGAACTCTCTCCTGGGTAAATCTGTAGGCCTGAGGTTTCTACCTAAATTTATTACAAAGATTCTATCACCACCCTTTTGGTGTAAAAGAACCTTGAAAAAGTGTGGTGAGAACCTGCAGTGGTTAACTGGATGTTAAATTAAACCAACAAACAAACCAAAAGGGGTGGGGAGTTTGCTCAGTGGTTAGAGCACTGGACTTGTAACCCCAAGGTTGTAGGACTTCAGGGCCCTGTTTTTCAGTCACGACATTGTCGGCCAATGAAACCGTACGATTGTCCAGCGATTCCACGACAATTTGGAAGACACAAGATGGCTGCTGTTCTATAGACACGATTGTAGTGCGCCACTGACTATCGCCGCTAAAAGTGTCGTCAGCTAAGACTAGTATAGAACTGTCTTAGGTTCTATAACACATCACTGTGCGTATATAGAGGATTTCTGGTGCTTCCCATACGGATTAAGCTATGAAATTTTAACAAGAGTAAGGGATACAAATAACCTATAATCTTCCCAAATATGAAGAAAATTGGTCGCACCGTCCTGAAGATATCGGCGTTTGAATTTCGTCATAGCAAACGTCTGCTCTGGCGGCCTCCCACCTCCCAGTGCCAGTGAATGTCGAGGTCACTGCATAAATTGGGGTCAGTGAGGGTAGGGCTACACTGGCCTCATGTTAAAATTGCTTAATTCCAATGGGAAGTGAAGTTGCACATTCTGTATGACATGTCCATAGCTGTCATGAACGGATGACACTATGGGCGATATTTTCAATCATGTGACCCCATGATTGTCGTGACTATAGAACACGTCTGGCCGCCCTACGCCTCATACACTCACGACATATCGCCTGTTCACTATAGTGTCGTGTCTATCGAACACTGACGGCAAAAACATGTCACCCATAATGATTGTCGTGACTGAAAAACAGGGCCCTGGGTTTGGGTCCCACCCCTAGCAGTGGTAGATTTATTGCTTTATCAAAGGCCAATCCTTCTCACTCCATGTCTAGGTGGTGCGGGAATTAAAATAACTCTCACCTCGGTAAATGTTTAGGGGTGAGATTTCTACCTAGGTTCGTCTTATAGATTCAATTAACACCCTTGTGCTGTAAAAGAACCTTGAGAAAGTCTGGTAAGGACCTATAATGGTTGACTGGACGTTAAATCAAACCAAAAAATCTTTCAACCAAAGGTTTAGCAATGTTTTTGAGAGTAGTATTCAAATGTGCAGGGATGCAAGTTTGCCGACAATTGACGGAAATCAGAAATTTCTGCATCTTGAAATATGATCATTAACAGAGTATGAAAATCAGAAAATGAAACTAAATTCCAAGAAATTCTGGCAGCAGGCTTTCACCGACGGCGTATAAACCTCCAGTCAGTACTTTGGCGGCAGTTAAACGCGCCAAGGGCCGTTGACACTGCCGTCAGAGTTCCGTCAAGTGCCGAAATTTTGTTTGACGGCACGGGGCGGGGGGCGCCCCCCCTCCCCCCCCCCCCCGAATACGTCCCATTTTTTTTTTTTTTTTTTTTTTTCCGTTTCCGACTTTTTCACCAGTCCCGACTTTCATCCCTGAATGTGAGGTTGCAAGTGTTACATGCATAATTCACATCTCTTTCTTTTCCTTCTCTACCTAAATGAGCATGGTCTATAACTTTTTTTATTTTAGAACGTTTGAAATTTATTCCACACAAATAACAACTAGATTGATTTTTCAGATGTGAAATATCGTCTTGTGTTAATTTCATATCTTTCCTAATGTTATCTAATACATAAGATATTTCTGCTCTAATTAGATATATGTATTCTACAAATTTCTTTATCACATTTTTCCCTATATAGATATGTGGAGGTTTGCTAAGTTCTTCATATTTACATATGCATATAGCTCAGTAAGCATTCAGTTTATGTTACGATTTCATCCTTCTATTTTTATTGGATACATCATACACAGCTTCTTGATGTTTCGAAATCAGCATAAATTACAAATGGAGATTTAATTTGATTTCTTAAATTCGTGAATTTCAATATTTCTCCTTCTTTCGGCATTATATATGATTGACCTGTGTATTTTATATCATCACAATTATTCTTACAATGTTCTTTAAATTGTAGTTTATTATTGAATGATATCAGGCATTTGTAGCAGAAATATCTCTTTTTTTTCCAGAAAAAAGGTCTTATAAATTTATGAAGGTTTGTGATCAGGATATAATGATTATCATATAAAAGTAAATTAATGTGTTTATTGCTTGATTTTGTATTGAAGTTGTTTGAAATATGTAAAGGATATGGTTGGTAAGTATTTTTTATTTTGTGGAAGCCATAAACATTAATAGTTAGATCACTGTTTTTTTCAAAAAGAGGAATTTCATTCAGTTTTGTGGGGTAAGAAAGAGAATTAATATTTAAAGAAGGTAATATATCTATATAAGAAGAACTTCTTTGAGGATTTTTTTTTCTAAAGCTGCTAAGATACTATATATGAAACATTTATTATCTACACATTCAACATTTATTAAAGATTTTTTCCGTTTCAAAACAGAAGGTAACATCATAGATGAACATCCTCCAAAAGGGTTACATTTGAATATACTTAATCGGAGAACTATTATTTTTTTGAGAAACCAGCCCGATCCCATTTGTAAAAAAGCATCGACAAAACTCAAAATTGTTCAATAAGAAGAACTCGCTTCATTCTCAATGAATATACCATCATAAATGAAAACCATATTACTCTGAAACCAAGGTTGTATTTCATGATAGATACCTGTTTCTATAGAAAATTTTCCTAGTAATACTTTTAATGATAATTGAAATTTGATACCTCCAAATTTATGATAGGTTTTTTTAATTTTTTTAGATGCTGATTGTAATTTATTATTAAGAAATAATTGAACATCTAATGTTTTAGTTTTAGGTATATAATCATAATCTATGATTAAATCTCCTAAAGGTCTTCATCTTTCCACGTGAGCCATTGTATTTATTCAATTTTCTTAAAATGAAATACCAGCATCACTTTTCCATATTGAAATTGTATTTTGTTTCCTTGATCATCAGTAAGCAAAACTTCTATTTCTTTTATCTTATCACAAGCTACTTTTCTATATTGAGGAGATGTATATATTTTGTTCACATCTTCTCCAAATGAACCTGTTGCTTTAATAGTTCTCAGTATCCTAGAAAAACTATCACCCACAATACCATAATCAACGATATTAGAATATATGAATTTATTAGTAAAATTGTTCGAGATATTACCAGTCAAAACGGAAGCATCATATTTCCTTCTTTCTGAAGCTTTTTCGCTTCTCATTTTAACAAAATCTAAATTATTTTCATTATCTACAACGGGACCCGAAAATGTATATATAGTGTTGGATGCATTAATAGTGAAAGGAGTTTCGATACAAGTATGTAAATCTAAAATTCTAACTAATTTCCTCGACAATATTACTCTATCTCCCATACCTACTATGAGAGATACTAATCTATTATGCGGATGATAAACAAAACGTGTAAACCGAGGACAATCTGCTCTATCAGCTGAAAGTTTAGCAATTTCTTTCAGAGTTTTATTCAACTCTCTTACCACATCTATATTATGATTATATATCCTATAAGGGATAGATCCTATATGATATGATTCTTCTGTCTTTTATATCATTTATAGAATCAATGCGATTATTCCCTCCTAGTTCCTTAAATTGTTTCCTTACTAATACAATTGGATCTTTCTCCATGAGGAAGTTCTGGTTTGTTTTACCAAGGTATATCAGCTTGTACTAAACCAAAGCACCATTTACCAGATAGATTAATTTCAGTAGGTAACTTTAAATGGTAATTACTAGTATAATAAGCTCCTGATGGATTTAATATATGAAAGGTAGAAGGTAAATGAATATAAAAATATATCATCTAGAGAAGACATTTTTATCATATAATTTCTTCCCACTAATTTAAAGTTTCTTAAATAACAGGAAAGAACAACTTCATTTATTTATTATGCTCAATTTCTAGATTAAACTTTGATTTATTAAGCTTTTGTGACAAAGAAAATAAGGTGATTCATTCATAAAACAGTGGTTTTGGAGTATGATGCTCAATATTATATTTTATACAGCAAATCTTCCTGATAAAGAAAAGGACATTTTTATTTCCGAAATTGTATAATGTTGTATGATATTTACAGAGAACGATCTTAAGGCAATTTATTCACATAACAGGGGTTGCAGAGTATGATGCTTGACATTCTTTTTTTATATAGCAAATGTTCATGACCAAAAAAATGACAGTTTGGGAGACAAATTTACCCATGTGACCTTACATTTGTCATGATTATAGCACACCTCACGCGGCCCTACGTATCGTAGAGCTACAATAATTGGGGGTTCGAGTGTCTGATTGCATGGGGGTGAGGAGTTAGCTCAATGGTAAGAGCACCGGACTTGTAACCCTAAGGTTGTAGGACTTTGTGAGTCTGAGTCCCACCCCCAGCAGTGGTAGATTTACTGCTATGTCAAAGGCCAATCCTTCTCATACATTGTCTATGTGTAGTGGGAAGTAATTTAACTCACCTCGGTAAATGTGTAGGGGTGAGATTTCTACCTAAATTCATCACATAGATTTGGTCACCACAGTTGTGGTGTAAAAGAACCTTGAGAAAGTCTGGTAAGGACCTATAATAGTTGACTAGACGTTCAAATCAAACCAAACAAACAAAACAAGTTTGATTGCGCAAAATCTATGTATCATTATATAATCAATAAAATAATGTGTGAGTGAAATGATGTGTACTCATTTGGGGGGGGTTTTACATTACAGTAATGGGTTGAAATAACAGCGGCTCCTTGAATTAGCAGTGGATTCTATTAACATAGGTCAGTGGCCAAAATCAAATCAATGATTTAACCTTGGAATAACTATAGGATTGCACTAGCACCAGGGGTGGTATTTCAAGCCATTTCTGTATGTAAGAGAGGATCTACTACTAGAATTATAACCAGATGAGATAAATTTCAGTTTAAAATTTTAATCATTCACAATGTCCACCCAATTAAATATTCTGCCATGGCCATTACAGTGGTGGCAGATTTCACCTTGATCTATTTCCATAAGGACATCAGCCGCCGCTTGTTCGATTTTGGCATCCACCTCGTCCATATCACTGTTATTAATGAGAAAAAATGAATAACCCCATATTAGAAGGTGTGGAGCCATTTATATTTGTGTTGCCTAATAGATACACAATATACTAATTTCATTATAATATTGTGGTGTTTGGAGTTTGGGTCATATATAGACCTATTCAGTTTACAGGATTGAGATTAGAAAATAATATGTCTAGACGGGTATTATGAGTATGACCTACCTTCCATAACCGTCTGTATCCTGGTCATCGATGTTGTGTTGGGTCTCTGCTTCTGCTCTGGAATACAAAGGTCCGAGGTTAGAATATTGGTTTATGTGAGAAAAATAGAATTAAATGAATAAATAAATAAATAGAAAATAAAAACACTATATGATATTAATCCTTTTTTTCGGATGTAGGTCGATATTATATGCATAATGTATCAATATATACAAACATATACAAATGGCACATGCTATATTCCATATAGTGATATAACAGTGATTGAAAATTCCTTGAAACAGAGTGATTCATATGGAAAGTGTACTCATAAATGCTAAATGGATGCTAAATATCTGATAACATACAAAGACTGAAAATATGTGTCATTCAATGTAGTGATATCCTAATGATTGAAATTGAATATTGACAATTAGAAATTAGTGACAGTTGTGCAATAATGACAGGGATTCAGAATTGTTTATGTCCACATTTGGAATTAACAAAAGAAAAATTGTCAGGGGGCCGATAGGCTCGTCCGCACCTCATGCGTGCTGAGTTGCTTCCCCCACTGAAACCGCTCTGGTCACACAGTGGGGTGAGGCTCCGTAACAAAACAACTCTAGTGACAACGTGTGGTTGAAGCTGAGAGGAGAGAGGATCTCCCTGAGGATCTGCCTTATGCCGGCAGGCGCTTTATTTTATAACAAGAGTACATTTTGACGTCACAGCGGACGAGTACGTCACATACTCACATACCATTCCTTATACAGACAATTACAGACGCGGTAACTGTTTCCAAACATGGTTACATTTTTCCCAATTGGTCACCAGTGGTCACATGTAGGGACAAGACGCTCCCCCAAATATGGATACGTCTTTTCCGTCTAGGGGCCTCTATCCCATTTTAAAAAGAAACCGCAAAGATGTTTGTGCATTCCTCCAAGAGGATTCTGACATGTCCCGTCACGTGCAACCTTCTTGAGGTAAAACCTCCACATACATAGCATGCACAGAAAGGAAATATATTAGCTTAGAAAAGATAATAATTGAAGGGAAGATAATAGTTGAAGGGAAGATAATAGTTTTAGGGAAAATAATAGCTTAGTACTTCTCCCTTTTTATGCACTATAGGTATTTCTCCCTTCCATTTACCGCAACTTAAAACCTTATTTCCTACACAAGAAGGATTTAGTATAATTACGGTTTTCTTTCACATATAGATGCATGCGTATACGTTCATCTGAGGAGCGTGAGAAAGCCGGACATGCGAGCAAGGTTCTCACAAACAAGTTGACATGAGTAACGACTTGTTGAGACTGGAGGTGGATACAATACGGATGTGCACGTAGGCACAATCACGCGGAGACAGTAAACTTCCAGAAAACACATATCTTTCTCACCAGCGACTTTCGCCTCTCCTTTTAAATATAATATATATATCCCCGTTTGACCATGTTTAGGAGTGGTGTATGTAAGAGGAAATCAAATATGTATATATAATATAACCCTCGGCAATATGCTCATGAAGATATAATGTGAGCGGCATAAGAACTTTGTGGCGCGACCAGTTACGCGTGGTCTTTAAACAAGTTTCTCAGAAGGAAAGAAGTTCTAATAAAAGTGTAACGCTCAATGGCAATGATGTTGAGCGAATCACTGAAGGTGGCCATACGTGGCATGTCTATTGCCAGCCTATCTTCAATCTACCCACAAGTTCTCTCCGAGTTCCTCGGTGAATATCCTTACCTAAGATACGCTCGTATATTACTAATATAGACGAACTTTACAGCTTGATCTCGTACGTGACATTGGCTGACATGGCCGTACGTGACATTGGAATGGCCGTACGTGACAAAAATTACTTACAGGGTATGTGGAGCAGTCGTGGAGTCAGCCTCCATGACTGTGGTTGTTTCATTTGTAGTGTTATAAGCCATTTGATAAAATTGCAGGAAAAGTATGGCTAAATTCAGGAGAAATGCAGTATTAGGTGTGCTTGGGACGCTTATGGAGGGGTTCTGAGCTGCATACAGACTCAGAGAAACACATCAGGCCATGGGTTCAACAGTTTACACATGTGTGCACATTAGCCATTACCCAAATCACCAACCGTCTACCTACATGTTCACCTATATGGCATATAGCCTATGATCCATGGGCGCCGCCATGACGCCCCCCGAGTAGGTGTTCTTCACTATTGGAGGTGAAAAAGTAGGTGTTCTTCACTAAAGGAGGTGGAAAAGAAGTGAGTGATAATTGGGAAATGTAACAACTTTAGCCTTGCTCACATATTTATATAAAGTGTTCAATATGGAAAATATCATGTCTTGGGTTAAATCATTATGTCATCCTGCTTTGGGATGGGTGTAGAGAGTCAAGGGAACCATAGTAAAATATTGAAAGGCATTTGAATTTTGTAAGAACAAAGAGCCAGAATACAGGTTTGTCCCCCGACCACCTGGTGACTGCTTCGTGAACTAACAATGGCTCTGTCCCCTATACCCCGCATTCATTCCCCCTAGATTGTCAAAATATTGATACCATACCGTCATCTGGTTCCACTGTCAAAACACCCTACCCATCCCACCATGCCGATGTCGCCGGATGCAAAATCTTTTTCTCCGTCGTATCCAGGCATGCTAGTCTTCCAACTCTTCATCTACGACTATTTTCTCAGTTCTATATTAAACAATCTTTTTTTGGATGGGCCATGTAAGTGGACAACTCCATGGCTCTTAACCCTCTAGTGTTCACGGCCCCTTGACCAGGGCAGGCCCCTTTGTTTACTGCTACTCACAGCAGCCCCTACCCATGTGTTTGGTGCTATTTGCGAGCTGCTCACACCCACTGCAGCATCAACCAACTCACTTCACTATTTCTAGGATAACTCTATTTCTATTCATCCAATTTGCCTGAAATTTAAAACATGAGTCTTGAACATATGCATCTGTTGACCACAGAGTGGGCAAAGAAAGCAAGCACTTACTTCGGAATATAGTAGCATGAGTGAGTCAATGGTAAGGTGTAAAATATTAATAGTCTGGGTAAAAACTCCAATGATCTCCATCATTTCATTGATATTGGTCCATAGGTAATCCAGTTTCATAACCGACTGTAGCCTGGTCATCAATGCTGTTTTGGGTCTCAGCTTCTTCTCTGTATATGGAATACAAAGGTCCGTGGTTAGAATATTGGTTTATGTGAGAAAAATAAATAAATAGATAGATAATAAAAACACCCTGAATATTAATCCTTTTTTTCGAATGTAGGTTGATATTATCTGCATAATGTATCAAAATTTACAAACACATACAAATGGCACATGATATATTCTATATAGTGATATTACAGTGATTGAAAATTCCTTGAAACAGAGTGATTCATATGGAAAGTGTAGACTCATAAATGCTGAATAAATGCTAAATACCTGATAATATACAAAGACTGAAAATACATGTGTCATTCCATGTAGTGATATCATGATGATTGAAATTGAATATTAACAATTAGAAATTAGTGACAGTTGTGCAATAATGACAGGGATTCAGAATTGTTTATGTCCACATTTGGAATTAACAAAAGAAAAATTACTTACAGGGTATGTGGAGCAGTCGTGGAGTCAGCCTCCATGACTGTGGTTGTTTCATTTGTAGTGTTAGAAGCCATTTGATAAAATTGCAGGAAAAGTATGGGTAAATTCAGGAGAAATGCAGTATTAGGTGTGCTTGGGACGCTTATGGAGGGGTTCTTAGCTGCATACAGACTCAGAGAAACACATCAGGCCATGGGTTCAACAGTTTACACATGTGTGCACATTAGCCATTACCCAAATCACCAACTGTCTACCTACATGTTCACCTATACCTCGCATTCATTCCCCCTAGATTGTCAAAATATTGATACCATACCATCATCTGGTTCCACTGTCAAAACACCCTACCCATCCCACCATGCCGACGTCGCCGGATGCAAAATCTTTTTCTCCGTCGTATCCAGGCATGCTAGTCTTCCAACTCTTCATCTACGACTATCTTCTCAGTTCTATATTAAACAATCTTTTTTTGGATGGGCCATGTAAGTGGACAACTCCATGGCTCTTAACCCTCTAGTGTTCACGGCCCCTTGACCAGGGCAGGCCCCTTTGTTTACTGCTACTCACAGCAGCCCCTACCCATGTGTTTGGTGCTATTTGCGAGCTGCTCACACCCACTGCAGCATCAACCAACTCACTTCACTATTTCTAGGATAACTCTATTTCTATTCATCCAATTTGCCTGAAATTTAAAACATGAGTCGGGAACATATGCATCTGTTGACCACAGAGTGGGCAAAGAAAGCAAGCACTTACTTCGGAATATAGTAGCATGAGTAAGTCAATGGTAAGGTGTAAAATATTAATAGTCTGGGTAAAAACTCCAATGATCTCCATCATTTCATTGATATTGGTCCATAGGTAATCCAGTTTCATAACCGACTGTAGCCTGGTCATCAATGCTGTTTTGGGTCTCAGCTTCTTCTCTGTATATGGAATACAAAGGTCCGTGGTTAGAATATTGGTTTATGTGAGAAAAATAAATAAATAGATAGATAATAAAAACACCCTGAATATTAATCCTTTTTTTCGAATGTAGGTTGATATTATCTGCATAATGTATCAAAATTTACAAACACATACAAATGGCACATGATATATTCTATATAGTGATATTACAGTGATTGAAAATTCCTTGAAACAGAGTGATTCATATGGAAAGTGTAGACTCATAAATGCTGAATAAATGCTAAATACCTGATAATATACAAAGACTGAAAATACATGTGTCATTCCATGTAGTGATATCATGATGATTGAAATTGAATATTAACAATTAGAAATTAGTGACAGTTGTGCAATAATGACAGGGATTCAGAATTGTTTATGTCCACATTTGGAATTAACAAAAGAAAAATTACTTACAGGGTATGTGGAGCAGTCGTGGAGTCAGCCTCCATGACTGTGGTTGTTTCATTTGTAGTGTTAGAAGCCATTTGATAAAATTGCAGGAAAAGTATGGGTAAATTCAGGAGAAATGCAGTATTAGGTGTGCTTGGGACGCTTATGGAGGGGTTCTTAGCTGCATACAGACTCAGAGAAACACATCAGGCCATGGGTTCAACAGTTTACACATGTGTGCACATTAGCCATTACCCAAATCACCAACTGTCTACCTACATGTTCACCTATACCTCGCATTCATTCCCCCTAGATTGTCAAAATATTGATACCATACCATCATCTGGTTCCACTGTCAAAACACCCTACCCATCCCACCATGCCGACGTCGCCGGATGCAAAATCTTTTTCTCCGTCGTATCCAGGCATGCTAGTCTTCCAACTCTTCATCTACGACTATCTTCTCAGTTCTATATTAAACAATCTTTTTTTGGATGGGCCATGTAAGTGGACAACTCCATGGCTCTTAACCCTCTAGTGTTCACGGCCCCTTGACCAGGGCAGGCCCCTTTGTTTACTGCTACTCACAGCAGCCCCTACCCATGTGTTTGGTGCTATTTGCGAGCTGCTCACACCCACTGCAGCATCAACCAACTCACTTCACTATTTCTAGGATAACTCTATTTCTATTCATCCAATTTGCCTGAAATTTAAAACATGAGTCGGGAACATATGCATCTGTTGACCACAGAGTGGGCAAAGAAAGCAAGCACTTACTTCGGAATATAGTAGCATGAGTAAGTCAATGGTAAGGTGTAAAATATTAATAGTCTGGGTAAAAACTCCAATGATCTCCATCATTTCATTGATATTGGTCCATAGGTAATCCAGTTTCATAACCGACTGTAGCCTGGTCATCAATGCTGTTTTGGGTCTCAGCTTCTTCTCTGTATATGGAATACAAAGGTCCGTGGTTAGAATATTGGTTTATGTGAGAAAAATAAATAAATAAATAGAAAATAAAAACACCCTGAATATTAATCCTTTTTTCAGATGTAGGTTGATATTATCTGCATAATGTATCAAAATTTACAAACATATACAAATGGCACATGATATATTCCATATAGTGATATTACAGTGATTGAAAATTCCTTGAAACAGAGTGATTCAAATAGGAAAGTGTAGACTCATAAATGCTGAATAAATGCTAAATACCTGATAATATACAAAGACTGAAAATACATGTGTCATTCCATGTAGTGATATCATGATGATTGAAATTGAATATTGACAATTAGAAATTAGTGACAGTTGTGCAATAATGACAGGGATTCAGAATCGTTTATGTCCACATTTGGAATTAACAAAAAACAAATTACTTACAGGGTATGTGGAGCAGTCGTGGAGTCAGCCTCCATGACTGTGGTTGTTTCATTTGTAGTGTTATAAGCCATTTGATAAAATTGCAGGAAAAGTATGGGTAAATTCAGGAGAAATGCAGTATTAGCTGTGCTTGGGAAGCTTATGGAGGGGTTCTGAGCTGCATACAGACTCAGAGAAACACATCAGGCCATGGGTTCAACAGTTTACACATGTGTGCACATTAGCCATTACCCAAATCACCAACCACCTACCTACATGTTCACCAATACCCCGCATTCATTCCCCCTAGATTGTCAAAATATTAATACCATACCGTCATCTGGTTCCACTGTCAAAACACCCTACCCATCCCACCATGCCGACGTCGCCGGATGCAAAATCTTTTTCTCCGTCGTATCCAGGCATGCTAGTCTTCCAACTCTTCATCTACGACTATCTTCTCAGTTCTATATTAAACAATCTTTTTTTGGATGGGCCATGTAAGTGGACAACTCCATGGCTCTTAACCCTCTAGTGTTCACGGCCCCTTGACCAGGGCAGGCCCATTTGTTTACTGCTACTCACAGCAACCCCTACCCATGTGTTTGGTGCTATTTGCGAGCTGCTCACACCCACTGCAGCATCAACCAACTCACTTTACTATTTCTAGGATAACTCTATTTCTATTCATCCAATTTGCCTGAAATTTAAAACATGAGTCGGGAACATATGCATCTGTTGACCACAGAGTGGGCAAAGAAAACAAGCACTTACTTCGGAATATAGTAGCATGAGTAAGTCAATGGTAAGGTGTAAAATATTAATAGTCTGGGTAAAAACTCCAATGATCTCCATCATTTCATTGATATTGGTCCATAGGTAATCCAGTTTCACACTTAATATATCCATGAATATATATAAACATATAAAAATATATATATATGTATATATTTTGATATGACACTCCTTGTTTGAAATATCCACAGTATTCAAACAAGGTTCAGTCCAGTCAGATCAGTCTAGCTAATTCTATAATCGTTGTCCTTTCAAAGCCATCAAACATTTGAACATTTTCATCTAGTTTTTTTTCATCATGAGTGATAGGAAAGGAAACAGCCTACCCTACACAAGGGAATATTGCACATGTTACACATGTAGGTTGTTTGTACTTTATGTCCTGATGTCCATTTCTTACCAAAAAAGTATACATAGCTGTATAGACAGTAAAATGAATTGTTCAAAATCAGTCATGCGTAGTGCTCCGCAGATTGTTCTTTTGTTTACTTATTGCCCAATCGATTGTTATCTGGCCCGATTCGTTTACACAGTTAGCAGGCAGCGCCGGGAAGTCTATGCCGGATCACTTTAACTCTTTCAGTCCGAGCAATGCCTGGAGGCATTCCCACCCAGGGGACGAGCAATGCCTGGAGGCATTCCCACCCAGGGGACGAGCAATGCCTCCAGGCATTGTTTAAAAATATATTTATGTTTATGTATCACCATCGCAAACGTTATGTTTTATGAGAAATAATGAATAGATTTACACCACTTTTTCACAATTGATAAAAAATACCATGTTTATTATTATACTCTATGGGTATTCGACAAGTAACTATAGAAACTGGTATCTAAAGGTTGCTAAGTGACGCCCATACGACAAACAGACACCATACGGCGATGGTCTCGTCCCCTTGGGGTTTATAGAGGTGTTATGCCTCGTCCTATAGTGCCTGTGCTCTCCAATCAGGCTCGGATAGAAAGAGTTAAGGTCTTATCCTGGGTATTGTTCGCGATCACCTGAGCATATTACTCCGTAGAAGGTAAACACGGTTAGGATACACTACTTAGGTGTGTCCAAGGATTGTGTGCGCGTTAAGTGTTTGAATACATGTATATATTAAAACACCAACTAGCGGGAGAGAGAACCTGCAGCCTGTCTACTAGCCTGTGCTAGGTGGTGCTCTTTATGTGTATCCGTGTGTATCGTAAAAATCAGAGACCATTTGAGTTATGGAGAGATAGCGGGAATGTGCCTGTGGTAGGGTGGTGGCCAATGGTAGTGCTGAAATTTCAGCTTCCAGAGCAGGAGAGAATCGGGCATGCACCTCACATTGAACGTGTGGGAGTTCATCTTGTTCAAGGTGTTCTGCGGCTGGGCCCATTTGAAATTCTGGTGCATTTTCACTTATAAGATGTTCATACCGAACAAGTAGTTGTACAGGACTTTGACCACCTTCGGTTGAAAGTCCATGATGGTTGCAAGCTCCGGCAAAGTCCTTAAGATCGCTATTTATAAGGAGTAGGTAAGCGCGGTGGAGGCAGAAAATGTCACACTCGCTATCCACATCCAGTTCACCGCTATCCTCCATTGCCCTAAACTCATCGTTATATTTGTAGGTTATTTTCTCCCGAACATCTCTGCAGAGTCGTTCAATACGCTGGTTGTGTACAGAACTACCTGTAAGAAAACCACGTTGTCCTCTTTGGGTACACATATAATCCCAAACTAAAACATTCTCTCCTCCATTGTCACTACGCACTCAGAGGGGTACCTGAAATTCTTGAAACGCCTCGAGGAAGCGGGTGTAAACAGTAGTAGACTTGTTGTTTGATGCGGCTGAAAGAAAAACCACCAGTCGGGTGAATCCGTCTATTCCCCCATTAAATCTCCTAAAGGTCTTCTTCTTTCCACGTGAGCCATTGTATTTATTCAATTTTCTTAAAATGAAATACCAGCATCACTTTTCCATATTGAAATTGTATTTTGTTTCCTTGATCATCAGTAAGCAAAACTTCAACTTCTTTTATCTTATCACAAGCTACTTTTCTATATTGAGGAGATGTATATATTTTGTTCATATCTTTTCCAAATGGACCTGTTGCTTTAATAGTTCTCAGTATCCTAGAAAAACTATCACCCACAATACCATAATCAACGATATTAGAATATATGAATTTATTAGTAAAATTGTTCGAGATATTACCAGTCAAAACGGAAGCATCATATTTCCTTCTTTCTGAAGCTTTTTCGCTTCTCATTTTAACAAAATCTAAATTATTTTCATTATCTACAACGGGACCCGAAAATGTATATATAGTGTTGGATGCATTAATAGTGAAAGGAGTTTCGATACAAGTATGTAAATCTAAAATTCTAACTAATTTCCTCGACAATATTACTCTATCTCCCATACCTACTATGAGAGATACTAATCTATTATGCGGATGATAAACAAAACGTGTAAACCGAGGACAATCTGCTCTATCAGCTGAAAGTTTAGCAATTTCTTTCAGAGTTTTATTCAACTCTCTTACCACATCTATATTATGATTATATATCCCATAAGGGATAGATCCTATATGATATGATTCTTCTGTCTTTTATATCATTTATAGAATCAATGCGATTATTCCCTCCTAGTTCCTTAAATTGTTTCCTTACTAATACAATTGGATCTTTCTCCATGAGGAAGTTCTGGTTTGTTTTACCAAGGTATATCAGCTTGTACTAAACCAAAGCACCATTTACCAGATAGATTAATTTCAGTAGGTAACTTTAAATGGTAATTACTAGTATAATAAGCTCCTGATGGATTTAATATATGAAAGGTAGAAGGTAAATGAATATAAAAATATATCATCTAGAGAAGACATTTTTATCATATAATTTCTTCCCACTAATTTAAAGTTTCTTAAATAACAGGAAAGAACAACTTCATTTATTTATTATGCTCAATTTCTAGATTAAACTTTGATTTATTAAGCTTTTGTGACAAAGAAAATAAGGTGATTCATTCATAAAACAGTGGTTTTGGAGTATGATGCTCAATATTATATTTTATACAGCAAATCTTCCTGATAAAGAAAAGGACATTTTTATTTCCGAAATTGTATAATGTTGTATGATATTTACAGAGAACGATCTTAAGGCAATTTATTCACATAACAGGGGTTGCAGAGTATGATGCTTGACATTCTTTTTTTATATAGCAAATGTTCATGACCAAAAAAATGACAGTTTGGGAGACAAATTTACCCATGTGACCTTACATTTGTCATGATTATAGCACACCTCACGCGGCCCTACGTATCGTAGAGCTACAATAATTGGGGGTTCGAGTGTCTGATTGCATGGGGGTGAGGAGTTAGCTCAATGGTAAGAGCACCGGACTTGTAACCCTAAGGTTGTAGGACTTTGTGAGTCTGAGTCCCACCCCCAGCAGTGGTAGATTTACTGCTATGTCAAAGGCCAATCCTTCTCATACATTGTCTATGTGTAGTGGGAAGTAATTTAACTCACCTCGGTAAATGTGTAGGGGTGAGATTTCTACCTAAATTCATCACATAGATTTGGTCACCACAGTTGTGGTGTAAAAGAACCTTGAGAAAGTCTGGTAAGGACCTATAATAGTTGACTAGACGTTCAAATCAAACCAAACAAACAAAACAAGTTTGATTGCGCAAAATCTATGTATCATTATATAATCAATAAAATAATGTGTGAGTGAAATGATGTGTACTCATTTTGGGGGGGTTTTACATTACAGTAATGGGTTGAAATAACAGCGGCTCCTTGAATTAGCAGTGGATTCTATTAACATAGGTCAGTGGCCAAAATCAAATCAATGATTTAACCTTGGAATAACTATAGGATTGCACTAGCACCAGGGGTGGTATTTCAAGCCATTTCTGTATGTAAGAGAGGATCTACTACTAGAATTATAACCAGATGAGATAAATTTCAGTTTAAAATTTTAATTATTCACAATGTCCACCCAATTAAATATTCTGCCATGGCCATTACAGTGGTGGCAGATTTCACCTTGATCTATTTCCATAAGGACATCAGCCGCCGCTTGTTCGATTTTGGCATCCACCTCGTCCATATCACTGTTATTAATGAGAAAAAATGAATAACCCCATATTAGAAGGTGTGGAGCCATTTATATTTGTGTTGCCTAATAGATACACAATATACTAATTTCATTATAATATTGTGGTGTTTGGAGTTTGGGTCATATATAGACCTATTCAGTTTACAGGATTGAGATTAGAAAATAATATGTCTAGACGGGTATTATGAGTATGACCTACCTTCCATAACCGTCTGTATCCTGGTCATCGATGTTGTGTTGGGTCTCTGCTTCTGCTCTGGAATACAAAGGTCCGAGGTTAGAATATTGGTTTATGTGAGAAAAATAGAATTAAATGAATAAATAAATAAATAGAAAATAAAAACACTATATGATATTAATCCTTTTTTTCGGATGTAGGTCGATATTATATGCATAATGTATCAATATATACAAACATATACAAATGGCACATGCTATATTCCATATAGTGATATAACAGTGATTGAAAATTCCTTGAAACAGAGTGATTCATATGGAAAGTGTACTCATAAATGCTAAATGGATGCTAAATATCTGATAACATACAAAGACTGAAAATATGTGTCATTCAATGTAGTGATATCCTAATGATTGAAATTGAATATTGACAATTAGAAATTAGTGACAGTTGTGCAATAATGACAGGGATTCAGAATTGTTTATGTCCACATTTGGAATTAACAAAAGAAAAATTGTCAGGGGGCCGATAGGCTCGTCCGCACCTCATGCGTGCTGAGTTGCTTCCCCCACTGAAACCGCTCTGGTCACACAGTGGGGTGAGGCTCCGTAACAAAACAACTCTAGTGACAACGTGTGGTTGAAGCTGAGAGGAGAGAGGATCTCCCTGAGGATCTGCCTTATGCCGGCAGGCGCTTTATTTTATAACAAGAGTACATTTTGACGTCACAGCGGACGAGTACGTCACATACTCACATACCATTCCTTATACAGACAATTACAGACGCGGTAACTGTTTCCAAACATGGTTACATTTTTCCCAATTGGTCACCAGTGGTCACATGTAGGGACAAGACGCTCCCCCAAATATGGATACGTCTTTTCCGTCTAGGGGCCTCTATCCCATTTTAAAAAGAAACCGCAAAGATGTTTGTGCATTCCTCCAAGAGGATTCTGACATGTCCCGTCACGTGCAACCTTCTTGAGGTAAAACCTCCACATACATAGCATGCACAGAAAGGAAATATATTAGCTTAGAAAAGATAATAATTGAAGGGAAGATAATAGTTGAAGGGAAGATAATAGTTTTAGGGAAAATAATAGCTTAGTACTTCTCCCTTTTTATGCACTATAGGTATTTCTCCCTTCCATTTACCGCAACTTAAAACCTTATTTCCTACACAAGAAGGATTTAGTATAATTACGGTTTTCTTTCACATATAGATGCATGCATATACGTTCATCTGAGGAGCGTGAGAAAGCCGGACATGCGAGCAAGGTTCTCACAAACAAGTTGACATGAGTAACGACTTGTTGAGACTGGAGGTGGATACAATACGGATGTGCACGTAGGCACAATCACGCGGAGACAGTAAACTTCCAGAAAACACATATCTTTCTCACCAGCGACTTTCGCCTCTCCTTTTAAATATAATATATATATCCCCGTTTGACCATGTTTAGGAGTGGTGTATGTAAGAGGAAATCAAATATGTATATATAATATAACCCTCGGCAATATGCTCATGAAGATATAATGTGAGCGGCATAAGAACTTTGTGGCGCGACCAGTTACGCGTGGTCTTTAAACAAGTTTCTCAGAAGGAAAGAAGTTCTAATAAAAGTGTAACGCTCAATGGCAATGATGTTGAGCGAATCACTGAAGGTGGCCATACGTGGCATGTCTATTGCCAGCCTATCTTCAATCTACCCACAAGTTCTCTCCGAGTTCCTCGGTGAATATCCTTACCTAAGATACGCTCGTATATTACTAATATAGACGAACTTTACAGCTTGATCTCGTACGTGACATTGGCTGACATGGCCGTACGTGACATTGGAATGGCCGTACGTGACAAAAATTACTTACAGGGTATGTGGAGCAGTCGTGGAGTCAGCCTCCATGACTGTGGTTGTTTCATTTGTAGTGTTATAAGCCATTTGATAAAATTGCAGGAAAAGTATGGCTAAATTCAGGAGAAATGCAGTATTAGGTGTGCTTGGGACGCTTATGGAGGGGTTCTGAGCTGCATACAGACTCAGAGAAACACATCAGGCCATGGGTTCAACAGTTTACACATGTGTGCACATTAGCCATTACCCAAATCACCAACCGTCTACCTACATGTTCACCTATACCCCGCATTCATTCCCCCTAGATTGTCAAAATATTGATACCATACCGTCATCTGGTTCCACTGTCAAAACACCCTACCCATCCCACCATGCCGATGTCGCCGGATGCAAAATCTTTTTCTCCGTCGTATCCAGGCATGCTAGTCTTCCAACTCTTCATCTACGACTATTTTCTCAGTTCTATATTAAACAATCTTTTTTTGGATGGGCCATGTAAGTGGACAACTCCATGGCTCTTAACCCTCTAGTGTTCACGGCCCCTTGACCAGGGCAGGCCCCTTTGTTTACTGCTACTCACAGCAGCCCCTACCCATGTGTTTGGTGCTATTTGCGAGCTGCTCACACCCACTGCAGCATCAACCAACTCACTTCACTATTTCTAGGATAACTCTATTTCTATTCATCCAATTTGCCTGAAATTTAAAACATGAGTCTTGAACATATGCATCTGTTGACCACAGAGTGGGCAAAGAAAGCAAGCACTTACTTCGGAATATAGTAGCATGAGTGAGTCAATGGTAAGGTGTAAAATATTAATAGTCTGGGTAAAAACTCCAATGATCTCCATCATTTCATTGATATTGGTCCATAGGTAATCCAGTTTCATAACCGACTGTAGCCTGGTCATCAATGCTGTTTTGGGTCTCAGCTTCTTCTCTGTATATGGAATACAAAGGTCCGTGGTTAGAATATTGGTTTATGTGAGAAAAATAAATAAATAGATAGATAATAAAAACACCCTGAATATTAATCCTTTTTTTCGAATGTAGGTTGATATTATCTGCATAATGTATCAAAATTTACAAACACATACAAATGGCACATGATATATTCTATATAGTGATATTACAGTGATTGAAAATTCCTTGAAACAGAGTGATTCATATGGAAAGTGTAGACTCATAAATGCTGAATAAATGCTAAATACCTGATAATATACAAAGACTGAAAATACATGTGTCATTCCATGTAGTGATATCATGATGATTGAAATTGAATATTAACAATTAGAAATTAGTGACAGTTGTGCAATAATGACAGGGATTCAGAATTGTTTATGTCCACATTTGGAATTAACAAAAGAAAAATTACTTACAGGGTATGTGGAGCAGTCGTGGAGTCAGCCTCCATGACTGTGGTTGTTTCATTTGTAGTGTTAGAAGCCATTTGATAAAATTGCAGGAAAAGTATGGGTAAATTCAGGAGAAATGCAGTATTAGGTGTGCTTGGGACGCTTATGGAGGGGTTCTTAGCTGCATACAGACTCAGAGAAACACATCAGGCCATGGGTTCAACAGTTTACACATGTGTGCACATTAGCCATTACCCAAATCACCAACTGTCTACCTACATGTTCACCTATACCCCGCATTCATTCCCCCTAGATTGTCAAAATATTGATACCATACCATCATCTGGTTCCACTGTCAAAACACCCTACCCATCCCACCATGCCGACGTCGCCGGATGCAAAATCTTTTTCTCCGTCGTATCCAGGCATGCTAGTCTTCCAACTCTTCATCTACGACTATCTTCTCAGTTCTATATTAAACAATCTTTTTTTGGATGGGCCATGTAAGTGGACAACTCCATGGCTCTTAACCCTCTAGTGTTCACGGCCCCTTGACCAGGGCAGGCCCCTTTGTTTACTGCTACTCACAGCAGCCCCTACCCATGTGTTTGGTGCTATTTGCGAGCTGCTCACACCCACTGCAGCATCAACCAACTCACTTCACTATTTCTAGGATAACTCTATTTCTATTCATCCAATTTGCCTGAAATTTAAAACATGAGTCGGGAACATATGCATCTGTTGACCACAGAGTGGGCAAAGAAAGCAAGCACTTACTTCGGAATATAGTAGCATGAGTAAGTCAATGGTAAGGTGTAAAATATTAATAGTCTGGGTAAAAACTCCAATGATCTCCATCATTTCATTGATATTGGTCCATAGGTAATCCAGTTTCATAACCGACTGTAGCCTGGTCATCAATGCTGTTTTGGGTCTCAGCTTCTTCTCTGTATATGGAATACAAAGGTCCGTGGTTAGAATATTGGTTTATGTGAGAAAAATAAATAAATAAATAGAAAATAAAAACACCCTGAATATTAATCCTTTTTTCAGATGTAGGTTGATATTATCTGCATAATGTATCAAAATTTACAAACATATACAAATGGCACATGATATATTCCATATAGTGATATTACAGTGATTGAAAATTCCTTGAAACAGAGTGATTCAAATAGGAAAGTGTAGACTCATAAATGCTGAATAAATGCTAAATACCTGATAATATACAAAGACTGAAAATACATGTGTCATTCCATGTAGTGATATCATGATGATTGAAATTGAATATTGACAATTAGAAATTAGTGACAGTTGTGCAATAATGACAGGGATTCAGAATCGTTTATGTCCACATTTGGAATTAACAAAAAACAAATTACTTACAGGGTATGTGGAGCAGTCGTGGAGTCAGCCTCCATGACTGTGGTTGTTTCATTTGTAGTGTTATAAGCCATTTGATAAAATTGCAGGAAAAGTATGGGTAAATTCAGGAGAAATGCAGTATTAGCTGTGCTTGGGAAGCTTATGGAGGGGTTCTGAGCTGCATACAGACTCAGAGAAACACATCAGGCCATGGGTTCAACAGTTTACACATGTGTGCACATTAGCCATTACCCAAATCACCAACCACCTACCTACATGTTCACCAATACCCCGCATTCATTCCCCCTAGATTGTCAAAATATTAATACCATACCGTCATCTGGTTCCACTGTCAAAACACCCTACCCATCCCACCATGCCGACGTCGCCGGATGCAAAATCTTTTTTTCTCCGTCGTATCCAGGCATGCTAGTCTTCCAACTCTTCATCTACGACTATCTTCTCAGTTCTATATTAAACAATCTTTTTTTGGATGGGCCATGTAAGTGGACAACTCCATGGCTCTTAACCCTCTAGTGTTCACGGCCCCTTGACCAGGGCAGGCCCATTTGTTTACTGCTACTCACAGCAACCCCTACCCATGTGTTTGGTGCTATTTGCGAGCTGCTCACACCCACTGCAGCATCAACCAACTCACTTTACTATTTCTAGGATAACTCTATTTCTATTCATCCAATTTGCCTGAAATTTAAAACATGAGTCGGGAACATATGCATCTGTTGACCACAGAGTGGGCAAAGAAAACAAGCACTTACTTCGGAATATAGTAGCATGAGTAAGTCAATGGTAAGGTGTAAAATATTAATAGTCTGGGTAAAAACTCCAATGATCTCCATCATTTCATTGATATTGGTCCATAGGTAATCCAGTTTCACACTTAATATATCCATGAATATATATAAACATATAAAAATATATATATATGTATATATTTTGATATGACACTCCTTGTTTGAAATATCCACAGTATTCAAACAAGGTTCAGTCCAGTCAGATCAGTCTAGCTAATTCTATAATCGTTGTCCTTTCAAAGCCATCAAACATTTGAACATTTTCATCTAGTTTTTTTTCATCATGAGTGATAGGAAAGGAAACAGCCTACCCTACACAAGGGAATATTGCACATGTTACACATGTAGGTTGTTTGTACTTTATGTCCTGATGTCCATTTCTTACCAAAAAAGTATACATAGCTGTATAGACAGTAAAATGAATTGTTCAAAATCAGTCATGCGTAGTGCTCCGCAGATTGTTCTTTTGTTTACTTATTGCCCAATCGATTGTTATCTGGCCCGATTCGTTTACACAGTTAGCAGGCAGCGCCGGGAAGTCTATGCCGGATCACTTTAACTCTTTCAGTCCGAGCAATGCCTGGAGGCATTCCCACCCAGGGGACGAGCAATGCCTGGAGGCATTCCCACCCAGGGGACGAGCAATGCCTCCAGGCATTGTTTAAAAATATATTTATGTTTATGTATCACCATCGCAAACGTTATGTTTTATGAGAAATAATGAATAGATTTACACCACTTTTTCACAATTGATAAAAAATACCATGTTTATTATTATACTCTATGGGTATTCGACAAGTAACTATAGAAACTGGTATCTAAAGGTTGCTAAGTGACGCCCATACGACAAACAGACACCATACGGCGATGGTCTCGTCCCCTTGGGGTTTATAGAGGTGTTATGCCTCGTCCTATAGTGCCTGTGCTCTCCAATCAGGCTCGGATAGAAAGAGTTAAGGTCTTATCCTGGGTATTGTTCGCGATCACCTGAGCATATTACTCCGTAGAAGGTAAACACGGTTAGGATACACTACTTAGGTGTGTCCAAGGATTGAGTGCGCGTTAAGTGTTTGAATACATGTATATATTAAAACACCAACTAGCGGGAGAGAGAACCTGCAGCCTGTCTACTAGCCTGTGCTAGGTGGTGCTCTTTATGTGTATCCGTGTGTATCGTAAAAATCAGAGACCATTTGAGTTATGGAGAGATAGCGGGAATGTGCCTGTGGTAGGGTGGTGGCCAATGGTAGTGCTGAAATTTCAGCTTCCAGAGCAGGAGAGAATCGGGCATGCACCTCACATTGAACGTGTGGGAGTTCATCTTGTTCAAGGTGTTCTGCGGCTGGGCCCATTTGAAATTCTGGTGCATTTTCACTTATAAGATGTTCATACCGAACAAGTAGTTGTACAGGACTTTGACCACCTTCGGTTGAAAGTCCATGATGGTTGCAAGCTCCGGCAAAGTCCTTAAGATCGCTATTTATAAGGAGTAGGTAAGCGCGGTGGAGGCAGAAAATGTCACACTCGCTATCCACATCCAGTTCACCGCTATCCTCCATTGCCCTAAACTCATCGTTATATTTGTAGGTTATTTTCTCCCGAACATCTCTGCAGAGTCGTTCAATACGCTGGTTGTGTACAGAACTACCTGTAAGAAAACCACGTTGTCCTCTTTGGGTACACATATAATCCCAAACTAAAACATTCTCTCCTCCATTGTCACTACGCACTCAGAGGGGTACCTGAAATTCTTGAAACGCCTCGAGGAAGCGGGTGTAAACAGTAGTAGACTTGTTGTTTGATGCGGCTGAAAGAAAAACCACCAGTCGGGTGAATCCGTCTATTCCCCCATTAAATCTCCTAAAGGTCTTCTTCTTTCCACGTGAGCCATTGTATTTATTCAATTTTCTTAAAATGAAATACCAGCATCACTTTTCCATATTGAAATTGTATTTTGTTTCCTTGATCATCAGTAAGCAAAACTTCAACTTCTTTTATCTTATCACAAGCTACTTTTCTATATTGAGGAGATGTATATATTTTGTTCATATCTTTTCCAAATGGACCTGTTGCTTTAATAGTTCTCAGTATCCTAGAAAAACTATCACCCACAATACCATAATCAACGATATTAGAATATATGAGTATATTAGTAGAATTGTTCGAGATATACCAGTCAAAATGGAAGCATCATATTTCCTTCTTTCTTAAGCTTTTTCACTTCTCATTTTAACAAAATCTGAATGATTTTCATTATCTGCAACGGGACCCGAAAATGTATATATAGTGTTGGATGCATTAATAGTGAAAGGAGTTTTGATACAAGTATGTAAATCTAAAATTCTAACTAATTTCCTCGACAATATTACTTTATCTCCCATACCTACTTTGCTCAATATTATATTTTATACAGCAAATCTTCATGATAAAGGAAAGGACATTTTTATTTCCGAAATTTTATAATGTTGTATGATATTTACAGAGAACGATCTTAAGGCAATTTATTCACATAACAGGGGTTGCAGAGTATGATGCTCGACATTCTTACCCAAAAAGTATACATAGCTGTATAGAAGGTAAAATGAATTGTTCAAAATCAGTCATGCGTAGTGCTCCGCAGATTGTTCTTTTGTTTACTTATTGCCCAATCGATTGTTATCTGGCCTGATTCGTTTACACAGTTAGCAGGCAGCGCAGGGAAGTCTATGCCAGATCACTTTAAGGTCTTATCCTGGGTATTGTTCGCGATCACCTGAGCATATTACTCCGTAGAAGGTAAACACGGTTAGGATACACTACTTAGGTGTGTCCAAGGATTGAGTGCGCGTTAAGTGTTTGAATACATGTATATATTAAAACACCAACTAGCGGGAGAGAGAAACTGCAGCCTGTCTACTAGCCTGTGCTAGGTGGTGCTCTTTATGTGTATCAGTGTGTATCGTAAAAATCAGAGACCATTTGAGTTATGGAGAGATAGCGGGAATGTGCCTGTGGTAGGGTGGTGGCCAATGGTAGTGCTGAAATTTCAGCTTCCAGAGCAGGAGAGAATCGGGCATGCACCTCACATTGAACGTGTGGGAGTTCATCTCGTTCAAGGTGTTCTGCGGCTGGGCCCATTTGAAATTCTGGTGCATTTTCACTTATTAGATGTTCATACCGAACAAGTAGTTGTACGGGACTTTGACCACCTTCGGTTGAAAGTCCATGATGGTTGCAAGCTCCGGCAAAGTCCTTAAGATCGCTATTTATAAGGGGTAGGTAAGCGCGGTGGAGGCAGAAAATGTCACACTCGCTATCCACATCCAGTTCACCGCTATCCTCCATTGCCCTAAACTCATCGTTATATTTGTAGGTTATTTTCTCCCGAACATCTCTGCAGAGTCGTTCAATACGCTGGTTGTGTACAGAACTACCTGTAAGAACACCACGTTGTCCTCTTTGGGTACACATATAATCCCAAACTAAAACATTCTCTCCTCCATTGTCACTACGCACTCAGAGGGGTACCTGAAATTCTTGACACGCCTCGAGGAAGCGGGTGTAAACAGTAGTAGACTTGTTGTTTGATGCGGCTGAAAGAAAAACCACCAGTCGGGTGAATCCGTCTATTCCCCCATTAAATCTCCTAAAGGTCTTCTTCTTTCCACGTGAGCCATTGTATTCATTCAATTTTCTTAAAATGAAATACCAGCATCACTTTTCCATATTGAAATTGTATTTTGTTTCCTTGATCATCAGTAAGCAAAACTTCAACTTCTTTTATCTTATCACAAGCTACTTTTCTATATTGAGGAGATGTATATATTTTGTTCATATCTTCTCCAAATGGACCTGTTGCTTTAATAGTTCTCAGTATCCTAGAAAAACTATCACCCACAATACCATAATCAACGATATTAGAATATATGAGTATATTAGTAGAATTGTTCGAGATATACCAGTCAAAATGGAAGCATCATATTTCCTTCTTTCTTAAGCTTTTTCACTTCTCATTTTAACAAAATCTGAATGATTTTCATTATCTACAACGGGACCCGAAAATGTATATATAGTGTTGGATGCATTAATAGTGAAAGGAGTTTCGATACAAGTATGTAAATCTAAAATTCTAACTAATTTCCTCGACAATATTACTTTATCTCCCATACCTACTATGCTCAATATTATATTTTATACAGCAAATCTTCATGATAAAGAAAAGGACATTTTTATTTCCGAAATTGTATAATGTTGTATGATATTTACAGAGAACGATCTTAAGGCAATTTATTCACATAACAGGGGTTGCAGAGTATGATGCTCGACATTCTTACCCAAAAAGTATACATAGCTGTATAGACAGTAAAATGAATTGTTCAAAATCAGTCATGCGTAGTGCTCCGCAGATTGTTCTTTTGTTTACTTATTGCCCAATCGATTGTTATCTGGCCTGATTCGTTTACACAGTTAGCAGGCAGCGCCGGGAAGTCTATGCCAGATCACTTTAAGGTCTTATCCTGGGTATTGTTCGCGATCACCTGAGCATATTACTCCGTAGAAGGTAAACACGGTTAGGATACACTACTTAGGTGTGTCCAAGGATTGAGTGCGTGTTAAGTGTTTGAATACATGTATATATTAAAACACCAACTAGCGGGAGAGAGAAACTGCAGCCTGTCTACTAGCCTGTGCTAGGTGGTGCTCTTTATGTGTATCCGTGTGTATCGTAAAAATCAGAGACCATTTGAGTTATGGAGAGATAGCGGGAATGTGCCTGTGGTAGGGTGGTGGCCAATGGTAGTGCTGAAATTTCAGCTTCCAGAGCAGGAGAGAATCGGGCATGCACCTCACATTGAACGTGTGGGAGTTCATCTCGTTCAAGGTGTTCTGCGGCTGGGCCCATTTGAAATTCTGGTGCATTTTCACTTATTAGATGTTCATACCGAACAAGTAGTTGTACGGGACTTTGACCACCTTCGGTTGAAAGTCCATGATGGTTGCAAGCTCCGGCAAAGTCCTTAAGATCGCTATTTATAAGGGGTAGGTAAGCGCGGTGGAGGCAGAAAATGTCACACTCGCTATCCACATCCAGTTCACCGCTATCCTCCATTGCCCTAAACTCATCGTTATATTTGTAGGTTATTTTCTCCCGAACATCTCTGCAGAGTCGTTCAATACGCTGGTTGTGTACAGAACTACCTGTAAGAACACCACGTTGTCCTCTTTGGGTACACATATAATCCCAAACTAAAACATTCTCTCCTCCATTGTCACTACGCACTCAGAGGTGTACCTGAAATTCTTGACACGCCTCGAGGAAGCGGGTGTAAACAGTAGTAGACTTGTTGTTTGATGCGGCTGAAAGAAAAACCACCAGTCGGGTGAATCCGTCTATTCCCCCATTAAATCTCCTAAAGGTCTTCTTCTTTCCACGTGAGCCATTGTATTTATTCAATTTTCTTAAAATGAAATACCAGCATCACTTTTCCATATTGAAATTGTATTTTGTTTCCTTGATCATCAGTAAGCAAAACATCAACTTCTTTTATCTTATCACAAGCTACTTTTCTATATTGAGTAGATGTATATATTTTGTTCATATCTTCTCCAAATGAACCTGTTGCTTTAATAGTTCTCAGTATCCTAGAAAAACTATCACCCACAATACCATAATCAACGATATTAGAATATATGAGTATATTAGTAGAATTGTTCGAGATATTACCAGTCAAAATGGAAGCATCATATTTCCTTCTTTCTTAAGCTTTTTTACTTCTCATTTTAACAAAATCTGAATGATTTTCATTATCTACAACGGGACCCGAAAATGTATATATAGTGTTGGATGCATTAATAGTGAAAGGAGTTTCGATACAAGTATGTAAATCTAAAATTCTAACTAATTTCCTCGACAATATTACTTTATCTCCCATACCTACTATGCTCAATATTATATTTTATACAGCAAATCTTCATGATAAAGAAAAGGACATTTTTATTTCCGAAATTGTATAATGTTGTATGATATTTACCGAGAACGATCTTAAGGCAATTTATTCACATAACAGGGGTTGCAGAGTATGATGCTCGACATTCTTACCCAAAAAGTATACATAGCTGTATAGACCGTAAAATGAATTGTTCAAAATCAGTCATGCGTAGTGCTCCGCAGATTGTTCTTTTGTTTACTTATTGCCCAATCGATTGTTATCTGGCCTGATTCGTTTACACAGTTAGCAGGCAGCGCCGGGAAGTCTATGCCAGATCACTTTAAGGTCTTATCCTGGGTATTGTTCGCGATCACCTGAGCATATTACTCCGTAGAAGGTAAACACGGTTAGGATACACTACTTAGGTGTGTCCAAGGATTGAGTGCGTGTTAAGTGTTTGAATACATGTATATATTAAAACACCAACTAGCGGGAGAGAGAAACTGCAGCCTGTCTACTAGCCTGTGCTAGGTGGTGCTCTTTATGTGTATCAGTGTGTATCGTAAAAATCAGAGACCATTTGAGTTATGGAGAGATAGCGGGAATGTGCCTGTGGTAGGGTGGTGGCCAATGGTAGTGCTGAAATTTCAGCTTCCAGAGCAGGAGAGAATCGGGCATGCACCTCACATTGAACGTGTGGGAGTTCATCTCGTTCAAGGTGTTCTGCGGCTGGGCCCATTTGAAATTCTGGTGCATTTTCACTTATTAGATGTTCATACCGAACAAGTAGTTGTACGGGACTTTGACCACCTTCGGTTGAAAGTCCATGATGGTTGCAAGCTCCGGCAAAGTCTTAAGATCGCTATTTATAAGGGGTAGGTAAGCGCGGTGGAGGCAGAAAATGTCACACTCGCTATCCACATCCAGTTCACCGCTATCCTCCATTGCCCTAAACTCATCGTTATATTTGTAGGTTATTTTCTCCCGAACATCTCTGCAGAGTCGTTCAATACGCTGGTTGTGTACAGAACTACCTGTAAGAACACCACGTTGTCCTCTTTGGGTACACATATAATCCCAAACTAAAACATTCTCTCCTCCATTGTCACTACGCACTCAGAGGGGTACCTGAAATTCTTGACACGCCTCGAGGAAGCGGGTGTAAACAGTAATAGACTTGTTGTTTGATGCGGCTGAAAGAAAAACCACCAGTCGGGTGAATCCGTCTATTCCCCCATTAAATCTCCTAAAGGTCTTCTTCTTTCCACGTGAGCCATTGTATTTATTCAATTTTCTTAAAATGAAATACCAGCATCACTTTTCCATATTGAAATTGTATTTTGTTTCCTTGATCATCAGTAAGCAAAACTTCAACTTCTTTTATCTTATCACAAGCTACTTTTCTATATTGAGGAGATGTATATATTTTGTTCATATCTTCTCCAAATGAACCTGTTGCTTTAATAGTTCTCAGTATCCTAGAAAAACTATCACCCACAATACCATAATCAACGATATTAGAATATATGAGTATATTAGTAGAATTGTTCGAGATATTACCAGTCAAAATGGAAGCATCATATTTCCTTCTTTCTGAAGCTTTTTCACTTCTCATTTTAACAAAATCTGAATGATTTTCATTATCTGCAACGGGACCCGAAAATGTATATATAGTGTTGGATGCATTAATAGTGAAAGGAGTTTTGATACAAGTATGTAAATCTAAAATTCTAACTAATTTCCTCGACAATATTACTTTATCTCCCATACCTACTATGCTCAATATTATATTTTATACAGCAAATCTTCATGATAAAGGAAAGGACATTTTTATTTCCGAAATTGTATAATGTTGTATGATATTTACAGAGAACGATCTTAAGGCAATTTATTCACATAACAGGGGTTGCAGAGTATGATGCTCGACATTCTTACCCAAAAAGTATACATAGCTGTATAGACAGTAAAATGAATTGTTCAAAATCAGTCATGCGTAGTGCTCCGCAGATTGTTCTTTTGTTTACTTATTGCCCAATCGATTGTTATCTGGCCTGATTCATTTACACAGTTAGCAGGCAGCGCAGGGAAGTCTATGCCAGATCACTTTAAGGTCTTATCCTGGGTATTGTTCGCGATCACCTGAGCATATTACTCCGTAGAAGGTAAACACGGTTAGGATACACTACTTAGGTGTGTCCAAGGATTGAGTGCGCGTTAAGTGTTTGAATACATGTATATATTAAAACACCAACTAGCGGGAGAGAGAAACTGCAGCCTGTCTACTAGCCTGTGCTAGGTGGTGCTCTTTATGTGTATCAGTGTGTATTGTAAAAATCAGAGACCATTTGAGTTATGGAGAGATAGCGGGAATGTGCCTGTGGTAGGGTGGTGGCCAATGGTAGTGCTGAAATTTCAGCTTCCAGAGCAGGAGAGAATCGGGCATGCACCTCACATTGAACGTGTGGGAGTTCATCTCGTTCAAGGTGTTCTGCGGCTGGGCCCATTTGAAATTCTGGTGCATTTTCACTTATTAGATGTTCATACCGAACAAGTAGTTGTACGGGACTTTGACCACCTTCGGTTGAAAGTCCATGATGGTTGCAAGCTCCGGCAAAGTCTTAAGATCGCTATTTATAAGGGGTAGGTAAGCGCGGTGGAGGCAGAAAATGTCACACTCGCTATCCACATCCAGTTCACCGCTATCCTCCATTGCCCTAAACTCATCGTTATATTTGTAGGTTATTTTCTCCCGAACATCTCTGCAGAGTCGTTCAATACGCTGGTTGTGTACAGAACTACCTGTAAGAACACCACGTTGTCCTCTTTGGGTACACATATAATCCCAAACTAAAACATTCTCTCCTCCATTGTCACTACGCACTCAGAGGGGTACCTGAAATTCTTGACACGCCTCGAGGAAGCGGGTGTAAACAGTAGTAGACTTGTTGTTTGATGCGGCTGAAAGAAAAACCACCAGTCGGGTGAATCCGTCTATTCCCCCATTAAATCTCCTAAAGGTCTTCTTCTTTCCACGTGAGCCATTGTATTTATTCAATTTTCTTAAAATGAAATACCAGCATCACTTTTCCATATTGAAATTGTATTTTGTTTCCTTGATCATCAGTAAGCAAAACTTCAACTTCTTTTATCTTATCACAAGCTACTTTTCTATATTGAGGAGATGTATATATTTTGTTCATATCTTCTCCAAATGGACCTGTTGCTTTAATAGTTCTCAGTATCCTAGAAAAACTATCACCCACAATACCATAATCAACGATATTAGAATATATGAGTATATTAGTAGAATTGTTCGAGATATACCAGTCAAAATGGAAGCATCATATTTCCTTCTTTCTGAAGCTTTTTTACTTCTCATTTTAACAAAATCTGAATGATTTTCATTATCTGCAACGGGACCCGAAAATGTATATATAGTGTTGGATGCATTAATAGTGAAAGGAGTTTTGATACAAGTATGTAAATCTAAAATTCTAACTAATTTCCTCGACAATATTACTTTATCTCCCATACCTACTATGCTCAATATTATATTTTATACAGCAAATCTTCATGATAAAGGAAAGGACATTTTTATTTCCGAAATTGTATAATGTATGATATTTACAGAGAACGATCTTAAGGCAATTTATTCACATAACAGGGGTTGCAGAGTATGATGCTCGACATTCTTACCCAAAAAGTATACATAGCTGTATAGACAGTAAAATGAATTGTTCAAAATCAGTCATGCGTAGTGCTCCGCAGATTGTTCTTTTGTTTACTTATTGCCCAATCGATTGTTATCTGGCCTGATTCGTTTACACAGTTAGCAGGCAGCGCAGGGAAGTCTATGCCAGATCACTTTAAGGTCTTATCCTGGGTATTGTTCGCGATCACCTGAGCATATTACTCCGTAGAAGGTAAACACGGTTAGGATACACTACTTAGGTGTGTCCAAGGATTGAGTGCGCGTTAAGTGGTTGTTAAACTGACAGCTAACAGCCCTCTCACGCTTTGTTCCATATATCTACCTCCTGGACAAAGGGTAAAATATAAAAGTCTGAAAAACCTCATCATCCAACTCCCTACCCCATTTATCATTATGGGTGACTTTAATGCCCATAATACCATATGGGGCTCAAACAGGATTGATGAAAGAGGTAGACTGATGGAAAAATTCCGCGATAAACACTTACTGTGCTTATTTAACACGAAAACATCAACATATCTCCACTCTGCAACAGGTACATACAGCTCTATAGACCTGTCACTATGCCATCCGAACCTGTTTGCAGACTTTAAATGGAGAGTATATACTGATCTCTGTGAAAGTGATCACTTCCCTATAATGTTAGAGACAGACAAACTAAACACCAATGATGAAAAACATCCCTCCTGGAAACTCTCCAAAGCAGACTGGGAAGGGTTTGGAAGGCTCTGCAATGAGCGATTTCTCTCCTGGGAGGTAGTAGACATGGAGGACGACCCAATGAGGTATTTTACAGATACCCTGTTAGAGATATCTGGGAAATGCCTTCCAAAGTTATTGACGTTTGAATTTCGTCATTGCAAACGTCTGCTCTGTTGGTCGCTGTTCTTTTTCATTCCCTCCGTAGTGCGGCGGGGTTTCGGCTGTTCTTTTTTTCTCCCCCCAGAGGCCGGCGGGACACTGGCCACCAGAGCAGTATTTCCTATGTCAAAATTCAAACGCTGATATCTTCGGAACGCTACGGCCGATTATATTCATATTTGGTACGATTATAGGTTAGATGTATACCTTACCCGTGTTAAAATTTCATCGCTTAATTCCGTCGTGAATTGAATTTCCGCGTTCGGTACGACATGTCCATAGATGTCTTAGGGCTACGACAGTTTGGGAGACAAATTTACCCACGTGACCTTACGATTGTCGTCACTATAGCACACCTCACACCGCCCTACCTGTCGTAGGGCTATGACAATCGGCCGACCCCCTAAAATGTCGTGACTATAATACACTGACAGCAAAAACATGTCGTACATAACGATTGTCGTGACTATAAAACAGGGCCCTGATTGGGAGTGTACCTCTTGTTTGCCTCACAGCTACTGCTACAGAGTCAAGTAGCAAAGATATTGCAGCTACTGTCAAACTACACAAGTTTGTGAAGGGTTATATACCACCAAACAATAACAACATTAAGTATTCTGTTATCAAACCCAATGCATCAGTAGATAGCTATTTTTCATGGCTACCCAAACCTATTTTAGAAAAAGGTGTTGCAGTTCCAAAGATGCTTATTTTCTTTCGGCAGATAAAGCACTTGAATGATGCATCCGAATATGTAGACTATGAACTTGGATCTGCAAATATACCACACCCCAACGCAGAAACAACGTTGCGCATATGTGAGATGTATCACATGAGTACTGACAAGATAACCAAGAATGGAATTCTGAAAAGTTTTCCCGATCCTTTTGGTGATGTTCGTATAATCATGTGTAGTGCTTCCTTCAGCATGGAAATGAATGTAGGTGGTGTCGATATAGTGCTACACTTTGGGCCTGCAAATAACAAAGATCGTTGTTGCGATAATTGTTCAAGAGAATGCATCTGTGCCTCAGCTGACTGCACCAAAACATGTACAATAACAGACCTCATCATGGAGTCCTACAACGATGAAGAGGGGGAAGAATCTGCTAGTTCCTCTGATTCAGACAGATCTTCTGATGAGTCAGATGATATGTGGGCAACCAGCCGACCTGAGATTCTGTACTATAAAAGTGATACAAGTAGTGCATCGGGTAAGTCAATTTTTCATATATTCTAATGGGTTAGAGAATTTGCCTGTCATGCTTTTAGCTTAGAATTGATAAAAATGTTTCATTGCAAAACCTTTCAACGAACCTCGCATCCATTCCTTGATTTTATCTACATCAAGCTTTGAGACAGGATTTCTATGACACATTTCGAATGCTCGGTGGGCTCTGCCTGGTATTGTATCATAAAGCCCATGTGCCTTCAAAAGTCCCACAAGTTTCAGGACATCTTCCTTTCTGTCCATCTCATAATGCCGCCCTGATGCCTTCTTCACACCTGTAGCCCTGTCCCATTGATTCACAATATCTTCTGTGATATTTGCTGACCTGCTCACTCTCATGATGGTTCTTTCGGTGAACTGTCCTCTATATGTATGCACTTCTTCCTTAAAGTAACGATTTGCATGCTCCACATCCAGATCAATTGGGTAATTGGTGTTAGTTTCACCCCAGAAGTTGACAGTTCTGTTCCATGTGTGTTGATTGGCAAGGCGCGGAGGGAGGAGAACCTTTGCTTTGGCTTGTGTTTCAAGCATAGCATAGGCATATTTCGGACATTTAGAACACTTGTAAAGCAGAGTCAAGAACCTGTTCACACGCATGATCCTCTCTCCATCCCCAAGAGAAAGACTATCATTATGTTCTAAACGTAGCAGTCCCAGGGTAAGCACAAGTTTGGTATATTCCAGCACATGATCAACAAGTTGCATCTGACTTGATTCGCTGTGGTCATGCTCTTTAAGTTATTGTTTTCTTAGGAGTTTTGGTCCAGGTATTACTTTTCCACAGTAGCAACAAGAACAATTGACACTCACTGGAGCTTCTGCTTCCATGTCAGGCACTTCCAAGTTTACAAATTGATCAACAAATGCCCTAGCATGGTGGAGTATGTTATTAGAGCTCGGGGAATGCTCAGGCATGTCACTAATAGTAGCTGACTCACTTGTTAAATTAAAGTAGTAGAGAGCACCAAGGACAATATAGGCCTGTGTGACAGTTGTCATGAAGTCAGCATGGGCATAGTAGTCCTTGTGAGGATCACTTCCAACATGATTAGCCTTCAGAATATTCCTTGAATGAAATAAAGTACCTGGTGCAGCAGTGCTGTTCTCATTGTAAAAGGAGTTGAGACACGCCCTTTCCCAGGCAAGGGACTCCTGCCCTAGCCCTGATGACATACACTATCAAATGTTAAAACATCTTCCAGATGATGCTCTCAACCTGCTCCTGGAGGTGTTCCAACAACATTTGGACAACTGGCAAATATCCACCATCCTGGTCTGAAGCGACGGTGATACCAATCCCCAAACCAGGGAAGGATCCCAGTATCGCCTCGAGCTACAGGCCAATAGCTATGACCAGCTGTATGGCAAAGACCATGGAAAGACTGGTGAACAACAGACTGGTATGGTACTTAGAGTCCAATGACTTGTTGACTCCCTATCAGTCAGGCTTCCGTAAAGGACGCAGCACCACTGACCATTTAGTCCATCTGGAAAGCTGGATCCGTGAGGGTTTTACCAACAAAGAACATGTGGTTGCAGTCTTCTTTGATCTGGAGAAGGCATATGACACCACCTGGAAGCACAGCATCCTGAGGGACATCCAGCATATGGGTTTGAGAGGAAGACTGACGGGGTTCATTAAACGATTCTTGACTAACAGGACGTTCAGTGTTCGCCTAGGAAGTGCCATCTCCCAGAGAATCGACCAGGAAATGGGTGTACCCCAGGGCTGTGTCCTCTCTGTCACCCTGTTTGGCATTAAGATCAACGACATAGCGAAACAACTAAAGAAGGATGTCAACTGCTGCCTCTATGTAGATGACTTTGTCGTCTGCTACAAGGGCAGATTCATGCACACAGTCGAAAGAAAACTGCAGCAAACTCTAGACAAACTTCATGTTTGGAGTGACAAAAATGGCTTCAAATTCTCTGAGACCAAGACATGTGCAGTTCACTTCTGTCGTAGACGAGGATGCGTGGACAAACCTTCCCTCAGTCTCCAGAACAAGGAACTGACAGTCCAAGAGGATGTCAAATTCCTCGGACTGGTGTTTGACAGAATACTGTCTTTCAAACCACATATCGAGTACCTGAGGAGAAAATGTCAGAAAGCCATGAACCTTCTGAAGGTCCTCAGTCACCCTGACTGGGGAACTAACTGTGAAACACTGCTGACTCTGTACAAGATGTACATCCAATCACGACTGGACTATGGATCAGTTGTGTATGAGTCAGCGGCAAAATCTTACCTGGACAGGTTAAAACCTGTCCAGAACAAAGGTCTACGACTGTGCCTAGGAGCATTTACAACAACACCTGCCCAAAGCCTGTATGTAGAAGCAGGAATCCCCCCACTCCATCTGCGACGGGAGGGACTGTCTCTACAATACTCTATGAGAGTTAGGGCCAACCCAAGAAACCCAGCCTACAACTTGATTTTCAAAGAAAATCAACAAATGTACAAAGACAACCCAAATGCCATAAAACCATTCCCGGTCAGAGCACGAGCTCAATACCGAGAAGCAGGCATCCCAATGAAAAGAATAAGAGGTGAGCGGCCACCTGAAACCCCTCCATGGGACCAGGAAACTCCCTCGATCCTCTTTGACCTGGCAAAAAACAAGAAAGGTGACACCCCTGAAAGTGTCTTTCTGAAGGACTATGAGACCATAAGGAAATGTTTCAAAGACCATGTACCGGTGTATACCGATGGCTCAAAAGACGGTAACCGTGTTGGTTATGGAGTCCATACACCATACGGCGACCTGAAGAAAGCCCTCCATGGCAAGAGCAGCATTTTCACAGCTGAGGCCAATGCTATATTGCATGCCTTGACTTGGATGAAAATGTCACAACACAAGAAATTTATAGTCCTCTCAGACTCTAAATCTTGTCTACAATCCATTGGACAGCATGATGCAAAGAATGCTGTCATCAGAGACATCAAACTGTCATACACAGAACTAAAGAGAGAACATGGCAAAGAGGTGGCCATGTGTTGGCTGCCGAGTCATATCGGAATCGAAGGAAATGAAGCTGCAGATCAAGCAGCCAAAAGTGGATTAAGCAGACAAGTTGGAGCCCACACGGTTCCACATACAGACCTGAAACCAATGGCCAAGGAGCACATTCACAAAACTTGGCAGAAACTCTGGAACTGCACCAGAGACAACAAACTACGAGAAATTGTAGTGGCTACTAGCCAAAACTTTAGGAAAGACAACCTGACACGAACTGAACAGGTGAAACTGACCCGTCTGCGGACCGGTCACACCAAACTGACACATGGGCATCTCCTAAGAGGTGAAGTAGCACCTGTGTGCCAGACATGCAACACTCCGCTGAGTGTAAAACATCTCATGCTATGCTGTCAGGCCTTCAAAGAGAACAGGAAGAAATTCCTTAAGAATGCGCCAACAATGCGCAGTGTTTTCCATAACACTGGGAAGAAAGAAATTCTTGACTTCCTCAGGGAATGTAAGATTTTCGATAAGATATGATTGAGAAAAGTAAGATGCCTGGATTAACCAGTCAGCATAACTTTTTCTCCAAAAAGGATATGCAAATTTGAGTAAAGTAAACCAAAGTAAGTCTAATTGAACAAATTGGATGTTAAACTACCCAAACAAACAAACAAACAAACAAATCTCATTGTAAAGATGGTGCCAGATCACCTGAAGAGAAGGGACAGATTCATAATCATGAGTAGAAAGATATCATTCTGAATATGTTTATGCCCCTTTACATTTGTGTAATTTTTAGGCATATAATAATGCGAAAATGGGCTGACATTAATCAGAAAATGGGCTGACTTTAATCAGATACATCCCTCTGCCTTCGGCATCGGGATATATCTGATCAATAATTGTACCGCATATTTTTGACGGAAGAAGTCAGTAAACCAGTTTCCTTGTAATATGTTTACACATCTTTTAAAAATTAGTGTCTAATTTCCATATTGTTCAGATTAAATTATTCAGTTAATGGTAATATATATCAAATGTCAACTATCCAATGGGTGTTTTTGTCAATATATTGGAGAGAAAAAAAGGGGATATAAAGGGTATAGACATTTTGTTTGAAATCCCATTTTGAAATCAAGACTAAAATAATTACCTTTAGGAGTTCACACTGGTTGTGGAACTCAGCAACACATGGAACCAGGCCTTGGAGTTTCTTTTCTGAGGTTTGTCCATTTTGCATCCCCCGGCTGGCTTCCTTTGCTCTCTCAAATGTTAGATAGTCACCAACAAAAAGTAGAGGCTCAGGAGAGGAATTAGATTCATTTGTTGGAGTCTCACCCCTCACCACATGTGTTTGTACTATTTTCAGGATGTCTGTCATCTGGTCATTGTATTGTTCATTTTTCTAGTAGACGCCCATGTTCACCTAGAATAAGAATAGATAGATAACATTTGAGATCCAATATTGATAATGAAATAATCTTCACTTTCTTAATCCTTAATAGATTTAAGTATCACATGTCAGGTCATGTAATGCAAAGATCAAAATCTTCATAATAGGCCTATATACCCGGCTTCTAACAGCATTCACTGGCACTAGTACCCGGCCCCAAGACTGTACCCATGCCATGGGTACCCTGCGCGATAGGGTTAAGGAATATATTATGGTTTCGAGATTAGCATTTTGTCATAGATACTATTTCAGTTTAATTTATTATGAAATATACTTCTTCAGGGAAATGAATTTATCTATTAATGAAATATCTGATATATCAAGACGAAATGTCTTTCTTGAGCAAACTCCTGCCTAATTTGATAATTCACTTAGCAAATATGAAAAAAAACCACTCACACGAATGCTCTTCTTCTTTGTGTCTTTCAGGTGAGGATGCTGAATGACTTGTATAACATCACAGGAAAGGTCTTTCAGGTCATCAAGGTACTTCACCCAAACATGTGCCACAAGAATTGACATTTTGTCCTTCAATGTAGACATGTCCTCTTTGGAAGGAAGAAGTTCAGCCAAGTGAACAGTCAGAGGATTCCCCTGTGATACACTGCAGTTCAGGTGATTGGCTGAAACCCTGTTTCCATATGCACAGAGTTGGAACATGTGCTCATCCTGGTCTCTGTAGCCCATGGTCATTTGCCTGACCTTTGTTCTCAGGTCGACGTTATCACCTGCAACCAGGAATCCTGGGCCCTGTTTTTTAGTCACGACCTTTGTAAGTGTCGCAAGCCTAAGATCGCACAGCCGATCTACGACATATTTGTAAGACAAAAGATGGCTGGTGTGCTATAGACAGTGTCGTAGGTTGAATCAAACAATCTTAGCAGAGTTAAGACAAGTATAGAACTGTCTTAGGTTCTATAAAACGTCACTGTTGATTTTCTGTACTTCCCATAGGAATTGAGCAATGAAATCTTAACACAAGTAAGGTATACATATATCCTATAAACGTACCGAATTTCAAGAGAATCGACCGCACCGTTCCCAAGACATCGGCGTTTGAAATTTTGTCATAGCAAATGATTCTCTGGTGGCCATTGCACCCTCCCACCTCCCGTGCCAGTGAATGTCGAGGTCACTGCATAAATTAGATCACGTGACAGTAGAGCTACACTGGCTACCAGTGTAGCTTTTGCTATGACGAATTTCAAACGCTGATATTTTCGTAACGGTGCGGCCGATTTTCTTGATATTTGGTAAGATTATAGGTTGTATGTATATCTTACTGATGTTAAAATTTCATCGCTTAATTCCAACGGGAAGTGAAGTTCCGCGTTTGGTACGACATGTCCAGAGTTGTCTTAGACATACGACACTTATGGGAACATTTTCCGCTCCATTGGCCACCGAGTGTCGTGACTATAGCACACCTTTTACCTCCCTAAGTGTCGTATCTCCACTAAGTGTCGTACCTGCTCTACAATCGTATCTCTCTAGCACACTGACGGCAGATATGTGTCGTAAGTTACGAATGTCGTGACTAAAAAACAGGGCCCTGGATTCATGTGCTTGTGTAGGACAGACAGCTCTTCTTTTAGTGATGCACCCAGAAGAGGATTATCTGTCAATGTTTCAAGAGATTTCAGGAGTCTCCTTTCATAAGTGATTTCGGTACTGAGATTGTCCTGCCACTTCAGTATATTAACAGCCCAACTTTTGGCAATGTTTTCTACCCGTCCAAGGATTGTAGCATATGATAATGTGTCTCCACATCATGAGAGACGCCTGAACAAGGACTTCCTTGCTCCTTCTTTTCCACAACAAGATCCCAGTCAAGGTCTGACAGGCATTCATGTTCCTGTTGAAAGAATAAAACAGTTTGCATCCTGCTGATACAATCACAGGAACCACAGCTGAGGCATCTTTATGTTTATTGTGCTTTGCACGTGGATTGGTCCCAAGCTGCAGCAATAATTGTGCAAATAAGGGGGCATTTTTTTGTCACTCTGCTAGGTCTCTCTGCCATGTGAAGTTCAGCAGAGACTTGGTATCTGTTTCCCTGAGCACAGATGCAGTATTTTGTGCACATAAGTTCTGCATTTCGCCAACAAGTTGAGAAGTGATGCATGAAATGAGATGTGGATGAAGTGTTCCATTTTTCCAAATAGCTGAAGCTTGTGCCTCTGATGATCCTTGGGATAATGAATGCACGACAGGTTGGATGTTTGGAGGAACCCTATATGACCCCCTGGATATCTTATTCTTATCTGAAATTGAAGACAAACAGTAGGATAATTAACTTCATAAATTAATCTTTGTTTGATTATGCATGGTATGCTAAAAGTGGAATACATTATACCAAATACTGAATTACCAACTGCCAAACCAATGCGTGACTACCAACCGGACAAAACAACTAAGATCGATAAGCAATCATCAGAAAGAGATTAAAGGAAACCAACAAGTCAAAACGACAAGCAGTACCGATAGGATTGCCCAAGATCAACCCAACAGTGCGCAAACACAGGACACACCACCAACTAAGCACCATCCTCCAGAACAAGCTAAGTGACCTAAAATCAACCAAAACTTCATTAGCCATCCCACCATCAGATACTTGTGGTGGTTGGGGTATTGGGTGGTTGGGTGGTTAGGGTGCAGGGTAGTTGGTGGTTGGGGTGTTTGGGTGTTGGTGGTGCAGTGTTAGGGTGTTGAGAGGTTGGGGGTTGGGGGACTGGGGTGGTTAGGGTGGTTTGGGCTGTTTGTTGTGGTTGGGTTAGTGGGTGGTTGGGGTGTTGGGTAGTTGGTGGTTGGGGTGTTTTTTGTTTTTGGGGTGTTTGGGTGTTAGTTTTTGTTGTTGGGGTATTTGGGTGGTTTGATTGTTGGTGGTGCAGGTGTTAGGGTGTTGAGTGGTTGGGAGGTTGGGGGACTGGGGTGGTTTGGGTGTTGGTGGTGTGGATGTTAGGGTGTTGAGTGTTTGGGGAGTTGGGATGGTTTGGGTGGTGCGGGTGTTGGTTGTACAGGTGTTAGGGTGTTGAGTGGTTGGGGGACTGGGGTGTTTTGGGTGGTTTGGATTATTGGGGAGGTTTGGGTTGTAGGGTGTGGTTGGGGTATTGGGTGGTTGGGGTGTAGGGTAGTTGGTGGTTGGGGTGGTTTGGGTGTTGGTGGTGCGGGTGTTGAGTGGTTGGGGGGTTGGGGGACTGGGATGGTTGGGCTGGTTTGGGTTGTTGGGTGTGGTTGGGTGGTTGGGGTGTTGGGGTATTGGGTGGTTTGGGTGCTGGGTAGTTGGTGGTTGGGGTGGTTTAGGTGTTGATGGTGCGGGTGTTAGGGTGTTGAGTGTTTGGGGAGTTGGGGGACTGGGGTGGTAGGGATGGTTGGGCTGGTTTGGGTGGTTTGGGTTGTTGGGTGTGGTTGGGGTATTGGGTGGATGGGAAGTTGGGTAGTTGGTGGTTGGGATGGTTTGGGTGTGGGTTGTTTTTGTTGTTTGGGTGTTGGTGTTTGGGTGTTGGTGGTGCAGGTGTTAGGGTGTTGAGTGGTTGGGGGACTGGGGTGGTTAGGATGGTTGTGGTGGTTTGGGTTGTTGGGTGTGGTTGGGGTATTAGGTGGTTGGGGTATTGGGATGGTTTGGGTATTAGGGTGTTGAGTGGTTGGGGGGTTTGGGATGGTTTGGATGTTTTGGTGGTTGGTTGGGATGTGGGGTGGTTTGGGTGTTGAGTGGTTGTACAATTATATTCCTTCAATGGCAATTGATATCAGAAAGAAATATAAGTTGAAATAATTTAGATGTGTGAATGGATAATATTATCTTTTTATTATTATTTTTTTTACACACAGATTACACACAGAAAAAAATAATATGGATTTCGTTTTCACCTTAAAAAGTCAAACAATGATTTCTCACTTGTGTTGTGTTAGGCTCGTCCTCTTGAATATAATCTGTATCAGTTTGTGTTGAAGCAGTGCTCTTTGATGAAGTGGGTGGAAGATTCTCTTGGTCTTTGTCCACAAATAAAATGTGCCGTTTTCTTTGCCTATTTTGGTCACTTCCAAAGGTTGATGATTGGGAACTTTTAGGAAGTCTTTTAGTTGTTTCACCACAATGTCTGTGACATAGATTGTCCTTTAAGTCCAGCAATGTCACCTGTGACTCTTTTATAGTGAAAACTGCCCTGCTAGCTCTATTAAGACAGGGCTTACAAGTAATGGCATTTCCGTACACACTTGGATTTAGCCATGTTTTTAGGCAGTTCTGGATAGTTTCTCCACTTGTGGAAAGTAATCCTCTCATAAATAAACCCCTCCTATTTCCTATATTAGGTATGTACCTTTTGCCAAAAACACAGACACCTTCTTGTATAACAGGGAACCTTTGTGACGTTTTTGTAGGTGTCTCCATTCATAAGAATATTTCAAACTAAACATGTGTATCTTAATAGACTGCTCTCCACTCTATGTAGAGTGAGGGATATAGAGAGCTCTTAATTACACCCTTTGAGTCCAAAGTTCAGGTCAGGACGCTGTTAATTTTGAAAAGCAGACGCGAAACCTGGTTCGGCTTATGCAGCATAAACTGTTCGTATTTAATAAGATTCGTTATATGGTACCTAGGTCAGTAGCAATAAAAATCTACAAGCATACAATCTTACCAATAATGGATTACTCGGCTATGTATCAAGAAGGTGCTAACACAAATATGGGTGACTAAGCTCCAACGCCTTCAAAACCAAGCTCTGAGAATTTGCCTCCGCGACTATGCCAGGGTGCACACTGTCGACGCCCTACACGCCCTTACCGGAGTCCGAATGTTGCAGCGCCGGCGAGACGAGTTGACTTTGACGTATATGCGTAAAAGATATATTGAAGAATGTGGCGATATTATTGATATTGCTGATGTTGATAGTGACTTGGACTTGACTATTGATCCCGGTAACGTGGCAGCCGAGAACGAGCTACACCCTGAGCCCCCCCATATCTCGAGAACTTTAAGGTCTGACAAAAAGCTAATGTTCAAAGTTGACAAACCTAGGACGGAGTTCTTCAAGAAATCGCCTGGATATCGGGGGAAAAAACTGTGGAACCAACTAAAAACGGATGTAAAGTCTGCCCCGTCGAAAGACTGTTTCAAATCACGTCTAAAAAACCTTGATGTACTCTAGTGATATAACCATGGACAAAAACTATGCAATATTAATTATACACTGAACTGACCTTTATTGATTCCTTTATGAGATTTGAATGCTGACTAGACAAACTCTGGGATATAGTCTAATGTATTGAATTTTTTCAACCCATCTCATCTCATCTCCATCCCCATTACAAACCTGTTTATCCAATGTTGGTGGAGGGTATTCTCTTTCTAAATCATTCACTCACTTGGTTTTTTGATTAATATTGTAACTATCTTAATCAGTCCATTATGGACGGAATCATAATCCACAATTCATACATCATAACTAATTGATGGAGAACCACTTCCGTGAACGAGACAAATTTACTTGTACCTACTTAAAGAACCACAAAGGAAGACCATCCACGTGATGATTTGTGGGTAATAAACAAAAAAAAAAGGGAAAAAAAGGCAACATCATTCTACTGCGGGGCCATGTGACAAATCGCCCTCTTTGCAACCAGCATTTTTTATATAACCACGGGGTGGAATCGAACCACCGTACAGCAGTGTATTTTGAGAGTTGCCACCTACTTGAATTGAGAGCTGTTGGCTACATGATTTCATTCATGGGAATGAAGTTATGCATTTTCAGCACACATCACGTGAAGGTCGCTCTCATAGCATGCCACCTAGACTCGAGTTATCAAACTCGAGCAGATATGCCACCCGCACCCAGCGTCCACAGGTGGCGAATAGTGGAATGGTCTCCAGATATGGAGACTAGCTGTTTAAACAGCCGCGGACCAAATGGCAATGAGTCGCCTGTATCCATGAGCGGAAGAGGAATGTCTCGCATCATGCTGCCAAGCATGATGCCACATTCCCAATGGTCAAGACCGGATGAAGGATTGGTAAGAAGCCAAACAACACAGGTCTTACAAGAAGTGAGGTGACACGACTGACCCGTCTACGGATAGGCCACTCAAAGCTAACACATGGGCACCTCATGCGAGGCGAATTACGACCTATGTGCCAGCAATGCCACATGGTTCTCTCAGTGAACCATCTCATGTTATCTTGTCGGGCAACAAAAAGGTCTAGGGACAAGTATCTGAAAGGTACAACGCAATGCACAGTGTATTTCAAAACACTGATAAGAAAGAAATCCTGGCGTTCCTCAAGGAAACCAAGATCTTCAAAAAGATCTAAAAAGTATATCAGAAGGGAAAGTCCCATCAGAACCCCCCTTGCTCCTCCAAGGAGCACTTGGAAACCCAGTCCGGTATGGGAGCTTGACCAAAACTGTCAGCCGGCTTGACCTGTAGCCAATCACAGGGAGCAGCCTCATACTCGTCAGCTTACTGACCCGATTGGTATGTTGCAGCCACTGGTTTGCCGTTGTCAGTATAATGTGACCGGCGGAGTGTTGTGTCAATAGTCTGTGGCACAGCCCTTCAGTGAGGCAGCACTATAAAACGGGCATAGGGTCCCACTGCTACAAGTAGACCAAAGTTGAGTTAGTATACAAACAATTGGATGAATCCATGATTGTAAACAATGAGGAAGTCTGGAAAGGACCCAGGAGCTGTTTCACTAGTAGAGGGGTGATAGTGAGAGGTGATACCGCAACAGTGGCAGCAACAGTGTCAATCACAAATTTGCATTTCATTAGTGGTCTCGCTGTTGAGGTGAGACCAACTCTCACTGTTGGCACAGGTCTCGCTATGCACACGTGTCAGGCAGCATAGCTTTTTATTCCAACAGGATATGCAAATTTGAGTAAAGTAAACCAAAGTAAGTCTAATTGAACAAATTGGACGTTAAACTACCCAAACAAACAAACCAACAATGCACACGTGTTTGACATTCAAATTTATTTGTCGACAGGCCGGGATGACGTGGAATTTCACCCCTTCCCATAGGAATTAAGCAATGAAATTTTAAACGAGTAAGGTATATATATAACCTATGATCGTATCAAATATGAATAAAATCGGCCATGCCGTTCCGAAGTTATCCCCTTCCTTATTGCAAAGGTGGTTGAGAGTTCAGCCGGTCAAGTTAAGGCAGTGACCAATGAGTCAGCGGCAAAATCTTACCTGGACAGGTTTTAACCTGTCCAGAACCAAGGTCTACGACTGTGCCTAGGAGCATTTACAACAACACCTGCCCAAAGCCTGTATGTAGAAGCAGGAATCCCCCCAATTCATCTGTGACGGGAGGGACTGTCTCTACAATACTCTATGAGAGTTAGGGCCAACCCAAGAAACCTGGCCCAAGACTTGATTTTCAAAGAGAATCACCAACTGTTTAAAGAAAACTCAAATGCCATAAGACCATTCCCGGTCAGAGCACGAGCTCTGTACCGAGAAGCAGGCATCCCAATGAAGAGAATTAGAGGTGAGAGGCTACCTGAAACCCCTCCATGGGAAGCTGTGGCTGTGTAAAGGCTTAAATTCACAGACACAGCCCGGTTTTTTTCCACAGTTTGTTTTTCTATCACACCTCCTGAGTCCTAACACCTGAGTGGAGAGTCTTGACCTCTGGAACAAGGTGTGAAAACACTGTACTTGGCCCTATTATATTAAGCATATAGGGTAGTCATAGATGACTGAGCTGGCTTTTGAATTACAAGATGGCGCCAGTGTGAAGAGGGTCTATGTGTATAGGCACAGACACAGCCCATATTTTCCAGTTTGCTTTAGTATCACACCTCCTGAGACATAAAACCTGAGTGGAGAGTTTTGACATCTGGGACAAGGTGTGAAAACACTGCACTCAGCCACATTATAGCTGCTATAGTAAAGCCCAACTTGATCTGTATAAAATGCAAAATTGGTTTGATAAAAAAACCTGATAATAAATGATCTATCTAAATGTAAGAAAAAGCCGAAGTTGTGATTTGGAAAAAGCCACAAAAATAAGATAAGCTGTTACATAATGATGATACAGGGATGGGAGTCTGAGGACAATTTACAGGTTTCCAAATTTCTAAAATTACTTAATCCCCCCACCTCCCCTGCCCTGAAATAAAAAAAGAAACAGAATGGAAAACATCGACTTTTATACAGCAAGAGCACCTACCTATAGGCCATCATTGTGTATTTGATGAATTTATCTTTAAACACCGAAGATAAATCATGAAAAATTAGATTACATATCAATTCATGTCTATTCTCATGGAACATCTACAAATATTTTTATACTTTTTATGATTTCTGATTTTAGTTTGCGAAAACATGTATCTTATATGGATGTTGGTTGTTATCTGATTGACTAAATGTAATTCACAGGTAATAATTTGCAGTTTCCATCTATGAAATAAGCCACAAATGCAATAATATAAAATCACATTTCTTTTACTCTTTGTCAACTTCTTTTAATGCTATTTTTGACTCCTTGTCATCTGTCATTATACTCCATTATCTCAGGAAATACTTATCACAGACTGGCAATATAGGTATCGTTTTAATCGTCTTCAAGTATATAAGAAGATAGAATAATAATTTCTATAGGTCATCACGATAGATTTTTCATTAAATCAATGTTAAGACAAGAAGGTAACATGTTTTATTATTTTTAACATACAAATTCCGAAGGTCAAGCCATCATGGGAAATCTTAGCCAAGGTATAGCTATATGATATTTATACCAACAAATAGACCATATTTCTAGCTTTCTAACAATGGTTTATTTATAAAGATCGGCCAATTATTCACAACGATATAACAATTTCCATTTTCCGAGTTTGAAAAAATAAGGTTTTTCTTAATATCGAACGCTCAGTAGTTAGGTCGCACGCCTCGTTCTGGTGTGACCTACTTGTCGGCCATTACAAGATGGCGCCAGTGTGAAGAGGGTCTATTGTCAATGATAACTCTATGAGGTTTGCTAAGTGCGCTTGATTATGGCTCGATTTTCGGTTTAACATGGGTTTCTATGGCAGCTATGCAAAATAATGGCCGTAGGGCTCTGAAATTTTTTCTGGGGGGTCCTAAAATTCGGATTTTGAAACGCATTTTCCAAAGAAAATTTACGCTTAGTAAGCCAAAAATGCGCTTAGTAAGCCAGGGTCAACAATTGTCTTGACAACTATGATGATTACAAGACTGGGTGATTGCCTGATGTTTATGGGATTCGCCTGAGGATTTTTGGTCATCTGTAGTAATCTTGAAGTAATTTTCATTATAGTTTAGTATAGCTAACAGTATAGACTATTTTAGGCGTATGGTGTATTTGGAGCAGTATTTGGTACTGCATGGTTTGTGCCTTTAAGTGAACTCGGTGTAACATTTGTCAATTTCGACCTCAGGATTCCGAAAATCGCACTCTCAGATCGCTCTGACGATCGCAAGTGCCTCAAAATCGCGTTTTAAAAATGAAATTTTGGATTTTTCTCGTTTTTCGATTTTATTTGGGTTCCCGATCGTTTGGGTGTTCCTGCGTGTATAGGTGTAATCCCTGTGTGGGTATATTGATGCAGTAGGAGCCCTGGGCCCTGTTTTTCAGTCACAACAATCGTTATGGGCGACATGTTTTTGCCGTCAGTGTTCAATAGACAGGACAATGTAGTCAACAGACGATATATTGTGAGTGTAAGAGTCGCAGGGCGTCCAGACGTGTTTTTCAGTCACGACAATCGTGGGGTCACATGATTGAAAATGTTGCCCAAAGTGTCGTCCATTCATGACACCTATGGACATGTCGTACAGAATGCGCAACTTCACTTCCCGTTCGAATTAAGCGATGAAATTTTAACACGAGTAAGGTATACAAACTACTTATAATCGTCCCAGAAATGAAGAAAATCGGCTGCACCGTTCCGAAGTTATAGGAGTTTGAATTTCCTCATTTCCGCCTGTATGTAGAAGCAGGAATCCCCCCAATTCATCTGTGACGGGAGGGACTGTCTCTACAATACTCTATGAGAGTTAGGGCCAACCCAAGAAACCTGGCCTAAGACTTGATTTTCAAAGAGAATCACCAACTGTTTAAAGAAAACTCAAATGCCATAAGACCATTCCCGGTCAGAGCACGAGCTCTGTACCGAGAAGCAGGCATCCCAATGAAGAGAATTAGAGGTGAGAGGCTACCTGAAACCCCTCCATGGGAAGCTGTGGCTGTGTAAAGGCTTAAATTCACAGACACAGCCCGGTTTTTTTCCACAGTTTGTTTTTCTATCACACCTCCTGAGTCCTAACACCTGAGTGGAGAGTCTTGACCTCTGGAACAAGGTGTGAAAACACTGTACTTGGCCCTATTATATTAAGCATATAGGGTAGTCATAGATGACTGAGCTGGCTTTTGAATTACAAGATGGCGCCAGTGTGAAGAGGGTCTATGTGTATAGGCACAGACACAGCCCATATTTTCCAGTTTGCTTTAGTATCACACCTCCTGAGACATAAAACCTGAGTGGAGAGTTTTGACATCTGGGACAAGGTGTGAAAACACTGCACTCAGCCACATTATAGCTGCTATAGTAAAGCCCAACTTGATCTGTATAAAATGCAAAATTGGTTTGATAAAAAAACCTGATAATAAATGATCTATCTAAATGTAAGAAAAAGCCGAAGTTGTGATTTGGAAAAAGCCACAAAAATAAGATAAGCTGTTACATAATGATGATACAGGGATGGGAGTCTGAGGACAATTTACAGGTTTCCAAATTTCTGAAGAGGGTCTATTGTCAATGATAACTCTATGAGGTTTGCTAAGTGCGCTTGATTATGGCTCGATTTTCGGTTTAACATGGGTTTCTATGGCAGCTATGCAAAATAATGGCCGTAGGGCTCTGAAATTTTTTCTGGGGGGTCCTAAAATTCGGATTTTGAAACGCATTTTCCAAAGAAAATTTACGCTTAGTAAGCCAAAAATGCGCTTAGTAAGCCAGGGTCAACAATTGTCTTGACAACTATGATGATTACAAGACTGGGTGATTGCCTGATGTTTATGGGATTCGCCTGAGGATTTTTGGTCATCTGTAGTAATCTTGAAGTAATTTTCATTATAGTTTAGTATAGCTAACAGTATAGACTATTTTAGGCGTATGGTGTATTTGGAGCAGTATTTGGTACTGCATGGTTTGTGCCTTTAAGTGAACTCGGTTTAACATTTGTCAATTTCGACCTCAGGATTCCGAAAATCGCACTCTCAGATCGCTCTGACGATCGCAAGTGCCTCAAAATCGCGTTTTAAAAATGAAATTTTGGATTTTTCTCGTTTTTCGATTTTATTTGGGTTCCCGATCGTTTGGGTGTTCCTGCGTGTATAGGTGTAATCCCTGTGTGGGTATATTGATGCAGTAGGAGCCCTGGGCCCTGTTTTTCAGTCACAACAATCGTTATGGGCGACATGTTTTTGCCGTCAGTGTTCAATAGACAGGACAATGTAGTCAACAGACGATATATTGTGAGTGTAAGAGTCGCAGGGCGTCCAGACGTGTTTTTCAGTCACGACAATCGTGGGGTCACATGATTGAAAATGTTGCCCAAAGTGTCGTCCATTCATGACACCTATGGACATGTCGTACAGAATGCGCAACTTCACTTCCCGTTCGAATTAAGCGATGAAATTTTAACACGAGTAAGGTATACAAACTACTTATAATCGTCCCAGAAATGAAGAAAATCGGCTGCACCGTTCCGAAGTTATAGGAGTTTGAATTTCCTCATAGCAATCGTCTGCTCTAGTGGCCAGTGTATTTTCCTGATGCCTCCGCTAATTTATGCAGCGACCTTGACATTGACTGCGCATTCAAATTCAAACCCCGATAACTTCGGAACGGTGCAGCCGATTTTCTTCATATTTGGTACGATTATAGGTCATATGTATCCCTTACTCGTGTTAAAATGTCATCGCTTAATTCGTATGGGAAGCACGGGAAATCCTCTATATACGCACAGTGGTTTGTTTTAGAACCTAAGACAATTCTATACTAGTCTTAGCGCATGACACTTTTAGCGGCGATCGTCAGTGGCGCACTACAATCGTGTCTATAGAACAGCGGCCATCTTGTGTCTTAGAAATTGTCGTGGAATTGCTGGACGATCGTAGGGTATCGTTGGCTGACGATGTCGTGACTGAAAAACAGGGCCCTGATTGGTGGGAAAAGACCTTCCCTTATTGACACGGGTTGATTAACCTAATCTCTATCCTTATGGGATCTATTCTATGAAAGTAGTGAGTGGATTCGTTTTGTTGTCTAAATTCCTAATTTTATTTACTTTTCTGGAAATCACTATCTTTGTGCTATGATGATATATATATATGACACTACGTTACTACTAGTTCCGCTGGGCTGGAGTGTTGATGGGCGTCGTCAACCTCGCTGCGGAATGGTGACCTGGAATGTAAAGACATGAATTTAGTTTGTAGCCACACTAGTTCTCTGTGTTACAGGCGTATTATTGGTTAGATACGGTGTTTTCTGGGTTTCTTACGTTGCTTCTAAAGTTCTCTCTCTATTAACAGTTTAAATTCAGTCTGATCGTTTTTCTCTATGGGCAGACGGTGATGCGGCCGCTATCAGTGTTTATGGTCATTTAGTGTCTCCCTCCCCGACGCGTTAATGCGTATCCCGTGCTGTGTTGATGTGCAGTTGTGGGTTAACGCGCACAGCTGGTTGCGGTATGGTCGTTATCGTTCCCCCCAATAGATTAACGAGTCTCACCCTGGTCGTTCCCGAGATAGGGCGACATCGCCACAGGTGGCGCGCTTCTGTTTGGACATGGGCGTGATGTCTAACGAGGCTGTTTGTGTGGTGACTTACAGTGTTTGTTGGGACATGACCAGCTGTGTGTCTGATAGGGGATGGTGCCTAGATGCTGACGTGTGCTTCCGTCTACCGGCTGGCGGGACGCGCCCTTTATATGGACATGCGCGCTACCGGTACCTGTTTTTGTCAGGACCAGGGCGAACTTCCGCCCAGCAATGCGACGCCATTTTGAATGTGATGGCGTTGCGATATCCGCCTGGTTACGATAATTAGCATACGCGAATTCTTGGGGTTGGTAGTTACTGGTACCATCCCCCTCCGCCTCCTTGTTTGGAGAGGCGCGTCGCGTGGATTTCCCCTCACCCGCCTGCCCGCCCATGCGCTGTTCATGACGCCGGTGCACATGATTGGAATGTGTCCGGTATTAGAATACTGCCCTCTCCCTCCCACCTTCCCTCCCAGTCGCCTTGTGTGGTGTGGAGTGTCTTTCAGGTGGCTACGGCTACTCTGTTCCCTTACTGGATGATATTTTAGAATAGGCTAATTTTGCCCTAGTGTTTGACCCTATTCGTATAGTCAGTCGGTTTGAATATCGGGTTTGGAAATTTCCCCCCCCCTCCCCCGTGGGGTGCGTATAAGGGTTAGCTACCACCTAGTTCCCCCTAATAGGCTTTCTAATAATGGTAATGTTGCTCTGAGTTCGATATAACTGCTCACACGCACCTCTGAGGTAGCTGTTCACTGGTTATGTTTCTGAGACGCTAGCTCGCTTACTTTCGGAGATACAGCGGATTTTGTTTTCCTATGGGATTCTTTGTGTTAAGACTGCTCTGACTGACTTTACTGTTTGGAGTGGGCTTTACATAGACTCATAATGGAGCGTAACCCTCTACTCATGGACGAGTGGTCTCCCATGACTACTATGGAACTTTTGATCCATCTTATGGGTAGGCTGACTCGGATACCTGCTGTGCCTATGTTACTTAGGTGCCCTGCTTGTGGATATTTCGTACGCTCTTTGGAAAACTGCTGCTGGTGGCTCTGCTTCAACGGGAACTGCCCTATTGTGATTGGTGGTAAGCCAATGCCGCCTGCTCGTCCTGACTCATCTACTAGTGCTTATTCTGACTCAGTGGCGTCATCCTCGTCTTTCTGAACTAAACTTGTGATCGTGACTGCTTGTGATTCAGTGGGCTGATTGTTCCTGTATTAACTATGGGGTCGTGTTTTGGTTGTTATAGACGGCCTACCTTTGCTATGACGCCTATAGTGATGCCACCCACTGTCAATTTTGCTAGGGAACCACGGAGCATATCTAGGCGTAAACCTGCTAAAGGAACATACATTCGTCCCTGTGACATTGGTGAGGGTCCTACATCAGATTAAGACAATGTTTTGATTACTCACCAGAATCGTCTATGATTCGTCCTCACTCGAGAGCTCCATCATAGCATTCAGAAGGCAAGCTATCCTCCTCCTTCTCTCCCCACTCATCTCGGGAGTCTCCCGTTCCGTCTGTAAGACAGAAGGCCACGGCCACGCCCACGGAGGGCGCACACGCCACGCCGTCCCACCCAGCGTGTGACCGCCCGGGTGGAGGCTGCCACCAACGGGACCGCCGTGTCCCGGGGTCTGGCCCGTGGAGGGGCGCCTGCCGCAGCCGCGGCCGGCCGTCGTAGCCCCTGCTGCTGGAGAGGTGTCCCAGCTGACGGCCCCGCCTGGGTGCCCACCTCCCTCGTGATGGTTCTGGAGGGCACCGTCGCCACTGGCAGACCCAGCAGGTGAAGTACGGGTATGGTCTGCCTGTGGTGAGCCCCAGCCAGACCACTCGCCAGTGCAGTCTGGATTATTTGGTGAAGTTCGATGATTTCGGTGGTACGGCTCTCGTCGGTATAGTTGAGTGAGGTGCTCCACCGTGCGTTGATGCGATCAGACACGCATTGCACATACACCCTCCCAGGCACGAGTCTAAGACACTGCTGGTTAGTCATTAGGGGTTGACTCTTAATTTTGTATATGTCATTAGGCCCGGAGCTATTTTTATTGCCCCTGTGTAGAACCGAATAGGGTGACGTTCTCACGCCTCTCGCCACGCCTCGGTGTGGAGCGTCGTGGACAGTGTATTTTTTACAACCTCGGTTGATTAGGACCGCATGGTGTACTGAGGAGAGTAATGTCTGGTTCAAAAGTTTACAGACTTCATTGAAATCATTTTGGGTACATCTCATATTTTTCAATTTTCTGTTTGTCAAATATTCTGTGATATGTTTCTCTTTATAATAGCTTTCTGATGGTATTTTCACTGAATATAGATGTTAACCTCATGATGCATGTTGAGAACCAACATATTCTTTATGAAGTGCTGTATATCGTCTGTATAATATTATTCATAGTAATCGTAGATGCCCTTATCGCACATATCGCTGTTTAGGTACGGTGTGTGTACGATTTTTCTTAAGCAATAAGAGGTTGCCGTAGTTTTTTCCAGTGTCATTTCATTGATTCCATTTCCTCTCCCTGAAGTATTATCTAGGCTCTAGGAGCACTTTTAAGCGTTCTATGATCATTTTTTCGGTTTCCTATCCAAACTACACTCTAGGCTGGATTTGTTTTGGTCTAGGAAGCGCCAGCTGGCGTGCCCCGCGTGACCTGAGTGACCCCATGACCCCTGGTGTATACCCTCCGATCAGCTGATACCCTGCTGGTGGGTGGGGGCCCTGACCGGGTGCTCGCGCCTGGGTCCACGCGCTCCGCGTAGACTTGCCTTATTCCTAGTTCATATATTTTGTTTTTCTTTGAATTTCATGGATCTGTTGCTTTATCAAGCTGTAATATATGTCGTTTAGGGTTTAATGCCTGTTCTTTGTCTACTGGGATTCTGAATCACTTCAACCCGGTTTTATGTCATAGATATAGTTTGTGTATAATATTTGATTGTTTCTTACGGTATACGTATATTTCATTCATGATCTTATAATTCTGGGCCTTGTTTTTTAGTCACGACCACCGTTATAGGCGACATGTTTTTGCTGCCAGTGTACTATAGACGCGACATTTTAGGGGGTCGGCCATTCATCGCAGCCCTACGACACTTAGGGCGGTGTTTGGTGTGCTATAGTAACGACAAATGTAAGGTCACGTGGGTAAATTTGACTCCCAAACTGTCGTAGCTCTAAGACATCTATAGACATGTCGTACAGAATACGCAACTTCACTTCCGGTGGGAATTAAGCAATGAAATTTTCACACGAGTAAGGTATACATATAAACTATAATCGTACTAAATATGAAGAAGATCGGTCTGACCGTCCCGAAGTTATCGGCGTTTGAATTTCATCATAGCAATCGTCTGCTCTGGTGGCCAGTGTATTTTCCCCCCCTCTCCGCTAATTTATGCAGCGACCTTGACATTGACTGCGTATTGGGAGGTGGGAGGGTGACTGACCACCAGAGCAGACGATTGCTATGACGAAATTCAAATGCCGATAACTTCGGGACGCTAGGGCCGTTATTCTTCATATTTGAAACGATTATAGGTTATATGCCTCCCTTACTCGTATTAAAATTTCATGACTTAATTCCGTCGGGAAGTGGAAAAATCCTCTATATACGCACAGTGATGTGTTATAGAACCTAAGACAGTTCTATACTTGTCGTAGCGGCCGACATTTTTCGCGGCGATCATCCGTGCCGCACTACGATCGTGTCTATAGAACAGCGGCCATCTTTTGTCGTCCAAAAAGGTCGTAGATCGGCTGTACGATCGTAGGGCTGTGACACTCACAAATGTCGTGACTAAAAAACAGGGCCCTGGTCTCTAGCAAGTCCTGTAGCTGGTCTTGCCTCATTTCATGTATGAGTGATTTTTCTGTGGATTGAGAAGTGCTTCAGTTATTGGTTTATTCTGATACAATGATTTTGACATGCTGTCTTATCGGCATGCTACGATTCTTACTGCGTGGCTGCATTGGTTTTTCGGTGGAATTTCTGTAATGTGGATATTCACTGCTACTTATTCTAACACAATGACCTCGAGGCTCAATACATTTGAGTTGTTGCTTTATATTCGGGTATAGTTTTCCCTGATCCTCACCTGGATGAGGGATTATTCATTGCATTGAGGTCCGGTTAATTAGGATTTCAGATGGCTGCATGCTAGTTCTTATAATTCTTTTCGGTTCTGAATTAGTGGGTATTCTGATATAAGGCTCGTTACTCCTTATGTTACACTTTGGCTAGTTTGGACACACATCGGTGCTATTTGATTATTTTTGGGATTTCTGGTTTTTGGTTTTCTACTTAAAATTCTGACGATTCTTATGGATACCATAGTGCATGACACCACAGTTGTGGCGTGTTCTTGGGACTTTGTGGAAAGCATCAATGAGACACTTCTGTCTGAGTAATTGAATTCATTATGGCTTTTATACGTGTTCCTCTTTTGTCCTGTGTATTCTCCTCTATGCTTATTTCGGGTCTTTCTGCTATCATGGCTACTCCCGAAACTCTTCGTGTTCTTAGTAGAGAGAAGTATGGCGTTGTCTTTAAACCTGGACGCCTTATCTCTACAGCAGACACAAGTCATGTGGTTCAGGCCTTTAGGGTTCATATCCCTAAGGACACTAAGGTTAATCCCATGATGGCCACTATTCACCTTTGTAATGACAGGGCTGGTCGGTACGATGATCCTCGACGAAGTAAGCCACTCCATCTGGCCTGTCAGCGAGTTGAAGCTGTGGATGTGTGGCTAGATAGTATTCTTGAGTCGTACGCCCGGCGTTTCTTTCAGGAACGGGCGCGTCTCATGGATATGGTTAAACCCTTGAGGAATGTCTCTTTGGACTATTCTGAGTTGCATAGTCGGGTTACTCGTGGAGGTATTCCTGTTCTCAATCTGATTGGCGAGCTTTCGTATCATTTGTTTGGTACAGCTCGTGCGGATGACGTAGACATGAACACCAAACGGTTGGATGTCCATGCTGACATGATGACTGAACTTAGTAGTATTCAGCGTGGCTTAATGACTCAGTTGGAACAGCAGTTTCGTGCTATTGATGATACTTTTGAGGGCATGAGAGGTTTTCTTGACCAAATGCTCCATCAGTTCAGTAATGCCTCTGCTATTTTTAGGGGAGAAATTGAGGGCGTCCGAGTGTTTCAGTCTCTACTGGCAGTGACCATGCATGCTAAAATGGGTAGGGCTCTGCACTATGTGGAACTTCTTCGTGTCCTTGACTCGTATGCCACTGAATTGCATCTCACCTGTCGAGGTCACCTGTCCCCTAAGATCTTCACCTCTAGTGTGTTGGGTCGTGCTGTTCAGGTGGCTAATCGATATTTGAAACGATCGTATCCACGCTTTGCGGTTGCATTTGAAGCTACGACGTTCTATTATGAGAATGCTCGGCCCACATGCTTCCGTGATGGTGGCGATTTTATAGTCAACATCCGTTTTCCGGTGGTGTCTGAGGAACACTTGTTCCGGGTGTATCGGGTCGTCTCATTCCCAGTCCCAGTGCACGTTAGCAACGCTGATGGTCCTGATGCTGTTCAGGTTCGTGGTCTTCCTAGTGAAGTGGCAGTTTCGATTAGTCAGTCTTACTATATTCCTATGGTAGACGTTAATTGGGCTGCATGTTATGGAGATACGGTGACGCTTTGCCCGGATGTGCGTTACATGAAAAGACTCACTGAGTCTTTCTGCGTCGCAGCTTTGCTGCGTGATGACGCATCGGCCATCGCAGGGTTCTGTGATAGGGATTACCTGTTCCACCCAAAGTTTCCAGAATTGGCTGTCTATCTAGAGGATGGTTTCGTCCTTCTTACAAGTGCCGAAACTAGTGGGCAGCTGATCTGTGGCAGTCGCCCTCCACTTGCCCAGATCATCAACTATTATGCAGTCATGCGATTGTGCGTTCCAGACAGCTAGGGCTTGGATACCCTATTCTTTGAAAGCGTGTAGACGAAGGGAACAGTCGAGTGTCATTCGGTACCCCTCGAATGATTTGCTCAAACTGAGCCTCGACGTGCATGTCTGGTCCAGAACTTTATTGGACGATAGCCAGCTAGAGGTGGTAATGGATCCGATTCCAGCGGATCTCCGTGAGCTTTTCGACGAAGCGTTCGAAGGTCGGCCTGCTCGGTTCGACACGAGTGATCTCCGCAAACGTCTGGAGGACAGTTCTGCTAAATTAGCATTTGAGGAACTGGCTCTTAAGGCGGAACGCTCTTTTGGCATCCCATGGGCCACTATCGGTCTGGTAATCCTGATCATTCTTGCTATCTGTTTGGGATGTACGGCTTTGTGCTATCTGCGGCGTGTTGTTTTTGGTATGACCGCTGCACAGGTGGTTACCCATGCGGCAGCTGTGGCTATCGACTATGTCCCGACCTGTCCTCCTCCGGTTGTCTGTGAGTCTGCTGGGGTGGACAGCAATTACCAGTGTGTTCACCCTCTTGGTCGCCTTGCCTCCTCGTGGTGCAGACTGGATATGCTTGCACGCAAGCATAACTAAAGCAACCCACCTGAAGGATGATCCAGGGAACCAAAGCATCATCCCCATAGGAGGAAGTTGGACAATCTCCTTATGGTACTTTGTCCAAAAAAATAAATGATGGTTCAACATAAACCAAATTCGGCTGGATCCCTAAACTGCTCAAAGGGAGTCATAAGATGGCAAGATCTGGAAGGCACATCTGAGGCTGAAATAGTAGAGGGTTTGGCCACACATGGAGTGACGGAAGTCACACAAATCAAGATCAAAAGGAATGGCCAGGTCATTGAGACAAACACATATGTTTTGTCCTTCGACACACCTTACCCACCTGAAAAGATCAAATGTGCCTATGAGGTGCTGAAGGTGAGTCCATATGTGCCAAACCCTATGCGCTGCTACAGATGCCAGCGTTTTGTCCACACTTCTAAGAAATGCTCCAATGAGGAAATATGTGGAAAGTGTAGCTCAAGAGCTCACAAGACTGAGGAGTGCCAGGATGATCCCCACTGTGCAAACTGTGCTGGGACCCATCCTGCCTCCTCAAAAAACTGTACAAGATTTAAAGAGGAAAAGGAAATTCAAAAAGTCCGCATGGAACGCAAGATTTCCTTTAAAGAAGCAAGATTAATTGTGCGAGCAACTTCTGCTCCCACATATTCTGTGAGCTATGCTGAAATAGCCAAGAGAACACCAAGCTCCATAGCTCCACAGAGGAAAACAAACTCTGCTCTTCAGACCAAAAGTCTGAAAAAAGCTGTTAGGCCTCAGCTAAACAAAAAGGCCCCTAATACCACTGGGCAAGCCCATGAGCCTGCTCCAGAGACTTCTGTCTCTAAGATTCCCATAGCTATGGGGAAAGCCTTGGAACCAGTACCATCAGATTCCAAGGAACAAGACCCAAAACCATCAGGGTCACCACCAAATGGGCAACATCTGGATGGTGAATATGCCAAGAAAGCAACATCACCACCACAGGCTGCAAAAAAGCCAATGCCCAAAATCAACAGGGAAAACATCAGAAAGAAAAATGATAAGATTGCCAAGAGGTTTGGATCACCACCTACCAAAACAACATCTATGGTGGTGCTGACCAAACAAAAGACACCAGTCAAGAAATGATGGAGACCATCATCCAATGGAATTGCCGGGGTTTCAGAGCCAACAGGAAAGAAATAGAACTCATCTGTTCTGACCATTCCCCTGTTGCACTCTGCCTCCAAGAGATCAAATGTAAAGAAGAGAAAAACATCTCTCTGAAAGGATATAAATCATACATCAAGGTGCCAGACCCACAGAACCCTATTGGAGGAGTGGCAGTCATGGCAGATAACAAATACCCCCAGTCTGAGGTACATTTGGAAACGGAACTCCAAGCTGTGGCTGTTAAACTGACAGTTAACAGCCCTCTCATGCTTTATTCCATATATCTACCTCCTGGACAAAGGGTAAAATATAAAAGTCTGAAAAACCTCATCACCCAACTCCCTACCCCATTAATCATTATGGGTGACTTTAATGCCCATAACACCATATGGGGCTCAAACAGGATTGATGAAAGAGGTAGACTGATGGAAAAATTCCTAGATAAACACTCACTGTGCTTATTTAACACAAAAACCTAAACATATCTCCACCCTGCAACAGGTACATACAGCTCTATTGACCTGTCACTATGCCATCCAACCCTGTTTGCAGACTTTAAATGGAGAGTATATACTGATCTCTGTGGAAGTGATCACTTCCCTATAATGTTAGAGACAGACAAACTAAACACCAATGATGAAAAACATCCCTCCTGGAAACTCTCCAAAACAGACTGGGAAGGGTTCGGAAGGCTCTGCAATGAGCGATTTCTCTCCTGGGAGGTAGTAGACATGGAGGACGACCCAATGAGGTATTTTACAGATACCCTGTTAGAGATATCTGGGAAATGCCTTCCAAAGTCCTCTCGTACCCCTTCCAAGAAATCCAAACCATGGTACAATGAAGACTGCCAGAGAGCCAAAAGGGAAAGAAATAGAGCAAGAAAGAGACTGAGCAAAAACATCACCACAGAAAGCATTACTGCTTATCTCCAGACCAATGCCCAAACAAGGAGAATTTATAAAACCTCCAAAAGGGATTCTTTTCAAGGGTATGTTAGCTCCATTACTAAAACCACACCCATGAAAAAAGTCTGGAACTTTATGAGAAAAATGAATGGAAAATCAGGAAACCCACCAGTACACCATCTGAAAATGCATGGAAACATCAAAACAACTAAAACAGAGATCGCCAATGCTCTTGCCACCCAATTTCACAGGACCTCATCCAGTGAAAACTGTGAGGCTGGCTTTCTACGACACAAAGAAGCAAAAGAGCAGACTCAACTTAACTTCACCTCCAACAATGAAGAGGACTACAACCTACCCTTTTCATTTGATTGTTTGTTTGTTTGGGTGATTTTACGTCCGGCCAACCGTTACAGGTCCTTTCCAACAAACAATTTTCATTTGAGGAACTGAGTCATGCCCTCAATGACGCAAAGGATTCCTCCCCTGGGCCAGATGATATTCATTATCAAATGTTAAAACACCTACCAGGGGAGCAGCTAGACCTATTGTTGAGTATCTTAAACAAACTGTGGCTTCAAGGCCTGTACCCAAAATCATGGTCGGAGGCAACTGTAATCCCTATACCGAAACCAGGAAAGGATCATAGCCTTCCATCAAGCTATAGACCCATAGCCATGACAAGTTGTATTGCCAAGACCATGGAGAGAATGGTAAACAATCGGCTGACCTGGTTTCTGGAGTCTGGTAACCACTTGAACCCTGTTCAAGCAGGTTTCCGGAAAAACAGAAGCACATGTGACAACCTTGTTAACTTGGAGAATTTCATCAGAGAAGGATTTGCCAGAAACGAACATGTGATTGGCATATTCTTTGACCTAGAGAAAGCTTACGATACCACGTGGAAGTATGGTATTCTGCAAGACATACATAGACTAGGTCTGCGTGGAAGAATGACTAAGTTCATCTCAAACTTCCTTGCCAACAGGGTTATAACTGTACGTGTAGGTACAGCATCCTCTGATCAGGTTGACCAGGAAATGGGAGTGCCTCAAGGCTGCATACTTTTTGTTACTCTGTTTGGCATAAAGATAAATGAGATCACCAAGAATCTGCCCTCTAAAGTCAATGCCAGCCTGTACGTTGATGACTTTGTCATGTGCTACAGATCTAAAAGCGTGACAACAGTGGAAAGAAAACTACAGACAGCACTACATCACTTGGAAACATGGACCACTGAAAATGGTTTCAGATTCTCCCAAACCAAAACCATGTGTGTCCATTTCTGCAGAAAGAGGGGATGTGAGCATGAAGCAAACCTCCTCTTACATGACAGCAAAATATCTGTGAAAACTGAGGTGAAATTTCTGGGAATGATTTTTGACGACAAACTATCTTTCAAACCTCACATAGCCTACATTCAATCAAGATTAGACTATGGATCCATAGTGTATGGCTCAGCCAGCAAAAGCTATCTGGACAGACTGAAACCAATCCAGAACCAAGGCCTTAGACTTTGTCTTGGTGCATTCCGAACCTCTCCCCAAAAGAGTTTGGAAATAGAAGCTCTGATACCACCACTTGAGCTCCGTAGAGAGACATTATCTCTACAGTATGCAATCAAGACAAAGGTCGAGCATATCCTGCTGAACTGTAAAAGGGCACAAGAGAATAGAAGAAAAAATTTTAAAAACATGAAAATGCTGTTCGAAAGATATCATCATGTTTTTGAAAGAGACAAATCTCTTTGATTTTATATAAAATATTTGAAAATATTTGAAACTGAAATACGAAATTGACTGAAATAAGTCTATGAAAGTGAAAAGTTAAATCATTGATAGTCCCTATATACCCTCCGGGTCCCCTGGGACGTTAAACCACAAACAAACAAACAAACATTTGTTGCTGAACAGAAAAGTAGCTGGTAAAGGTAGAGTACTAAAATGTGATTTGGGCATGGCCGATAATGAAATAAGAGAGATAAAGTACATGCACATGCACATGCAGGTACTTGAATTAGCACTTGCTTTCTTATGCGATAAAAGAATGCATGCAAATTGCAAGTGCTGAGTGAGGAAAAGGTGGAAAATAAGTAGCCCTTACAAAAATAATTGGTGCAACTCACCGGGTATGAAGGATAGAGTGTTCGTCTCATAATCGAGGGACTCACTGAGTTGGGAATAAGACTCATTTCTATTGGTAGTGGTGCGTGACTGGGCTGGTGTTGGGGTGTAAAGTATCAGAGAAGTACAGAACTATCTGAAGTCGGTTTCAATACTGCTTTATTTCCAGCTTTCATCAGGGGATATACACACACAAAATCAAGGGTGATCTCTCATTGGTCAACCTTCTTCATTAAGAGGTGTCAGTCAGTGAAGTAACCCTGCCCTGTGACCTCTAGGTCATCCAGATGGTCAGTCTGGTTCACATGAGAGCCTGGCGCTAATGGCTTTGTTAATGGTGTTAACACCTTGACAGAGATCGTTACAAGTCCATTACATACCTCCCCCATTTAGTTCAATCCAAGTATTTGTGATTGCGATAACCCCTAAACAAGTACTATGCATAATGTCTACTGTAAAACTCTTACTACCAAAAACATCGAACCGATTACCGTAAGTTACTAACAAGTATTATATTTAGAATCATCTTCAATGAATGGTATAAGTCCTCTAAAAACAACTTCTTTTCAAGCAGGCTTGCTTAATCATATACCAATAGGCCTAATTTGAGCCCGTATAACACAGGATCCCTCATATGGATCATTATCAACATTGTCCAATCAGTCATCATTGTCAACTATTTAAGAACAATAGTCCACTGTTTAAACTAATTAACACTATTATAGTCAGTGCAGATCAGTCATTTGGACCCGCTGCCTCTAGAATCATCAGACGATGACCACTCTTTGTAGTTAATGTGGTCTAGAGGGGGTATCCCAGCAGCACTCCTGTGTTGCGCCCTTGTTCGTGGGACACCTGTTGACACAGTGGGGCAGTCAAGTATGGGACCTGCACAATCCGAGGCAGATGAGTCTGCGGTCACATTATTAGGGGTGTGTCTGGTTCTCCTGTGTTGCGGGGGGTCGCGACTGTGATACTGTCAGTTCCTACGGTCGTTGTCGTGCTCTGACTATCTGTTTGCACCTCATTTGACAATTCACCTCCTCCGTTGTCCTCTGTTGCCATGTCTCTCGTGGCCTCTGCATCCTCCTCCAGGGTGCTGGGGCTGATGGGCCTAGGGCCGGCTTGATGGGGTTGTATATCGCTTACTCCAAGCCCGGTGCTCTCAGTGCTTGTGTCATTAGGTGTGCGGTCCCTTTGTTTCTGCCGTGCCCGGCTTTGACGTCTTCTTATGGTCCTCGTTGATGGCCCATCACATCGTGACTGACTATTTTGATTATGCATTGACTATGCAGTTTGGTGGCAGTCCCTGGAGTGGTCCCATAATGTCATTGATTGTGTCCTGCCTTGCATGACCTAGAGCCCTACTGCGTGCACCAGTCACTTTATGGTTTGGTCCTCCTGTTCGGTGACTTCCGGGTTGGTCTCCTCGCAACTGGTCATTGACTCCTTGTGGTCGACCCTGGAAATGTCCATTAACAAGGGGGGTCCTTTGTGCTGGCAAGACTGGAGGTATAGGTTCTAACCTTACTGGCCAGTAGGTGACACCAGTCGGCACACGTTTGATTCTGTCCATGTTCACACGGAGTGACTTCCCTGATAGGTGCAGTAATTGCACCACTTGTCCCCTAATGTTGGTGATCACATATCCATGAAGGTATGGGGGTTGAAACGTGGTGGGGTTTGCGTGTTGTAATACGATCTCCTGTCCCACCTGGTAACTAGGGGCTTTTCGTCTTTCATCGAGCCTCTTTTTGTTTTGTTGTTGCAACTGCTGTGTCTTTCGGCGTGCTTCCTCCAGTGCTCTTTCACGTTCCTCAATCTGATGTTTCAACACCTTGAGTTCTTCTCCAGCTGGGGTCCTCTGTTGCTGTGCCTTTTGGCGCGGTGGATCCCTACCATGGTGGAGGAAATAGGGGGAGTACATAGGGCTGTGTACAAGTGTTTTTCCCACTGGTTTGTTTGTCCTTGTACAAGTTTCGAGATCATTGACTTTAGTGTTTTGTTGAATCGTTCTGTTTTAGCATTTGTCATTGGGTGGTAGGGAGTAGAGTATCGCCACTCGATATTGTAGTCCTGGCAGGTTTGTCGAACAGCTGCATTTAAGAACTCTTTTCCCCTATCCGATATGACAGTGGTTGGTGCGCCATGATGGGGTATCCATCTCTCAGTCAGGAAAGCTGTAATCTGCTTGGCACTCTTGTCTGGTATTGGCACTACCTCCGCCCATCCTGAGCAATGGTCCACACAGACAATTGCGTACTTATTTCCTGTATGGCTTACTGGCATTGGGCCAATAAGGTTGATGCCTATGACTTCGTTTGGCGAGGTTGGTGTGAGTGGTGGTTGGGCTGGTGGGTATGTTTTTCCGGGTCTATACAGGGTACACAAAGGACAGTTATGTATGATGTGCTGTATGTCTCGCTTCATGTTGGGCCATTTGTATGCTAGGGCCACACGGTCGTGCGTTTTGCACATCTGTTTGATGTCCAACGTCTTGATGCGCCTTCAACACCACCATTTGCACCAATGGCTGAGGCAGTACTATGCGAGGGTAGCTTTTCTTCCCTAGTTCGCGTAATGTGTACAAGACACCATCGATCACCACATAATCCTCTTCTCCGTCAAGTCCAGTCTGGTACTGTGGCAGTTTAGTTTGCTCCTGGATTAGGTCATCTCTGTCAATGAAGGGGTCACCCCATGGCTGTCTGGGTGGGAGGGGTTCGCCATTTGCCAATTCGACAGCCAACAGTTCAGTGAAGGCCATGATCAGGCTGTCATCTGGCATGGTCAACTCAGCAATACCAGGTGTGCTCTTGCTCTCGTTCGTCTGTGGAGCTCCTGGTGGGAGGCGCGATAGCATATCTGACCTCACGTTGTAAGCCCCTTTTCTGTACTCTATTGGGGCACCATACTCCGCCAGCATGACCGCCCACCGCTGGATTTTGGAATTCTTTATGCCTTGTTGGAAGAAGTTACGTAACGGTTTCTGATCAGAAACAATTACGAAGGATGCCCCCTGGAGATACGGCTGTAACTTCTGAAGTGCGCACTATGGCATAGGCCTCTTTTTCGATGATGGCCCATTTGCACTGTCCATCATTCAGTTGCTTGGAGATATACTGTATGGGGCGCTCTACCCCCTGATCATCAGTCTGTGTCAGTATACCTCCCACACAACCCATGCTGGCATCAACATACAAGCGATAAGGGCGGTGCGCGTCAGGAAATGCCATCACAGCTTCTGAGGTCAGTGCATTCTTCAGGTGACACCAGGCTTGATGTCTAGTGGGTGTCCACAAGAATGGTTCACTCTTGCGTGTCAGTTCAACCAGTGGCTCAGCTTTTTCCGCAAAACTGGGAATGCACTGCCTGTAGTACCCAGCCAGCCCCAAGAAAAGTTGTATCTCCTTGGTGTTTGCAGGTGGTACCATGTTCTGGATAGCTTCCACCTTTTTGGGGTTTGGTCGGATTCCTTTTGCTCCTACTATGTAGCCCAGTAGTTTTACTTCCTCTTGGTGTAGTTTGCATTTGTCGGGGTTCACTGTGAGGTTGTTTTGTGCCAGTAGTTGGAAAACCATTGCAAGGTGTAGGTCATGTTGCTCAGGTGAAGTGGAGTACACAATGATGTCGTCCAGATAAACCAGCACAGACGTATCCAACAACGGGGCGAGCACACGGTTGATGTAACATTGCCAGGTGGCAGGGCTGTTACAGTAGCCCTGCGGCATGCGGAGAAACTCGAACAGTCCATATGGTGTAGAAAATGCTGTCACTTCCCGACTCTCCGGTGTCACCCGGATCTGAAAGTATGCATTTTTTAAGTCTAGCACAAGGAAGACTGTGGCTCCCATGAGCGCATCAAATATATCTTGTATGTTTGGTATGGGGTAAGCATCCTTTTTGCACAAGTTGTTGATTTTCCTGTAGTCAACACAACATCGTACTCCACCATTGGGTTTGGGCACAATGAGCAGGGGTGAGGCCCACGGGCTAGCACTAGGCGTAATGACCCCGGCCTGCAATAATTGGTCCAGTTCATTCTTTACCTTGTTTTTTAACATCAGAGGGATACGATAGGGGCGTTGCCTAATCGGTGGGTGGTGGCCGACATCAATGTGGAGCTCGACTTCAGGGGCACCTGGTAAGGGGTAGGTATCTGCAGCAAACACCGTAGGGTATTGTTGTTTCCAGACATCCATGTCAGAGTGAATACCTGCAAGTTCTGGTGGAGAGGGGTGACACGTACCATAACTAAATTGCTGGTTAGCCAGCCAAACCTGTTTGTTGGCACAGTTCAGTCGGCAGTCCAGCAGTTCCATGGCATCTATGCCGAGGAGCACCTCGTGTTTGAGTTCATCACATATGTAGAAAGGAATATCCTTGTCCAACACAGGCACCACAGCCACACCCTTGGTATCCAACACATGTCCTGTTAATGACTTGAGCACTAATCCAGTCATTAACACAGGTGGTCGTTTACTTTCCTCACATAATAGGTACCAAGCTTTCGTCATCATCAGTGATTTTGAAGCACCAGAATCGATCAGAGTATGAAGTTCAATGCTGTCATGAGGTAATGTCACACATACCCTGCCGTCTGACGCCGCAATCAGTTTCCCTGCTGGTCTTGATGGTACGATGTGGCAGCAGGGTTCCATGCATCCACTGCCGCTTGGTTGAAGTCATCTCCCCCATGCTGAGCATTAGCACGGTTGGCACAGTTAACGGCGATGTGACCAAATCCATGACATTCCTAGCACTGAATGTTGTGGTTTACCGGCCGTCCTCCTCTCCCTCGTCCACGTCCTCTGCCTCGTCCACGATTAGAGCTGGTTGGCTGTGTCCCCATGTAGAAGATTTGCGTTCCACCATGCTCTCCCATAGGGGGTGGTACAGGGCACTGCGGGAAGGTGGGCGGATAGTGACAGAGGTAGCTGTGGGCCTGGGGGAACAACAGGTGGCTGGACAGCAGATACTTCACTGGTTGCTTCTTTCTTGGACTTGCTATCCCGTATGGATAACGCCAGGCTCTGTACTTGTCGTTCCAGTGATTTCAGCACCCCAGTAACCTCCTTCATCGGTGCCGTATCTTCAAGCACAGCGGGTGGTGGTGGTGGTAGAGCCGCCTGCTCCACCTCATATGGATCGTCTAAGTGAAGGATCGTCACGTGGTGGTTTGCCAGCTCAACAGCTTTATTATTATAATTACCGTGTGCATTCCTTCTTGCACCCTGCTGTCGCCTACAGTTGGCAACTTGGTATTCCTCCTCCTGTAGGGCTTCGTTCATAATGCGGCATAGTTTGGCCGTATGTTCGGGTCTTTCCTCAGAATTTCTACCACGCTTGGAGTACTGGAAAGCGGTGGTTAAAGTGGGCATGTATGGTGGGAGAGGGAGAGAGTCCTCGTAAGGGGGGGGGATATCCGGGAGTTCATCGTCCCCATAAAGGTAGGGGGAAATGGATGTGGAGGTGGAAGCTTTGTTATGCGTGTCAGTGGTTTTTGTAGAAGTATGGGAGGTTTTGTGTGATGGGGGTGGGTTCTTGACAGTATTCTGTCTGCATGGTGTACTTGTGCGGGGGTGGGGATTTGGGGTAAAGTTGAACTGAATTGGTGTGGAGGGAGGATTACTAGCGGGATGGGAGATAGGAAGTGCTGCAGGAGAGGGATGGGGATATGGGGAAAAGTTGAAGTGAATGGTTGTGGATGGAGGATTACTAGAGGGATGGGAGAAATGAAGGACTGCAGCAGGTCGGTTTTCGAGTGGCTTTTCTTGTGTGTTAGGAGGTGGGGCCATTTCCAGATATTTATCAAGTTCTTCACCTACTTCTCCATCAGCTGGGTAAATGCCTTTGGGAGAAAAAGAGATTAATGTAGGTTTATATTTAAATAGGGAAAAATAATGTGCGTATAAGAATGCAACTTATTAAAGTGGGTAAAGAGAGATTTTTTAAGAAATGAGAAATTGTAAAGAAAGAGAAATTACAAATTATAAATTACATGCCATTATGTTATAAGGTGGCTGAAGTTGTGCAGTAATAAAAGAATTTTTGAATTAAGAATTGTAATCAAAATAAATAAGTGGAATATAATATTAGAATATTAACCTAGAACAGTGTTCTGGCTTGCATATTGCAAGGCCAGTTCGTCCACCTGAGAGAGCTTGAGGTGGTCGGGGAGGGCCCCATTACCCGTCTGGCAAAGGAAGCTATTGCGTTTGCCCAACTGGAAATGAATACAGGGAGAAATATTTTTTTTAAATGTGCAAAAAAGAGGGAGGTGATAGTAAGATGGTGTGAAATAATAGTATATTAGAGTTGTGATTGCCATGCTGGGAATAACAATGGAAATGGAGTTATATAGTTATAAGTGTTTGTAATATTTTGAATTGCTTATTAGGTACAGATTTATTACAAATGGAAAATGAAATAGGAGATAACCTTTGTTTTGGTGTCAGAGAGAAGGTAAGACAGTTTTTTTTTGCACTCATGCGTTGACCTTCCCTGCATGGATAGTGCATTGACGCGACCTGAAAGAAAGGAGTTGAGAATAATTACCTACTATATCTAAAGAAAATACGATTATGGTAAGATCAGCTTGGAGATTATCCCGCAAATAGAGCCATATTGAGCAAAAACTAGGTGTGGAGACCAATGAGAGTGAGAAGGTCTTGTACGGATAAGTAGAAGAAGTTCTTCTGTTTTGTACATGTATTTGCAAACATACCTTTTGACTTATTTAAAGAGATGCAGAAACCAAAGTTTATTAATGTATTTTTTTAATATGCTATTATGATGAGAAACGAAAGGAGATATGAACTTTTGCTGGTATGAATAGATAGAGATATGCTGATCAATGATGATGAGCTCATACGAAATGATAAGCACGAGTTTACAAGGATTTCTGGTGCACCAGCTAGAGGGCAGTTAGAAATTGTAGGGGGGAGGTGGCAGGGTGTAGGTGGTAGCTAAATACGAATGGAGGAAGTCGCTAGCCTATAGCACATAAAACTTAAACGATGTACCCATAGGATAAATTTATAGACAGGGATGCCAGTTGGGGTAAAATAGAATTCCTACATGGGGACTGAGGCCAGTGTATGTATAACCTAAAACGCACATGGTGTATGGGGAATGCCCAACACTCTGCTAGCAGATACTTGCGCATGGACTGGCAGTATAGGATAGGTAGATATCTGCTATGAGAGTGGGTATATGTGTCATTCTGCACTAAATGGGGTACTCTTCAAAGACAATAATTTAAGAAAGATTACACTATCTGTTCTATATTCTGCAGAATAGCTTTTAAAGTTCTGATATTTTCTTTTAGACTTGCTACTGCTTTATTAACTTTATTCTCACATGAGACATTTTAAGCCAATGGCATGCCTGTATAGAGTTGCATACTGCTTGTGCTTGGACACACAAACTGAGACTAATTGTGGCAATTAACCCAGGAAAGTATATATAAAGATTGCGATTGGTGTAAAAGGAGGGGGAAAGATGCTTTTGAAGGTTGCAACATGTAATTTTTCCAACCAAGGACTCTGTAATGGCGTCCAACGGAACGAAAAAGTTACATCATGTAATGTATACATGAATGCGGATATGACGTGGCCATACAAAGAAATACCAGTTACGGTTACTGAAAGAGAGTGGAAATGGCTGACCTAATAAATTGGAAAATTTGCTATAAAATATTAAAGACGGTATACAGCTTAAAAAGAAGGGGGGGTTAGGTATTATTAAGAAGTTGAGGTATTAATATAAAGGAATAGTTACTTACCGGCAATTCGACCCCATGCGTCTTCTTTGTTTCGCTTGCCGCCACTACAGCCTTTGAAAGAAGACTTCAAAATCTCCTTTTCATCGTTCACTGCTTCAAGTAATGTTACTATTTCATGCGTCTTCCAGTACGGGCGACGCTTTACGGGGTCTTTGGGCACCTTGTTGGCCATATTCTGAAAGTTTACCATAAAAGGAAATTGAAGGAAATATTATGGTGGATAGATAAGAATGATAGAAATGAGAGAAAATCATTGTGGGTAGGAGTAGAGAAAATTATGGTTTACCTGGGTAATAAGTAATGAGAAAAGTGTGCGTAGGGTACATATGCTAAATAATTTAGATAGAGTACATATGGCTTAAGAAGGCATTTTGCTGTGGAAGGGATTTAAAGGATTTGCAAAGGTGTAGAGTGATGTATAGAGGCTATTGAAATTATTGCAAAGTAGATCTAAATTAGAGAGAGCCAAATGCAAGGTGGCAAAAATAGGAGAAGTATGGAGCATTTGTACGGTAATAATGAAAATAAAGTATGAGGTACAATAAAATAGTATAGAGATAAGTGAAGTTTAAGATGTATGTGGTAAGTTACTAGGGAATGTTAAATACATGGAATAGTGTTTGGAGCATTAAATGCGGTATGTATTTTTTTGTGTATTGTGTGCGGTACTTATTTGAGGGATTAGTTTGTGAAGGATAAGTATATGGGTAGGGTACATATACATATATGTATTATGGTGGTGGAGAATAAAATTGAGGCTAACCTTTGTTTGAAGATGAAGAGTATTTGGTAGAGCATGGAAGAGCGTGGGGTGACGTGGTTGGGTGAAGTGCGGGGTCAAAAGGAATGATTAATGGATTGTTGCGCCCGCTATGTGGTGAACAAGGAGAGTTCTGTGGAACAACGAACGGAAATCACCCCTTGGTAACGAGAGCACTTATGAAACGCCTTAACGGAAATCCCCTTATACTTTCCGTTGGAAGTGCCATGCGGATAGCGGAAAGAGAGATTATCGGAGATGAGTTTTGAAACAGGTCCCAGGTCCCAACTTCCATACAGGTGGCTGCCATACTTTGAGGTAGCTTCCATAAGGCTCCAATGCGGAATTTTATTACCCAGTAGAACACGATGAAGGGTTCATTAGTGTGACATGAGGTCTTCTCGTTACAGTTCACCTTGTCTCATGTTACCGCTAAATCAACCCGCTCTAATGTACGTCCAAACAGTGGTCTGTATCCGGCGTGTTGCCCAGCTGTCAGTGTTTGATCGATGGGCGACGTACCACTGCCATGCCGTCAACCAGCGAAACTGCGTCCAGTGACGACCACCTGTTCCCCTAGGTAGCGCTGCGGGCCGCGTCATCGAACGCCCTGCCCCCTGCCGGAACGTGGCGACACTAGGGGATAATATGATGGCTCGTTGAAGCAAGACGCATTCTGCTTTTGGAGACCCATACGGGGGGAATTACAGCATGCATGTCCATGGGACTCTATGATACCTGCGTAGATAAGTCCCACCCTGCTCTTTTGGATACACAGCCCAGATTCTAAAAGGATCGTTTTGCTGAAGAGGAAAGCTTTTTGGCTATTTATTATCAAGTCTTATATGTCAAATGTGATAACGGCGAAAATGGCAACATCTTTAAAGCAGGAAAATCATAAATCTCTTCATTGTTGACGGACGAGTTGATGATATACGCTGTACTCCGTGAAAATGTACCAGAAGTTATAAAGACAATAATCATATCAATCGGCAGTATTGGAACATCACCAGGTAAAAAATTTTTTTTTTTTTTTTTTTGATAATGTTTATTCTGGAGTTTATCTACTAGGACTAAAATCGTCCTATCTTCGGTAGGCTCCATTTAGAAATTGGAGCAAACAATAGTTTTGCTACCTTTCTAAAGCGGCTAATTTATAGCAATAATAGTGACATTTCAGGGGAAAACCTTGTAGGCCCCTACTAATTACTTAGGAGTGAATGTGTTGATAATTATTATTATTAATAATAATTATAATAATAATAATAATAATAATAATAATAATAATAATAAGGACTAAACCTTGTTGGAGTACGGTATGATATACGGCAGAATTATGACATAATGTTGCGAATATTTCCTACTTTCTAGGTAAAGATGCGGAGAATGATATATTATAAAGGACTAAACCTTGTAGAAGTTTATATAGGGCAGAATTACAACTTAATTTGGCGAATATTTCCTACTTTTCAGGTAAAGATTCGGAGAATGATATATAAAGGACTATTTATACCTTGTTGGAGCATTATCATGAAACATCACGAAATTTCATGATTGTTTATAATTATATGGCATTATTTGTCTTCGCGGCATGATATCACGAAGCAGAGCTGAGTGATGTCTGTAGCGGAGGACAACCAATGTCATATAAACAATCATATCAAATTGAGCTGTGTTTAGGTTTTATCCTACCCTGTTACATTTTTTTAACTTCATATGTCACCAGTGGCATATAAATATTTTATGCCATAACCGTGGCATACAGTCACACCATGTTAAGTCTATAGAGATTTATATGAGGGGTAGGGTAATATCAAGAGACGTCACGAGTTTGAGTCTGAGTTTATTTATGCCACACATTTTGTTTGCTCCATAATTTCACGAGTCAAAGACTAGTGACATTACGGAGCCAACAAAATGAGTGGCATAAATAAACTCAATCTCAAATGAATGGCGTCTAGATTTTATCCTACCCCGTTTCCATATTTTTTCAGTATCAGAAAGTAGTGGCATAAACAACACTTTATGTCACTACCCGTGACATAAACAAATCCCATGTTAAGCCTATGGCGTTTTTTATTAGGGGTAGGATAAATAGGACAGAATTATAACTTAATGTGGCGAATATTTCCTACTTTTCAGGTAAAGATGCGGAGAAAGGTGACAGAAACCTGGAATTTCTATGCGGAAAACTCGACCATGCATGGTGTGCGTCGAGCCAACCTGCTGGGCCATCGCCCACGACGCAGGTATGACTTCTACATATAAATACACAATATTGACTGGTTTCAGATACAAGCGGCCGTATGCTCCGAGGAGTTGATGCGTAGTAATATCCGAGCGTATGCGAGGATATTGCGGAGAGACAACTCCGAGGGGCATACAACCGCTTTTATCTGAAACCAGTCTCTATTGTATTTATTATCCACCTTTTCTGGGCAAGTGGCATGTCGATATCAGTTCATTTTAGTTATGCACTATTTTCCCATACGCACTATTTTTCCGTATGCGCCACCCGGAGCATACAACATATCTGTATGCGCCGGGTATGTCCATACAAATGCCCTATGTGTTTTCTATGGACACTTTGTATTAGGTGGATAATAAATATCATATCTGACATACTATATGGAGTCATAGTCAGTGTACCGGAAAGGAATCCGTTCCGAGATGTTTTGGTCGGAAATATTCATCGAATTCGAAGAACGAGGTGCATATAATTACGGCCAAAACATCGAGGAAGAGATGGAATTCAGGCACACTCAGTATGTCTACTAAATTATTATATAGGCCGACCTATAATTGATTAAAACGCTTATTTTCATTTTCTTATACGAGAATGGCAGTGGTCATGTGGTACAGAGATTCTTTCGTCACTCAGTGACGAACAGATTTTTTACCACTGGTCACTAAAAGTGAGCCATTCGCACATAGCCATATAATGATAAGAGAAAACGTTGCTACTGACCCGGTAGTAATGGATGAGGGAGGTCTTTTGTATTACATAAAATACGCCCCGACGCCAGAGGCGGAGGTACGTATATATATTCATGTCACAGAAAGCCGAGACAAAATACCTAATGTCGGGCAGAGTCGGTCATTACCCCCATGCATATGCTCGTAATGCCCGACCCGATTATAATCGGGTCTGTGAAGTGTGTACAGTGACATCAAGTTCTCCGATTTTTGACCGACTCGACGGATCCGTTGGGGAAAACAAACAGAACACCCTACCCTTAAACCTATCCCTATTCCTAACCCTATCCCCAACCCTAACGCCAGCCGTAAACATAAACCTAGCTGGACTTATTTTCTATGTCCGCTAGTTTATTTGTCTAAAAGCTAACTATTCCGACATTTCCTTCTCTATGAAGGATGCAAGTTTTCCGTCAATTGACGGAATTCCGATATTTCATACCTAATGGCAGCAGTCATAGTTATAGGATGTTTTTGACGGCTCACGGCCGCACCACGGGCCGGCAACGAAGCCGGTAGTACCCGGCTATCAGTGCCGGACTCCAGGCCTCAGTCGGCCGCCCTATGGGCTGGCAATGACATCGGGTATACACGGGAACCAGTGCCGGCCACAGGGCTTCATTTGCCGGTTGTAAAGCGCTCCCACTGCCGGCCTTGTGCCGTCCAACGCCGGCCTTTTAGGCCTGCATAGAGTTGTTCAAGTCTTATATTTTATTTTAATTTCTTTAGCAACTTATGGCTCTTAATTTGTAGATTTCTTGTGTTATATGGCTCCAAGTTAAGCAATCTAGAAAGTAGGTTCCATTTCTCTTTTTGGTTATTTTTGACATATTGTAATGTTCCATTGACTCAGAAAATATATTATGTGCTAAGAGACTGAAGATAGTTTACTATTTTGCTGCTGAGCAAGAGGGGGATTCCCCAGCTCTCTTGAATAGAGCAGTTACTGCTGATGTCATTCGCTGGATTCCCCCTCCACCATGTGCGTTTTTTAAAACTTTAAGAAGGAAGAGGACTGAGCAGGTGAGCAGCCACCATAGCTAGATCACCGCACTCACTGCCACGACCGTTAGGCGGGCGCGGGATATAAGGGTTCTAAATTTCAGACTTTTTCCTCAGTCCCGACTTGCATCCCTGGAAGATATCTTATTCATAAGTATCTGAAACGGGTCGAGTTCTCCAATTGATTCCTCCAAAACGGGTTGAGTCCGTTTCAGCTCGAGGCTTTAAAGGCATATCGAACAATTTACCTTTAAAATCAAAACCCATGTCAATTTCCTGAAATTGAATATATTGATCTCCAAGTGTTACAAAAAACATTGCTAATTTTCAAAATAGGGGTCACCCATGCTGATTTTTGATTTCGAGATTTAAATGATGATCAAATTATAGTTGATAATTATCAGTAATTGAAAATCTCCAGGTGGAGCCACTGTGCGTTGTAGGATATGCCTGTAACCAAACCTAACACTGTTAGGTTAGTTAGATAGTTATCTTGGAATTAAATGAATTCTGATATTTTATTCTTATATGTTAAAGAATATTATAAGGGAGTAGCAGGAAAATCGCCCAATATGCCAAGCATGCAATGTACCCATCACTGTCGAGCATATCCTGCTGAACTGTAAAAGTGTACAAGAGAATAGAAGAAAGCATTTGAAAAACAGCAACAACATGAAAATGTTGTTTGAAACTATTCCAAAGAAAGATATCATCATGTTTTTGAAAGAGACAAATCTCTTTGATTTTATATAAAGTATTTGAAACATTGAAAAGAATTGACTGAAATAAGTCTATGAAAGTGAAAATTTAAATCAAACAAATAAACAAACGAGCAGTAGGAAATAGACCACAGTGCACTACCTCTGTAGTTACATTCTTGAAGTCTGTATGCTTATATTACGAAACTCGGCGAAGAAATTCAGCCTAAATGTATTCCATTTAAGACCAATAAATATTGCTACAAAAAACGAATAATATTTTCCATTGTATAACATCAATATAACTTAAATTACCCAATTCAGCCACAGCCCATGATCCCCCACTGAACCTCCCCACTGACCTATGTAAAAACTTGAGATTTCCCTTTAAAAATCCTTTGATTCTCCACTGTAATATGTATGTAATGCGAAACCTTGTATTGCAATGAACAATATTTCAATGTCTTTTTTTCTTGCTCCAACTTGCACCCCTGCCTCTGAGGGACACGGACTTTTGGCGACATCCCATCGCTCATTCCTCATCTATCGGAGCCAAGGAGGATTCAAATGACGAAATAGATCCTGCATGGTGTTTACGTAAATGATTTTCAGGATGGGTGTCCCATAACGTCAACACTAACCCCCCCCCCCCCCCCCCCCAAAAAAAAAAAAAAAAAAAAAAAAAAAAAAAAAACTGTCAACATGGTAGTAGTCCGTACCATCAATCAATCTCGACGGTGCTTTTAACAGTCACGTTATACTCTGTTGCAACGTTTCACTAATTCATATCGTATATACCCAACCTACTGCAATTTTAGTGTTGTATCTTTAAGGATAAGATATCCATCTATATAATGGGAATTCCATATAGATGTATATACGGAAGTAATTAGAAGTTGATGTATCACGAATGGAATAATGCTGCATGATTTATCAACATGACGACATTAAAGTGTCATTATTAGAGTGAGCAATAATGGGGGTGAATGTTCCATTCAAAGCATGCACTGCACGAAACTGACCACTTTATATATGTATACACCCTGCGTATATAGGTATGATTTTGCGTATACAAGGTCGTCCTATTCCCGTGTGTATATGCCTTATTTGTAGGCGCCTGATTCATATATATACGCCTGATTCTGCTGTATTTACACTACTATCCAATAGTTCCGATCTTTGCCACTTGGGGACACTATTTGTAGCATATTTCATTTGCCATTAACCATCCAAGTCTGTATTATATGAAAATTGCAATCTTATATTAGCAATTTATTTTATAAATCCTTTATAAAGCCTGATTGAGTATAAATTGATTAATTAAACATATTAAACCCTGAATTATGTTGCTTTTTTTACCGTTTTTGTAATAGATTTGACTTTAAAACACCATGTCTATGTGTGTTCAGTCTAGGTCTAGCATATAAGGGCCCTGTTCAAACTCACAGTTGAATCCTGAAATCATCTTACCCCCACCTCACCCCCGCCGGCACCCGGCTGTTATAATCCATTGATAACCACATCCCTTCCTCGTGTTTTGTTCGCCATTGGAGTCAAGATGGCCACTTCCCTGACCCAATACCTAACCCTAAACATATCTGGACTTCTTTTCCAAATTCGCTGGTTTATTTGTCTAAAAGCTAACTAGTCACACCTTTCCATGTTTCGAGCCTACGGAACGGTCTTATCTAAAAAGGGTTGAGTTCTTCAAAACGGGTCGAGTCCTCCTGACAACTGCTGGTCGAGTTTGTCTCGGGTCGAGTTCCCCAGTAAGCGTATGTAGGAAGCTTACAACATGTTCTTCCTCTCTTTTATTTTAATCTAAATCCTGTATCACTCACTGTGGTGAGTTTTTCAGATACAGTCCAACGCAAATACACAAAGTCGGGAGTCCACAAGGACATTCATCCTAAAGCCCAATACACATCTATCGATTCAGGATTAAATGATTTGTTCCCAAATCGTATAGAAGTCAGTGACCTTGTCCCAGGCGAATTACGTAATACTTCGGCCCGTGTCAGCCACCCAATCAAGCACCATTTACCAACGTTCCATTGTCGGCGACTAGATATATCAACATAAGTTGATAAACTTTTGGCCAGCGATTTAGGAACATAGAAACCACATCTTGACAGTGACAAAATAACATCTGAAGGAGGTGGTTCACTAATCGTTGCCTGACCCCTGTTTAGTTGTGCTACATCTACCGACTACGGCCGACTCCATTAGGATGCCTCGCCTGAGACAAATTACTGTCCGTTTGTCACCGTTAAGTCTGTTAAGAGGGATGCCAGTTAGTAGGATTTTGCCTACATGTAGGATTTTCATTTAAGTCTAAAAGAGATGAAAATTTAAAGAAATTTTATATATCTTGAGAACAATATTGACTGCAGGCTCCCGAAGAATCTAAATCTTATATAAACATGTTCTGTAATCATTCAAAATTCTGGATTCAGCTACCCCAACACACTAGTCAGAGGCCCTATGGATCTCATTGCTCCAACCTAGACCTGTATAGGATGGTAGGATTCTTGTAGGAAAGTGCTCCTACGGACAAGGGCAAACTAAGATACTGACATCTGATTGGCTTAAAATGTGTCATGAGAGAATTATTAGTTATTACAGCATTACCAAGTCTAAAAGAAAATGATGGGGATTCCCCATACACCATGTGCGTTTTAGATGATACATAGACTGGCCTCAGTCCCCATGTAGGAATTTTTCCTGACCCCAACTGGCATCCCTGTGTTAATCATGTTCCGTCTGTTGCAGACGGGTGTGGGCGGTGCTGGTGATCTGCAGCGTGCTGACCGTCATTTACCTCGTCTCGGACCTGCTCTTCAACCTCCTCGTGCCTCGACTGGGCACCAGTTCGCAGGTGATGATGGACACGGCCAAGAAGTTCCCCACCGTCACCATCTGCAACATGAACCAGATCAAGAGGTCCTACTCTGAGCAGCACCTCGAGGTGGGGCCACCGCCACTGTTTATAATTATCCAATTAATACATTATAACATAATATCCATAGAAAAACACATGGGCAGCGTGTAATACATACCCGCAGCATACAGATATATCCACCTAATACATAGTGTCCATGGGCAGCTTGTATCCATATACCCACAGCATACAGATATATCCACCTAATATGAAGTGTCAATAGAAAACATATAGGGAGTATGTATCTACATACCCGCAGCATACAGATACATCCACCTAATACATAGTGTCCATAGAAAACACATGGACAGCTTGTATCTACATACCCGCAGTATACAGATACATCCACCTAATACATAGTGTCCATAGAAAAAACATGGACAGCTTGTATCTACATACCCGCAGCATACAGATACATCCACCTAATACATAGTGTCCATGGGCAGCTTGTATCCACATACCCATAGCATACAGATATATCCACCTAATATGAAGTGTCCATAGAAAACATAGACAGTGTGTATCTACATACCCGCAGCAAACAGATATATCCACCTAATACAAAGTGTCCATAGAAAGCATATAGGGAGTGTGTATCACCATGCCCAGAGCATACATAGAGAGTGTGTATCTACATACCCGCACCATACAGATATATCCACCTAATACATAGTGTCCATAGAAAACACATGAGCAGCATGTATCCACATACCCGCAGCATACAGATACATCCACCTAATACATAATGTCCATAGCAAAACACATGGACAGCTTGTATCTACATACCAGCAGCATACAGATATATCCACCTAATACCTAGTGTCCATAGAAAACACATGGGCAGCGTGTATCTACATACCAGCAGCATACAGATATATCCACCTAATACATAGTGTCCATGGTAAACACATGGGCAGCATGTATCTACATACCCGCAGCATACAGATATGTTGTATGCTCCGGGCTGCAGAACCCGGCGCATACAGAAAAATAGTGCATTTGAAAAAACAGTGCATGCCTAAAATGAACCAATATCAGTTAGCCACCTGTCAGGAAAGGTTGGATAATAATCAGAATATAGACTGGTTTCAGTTAAAAGCGGTTGTATGCTGCTCGGAGCTGACTCTGTGATATATCCTCGCATGCGCTCGGATATTACTATGGGTCCAATATCTCGAAGCATACGACCGCTTGTATCTGAAACCAGTCAGTATTGTGAATAAATATTGACATGTTTCCTTTTTTATAATCTATTGAGATGATATATAGAAACAGGGCTATACTTCAGTTGTACGTCAAAAATATGCAGTATGATTTGTTACCTAGATAGACCCGATTTCGAAGGCCGAGGAATAATCTATTTGATGCATTTATCAAATTTTCTGCTATATGTAATACAGCCTTTAGAGGTTGGCAGAATATATATATATATATATATATATATATATAGGCCGGGTATAGGTACGTTTTGCGTATACAAGGTCGTCCTATTCCCCGTGTGTATACGCCTCATCTCTAGACGCATATAAGCGGCCATGTTGTGGTTATATATATGTCATATATACGCCTGATTCTGTTGTATTTACGCTACTATCCAATGATTCCGATCTCTGCCACTTGGGGACACCAATCTAGCATACTTCATTTGAAATTAGTCATTAGGTCCTTGGTATATGGATAATCCAATGTTATATTATCAATTTTGATTATAAAATTGTTCTAAAACCCTATGTACTATCTTTTCATTAAATACACATAATAAACCCAGCTTTTTGGCTTTTTTTAAACGTTTGTTAAATAGATTTTACTTTCAAAACACCACTCTTCTGAAGTCATACTTTGGGTACTGTATATATAAGAAAAGATCTGATCAGATATCAACCTTTATTCTACCCCTCATATAAATCTCCATAGGCTTAACATGGTGTGACTGTATGCCACGGTTATACCATAAATTTTTTATATGCCACGGGTGACATGAGGTTAAAAACATGTGATGGGGTAGGACAAAATCTAAATGCCTCTCAATTTCATATGATTGTTTACATGGCATTCATTGTCTTCAGCTACAGATATCACTCAGCTCCGCTTCGTGATATCATTCCGCGTAGATAACTCATGCCATATAAACAATCATATGAAATTTCGTGACGTTTCTTGATAATACTAACCCCCGCCTATTCATTTACTTCTTGTTGCTCTGATATCGAGATGGGGCTAGAAACGCATCAAAATGTGCCCCACAGTGCTGTGATGATTTGTATTCAGCTGACTCGACTCTGCCATGTTTGCCCTCACAGGGAAGTTCAATTGGGTTGATGGAAGAAGCAGCTAACTGCGCTATAAACAACAAGATCAAATCTATAAAATATGGATGATAGCCAACCAATGAAACGCACTGACACGGCCCAGCTTCGATTCTCAGGTGACCATGTCAACAGCACAAGATGATGAATTGACAACACAAAGGCGACCGTGTTACTGACAAAAAGGGGACTGTTAAAGGCAAACCCTACAATACACAATGGCGCCACCGGGTGATTTTGAAATATTAACAATTGTCAATCTAATCCGGTTCCTTTGACTTATTCAAATACCAAATGGGGAGATACTGTCCAGTTTGACCTTACCCAGTAGGTAAATTAAGCCAGTTTATATTATAGACTGATTTATATAGGGAATGTACTGAAGAATACAGTGTTCTTCAATTCTTTCGAAAACAAGGATGGTGACCTATAGTTTTTAAAACTTAAATGTAAAGTTCTCCACATTAGCTATATCCTGTAAAAGGTTGAAGAAAATGACATGGGTTTTATTCTTTCTCCTTTTCAGCAAAAACATTATTCATTCACTTGACATCAAATTACATGTGACTTTCCTTAGCCCAATATAAAATGTGTTCCTTATCAAATATTGGAATATATGGATTTTACTACACATGGGTTTTACTATGTGGAAGCTAACTTTTTTAAATTCCTCTATATTTTTTATGACATTAATCTCTAGATAAAAAATTAGCACGGTTACGCCCGATTTTTAAGTCAGACAAATGTTCTACAACACTACAGATCATATTACATTTTCAGGAAAATGATGTTGGTTTTAATTTTTAAGCAATATTGTCCGATATCCAATTTCTTCCCGCATTGTATCAAAATTCTCTGATTATTCGGGGTTTGTAGGGTAAATCAAGGATATGGCATGCAGTGTCCTTGTCTGATCTGTTGCTAAATCATTTAAAAAAGGATATTAATATCGCCTTCTGAAGTAAGCATATCTATTCGGGGCCTAAGTCTAGACTTCTCTACAACTTCTCCAAAACGGGGTAAATTCTCCATTACATCTCGGGGCGGCTTCATTTGGAGCCTAGTTCCTCAATAACCATGTAAAGTACCTGCTTTATGATTAACTAATTGGAATACAAATCACCAAGTTGAAGACAGAGTTTAATTGCAATCCCAAGGTTCTGGGCTGGAGTCCCACTGCAGCCACTCTTCTCCTTCATCCACAGCAGTGGTAGATTTACTGCTAAATCAAAGGCCAGTCCTTCTCATACCATGACTATGTGGTGTGGGAAGTAAAATAACTCACCTCGGTAAATCTGTAGGGGTGAGATTTCTATCTAAATTCATTACATAGATTCGATCACCACTATTGTGGTGTAAAAGAACCTTGAGAAAGTCTGGTAAGAACCTATAATGACTAACTGGACATTTAATCAAACCAAAAAAAAAAAAAAAAACTAGTTCCCCAGTAACTAGTGACCAAGTAAAGTACATACTTTATCATTAACTAATTGGAGAACAAATCACCAATCTGAAGACAGTTAAATTTTATTACCCACCTAATATGGAATCTCCATACCAAGCCTATGGAGCTCACAGATCGCAACTGAGTAGAATACGGAAAGCTGTATTCTTTAAGGGGAATACGGCTTTTTCGGCCACCTGATGGGCATAATAGGAACTATTTTATATAAACAATGCAAGGCCCGATTGGTATGTTGCAGGACTGGTTTGCCGTTGTAAGTATAATGTGACCGGCAGAGTGTTGTGTCAATGGTCTGCGGCACAGCCCTTCAGTAAGGCAGCACTATAAAACGGGCATAGGGTCCCACTGCTACAAGTAGACCAAAGTTGATTTAGTATACAAACAAACAAATTTTATGATCATTGGAGGAATCCATGATTGCAAACAATGAGGAAGTCTGGAAAGGACCTACAATGGTTGACCGGATGTAAAATCACCCAAACAAACAAACAAACATTGGAGGAATCCATCATTGTAAACAATGAGGAAGTCTGGAAAGGACCTGCAACGGTTGACCAGATGTAAAATCACCCAAACAAACAAACAGCACGGCACTTGCATCAAATTTCTAATCATTTACAAGATTTTTTCCTAATAATTAGTAGAAATTGGACGTTTAACTACACACACAAACAATACAACCACGCAGATCCAAATCATGGTAATATTGTGTATGTACTTCCTTCCTAGGCCCGCCTCTTTGTGGAGCAGTTCTTCCCGTACTCCCGTCAGTACCTCTACGACACACCAGAGCAGGAAGAAGAAGCCCACAAACTGGACCTGGACGATTACAGCATCAAGGACATGCTCCACGACGCCGGCCACGCCTTGGAGGAGACGGTGCGCTTCGCCTGGGTCAACGAGGAGAGCGCCTTCTACTCGACGAACAACATGTCGGAGCTCTTCAACAAGACGGTCACCATGTACGGCACGTGTTTCTCGCTGACCAAGACGTGGGAGGTGGCCATGGCAGGTCTCACTGCCGGCCTCACTCTTGTACTGGATGCTCTTCCCAAAGAGTATTTCGCAAGTCTCGCTGATACTATGGCCGCCGGCGTTTTGGTGAGTGTATTATTATTATTATTATTATTATTATTATCATTATCATTATTATTATCATCATTATTATCATTATTGTTATTATATCACCATCATCATAGTTATTATTATTATAGTTATTATTATTATCATCATTATTATCATTATTATTGTTATTATATCACCATCATCATAGTTATTATTATTATAGTTATTATTATTATCATTATTATTATTATCATTATTATTATTATTATTATAATTATTATCAGTATTATCATTATCATTGTTATTATACACCCATGACGTATTTACGGCAAATGCACACTGTTTTGCTGTATGCCGTAAAATAGCTGTACGGAACAGTGTTCCGTATTTCACGGTCCGGAACACTTCAGCGTTTTTTGAACAGATAAACAAAATCTGATTGGCTAAGTGGCCGAACATATCAATCATGTATCACGACTTCGTTAAACTGCCAAAGTGTGTAAGATAAATAAGTTATAGCAAATTACCATAATATTTTCCATAATTACCATTTTGATAATTACAATTTTCGGATATATGATAAATATAGAACTACCTACCATGCTTGTACAAACTCCAAATGTTGATGATTGTTTACTGTTCATACGTGAATACTGCATTAGCACTTCAGAAAATAGGTCACTCCAGACTTACACACGATTACCTCCTCAAAGGGGAAACTTACCCATTATACCAATCATGCAATATACGCATAACTGTTCAGCATATCCTGCTGAACTATCAAAGGGTACGAGAAAATACTTCCACATGAATACCTCCTGAAAGGGGAAACTCCCCCATTATACCAAGCATGCGATGTACCCATAACTTTCTTTTCCCGAACCCGTAAGGACCTGTGGAGCCCCTACCAAAAGAGACCCACCCACAGCGGAAATGGGGCCTGAGAAAAATATTTTAAAAAAGTACCCCTTACTGTTCGGCATATCCTGCTGAACTGTCAAAGGGTACGAGAAAATAGAAGAAAGTACTTACACATGAATACCTCCTGAAAGGAGAAACTCCCCCATTACACCAAGCATGCAATGTACCCATAACTGTTCAGCATATCCTGCTGAACTGTCGTAGGTTTCGAGAAAATAGAAGAAAGAAATAGAAAAATAATAACAATATGAAAATGTTGTTTGAAACATTCCAAAGAAAGATATCATCATGCTTTTTTGAAAGAGACAAACCTCTTTCATTGTTTATAAAATATTTTAAAACATTGAAAACAATTGACTGAAATAAGTCTACGAAAGTGAAAAGCTTAAATTGGTGATGGTCCCTTAGGTCCCCTGGGACGTTAAACCACAAACAAACAAACAATCCGAGAATGGAAGATGTTTTAATACAATTGGCCAATAGAATACTAAATCTGTTTCTGGCAGGTTGAACTGGATGAAAGTAGAGAGAAATCTACATATATAATACTCCAGGATATTTATAATTGGACTTACAAATGCCAGTAGTATCTACATAATGGTAATGTCTTAAATTGCAGGTTTTAATAGGAAATTTTCTCTTGTATATATTGATTATGTTCTGATCATCAGTAACTAACATTTGGGCTACATTTTGGAAGACATTGAGAGATTTAAAAAGGCTAATCTAACTTTGAAGTATCTAAATATAGATTAGCCACGAAATCTCTCAATCATCTAGGACATGTAATGTCCGAGGATGGAATTCAGGTAGACCCAATCAAGACTAAAGTGGTAAGTAGTTCGCAATTTATTTGAAGTATAATAGAGGATACCTATGAAAGTTTAGGGTCAGAGTCTGTATCCCGTAGAATTACATAGTAATTTACGCAGCTTTACCTTGTGTATTAAGTAGCGATTCAAACGAGATGGGATCGAGCTCTGACCCTAAACTTAAATAGGTTTCTGAATATACCTCGCCCTCCACATTGACTAATTCACACCTACACTTCGAGTATCTAAAAAACCCAGGGTTACTGAGAGATGCTTTTCGCTAATTTAAATAAAACAACTAATGGGCTAACCTTTGTGACATTATCTCCCATTGAGTATTTTTCTAAATACTCAATTGGCGTTGGGTACAAGTTCCCCATGTTAAGTCTATGGGGAAAAAATACCAGGGGTGAGATAAATACACAATATTACCATGATTTCGATCTGAGTGGCCGTATTCGCCACGTAGTTGACGTGTAGTAATGCTCCGAAAGATAGCGAGGAGTATTGCGTAGCGTCAACTGTTGTATTTATTACTCACTTATTTTTAGATTTAAGCAATAAATATGATCGTTAGAAAACTTTTCAACGTAATTTAGAAGTTATGTTTGGGACTACTTTCATCTAAAAAATCGGTATCCTCCTAGGAGGGTATGGAGCTCCGTATCCTCCTCAGTAACGATCTGTAATCTCCATAGGCTTAGTATGGAGACTCCGTATCAGGTGGGTAATAAATGCGTAGAAACTATTAATTTCCAGCCTGCCCCGCGCAGTGACATAAGACTGTAAAGGCATGATGTTACGGAGGTCGTATCGATTGTCCTGTACTCATCACCCAGTGACTCGCCCCGCGTTCCGTCTGTAACTCAACACTCATTTACTCAGGTGGGAATGTATTAACCCGTTCCCTGCAGCACCCAATCACCTTAACACAGCGGGCTACCGTGGGCAGGGCCTGGATTGATACCACTTCTACGGCAGGCCCCTTAACAAGAGCAATGGCGTAGTCACCTTATATCTGTATTACTATGTAACAATGGCATTTCATTGTACTGAATCAAAGATTTGTATGCGCCTTTTCTTTCTTTTTAAGTTCTTTTTGGAGAATTTCGTTATTCTTAATTTAATTCGGGTTTGTAAGTCGAAGTTTCTTGGAATTCTAAATGTTATTTCTGCACTTCTTGAAATCTGTATGTAATCATCAATGATGTCTGGAGGCATCCAGATAGACCTGGTAATGGTGATACCAAGGGGCATCATGCTCCGGTAGTACCAGGAATTCCTGCAGGCATCATGCTGCAGTAGTGCTAGGAATGCCTAGAGGCATTATACTGCTGCTGCAGCCTTCGGAATGTCTGCCAGCGTCACACGGCAGTATCTCTGAGAACAGTTTCAGGTATCCTACTGTGATAGCCCAGTGAATGCCTAGGAGCATCATGTTGCAGTAGCCCAGGAAATACCTTGAAATATCAAGCTGCAATAGCCCTGGAAAAAGTGTTAAAGGTTATGAAATGCTGATATGTTCTTCTTCGATCCTTAGATTATTGCAGGGTAAATTAATATAAACATGTGTGTATATCATATATATATATATATATATTTATTTATTTATATATATTTATATATATTATATATATACATATGATTATATATATATTATATATATAGTTATATATATAGTGATATGTATACCATTATATTTATATATATATTTATATATATACATATGATTATATATATTATATATATATATATAGTTATATATATAGTTATATGTATACCATTATTGTATACCAATAGTGTCTGGAGGCATCCCGCTGTAATAGGCATGGGAATGGCTGCAGGCATCATGCTGCAGTAGACCAGGTAATGCCTAGAGGCATTGTACTGCAATAGCCCGGAGAATGCCTGCTGTCATCATGCTGCAGTAGCCAGTAGTCAATGTAGTGACCTGGGGAATGCGTGGAGGCATCAAACTGCCATAGACCTGAGAATGCCTGGAGGCATCATGCTGTGATAGACCTGGGAATGCCTGCAAGCATCATGGATGAATGCCTGGAAATATTATGCTGTTATAGCCCCTGGAATTAAATAAGAAACAAACAAGTTTTGGTCACAGACATCGTTCTCCACGACTTTGATCTGAAGTGATCTGAATAAGTGACAGCCACATAGCGTTCAAACAAGTTGGAGAAACAACAACTTTGACCAGACCAAATTGCTTTCTATATTTATCGCACCCCTTTACACACTAAAGGAATGGGCGTTGCACTGGATATAGACCATGGAGAATGATCTGCAATACCCGTAGGGGCATGGAGAACGACTTCCCAACGTTAAGGCTATGGGACAAAGGGACAAAAATACCCGGGGTGAGATAAAGGGTTAAACGTAATACGAGGCTGCTTTGTTTTTGATGTTCACAGATCTCGGTTCACAGTGGCGACCTCTCTCCAGACGTCCTCATGTCATCCTTCCAGGTGGGACTGGGCACCGAGGCAAGAGCGGCCCTCAAGAAGAACGAGGTTCGCTTTCACCTGTTACACTATTTAGTATTGAGTAGGACTCTAAGCCATGGTAGACAAAATACACATTGAGAATGTGTGGGGACTCAGTAACCCACTACCCATTGTTTAAGAGCTGGCATATACCTTAACCATAGTTTACGGATTCAAATCTATGGTATACAGCCTCAAAGCCTTTGGATACGGAAGAATAGTCCCTTTTTGCTATACTCGTCAGCTTGCTGACCCGATTGGTATGTTGCAGCGACTGGTTTGCCGTTGTCGGTATAATGTGACCGGCGGAGTGTTGTGTCAATGGTCTGTGGCACAGCCCTTCAGTGAGGCAGCACTATAAAACGGGCATAGGGTCCCACTGCTACAAGTAGACCAAAGTTGAGTTAATATACCTTTCAAGAAACAGATAGGTCAACGAATGAGTCAGTCTCAAAAGGACGTAACTTGCCTACTGAGATGTAAAACTACACAAAGAAACAAACAAACCTTTGTGCTATAGAGCAAAAATACAGTTGCTATTGATAACCTTTAATATGGCAATTCCTAGATTTAATTTATTCGATGGATAGATGGATAATAAAAAAACCACTATGGTTTTGTAGACAGGCGGCCCTGTAAACCCCTCGAGGTTGATGTCGTAATACACTCGCTGATGCTCATGTATTACTACGCGTCAATTTCTCGTTGTTTAGAGCCGCCTGTCTACAAAACCATCGATCATTGTCTATTTATTACATGGCATTATTCAAATGCATATAAGTAAAACAAAAGGAGAAATCCGGATATAAGGATATTGTCTCTGAAAGATATTGCTCGGTAGGCCTATATTGCCGAGAATATATATAGATGATTATAAAAAATGCATTAGTGAAAGGAATGTCTACGGAATTCTCAGTGTCGAGGCATTAAATAGCCAGTGGTGATTATCTGGAAATTAAATAGTACGGAAAGTCTACAGATTGCCCATGCAAGGGAGATATACTAAAATTAAATAGGTAAGAACATTTTACATAAATTTTAATACTCTATGTATGTTTGTTGCATGAATTAATCTCAACTCTAACATAAATCTTTGTATTTGAATCATGATGGCAGTATGAACACGACCCGTCGCGAGGCTGTCGCCAGGAGATAAAACCATCTGGTCTGAGCCAGGCTGATGTCTATACACGGTCAACCTGCATGCTGGACTGTCAGCAACAATTGGTCCTCAAGATGTGTAACTGCACTGTGTTCTACTACCACGGTATGTGATTCTTCGATAATATACACCATTTGGTGAGCCCACATGCTGAGTCCACAGCAAATATGATGACTATTTGTATATGATGTTATTTTTGTCGTCAGCATTATTATTATCATTATTCTTGTTATTTCCTGTATGATGTTGGTCAGTGGTACAGTGGGAATGGTTGACACTAAAATTCTTGTTTGAGCCAAACCATCCCATGCTTCTTCAGTGCCTGCCTACCAATTTTAGTGAAAAACATATCCAGTCTATTTCTGACAAAATGAATTTGCGCAGTGATTCACGTTTTCTGCCAAATGATGGAATTCTGACATTTCATATACATCAGCAACACTCGCAGTGTAAGAATATATCTCATTCATAACCCTTCTGTTCCAAAATAATGTTTATAGACAATTCATTATATCAGTGGTTTAGATTTCTGATTTTTTTCCTCATTCCCGTTTTGTAGACAGTGCCATAAAACTGGTTGAGGATTCCCAATAAATTTATCATTACCGAAAGTTAGCCAATATAAACCCTACCTATATCTATTCATTATCCTACCCCTAATAAAAAACCGCCATAGACTTAACATAGGGAACTTTGGCAGGCCGTGGCAGGCCGTGACATAAAGTGTTTTTTATGCCACTAGAGTAATAACAATATTGACCAATCAGAGAGCAGGATGTCAGCTACTATGAAAAAAGTTCTGTTGGTCGTTGACTCAATATTTATCTTTTTAACAGTAATACAAAAGCATAGATGGGGTAATGGTCAACCTGCATGCTTGATTGTCAGCAACAGTTGGTCCTCGAGAGGTGTAACTGCAAGGTGTTCTACTACCACAGTACGTGATTCTGTGATAACATACCCCGTTCACCACCCTCTGGTGAGCCTACTAGCTGAGTCGTCTACAAATACCATGTTAAGGGTGTGCTCCACCAGGCCAATTTCTCACCCGATCAATTGTTCCTGGGCCCTGTAGAGGGAGTTCACGTATTGTAATTTATTTAATTCTGATAATAATAGTTCAATAAATGACCATTTTCAAAGATTTGAGAAATTCTAGGGCATCCGATAATGATCGGCGATTGTTTGGCTACAGAATCGGCTACTGTCGGGCCAGTGGAACACCCCCTTTAGTATGGTGAAAATACGCACGGAGCGAGGCGAATCGTATCCTTATTCACATTAGCAACAGTAACCACTCATGCAGCGCACATATGTATAGGTATCCACGGATATTATCATGGCGCATTTGGTTGATGCTTTCTGAGAAGGCAAAGATCTTAACTCAGACCTACACCCGAGCGGTTACATTTTTGTTTTAAAGGCTTTATTGCATTCGATTACATTAGAATCGCTCTTCCAGCAACAGCAAATGAGAAATTGTGATTGAACAGTGATTATGAATATGTACAATGAGATTTGCTCTTTCGAGCTTAATATCCTCCAATAGCTGACATTCGGGCAGAATACACCTAAAGTCATACTGAACATTGCTCATTACCGCTTCTGTATCTGATCTCGAATATGACAATCAAAACTACTAAGTATTATTTATTCCATGGGTTCTGACCATGTATTGACAAACATAACATATTTACAATGTACCATATCTTGAGCATTTCTAGAATTAGGAAAATAGTACGTCCTGTCCTAGATCGCACAATACAGAATTGTTTGTTGGTATTTACACTTAAGGGAATTGATATTTGGCAATTGCCTCCACGACTCCCATCACGCACTTGTCCTTGGCCTAATTATGAACAGACCCCTTGAGGCCTAAACCTATACGCCCTGAGGTCACAGGTTTAATAAGAGGAATGTGTGCTAACTTTGTATATAGTTGAGTATATCTAACTCATAACTGAACCTTACCTATTGCATGTTTTCAGGTTACAATAAAATATGCCGATGGGCCGACGAAATCGAGTGTGCTGACAGAATACAATGTGAGTCTAGTATGTCTTAATATTTCAACAAAATTATCGTTTTATTAAAAAAAACCACCCATGTATGTAACTTGACATGGACATAGTTTTATCAAAAGAATTTGGCATGGGGTAGATATCAGTAGCTAGATCATCATCTCAAATTAAAAAAAAATGTATTAAAAAAAAAATCAAATTTTTGTAATAAAGACTGGAGTTGTCCTTTAAGAGGTCACGTGTTTTCAGCGGCGGTCACGTGCGCCAGGCGCTGCCCTGACACGTGCAAGGAAGTGACGTACTCTAAGACGGTGTCGTACTCGAGCTTCCCGTCACGCAGCCAGCTCAATAACGTGTGGCACTTCAACGCCTCCGAGGAGGAGTAAGCCGACTTCTGTTTTACATCCTCAGCCCAGCTTAATTTCTTAGTTAGAAAGAGTCTCGAGTCGTCCACCACCATTTTGTTTTATGTCCCTGTTTTATGTCCTTGTATTCACTTATGTTCATGTTCATGTTTGTGTACCTTAATACAAGTAACTCTATATAGAGACGGACTAACTGATATATATCAGAGCAATGAATCCTTAAGAGGTAACATATGTAGAATCTTCACTGTGTATATCTACAGAAGTTATCTGTTTACGTGAATAATAATTGTATTGAAAATATAATACAAGTCTGTCCTATAATCCAGGGCCTTATTTTTTAGTCAAGATAATCTTTGGTTAAGACCGTCTTAAGACCAAAGTGTGCTATAGACAAGATATCTTAGAGGATCTTTGATATATCTTGGGCTGAGACGTCTTAGGGGTGTCATAGGTGTCTTTTAGTCAAGATCATCTTGAGATATCTTAGGCTATCTTAGCTCAAATTGGCTCCAAAACGGTCTCAGCCCAAGACAAGGTTGGACATGTCCTAGAGGTGTCTTAGAGGTATCTTATGGCCATGTGACCACATGAAAACAAGAAAACAAGATGCTCTTGTCACTCAACAGTCCTGTCACCAGTCCGGACTCAACAGTCCACACTCAACAGTCCGCACTCAACAGTCCACACCCACACCACACCCACACCACACCCACACCCACAACCACACCCTCAGCCACGTCCACACCCACACCCACATCCACAACCACACTCACCCCTGCACCCACCCCCATCCCCACACCCACAACCACAACCACACCCACAACCACACCTTAAACCACACCCACACCCACAACCACACCCACATCCACAACCACGACCACAACCACACCCACGACCACAACCACACCCACAACCACAACCACACCACACCCACAACCACAACCACACCTACACCCACAACCACGAACACAGCCACAGCCACAACCACAACCACAACCACATCTACACCCACAAACACAACCACATCTACACCCAAGACCACACCCACAACCACAACCACACCCACAACCACAACCATGAACACAGCCACAGCCACAAACACACCCACACCCACACCCACAACTACAACCACAACCACATCTACAGCCAAAACCACAGCCACAACCACACCCACACCCACAACCACAACCACACCCACAACCACACCCACAACCACAACCATGAACACAGCCACAGCCACAAACACACCCACACCCACACCCACAACTACAACCACAACCACATCTACAGCCAAAACCACAGCCACAACCACAACCACATCTACACCCACAAACACAACCACATCTACAGCCAAAACCCCAGCCACAACCACACCCACAACCATACCCACAACCACACCACAACAAAATTCTTTTCATCTTTTCTAGGTGAAAATGATGCACCAGCACCGGGGTTTGAGCACCCTACCTCCAGCACAATTGCCGGATGCCTTACCTATGTCTCCACAGAGTTGGGTGATGCAATACACTCCTGAGACCCCACTATAACTTGATATGACTGTACCAGTGCTGGAGCTGGTATCCGGCAAGAGTAGAATTATAGAACCTGAGATACTTCTATACTTGTCTCAAGATCTACCGTGGCGCACCAAGATCTCGTCTATAGGACGGCGGCCATTTTTTGTCTTGAAAAAATGTCTTAGATTCACTAAGATATCTTGGCAGATCTCAGCCTAAGACTGTCTTGACTAAAAAACACGGCCCAGATTCATATACGAAGTGTACTTTTCACGCGCACACATAATCTACAGTGTCTGATACAAGTATTACTTGCTTTGTCCTTGTACTGTTCTTGTGTGATGGTGTATAACTATCAAGTATGTCTTGATGTATGATGTCGTTCGACGGATACTTTGGAAGATCACGGTGATTTTGCCTGTGAAATGTTTTTCGTCAGAAATAAACCTTGTTCCAAAAACACAAAAAAATCCTCCACAAAAAGATCACGATACAGAATATTTATTATCCACCTAAAACAAAGTGTCCATAGAAAAAACAACACCATACCCAGAGTATTATCATGAAACATCACAAAATTTCATATAAATAAGCACCTGTGTGCCAACCATGCAACACTCCTTTGAGTATAAAACATCTCATGCGACATTGTCAGGTTAATAGACAAACAGGGAAAAGTTCCTGAAAAAGGCAAAATTAATGCACAGTGTGTTCCACAACACAAAGAGAGTGCATAACTAAAACGAAAAGAAATACTTAGTGAGAGATGATGTGACAAATGTTAGCCAATTAGTCAATGTGAGGGGTGAGGTTTACGATCAGAGTTACATCCCATCTTGCCTTGTGAATTACTTCATTATTCAAACTCGATGGGATACGAGGTTTCCTCCATACAGTTATATAGTTCAGCGCTTTTAACTTTCAGTATGGAGCAGTTGCTGTCAGTCTCTATCTATTTTGAGACTCTCCGGACAAGTGTTGTTTCAGAATTTAAAATCTTCACCCTTTCTGACTTTTGGAGTAAGTATTTTTGAATTATAGTTCTCAATCTTTTGATATCGTGTTGTGATGGGCACTGTTTGTGATTTCCTGTTGCTGTTTACAGATCATACAGTGTGTACAGTATGATAATTTGTTGGGTTTTTCTTTCATTTTTTCTTAATTCATAACACTATTTGCTCACTGCGGACCATTGTTGACACAGCGTGCGATTACCTTGGATCACTAATGTGCATTGGTCCTATCGGAAAGAATAGAATGACGTTTATTCAGTCAGTGATGGCAGTTTTCAGTTTCAATTTTCCATTGAAATTCATATTTTCGTTTTCACATTAAATGATATTTTGTCTTGTGTAATTTTGATATACCCACTTCTAAATTCACCAATTCAGACACAGCCCATGATCTCCAACTGAACCTCTCGACTGACCCAATCAAAACCTGAGCTTTCCCTTGATCACTTGATTCCCATCTGCAATGTGTTTGTAATGTTTAAAACCTCTTTTCCAATAAAGGGTATTTCAATGTCTTTTTTATTCTTACCCCAATTGGCATTCCTGTATTCTAGTCTCTCTGGTCCCACATCATTTATGACATTTTAAATGTTGGCTACCTGATGGCTTATGTAGACAAGTTATAATTGTGATGATATTAATAGTTTATGTAAGCTGATGGCCATCAAAAAATGAATGGCCAGTGGTAAGATTTTAAAATTCTAGTTTTTTTATGTATAACTAAAGGCCACAACACACTGTACTATTTCGGAACATGAATGTTCCTTTCTCTGCGACAAAAGAACAATCGTAAGCTCAGGCGAGGCCTAGAAATTGAGTCGGTCAGTGTGGCACACACAGATTGAGTCCCGCTCAGCAATTTAGTCCCCATATACTAAGATTTATTACTTGTACCTTTATCGGTGGCCTCAAATCTCTGAGAAAATCGGGAGTCAGTCGTCTAGTGTGAACAGAATTTGCTTACGATTAGTTCCCACTAATGACCACTACCCCCATCTATAAACCCTACTGTGATTGTCGATGGCAAGCGCAAATTCGCCTGAGACAAGTTAAAATGCCCTTCCGATTTGGGGAGTTAATCGGTGGGAACGAAATCGTACAGTGTGTTTCCCATTTCGATCACTTCCAACACGAATGCTTTGGATCTTGTCCCCTACCATTTCTATTGTGAAACGATTTCAGTATGTCTTTGTTTGTTGTGTTAACAAAGATTTTTAATATATTTCGACTGTAAACACTATTCATGCAATAAATTGTTTTCGAAACTTCAATATGTCAATATGAATTCAATATCTCTAAAATACATAAAACATTGGTTTTCATGGTGGTTATTTTATTTCAGCGAAACATAATAACACAATGTTAAGCTTGCATGTTAACTGCCTTAGAGGGGACGTCCACCAACCACGACAGGGCTGCGACACGTGCCGACAAGAAAGTTCTAATCGGTGCCTTGTTGCAGTATTGTCGTGAGGAGGGGAGCTGTCGTGACCTCTTGTCGCAGCCTGTCGGGAAGTGCACGCTCCACCTAAATATTCTATCGTAGACCTCTGCGACAACCTCCCGACACACCACGACACGGCTCCAAAATCGAACATGTTCGATTTTGTCGTAACCTTGTCGGAAGGCCCCCGACAAGCTTCATGTCGCAGCCTGTCATGGCCTTGTCGTAGACTCGTGTCGGGAACTGTGGTCCACCAACCACGACAAGGCTACGACAAGGCTTCCAATCGTAGAGCTGTCGTGGACCTTGTCGTAAAGCCGTTGTCGCAGCCTTGTCGTGGTTGGTGGACGCCCCCTCTTAATGTGTAGATAAAATGTAACCTTCAGTGTAGAATTGGAAAATTGCAGAAAAGGTCCAGTCATGAAGCACATCTGAAAAGATGTGGTTGTTGATTGTTGTCTGTGTAGATAAAGTGAGGCCAGAGAAAGAGAAATTCAAGAAAACATGTACTTACTATGGTATATCACTATGGAATTCTGTGAGCCGCAAAACCCTATCGGAAGATTCGAAAAACGTATTTAGAAGAGAAGTACTATGTAAAATCAATGACCAATGACGGTAGCACAGGATTCTAAATATATTGTATGATAAGTACTCAGACAAAATAAGACTATTTGTATAATATTTCACCCTGTATAATCATAATGTTGTATGTCGGATTCAGAAGCAATGACAAACCTCTTATGTTATTAATCATTGTACATATTACAACGACTTTTTGAATGTGGTAACCTTTGGTAATAACCATTTACATACTCGTTGTCGTTCTATTGCCTGGAAGAGCAATTGTAAAATTAAAAGCAATAAAGAACCTTTATAAAAGAAATAAATCGGACGCATAGACAATAGTTCATGATTTTCTGGACAGGCGGCCGTAAACCACGAGAGGTTGACGCACAGTAATTCATGAGTCTGTGTCTCATTGTTTCATGTCCTGATGTCGTGTATCTATGTTACAGACAATACATAAAAACATTGCGGAAGATTGACGCATGTATTAGTCTCAAAATATTCAATAAAATATTTCATGATGAGTATTTCATGTTGCAGGTAATCTCGGGGGCACGCTTGGACTCTTCCTTGGGTGTAGCCTCCTTACACTGATTGAGGTTCTCGAGCTGCTCATGGATCTCATTCTGGACTGCGCCACTCGCTGGAAGAGGCAAACCCCAGTGAAGAGCAGCTCAACAGTTGAGAATGCCTCAGAGGCAATAACTGACGTGGCCTAACTCCTCACCTGCCCTGGGCCCTGTTTTTTAGTCACGATATCGTGGATCCACGATGGCGTAAGATCGTAGCTTGAGGCCAAGACACTTTTTGGTGATACAAAATGGCCGCCGTGCTATAGACGGTGTCGTAGCCTGCCGCCTGCGATCGGAGCTCAAAGTGTCGGCCGTCACGACAGGTATAGAACTGTCTTAAGTTCTATAACACATCACTGTGCGTATATAGCTGATTTATCTAATTCCCGACGGAATTAAGCAATGAAAGTTTAACACGAGTAAGGGATACATATAACCTATAATCATACCAAATATGAAGAAGAACGGCCGTATCGTTCTGAATATATCGGGGTTTGAATATGAAACATTGAGCTATCGATCAGATATCGTACACGCACTCTCCTAACAGATCCTTCGCTGTATAGCGTGCAGAATCTCTGCTGGGAGAGTGAAGTAAGCACAGTCGATGTCAAGGTCGCTGCATAAATTAGATCACGTGATGGTAGGGGTACACTGGCCACCAGAGCAGCATTTGGTATGACGAAATGTAAACGCCGATAACTTCATAACGGTGCGGTCGATTTTCTTCATATTTGGTACGATTATAGGTTATATGTATACCTTACTCGTGTTCAAATATCATCGCTAAATTCAAACGGGAAGTATAGTTGCGCATTCGCCAAGACATGTTCAGAATGGTCTTAGATATCCAACACTATGACCCCTGTTTCCGCTCCATTGGCCACCGACTGTTGTGACTATAGCACACCTTTTAGCTCCCTAAGTGTTGTATCTTCTCTAAGTGTCGTACCCGCTCTACGATCGTAGCTCTCTAGCACACTGCCGCCTGGAAGATGTCGCCAATAACGATTGTCGTGACTAAAAAACAAGGCCCTGCATTTCAGCTAACCTTACTAACAGAGCTGGGAGTGGGGAGTCGGGGCCCTGTTTTTCAGTCACGACATCATAGGTCTACAACACCGTACGATCGTCCAGTGAATCCATGACATTTTGGAAGACACAAGATGGCAGGTGTTCTATAGACACGATCATAGCACGCCACGGACGATCGCCGCTAAAAGTGTCGGCCGCTATGACAATTAGAATTGTTTTGGTTATAGCTGCAGATCGGAGAGTCCAATCTTCTTCATATTTGGAATGCTTATGTGTCCTTAACTCGTGTTAAAGGTTCATCGCTTAATTCCTACGGAAAGTGAGTTAAATTGCGCATTCCGTTGACTTATTCATACTCGCCTGACAACAATGGGATGGTGATGTACCACAGTCTAATGAACCGGGAACAAGCGGAGTCAATGTCAAGGTTGCCGCATAAATAAGCATTAAAGTACACTGGCCACCGGAGCAGCATTTGCTATGACGAAATTTAAACGCCGATATCGGCAGATCGGTGTGGCCGACCTTCTTCATATTTGGTACCATTATTGGTTATATGTATCCCTTACTGGTGATATAATTTCAGTGCTTAATTCTAACGGGAAGTGAATTTCCACGTTCGGTACGACATGTCCATAGATGTCTTAGGGTTACGACAGTTTGGGAGACAAATTTACCCATGTGACCTTACATTTGTCGTGACTATAGCACACTTCTCACCGCCCTAAGTGTCGTAGGGCTGCGATAATTGGCCGACCCCCTGAAATGTTGCGTCTATAGTACACTGACAGCAAAAACATGTTCATAACGATTGTCATGACTGAAAAACAGGGCCCGGGTCTGTGACCTCGTACTTCGAAGATCGTGGGTTCGGGTCCCACTCCAGCCGTATTTCTCCCCCATCCCCAACAGTTTTTTTGTTTTTTTTGTTAAAGTTACTTTATTGAGCATAAGAGTTACAAGTTGATAGTATAACAGTAGTACACTTACTGCTCCATCATAGACCAGTCCTTCTCATACCATTTCTATGTGGTATGGTGTACAGCCACCTTTCTCCTCCATCCCCATCAGTGGTAGACATATTGCTATATCAAAGACCAGTCCTTCTAATATCGTGTCTATGTGGTGTGGTGTACAGCAACCTTTCTCCTCCATCCCCGGCAGTGATAGACCTGCTGCTATATCAAAGGCCAGTAATTCTCATTCCATGTTTATTCGGTGTGGTGTGCAGCCACCTTTCTCCTTCATCCCCAGCAGTTTTAGATAGATTTAATGCTACATCAAAGGTCAGTCGTTCTCATACAGTCTATTTGGTGTGGTGTGCAGCCACCTTTCTCCTTCGTCCCCAGCAGTGGTAGACAGACTGCTATATCAAAGGCCAGTCCTTCTCATACCATGTCTATGTGGTGTGGTGTGTAGCCACCTTTCTCATTCATCCTCCTTCATCCCAAGCAGTGGTAGACTTACTGCTATATCAAAGGCCAGTAATTCTCATACCATGTCTATGTGAAGTGGTTTACAGACACCTTTCTCCTTCAGCCCCAGCAGTAGTAGATATTATCAAGAGACGTCACGAGTTTGAGTCTGCATTTATTTATGCCATGCATTTTGTTGGCTCCATAATTTCACGAGTCGAAGACGAGTGACATTATGGAGCCAACAAAATGAGTGGCATAAATAAACTCAAACTCAAACGAGTGGCGTCTAGATTTTATCCTACCCCGTTTCCATATTTTTTCAGTATCAGAAAGTAGTGGCATAAACAACACTCTATGTCACACCCGTGAAATAAACAAATCCCATGTTAAGCCTATGGCGTTTTTTTATTAGGGGTAGGATAAACTGCTATATCAAAGACCAGTCCTTCTCATACCATGTGTATGTGGTGTGGTATGTAGCCACCTTTCTCATTCATCCCAAGCAGTGGTAGATTTACTGCTACATCAAAGGCAAGTCCTTCTCATACCATATCTATGTGGTGTGGTGTGTAGCCACTTTTCTCCTCCATCCTCAGCAGTGGTTGACTTATTGCCATATCAAAGGCAAGTCTTTCTTGTACCATGTCTATGTTGTGTGTTGTACAGCCACCTTTCTCCTTTATCCCCACCAGTGGTAAACATACTGCTATATCAAAGCTCGGAATGGGGGGTGCTTCCTTAAGCAGAGTTCTACTGTAACTATATAGTCTTCGTCGAGAGGTATATAATCTTAGTTACTCTAAACCACTAGCTTCCTCCTGCGTAGTTATCTCAGGTAAACCTCACCTGAGAGACTCCTGTTGATAATCTGTCTCGTACGTTTACTGGGATCTTCACATGTGGCAGCTCACAGGAGTTATCGACTCGGGAACGATTGGCAGCAGCTCTTAAAAATGCCACCATTTACAGATACAGTGTCATATTGTGTTTGATGTTCCGTCAAAATGAAGGGCGTACTTCATTTGCTGAACCCTGATCACGAAAGGTATTTGCCTGAGTTATAATAAGAGAATATGACAGGTAGGATGTATACCTAGTAGGTGCGATTAAGATACCAGGAGGCCCTTGACAAAAAAACATAAGATAAAAAAAGTATCGTAGAATTGTCTTTGAGGCCTAAGTGTAGCAAAAGAAAATATATCATAAGTGTTAGACCTTTTGACGATACGATAATCTTAAATGTAATGGAAGGTTTGGCATATGAAATCCTTCATTCATAAAATTTGTCAATGTGTACGATCCTAGGATCTGTTACATAAATTTTGAAAGATCATGTAAAAGATCGTACAATGGTCGTAGGGCGCATATCGGTACTTAATGGTTTTGGTCTTACATGTACGACCTTTGTATAATACGATCAAATGAGAATGGCAAATATTGTTACATAAACATTGACCTACATCGTGCAAATGGTCTTATATCGTCCAAAATCGTCCTAACGTACGACACCTCTAGAGGGAGATCGTTGGTTTCGATTCATGTATCAATTTCATTTATTCAGATCTAAAATTAGAATAAGGCTTCATTAACGTTAGAATACACGGCTTTTATAAAAAGAAATCCTCGAAATATCACTGAAATATACTGGAATAGCCAAGACTCAAATTGTGCTGTAGGTTGAATACCAGTAGGCTCAATGGTCGTTAACACTGGAACCCAATATGTCATAAGTAGTGTGTGTGGATGGGATGGAGGTGGGGGGGGGGGTGCATAGCTTTCACATAGTAGACCTATAATCTCTTACGATGTATGTCAAAGATACGATAATTTGTAAGAACGGTTCATGTGTCTCCCTACGATCGGTTTTATGTAACCAAATTGGACGAGGATCGTCCACGAGGTCGTTGGATAGATCGTATCGTACAATGGTCGGATCGTTCAAAATTTATGTAACAGACCCCTAGATTATTCAGTTGAAAAATCTTAGGATCGTACATGAAGACCCTTTTCTGCACCTCGTAAAAGGGTTATCGCTTATGAATATTTAAGTTCTTGAATTAAGTAGACCCACATCGTCCCTGGGTCTTCTTGGCGTGCAATGAAGGGGCTTCTTGTGCGATCCTAGATTATTGAACGGGATGGAAAACACGTCTAGAGGTGTCGCTGCTGATGTTCTAAGTCGTTTATCTCATTCAAATTAAGACATATTCCTATATACCTATGGCTGTACACTCTATGCTTACACCACGCTCTGGGGGGTGGAGTAACTATCTGATACTACCCAAGGTTGGTATACTACCCAAGGTTGCCGTATACTACCCAAGGTTGACATTTAGACCAATCAGATTGTCTCTTATTAAACCACATTTGAAGGTATATAGGAATAGGGAAACCAAGTACCAGTGAAAGGAAGTCAAAATTACTCGGTAAGGCTTGGAAAAATTACTGCCCGCGGCCAGGGCCTTGGGCAGTAATTTTTCCAAGCCTTACCTCGTAACTTTGACTTCCTTTCACCGGAACATAGTTTCCCTCTATTCCTAACAGAGAATTCTATACGTATGTGATACATATATTCCGAATTTCATCATTTGTTAATTAGGATATGGACTGAATAATACGGACGATAAAAAGGTTGTCCGGGATGTCTATCTTTCGATTTATCTCATGGTTCAGTCTCACATACAATATCATATTATCCAACAGCCCTCAGGGTCTTATGAGTGTTATGACTCATAAATCTGAATTTTTTTTATATAATATTTATAAAAATTGTTATCTATTTATTCTTGTTTTGTAGTTGTAGTCACGCCTCGATTCATCTTGCGTAATTTATTGTATTCAAATATCTTTATTCGTACTCCATATATATTATATACAATATGTAACCATTAAGCTTTGTTACAATAAACCAGTGCCGTCAGCAGTGGCATTATGGCCTATTGCTGGTTTTCATCAGGCACCATTACTGACCATCATAACTGATTATGACCGCATCTCTGTATACACCAGGGATTATCATAAAACCGGATGAGTTTTAATCTTGGCCACCGTATGCCACGACTGGAGTTTAGCATAGTGACTTCAAGAGGCGAAGCCAAGTGAAGTCTGGAGCCAAAACTCCAGCAATGGCATGCGGTGGCCAAGATTAGAACGAATCAGGTTTTGATTTTATCCTACCCCATCTCCTCGATTTTGGAATACTATGTGATAATAATTCTGTATGCCACTAGTGACATATAAAACTGTATGCCAATCAGCGAGGCATACGGAAACTCAATGTTAAGCCTATGGGATTTTATATTATGGGTAGGATAATAATCATCTTTCGATACACTGTGTATACCAGTTGCACTGTTGCACCAGTAAAACATTTCAACTGTGTTGATCTCATATTATCATAACTCGGCTCTATACATTTCTACCACGAAAATTAACTTTTACAAGTCAGATTACCCTTATACATTTTAACTTGGTATGCTCTCAATCAAAATAGTTTTGGAGAGTTTCTTATACATTGCAGTAGCTTATTGCATAAGACGGTGTATTTCTAGTACTAATTGCCTGATTATTCGAAACTCTACCTCCCGTGTACTCAAAAACGCATATGTACTTGACAATTTGGTTGGTAATGTATGACCATGGAAAGGTTGTTTTATATAGGTACTGCTAATATCGGATATATTAAAGTCGATTTATACACTATATGAACGATTTAAGAGGATATATTTATACATATATTGACAATGTTTCTTACTCTAGATTTCCAGAGACCGGAACAATGAGAATTCCTGCAGAAATTACCATTTCTATTTATACTGGTGTTTGATGTGGTATATCATGGTGTTCACATGTCTTATCTGGTTGCTGTACCTATACTATAATTACCACTAATAAAAAGATAATTGAAAAAAGAGCTCAATAGGAATCATGTTAAAATGGATCACTTTTATAAGCAATACATTAAGGCCCGGCGTCCACCTACTACGATATGGCACCGATATGCCCTACGATGCACCTCCCGATAAAAATTCAAAATCGCGTCGGAAGGTTACCTAATATCGGGGCAGTTGACCACGTTTTTGCGATTAGGCACCGATAAAACCCCCATACAATGCGTGGTGGATTGGCATGTCTAGACATATGTCTACGATTTTGCACCTTCCCGATATGGCACCGATTTTGACATTTTGTATCGGTGCCATATCGGGAGGTCTGCGATTCTATCGTAGTGGGTGGACGCCGGGCCTAATAATGAAAGTCTTGACAACTTTAAGACTGAACTTGTTGTGTGATACATAATAAAGAAATCATATTGAGATTTTGCCTGGAATTCAATACCCCTGCGCTATGAAATGTACTGATAACCAGTCGCTGCAACATACCTATTGGTATGTTGCGGCAACTGGTTTGCCGTTGTCAGTATAATGTGACCGGCGGAGTGTTGTGTCAATGGTCTGTTGCACAGCCCTTCAGTGAGGCAGTACTATAAAACGGGCCTAGGGTCCCACTGCTACGAGTAGACCAAAGTTGAGTTAGCATACAAACAAACAAACTTGAAAATCATTGGAGGAATCCATGATTGTAAACAATGAGGAAGTCTGGAAAGGACCTGCAACGGTTGACCGGACGTAAAATCACCCAAACAAACAAACAAGTACTGATATAATCCCTTTCCAGCTCATTTTGTGTATCGTTTGATAAACACATGTAGACAATTTTAAACTCTGTCTATGCTCAGCGTAGGATAAATCACCTGTAGCAATATGTCCTGCATGTCCTTACATAGCGTGGAGGTAATATTATAAAGACATGAAACAATCAAAGATACCAATTTTTGATAGCGGGGTCAAATGATCCGTGAGAATAAACGTTGAAAATTTAAACATGGAAATGGAAATCTGATATGAAAAATGTTAGAACATTTTATGTGATGTGCTGTCTAGTGTAATGTTTCTAAATCGTTAGGATTGGTCCAAGGAAGAACGCCATGTGAAAATGCGATTGTATCAAATCCACTTTTTTCTTGAATAATAAAAAGAAAAGGATACCCCATTGTTCTACATTGGAATGTACACATATTTCTTTCTTATTATGGAAAAGGAAGAATCACATGTATATTCTAATTGAAAGATGACTAGTGAAAAAGGAACTATAGTCGTTGAAAGAACGACCCCAAAATACTTTGTTGTGCCATGTGTCCATCTAGTGGACTTGCAGATGTTCATGATCTCCATTTATATAATTGCAAATGATAGTGTACTTCATAGTTCTCTTAAAACTATAAGCTCAATTTAGCAGCAGATCTGTCATAGTATTTATCATCAATGGTCTATATATGATATACACCACATTTTGCAAACATCCTATCTTATTGTTTCTTGCGTAAGGGATGTTCTGGCCTCATGAGTTTTACTGGTACTGTAGTTACATGTTCTTTGGCTTCAGCAGTACCCATTCTCTTAGAGAAAACCCATAGATATGCTGCAGATCTAGATATGCCGTAGTCCATTTTCTAAAGCTCTAATACAAGTTAATCTGGTGTTGTAATAGATTTAAGTTGTTCAGATCTGCGTCGACCCTCTGCAGCTGACGTAGCATAGACTAGATCCAAAATAGCCTGACATAACCCTAGCTGGGAGCTGTTTCAAAAGTCAGGAGGGTGCTAAACGAGAGTACTCACCGCCAAAGCAAGAGCTAGCAATGGCACTTAAAGCGTCGCTGTCGAGGTGGAGGTGCCGCTCGCTATTGGATATTGGTAGCGGTTTTGCTGCCGCTTTGATTCAAAGTGACGCTCGCTGTTGCGGCCTCTCACTTTGAAATGCGACGTGGCACTGGCGAGACTTCACTCGACTTTTGAAACAGTCCCCAGGTCTACCTCAAGAGAAGGCCGTCCCTACTTTTGTCTATAGAATGTTTGGAGAATAGCTGCATTTCTGCCACCTCCTTGATGGCTTCCTTTTCAGCAGCTTTACGCTTCCTCTGTTTCTCAGCTTCACAGACAAGACAGAGTTTCTTGTTCTCCAGACTAGTTATTCTTACATCAAAGTCCTGAATATCCTTTCTTGTAACTCTTTAAAAACCAGTAGCTCTTAGTCTTCTGAGATTGTAAATCTGAAATAACAATCTTACTCATAAATTTCATGACTTAACCAGCAATCAGCCTTTAAGGACATGCACCTATGGCAGAGCTGCATAATTAGGGATGGGCAATAGTGTCAGTCTATAGTTCTAAATATTGGGACACTGTGATCAACTCCCAAGTTGGAGATTTATCATATAATATGATGCATCATCCTTAGCTTTTGAATTTGTTTTGTCTTTAAGTCTAAAATAAGGAGTTATACCTACGTTCAGTGCAAATGTCAAGTTTATTTTTTCCTCATTAAAAGTAAATTTATAGATATCGGTGCAATTTTCTAAACCTGCTAAATTACCCAAAGTACAGTTATATAATGCTGATGTTGTTTTAATTTAACTCATCAATGCAAAACGGACAACGGTGCGATAGTCTTTCATCCCAACATAGGTTTTGTATACTATTTCTTTGTAAAAAACAACAAAATCTATGATTTTCTAATGTTTTTATATGATTTACACTTTTTTCGCAATCTTTTAGAAAAAATATTAAACTAATTTTTTAAATTAGCACCTTTAAAGCATATGTCATGAGAAGTCTAGACAATGCTGTTTTGAAAATTCTAAAACTTTGAAAAATATCAAAACACTCAAAATTATCCAGGACCTTTAGAATTTTCCAACAGAGAGCATGTTGTGCGACATCCCAATACTGACAGAATGATATTAATGGGAAATTCAATGGGATATCAATTTCCTTTCTTGTAAAATGTTGACCAACATCCTGAATATGATACCTGAAGTTTCAATGCAATAGAATTAGTCATTCTGATGTTAAAACATCATTCTATGATGATAGCTTTCCTAAAAATGGGCTGTTGGACAACACGCTTGTTAAAAGATGCAAAGAAGAAATAATAATCATGATAAAATAACAAATATCCCTGCATATATGTTAAGTATCCCGACCACTTACAAATACCCATGCTTTTTTTTTTTATATCATGAAATACAATGTCTGTGGATGAAAAACTGAAAATGTGTTGTCCAACACCCCTGTGTTGTCCTGTACTGGTGTAGCAGCAGGTGTCTGAGAAGTGTCTGGTTCTAAAGCTGCAGGCATTGGCAGGGAGAAGGTTGATGCTTCTGGTGAAGATAGTGTAAATATTGGTAGATCTTCCTGTGTAGGTTTACATGATGATGTAGGTAAAGATGAGTCTGGATTCTGTTTGGGTCACTGGGACCAGAAGGTCATTTCCTCGCTCTTGAACCTTGCAGCCTTTGCTCTCAAACTCTCAATCTCACTGTTAAATGCTGCCTGGTTGTCCTTGACACGATTTTATGTTATATTGAGGATGCTTTGTGTCTCTTGCTTACTTTTTGTTGGCTCTGCTCTTTTTTAACTCATCCCACAACAAATCATATTCTTTCATCTAGGTGTTTTCTCAGCCATTTGTCCTGGGAGAGAATCAATGATACTGTTGAGAAGCTGACCACCAGCCAAGAAACTAGCCAATATGTCTGGTATTTTATCGAGATACAACTGTTTTATAAGCAAGAATAAATGTCAGTACCAAATACATCCTTATAAAGCAAGCATATATTCACTAAAGTGCTCCCAATATATACAATCATCTGAAAGCAGCAATGGTCTCCCTCATGGCTTCTAACAAACAAATGTGCAGCTGGCATGATTTGCTTGCAGTACATTATGACTGATTAGCAAGTCTTAGAGTGTATCTCAGTATTTTGGTAATATTAGCATTAAATCTGGCCAAAACTGTCCGGTACGGGAGGTTGGCAAAAACTGTTAGCCAGCTTGACCTGTAGCCAATTACAGGGAGCAACTTCATACTCGTCAGCTTGCTGACCCGATTAGTATGTTGCAGCGATTGGTTTGCCATTGTCAGTATAATGTGACTGGCGGAGTGTTGTGTCAATGGTCTGCGGCACAGCCCTTCAGTGAGGCAGCACTATAAAATGGGCATAGGACACTGCTACAAGTAGACCAAAGTTGAGTTAATATACCTTTCAAGAACCATATAGGTCAACCAATGAGTCAGTCTCAAAAGGACGTGACTTGCCTACCGAGACGTAAAACTACACAAACAAACAAACAAATCTGTGATATTTTGAATCAAGATGTATTTATTGCAAAAGAAACCATCCACATAGCATGTGTATTCATGTGTACTGACATGATCTTCCATACATCATAAGAACAATCGTGCAAAATAAAATAGTAAATGAATAAAACAGGTCACCATGTGCCCTGATACTTGATAGACATACATGACATGTAAACATACTATAGGATTGCTGAGAGATGATGCTTTCTTCAGATTTTCTTCAGATGGCTGCCTTTCTCTGTAAATTTCTCTTTAGGTGTCACAATCTTAAAGGACAGCTACAAATAATTCACAACCATAAAATTTTGTATATAGGTTTAAATGGACGAGATAGAGTGTACCATATATATATATAATAAATATCGGGTAGTATTATTGTGTCTATACGTGTATTTTCATATATATTAATCATATGTATATATATATATAATGTTATATGATTTAGTAATTTTCAAGAAAAAGAAAATCAATTTTAGATTTCAGTGTGATCAACTATTGTACTACTCGAGGCCTGAATGAGAGTAATATGGTACTATGTTATAGTTAATTGTATTAATGTGAGGGGGCGCCACCTGAGCCATCGGTTGGGGTCGCAGCCGGCACCCCAAGCAACCCGGTCGGCCACTCCGCAGCCACCAGGCCCCAGGTCAGACGTTAGCCTGCGTGCTGGACATTTTTCTTCATTTATTATTTATTTCACTTTCATTTGTTTCATACTTTTTACTTTGTTAATAAAACAAGGGGAGTCAAGGAAAATACTCCCAGGCCGCATTCCACTTGTCATTATCTATCCCATACTTATTAATGTAAAAGTGCACCCAGGGGCTTTGCTGCCTGTGTCCCCCCAGAATCACTTTGCCCATGGACCCATTGCAATGTCCCCAAGTAGTCTCAGATAAGTAACCATCCTGCTCCTTGACACAAAAACTTTGATCTTTGCAACCAGGTAACTTGCAACAACCAAACATATCAAGCACCAGGGGCCTGTTTTTCAGTTGAGATCATGTCCACTTGAGATCCGCTGAGATCGAAAGTGTTTTTCAGTTGAGATCATTTGAGGTGATCTCAAGTTAAGACTAAGATAAGACCGTTTGGGGTGCTTTGGGTGTTTTTCAGTTGAGATGATCTCAGGGATCTCAAGTGAAAGGATCTCAACTTCGGTCTCAACTTGAGACCAGTTGGTACTTGTCTCAACTTTTGTATCCGGTGCTAAAACTTATCGAAATTAAAAGATATTTAGAGCAAAGTGTATTGATAACCTGGCAAACGTATATTCCAAATTTCATAGTTTTATTGTGGTTATTATGACCATGAGAGACAATTGATAAGCAACATAAAAACAAGGCACTGCACCGCTCAGCTAGTTTGTGCTGAACCCACTGTAATGCTCAAAGTCAGTTTCAACTTGAGATCGGTCTAAACTTGAGATCGGTCTCAACTTGAGATCAGTCTCAACTTGACATTGGTTCATAAAAGGTATTGCAAGGGACTTGACATAACAGTTTGGGGCGACAATAGACAATTTAGAGGCTCCGGTTTACTTAAACTACAGGAATATCACTATAGAACTTGAGATAGCTCTACACTGAGGGTTAGAGATCGCAACTTGAGATCCTTGGAGTTGAGATCCCCTAAGATCGGCTGTGTAGACTTGAGACAACGTCTGAAAAACACTTTCCGCCATTGATCTCAAAGTCGGTCTCAGGATCTCTGATTGATCTTAGCCGATCTCAAGTTGAGATCATCTCAACTGAAAAACAACTCCCAGGTCAATAAGTTATTTCAGCCTTGAGTGATTGGTCATGGTCAGCTGGGCATGCCTCCCTATACCTTGAGACACTGGCACCCTGCTCCTTTCACAATATCACAGTGAATAGCGATCATTTTGTCGGTAAGTGGAAAACCACCTATACCGATAAGAGGACATCTCAATCTCACCACCACAGTAAAAGCTTCCTTCACCTACACATCCACCATCAAAGGGTTGACCCAACTTAAATCGCTCATAAATTCTTGCCGGGTGTTTTTTAAAAGGCAATAGGACTTTTAATAAGCCATTGGCCTGCGTTTAAGGGCAGACCTCCATGCGGCGTGTCTGAGGCAGAACACAGCCTTTTATAACCCCTGAGGCCTGTGTTAGTTCAGAGAGAAGAGGTATTACCGGGGATACTCTGTCATGAAGGTGTTCAACCGTGAAACCCAATCCATAAACTACGTAATGCTTTTACATACTTCTTACCAGAATCCACCCAACCCCTCCCTCCTCCCCACCCACACCCCACTCACCAGCATTGTAGACCTCTAATTTGTACAGTATTGGTTACAATATTGTGTTTTGCGCCCTTGCCCACCTCTTTGGAGTTAGGTAAGGTGTAAAGAGGCGTATGCTAGCAGTAATTAGGAACAATGTGTGACTCGTATGGAGCTATGTTCTGTCCAGGCGCTGGCTGTAACGGTAAGAATGAAAGTTTGGCAAAACCCTTTATTCCAGATACGTTTTGATTGAGCTCTGCTCTTTCATTTCCGTGAATCTGGGGCCCGTTTTTTAGTCGTGACCATTTCCTATAGTGACCAGTTAGTGACCGTTTGGAGACCTTTGGGTTCCAGAGATAAGTCGTCATAACATGTGCGACCATTCAGAGGGGTAAACTGTCGTGGTCACTGTTTTGGGTTCCATAGTTGGGACCATTTAGCCCAAATGGTGGCATATTTCATTTTATACACTTCGACTGTATCAAATTAAACAATAATTATCTACTGCAATGAATTATCTATATCGGTTTTATCAAATTCCCAAATTTCACAATTTTCTGTTGAGTAATAATATACATGTGAGACATGCTTTTGTTTTTGAATGGGCCTTGGGCCAACAGTGATCATAACAGCTGAATAGTGACCGGGTCTGAGGAACACTTTTTGGTCATGATCACAGTTTTGGTCGCCCAACTGGTCACTCTTTTGTGATCACTACAAATAAAGACGTCACTGTCTGAAAAACAGGCCCTTGGGCTACACGTCCATGGACGTTGCCTATATGCTAAAGACAAATGCTTAGGGTGATTTCTAAATTCTATTGATTTTTTGCAAATAACTCTGGGTAATATAAGTTCCATATATCAGCAGATAGAAAATGTAAAAAGATTGGCATGTCACCATGCTAACTTCTATGGGAAGGCCATCTGAAAATGTAAGTGATTAACTATTGGTGTCTATAGGAAACTGCACTATTTTGACATTGTTGCTAAATGACACTGATGTTCTATTGCTATCTTCAAATAATTCTCCTCGTGATGCAGACCGGATATGCTTGCATGCAAGCATAACTCAAGTGACCGCGGTGGGGAGTTAGCTCAGTGGTAAAGAGCACTGGACTTTTCTTCTTTATCCCCAGCAGTGGTATATTTACTACTATATCAAAGGCCAATCCTTCTCATACCATATCTATGTGGTGTGGGAAGTAAAAGAACTCTCATCTCGGTAAATATGCAGGGGTGAGATTTCTACCTATATTCATCTCACAGATTCGGTCAAACCCGCAGTAAATCTAATTGAACAGATTGGACGTTAAACTACCTAAACAAACAGTTTTGGAGCCTACTGAAAACAGGGTGCTACCCTAGTAGACCCTCCAGTCTAAATAAAAGAATAAAAAAAAATTAAAAAACAATTTAAGGTAGTGTTTACTGTGGGGATATCAATTCTCAAATATTCACCTCGCCCCCCTCCCTTCCCCTATTGGCGAAATAAAGAAATCTCAATAATACTTCCCAACATACCCGTCCTAATGCCTGCAATATGAACACATATCTGGCGGATACGAAATTTTCATAATCGTGAACTTATACTAGATTCTATTAATGCCGCTCTACCTATCTGAGTTAAGAAGTACGCGAAATCCTAAGGCCCGGCGTCCACCTACTACGATTTGGCACCGATATCGTCTACGATGCACCTCCCGATAAAAAATCAAAATCGCGTCGGAAGGTTACCTGTTATCGGGGCAGTTGACCACGTTTCTGCGATTAGACACCGATAAAAAAAACCACACAACGCATGGTGGATTGGCATGTCTAGACATATGTCTACGATTTTGCACCTTCCCGATATGGCACCGATTTTGACATTTTATATCGGTGCCATATCGGGAGGTCTATGATTCTATCGTAGTAGGTGGACGCCGGGCCTTACTTCACTCCAGACTTTCTCGACACTCCCTTTAGGAATTAACCCCATGTATTTGGAAGAGTCTTGCAAATAGCTGGAAATGACATGACAGGTAGTGGCTAAGCTTCTTATATCGGAGATATATGCTGCAGGTAAGTCTTCTATCGCGATCGCTTAAAGCGTTAGAGATGACTCAAGTTCCGTTTAGAGTCCTGGAGACATAATCCATGCAAATATGTAATCCTGATCCATCTATGGTGACTCCTCCCATGTCAAGGAGTGCAAGGGTGCAGACGGACAATATCCCTTATAAATAACCAGAGTACGCTATTCAGGGTGCTCAAAACCAGACAATGTGTATATGGCTGACACCCACGCCCCTTTATTAACCTTACCCGGAAGATATATGTACTGAGATGTTGGAGATTCTATGGTTGCTAAAGATATTTACAAAAAAAGATATATATAGAACGACCTGACCATGCTGTACATAGACAATAAACGATGGTCTTGTGGACAGGCGGACTTAAATCACGAGAGGTTGATGCGTGGTAATACCCGAGCGCTAGCGAGTATTACGACGTCAACCTGGAGTGGATTGTAGAGCCGCATGTCCACATAACCATCGTGTGTTGTATCTTTTCGAATAGTAATTGCCATATTAAAGGATATAACAATAGGGACTATTTCTTTGCTCTATAGCACAAAGGGACTATTTTTCCCGTATACCATGGCTTGGAGGCCAAAGTTATGGTATCTGACAGGTTTTATATAATGGGTAGTGGTCTACTGAGTCCCCATACATTATCAATGGGGCCTTTGTATACGCTGGATAATATAAGCTACAAAACGAGATGGGAATTGACTTGGTACAGAACGAGGCCTTTGGCCATTGTCAATTCCCATCGAGTTTTGTAGCTTGTACAAGCATGATAGGTCGTTCTATTTTGTATTATATAACCATAAATGGTGGAATGTTACTTACTATAATAATTATAATTCAGTCAATGTAACATCACCAATACACTGGAATACAAGTATTTCAATGTGTTCCGTATATATATAATATATATGTGGCAACATGTGGTCAAAGTATTCAGTACATATTGCAACATGTGCAGTACACATAGCAACTGTGGTCAGCGTGTTCCGTACACTGGGGTACGGAACCCTGTTCAGTATATTACGTTTACGTTATATGGTGAAACAGTGCGGCGTATTTATGATATATTCGTCATGGGTATTTAATAAACACACCTATAGGCATTGGGCAAATTTCTGTAGGATAATGAATACTGAAGATCCTACCGAGCACGGATCTAATTAAGAAGTGTACGTGTTTGTTGGATGTTATTATTTATTGTGAAGCTTTATTAAAGAAGTTCAAGCATCACAATGTAAATTGTTTAGAGGCCATTCCTCATCTAACCACACGTTAAATGCCCACATGCTGATGATTTATCGATGTCATTATATCTACATAGTTATTCTAGATTTATGTTTTCTTTTGATATAATTTAGCGTTCTACCTTCGGGATGAATCCTTATTAGAATTCATGAGATCATGCCATACAAAATGTGGAGGTACATTCTCAGAGCATTCACCTTGTTAATGATGAAACCCCATGTTACTTAATTGGTATTGAAACAAATTACTAAAATGGATGAACAATGGTGAGTCAGTGTTTGACTTTGACACATATGTAAACTATTAGGCGATGATCACATACATGACAACGTAGGATGACCACATGTAACCTTCATTTCAAAGAAAGCATACTTAGTAGAAACCGAACGAGAGTTAGACTTGTCAATGTTTATGCCACGACAGGAAGGTCGTGAATTACTACACGAGGCGTTAGCCGAGTGTAGTGAGGAGCAGACCTGACCAGCAGGATAAGCAGGAGGTTTTGCTATACAACATAACATCCTTAAGGGACCTAACATTGGTGAACATAGGACTGCACAAAGACTTCACAGAGGCCCGAACTCACAGAGAACTCACATAGACAATTAAAATTAGATGGACATGACATTTACACAGGTGTACAAAGGTGCTGGTAAAACAGGGAGTACCCAGGTGTTGTACTCCCCCCCCCCTCCCCCCGATGGCAGTGCCTTTAAGGAGATGCTTCGTTGACATCCTTTTTTTTTTTTTTTTTTAAGATGATCTTTATTCTGGAGTTTAGCTACTAGGACTGAGTCGCCCTATTTTCAGTAGGCTCCAGGGCCATTTATGTTTACCACAGTTATTGATATGCTATAATTCAAAGTATATACAACTAGTAGATTCCTAGTAATAATCTTCATATAAGAATGATTAGAAATTCTGTTCCCATCAGGGTTTCACTTGTATCACAGGAATGATATGTACAATGATATTGTTTCTGTAGATTTATTATCTTTGAATGTGGGTAGGGCCTGGGCTGGAGAGTTGTCTAGTTTCTTAATCCTGACATTTGCAACTCATTATTTGCATTCTAGTATTCTAGTAATCTAATTGTATGGCAGGGGGTTGATGGGTTCCTGCTCTTACCCTTAAGATCTTCACCTAGCTAGTCTAGGCCTCTAGGCTTTACAGCAAGTTGGGTATTTTCACTCTACGTGAAAGCGCATTGGGCACGAGTTTACTATGTTAAGAATATAAAAACAAATAACAGGGCTGAGATAATATCAAGAGACGTCACGAGTTTGAGTCTGAATTTATTTATGCCACGCATTTTGTTGGCTCCATATTTTCACGAGTCGAAGACGAGTGACATTACGGAGCCAACAAAATGAGTGACATAAGTAAACTCAAACTCAAACGAGTGGCGTCTAGATTTTATCCTACCTAGTTCCTATATTTTTTCAGTATCAGAAAGTAGTGGCATAAACAACACTTTATGTCACACCCGTGACATAAACAAATCCCATGTTAAGCCTACGGCGTTTTTTATTGGGGGTAGGAGAAATACGTTTTATATCACTCAAATAGTATATAGTATGCATAAGAGCAATTAAAATATTTGCTTGGTATGCTACTCTTATAGAAGATGGCTATAAGAAATAAGTGTACATGTATACATAAGGAATCAGTAGTCTTCACCTCACATGAAAATAGGCGACCGCAAGTGGCAAGTCCTTTATAGTGTTTTAGGCCAGTTTCAGGATTGCAAACGGCATTGATTGAGCGCCCACATTGCTGGTGCCTCCGTTCTACCAGCTTCCATTCTAATCCACAGAAGTGGTTCCTTACATCTTGATGTTATGTCAATTATCGGTAAAGTGGCCGAGATCAAGATCGCACGTATGCCCCAGAGGCCATGCCAGTTTGCAGGTCGTAGTGCATTGAATGGGATTATGGTCCCCGAATGACTTAAAGCAACCTGCCCTTCCTGAATGGATCAAGGATCTAACCAGGGATCCCACTCCTAAATCGCAAAGTCCTCTCATGGGGCATAACCTCGGGACCTAATTAGGAGACTCTGTATACGCCTACGTGGATTTAGGTGCGATTCATGGCTTGATCAATAACCAAGCCATGAATGTTGGCTTAATCTGGGAAGCTTGAGGAAAGGTGCTATTTAGGTATCACAGCCCCTGCGGCTTTGAACAAACAAGTGGTGGTGGTTATTATTACATGGGATGTGCCTAAATAAGAATGGGATCCCGTCGGGTCACGGAGGGGTCAACATTTAGGTATCATTCCGTGAATCCAACCAAGACACCTTCCTTAAGATCACGGTACTTATGGGGCGCCTTATGTCTCAATTTTAATGTTAATTAAAAATGATAATAACAATGACCTTTTTCGTGGGTTTTTTTCTGTCTGAAAAAAACTTGATATCAATTAAAATCATTGCGGTATATTCTATTTCCTGTAGAGTACACCGAAAATTACCATTTATTGGCCGATTAAATTAACATTTAGATAAATTGAAAAAAAATAAAGGTAATATTGAACACATTTTAGATAGTATGCTATGTGCGATATGAGACATCAGATGGGGGTGAAATTGTTGGACACATCGAGAACCAGTAAGCTGCTTTACACTAGTAGTATGTTGAGTGAAATTATTTTATTATATAATTTATGTAAGCAATGTAACGGTCAACATCAGTTCTGGCAACTTTAAAATAGATATTTTTAAATGTAATTCTTTAACCGTCCTAAGCCTGTAGAGGTACTAGAATATGGTGGAGTTTTTTTTGGTTTTTTTTTGGTTTTTTTGCAACCAGTTCTATCATCAATCGACAGATCGTCCACTGGAAGTGGGTGGGAAAAGGTCAACGCAGTAATGCCGACCAATTAAAGTGTGTGCTCCTCCATCCAACCGACAAGGATCGTTGGTCTGGTACTGGCAGCATCAGCAAGAAAATGTAGGTGAAAACAGGCCTATAAACATCACCCTGACAGTATTTGGGGTCATCTGTTCTGATCCTGACACCCGGCCAATAGTGCCCGAAAATGTTAGAAATCTCTGACTTCACCCAATATCAACTCCAGACGAGTTCCACAGTTCTGGTCCTGTAGACTGCAATATGATGTGATTACAGTTAGATAGAAATAATAACTGTACACGTTTATCCACCTCAAAAACATCACTTACCTTCAAATAGACACTCTGAGTACACATTCCAGGTTTCAAGGTCACAACTCCCAAGTTTATGTAATCTGACACCAGAGGACACCACCAGTAAAGAAACCGAGGCGAAAATGGATATACTAGAATTGGCGTGCTTCAGATACCCAAAGGATTATGGAACTGGATGGTCGACAGCGGCCGACGGCACCGATATCACCAGGCTATGGTGTTCCATTACACTGACGGTACCTGAATAGTAAATCAGACACTCTCAGAATCATATTTCAGCTGTGAATTCGGCCAGATGAGACAGCGCTTTAAGAGCGATAACCACCGAAACAGTGTCTTTTTTTATTCAGAATAACTGAGGATTATTGACACTAGGTAGTAGTAATTTCAAGACCACTAATATATATATATTATATATATATATATTATATATATATATATATATATATATATATATATATATATCCTACCTAGTAATTTATATGGGAGTTGCCAGTGTAACTTATTCATTATAAAACCCACAGGAATAATACCAGAATTGATAAAAAAAAGTATTTTGTGATATTCAGAATACTGCAGTGAATCGCTGTTGGATAATATATGGAGTCACAGTTATGGTACCTTTATGTAATCCATTCCGAATTCTTTAGGTGTGTTTTGGTCTAAACACGCCAAAACATTGAGGAATAGATTTTAGTTAGGCTCCCTCACTCTGTCTCCTTATTACTATATACGTGAATGTGTGGCCGTTAGATATTAAAGAGGAAACCTCTGAAAGTTTACGGTCAGAGCTCATATCCCATCGAGTTTGAATAGTATAGTTATTCACAAGGTGAAAAATTACGTAGCAATTCAAAAAGATGGTATCGAGCTCTGACCGTAAACTTGAATAGGCTTCTGAATTTATCTCACTTCTCACATTGGCCAATTGGCTAACATTGCTGACATTATCCCATCATACTCCATTGGCATTGAGTATGAGTTCCCAATGTTAAAGTCTATGGGGGGAAATACCAGGGGTGAGATGATATTGAGAATGTAGGAGATGGAGAGGATCGTCTCAGTTTGGTCCTCCTTGTTTTCTGTTTTCTCTCCCTCTCTGACTATTCTTATTCAATATATTGATCTCTCTATCATATTTGTCATTTATCTTTAACCAGCCTCCTAGGCTCTCATCCTCAACATGTATCCGTCTTCTATTTCTCCCTCTAGCTCTCTGCCTGTCTCTTTCCTAGCTTACTCTATCAGTACCTCCCTACCCCCCCCCCCTCTCTCTCTCTCTCTCCCTCTCTCTCTCTCTCTCTCTCTTTCTCTCTCTCTCTCTCTCTCTCTCTCTCTCTCTCTCTCTCTCTCTTTCCTTCTGGCTATTCTAATCCCTGCTATTATACTGTCTATCAGATTTTATTTTTATTTTTCAATTATATTTCTAATTCCCTACCTCCCTCTCCCACTACTATCATTCACTCTCTTCTCCCATTATTGCAACTGATTCTCAGATGCCCTCCATTGTCAACTTTTGTCTCCATACTTGTTCTTGTTAACATGTTTCACACATCTTGTATGGAAGAACGACCATGTATTGAATGAAAATGTCTAAATTGATAAAGAAAATAAAAGAGCAGAGGGCCAGTGTCTCAGGGTCTCAGAGGCATGCCCAGCTAAGCCTAGGGCTTAACACTTAGTGTAGAAATTTACATTTTATAGGCCCAGCTGACCACGACCAATCACTCAGGACCTCATTGACCTACTGGTACTTGATATGTTTGGATCCTAGACTAAGGCAGTTGCAGAAAGGGCAAGTTGACTGGGTGCAAAGGGGTTAGACTGAATATAACCTTTTAATTGTACTTTTTTAATGATAATTCCACGATTGTTCATCAATGATGAACATACCATTTGTTCCTAGTTGAACTAGGTGGCAGTGAGATATCATTACGAGATTGTAAAGCGCCACAAAGTCACTTGTAAGGCCACTAAAAAAACATTGTTTCTCATCACCGCGCGCATCAGCAAAAACATCTTTAGGGGATTTTTTTTTTTTTTAATATGAACCTTGATAGAAATTATGAAAGCGTTGTATTTGGTATCAAATTAAAGCTCCTGATGTCAGGGATGCATTCAACGTGGTATTATGTTTATCCTACCCCTAATAAAAAACGCCATAGGCTTAACATGGGTTTCTTTATGTCACGGGTGTGACAAAGTGTTGTTTATGCCACTACTTTCTTATACTGAAAAAATGTGGAAACGGGGTAGGATAAAATCTAGACTCGACTTGTTTGAGTTTGAGTTTACTTATGTCATTGATTTTGTGGGCTCTGCAATATCACTCGTCTTCGAATCGTGAAATTTCGGAGCCCACAAAATGCGTGACATAAATAAACCCAGACTCAAACTCGTGACGTCTCTTCATAGTATCTAGAAGTAGCTCCAAAGTTGAGCTGAATACAAAGTCTTAAATCTATAGGTGACAAACTACAATCTGGAGATCAGAATATTTTTGAAAACTTAATACTGAACTGTCAAATTTTGTTAAACCAATTTGTATTCATTTTCATATCACACACAGTAAAATGAGTGAGATTTTGAGTGAGAGTGCAAGATAGGACCTGAATAATTACATCTGAAGCCCATTTTATGTGTGTGTATTTTTTTCCCGCTACCGACTCTAACGTAGCCATTTTTTTTTTTTATTTTTTTTTTTTTTTCAGTAACACAATTTAACGACTACAAACAATCGCCTTATTGGCGTTCTTCCCAGCATTTTGAACCCTGGTGGGGGGTCTGGCACCGTATTTTTCGCAGTATTAGGGAAAAAAATTGAAGCCCATTTTATCACACTTCAAAAGCTATCTTTAATCCAGCAACAACAACGATAACAAAAATCGCCCTCATCATATGTTTCATGGCTTAATGATGAAAAACCAAATTGGGTTTTTTTTTGAGTGGCCTTAAATAGAAGTTGGTGCCCCATAGTCTCACAGTGCGGAGGGCGATGGCTACCGGTGGGTGTTAGAGATCCACTGAACCGTGACGACTGTCCGCCGCCCGCGGGTCAGCGTCCCTGCTGATCAGGTGCGCGCTGATCGAGTGGTCATTCTCCGCGGGACGGAGGTAGGCCTACAGGTGTGTGGTGACGGCGGGACAGGGTCACAGGTGTTACAACCCCCGGTAAGGTGCAGACCGCCACCCCCAGTCCACCGCTCAGGAGGTGGGACCCCGTGAGCACTGGAAGCTAGCTACCTACGCGTGGATAACATTGGGCTTTAAGAAACAGTGGCACTACAGAGGAATTCCAGGGAGCTGCAGTCGGGAGCCGTGTTCTGTAGGCCTCCACATAGGCGGGTTTTAGGCGCGAGGGATACTACCGAGGTGGAGAAATACCGAACGGTAGGTACTTTTATCATTGGTCCCGCCTTGGGATCCCCAGCCTAGGGCCTTGTGTGACAGTGACCGGTAGATTAAACTATAAATGGCCCCTGTCTGCATTTTTTTATTTGCACATGGTGCCGGGTATGCGGCGGTCGTGTGGTCGGAGTACGCTGGCTCAACTCCAACATGGGTGTCGGTCTTACTGAGACCAAATTAGCAAATATGTGAACAATCTGCAGTGCTGCCAGAACCCCGAGTAGTTGTACTCTGAATTATCTTAGCCTGATATAAATCTCCATAGGCTTAACATTAGGAACTCGTTCTCAACAGGTATACGAGTACGGTAACTCATATTCAATGGGTGATAAACAGGCTTAACATTAGGAACTCGTTCTCAACAGGTATACGAGTACGGTAACTCATACTCAATGGGTGATAAACAGGTTTAATATTAGGAACTCGTTCTCAACAGGTATACGAGTACGGTAACTCATATTCAATGGGTGATAAACAGGCTTATCATTAGGAACTCGTTCTCAACAGGCAAGCGAATACGGTAACTCATACTCAATGGGTGATAGACAGGCTTAACATTAGGAACTCGTTCTCAACAGGCAAGCGAGTACGGTAACTCATACCCAATGGGTGATAAACAGGCTTAACATTAGGGACTCGTTCTCAACAGGCATGCGAATACGGTCACCCATACTCAATGGGTGATAAACAGGTAACTATATCCAGGCTAAGATAAAATCAGAAACATATTTTCTCGTGTGAAACGCTCCAGAATATTCACTCAGCTATCGCCTCGTTCATATCTCTGAGCGCCCCCAAACTCGATGGCATAGGAGGACACAGACATGACACTCATCAGTTTCTTTCTTATGCCTCAGATTGCTCTGCACGGTTTGTCGTGATAGACACTCAGGATGTCGGTGTTATTTTCGTCGTCTCACATACTGAGATCAAAGTGTTCCATTTAAGTGTGTCAATAACCGCTGAGAGGGTATCGTGCAGCGCTCAATCAGAACCAAAAGCCTTATTGTTAGAGGTCATAAACTTAATGCGACCTCCTATCGTGATCTCAAGGAAGCCCCCACAATAGATGCGTACCTCTAGTCCCACCTAATTTTAGCTGAAGATGAGTGTGGGTTTAGGGGATGTTTAATCAGATACGTACCCTTTAGTCCGAGAGACTCTGACTGCCTAGCGGTGCTGCGGACAGTCAGAGAGCACACCCATAGACCTCAATGCAAACTGGTCGACCAGATTGGTACATGTCAGATCAGCAGCCGTTTTCCTTATAAATATAGGTTGAATCTTTCTGATTTTGTGATAGACAGTTTCCTGAGGCAAAATGCAGTAAAATGGCAGTAATTTCCTACCTTTGCATTAGTTCTAAGTAATAGAACAGCCAGCGTTTGTAAAATCCATGTCAATGCATTCTGCAGGCGCCAAAAATAACAGAAAACTGGTTTCAAAAGTGCAGGAAATCCTTCACAGGGGATTGCCAGGAACCAGCTTATCAAATATGGCCGACGTGAGTTGGAAGTGTTGACATGTGGTTAAATGAGTTGTACAAAAAGGCTCCCAAAAGTAACAAAAAGGAACAAAACAGGAGTTTTATCATCAAAAGGGAATTATTATACATTTCTGAAGGTAAGGGAGCATAAACATGCACTTACATTGACAGTATTACAGAGAACCAAGGACCTGATATTTTGTACTATGGGAATAAGCGGTTGTGCTCTCTGACTGTCCGCAGCACCGCTAGGCAGTCAGAGTCTCTCGGACTACGTCCCCTTCAGATGAGCAAACCTTGCCCTGGGTGCACCCCTCTCATAAGATCTCACAGTCTCTCAATGGTATTCTGTATAAGGTTCTCACTACGCTCTATGGGAGAAGAATTCTTAACGAACTAGGCTTAGAGCCTTGAGAATCCACTGGCACACAGTATTCCCGCTAGGTGGCATTATTGAGATTATAGGAATCTTTGGGTTGCACTGATGCACGTGAGGCAGACCAGAAGTTAAGAATTCTTCTCATATAGAGCGTAGTGAGAGGAATTATATAGAACGTCCTGACCATGCTGTACAAGTCACAGAACGAGATGCTAATTTACCGTTTGTACGGACCGAGGCGTTTACGCCATGGATCTGCAGTTTTACCACATGGAGACACACAGCACATCACATGGTAAAAGGGCAGTTAGGGGATCCCTATTGTAGGACCTTCACACTGTCGGCTAAATTCTGGTCTTCAAATTACACTTTTTCGGCTCCAATCTATTTTTCATCTAAACTACTAAAGTAGACCTATAATACATGGGGGGCATATTCAATCATTCTCTACCGCTGAGAGGTGAAGCATTTCATCAGGAAACCCATCAGTTTAGGCACGTGGTTTATGTAAATTATTGTAAAATAAAGACCTCAAACTGCCCCTTTGCCGATTACATTACGGCATGTGGGAAAGACAATGGTGTAACAGGTCGTTTCGCTTTGCTCTCTGCTGTAGTAATGGTGGGAAATTTGGCAGCAGTACGCCCTATTGCCAGCATGGTCGCCTGAGGACCGTGGGACCCCCTCAGCAATCGGGCCCGATCTCATGTTGGGGTGTCTCAAGTACCTGCTTGACATGGCTACTGGAGGAGTCGCCCCAGAAAGGAATTGCCCGCTAATTTTCTCGCCATGGATTTCTCCCTGTTTTTTTTAAAGAAAAAATGATCACTATTTCCCTGCCTATTTGAGGTTTGTAGTGTAAGCCAAGGATATTACGCACGATACATGTATCTTTTTTCTGTTGTTAGATCGTTTACTAGAGGATGGTATATTTTCATGCCCGTTGAAGTGAAGTATAGAAGAAACCAACAAGTTTTGGTCAAACTCGTCGTTCTCCACATGTTTGATGCGGAGTGATATGAACGAGGCGACAGCCTCGTGATTATCATGTACTATTCAAATGAGTTGGAGAACAAGGATTTTGACCAAAACGAGTTGCATCCTGTATTTATCTCACACCTGTGCACACTAAAAGAATCGACAACGTACAGAATAAAGACTGCAATTTTCATAAGGGCATGGAGAACGAGTTCCCTATGTTAAGCCTATGGGACAAAAATACCAGGGGTAAGATAAATGTATAAGACTAAATCACTGTGTAACGTGTTAAAAAAAGCAGATTTCTCCATTAATGAATTACGGGGCGACAGGACCAGTTCTCCAGTAACTGATAGCACCCAAAGAGATAGAAGAGCTCTTCATCCCTTAATGAAGAGAAGGGGTGAATACTTTACCTACAGTACCCCTTCGTATTCTCTTCTCATGGCCTGCTGAGGTGGACAGCAAGGATCAATCTGTTCACCCTCTTGGTTGCCTTTCCTCCGCTGGTGCAGGCTGGATATGCTTGCATGCAAGCATAATTAAAATGACCGGGGCGGGGAGTTGGCTCAGTGGTAAAGAGCACTGGACTCGTAATCCCAAGGTTGTGGGACTTTGTGGGTTGAGTCCCACTGCAACCACTTTTCTCCTTCTCTCCCAGCAGTGGTAGATTTACTGCTATATCAGAGGCCAATCCTTCTCATACTATGTCCATGTGGTGTGAGAAGTAAAAGAATTTCACCTCGGTTAATGTGTAGGGTAGAGATTTCTGCCTAAATTCATCTCATAGATGCGGTGGAACCCAAAGTAGGTCTAATGGAACATATTGGACGTTAAACTACCCAAACAATCTCGTATCATATATTCGTTCTGGATGTAATTTTACCCAGTTACCTCAGCTCCAATAAACCCATCCCACAACAGTTCTGCTGACTCAACTAATCTGCTGCCTCACTGAAGTCTTCTCAGAGGAAGCTAAAACTGTCATCAACAATCCCAAGAGTATTCGTGCAGACTTACGTATTATTAGAACACAAAGTCTACAGGGCTATACTTAACTACCAGTGGGACGATCAGTCCATTGGTTTTTATTATCCACCTAATACAAAGTGTCCATAGAAAACTCATGGGTAGCGTGTATCTACACATAAAGATATTTGTATGCTCTGGGTAACAAAAGCCGTCGCATACGAAAAAATAGTACGTATGAAAAACATAGTGCGAACCTAAGTGAACTAATATCAGTACCCCACTTGTCAGGAAAAGGTGGATAATAAATACAATATAGACTAGTTTCAGATAAAAGCTGTTGTACACGCCTAGAAGTTGCCTCTGCGCAATATCCTCGCATGCGCTCAGATATTACTACGCGTCAACTCCTCGGATCATACGACCGCTTGTATCTGAAACCAGTCAATATTGTCTATCCTTCTATAGCATTAAACCACAAATCCAATGGAATACAAATCCAAATTGATAGAACTTTGATTTTCACACCAAGTGACCACACACAACTACCTGGCTGCCCTCTCGTCGGGGGACACCTGAGGAGGACCAGGTGGGAGCATTCCCGGGTGGGGGAGGCTGATGAAATTAGTGCACTTCTCTCACTGTACTGGGCCGCTGCCAACAAAAGCCCCAATTCCACATACTTCACTTGGCAGGCCTGGCTAAACAGGACCCGGCAGGAATCAAAAGGTTAGACAAACAGAGCAAGATCCACACTGACCAATTTCATAGTACGCCCAGGCGTGAGTAGTGAGGAGCAGGGGGTGGGGGGGGGGGGGGGGGTGTTCTTTAATCAAATGCGTCCAACTGTGTCTTAGAGGTTACGCCTACACACCTTTCACAACAGACCCCCTTCCCCTGCACCCCCCCCCCCTCCTCCTCCTCTCCACCCACACACACACGACCTTCTGAAGGACGTGTAGAGACCAGGTTAATCCTGTGTATAGGCTTCGTACATCTTTATCACGTGTATGTACATGAATGATGAATGATAATTCATTTCTAGATATGGAGTAATGCATGAGTCACTGTTCAGTGCACCAAGCGGGGCATTGTTCAGTGAAGGGAGTGATCATTAATTATGGCCGGGGGCACGGTTTTTGGAACACCGAATGGTCAATAAAAAGGCCCTTCCCTCCGTGGGAAGCCAAAAAATGCCCTCTCTTGTAATCCCCCCCAAAAAAAAAATTTTAAAAAAAATTAAAAATTATGTGCTCCCTCGGCCATAATTATTGAACGCTCCCTAAGGCCGATACTTGGCCATACAATGCTGAGTCTAACCTTACACCTATGTGATAAATATCATCACACCTAGAGTCTATTGTCTGTTATAGATTCAATCATTTTATTAGTGGCTACCAAGCTACATCTGAACAACTCACCTAGATGATCTCCAGATGTTTGAACTAAATGAAAATATAAAAATGGGGAGGGGGGGGGGGGTGATCACTGGGTTCTTGTTTTGTTTTTTTACTGATATGACTGCTGGGATAAAGTAAAGTGTTGTAAAATCAAGTATCAACTACTGCTTTCTTTTTGAGGATTGTTTCTGTTTCACATAGATAAAGATAGATGTAAGCTGGCCTGGCCTGCCAATGGGTTATTGTGCTGCAATGTATTCTGTCTAAACCATAGGTGAAGTATTACCAAGGCGAGTTGTGTGTTTAACACACCAAACTGGAGCTGGATTGATACAGAATATGATGCAATGACTCTACTTTCTCTGAAAATAACATGAAAGGGTATTATAGTCAAATTATGCTCACACACTGTATAACGTTGTAGAACACATATCTAACTTCAAATTCGGGCGTCACCGTGCTTGTTTTTGATTTAGAGATCAATATTATGATTATATCACAATAGAATATATAGAAATTCTAAAAAGTAGATTTTCACGTAGTGAAATCTATGTCATTTTTATGTCCTTGTTTTTATGAGAATTTAAAAAAATCAGTCAAATGTAAATTGGTATAATCTACCTATTGAGTAAGGTCAAACTCGATAATGTGTTATAAATCACTCATTCTGTATTAGAACAAGTCGGAGGAATTGGTTTCAATTGACAACTGTCAGCACTTGAAAATCCCTGGGTGGCACTATCGTGAATTGTAGGATATACCTTTAAAATCCTTTAAAATACATTTAGTTGTGTGGCCGCATGCAATGTGTAACTAAGCATATTAAGGACACGGCCTGCGAGAAAAAATGTATATTTTTATCATATCTGAGTTAATTAACTCTTTACCTTCTATCTACAGTCTGAATGATATCTGGTAGATCCATATTTTGCGTAGGCGAAGAAGAATATAGATAAAAACGCCATAAAATGATATGAAAACCGTGGTGACAAAATTCAACTAGCCAAGAATCTGTGGTGTTTATTGTCCATCCTAAGTTCCCTATTTGACGATATAGGCAATAATCAATGGCATTATTTACCCTCGAGTCGTTTACAGAGCTACTTGTCCACAATTCCATCGTCTGTTGTATTTATTATCCATCTTAACGGATAAATCAGAACCAGGAATCGTTACAATATTATTGGATCTACTACATCTAACAATAGTATGGGTTTTTTTGCTTCCATTGCCAAAGGACTACCAATATGTTAAATGTTCCCGACAAATGACGGAATGACGGAATTCTGACATTTCATATACTTCGGTATCACTCGTAGTGTTAGAATATATATCGATTCATACACCATTTGTTTATAAATAATGTCATAACTGATTCTTTTTATAAGCATTTTAAATTCCCGAATATTTCTTCCGTCCTGACTTCCATCCCTGTATATTATGAACAAGGTTATAGCAGGTCTACCTCCAGTTAGATGCTACCTTGAAGAAAAAAAAGGAAAAAAAGACTACCAATATGTTTGAGAGGGTATTTTCCCGTATCCAATGCCTGTGAAGCCTATAATCAACGAGTATAGAGAGACGAGTATAGAGTTGCTGTAAACAATGGGTTTTAAATCAGTAATGGATGTTATGGTTTCTGACAACTTAGAAATAATGGTTAGTTGTTAACTGTGGTCCCGAACAAATTCCTTCCAGGCTGTGTGAAAAAGAGCGGAAGCCACTGCCCCTTTTACCACAGCCGTGTAAGGGGTGGGGAGTTAGCTCAGTCGTTAGAGCACCGGACTTGTAACCCCAAGGTTGTAAGACTTTGTGGGTTCGAGTCCCACACCCAGCAGTGGTAGATCTACTGCTATATCAAAGGCCATCCTTCTCATACCATGTCTATGTGGTGTGGGGAGTATAAGAACTCTCACCTCGGTAAATGTGTAGGGGTGAGATTTCTACCTGAATTCATCTCATAGATTCGATCACCACCCTCGTGGTGTAAAGGAACCTTGAGAAAGTCTGGAAAGGACCTATTATGGTTGACTGGACGTAAAATCAAACCAAACAAACAAACAAACAGCCGTGTATGTATTTTTATTAGTTGCATACCACTGCTCCCTATGCCGTGTGTATTGTGTAACCCTTTGTTATCCGTCAAATACATAGTGTCCATAGAAAACGCATGGGCAGCGTGCATCTACATACCCGGAACATACAGATATGTTGTATGCTCCCGACTGTATTTATCAGTAGTACTGTACCCCTCCCCAACCGTACGACTCACCCCCTAACAGTATTTATTAGAAGTACCCCCCCCTCGTAGGATTCACACCCTGACAGAATATATGAGAAAAAGTGCCCCCCCCCCCAATACCATACGATTTACCCCCAAAAGCTGGAGTCACACCAAGCGAGTACTGCAGAGATTTCTGAAATCGCCAACACAAATGGACTATATCAATGTGAAAAAAAATTCACTCCACAACTGATTCGGTATCGACAAATCCCCAGGGAAACTGAGATACATGAACCACAGAGAGAAAAAGATATACTCACAAAATGGACTATATGTGAGCTGTTATTTCATACTTCACCTGATTATTGCTTATGAGATGCTAAATCATGGGCGGGAGATATTCCTATGAAATGATATCTGACATACATGCTATTTTGTGTTGGCGATTCCAGAGATCGCCGCCTTGACTCGCTTGGTGTGTCCCCGGTTTTACAGTATTATGGGATGTATCCCTCCCGCCCGGTATGACTGACACCCTCAAAGTATTTATGGGAAGTACCCCCCCCCCCCCACCCCCATGATTCACCCCGGACAGTATATATGAGAAAAAGTACCCTCCCCCCTCGTAGGATTCCTCCCCTGAGAGTATGTATAAAAAGAACCCCCCCCCCCCCCGGATTCACACCCTGAGACACATATGAGAATACCCCCCCCCCCCCCCCCCGATATGATACACCCCCTCCCTGACAGTATTTATTAGAAGTATCGCCTTCCTCCCCCCCCCCCCCATATGATTCACCCCCGGAAAGTATATATGGGAAAAAAAGTATCTCCCCCTCCCCGGAGGATTCACCCCTGACAGTATTTTTGAGAAGTATCCCACCCCCCTCCTCTACTACCCACCTAAAATTATTTATGAGAACTACCCACCCACCCACCCCCCCCCCCCCCCACCCCGTATGTTTCACCACCTGTCAGTCATTATGAGAAGTAACCCCCATAACAGTATTTATGAGAAGTACCTTCCCTCCGTAAGATTCATCCCCTGCCAGTATTTATTAGAAGTCCCACCCCCCCCCCCCGTATGTTTCACCCCCTGACAGTTATTATGAGAAGTAACCCCCATAACACTATTTATGAGAAGTACCCCCCCCCCCCCCCCCCCCCCGTATGTTTCACCCCCTGTCAGTTATTATGAGAAGTAACACACATAACAGTATTTATGAGAAGTACCCCCCCCCCCTCTACTACAATTCACCCACCTACAATTATTTATGAGAAGTACCCCCCCCCCCATATGTTCCACCCCCTGTCAGTTATTATGAGAAGTACCCCCCTCCTCCTCCTGGTGCCCCGGGCACGGTGACACACCTCCAGATGTGGCGTAACGCTGTCCCAGGCCGCTACCACCGCTCCCCTGACCGCTCCCCGAGTCGCGCTGATCGAGGTGAGAACACTGGCCGCATTATCAGCTGACCAAACACTCCCTCAAAACCCAAATAAAAACACACCCTACTCGTCAGAGATAACGTCCATGGGGACAGTCAGGACCCCCTGAATCAGCACTCAGTCTCCTCCTGTAACCCCCACCAGTGATGCAATCAGAGGATTTATTTGTATGGAAAACCAACTTTAATCTGCAAAAGGCAGAGTGAATGTTGCATAAGTCAGCAGGAATTTGGAGCATGCGAAACGTGTGAAAGAATGTCATAAGTCCACTGAAGCACTAAAATGGTGTCTACGAAAATAGAGTTAGAATTCTAAGTTAGGCAAATAGATGACCCATATTAAAATACCTCAGCAGAAACTAATTGTTTTGCCGTCCTATTTGGTTATGTAATGAAACAAGCATCTAGAAGAGAATAACTTATATGGTTATTGGAGAACTCGACCCGAAACGAACTCGACCCGTAGTTATCAGGAGAACTCGACCCGTTTTGGAGAACTCGACCCGTTTCAGATACTTATGGATAAGTTTAATATAGAAGGGAAGATCTGAATAGTTAATTTTCAAACAAATAAACCAGTGGATGAAGGAAATAAGTTCAGTTATGTTTAGGTGTTGGGGTAAGGTTAGGGTTAGGGTTAGGAATAGTGTTAGGGTTAGGAGTAGGGATTGGGATAGGGTTAGGGATAGGCTTACAGGAAGGCTTTTCTATTTGTTTTCTTCCCCAGATAAGAACATTTGAAGCCAAGATTACATACTTTTACTTACTACTAAATATAGTACATGTATTCATCCATAGTTGTAATAAGATGCTTGAATTGTGAACATTTAAAACGGGTCGAATTCGTTACGGGTTGAGTTCTTAAAATGGGTCGAGTTTTTTTACGGGTCGAGTTTTCCAGTTTTCACTTATATAATGCTAATCAATATGGTTCCAGAACTGACAGAAGCACTACTGATGCAGTTATACGGTTTGCGATTTATATACAGCAAGGGATATGGAATGCTTAACTATTGGCTTTTTATCGACTTTAGTAAAGCTATCGACCGGCTATACCGAACTATCATATTACTTCATCTTGAACTAGAAATGAAAATTATCGAATGCAGGTTACCTATTAAATAGATCTTAAGGCACTAGAGACGGCAGAAAATAAGGCGGGGGTTCCTCAGGGCAGTATTTTGGGCCCAATGTTATTTAACTGTTTTATTAACGATATCAAAGACCTGGCGTTTCTAACAAAGCACGTCGTCTATGTGGATGACTTACTTCTATTCTCCAGTGATAAAGATGCTATTAAATAACTGGTGTAGTTCAAGCAAAATGTTGATCAATCTTAAGAAAACCAAAATCTTTGTGTTTGAGTCAGTGCAACAAATTGAAAAATACCAAGTGTTAAAGATGAATGTGCTCTAACTATAAACGGAACAGAAATTCAAGAATTCTCCTCTTATCATTATTTGCGAATTGACCTTGACCACAAGGTATAAATGTATAAAAGATACAATTAAAATTGTAAACCAATGCATTTTTCAGCTATCTAAAATCAGAAGATTTCTCTCAGAAATTAACCTCTGAGATATAAAAAACGATGATTGGGGGAGTTAGTTCAGTAGTTAGGCACTGATGTAACCTCAAGGATGTAGGACTTTTTGGGTTCGAGCCCCACCCCCAGCAGTGGTAGATTTACTGCTTTGTCAAAGGCCAATCCTTCTCATACCATGTCTATGTGATGTGGGAAGTAAAAGAACTCTCAGTAAATGTAGGGCTTGGATTTCTACCTGAATTCATCACATCGATTCGATCACCACTCTCGTGGTGTAAAAGAACCTTGAGAAAGTCAGGTAAGGACCTATAATGGTTGACTGGATGTTAAATCAAACCAAACAAAAGCCTCAAGGTTTGGTTACAGTGGGTACTTTATCCTAGGTGCAAATCAGACCCTGTTGAAAAAATTTCAATCCCTCCAGAATTGGGCTTTGATGGTATGTATGACAGAATTATCCAGTATCGAACTACATAATAGATAAGTCTAATTGAACAAATTGGACGTTAAACTACCCAAAAAAACAAACATAATAGATGCAATGTTGAGAATCTTATTTGTTGAAGGTTATATATGATCTTGTTAATCACAAGAGAACCACCAGGATATGTCCATCTCAGAAGATGCAAGAACCAGAGCCGAATGTAACAAAGACACCTACCCTGGAGGGGGGTTGGGGAGTTAGCTCAGTGGTTAGAGCACCGGACTTGTAACCCCAAGGTTGTAGGACTTTGTGGGTTCGAGTCCCACCCCCAGCAGTGGTAGATTTACTGCTATATCAAAGGTCATTCTTCTCATACCATGTCCATGTGGTGTGGGAAGTAAAAGAACTCTCACCTAGGTAAATGTGTAGGGTTGAGATTTCTACCTGGATTCATTACATAGATTCGATCACCACCCTCGTGGTGTAAAAGAACCTTGAGAAAGTCTGGAAAGGATTATAATGGTTGACTGGACGTAAAATCAAACCAACAAAACAAAAAAAACTTACCCTCGAGGAACAAGTTATTTAAGAGCATTCAGGATTCCAAGTCCTTTAATTTGTTTAAAGGCAAATTGGACAATTCACGCAGGCACCACCTGGTGATTTTTATATATTGTTAATCATTAGTCAAAACTGGTTTCTTGGGATTCATTCTAATTCCAAACGAGTAAATTTAATGTTTTGTCCAGTTTATCAAATTGTAATAGGTATTATAGGCTAATTTACATTTGCTTGATTTACATAGGAAATGTACTAAAAATATAGTTTTCTTCAATTCTATCAAAAACAAGAACGGTGAGCTATAGTTTTTAGAATTTACTATACATCTACTATATTCTGTGAAAGTTTGAGGAAACTGACATGGGTTTTACTGTGTGAAAAGCAACTTCTTCGAATTCATATATATTCTTTTATAAATTGTCATAGTACTGACCTCTAAATCAAGAGTTAGATTATGACCCGCAATTTTTAGGTTAGATATGTGTACTAGAACACTTGGAGATCATCATATTCAAATTTCAGGAAAATGACATGGGTTTTAATTTTCAATCCAAATTGTCTGCTATGCCTTTAGACAAATGTAAAGTTCTATACATGTAAGGAGTGGAGCGATCACTAATTGTCCCATCACATTATTCTATGTACTAGGTATTAGCGGTGGACGGTTGGTCTTTAGGTTATGGCTATAGCCTATTGTAGTACACCTGCTTGTGCATTCACTTAGTGACCTGACCACATTTTTGCTTTTTATAGCTCACTAAGTACAGATAGGAATGTCATTTCTGTTTTGGACAGAACTTTTTATGGCCATTCAATATCTTACAGTTTTAGTATTTTAACATGGATTTGTATTATTCATGTACGTTAGCTTCAGTAACACCAGTTAACAAAAGTTCATCGATGTTTACTGTTCTACAAGACAACGAAAACCCGCCAACACGCATATTGTCTGTATGCATATTGCTAAAATTAAAGAATGAAAGACTTCCTCCCTATTGAACAACTACGAACGACCGCTTTGTTCTTTGTTCTATTGTGTGCCCCTTGACGGGATCGATTGAAAATCATATACCATGTATATGAACCATTCTCGTCAATAAACAATTTAAAAAATGAAAGCGCTAACATTTCCACTATTTAGATCATGTATTCAGCCTTGTTTTTTGGGTGTCATTGGCACACATCGAATTCATTCTTTCTTCATTGCATGATAGAATATCAGTTGATTTACATTTTCAGGAAGTACGTTCAAACATAACATTGAAAGCTCCTAAAGATGAACTTGCATTGTTTAAAGGCATATCCTACAATTCACAGTGGCACCCGCTGGTGATTTTTAGATAATGTCAATTATTAACTGGTTTCATGTGATTCATTCTAATTCTACATGAATAAAATTAACATTTTGTCCAGTTTATCCAACCTTAATAGGTAGAATAAGCCAATACATTTGCTTTATTTACTAAGGAAATGCACTGAAAAATATAGGTTTTTTTCAATTCTCTCAAAAACAAGGCCAGTGACCTTTGGTCTTTAAAATCTGAAAGTTGGAGAAAATGACATATATTTTACTATGTGAAAATCAAATTTTAGAATTTCTATATATTCTACTGTAATATAATCATAATATTGATCTATAAATCAAAACCTAGCATGGTGACCCCCGATTTTTAAGATATATTTGTGTTCCACTACACTTGGAGATCATCATATTAAACTTTCAGGAAATTGACATGGGTTTTAATTTTCAAACCAAATTGTCCGATTTGCCTTTAAACAGACATCAACAGCTGGTTCTGTCGACAGGGGACCGTAAACCACGAGGGGTTGGTGCGTAGTGATACTCGACCATTAGCTAGTGTATTACAAATTGAACTTTGAATTCTGAGCTATTGCGTCCCCTGGGATCTATCCCTACACAGTGTAATATAGAGGAAACCTATGAAAGTTTACAGTCAGAGCTCCTATCCCATCGAGTTTGAATAGTGTAGTAATTCACAAGGCAAAGATACGTAGCGGTTCAACCAGATTGGATTGAGCTCTGACCCTAAACTTCAATAGGTTTCTAAATTTATCTCGGCCCTCACATTGACTAGGATTTGTGACATAATCCCCAATTGAGTATTTTTACTAGATACTCAACAGGCATTGGGTACGAGTTCCCAATGCTAAGTCTATGGGGAAAAAGTACCAAGGGTGAGATCAAATCAATTATGTAACTAGGAGCAAATAGGATGTTCATCATAGATGAATGAGCGTGCGATTTTAAAGGTATAACAACTATAAGGTGTGGGTTGCATTCAGTATATGGATCGTTTTCTGTAACCACTTGCACCCAGTAAACTTGCCAAGTCCGTAACTGCCTGAGTCTATCTATAGGATCCAAACACATCAAACACCAGTAGGTCACTCAGGTATTTCGGTCTTTAGTGATTGGTCATGGTCAGTTGGTCATGCCTCTCAGACCCTCAGACACTGGCACCCTGCTCTCTATCCAATAGCACAGCAAATAGGACCCGGATAGTGAAGGGCACTCTCCCAGCAGAGATCTTGCGCTCTACTTCCTGCGGCCGCTTATATCTCTGCCCCAACCTGCCTGTTTGGGCTCAAATCTGGCCCATACGCCAGTTTTTGAAATATCCTAAATTCTTAGCGCTTTGGGAAGTATTTTGTGGTTTACATGTAAATAGATATGCATATATTTATATGGTAAATGATTTACACTCATTTCTGTTATTTGTCATATCAAATCAGGTATAGTCTTAGGGATTACTTTCTTCATTGGAAGGCACCTCATGTGTGACAGGGCTTTGTTTGTCAACATAACACATGTGCTCACCCGAAGGGGCAGTCTAATCAACAGTAGATTCACATCATAAAGTGGTTTAGAGATGAAAAAGAAACAGCTGGATTGTCTGTAAACCCAATTTAACAATTCCTATATTTCCTAACTAATGATATGTGAGTTGGTTGACTTGTATAACTTTTGACAGTTGCCTTGTTTTGAATCTGAAATGTTCGCTGGTCTCCCCTGTTCTTAGTGGATACCCAGGGAACAGGCTTTGGGTTGGGGCAGAGACTAAGCACAGCGCTAGCGAACGAAAGATCTGGGGGGAGAGTGAGTGAAGGGATAGATTTTTCTCAGCAGACTGAAAGTGTATGTGACCACTCTAACCTTTCATAGGCAACGTATATAGATTGTACGAGCACGCTCTAATAAAGGGAACCACTCAGAACTAATGTGTTCTCTTATACGGGGTGACCAGTGACATGGGGTACCCCTTACACGTGGTATCTCTTAAACGGGATTGATTAACTTTCGGGATCCTCACTGTATAATTTAGGGATTCTCTCACCTTGGTTTCCCTGTTGTTCTTTAACTACAAGTATCAATGATTGTACCTGCGACAGTCGTTGAAGCCATGTTGCAACCTTGATGAGTAAAGCCTATAAGACACCGAAATTTGTTCCCGATTCATCCCAGCCATCGGCTCAGTGAGAGTCGGGAATAAAATTTCGGTGTCTTATAGCTATAAGACAGCGACATCTACACTATTCCCGATCACACTTCTTCCTTGTAAAACCTCGTAAATTACCCAAGATAAGATCAGAGAGAGCCACTGGGAGTCGAGCCGGGGTGTGCCACGGGCCGCTGGTGTGGAATCATAGAAATTAATTCAAAATTTAATGACTTCGGATCCAATTAAGATATCGGAAAACGGTTTTCAGATTTATCATTGCCTCTCTCTACCTTACAAATCGATATAAGGCACTTGTAAATCGGACTGAGTAATAGTTAGTATTGCTGTTTAAATGGTCTGCTCAGAATCGGGAACAGTTGGTGAATGTGCGTACACCGAAATCTTAAGGTCGGGGAGAGTCGGTCATATCTGACATGGTAGTTATGCCCGATGCGTCGGGAAAAGCAATAAAATTGGGTCGGTGAAGTGTGTACATCGACCCGATTGATGCAGATTGCCATAGACCCGACGGATCCGTCGGGCAAAGGTAGAATCGGGCACAGCGTTCGGGTCGGTGTTTCATAGGCTTAACTAGGCATGATGTTTTTATCACCCTTTGTTTCCCGTATCTCAGCTATGCTCTGCTGTCTCCTTACTTGTTCACCCTTCCTAACGAAATGGCCATCCTTGATATTTAGTAGAAACCAAACGAGAGTTAGCCTTGTCAATGTTTATGCCACGATGGGCAGGTTATGTATTACTACACGAGGCTTTGCCAAGTTTAGTGAGTAGCAGACCTGACCAGAGTGGTATAAACATTGAGAAGGCTAACTCGAGTTCGGTTTCATATTTATCCTACCCCATCTCACCGATATACAGAGAAAATTTTGTAAATATCCATGTTAGTAGCATGTTGACACTCATCGGAGGATGGCCACATTTATCAATGCTGCTGGATCTACTTTCGTAATCTCGTCCCTGATTGGTCCGTTTTTTTATTCACCTCGGTGCATAAATAACACTTTATTCAACGCTCCGGGAAATACATTAAATCAATGTTAAACCTATGGCGTTTTTAATTAAGGGTAGGATAATGAAACAAGCACCCTCGATGCGAAACATATAGTTCTTACATCCCTAGCAGCGGTACCTGACTGATATGTTCGGCCATATAGGTATAGCGATAGATTATTCCATGTTGTGACTGTAACTTGACTTTGGTTTTCCAGGTCTCCTCTCAAGATGTGGCTCTCACTCGTGGTCGGAGTACTAACACTGACGCTTGCCGGTGGTCGCCCCATTTTCGGTAAGTTTCATTATTTATTATGTACATTACTTTGTACAATCACCTTGGACTCCAACATGCTAAAATATGGTAGTTTAATATGAAGTAGTTTCAAATTCAACGTTGTTAAACCTGGTTTTTTTTAGGGTTTCTAATTCAATTCTGCAATAATTTTTGACATAGTTCAGATATAGTGTCTTGTATACAGATGTTCATTCTATATATGATGTAGGTATAAGCACTGTCTTGCAGCAACAACCAAAAAAAAAGTTGTGAAGTAGTTTGTAAACTTCTGTTCTACATATATAGTGGTTGTAGACGTCCATTCGCCATCATAAACTTATTAGTTGTAGGTGTTTTTTGTGTGTTTTTAAATAGGAGCCTGTTGAATAATCTAGATTCGTACATGAAGACCCTTTTCTGGTCGCAGGAGACCTAGGTGGGACGTGGGTCAACTTTATTCAACACTTATGGACAGCTAAGACTGTCTCAGAGAACAAACTTCAATATAAAACGATAACTCTTGTATGAGGTAAAGAAAGGGGTCTTCATGTATGAGCCTAGATTATGAAACGGCCCCCAGATGTCTTTCTAAATGACAATTTGCTTGGTGGTTTTTTTTACCCCCCCTCCCCCTATCCTGTTGATTCCAGTTGTTTTCCCCTCTAAGCAGACAATCATGTTGCTATCTTATAATATACCTGTATCCGAATGCTTATTAAGTGCTGCCCGCTGCTAGGGGTGCAGTAAAAATAATTTTCGTGCCCACTGTGAAAGTGAATTTGTGAGTCATTAAAATGGCGTTTTTAATTATCATAAGGTATATACTGATAAGCAAACGTCCTCACTGTGAACAAAACAATTCTCGTTCTCGGTCAATCTTCGATTTCATATGGCCTTCCACCTATGGCGTCAGGCAGTATGAAATCGGTGACTGACCTTGAACAATAAACGTTTCGCCCATAGTAAGGACGTTTCCTAATATTACAATTCAAGACACCAGTCAATATTTATTGTATAGTGCACAGAAATAATGGTCCTACACGTAATTCAGTTCAATAGGAAACAGGGTAAGGGTGAACGAATTAAAATGTTTCTCAGGGTTTCTTTCCCTTTCCTATGTCGCTTTGACAATGTCGTCGGGATGAACAAAGACGCCTAAATACTTCGAAACAATTTCATTCCCAAACTCTAACCCTGTTTCCTTATATTACACTCCTCCATACAAGCCAAAGGAGGTCTGCATGCTATGTCCTGCAATGTTCCTCTTCATAGTCTACTTCTTTGTGCACATAATCTCAGATCCCTATAATAGACACTTAAAACAATGCATACATTATACTATCAATCAAGATTAATTTGACGTGGCATAACACCTCTTAAAGGCATATCGGACAATCTACGGTGTCGCCTTCTGGTGATTTTTAAATATTGTCAATTACCAGTAAAAACTGGTTCATTATGATTCATTCTAATACCAAATGTGTAAATTTAAAATTTCGTCCAGTTTATCCAATCTTAAAACGTAAAATAGATCAATTTACACTTGCTTGATTTACATCGGAAATGTACTGAAAAATATGGGGTTTTTTTCAATTCTTTTAAAGATAAGGAGGGTGACCTATGTATTTTAAAATTCATATGTGTAGTACTATGCATCTGCCATATTCTGTGGAAGTTTGGAGAAATGGCATCGGTTTTCCCAAATCAACTTTTTTTGAATTTCTCTATGTTCTAATGTAAGATAATCATAACATTGATCATTAAATTTTAAAAAAAACACGGTATCCCCAATTTTAAGTAAGATATGTGTTTCACAACACTTGGAGATCATCATATTAAACTTTTAGGAAATTAACATGGGTTTTAATTTTCAAGCCAAATTGTCCAATATGCCTTTAAGTAAGCCAGCTGCAAAAAATCATCAATCAGGTCGACCCTTAAAAGGACACTGAATAGAAAGGACACTGAATAGAAAAAACAATGTCTCAGCATGTGATAAATGAATGACCTCTCACTTCCGGTCGACATGCGCAGACTGTCGCGCGGACGTGGCGTTCGTCCTTGACGGGTCAGCGTCTGTGGGCAAGGACAACTGGGACCTGATCCTGGTCTTCGTGCGACAGTTCGCCTACCTCAGCAACTACGGCCCGAACAAGACCCTCATCGGGGTGGTGTCTTTCGGTGAGTACTCTCGGCATTTAACTCAAATGCATCTGTATACTGGACAACTCGCCCCGGAGCGAAGTGTCGCCTTGGGATTTTCTCGCCCTGAAACGAACTCGCCCCTCTTGGATTTCCTCCTGCATTTTAGCGAAAATAATCAATATTTGAGATTTGCAGTGTAAACCAAAGATATCATGTGCAATATGTTTGTTTGATGTGTTTCTACTTTGTTTACAAGAGGGAGGTTATATTGCCTGCTTTAGTGAACATATGATTGGGGCCTGTCAAATTAAGGGGCGAATTCCCATCGGGGCGAGATCTCCAGTTACCATGCATCTGCAAGTTTCAATAGGGAGCCAAAGTGAACCTGCTGAAAACACAGATACCCGTTCACAAAACACCATGTCCGGAGATATGCGCTCAGTCCTTTGACTATATAGGTTCGGGATTTTATGCGTCATTCTCCATTCTCTTTTAAATCCATATCTTTCAAACAACTGTTATCGTAGCTTCAAGAAGACTTATTTAGAGATAATAGTAAACTACACTTCAAAATTGGCAAACGAGACCAAAAATAAAATTTCAGCCTCGAACCCTCATAGCATTAGCACTAAGCCTCGTTCTTACTTGCCTCTGGACATGGTGTTTTGAGCACGGGTATCTGCCGTTTTAGCAGGTTCACTTGGTTCCCTATGGTCTACTTCGATAATTAGAGATGTTCTTTATATTTGACTAAAGCGGGTATTCCACCAGGATGGATGATCAAAGCCGGTCCTCGCTGATTTGTTGACTTGCTATGTTGAATCATGTCAGTGTAACTTGATTGCTGAATTGCTTTGGTGGCTGCACACTATCGTAAAACTTGATGAGGTTTAATCTTGGCCACCGTATTCCACGACTGGAGTTTGGCATAGTGACTTCATGAGGCAAAGCCGAGTGAAGTCCGGAGCCAAAACTTCAGGAGTGGAATGTGGTGGCCAAGATTAAAACGAATCAGGTTTTGATTTTATCCTACCCTATCTCCTCGATTTTGGAATATTACGTGATAATGATGCTGTATGCCACTAGTGGCATATAAAACTCCGTATGCCAGTCAGCGTGGCATACGGAAACCCAATGTTAAGCTTATGGGATTTTATATTAGGGGTAGGATAATATTTAGGAAACGATTAGCTCATATATTTGTGTGTGCGTATTAATAAGGAACTGCATCGAGATCAATGGCCACTGACAGTGTGCCATGAGTTTTTATCGTAAAACTGGATGAGGTTTAATCTTGGCCACCGTATTCCATGACTGGAGTTTGGCAAAGTGACTTCATGAGGCGAAGCCGAGTGAAGTCCGGAGCCAAAACTTCAGGAGTTGAATGCGGTGGCCAAGATTAAAACGAATCTCCTTGATTTTGGAATATTACGTGATAACAATGCTGTATGCCACTAGTGGCATATAAAAATCCGTATGCCAGTCAGCGTGGCATATGAAAACCCAATGTTAAGCCTATAGGATTTTATATTAGGGGTAGGATAAAGTTATGTATCGAACCAAAATCAATGGCATATTATTTGTCTATGGATGGAGTGGGTTTCAGATTTTATCCCACCCCTATAACTGACGAATTGGCTAAAATGTGGGATATACATTATCTCAAGGCTCTAATCCTAGTTCGTTAAGAATTCTCCCCCCCTAGAGCGTATGGAGAACCTTCTTTGGCTGTCCCATAATCGTCACTCGGCTTTGCCTCGATGGCGATTGCGACCCATCCAAACTCGTGGAGTATTGTCTATTTATACGATTCTCGATACAGTTTTATATAAATACTCCACGGGCGTTGAGTACGAGTTTCAAATATTAAGTCTATAGATGGAAAAAAATATACCAGGGTGAGATGAATATACATGTACATATACAGTGTATATATATATATAACTGGTTCACAATTTACCTAATAGACCTAGGTGAAGAGCTATTTGGGTACAGTTTTAAGGATCAGGACCTTATTTTGTTGTAGCAGAAGTCTTAGCCTCAAGAGTCGCACACCTATGTTACCAGTCATATCTCAAGAGACGTGTGGTTGAATTTAATGAGTTCATGTAAGGTTCACACTGATTAACCTTGGTTCAGCGCTCGTTTACATCTCGTTCAGCGCTCGTTCAACAATCGTTCACCTCTCATTCAGTGCTCATGTCGCAGTTCCCACTCGGAGATTCCGTTTTGTTAGCATACAAGTGCACCCCTCTCATAAGATCTTACACTCTCTAAGTAGTATTCTGTACTCTCACTACGCTCTATAGGAGAAGAATTCTTAATAAACTAGGCTTAGAGCCTTGAGAATCCACTGGCCTGCCTCCCGTGCTAAAGACGTTCATCAATGCAACCCAAAGATTCTTATAATCTCAATGATGCCATCTAGCGGGAATACTGTGTGCCAGTGGATTCTCAAGGCTCTAAGCCTAGTTCGTTAAGAATTCTTCTCCCATAGAGCGTATGGAGAACCTTGTACAGAATATCATTTAGAGAGTGTGAGATCTTATGAGAGGGGTGCCAATTTAGCACCCATGACCTTCTAGTTCGATAGCTCTGACTAAGTAAATCAGGTCAGTTATTTAGGTTTGTAATAATAACTCTTTGAAAACTACAGGGCTCCGATAGAGTGGGGTGTGCCTTTAAGAACCAAACTATGTTCAATATAGGTGAGCAAAATGTTATTTATCTCATCCCTGGTAAAGGTTTAGCCATAGGAATAACTTTAAAAAAAACAAAACCTCATTGACCATCCCGGTAAGGTGACATGGCGGATTGATGCAAAATAATATTGTGGCTTTGAGGCCGTATACAATTGGTTTTAATTCCCTTTACACTGGTCATGGTATCTGACAGTTTAAATAATGGGTAGTGGTTTGTGGTAGTGAATCCCAATGCATTTTCAATGGGGACTTTGTATACGATGGATAATGAAATTAATCAATCCTCCAAAGCTTTGTAAAGGATTTTCCCGGATAATTGAGGGTGGTAGGATCGCCCAGTTATTAGATGGTCTGTGAGTCGCGGTTCAAAGCTCAGTCGTGACTCTGCGATTCCAGCTTGTATGTCACCCTATCCTATAAATTCAACCTCGCTGTGATATGGCTCTTTCTGCCGCGTATAAAGCCATCAACCAACCTCAAAATAGTTGATCGTTTAATCCCGGCTTCCAGTATGTCTCAGGTCAAATAAATATAGAAATACGTCTTCATTTGGCCGTGACAGGTTGTCGTGTTATAAGTAGGCGCTGATCCAAAAGGTCAACACTGTATTCCGACCCAACTTAAAGCCCCGCGCCAAGAAACCTCTGACCTCGTCACTCACAAACTGAAAGTATGCATAATATGCCATATATATACCACATTAGGCCACTCAAAAAAGATCTTGTTTCTTATCACCAAGCCATGGAAAAATCTGAAGAGAGCACTTGGGGTTGGGAGGTCGCGGGTGGTGGGTCAGTGTTGGTGCATCCTCTACCAACACCCACAGGACGGGGCGGGCCGCGGGTCGCATTTTTTTTTTTTTTGGTATCATATATACGCCTGGCGTATATATTGCGCAGAGTATGTTTTATCTTAAATACGCCAGGCATGAAAGACAGCCAAGTCACGCGCGTCTACATATGGAAACTGTCTCGTAGACGCCCGAAACGCAGACGCGTATAAGAGGTGTATACAAGTATAAACACGATACAGCCGATACATGCGTTATCGCGATGGCGTATATATATGTAAAATGGTGGTTTTCGTGCAGTGTTTTGAAGTGACATGTATCATAGTTAGACAATAGGTGGCAGTACAGAACTATTGTTTGTGTAGGCAGTATCAAGAGAGATGTGAATATCACGGTTTAGGGATCACCTAGATACACATAATACCACGTTGAATGCATCCCTGACATTAGGAGCTTTAATTTGATACCAAATACACATCTTTCATGATATCTATCAAGGTTCATCTTATATTTTAAAAAAAGAAGGTTTTTGCTGACGCGCGCGGTGATAAGAAACAAGTTATTTTTTAGAGTGGCCTTAGCAAAGCATGATTCAATTCAATTCAATTCTTATTACCAACGGTATTTTAGTGTCCACGTTCTGGTTGAATTTGGATATATATTCGCGCAAGTGTACATTCATAATACCACTGGGGAGGTACTTTCACATCTATTGTGTTCGTATTCATATGACCAATATTGGGTCCAACCAAGCATGGCCCTTATAAAATACAAGAACCAGTCAAGCAAGATATGACTGTACTAGCAATAAAAGTAAAAGATTACTGCAATAAATCACCACAACTGACTGCTCAGTGAACTGAGTATAAGTATACTATTGTCTAGTGCTCAACAGATGTTAAGTCCCAAATGGTATGGCTATGGAAAGGGTATAATTTGCTTCTCTACAGCCCAATGCACATCTACCGATTTCGGAACATCGATGCACCTTTGAGGGCCCTGTTTTTTTGGTTTTTTTGTGTTTTTTTTGCAGCCGATTTTCTTCATATTTGGTACGATTATAGGTCATATATATCCCTTACTCGTGTTAAAATGTCATTGCTTAAGTCGTATGGGAGGCACGGGAAATCCTCTATATACGCACAGAGGTTTGTTATAGAACCTAAGACAGTTCTATACTAGTCTTAGCGGATGACACTTTTAGCGGCGATCGTCAGTGGCGCACTACGATCGTGTCTATAGAACAGCGGCCATCTTGTGTCTTCCAAATTGTCGTGGAATCGCTGGACAATCGCAGGGTATCGTTGGCCGACGATGTCGTGACTGAAAAACAGGGCCCATGCAGTACTTTGTCTCAGGCGAGGCATCATAACGGTAGTCAGTAGCTGTGAGGCAGCTAGGCAAGGGTCAAAGTACCGTTCAAGAGACATCGATGTTCCGAAATCTGTAGATGTGCATTGAACTTATCTCTTGATTTCCCTTCTCTTAAGAGTTTATTGAAGTAGAACATGAAAGCCCGGCCATCTTCATGTGTTACCGATATTTAATCATCCAAGATATTTTAGTCTGTTCCAAAAAGATTCATCAATCATCCATGAAGTTAATAGGATTAAACGACTGTATCTCTAGTCTTCTGATTCTCCACCTGTTACGAAATCTCCATTGATAAAACAAAGGGAACTTGTATCCTACCAGTGGAGGATACAACTTCAGTTAATTGACAGAGAGACAGGTGATTAATTAGATGATTATTAATAAAAATGGTTCATACGTCATATATTTACTTCGCTCGATATCACTACGTTTTAACAACGTGGAAGATACGGTAACTCGAGAGGAGGTAAGAGGTAAAATATTAAAGATATTCTGCGTTCATACTTCATGGATACCCCTAAGTGACCCACCTTGCCACATGGACCACTTACTTCAAGAACTGCAGGTGGTCCGCTTAGTGGGGTACTACTGTGTCACTTTGGGTGGTCCCCTTAGCAGTGTACTATTCTGTTACTATAAGTGGTCCGCATTCTCCGATCTGGCCAGGAAGTAGGTGGCGCTACGAACCCCCTGGACGGCCATTTTAGAGAAGCACCTCCGCAATGCTAAACCTATGGAACCGTTCGGACGTCCATTTATGATACTTTTTAATTTGTGAGGATGTTTTAAGTAATTCTGAAGCAATTCCCCAGACAAAATCAGATTTCCCTGGTAATTTCAGATCAAATGATTATCTGGTAGCCCCAGTTAAGGCTATAAACGCGATGTCAGCAAATCGTCGAAACAACCGGTTTTCTTCGAGTTGGCACGTTTAAATTATGTCTGAATAATGTAAATAATCCCATTCTAACTGTTACATGTACAGAATGCACAGGAGAAGGTCGATCAATACAGTTTATCGCTATTTTAGACTCTGACAGCGCTTTGTATTTACCAGACAAGATGGCGGACTGATCCTTTGTCAGGTGAATTTGCGGGTATTTTGGACCGGAAGTGTCCAGTCGGATCCGAGAATAGCCGGGAACTACTGTATTACTATGGGTGGTCCGCATAGCAAGGTACTACTTTATTACCCACCTAATACAGTCTCCATACTAAGCCTATGGAGCCTACGCATACAGGTCGATACTGAGTAGAATACGGAAAGCCGTATTCTTCCTGTAGTTGACTCTACGCAATACTACTACGCGTCAACTATGCGGAGAATATGACCACGCAGATCCAAATCATGGTAATACAGTGAAACCCCACTTATGGGGGCACCCTCCCTTCCGAGCAAAGTGCCCCCTTAAGTGGGGTGTCCCCATAAGTGGGGTGATCCCTTAAGCGAGGTGTCCCAGAAGCAGGGTTTTACTGTATTGTGTATTTACTATATACCCATGCCGTATATACTGTAAATATGCACCGTTTTTGGCATATGACGTAAAAATACTGTACAGACCACTGGTCCGTACACTAAAATACGGACAACCTAGCAATACACATTTATTAAAATTTTGGTTGTTAAGAAATTTTTTATTTCGGGTATATAGTAAATATATAACGTCCAACCAAGCTTGTACAAGTCACAGAACTCGATGCTAATTTACCGTTTGTTCAGAACTCGGCGTAAACGCCTCGGTCCGTACAAACGGTAAATTAGCATCTCGTTCTGTGACTTGTACAGCAGGGTCAGGACGTTCTATATAAGTATTACTATCTGTGGTCCCCTAAGCAGCATACTACTGTGTCACAATATTTAACTGACTTTGTTGTTGACCTCAGGGGACAACGCGACACTGGACATCCGCTTGGACGACCACTCTACGATCAGCTCGTTCACGTCGGCGCTACGCGAGGTCCGCTACAAGGACGAGGGCACGAACACGGCCGCTGGCCTCCGCGTGGCCCGCAACTCCCTGTTCAACCCCGACACGGGTAAGTTAGGGTCACAGTGCTGGTCTTTTATGTAGAAATTAAGGGGGGGGTGTCCACTGGGCTTCCGACGCGAACCGACGCGCCCCGATACTGCCCTCCCGATACAAAATCCATATCGTAGCAAAATCGTAGAGCTTATCGGGGCAGTTGGTCAGGTTTCTACGATAACGCTACCGACGCGGTCCGACGCGCACCGACGCGAACCGATAAAAAAACCATATTGTAGAGGGTCTACGACAATCGATCATGTATCGATTGTCGGTGCGCGTCGGTATGTATAGATGACACTTTAAACGGGAAATCATATGAAATAATCGATGGAAAATTATGAAATTTTCAGAATACCTAGAATATATGATGTAAATGCGGTTCTACAAAAATGGTAAAAGTTGATGGTAGATAAGGGTCTTAAATCCATCAATTTATACTTTAACTGGGAATTGATTTTTTCATTAAATATCATTAGGCAATATTATATATACTATTGTTTTGTATTTACAGGTATAATATCAACCATAAATATGCATTATTTCTGGAATTATAAAGGAAATGTTGTTAATCACGCTGGTTGCGTCGTGAGCTATATCGGGGTGTATCGGGACCATGGTACCTTTTTCATGCACCCTCCCAACACGTTACAACGGTACCGACGCGAACCGACGCGCTACGATATGCCTCCCGACGCGCTACGATATGGTCCTTTTGTATCGGCTCGCGTCGGCGTTGGTGGGTGCGGGGTCTAACTTTATGATAATATAAGTACCTAGGAAGTTACGGTTATTCCTATATACCTATACCTATTCCTATATACCTATTCCTATATACCTAGGGCCTATTCCTATATACCTAGGGCCTTACACTCTATACTTACACCGTGTTCTGGGGGGTGGTTGCCGTATACTACCCAAGGTTGACATGAACCAATCAGATAATATTTCCAAACTTTGAGGTCACTGGTTACAGATAAAAATCCGTTTGCAGTGTATCTATATTTTTTTTCAAGTAGTTTTCAGCATAGTCAAACCCATGTGATTTTCCTCAGACTTTCACAGAATATGGTAAATGTGTACAACAATACATTAATATTAAAGAACTGTTTTTGAGATAATTGAAGAAAACCATAGTTTGCAGTTCATTTCCTATGTAAATAAAGCAAATGATAGTTGGCTTATTTTTCCTGTTTGGATTGGACAAACTGGACAAAATGTTAAGTTTGCTCATTTGCCATCAGATTTAACCGCAAAAAGCTATTTTGACTGATAATAGACACTAATATAAAATCACCAGATGGTACCACCGTGGATTGTAGGATATGCCTTCAAGTCTAATAGAACATTGGATGTTACGCTACCCAAACAAAGAAATCACCCATACAACAACGGATTGGTTGTTTATATAGACAAGGTTAATAAACCTGAATAAAAAAAGAAAGAAAAAAAAGGTTGGCGCTTAGTAATATATGAGCATTAGCAAGTGTACAACGAAGTCTATCTCGAGTGGTTTTCAGAGGAGCCTGTTCACAAAACCATCGTTTGTTTTATTTATACAATGTAATACAAAACTAGGAAATAAGAAAATGATACTCATGTTAATCCCAAAAACAAAAAATTTCAAAAGAACACCTTGTTATATTGGAGTACACAGTTGGGATAACTTTGATTTTCGTCGGAAATATTCACCTCGTTCTGTGAACTCGGTAAAAGTTTCCGACCAAAACAACTCCGAACATATTTCATTCAGGCACACTAACCATGTCTCCATATATTACTGCTTGCTCCAAACTCGATAGCGAACTGGTCACCCCATGTAAGAGTACAAATCAGTTATACCATGGACATACAACTCTATACACTGTCCTTGGTTATACTGGCCACCAGAGCAGACGTTTGCTCACACGTTAGCTCTGGTCGGATCCGATATAGGTGACCTTGACCCGACGTAGTAACGGGTAACTAACGTCATAGCGATGTATGTGCAGAACGTCCTTTGCGCCATTTTCATGTTCAAATGGTCTCAAACCAACTGTTCATGTTCTTATTTTCTACTGTTGACAGATGGCACTAAATACCTATAAAATTAGAAATTATAATCGATTTGTTATACAATACAATATCATATAGTATTCTACGAGTCGAATCCTACTTTGGAGTGAAGGAAGTTCTGAATATTAACTCTAATGTATTATTTTCTTGTTCACAAAATGTATTTCATGTTTTGGGGGTAAGTCAAACCGGTGAGTACACCGAAGCCCCTGCAGGGTAAATACAGAAACTACAAAAAAATATTTAAAAAATAGTATATAAGTACTATGTTCTGTGAAAGTTTGAGGAAAATGGCATGGGTTTTACTATGTAAAAATACATTTTTTTAAGGATTTCTATATATTCTAATATAAATTGATCAAGATATTCATCTATAAATCAAAAACTAGCAGGGTAACCCCTGATTTTTAAGTTAGATATGTGCTCCACAACACCTGGAGGTCATCATATTAAATTCTCAGGAAATTGACATGGGTTTTAATTTTCAAGCCAAATTGTCCGATCTGCCTTTAACACACACCTCCCGCTTGTTGGCTGCTGACAGGGGCCCGCTCGGACGCGCCGGATGTACTCATCCTGCTCACAGACGGCCAGCCCACAGTGGACGCCGAACTGACGCTGCCGGAAGTGGAGGAGACGATCGCGTCCGGCGTCTCCCTCTTCGTGGTGGGCGTGGGACGCGACCTGAGCCGCCGAGAGCTGCTCCGTCTGGTGGACAACGACCCCAACTACGTGCTGACGGCCGACGACTACGAGGAGCTGGTGAGACTGGTCAGTCAGGTGCTGTCCTCAGCCTGCAACATGGCCACCTGTGAGTATCTACACTTAATTATTCCTTCGTCCCGTTACAAGCTTTATTGCTGGTGTTATTGTAATGCTCTACACTAGTCGGGCTGATGAGAATACGTCGAGATCAAGGTTATATGCTGGCTCCGTGTTAACCGTGTGGGGGCGACTGTGTTGATCGTAACCAAGGGTCGCATCCAGTGGCCTGTTATGTAGAGCCAACATGGTTAGTTAGACCAAGGGATAGAAGCTGTATGTTTCACATACAGATATTTTGGAACGTAACGCTTTAGTGAAACATGAGGAGCTGCAACATAGCCACCTGTGAGTATCAACTCCCTCTTAATACACTAAATTATTGCTTCGTCGGGATCAAGGTTATATGCTGGCTTCGTGTTAACTGTGTGGGGGCGACTGTGTTGATCGTAACCAAGGTTCGCCTCCAGTGGCCTGTTACATAGAGCCAGAATGGTCAGTTAGGCCAAGGGATAGAATCTGTATGTTTCACATACAGATATTTTGGAACGTAACCCTATAGTGTTCATAGAAACAGGAGGAGTTGGTGAGACTGGTCAGTCAGGTGCTGTCCTCAGCCTGCAACATGGCCACCTGTAAGTATCTACACTTAATTATTCCTTCGTCCCGTTACAAGCTTTATTGCTGGTGTTATTGCAATGCGCTACACTAGTCGGGCTGATGAGAATACATCGAGATCAAGGTTATATGCTGGCTCCGTGTTAACCGCGTGGGGGCGACTGTGTTGATCGTAACCAAGGGTTGCCTCCTGCGGCCTGTTATGCAGAGCCAGCATGGTCAGTTAGACCAAGGGATAGAATCTGTATGTTTCACATACAGATATTTTGGAACGTAACACTATAGTGAAACATGAGGAGCTGCAACATGGCCACCTGTGAGTATCAACTTCCTCCTAATACACTTAATCATCGCTTTGTCCCGTTACAAGCTTTATTGCTGGTGTTATTGTAATGTGCTACACTAGTAGAACTGATGATAATACATCGAGATCAAGGTTATATGCTGGCTCGATGTTAACCTCATGGTGTGAGTATCAACTCCCTCCTAATATACTTAATTATTGCTTTGTCCCGTTACAAGCTTTATTGCTGGTGTTATTGTAATGTGCTACACTAGTAGAACTGATGATAATACATCGAGATCAAGGTTATATGCTGGCTCCGTGTTAACCGCATGGGGGCAACCGTGTTGATCGTAACAAGGGTCGCTTCCAGCGGCCTCTTACATAGAGCCAGCATGGTCAGTTAGTCCAAAGGAAAAAAATCTGTATGTTTCACATACAGTTATTGATATTATGAGGACGAAGTGTTGTATGTGTGTTCAATTATAATTACAGTAGCATCAACTGTTTACTGTATTTGTAGCATAGTTTTACTTAAGAGAATAGAAATCTATAATCTATGAAAAGTAATGTATCGTTTATAGAGGAAACCTATGAAAGTTTACAGTCAGGGCTCATATCCCATCAAGTTTGAATAGTGTAGTAATTAACGAAGCGATTAAAACGAGATGGGATCGCACTTGATAAGGATTCTGAATTTATTTCACTCCTCACATTGACTAATTGGCTTATATTTATGATATAATCCTCCATTGAGTATTTTTTTCTAAATACTTCATGGGCATTGAGTGCGAGTTCCCAATTTTAAATCTATGGAAAAGAAACACTAGGGGTGAGATAAGATATGAAAACCACCTATGAATTTGTCATTTGCGGACTAGAACAATGTTTGATTTAACGATATTTTCTCTTCTTTTATCTTCCAAACGAAGCCACCTTGATGCCTCCGAGTACAGTTTCTACCACGCCACCCTCCACGCCGCCAAGCACACCCAGTTTAGGTATCACAACGCAGAATACTGCCTTTTCTAGATTTGAAACGCATGCATCGACGGGATTAACAGGAATGGCTTCTTCACCACCACTAACTAGTTTGCCGAGTTTGCCATCAACTGCTAATACCGCATCACTAACATCAAGGTTGCCTACTGACGGAAGTGCGGGGAGTGGTCGAACTACAATGGACCCTACTGAGACTATAACGAGCAGGACATCTACAAAAACAACAACACATGGTGCTATATACACTGGTGGTTCAACGAGTGTTGACACTGGTCAGAGTAACACGCCAGATGACTCAACCCAATCTGCAAATACTCAGACTACAACATTTGCCGCAACTACATCTTCCCCCACGGCCACGCCTGTACCTACACCTACACCTATAGCCACGCCTACTCCCTCTCCAATAGCCACGCCCACACCTTCCCCAGTAGCCACGCCCACACCTTCCCCAGTAGCCACGCCCACACCTACCCCTGTAGTCACGCCCACATTATCCTCAGTAGCCACGCCCAAGCCCTCCCTCCCTGTGGCCACGCCCACACCCTCTCCAGTAGTCACACCCACACCTTCACCTGCAGTCACGCCCACATCTTCTCCAGTAGCCACACCCACATCTTCCCCAGTAGACACACCCACACCTTCCCCTGTGGCCACGCCCACACCCTCTCCAGTAGTCACACCCACACCTTCACCTGCAGTCACGCCCACACCCTCTCCAGTAGTCACACCCACATCTTCCCCTGCAGTCACTCCCACATCTTCTCCAGTACCCACACCCACATCCTCCTCAGTAGCTACACCCACACCTTCCCCTGTGGCCACACCCTCACCTACCCCAGTAGCCACGCCCACACCCTCACCATCGCCAGTAGCCACACCCTCACCTTCCTCAGTATCCACACCAACACCTTCCCCAGTAGCCACAGTCACACCTTCCCCAGTAGCCACGGCCACACCCTCACCATTGCCAGTAGCCACTCCCACACCTTCCCCAACAGCCACATCCACACTTTCACAAGGAGCTACACCTTCCCAAGGAGCCACACCCACTTCTTCCCCAGTAGTCGCACCCACACCTTCCCCAGCAGCTACATCAACACCTTCTTCTGTGGCTACATCCACACCTTCCCCTGTTGCCACAGTTATACCCTCCTCTGTGGCAACACCTGCACCATCCCCTATAGATGCACCTACACCTTCATCAGTAGCTCCACCTTCCCCAGTAGCCACAGAAACTCCTTCCCCAATAGTTACGCCCACACCTTCCCCTGTGGCCACACCCTCACCATCCCCAGCAGCCACCACCACATCTTTCCCAGTGGCCACACCTTCACCTTCCCCAGTAGCCACACCTACATCTTCCCCAGTGGCCACTCCTTCACCTTCCCCAGTAGCCACACCTACAACTCCCTCAGTAGCCACACCCACATCGTCCTCAGTAGCTACACCCACACCTTCCCCTGTAGCCACACCCACATCTTCTCCTGTGGCCACGCCCACACCTTCCCCTGTAACCACACCCACACTTTCTCCAGTAGCCACACCCACACCTTCCCCAGTAGCCACACCCACATCTTCCTCAGTAACCACGCCTACACCCTCCCCAGTGGCCACGCCCTCACCTTCCCCAGTAGCCACACCTACAACTCCCTCAGTAGCCACACCCACATCTTCCTCAATAACCACGCCTACACCCTCCCCAGTGGCCACGCCCTCACCTTCCCCAGTAGCCACACCTACAACTCCCTCAGTAGCCACACCCACATCTTCCTCAATAACCACGCCTACACCCTCCCCAGTGGCCACGCCCTCACCTTCCCCAGTAGCCACACCTACAACTCCCTCAGTAGCCACACCCAGATCTTCCTCAGTAGCCACACCTACATCCTCCCCAGTGGCCACGCCCTCACCATCCCCAGCGGCCACACCCTATTCCCGCTCAATAGCAGAGCAAAATACGGCTTCCACTACCAGCAAAACTACTAAAATACTACCAAGCAGAGAGAGTGCACAAACTAAAGCAGGTACTGAATCTACTAAAACCAGCACAACGAGTTACACATCTAATACTACGCCAAGTTTGAGAATGGAAACAACCTCACAGAGTGATGCATCTACTAAAACTACGCAAAACCTGGAAACCATACACACTCAGCCGAGTTTATTACCCACCACAACCAGGGAGAGCAGTGACATAGTTCTATCGACATTGAATGGAGATGGCGTAAAGACTTCCTCAGGGAGCGAGGTTACTAAAACACCAGTTGTAAATTCTACTCACCCCTCAGTGGTAGTTGGCGTGAATACTCGCTCTGCTACTGAGATTATCACTGACTTTTCTTCAGCTCCAGGCGGAAACTCCTCCTCAAGTACAGCGGGCAGCCTGGAGACCACGCCTACTTCAAGCCCAAGTGCCCCGCCCACACCTGCCCCTGCACCAGAGCCTGGTATAACTACCACATTGGGACAATCACCTAGAAACGCATCCACCAGTGACCCTATAGCCACGCCCACACCCGCTCCTGTAACCACACCCACACCTGCCCCTGTAGCCACGCCCACACCTGCTCCTGTGGCCACACCCACGCCCTCCCCTGTACCCACGCCCACACCTACCCCTGTGGCCACAACCACACCCTCTCCAGTAACCACGCCCACACCTGCCCCTGTAGCCACGCCCACACCTACCCCTGTGGCCACACCCACACCCTCTCCAGTAACCACGCCCACACCTGCCCCTGTAGCCACGCCCACACCTGCCCCTGTGGCCACGCCCACACCTTCCCCCGTAGCCACACCCACACCTTCTCCAGTGCCCACACCCTCACCTTCCCCAGTAACCACGCCCACACCTGCTCCTGTGGCCACGCCCACACCCTCTCCAGTAGCCACGCCCACACCTGCTCCTGTGGCCACGCCCACACCCTCTCCAGTAGCCACGCCCACACCTGCGCCCTCAGCCAGACCCACGCCGTGTGACAAGACCGACTTGGTGCTGCTGCTGGACTCGTCAGGCTCGCTGAAGAAGGAGGGGAACTGGGGGCAGATGAAAGAGGTGGCGTCAGTGATCGTCACGTCACTCACACTCCAGTCTGACCACACCCAAGTGGGCGTCGTCGTCTTCAGGTACTGCTTTGTCTCAGTGACCTCTGGGGGATGTGTAATAGAGGGAGACTATGTTCTGGTGAGCAATAGTTCAAAGTTACGAGGTAAGGCTTAGAAAAATTACTGCCCAAGGCGTCAGGGCAGTAATTTTTCCAAGCCTTACCGAGTAACTTTGACTTTTGCTTACTGGTACTTGGTTTCCCTATTCCTATATACCTTCAAATATCGATAAAAATGCTTAATTCTTTACCTGAAACACTTCCGAAGCAAATGGCCACCTTTATCGAGTAACCACAACAGCTATTGTTTCGTCCCGCTGCTGTATTGTATCACGTGATCAGAGCGGGACGAAAACCTCAGAGCAGGACGAAAACATGAGAGCGGGACGAAAACGTCAACCTCGACACATAACTTATTTTTAATGCACCCCCCAGCAGCGGTATGTAACTCTAGTTAGTTCAATAATGGGTATATAGGAATATCTGGGGACAGTGAGAAGGATAAGGACAATGAGAGGAGAGATTCTGAAAGGATAGTGACTAGGATGTCTACCTAAATTCATCTCATAGATTCAGTCACCACCCATGGGGTGTAAAAGCAGTGAGAAAAGTTTAACAATTATCCTGTATTTCTATTTACCTATGGCCGAACACTCTGTGATTACACCAAGCTAAGGGGGATGGAATAACTTATGTTTACTATTAATCCAAGGCTAATGCCTACTTCCAAAGGTTGATGTTTAGACCAATCAGATTGTCTCTTACAAAATTCATATGAAAAGCACAGAGGGGAGAAAACATAGAGTGTCAAGTTACTTAATCATGTTGGATTTATGTTTTATGTGAGTTTCTGGTTTATTTGTTATGGTGAGAATGTATGTCTACCATAACAAGATAGTTGAATTCTGTCAGGAATTTGTCATTTTCAAGGTAGTATCGGCTTGCCATAGAGGTGTTATACCAATTCATATCAAATTGATCGTTTATGGTGGGGAGTTTTACCTTTACCTCTTAAAAGTATTGTATTCCTGTTATTAGCAAAACATGGGCGTTGTGCATCTTGTGGGTGTCCTAACCATACCTCTGTGAGCCTGCTCTTCGCAAGCTCTTCACAATCTTTACCTCTCCATGCCCAATATAGGGGACAGAGCCATTGTTAGTTCACGAAGCAGTCACTAGGTGGTCGGGGGACAAACCTGTATTCTGGCTCTTTTTTCTTACAAAATCCAACTGCCTTTCTATATTTTACCATGGTTCCCTTTACTCTCTACACCCATCCCAAAGCAGGATGACATAATGATTAAACCCGAGACATGATATTTTCCATAAGGAACACTTTATATAAATATGTGAGCAAGGCTAAAGTTGTGACATTTCCCAATTATCACTCACTTCTTTTCCACCTCCTTTAGTGAAGAACACCTACTTTTTCACCTCCATTAGTGAAGAACACCTACTCGGGGGGCGTCATGGTGGCGCCCATGGATCATAGGCTATACGGCATATAGTCTATGATCCATGGGGGCTGCCATGACCCCCGGAGTAGGTGTTCTTCACTAATGGAGGTGAAAAAGTAGGTGTTCTTCACTAATGGAGGTGAAAAAGTAGGTGTTCTTCACTAATGGTGGTGCAATAGAAGTGAGTGATAATTGGGAAGTGTCACAACTCTAGCCTTGCTCACATATGTATATAAAGTGTTCCATGTGAAAAACATCATGTCCAAGTTTAATGATCAAGTCATCCTGCTCTGGGAATGGTGTAGATAGTCAATGGAACCATGGTAAAACATTGAAAGGCAGTTGAATTTTGTAAGAACAAAGAGCCAGATACAGGTTCTGTCCCCCGACCATCTAGTGGTTGTTTCATGAACTAACAATGGCTCTGTCCCCTATATGCTGTATACCTCTCCATGCCCAATATAGCTGTATTGTCATCCCGGGCTAGGTACACAAGAAGTGGACAACCGTCTGAGTGCGGATTTACAGGTGATTTACAGGTGATGGTGGCTAACCACACTCGTCATCCTCAGTGTCACCCTGTGTTCAGAATAGCCTTGGGTAATCCCCGCATTGTTAAAGGCTTCACCGACCATTCAATACAGCGCCATAGTTGCTTGTATAGCAGGGCTGGTATGGTGTATGTATCATCTGAGAGGTGAATAACAAGTGGGAAGTGCTGCACCTGACAAAGATGGGAGGGGATCATTCTGGAAATACTTACCTGTTTTCACAATAGATTATCATGTTGTGGTTCCCAAAGCTTTCCGGTTATTGCAGGGTATATTTCTGGTATTATTTGTTGACATACAAGGTACGTCCCACCATAAAGCTGTATTTATCTGGATACCACAGTAATCCACCATCTGAGCCATGGGTACGGGACATACAGGGTGATTTACCAATTGATGAAGTAGGGCGTGGCATGTGTAATTGAAAAAAATCTTGATTTACGAATCGAGTGTGAGTGGGGGGTGCAAAATTTTGACAATTATTTTTACAGTACCTCTGCATACAGGAAGGGATGGGCATTATAACAGAGCGCTTTCAATAGGCACACATTGCATCATAGTTTATTCTTACATGGACATTTCGCCCATGTGAGGCTTGTACTAATCATTTAATTCAGATTTATAGGTATTGGTTCATCTGATATGAGTCAACATCATTATAATTGATTAAGAATTATTTTGAGTCTAGCCAAACCGAACAAACACTTAGATTTGGAGTTTGCCATAAAAAGGGTTTAGCTTCATTTCACAATTATCTATAGACGATGACAATAGAAATTAGGGGTTGCCATCTGGATACAGTGGTTCCATCTTCCAGTATATTTACTGCTATATCAAAGGCCAATCCTTCTCATACCATGTCTATGTGATGTGGGAAGTAAAAGAACTCTCACTTCGGTAAATGTGTGGGGATGAAGATTTCTACCTAAATTCATCATATAGATTCGATCACCACCCATGTAGTGTAAAATAACCTGGGGAAAGTTAAGTACGAACCTGTAATAGTTAACTGGACGTTGAATCAAACCAAACTAAACCAAACCAAACCCCTTGATATAACTTTAGTTTGAGAAGAATGAGCTATCTGACGCCCTGTCCGCTAGACTGGCTCCAGTCCCCGCATCCTATGTCTATTCTCCTCACATGGGCCAGTGTTCATAATCAAAGACTTGAGCAAGTCTAACTGTCCGCCTACATTGACAGCTCGGAGGCCTTCCTGCGCGTCCAGCTGGGCGCCATTTCGGACCCCGCGCAGCTGGCTGACGTCATCGAAAGCGTCCCGTGGAGCAGTCAGATGACCAACATTTCCGGTGCGCTGCGCACGGCACGCACGCGCATGTTTAACACCGACAACGACCGGAAGGAGGCGGAGAATGTCGTGCTGCTCATCACCGACGGACGCTCCAACAGGTGAGCGTTCCTACCTATACAGAACTGGATCAAAGACAATTTATTACCTACTAGCGACTTCGTCGAGTCAGAGTCTAAGATGTTTCTGAAAGTGGTGCCCTCTTTCGGCTGCTGTTCTCAACTTTAGGAAATTACGACTCCTATTATTCCACGTTACACAGGATTTTTGCCAGGAACCAGCGCAATTATTCTCGTGCCTGATCACGGGGCAAGGCAATTTGAAAACTACAGTTTTAAATTATAATTTCGGTATGGATAGAAACAAATCCTAAGGATGAAATTACATCTGTGTAGAGAAACACAAAAAATAGTAACAGGATTCAGTTAAGAACTGCACGAGATTCTCACTCTCGTGGCTCTTCAATCTCCATGCCTAGGTCTGCTTCACTTTGTCTCTGTGTACGGCAGCAACTCCAAGCGGATATCACAAAATTCTACCGTTTTAGATATAGTAGGTAACTACATTTAAAACGTTAGAATTCCATCGAATCCGCTTGGAGAATCTCCCGCACATAGGGACAGAGTGAACACGATCTAGGGTTGGAGAGTGAGGAGCCACGAGAGTGAGAATCTTGTGCAGTACTTAACTGAATCCTGCTACTCTTTTTTGTGTTTGTCTAGACAGATGTACTTCTATCCTTAGTATTTGTTTCTAACCATACTGAAAACATGATTTAGAACTGTTTTCCAATTGCCCTGCCCCGTGATCAGCCATGAGAATAACTGCGCTGGTTGCCGGCAAAATACCTGTGTCACGCAAAATGTAGCCCTTTCAAAACTCCACTGATTTCCTCCCCCCACCCACCACCAGTAGCCCTTTCAAAACTCTGTTGATTCCCCCCACCAACCAACAGCCTAAGTATTTGGCCCAATTATATCAACTCTCTTTGTGGAGCAGTCAGCAGAGTCTTCGGCTGGGGATGCGAACGTCTGGAGTCCGAACCCCACTATCGGCGGCCCGGTATTTCATTTTTCTATATTTTTCGGACCCGCCAGATGAATCGAAGAATCAAATGTTTATTTCAACCTTTAGAACATGTGCGGTTTTTTTATTTTATTTTTTTTTTTTATTCAGGTAAACATATTTAAGACAACATTATTCGCCTAGTAAGGGCGATCTTCCATAATGAGGTCCGGATCAAGACTGCACAGTCACAAAACTCCACAGCACTAAACTCCACAGCAACAATACAGGACGGACAGAGAATGTATTTGTAGTGACGGTTACTGTTATAGAAATTCACGATGAAAACACCCTCAATATTATTTTTCCCTTAATATAACCACAGAGACATCAGTAGTACTTTGACTGAGGCCAAGAAGCTCAAGACTCAAGGCGCAACTATCCATGTCGTCGGTCTCGGTGCCGACGTGAACTTACGAGAGCTACGCGGGATCTCGTCTGAGCCGCTACGAGACTTCCTGACGCTGGTACCTAGCGTGGACAAACTACAGAACCAGGCTGAATCCATCTTCAGACGTACTTGTTTCGGTAAGTGTCAGAGATATCTGCATTTTTATAACAAACCAGAAGAATCCGATATCAGAAAACTACAGTACTCAATTTTGTTTTCAGTTTTGTAAGTACATGTATGTGGCCAAGGCCTTCCTGCTACTCTGTATTAAATATTCTGTTTTTATCTCACCCCTGGTATTTTCCCCATAGAGTTGGGGACAGGTTATTGTATCAAGAGAATTGCCTTCCCGTAATAACGATAGCAAAAGGATCTACAAAAAGGATAAAGTAGTATACGGAAACAGGAATGCTGTGGCTGTACGTGATAAATGTGCGGTAAAATAGACGATAAAACGAACTGATGCCGATAATTATTATTATCATTGTTATTATTATTATTTTTATAATTATTATACACCTTAAAATATCCTGTTTTTACCTTTGCTTCTGGGCGAGTCTTTTTTTATATTTCACCGCCGTACGCCATATACATACCCCGTACGTCACCTAGGTGTCGCACCGATATAAATACGACATGGGTAGGAGCGGGCCGTATGTGTAGGATATACTACCACAGGTACATAATATACGGAAACTGGCTTACTGTCTACATACGTCAAAATACGCGGTGAAGTTTTTGATCACATACATCCCGATGCCATAGGCAGAGGTATGTATGGGATAAATAATTTTACCAAGTATTTTGAGGTACGAAGACAGTCAGCCTGTTTCCGTATTATTATATACCTAAAAATGGCGAAAATTTACCTAGTAACATGATCATATATCCCGTACGTCACAGTGTGACGTACGGCTATAAATACGCCATGGCTAGCAGCGGGTAGTATACGTAGTTCACACTACCACAGGTATATAATAATAGATTCATCTAACCAGTGTCACTACTTTCCACACAGATGACTCGACGGCCCTGCTGCCTGCCCAGCAGCCGGGTCGCGGACAGTGCCCCTACGACATCGTCTTCGTCATGCATGACGTCACAGGGGGCAACGACACCTTCCATGAAATGGTGGAAATTATCCGTGCATCGGCCCTGGACATCGACCTCTCCACTCACAGGATCGGCATGGTGAGACATGGTGTATATAGACAATAATCGATGGTTTTGTGGACAGGCGGCCGTAAACCACGAGAGGTTGACGCGTAGTAATACACGAGCGCTAGCGAGTCTATTACGACGTCAACCTCAAGTGGTTTACAGAGCTGCTTGTCCACAAAGTCATCGTTTGTTGCATTTTTTATCCATCTTTTCGAATACATTAGACCTTGTAATTACCATATTAAAGGGTATGACAATAGGGACTATTTCTCTGCTATATAGCAAAAGGGACTATTTTTCCCGTATACCATGGTTTTGAGGCCGTATACCACAGGTTAGAATCCGTATACCACAGTTATGGTATCTGACAGGTTTTATACAATGGGTCGTTGTTTACTGAGTCCCCATACATTTTCAATGGGGGCTTTGTATACGATGAATAATAATATAGAGAGGCTGACTTAGGATGGCTGGGTGGAATCTGTTTCGTGGTGTTTTTGGGTGTAACAAAAATACCCACTGAATTCAAAGATTTTTTTAACTATCGTTAAATTTTCCATATGACTGTATTTTTTCAAACTATCGTTAAATTCTTCGGGTCTATAATAAATGCAATGACATTTATGAATCAGAGGAGATGGTGTTCTCAGGTTCATTTCGTTACTCCGTTTGGGGATAACAACTTTTGGACATGTAATTTGAATTTGTTTTTAGAGTCGATCGCTTATAGTTTGTGGTCGAGTTTGTTCCAACGTAGTGTCCCTTTTTAGAATGGAGAGTTTCTGAACTTTTCGCTGCCAAATAAGTCCGAAACATGTCGGAAACAATGCTTCATTATTGACTTATTATTTACTAATACCGAGGTAGTGAGAATATATTTCAATATCGGGTTTATCGGGCACATAGCCATTGCGCTATGGACGCGGCCATCTTGCCCCCCGACCCCATATAAAACACCAAGTGGTTGGACCAACTCTCAATGGAATTTATAAAAATATTTTTGGGGGCTTGATTTAGAGGAATTATAGCCTCGACTCAATATAATCTTTAGAGTATAACAACTAATAACAGTGCTTGCCTCCCGACTACAGAGGCGCTATCTTATTATCTCCTGGCGGATGATGGCGGAACTAGCAATCACTCTGTGCCCTATACAAAAAATACGACGAATTTCTAGTGCATCTGTAACTCGCTACTGATTGATATTAGAAAATATTATATAAATAAAGACATAGTTTCTAATATATTTCTGTTATATCTATTTAGTTTCTAATATATTTCTGTTACATCTATATATCAAATAACACTATAACATAACTCTGCAGAGACTTTTTGACTTGGGTTGGCGTTGGCTGGTTGCAGATAGCGCAGAGTGCTCAGGGCGCCATACGCTTCTACCCGACGGAGTACACGCAGCAGGAGGACTTCATGTCTCACCTCGACACGCTCACCCCGATCGGCGCCAACATCAACGCCAGCGCCACCTTCAGGGAGGCCGTGCAGATGCTGGCCCAAGCTGCAGACACAGGTACACTGGCCACCAGAGCTACGCTATGTTACACTGGCCACCAGAGCTACGCTATGTTACACTGGCCACCAGAGCTACATTATGTTACACTGGCCACCAGAGCTACATTATGTTACACTGGCCACCAGAGCTACATTATGTTACACTGGCCACCAGAGCTACATTATGTTACACTGGCCACCAGAGCTACATTACGTTACACTGGCCACCAGAGCAACACTACTTTACACTGGCTACCAGAGCTACATTATTTTACACTGGCTACCAGAGCTACACTACAGTACACTGGCCGCCAGAGCTACACTATGTTACACTGGCTACCAGAGCTATACTGGCCACCAGAGCTACACTACAGTACACTGGCCGCCAAAGCTACACTATGTTACACTGGCCGCCAGTGCTACATTACGTTACACTGGCCGCCACTTTTGGTATTTCCTTTCCTGTATATTTTTTCAAAAGTGAGAGGAAGTTTTCATTATCAAGGTAGCATCGGCTTACCATAGAGGTGTCTCAGGCACGTTCTACTAATCAAAATATAATGATCATAAATCTTGGTTTCATTATCAATTTGTTAGCTATGAATATTTCATATTAAGTATGTCTGCTTTTAGAGTATACATGAAACAAAATTACTTGGTTTGAGGCGCACACCACAGATACCGTGTGGGATTTAGTCCAACCAACCCATATGTCGTAGCTCAGTGCAGATAAGGGTTGGTTGCCAGTCTAAAGACACAGGTAGCTTGCCTAAAGAATGTATGTATTAAGAGAAAACGTAGTTAGTGAGCCCGTAGCGATTGTCGTTCGATGACTTTTATTCCATAAAATGTGTCTCGACGCCAGAGGCAGAGAAACATGTTTTATGGGACACAAGGCCTAGAACGAAATAGCTTTAGGTTCATTCACTACGTTTTCTTATTATCATACACCTAAAAACACGAATCAATTGCCATTTTATGTACTTGTCGTTGGTTTTACTATGTGAAAAACAATGTTTTAGAGTTTCTATATGTTCTATTGTAATGAAATTATGATATTGATCCCTAAATAAAAGACTAGCATGGTGACCCTTGATATTTAAGTTCAAAATGTGTTCCACAACACTTGGAGATCATCATGTTAAATTTCCAGAAAACTGGCTTGGGTTTTGATTTTCAAGGTAAGATTTGCATTTAAGTTTTATGAAATTTTCTGTCACTGTTCTCAGATGCCCAGGCTCTGAAGATCATCATGCTTCTGCTGCCTGGAGGAATAGCGACTGAGCAGATTAAAGCCCTGGAGGACGATGCCAAGAAGGCCCGACAGTCGGGTGCGTGTCTCTCTTTTTATATCCTACCCCTAATACAAAATCCGATAGGCTTAACATTGACTTTCCGTATGCGCCCATATATCACATAGGGATAAAAAATCGCTCCTAGGAGCGTACAAAAAATGGACCAATCAGAGATCAGCCTTCAGAGCAGCAAGGAGAGCTATATGGAGGACTTCAGAAAGTTTTTATCGTATTTTTTGTTTTTATCCTCACTTAAAAATATCGTTCACAGGGGGTAGGATAAAATCAAAACCTTATTCGTTTTAATCTGGGCTCCCGTATGCGACGACTGGAGTTTGGCACAGTGATATCACGAGGTGGGGCCGAGTGATATCCGGAGCCAAAACTCCAGTTGTCGCATACGGGAGCCCAGATTAAAACGAATAAGGTTTTACGATAATATGTTTATTGAGGGAGAATTTTCTGGTACAGTTCTACTCAGTTCACACTGTGAGACTAGAGGTACCTAGGTACGCCCAGTCTCAGACTAGAAGTACCCAGTCGCAGGCCCTCCAGTCGCACAGTGTGAATGCGATCCTCCGCCGTCTCATTCTCCTACCTTGAAAACTGAATTAATATACATGTATATGCTCGGTATTCTTAATTCGTATATTTCCTGATAATTTAATTGTAATTCGTGCATTGAAATATGATAATACAAAAAAGAACACATAAAGCGGCAATACAAAAAATCAATTACCACACCAGAATAAACCAATGATAATGTCAATACTCAAGGATGGTGGGTCGTATACAATAAATACCAAGTGAAATATGATCTGTAACACTTATGTATTAGATTGTTGCATAGAAATATGGCACAAATAAAATGGATTAATCAAGCTTTCGGCACTAAAAGGGAAATTATCATAGATTTGGATAGAATCACAAATCATTTGTTTAGACATAGTCTGGCTATATAGTTTCCGAATTTATCCCAACCCTGGTATTTTTCCCCATAGACTTAATATTGGGAATCTGTACTCAACGCCCATGAAGTATTTAGAAAAAATACTCCATGGGGGATCATGTCACAAAGGTTAGCCCATTAGTAAATGTGCATGAGGGGTGAGATAAATTCAGAAACCTATTCGAGTTAACTGTCAGAGCTCGATCCCATCTCGTTTGAATCGCTACGAAATTCACGCTGCTTCACCTTGTAAATTACTACCCTATTCAAAGTCGATGGGATACGAGCTCTGACCTTAAACTTTCATAGGTTTCCACTATAGAATCAGTACAATAGCAGATAAGCCCGAGGTCGCAGGTAGTACTGATGTATAGCAGTAGATGACGCCAAGGAGTAACAATAGTTCGTAACATGGCCGAGAGGTGGCAGCACGTACAGCGGTGCTGGCCTTATGGAAATCTCCTGCACTATAAACAGAGTCTAGTTGTGCTCTGTTTGCAGAATAAAGGGAAACTATGTTCCGGTGAGCAAAAGTTCAAAGTTACTCGGTGAGGCTCGGAAATATTACTGCCCAAGGCCTTGGCCGCGGGCAGTAATTTTTCCGAGCCTTACCGAGTAACTTTGACTTTTGATTACCGGTACTTGGTTTCCCTATTCCTATATATACCTTTAAATATCGATAAAAATTATTATTTCTTTTCCTGCGATAGCCCCAGAAAAATGGCCACCCTTATCGAGTGACTGCATCAGCTAAGTTTTCGTCCCACTGCTCTTTATGTCACGTGGTCAGGCCGGGACGAAAACGTTAGCCCGGGATGAAAACGTCAGCCTGAGACGGAAACGTCAGCCTCGCTACATAACTTATAATTACTGCACCCCAAGCAGCCGTATGTAAATATAGAGGATTCGGAAATGGTTATATAGGAATGTGTTATCTCATATGCCGCTTTCTAATGAGCACAACACAAACCTGGATAGGGTGTTATATTTCTGTATTAAGTAGATTTTCAAGGATTGTGCGAACCTGCGATAATAGAGATTTAGACTCCTCTGGGATACCAATGAATGTTAAACTCAGAAAGCCGTCAACAAGCATCCTTTCAAGTTTGGAATGAAGAAAGACATTCCTTAATTAGGTTATATAGACCCTCCAGACGTTACTAAACTCCCTATTATCGTCCCGAGCCTGTCTCCCAATGAATCACCATTTTCTCATTTCTAACTGGAGAAACTGAGTATAATTTGAAATGTTTATGTAGAAATAACTGGAATTTCGATTTCTGCCATCGGATTTCAGATTCGAAGATTAAACTGCAATGATTTTGGGATATGGGTCAAGGGTCTATCAGTATCACCATGCAACGACGGGAACCAGCTAACCCCGGATCCTATAAACACACTGAATTATGGGATACCCCAATAAGGTGTATAGATAGCTAGAAGCTCTGAACGTGGCTTGTATGTAGCTCCTTACCTCTTGGGTATAAAATGGAATATCTCTGCGGAGGGCATTCACTAAGCTCAGGCATGCCACGAGAAAGGGGTGCCACATCTACCGACTAGGGCCAACTCCATTAGGATGCCTCACCTGAGACAGAGTACCGTTCTTTTGTCACCAGCAAAGGTACATCAATGTTCCGAAATCGGTTGATGGAAAATGGACATAATGAATACAAACTTTCAGATAAAAGCGGCTGTATGCTCGTCGGAGTTGACTCTACGCAATATCCTCGCTTTCAGTCTGATATTACTATGCGTCACCTCCTCGGAGCATACGACCGCTTGTATCTGAACGTCCTCTTATTCTCCAGACGATATACAATGAAATAATGCAGTGTTTCTGCTGTGGGTTGAAACCGCGAATGAAAAACTAATATTTATCAATATAAAGAGGTTATTTGTATTTCAAACAATTTATGCATTTAAAAAAAGCTTTTATTCATATTGAAGGAACATTTGGACTAGACTAAGTCCATCTTCCAATCTTCCAAATTGTCTATGTATCCTTGTAGCTTTCCTTCGTATGACTCAGACATTAATCACTGACGAAAGAATATACCTTCTTTCTCAGTTGTATCCCTAATAACCTCATCAACATAATCTGATTGCTCTTTAGTGAATAATACCTTCCAGTCTCCAACGGTACCTTTTCTCATGAATTTACCATCTTCATCCCTCTGTTTCTGCACTGACTCAAATGTGACCTTCATGTTTTTAAACAGAGTGTATTCAGCGATCTTAGTGACCTGTTCGTCACTGAGAGATTTCCCACAGAAATCTGCTATAGTCCTGATGCTCTTCTCTGGTTCTGCCTTCATATCTTCATATTTCAGAATCAGGACATTTGGTTCCTCACGAAGCTCCCAGCATTGGAGACAGTGCTTCGCCCAACTCCCAAAAAACATCATGTCCTGTTTGAACATCTCAAAGAAGTCAGCCCAGCTTCCTTTGTATCCGAATAGATCCTTGTAGAAGTGATAATGGGAGGTCATGACATCTTTCAGGTTACGCATCACGATGACTGTCTTGAATTCTCCCTTGTGATGCTCAAAGAACTGTGGTACGAAATGGGTCTTGATCACCCTTGGTGGTGCGGTGTCTTCTAGAGCTTCGACGTTCGATATCTCCGTATCGGGTTGGTCAAACTCCAGAAAACGAGACCTGGTTTGAAGGTTGACTTGTCTGGCGGTGTCAGTATCAGCATTGTTACAGACAAGCCAGATGATCTCCTGAGACCAAGTTGTACCTGTGGATAATAACGCACGGTTTTAAGTTTCCAGAAAAAGAATCAAGAAACCCACAAACTCCCAAAGAAGTACAGTAGACACACTTAATGACAGTTTAGTACGCCCACTTCGAGCTTTTGTATTATCATAATGAGCCAAGGTTTCAGATGGTTAATCCTTCATCAGGGCAGAAATACAGCAACAATGATATGGAGCAAGCACACAGAGCCTCTTATACTCTGAGAGAGCTTCAACGAACTCTTCAATAAACAATATTTATGGGGCTTCGCCGAAGCAGGAGCCAAATATGGTCAAATTCAAACAAGTGTCACAGACACTGATAATAGAAATAGAGAAACATGCTTCAAATAACCCAATAAGAATAACATCAACAATGTGGGTAATAAATACAATGGCAGCTCCTATCCAATAGTGATCAGGGAGGCAAAATTTTTTTTAGGTATTACAAATACATATATGTGACAGTTTTAAGTTTCGTAATGCCATGATTTCAGACCTTGGATTTATTTTTATTTAGTTTTTATTTCACATGAGATCGATCACTACAATCGTTCTTCCGAGCGAAACATAAAGTTCGGTGTACAATCCCTGGTGTACAATGTAACAAATTTACATAGTGATGAACAGATATTTGATCCTTTCATCCTTCTACTCTCATATTTTTGACTTTTTAAATACCTTGTATATCAATCAACCTTAAATGTGTTACTCATGGTAGTGTCCAAATTAGTAACCTGAGATCATACATCATAGGTGTAAATTTTGACTGAACAGGATGATTAATGCTACAGGATTATATGTCACACAACCCCATTACCCCAGTTATACTATATAAGAATTCCATTATCTGCCTTTTTGGTTATGTATTACATCAATTCTTTATCAGCAAGGCATGAACTCCTTTTTTGAACATTTCCTTTGACTCCGTATTTTGTAAACCCCCTGATAACTCGTTCCATATTTTCAGACCTGTATACATCGGAGATATCCTAAATTTCTCCTTTCTGGGAAAAGGGATAAATAGGTTGTCTTTTCCCGCATTTCTTGTCACTCTACGATTTTCATTTCCCATGTTTTCTTTGTCTAATTCCGATAAACGATTAAGACTCCGAATTATGGATGATAGGGGGCCATGAATAAAGTACGTACCGATCAAGGGGAAACGAGGGAAGGGGGTCAAAATTTCCGGAAATTTTGCGTATGCTCCTTCTTTGTTCTATGGCGTACAAGATTGAGTGTAGGGGTGGGGGTGAGGGTGGGGGGATTTTCCGCATTTTTTCGTACATACTATGTTTGAAAAATGCCTTAAAATTCTGTCACTGAAATGTTCATTTAAAATGTTGGCTGTATTTGAACAAATAAGCGAAGGATTTGTCCCAATAATGCTCAAAATGACAACCTTGCCATGACGGTAAATCATACAAGATGGCGCTTGGTGTTTAATCACAGCACAAGATCACAAGGCCAAGTTCCATAAATAACATAAACCTCATTATCTACAACCATTGTATGTTGTCCAGGATGGGGAGTTAGCTCAGTGCCTAAGGCACTGGTATGTAATTATATAGATTAACTGTACGGGTATAGAACAAATGCATCTGACAGAAACCTGAAGCCAACACTCAAGGTATTTCGTACTGTAGAGTGAATTGTAAATCAAGTTGTGTTAATGAAGATAACCGAAGCTTTTTAGCAGCAGATCACAAGATATTTGTAATCATAGGTTATGTATAGGAGCACCATCATACATGTAATAATATACATATCATATCGTATATTGAACTTTTCTATATATGTTATATATAGGAGCACCATCATGCATGTAATAATATTCATATCACATCGTATATTTAATATCTCTATTATAGGTTATGTATAGGAGCACTATCATACATGTAATAATATACATATCATATCGTATATTAAACTTCTCTATATAGGTTATATATAGGAGCACTATCATACATGTAATAATATACATATCATATCGTATATTGAACTTCCATATATAGGAGCACTATCATACATGTAATAATATACATATATCGTATATTAAACATCTCTATATAGGTTATATATATAGGAGCACTATCATACATGTAATAATATACATATATCGTATATTAAACATCTCTATATAGGTTATATATAGGAGCACCATCATGCATGTAATGGTATACATATCATACTGCATATTGAACATCTATATATATAGGTTATATATAGGAGTACCATCATACATGTAATAGTATAAATATCATATCGTATATTGAACATCTACGAACCTGATCTTGGGTAAGTGGATAATAGGACATCAGAATCATCAAAGTTGAATGATTTCATTCGTGGCATGAGTGACACTCTCACCTCCTTCGGAAGAAACATACCCTCATGCCAAAACGCACCAATTTCTTCCTTCCATTCCTCCGCCACCTTTAGATAAGGACTCGTTTTCTTAGCACTCTCCATAACGTCTTTATGTCCTATAAGGGTGCTATTCACTCAGGGATGGTCAGGTATGAAATGGGAGTTCTATTGCAGTGCGCCTTGATAAAAACAGTCAGATTATTCTACCTGAAGTAGTACCTCTTATCTCACAGCTATAAATCATAAGAGTCAAGTAGGACCGCATAGTACACAGAGTCTATAAGGCACATAGCTATTGTGTTATGGAGGCGGCCATCTCCCCCCCCCCCCCCGACGCCATTCATAACACCAGGGGGCGGGACCAGCTATCCATGGATTTTATCAGAAATACTTTTTGGAGGCTTGCCATGGAGGAATTTTAGCCTCGTCTCAATATTATCCATAGATTATAACAACTGATAGCAGAGGTTGCCCCCCGACCACAGTGGCGCAATCTTCCTGGTGGATGGTGGCAGAACTAGCAATCACTCTGTGCCCTATATATTATATACCTGTTTATGGTATTGGTTTATCATGTGTATAAACAGATAAGGGACTAAGAGTGGTGGCTGACGTGACGATGGGTGGGTCACTAAAGAGGGTATTACACCATAGTTATGCACACTGATACATAACCGTGCAGGTTTGAACTTCTGAACCTACATATGTCCAGATCTGCGTTAATATTAGTTCAGTACTCCACCACCCTTGATTATTGCAGTGACCAAGCAGAATTATCACTCCTGACTAAGCAATGACTGGGCCGGATTGCAAATCTTGTGTTAGAAGATGGGTCGATCCCTGTAGATAACAGGCCGATATATGGTGAGACCCACGGGCTCCTCAAGTCATATCTTATCATGTTTTTTTTTTTAAGAATTGATTTATTTGACCATGGAATCATATACATTAATACTGTTTCGTCATGTGAGTAAGATAATAGTTGGTCAAACAAAGGGGCTACGGTGTCAGCCGGTGTGTTGAGATTGTGCCTCGATACGCCCCGTCTTACATCTTCATGAACTTTGAATGAACTACGAACGACAAAAAGGATCTTAAAATTGTCGTTGGGGCCATTGGATTGTATAGAATAATTTGTTGTAAGCATACGATGTTTTGACAATAATCAGACAAATGGTTCAGATTTTAGAGCCTTTTGAAATTGTATATATTACTGCATGTTGTCCACCCCCATAAAATATTTGAAATTTCAAGAAACTTTATAAAAGCTTATGATTTGAGAAAAACTAATATTATATGGTGATATATGCTATATGTGACCCAAAACACCTCCATCACATATTAGATATGAAACAAAAGCTATGAGCCATATTTGGTGTTGGGCCACACAGGGGTGTCGGACAACACGTTTATAAAATCACTCAGAACATTGGAAAAATTAATATTTTTTGCTAGAATCTTTTATATTCATAATGAAATTATAGAAATCTTCTTTTTTCAAAGCAAACCACTCAATAAGTGATAAGAAACAACCCCAAAATCATGACTTATATCAGGGCATGTTGTCCGACACCCCGGGGTGTTGGACAACACGTTTCTAGTTTTTGAAACACAAAATGTAAATTTTTTCATTTAGAAAAAAAAACACCTGGGTATTCAAAAGTGGTAGAGATACTTAACTTATACAGGAATATTTGTTATTCTATTATAATTATCATTTCTTCTATACATCTTTTAACATGTGTGTTGTCCAACACCCCATTTTTTGGAAAAAAATATCATCATGGAATCACAATGTTTTAATATCAGAATGCATAATCTGATTATTATTTCGGTTTGACCTTACATTATAATACATTACAGTAATGTATTCTGAATAATTAGAGCTTCAATACCATCGATACCGGTCCACAGCTGGCGACAGCAGTGTATTTTTATTTATTGTATAGGCACCTGTTGCGGTTCAATGTATTTATATATATTGCAACAGGCTTCCACCTCCCTCCCTCCCTCCCTAGCGGGTGTGTCCAGCGGGCGCCGATACCAGACGCATTGGATGGAATCAGGGCCCTGTTTCACAACGGTAGTTTTTCCGCCCAAATAGCGGAAGTACAGCCGAGAGGCAGATCCTATTGCAACAGAAATTTTCGGCATTTCCGCCCGCTCACTCAGGAAGCGAACGACCCCATGAAACCCATTTGCTTATGCAACGGAAACTCATGCTATTAACGAACGAAATGCTTTTAACGAACCTTCCGCTGCTTATGAAACAGGGCCTAGGTCAAATAGGTCACCAGCACACCCGTTGCGGTTCAATGAATACCTACTAGCGGGTGGGTCTCGCTCTGGTCAGATGTGGTCCGCACCCGGCGCCTGCGGGACATACCCGCTAGGGAGGGAGGGAGGGAGGGAGAGAGGTGGAAGCCTGTTGCAATATATAGTCTATTTTTGTATTGGTCATGACTCTGTCTCCAAGTACGGTGGTGTGTTCGTCTTGGATGTTTATGTTACAGTAGTGTATTTTTTTATATTGCAACAGGCTTCCACCTCCCTCCCTCCCCTCCCTCCCTCCCTCCTTTATTACTTGTTGAAACCGAAATCATGGCAATGCCATGCCAACTTTTAATCCTTGTGTTGAAACTTTCAGGTCTCACAGTCAGGATATTGATCAACATTTTACAATAAAGAAAAAATAATTTCTCATTGTATATCTCATTAGTACAATCCTCTCAAAATTGGGGTGTCGGACAACATGCTCTATGGGCCTCTCAGTTGGAAAAATTAAAGGTCCTGGATAGATTTGACCATTTTGATATTTTTTCAAACTTTAGCCAATTTTCAAAACTATATTGTCTACACTTCTCACGACATATGCTTTAAACAAGTTAATAGAAACAATTGGCTCAACATTGTGCCTCCAAGAGTTTGAAAAAAAGTGAAAACACTAGAAAATCACAGTTTTTGTTGATTTTCGGAAGGAAAAATTCCTCAGAGCTATACAAAACCTTATGTTGGAATGAAAGATCATCTAAAGATGCACCAAAAAATGCCATATTTACATCGATGAGATAAGTTTATACAACAGTAGCCTTAAATAACCCTGTTTTCGGTAATTTAGCAGGTTTCAAAAATCTGACTCAGATACATTCGTCAGAGTTAGATAAGATTGACTACTTTTATCATAAAGAAGACTATATTGTAATATATATATAGCGATGCTGTCTATCAGGCGGTCGTATAGAACATTGCGATAACAGATAATGTCAGGTAAATCTACACATAAAGGATACGTATAGTCCATACAATTACACATCGTATTTCAGAAGTTTCAGCAATATCGGTTTTATCTCTACGGTGGAGGATTTGACGGTGATGTCTATTATTAGGCTTAGGGGTCCTGAACTACTAGTGCATGGCAATGTAATCATCTATACTCCAAACATTACTGCGAATCAAACAGGGAGAGCATGTTAGGGAATACACATTGTAATAAATAAGTAAATTGATTAAATAATATGGAATATATATCAGGAAACATCATTGGCTGGTAAGAGTAGGGTTTTCCTTAAAGTTTTATCGCTGTTTCCCAACAGATTTTTTTCCCAACAGATTTGCAAAATACCTTTATCGGATATTGATCTATGAGTGTAGATGGTGATTCGCTAAGCATGGGTATCGACATAATATATGTACTCAAACACACATATATATATGTGTGTTTGTGTGTGTTTATATATTCATATTATATACGGGTCTAGATACATACATGTATATGTGTTTATTCTCAGAACAGGGATTTCAATATTATACCTATGTCAGTGTGTTATAGGGATTAAAATGTTCTAATTTGACATGCCTGATATGACTGATTATGCATTGAGCCATGAGTTCTGATTGAACTGCTGAACAAACTGTCTGGATTGAGGTGTGATGTGTTGTAGGCCTCCTGCTAAGCCTGGGCCCTGTTTTTCAGTCACGACATCATCTTAGTCTTGTAAGCTGAGATATCTCAGCGATTGTAAGACATTTTGCAAGACAAAAGATGGCCGGTGTGCTATAGACAGTATCGTAGTGCGCCACGTGAGATCGCCGCGAAAAGTGTCTCAAGTATAGAATTGTCTTAGGTTCTATCAAAGCTCACAGTGCGTATATAGAGGATTTCCCGTGCTTCCCTTAAAAATTAAGCAATGAGATTTCAACACGGGTAATAGATACATATATCCTATAATCGTACCAAATATGAAGAAGATCGGACGCACCGTTCCGCCGTTATCGGTGTTTGAATTTCGTCATTGCAATCGTCTGCTCTGGTGGCCAGTGTACTCTTCTGTCAAGGTCGCCGCATAAATTAGCGGAGGCGTGCTCTGATGGTCTCTGATAGACACTGGCCACCAGAGCAGAAAATTGCTATGACGAAATTCAAACGCTAATATCCTCGGATCATAGCCGCCGATTTTCTTCATATTTGGTATGCTTATAGATTATATGTATCTCTTACTTGTGTTAAAATTTCATCGCTTAATTGTCTTGGGTCTCTGACACTTTCCAAGACATTTTCAACCACGTGACCCTTACATTGTCGTGACTATAGCACACCTCAGACCACCCTAAGTGTCTTAGACCTAAGATCTTAGGCATATCCTCTAAGATATCATGTCTATATGACACTGACGCCTCAAAGATGTCTTACATAAAACTTGTCGTGACTGAAAAACAGGGCCCTGATTGAACTGCTGAACAAACTGTCTGGATTGAGGTGTGATGTGTTGTAGGCCTCCTGCTAAGCCTGTCTCTGTTTTCCTTTGCTGTACACAGGTGTTATCGTCTACGTCTTTTACGACTACATGCCACGACAAGATCTCCTGTGGGTGGCGAACCGACCCAGCCAGCTCTTCCTGCTGCCCCACATGCTGCCCCTGAACAGTTCCGGGATCTGTATGACCCACGGTACGTACGACCTTTGACCTTCACACCCCTCCAGGGTTAGTGGTTAAATACACAATATTGACTGGTTTCAGATACAAGCGGCCGTATGCTCCGAGGAGTTGACGCGTAGTAATATCCGAGCGTATGCGAGAATATTGCGCGGAGTCAACTCCGAGGAGCATACAACCGCTTTTATCTGAAACCAGTCTATATTGTATTTATTATCCACCTTTTCTGGGCAACTGGCATGCTGAAATCTGTTCATTTTAACTACGCACTATGTTTTCGTACGCACTATTTTTCCGTATGCGCCACCAGGAGCATGCAGCATATCTGTATGCTCCGGGTATGTCCATACAAACTCCCTATGTGTTTTCTATGGACACTTTGTATTAGGTGGATAATAAAGCACTGGACTAGTAACCTCAGGGTTGTGGGTTCGAGTTCTACTGCAGCCATGTTTCTCCATTATCCCCAGCAGTGGTAGATTTACTGCTATATCGAAGGCCAGTCCATCTCATACTGTGTTTGTATAGTGTGGTATGCAGCCACCTTTTTCCATCATTTCCAATAGTGGTAGACTTACTGCTATATCGAAGGCCAGTCCTTTTCATACCACATTTGTATGGTGTGGTGTGCAGCCACCTTTTTCCATCATCCTCAATAGTGGTAGACTTACTGCAATATCAAAGGTCAGTCCTTCTCATACCATGTCTATGTTTTGCTGTGGACAGCCATCTTTTTCCTTCATCCCCAGTAACGGTAGACTTACTGCTATATCAAAAGCCATATTTTTTATATTATATCTGTAAGGTGTGGGACGTGATTCCTAGGGTGTACAGTAACCCGGGTCCCTACTTACACTAATCGAGAATGGACCGAAGATGTCTGTACAATTAGAGAATCACCCCCGCCCTCTTTTCATGGATTTCAAGTGTGATTTATCCCCTTTTTCGTGCAACAACAGACAGAAAAGTGTGGCTCTCCAAAACATAATCTCTGGATTATCATTGATATACAGAGCCCGGCACTGTAGGTTGTGACTTCGAGAAGAGCACGGACCAGCCCACTCTCTGTAACATGACCCAGTCTACAGACGACGATTTTGATTGGACGATGATGAGCGGAAGTACGCCTTCCCGCCATACGGGGCCGGACACGGACGTGACTGGCGGCTTCTACGCCTACATGGAGGCTTCATCCCCCCGCCAACCGGGAGATATAGCAGAGTAGGTACTATAGGGCATATAGCCTATGAGCCATGGGGGCTGCCATGACGCTCCCCCTAAGTAGGTGTTCTTCACTAATGGAGGTGCAAAAGAAGTGAGTGATAATTGGGAAAAGCCACAACTCTAGCCTTGCTCACATATGTATATATTGTGTTCAATTTAAAAAACATTATGTCTTGGGTTTAATCATTATCTCATCCTGCTCTGGGATGGGTCTAGAGAGTCAAGGGAACCATGGTAAAACATTAAAAGGCAGTTGAATTTCGTAAGAACAAAGAGCCAGAATATAGATCTGTCCCTCCAAGGGGCCTACCATACTGCTGGCAACCTAGTGACTACTTCATGAACTAACAATGGCTCTGTTCCCTATAGTCCAGGAAGGCATATTAAAGACAAATGCGGGTAGGTATTGCAGTGCCCCCTGTATCTTAATCTAACACTGGTGCTGCCATCTGGTTTCATGAAAACATAGCAGTTTCACATAGACACCAATAGATAAGCACTTACCTTCTTCAGATGGCCTTCCCATAGAAATTAGCATGGTGACAGTATTTTTTAGCATTTCTCATTTGTATATGTGCCCAACTATCAGACTCCAGAATTATTTGAAGATAGCAATAGAACATCTGTGTCATTTAGCAACAAAGTCAAAATACTGCAGTTTCCCATAGACACCAACAGTTAAGCACTTACATTCTCAGATGGCCTTCCCATAGAAGTTAGCATGGTGACATGCCAATTCTTTTGCATTTTCTATTTGCTGATATATGGAAATTATATTATCCAGAGTTATTTGCAAAAATCAATAGAATTTAGAAATCACCCAACTACCAGCATTTGTCTTTAAGGATCCGGATTCAAATAGTGTTTCCCTGACAAATCTTATAGATTGACTTGTGTTGCATATCTAATTAGTAAGCATTTGTTTGTAAATAATAAGGATTTCTTATATTTTATCAGTACATGTGTGTTATCTTAGCCTGGTATAAAGGTCCATAGGCTTAACGTCTGGGACTCGTTCTCAACCGGCATGCGAGTACGGTAACTCATACTCAATGGATGACAAACAAATAGCTAAATCCAGGCTAAGATAATATCAGAGGCATATTCGTGTTTGGTCTGTGTTCCCGATGGCCATCTTATTTGGAGCCCTTCAGAATATTCACTCGGCCATCGCCTCGTTCATATTCCTGAGCGCTCCAAACTCGATGGGGAACGGGGACACAGACCAAACACTCATCAGTTTCTTTCCTATTCGTTTTTTAAACTTTAATAAAAAAAATCTAATTTTGTAATATCTAACATCATAAGAAACAATCATTCAGAACTATGATACAATTGAGTACCAAACTTAAGCCTTGGGACCAAATCTGCTTGAACATGAAATTGTTATAGTATCAAGTTACCAAGCCAATTACAGCTGCTAAGAGACAGAAAAACAGCTCCCCAAAACGCTCCGAAATTGACATACCTGTAACCCATCAAGTGATATAATGCACCCTGACGAAGGGCCTAACTTTTTTTTTATTTTTATCTTTTTTTATTTCTTCAAAGAGCAGTTCTGCTCGCAGGCAGATCTTCCACTGTCTTACATATAAAAAAATACAGTTATACAACATGTTGGTAATCTAAACAAACTATGACTGCCTTGTAATTTTTTTAAAAGGAAACAGCCCATCTCCGAGTTAGTGGGAATATTTCTCTCTATTTCCCTTTAATAACGTATGTTGTGTTTACAGTCTGATAGTGCCTCCTGTGAGCTGGACTGGCTCCTCCTGCCTCTCCTTCTTCTACCACATGCGGGGCTGGCACGTGGGGCGCCTGGAGGTGGTCCTCCGGGCCTCCTCCACGGCCCAGGAGCAGGTCATCTGGGTGCAGGGCGGCCACCAGTCAGAGGAGTGGCTTATAGGCATGGTGTCCATCAACGTCAACAGAGACAACAAGGTAAATCGCCGCCTCTAACTCTCTCAGTGTTAAGCCAACATCATGTGTAGTATATAGAAACAGAGTTTGGGTGACTGAAAGAAATACATTCCGCATGGTGTCCATCAACGTCAACAGCGACAACAAGGCAAGTCCCCATCTCAAACTCTCTTAGTGTTCATTCAACTTTAATGTGTAGTATATAGAAAGAGAGTTTGGGTGACTTAATGAAATATGTTCTGCATGGAGTCCATCAACGTTAGCAGAGACAACAGGGTAAGTCGCCGCCTAACTCTCTCAGTGTAAATTCAACATTAATGTGTAGTATATAGAGACAGAGTTTTGGTGACTGAATGAAATATGTTCCGCATGGTGCCCATCAACGTCAGCAGAAACAACAAGGCAAGTCCCCATCTCAAACTCTCTTAGTGTTCATTCAACTTTAATGTATAGTATATAGAAACAGAGTTTGGGTGACTGAAAGAAATAAGTTCCGCATGGTGTCCATCAACGTCAACAGCGACAACAAGGCAAGTCCCCATCTCAAACTCTCTTAGTGTTCATTCAACTTTAATGTGTAGTATATAGAAACAGAGTTTGGGTGACTTAATGAAATAAGTTCCACATGGTGTCCATCAACATTAGCAGAACAACAAGGTAAATCGCCGCCTCTAACTCTCTCAGTGTAAATTCAATATTAATGTGTAGTATACAGAGACAGAGTTTGGGTGACTGAATGAAATGTGTTCCACATGGTGTCCATCAACGTCAACATAAACAACAAGGTAAATCGCCGCCTCTAACTCTCTCAGTGTAAATTCAATATTAATGTGTAGTATATAGAAACAGAGTTTGGGTGACTGAATGAAATATGTTCCGCATGGTGTCCATCAACGTCAGCAGAGACAACAAGGTAAATCGCCGCCTCTAACTCTCTCAGTGTAAATTCAACATTAATGTGTAGTATATAGAGACAGAGTTTTGGTGACTGAATGAAATATGTTCCGCATGGTGCCCATCAACGTCAGCAGAAACAACAAGGCAAGTCCCCATCTCAAACTCTCTTAGTGTTCATTCAACTTTAATGTATAGTATATAGAAACAGAGTTTGGGTGACTGAAAGAAATAAGTTCCGCATGGTGTCCATCAACGTCAACAGCGACAACAAGGCAAGTCCCCATCTCAAACTCTCTTAGTGTTCATTCAACTTTAATGTGTAGTATATAGAAACAGAGTTGGGGTGACTTAATGAAATAAGTTCCACATGGTGTCCATCAACATTAGCAGAACAACAAGGTAAATCGCCGCCTCTAACTCTCTCAGTGTAAATTCAATATTAATGTGTAGTATACAGAGACAGAGTTTGGGTGACTGAATGAAATGTGTTCCACATGGTGTCCATCAACGTCAACATAAACAACAAGGTAAATCGCCGCCTCTAACTCTCTCAGTGTAAATTCAATATTAATGTGTAGTATATAGAAACAGAGTTTGGGTGACTGAATGAAATATGTTCCGCATGGTGTCCATCAATGTCAGCAGAGACAACAAGGTAAGTCGCCACCTCTAACTCTGTCAGTGTTAAGCCAACATTGATGTAGTATATAGAGACAGAGTTTCAGTGAATGAATGAAATATGTTCCGCATGGTGCCCATCAATGTCAGCAGAGACAACAAGGTAAATCGCCACCTCTCATTATGTGTAGCATATAGAAACAGAGTTTGTGTGACTGAATCAGATATGTTCTGCATGGTGTCCATCAACGTCAACAGAAACAACAAGGTAAGTCGCCACCTCTAACTCTCTCAGTTTTAATTCAACATTAATGTGTAGTATATAGAAACAGAGTTTGGGTGACTGAATGAAATGCGTTCTGCATGGTGTCCATCAACGTCAACAGAGACAACAAGGTAAGTCGCCACCTCTAACTCTCTCAGTGTAAATTCAACATTAATGTGTAGTATACAGAGACAGAGTTTGGGTGACTGAATCAGATATGTTCTGCATGGTGTCCATCAACGTCAACAGAGACAACAAGGTAAATCGCCGCCTCAAACTCTCTCAGTGTGAATTCAACATTAATGTGTAGTATACAGAGACAAGAGTTTGGGTAACTAAATGAAATATGTTCTGCATGGAGTCCATCAACGTCAACATAAGCAACAAGGTAAATCTCCGCTTCTAACTCTCTCAGTGTTAATTCAACATTATGTGTAGTATATAGAAACAGAGTTTGGGTGACTGAATGAAATATGTTCCGCATGGTGTCCATCAACGTCAACAGAGACAACAAGGTAAGTCGCCACCTCTAACTCTCTCAGTGTTAATTCAACATTATGTGTAGTATATAAAAACAGAGTTTGGGTGACTGAATGAAATATGTTCCGCATGGTGTCCATCAACAGAGATAACAAGGTAGGTGGCATGGCACGTACAGTAATGAAGGCCTAATCTTATAGACTAGCTAACACAATGACAAGAAATGAGAATTTGGAATATATCTTCTATACTTAATGAAGATGAGGGTGGGGAGTTAGCTTGGTGGTTAAGGTACTGGATTTGTAATCCCAAGGTTGTAGGACTTTGTGGGTTCGAGTCTCACTGCAGCCACTCTTCTCCTTCATTCCCAGCAGTGGTAGATTTACTGCTATATCATCTCTATTAGATCTGGCATCCTAAGTGAGAAGTAATAATGGACTTTGAATCATTGTTGGACTAATCATAGTAAAGTGATTTAAGATCATTTAGAAAAATGAATGAACACAGTAGGTCCTCGCCTAACAGACACACCGCATATGCAGAAACCTTTTACTCTGAACAGAAATTTGTCCCTCTATTTAATGTTTGTTATAAACCCGCGTAAGTGGACACCCCGCGTTAGCATACACTAATTTCGGTACGAAAAGCCATTTAACCCCGTTTATACGAACACCTCTTCGGGACACCCTATCCAATATTGCCTAGGATGAACCGCCAGGAGCCGAGCCGGGGTGAGCCACGGGGTGGGCCGTTGGTGTATATTAATAGAGAATAATTCATAGTTTAATAACTTTGGCTCCAAATATGATATCACAAAACGGTTTTCGGATTTACTATTGCCTCTGTCTCCCCTACACATCGATATATAACACTTGTATGTCGCACTGAGGAAAATTGAAAACCCCTTGTAAGCGGATATCCCGCGTGAGCAGGCACTTTGGCACAAAACGCGTGGTGATCGCTTACGCGGGGTGCTACTGTACATTAACCCATTCACTCCGCTGCATAGCACCAAATACACACCCTTAAATAAACCGCTGCAGTACCATTTTCACCCCTGTAGTATGTTGGTGCTTTTCACAATATCCACAATGACTTCATTATATCACACCTTCATGGTAATCCATGATAATTAGGATGCTATATGATAGTAATGATGTTAACTATGATATACTTTTACATAAGTTGAAAAAATATTATCAAAATATAATTTCATTGAAAAAAAGGCAATTATTTAAATTTCTGAAATGATGCCTCAAGGCATCAGAGCGTATTACGCCCGGGATTGCCTCCAGTCATTGTAGCGTAGCTAAAGGGCTAAAAACGTATTGCTTAATGTGTAATATCCCTCTTTTTGTTCATACTCAGGTTATTTTCCGAGCCGTGAGGGGCGGCGCCTTCTCGGGCGACATCTCGTTAGATCACGTGAGACTTTCGCCGGGTGCCTGCGTGCACATTACGTCTAACTACCTCGGGCTGGCACTACCGTGATGACGTCACGACGCAAGCAGACGACATACACATGTTTACACAAAGGAACCGCAACTTTGAAGGACATTCAAAGACACTCATTTTGTACATACAGCAGCTCTGTAAATCCCACGTATTTAGAGCTATGTTTAAGACTTCGGACAATAAAAGAATAACCGAGGTATTCCCAGGTGACAATCTTTGGATGATATTGAGTGTTTCTGATCCACTGAAGTATTTGTTTGTACGCAAATGGGAACTATATTGAGCAAATGACAATATGCCTAGTCTAATCCTTACTGTAAGTAGTATGATGGTTTCCCAATGTAGATAAAACGTTGAGAACCTAACATCGCTGTATTCCCCGGTGAAACTGAAGAAATCATATACATATATATGTGATGTTGATTTTTTTGGGTTTTTTTAATATATAAATTCTCACTTCTGGTTTTCATTATATTTCCATACTTCAAATCTTGGACCAGTGCTGCCAGAATGAGCCGCATACTGAAGGCAAGGAGTTCTTCCAGATAAAACGATATTTAAGTAATCTGAACCTTCCCATCCTGGTGCACCTTATTTGGTTGGTTGAGGGCCATCCATAAAGTACGTATGTAGAATTTCTGAAATCTCGCCCCCCACCCACCCCACCCAGTCTTGTACGCAATAGAACAAAGAGGGAGCATACGGACAATTTCCAATTTTTTCTACTCCCTACCCCCTCAGTGCGTACATACTTTATGGATGGCTCCGTGATGTGATGCCCCAGTCACACTGGCGTAAAAAACGGCGTTTTTCCGTGTACGCACGTCTACGTTCTTCTACGCATTTTGGAATCTCAAAATACGCCGCCAAACGCCGCAATACGCGGAGATGCGTAGAGGAAAGTCGGAATGCGCCGAAAAACGCCACAATGCGTACAGAAGCGTAGATAAGCGTTGATGAACGTTGAGAAGCGTACTAAAACGTTAAAGAAAAGCAAACAAATACGTTCAAAATCCGTAGCTAGTACGTGGTCTCCAACAATTCAAATACGTAGAAGAAACGCCGAATTTTACGCCAGTGTGACTGGGGCATGATCAGCAGCAATACTTAGAAGAAACCAAACGAGAGTCAGCCTTATCAATGTTTATGCCACGATGGGCAGGTTGTGTATTACTACACGAAGCGATAGCCGAGTGTAGTGAGTAGCAGACCTGACCAGAGTAGCATAAGCATTGAGAAGGCTAACTCGAGTTTGGTTTTGTATTTATCCTACCCCATCTCACCGATATACAGAGAATATTTGGTAATTACCATGATAGGAGCGTGTTGACACTGCCGGATCTACTTTCGTTATCTGGTCCCTGATTGGTCAGTTTTTTTATTCACCTCGGTGCATAAATAACACTTTATTCAACGCTCCTTCAAATACATTGAGTCAATGTTAAACCTATGGCGTTTTTTATTAGGGGTAGGATAAATGTCTCCTTACCTCCACCTTGAGGATGTGCTGAGCCACGGTTCCCTGTGATCCTGCAACGACCCCCTTCGGACATAGTGACAGGGATTTTCGGGGGAGGGAGGGGGAAGGGGGAGGATATAGCAGGAAATATGGGGAATCATTTGTAAGGGGTATCGGTAAGATTCATATAAAATCTTTTCGTACTTTTTCTCTCAGCGCTCGGTGAGTTGCTCCCCGTGTTTGAAGAGAACTTGATTCCTACAGAGGAAAATTATCCTTAAGATAGTTGGGAAGCTGATATTAGTTATTTTGGTATTTGCAGTCACTTAGAACCTATGTAAGGGCGTGGTGGGTACAATCTTCCTGGTGACAATTGCATTAAAAAGCCCCCATCTGCTATTCAAACTCAACCATCTTGTGTCTTCATTCACCACAATATTAACTGGTTTCAGATACAAACGGCCGTCATCTCCGAGGACTAAATACGTAGTAATATCCGAGCGAAGGCGAGAATATTGCATAGAGTCTAGTCCGTTTCTTATTACTATACACCTACTCGTTGAAAAATATGTTTTATTAACTTTTCCCCACCTCAAAAAGCCACTGCGATTCACTACGGCCCGCTGCCACAGCGGGCGCGAACATTATTAATACTACACCTCCAGCAGCGAGCAGTATTTCATACATGTTCGGCCATAGGTGTATAGTAATAGATGCAGCGCAGCCTTAGCGTTTCTTTTTTGCCCAGATATACTTCCATAGTCAGTTTGTTAACGCTCCCTAAATGTTTTTCGTGCATAACAGGACTCAGACATCACGTAATGGCGGTTTGTTTATCATGTTACCCCGACACACACCGACTCACCCGACGCACAGATATGAGAATTAGTAGAATAGACGTTTATTTATTCATCTATAATTAACTGTTTATATCTAGTGAACTGGCCGATGTACATACATCTAGTGTGATATACCATACCAGAGGGTTTAACAGTAGAAAGTCCAGGTATATAAAGAATTAAGTGAGATAGTGCTGGAATGTGTACAGGTTAAATTCTATTCAACCATATGAAATAAAGTTATATATGTATACACAATAATTGTGTTGTTATGGTTTGTGCTAGGGAACCAATGAAAATTATGTCACGTTTTCCTGCAAATCTGACTTTAAAAGCTGAAAAATATAGAAGTTTCAGTTATTATATTGAGTGAATATAAACTTCAACATATTTCGGGGGAGGAATTATAATGTTAAGTATCAATTTACTGATCAATTAGGTTAATTAATGCAGTTCTAACGTATTGTCATATCCAATCTAGAGAAATCTATAGATTAGAACCAACTTAAAGAATTGTGATGTGCTTGGGTGCATCATCCACAATATAGAAGTAGTTTTTTGGGGAAAACAAAGCCTACAGTATAGGGCACAGAGTGATTGCTAGTTCCACCATCAACCGCCAGGAAATTGTAAGATGGCGTCACTGTAATCTATAGATAATTTAGACAAGGCTTAATCCCTTTCATGAGAAACCGAACAAAAAAATTCTTTAATAAAATCCATTGATAACTGGACCATATACCTGGTTTTTTCCTGTTTAGCGTCGTGGGGGGGGGGGCAAGATGGCCGCCTCCATAACACAATAGCTGTATGTCCTATATATATCAAATTTGGTAAGAATGTCTGGAGGCAGGTGTGTGGAAACGGTGCCTGTAATTCACTACTGTTTTCATGTACTACTAGCCTCGTCCCTCCAGGGCCTCCAATCTCTGGCATAAATAAAACTTAAAATTAATAAAACCTTTGCTAAAAAATGTCTCTTCACATCATATTCAGATAATAGTTTAATGGTAATTATATGTGAACTGGGTTTATCTCACCCCTGGTGCGGGTAAGGGTAAGGAATACGGCGATTGCCATATAAGATGAAATGTACGGCATATCTCTTAAAGGCATTTCCTACAATTCACGGTGGCGCCATTGAATAATGTCAGATATCAGTTGAAACTGGTTTCTTAGGATTCTATCTAATTCTGAATGAGCTTTTTTTTTTGTTTCCAGTTTATCCAATCTTTATAGGTAAATTAGTGCAGTATACATTTACGATAATGAAATTATCATTATATTGATCTCTAAATCATAATCTATCACGGTGACCCCCGATTTTTAAGTTAGATATATGTTCTTCAATGCTTAGAGATCATCATATTCAATTTTCAGGAAAGTGACATGGGTTTAGACTTTCAGGTCAAATTGTCCGATATAAACTTATTGTGCATTCTCAGTTCCACCCATTAATTAGTAGGCTTACCTTTTGTTGCCCCAACTACACTCGAACTCATTGATAAACCTTCCATTTTGCCACTTTGAAAGTGTCCTCTACTAGTAGCGACATCTAGTGTCATTAATATCCTTACACGCAGAGGGTATGGCTGTAGAACCAAAAAGCATCGAAAGCAGACGTGATTTCACCCAGTTTCATGAAGCCTGTTACCGACGGACTGACATGTACACAGAGGAGATCGCCCGGTCGAGAACCAGCGTAAAATGTAACGGGACTTTTGGGTTGAAACGTCTCGGTCTCTGGCGATGACATTTTCGTTGATATCTCCGGAACTAATTGGAATTTCCGGATGATTTTTTCGGCATCGAATAGAGTGACACAAGGCCGATACGTGGGAACCATCCCAGCCAAATATTCTGAAGAAAAGCAACTTAAATTGATAATTATTGGTTTTAAAAACATCATTCAAATAGGGTATTTCTGTATGGACTGTATGCCTTTGATTTTAGATTTAGACATACAATTTACCACTCACGGAGTAAGGATATATCTCATTGTACATGTAAGGCTTGAATTTTTGCTTGGGAATGCGTAATTTGGACAAAAATGCTATTTAGGAATAGATCACCAGTATTTCCTAAGGAAATGCGACCTTTTCTTAAAGGCGTTAAAAACATTCAATTCTTTGGAATATAAATGCCTCACTTATGGACGATATAGGGCGGTAATCAAATTTGAATATGTAACATAATTTATTGATCTCGGACTATTTGCAATAGTAAAAATATTTTTTCAATTGGTACATTCTCTTCACCTTATTCTATCTATTGATCTCTGAGCATAGAATGCTATATAAATACACCCTAGACTATCATAACACATTGCTGACGGTGCCGGGAATAGTCTTACTAAATTAGTGGGCTACATTAACCTCTAGAATGAACAAAATACATGATAAATCGCTATTTCATATACATGAAGATATAACCTGTGAAAAAATACATTTGCGCTTGAGGTGCCATCTACAGGGAGACACATTTAACACTGCCAGTGATACACTGGCCACCAGAGCGCCGCTTTTTTACATTATTTTATATCACCCATCTTCAGGCATACCCCATCCTCTGGACTTACTGATTATTTACACGTTTTCATAGTAACCATAGTGTCTTCAGCCACCTTAGCACACCTAGTTACCATGAGAAATCGTGTTGGTAAAGGCTTAGTATGCTTTAGAATGATACTGATAGGCGTGTATTGATCGAATGAAGAATCAGAATTGTTATGCAGAACTAAACTAGGAGCTAATGATATTTCCATTTACAATGGATGAGCCCTGGGTATCATATCATGATATGATAAACTTGCTAATATGACTACCTCGCTGAAAGACCACTTCAATACCTAAATGTCAAATTTCTTATCACTAATACAACCATGAAAATATCATGGTTTAACTATATAATAGGTGATAATATGCTTATTATCTTTTGTTTTATTTAAATGTTCATAATAAAAGACTTGAGCAAGTCTAGGGATAGGTAGGTATTGACCTATAATCAGCTGGCAGGCGATTCCAATGCATGGGACGTTTATAGTACATAACTCTATGTTTACAGAAGAGCACATGGGTGAATAACTGGTCAAACTGGTTTGCTGGCTCTGCATGTAGGGAGTGTGTCCCATCAGAAACCAGTATGCTCAGGCTAAATAAAGACCAAGGCAAACGCAACTAGGTGCAACACCTGTATTAGATATGACTTGCCCAAATTGTATGACATATATGAGTAGTGTTGAATATGCATGTGGTCAAATCTGGAATGGTTTACCGATAATAGTAAGACAAACACCAACACTGAAGTCAGAACAAATGTATTATTATGTGAATATAATCTTAATAAAGAAATTTTGAAAAAAAATACCAGTAAAACACCCAGTATATAATAATTCACTTAAGCAAGTCTATTGTCAAGACTCAGACACAAGGCTGGCTCACTGGGTCAAAGAAAGGAGAACTGGTTTTATAGCCGTCTGCAAAGTGGGTCTGATTATGACACGCTCAAGTGTGTCCAATCATATGTGGCTCTTTGAATACAATGTATTTAGGTGTGTCCCATCAGTTTTGAACTATTTTTAGGAACCAAGACAGTAGTGGGGCAGGGGTACGGTTAGACTGTGATACTGGACACCTGCCCATTTCACTAGGCCTTTCCAGCTGGTGCATTGATAGTGAAGGGTTAGATTCTTTGCAGTAAGCTGAAAGCCTGTGTGAGCATTCTAACCCTTCTAGATGATGTATATGAGCGTGATTTCCGGCGCTCAAAAAGAAACATTTTTCAACACTAGAAATAACACCAATTTCCATGTGAACGAAAACATATTAAACAAGAACTGAAGAATTATTATAAAGAATATTATGGGGATTCGATTAGCTTGTATACAATGCAGCCCCCACTTTAATTAGATAGCATTACTTAGTTACCAATTAAATCAAATAATATCTAGAAAGACATTAATATATCAATATGTGGAGTACATTTTATATCACGAGCGCAATAACACTATTATTATATACCTATGGCCGTATGACCTACGCATACTGCCCGCTGCTACCTATGACGTATTTATGGCCACCTTTCCAGTTTTTATTTTGAACCCTACCAAAAATTCCCCTTAGACTTTCTTTGATCTCTAGAGTGACCATTTGGGATATTCTTGAAATCTTTAAATGCGGGGCAAATTTCCATACCTGCCATATCTACGTCCACACTAACTAGGTCATAAAGTAGAACTGTACAACACTATGAAACAGCAGATAGCCTCACATTATCTCCAGTCAGTGTCCTTAAAGGCATATCTGACAATTTGGCCTAAAAATTAAAACCCATGTCATTCTCCTGTTAACTGAATATGATAAGCTCAAAGTGTTGTAGAGCACATATCTAACTTAAAAAGCAGGGGTCACCATGCTAGTTTCTGATATTGAGATCAATATTATAATAATTTTAGAATAGAATATATAGGAATTCTAAAAAGTTGTATTTCACAAAATAGAGTACATGTATAGTGTTACTTATTTAGATTTTAAGAATCACAGGCCACTGTCCTTGTTTTGGAGAAAACAAATGAAGAAAACCATGTGTTTCAGTACATTTTCAATGTGAATCAAGCAAATGATTTACTCATTTAGAAATAGAATGAATCCCAAGAAACCACTTTTGATTGATAATTGATATTATCTAATAATCACCAGATGGCGCCACTGTGAATTGTAGGATATGCCTTTAAAATACTTGTATCACAATTTAAATAGTAGGAGTGACCATATCTCTCAATATTTTGCAATGACTACCCCCTTATCCTACTCCTAATAAAAAACCGCCATAGACTTAACATAGAAAATTTTATGTGGCAGGCCGTGACATAAAGTGTTTTTTATGCCACTAGAGTAATAACAAAATTGACCAATCAGAGAACAGGATGTCAGCTACTATGAAAAAAGTCCTGTTGGTCCTTGACTCAATATTTATCTTTTAGTAATACAAAAGCATAGACGGGGTAGGATAAGTACGAAACCGAACTCGAGTTAGACTTGGTCAATGTCTATGCCACTCTGGTCAGGTCTGCTCCTCACTACACTTGGCTACGCCTCGTGTAGTAATACACGACCTTCCCGTCGTGGCATAAACATTGTCAAGTCTAACTCTCGTTCGGTTTCTACTAATTACACCCCAGGGATAGTCCTGGGCCTGTCTGAGGAGGGTTACATATCCTAATTTATCTCACTCCTGGTATTTTTTCCCATGGGCATAGTCATGGTAACTCATTCACACTATGTGTATTATAGTCTGCTCCCCATAGTCTGTGACGCCATATATCCAGTGCATCGTCCGTTCTTTTAGTATGTACTATAGAGGAAACCCATGAAAGTTAAGGGTCAGAGCTTGTATCCCATCGAGTTTGAATCGCGTAGTAATTCACAAAGCGAAGCTGCGTGAATTATGTAGCGATTCAAACAAGATGGGATTGAGCTCTGACCCTAAACTTGAATGGGTTTCTGAATTTATCTCACCCTTTACATTGACTAATGGGCTAACATTTGTGACTTAATACCCCATTGGATATATTTCCTAAATATCTCATGGGCGTTAGATACGAGTTCCCAATGTTAAGTCTATGGAGAAAAAATATCTGGGGTGAGATAAAGGGTGAAGTAAATACAGAAAGCGACTTGTTTTGGTCAAAGTCGTCGTTCTCCAACTCATTTGAATACACCTCGTTCATAGCAATCTGCGTCAAACTTGTTGTTTCTAGAGCGTGCTTGCACGCACTAAATACATCATCTAGAGGATAGAGGGGTCCATATAGACTTTCAGGGTACTGCATGAAAATCATCCCTTCACTATCTGTTATTGAGAACAGAGCAGGGTGCCAGTGTCTGAGGGTCTTAGAGGCATGCCCAGCTGACCATGACCAATCACTCCAAGACCGAAATACCTCATTGACCCACTGCTGCTTGATATGTTTTGATCCTAGTCTCAGGCAGTTAGAGAAGTGGCAAGTTCACTGGGTGCAAGTGGGTTACAGAAAACGATCCATAGACTGAATGTAACCCAAAACCTTTTAGTAATCTATTTAAAATTGCAAGCTCATTCATCAATGATGAATATTCTATTTGCTCCTAGTCTTCTTGAGTATTTCATCCTGATTTAAGTTTCCAGTATGAGATTGATCCTTTTTAGTCTTAATTATCAACAAATTGAAGGGAAATGACTAACAACTCCTCCTCAATATTACGATGTTCAATTTTTATGGGGATGTGTCTTTTTTTTCCTCAACAAATGGTTATAATAATTGATAAACAATATCCAATCTGCTCCGTTTTAGCCGGGAGGGTGTTGTGGCTGTCATCAAGGCTGGATTGGTTTTGAGTGAAGTGGAGGAGCCTTCTTATATGGGTCGATTTTTCAAAACCTGCATTTTCGGTGAAAATCCGTTTTTTGTTGTGACAGCTATTAATTATAAATGAAATATTATTACTCTTATGTCAACACATATGTCCTATGATGCTCTTTCATTCCAATATAGGTTTTCCTATGTAGCTCTGCATTTTATTTGGCGAAAATGAGGAAAACCCATTTTTTGCCCCTTTTTTTTAAATAATTTTTGAAAATGAACTAATGCTTGCTACATATCAATGAGGAAGCTTATGATTTAAAGCTGTTTATCAAATTATCCTCTGATATCAAGGGCAAGAGAAACATAACAAAAGAAGAGAAATAAGAGAGATTCTGTTGTTAAGGTAACTAGGAAGTTAGTGTTGCCAAGGTAACTTATCATCATTGGATGTGTTAGAGTCATTTCTCTTTACTTTTATCTAACACCAGCGGACCTTGCACCATCTTGAAATAGCGAAGGCTGTCACACAACGTGTCTCATGGTAATGAGATCAGTAAACTACAGCATTAAATTTTGTTTTCAACATTGTTAAGATTAAATGATAAGAGAAGAAAAAGCTAATCTGAGTGAAGGCCTACAAAAAAGGACAGCAGGTTTAAGTTTTTTTCAGCAAACGAGATTCTCACTCTCGTAGCAGTTCAATCTCCATGGACATTTCTGGTTCTGTCCATCTCTATGTGGGGGAGCAACTCCAAACAGATCCTGTCGAAATTGTGCCTTTTTATATATGGTACGTAATCATACTCAAAGACTTGCCCAAGTTGTTTTTTTTTGTTTTTTTTTATTTTACATACATTTTATTTTCGACAACTACTTTCACCTATTTACAGGTGTTATACAATGAACTAGTCGTACGACTATAATACAAAATATCCCAACAATTATCAACAATCTACCCCCAAACCTCCCAAAAGACAACACAAGACGTGATTAGTGGAGCACAGATCATTTTATTTCATCATTTTGCACGTGCTCATAATATGACAAAGCCTGTACGGATGTAGGAACGGCCTCCTCGGATCTCAAGCTCTAGAGTAGTGGAACCTAAGCACCTGGTGATGGTGGATCTCCGTGGCAGGGCACACCGTTAAAATAAGCTCGTGCTCTCTTCGCCTGCCTTTATAATATACATCGTGATTGCACACCAGAACAAAGCCTCACCGCCCCGTCAACCATGCTAGACTTACGCTATGCCCCGTCAGCAATTTATTTATTTATTTATTCAAATATTTTTTTCTAAATACCTTGGTCCTGTTTCACAGTGTATCATCACCTGGGCGCTGTGGTGATGCTCAAAAATGGACAGAAAAAAAGGGATGACCTCGACGGGGTTATTATTGTGTATATATTTTTTGGGCGGCTTTGTTAGACACAAAAGAAAAACATAACTAAACATGTATATATAATGAATTGAGTATAAATTAGGAGAGGAATATGTTCAACATACAAGTCTGAGGAGGCCGGTCTCTTATATTACACACACAACCCACTCCGAACAGAATTGATTCAGTGGAATATTTACATCCTCTAGAGGGGAGCACACTCAGTGGACTTGGTCGTACACTAGTTCAGTGCAATCCCTCGAAATCATTAAGAACTCACGACAGTGAAGCTCCCGAAGCCACACATGAACAGAGGTCAATAACTCGTTTCTTCTGTAACTATCGCACATCGCAATTCCTAACAACATTGGGTCTACAAAATTGTATAAATACTTCTGCTCCTTAGGTGTATGTCATTGTATAATAAGCTAATAACAGTTACAGTGGTGGACACGAAACCAGGCACCCCGGCCGTTGTGGGTGGCGGTTGCCTTTCGGTCCATTCTGGATTAATACGTTGATAATTCCTTGCTAAGCTGTGATAAAATAGTGATAGACTTGTGTATCGTCGTTGTGAATATGCTCTTCGCAAACACATTGTTTCCACCGATTTCTGCATCCTCAGTATGTATACACACGTGTACATATATAGTCATCATCTTATACATATATATAGATATCTATACAGATATATAGATATTTATAAAAAAACATCAACATTGTCTCTTTGGACCAGTGTCACCACCCATCGATGCCTTCTTTATATAGTAAACATTGTCGAGATAGGAACCCTCAGGTGCCCTGTAACAGAGGGCCTGGAATGATTGTTTTGTTCGGACTAAATGGGGCAGAATCACTCTTCAACTTCGGACAATGACTAGAAAGCATTGCGGAATGGCAGATACCCCGTCTATTGGTACATATCAACCTGGTTCAAAACCACTTCAGAGGATGGGATAACCGTTAGGAGCATTCACGTGAGGCAGGGTTAGATGTAGTCTATGATTTTTTTTCCCTTTCAAAAATCTTTCAAATTTTCAGTGGATTAATTGCTAGCCGTTAGTGATTATTTCCTCAACACAGGTGCTTGTTTTGCTACACGTGAATGTGGTAACCCTCTTGGCATCAGGTACTGATTTAGTGGTTCATGTAATGAGCATTCCCCCCCTGTGGACAGATCAGCTACAAAAAAAAATCAAACAGATACCTAAAAACAGCTACAGAGTCACGTCAAATATTGGTGGGGTTGGTCCTCGCCCTATTGCTAAACGACCTAAAGCCGTTCTTTCGATATCATCATGGTCGGTGTCCAAAAACACATTCAATTGTGATTTATATTCCTCTCTCTTAGCAGCGAACTATTCGCATCCCCAGCGTCATGTAGAAATTCAATATCCGATATGTCTAGAACTGGGCAAATACCTATTACCAAGCGGCAATCCAAAGGGAAATAACTCCTTTTTTTGTTGTAAATCCATTCTCAATAAGATTTCACACCATCATAGGCTGGTAAATTAACAGTATATTAAACTGTAATCTTTACATATAAGTAGGTATCGTTACATATACTCACCTTCCCGCTAGGTATTGTTCAATGGATCACAGTTTCCATGGTAACAACGCATGGGGTACAATACTCTCATACTGATTATTCAATTACCTCAGAAGCGGAAGTTCTCCCCCTGGTGTATGACGTCATGACAACCCATGACGTCACACTTCCGGTGGGAGCTGGTATGATTTACATTTCCCGTCATAGTGTGTTGAATTTGTGTAAATATTTACCCAAGATTATATTGAAAATTGTATTGTTGTCCGGTTTATGTAATATGTAACCCCACCTCCCAGGTACTTGCCTATACCCCACCCCGCCACTGCCTGAGAGGCACGGAAATCCCCCTGTCAACATGACGTGGTTATATCAGTGAAACCAGCTGCTCTAGGTGAGCAGCTCACAGTGGTAATTAGAAAGAGCTCGGTGAGTGTAGAGAGCAGACTCCGCCAGCCTCCCCTCTCACTTCAAGAACTCCTGGACTCGTTTCTCTTTTAGTTGGATCATTCTGAAGACATGGACACAAGGCCTCTGTCGTGAAAACGGGAAAATGAAAAAATACCCATCAAATAACCAGTTATCTCTCAGCCACCGTCCCTTCTGGGCAGCTTCTTATTATTTTTTTTTTACGATGATTCGGTTTTTATAAGAGGAGAAATTCACATGCACACTCTTTTTAGATCCTAGTCAGTCATATACATATATATATATATATAAGCCCCATGGCATTATCGCCAATCTTATCGTTCATTATCCTAATCACCTGCTACTTCAAAGCAAGACTTCTCGGATCATCAATATTCAAATATGCAAAATAGCTGATCACGTGACCCTAGATTTCGCTGGATACCAGCGGCAGCTCCTGGTACCCGTCGGTCCTGTATGGTTCAGACTAGGAGCACGCCTAATGGTAGCGGTCCTGGAACTCATGGTGCCATTTGTTGAAGTCAATGTTGAAGACGATCAAGCACCCTGTGGCCAGTCCTGCCATTAGATACCTGCAAGAGACAGCGATAAAAGGCGATGAGCTTTACCTTATAACCCCAGTACATAGTCAAATGTTTATTAATTACATAGACAATAATCGATGGTTTTGTCGACAGACGGTCGTAAACCACGAGAGGTTGATGCGTCGTAATACACGAGCGCTAGCTACAAAGCCCTGTTGTAGACATAGACAATAATCGATGGTTTTGTAGACAGGCGGCCGTAAACCACGAGAGGTTGACGCGTAGTAATACATGAGCACTATCGAGTGTATTACTACGTCAACCTCGAGTGGTTTACAGAGCCGCCTGTCCACATAAACATCGTTTATTGCATTTATTATCCATCTTTCTGAATAAAATTAAGCCCAGTAATTGCCATGTAAAATGGTATAACAATGGGGACTATTTCTTTGCTCTATAGCACAAATGGAATATTTTTACTGTATACCATAGCTTCAAGACCGTATACCACAGATTTGAATCCGTATACGATGGATAATAAAACTTATATCATTACAAATATGTCTGTCATATAAAATAGATCACACATAATTTAATCCCAGTAAACATATTCACGTAATTGTTGATTGATTATAACTGATATCATTACAAATATATCAGTCATGGACAATAAATTACCCATGATTTGCTTGTGGTAATTATATTGAATTACATATGTTGCCCAATATGGACAATACTTTACAAAAAGATAAAATAATAATTTTGATAAATGGCACTAAATATAAATAGGCATTGACCAGACGATATTGAAAAAACATTGCCAATGTTACAGATCAAGAAATCTTTCCATTAAATCAGGTTTAATTTAGATTAATCATTGCCTGACCGAAAGATCCTGACCCTAGTTATAAGTGGTCTTTATTGGAAAAACAAATTTCTAGTAGATATTCATATAAACACCGGACCTATAAAACATCTGCACAGGGGTGTGTTGCTCCTAGAAATGTGGGAAAAGCGTTGCTCCAGTAATATCGGATTGTATCGTGTAGTATCGTTATTTTACGTTATATCGCTACCTTTTACAATACCACATTTTCGGTGTCATAGGTGAAAGGTTCATTAGATTTTCAATTGGATATAGGATGGCGACATAGTTATTATGCGATCCGCAAACAATCGGGAGCAACGATTTCGACCTCGGATCGCTATTCTGCGATCTGCAAACCGTGGAGCAACGACCCCCAGACAGGTAAGGTTTTGTGAACTTACTTCTGGTCGTGGGAGAGGGCGAGTGACCGCACACTGGAGTCACAGGTCGGGTATGTGTAGAGGACGTTGAGGTCGTGGGTGCGCCATACCTCGACGATGCCGTTATCACCGCCAATCATCACATACTGCCCGTCACGCGACATGATCATACACTGAAACATAGAGACGGTACTGTTACTACATGATCATACACTGAAATATAGAGACGGTACTGTTATTACATGATCATACACTGTAACATAAAGACGGTACTGTTACTACATGATCATACACTGAAATATAGAGACGGTGCTGTTATTACATACTGAAAATGGCAATACGAGGCAAAGCCTGACTGTCCACCACAAACGCTACCGTATGAATGTCGTTTTCATGTGAAAACGATGACGCTGTCATTGTCGAATGTTCGCCTCGTGACGTGACGTCACAGTGTCAACAATGCTATGGTAGCGATGTTGTTAAGTGAGTTGCTATGATGCTGATCAGGATGTCAACAAACTGGGGCAACTGGGGTCTATCTGTAAAGATTACAGGTGGATCACGGTTTCAACAAGTGTTTCCTCAGGCGTTATGCTGTGGGTGCCGAAGCACATGGTCCTGTCCAAGTGTGACAGGGGTTCTGCTGTAGTATCTGGGTGATCTTAAGCAGAACCTAGTATTTTCAAAAGGGTTGAAGATGCAAAAGGGCGACAGGGAGTTAGATCGGACTAACTCAAAAGTGCGAGTGACAGCGTTTATTACATACTGCCCATCCCAAAAGATGATTTATTGATTGACCTGCACATGATAAACAATAGATTTATTGACTGACCTACAGGGGCTGAATAACAGATTTATTGATTGACCTGCACATGATAAATAATGGATTTATTGACTGACCTGCACATCATAAATTACAGATTTATTGACTGCCCTGCACATGATAAATAATGGATTTATTCACTCCCCTGCACATGATAGATAATGGATTTATTGATTGACCTGCAGGGGATGAATAACAGATTTATTGTTTGAACTGCATGTGATAAATAACAAAATTATTGACTGACCTGCACCTAATAGATAACACATTTATTGACTGACCTGCACATAATAAATAACAGATTTATTGACTGAGCTGCACATGATAAATACTGGATTTATTCACTGCCCTGCATATGATAAATAATGGATTTAATGATTGACCTGCATGTAATAAATAACAGATTTATTGACTAACCTGCACATGATAAATAACAGATTTATTGACTGACCTGCATGTGATAAATAACGGATTTATTGACTGACCTGCACGTTGTCGTTGTGCGCCACGTGTCGCAGCAGCTTGCCGTTGATGCCGAAGGAGCAGAGCGCGCCCTTGTCGTAGTTGACGATGATGTAACCCTCGCGGGTCATCGTCAGGAACTTGGGCGACTTGAAGGTGTCTGGTGGCTCGAGCGACCTCAGCAAGTCGCCCGTGTTGGAGTGGATCAGACAGGGCCCGTCTGTGGAGAGGACAAACAAGACACGCATCTTACCACCAGATAGTCACTGAGCTGCATTACGCAATAAACATGGAATCACGGTTTAATACAAAATATATATTATTATATACCCGTGGGCGAATGCCTCACTTTTACTAACCAGGAGTACAGAGTCCGTCCGTCACTAAGTGACGAGATAATATTCATACGTCCTCCGTACCACGTGACCATATTCATTCTTGAAAAACGTGAGTTGTAAAATTGTAAGATGGCATTTTTAATGATTTCTAGTTATATGATAAAAGGAGACATGGGTAGTGTGCCTGAATGGAGTCTGTTCAGAGATATTTTGGTCGTAAATGTTCACCGAGTTCGAAGAACGAGGGGATTATATATCTGATCAAAATATCGAGTAATATATTACTTATAATTATATTACTGCAACTTACGTGGCATAATTTGAGGTGGGTTTAATCGGGTACGACTATACAATCGGGCAGGAATATACAATAAAAGTGAAATCTTTCTTTCTCATCACCTAGATAATTGTATGATCTTTCTAGTGGCCCGTTCTCACTATCTCACTCTCATCATTCAGATTTACATTACCTTAAAATCCTTTAAATTCTGCTCTCACACAGCATTCAACTTCTCGGAGATATTCTTGGTTATGACCTTGCTTATTTGCTCAGTGGTATTATTACACCTCCACTTTCTGTAAATTCACTTTTTTCCTGTTCTACTGTTACTGATATCAGAAGCTCGTTTTTCTAATATATTTTTTTCAACGTGTTCAACGTACATTCAACACACATAGTGATGCCATAGAGTAGTTATAAATATAAATTTGATATTATAAATATACATATTATATATACACTCATAGCTGTCTAGTTTCTTTTTGTGTTTGCATATGAGTCTATAGGGTCAGAGGATATTCTGAAAGCGTATTCGGTTTCGCTGCTTGTGATATTTATAACTTTAAAAATAAAACACTAAAAAAAAAAAAATTAAAGTAAAAAAACCCACAAAAATTGGAGAGAAGTTAGTGGCGAGTTGTACAGACCTGAGGAGCCGCTCACAACGATCCCGAGTTCAGCGGAGACGACCACGCACGTCACCTCCGACTGGTGTCCAGTCAGGGTGGCCTTGGGTGTGGGGTCCTCTATACCTGTCAACAACGAGGAAGAGTGTCAGTGAAGTGCAATATACAATGCATGGAGGCTAGGCCCGGGTCATATACAATGCTAAAGGTATACAGGCTAAGTCCAGGTCTTATACAATGCTCAATGCATGCAGGCTAGGTCTAGGTCTTATACAATGGTCAATACATACAGGCTAAGCCCAGGTCATATATTCAATACTCAATTCACAGGCCAGGCCTGGGTCTCATACAATGCTGAGTTCATACAGGCAAGGCCTGGGTCATATACAATGCTTAATGCATACAGGAAAGGCCTGGGCCTTATACAATGCTCAATGCATACAGGCTAAGCCTGGGTCTTATACATTTATCAATGCCTACAGGTTAGATGTTATATAATGGTCAATGCCTGGAGGCCGGGCCTTGGACTTTACAGGCTAGGTGATGCTTAAATCATCAATAATCTCATCGGTTCGCAAACCTTTTTCTCAAGGGATGTCAGTTAAGGTCGAGGAGAAAAGTGGAAATATTTTTCATGTAGAATTTGCTGCATCAGAGACTGAGAAAATATGAAAAACATGTCAGTGTTGGCGACAGCATGGGACTTAGAGTCGGTGATGAGATTCAAACAATTGATTTATTACCATCAATGAGGCTCAGATCATACTATCTCTGTTTTGATTAAGAAATGCGAATCTTGGAAATAAAAATTAGGATTTCCATGCAAAAGTGGAAAAATGTAATCTCTGGCTTCCCAGTGTAAAGGCGCTGTACTCACTTCCGTTGTCACCGAGGATGCTTTGCTGCTTGGCGTTCCAGTGCCATACCATGACGGTGCAGTCCTTGGAGCCGGTGACCACGTAGCAGTCCTGGTTGATGTTACACTCAGATCGCCCGATGCAGGTGACCACGTCAAAGTGGCCGTACACCACTTGGCACGCCTTGGCTGCAAGATCCGTCAACAATATGGGGTTAGTTATATATCATATACTTCTGGGGGCGTGTGAAGACCAGTGCGACAGAGCGCCTTCCAAGGGTAAATAAAAGTCTAAAATGATCATATATATATATACATGTAGTTGGTATTGTAGAATATAGTACACTACAAAACAATAAATGTGACCTTATACAACACGCAAATAGTATAAAAACAGTAATACTGTGAATATGGGATATTTTTTCTTGGGTTTACACCACAAGGGTCTATCTATGAGATGAAATTAGGTCGAGATCTCACCGATACATATTTACCAAGGTGAGAGTTCTTTTACTTCCCACACAAAATATACATGGTATGAGAACGACTGGCATTTGATTTTGCATTAAGTCTACCACTGCTGGGGATGAAGGAGAAATGTGGCTGCAGTGGGACTTGAACCCACAAAGTCCCACAACCTTGGAGTTTTGAGTCCAGTGCCTTAACTAGTGTTACAATCCAAATTATATGTATTTTTCACATACAGATTCTATCCCTTGGCATAACTAATCACACTGGCTCTACATAACAGGCCACTGGAGGCGACCCTTGGTTACAATCAACATGGTCGCCCCCACAAAGTAAACACAGAGCCAGCATATAACCGTGATCTTGATGTATTCTCATCAGTCTGATTAGTGTAGCGGATTGCAGTAACACCAGCAATAAAACTTGTAACGGGACGAAGCCTTGGAGTCATTCATTCAGCTTACTATTCACACCTGATGGTAACACCACTATCGGCGTGTACTGGTGTGACCGTTCTTACCTGACTCTGTGGAGAAGACCCTGAAGCTCTTGTCCCAGAAGCCGGCGGCGAGGATGAAGCGATTGTCGGCCGTCGTGATGAAGGACGAGTGGGTGACCTTCAGTCTCTGGTCGAAGTTGTTGCCCAGTGACCTTTTGTGGAGACCGGTGCCGAACACTGAGGAAACCAGAAGGTCATTCAAGGTCAATCTGGATGAAGGGCACTTACAATGACTAAGACACCATTTCCCATTCAATAATCCCCATACTTATTCGTGAATTGTTGATTTTGTCAACACCAACCATAAACCCATAGAGTGTGAGTTTTTATTTGTGAATTATCTATCTAATCTATCCATCTTTTTTTTTCACTCATGGCTGACTGGCGTACTGTAAAACATGGTACCAAGTTTTCCCCAAATTCTAATGTGCAATAATTCCTGAAAATGGCCAGAGAAATTTAAAGCAGGCGTGGTGAGACAAATTGGAGTCAGAAAGATACCTCCACCATGGAAGCCTAAGGCTGGGGGTTGGTTCTCTTAGTGATAGCAAAAAAATGAGAGATAACAGAGGGAGAGATAGGGCTATCCTTATATTGATCAACAATTAGTTGTATTTTGTGTAGTCTATACCATAGGAATCTCTTTATTTTTACAGTTTTATCATGAAACAAGTTATCTTTCCCTTTGCTCATAAATCCGAAACAAAGCTGGGTGCTGTGCTCTGACAATAATTTCCATAATGATTGTTGCTTTTTCTGCCACTTGTGTTGGTGCAAATTTTATTAACACAATGGTCAAACTGTAAAAACAATACAACTCACGAATCATAATAATGCATTTGTATCTAATTGATTTAGTGTTTAGTGAAGGGAAAAGAAAGGGGGTGGGTAGTGGCGTACAACAGATATTGCACAGAACCTCCCAAAAGAGCAATTGCCTACTTGGACAGAAGTAAACACCAACACAACATTAAAGTATACAGAGGGAAAGGACTAGCTATCTCAAACCTTGGAGGGATAAGCAACAAGATAGGGAAGCTCCTATTTTGTTTCAGCACAACATCCAGAAAGTTTCAAGGCTACACTATAGAATATATTGATGCAGAGTTAAAAGGTTATGCGAATATGCCATTTGAGGTATAAGTTACCGATTCTATAGTAAAATCATATTCGATTACATGTACAATGTAAACAATGTACAAGTTCCCTATTGTTATCCCTATTTGTATAAACATGGTCGCATATTATCGGTATCAGTAAATAATTATTTGTGCAGCCATCCTTCCTTCCGTAAAATACATTGGCGGGTGAAACATCTTCTAAGTTATACCTATGTAGAATTTAATCATCATTTTATTCGGTTTTCATCTTCACTCACCTCCCTTCATATTGCCTTACAAACGAAATAAGCCGATCATGACAATAATCACTTGACATAGTCCACATTATATCGATCCACTACAGAAAACTTAAAACTTGTACTTTAGAGTTAGAATGTGACCAGACAAATATAATTTTTAAAATCAGCAGCAAATGAATCCCTGTTTTTTTAAAATGTTTAATAAGGAGTAACTGAAAAGCTCAGGCATCATTGTTTAGTGTAACTGAAGAGAGCTCCTCCTCCGCATCTTGTGAAGCAGCCATTCTCATGAGCAATGCTTTTATAGAATTGAATACTCCACGAATTTCGATGCGCCGCAATCGTCAATGAGGCGAAGCCGAGTGATGACTATGGCGCATCCAAATGAGTGGAGTATTATATATAATGTCTGATGGAATGTCCATAAGTACCCTATCCAGTATTTGGTGAATCATACATATAGGGATCCGATTGAAACCAGCCGACCGCATTGGCTGACGGATACCCACTTTATTGACGAATTTTGATGTTATACCAAACTGACGAATATTGTAACTATGAGAAGATTCAATAAAGAAATGATGAAAAAAAAAAGGAAAAAAAAGTGTAATTTACGATTCGAGTATGGTTCTGTTTTTCTTTTCACCCCTTTCACTAACAATAGAATGATTTCTCACATTCTGGCCGCTGATTGGCCAGTTCCTTATGAAGTGATCTCACATCACTACGCCACGACCATGGCGTAGTATTTAGGTGGATAATAGTCGCGTATATTTTTGTTAATGTTCTTCCTATGGCTAAACTTGTACCAGGGGTGAGATAATGTCTGGAGCCTGTTGCTCAAGGTAAGAACTGTTGAGTATTTCTCTCCGTTTTTACAGCTTTTAAGGAGGCGGACATCTTGCTGACAACTCAGCTACAAGCTATTTGAGGAGTTCCATCGGTGGAGGACAGTGGATAAAGGTTACAGATGGCATGCAGGTGACTAAGGAAGCTCGTCTGTATCATTACCGAGAGCACCAGTTAGGTTCAGTCAACCAAGACGGTTACAGCTCAGCGGGACCTCATTTCGACACGCTCCATTGGCTACACTTGGGGTGGCAAGGGTCACATTCCGAAAGATGCAGATGGTTCAGCGCCAATGCCATGCAGATTAATTAGTCTCTTTTAATTAGGTCATTTCTTGTATAACAGGCAATAATTCAGCCCTAATTTGGCCCATTTTCTAGTGTAGAATTTGATTTAATTTTGTTATATTGTGTACAATAGGTGAAATCGTCAGCCCTAATTTTCTATCAGAAGAAATGAATTCATTTGCTTATTAAAGTTCTACACAAATGACAGTATAGCCTTAATTTTATCTATTTCCTATCTGAAATAGTACATTTTTTAGGAGGAAAATGCATCCTTGAATAGGCAATGTTTGATTGATTATCTTCAGCAAAAAACCCTTAAATACCATTGAACGCAATAAAGATCTATATAAAAAAAAAAGTCTTTTGTATCGAATTTTCCACCGAAACATTTGACAGAACCCTTATATACCACTCACAATCCCTTTTCATTTATGAGGTATAGAGTAAAGAAGTCAAAGAAATCAGATGCTATAGGCTTTCCGTTCTTTTTTGGAACAATGTTTGAAAATACGCAATGACATAAATATCTTATATTACAAACTGATATTGAACCAGGGCTACAAAGCCCTGTTGTATACATAGACAATAATCTATGGTTTTGTGGACAGGAGGCCGTAAACCACGAGAGGTTGAGGCGTAGTAATACACGAGTACTATCGAGTGTATTACGACGTCAACCTCGAGTGGTTTACAAAGCCGCCTGTTCATATAACCATCGTTTGTTGCATTTATTATCCATCTTTTCGAATAAATTAAACCCACTGATTGCTATATTAAAGAGTATAACATTTGGGACTTTTTTTTGCTCTACGGCACAAAGGGACTATTTTCCTGTATACTATGGCCTTGAGGCCGTATACCACAGATTTGAATCCGTATACCACAGTTATGGTATCTGACAGGTTTTATATAATGGGTCGTGGTTTACTGAGTCCCCATACATTTTCAATGGGGGCTTTGTATACGATGGATAATAAGAAAAAAAAGACAGGATCCACCCGCACACAACAACATGGAAATAAATATATCTTTCACCGGAAAATGTCCAAGAAAATAGGATGAAAACTGGGGGGATGCATCACTGCAAAGTGCAGGGGAAGAGTAGGCGGACCAGAGGTAGGTGGACATGACAAACTGGATTAAGGCACGGGGAGGCGGTGCGGTTAAACATGCCCGTCTGATACCTGTCGCTTCGTCTTTGGGTTTAAAGAGAAATGAAAATGCAAATAATTGAGAAGTGTTACCAACAAACTGTCAAAGTGACGAGCAGTGACTGAGTGACATGTGAGAATCTCATCCAAACTGCTGGTGTGAAAATATTTCATCTTGGAATTAATACCATTCGCTGTTGTATTTAGAATCAAATTATAATACATACTACAGAAAAGTAATATTGTATTAGTGTAACTTCTTTTATCGTGTTTATCTGTCTTACTCAATATGTTTAAATAGAAAATAATTCAAAGGATATATTAAATCATTAACATGATAAAACATAATCACAAAGAACTAATATCATATTAAGGCCAATATTTGGTTAAATGAGTCCTGTCTATTAACAATACCTATGTATTTGGCAGGTTTGTCTATCCTCTGACTATTTTGGTTTGGCAAACAGCTGAATTAGATTTGAATTTTGATAAAAGCTTTAATAATAATCTCAAATCAATGCCTAAATGCCGAGGGGACCGTGTTGAACGCTGGGGTGGGGAGAAGGTCAGTACAAACTACATACAGGGTAAGGAACCAGAGGAGAGACATCTTTAAGAATAACTCCAGCGGCGTCAATGATATTTCACCTTGTAAACTCGTTGGTGATTTTCTTTAAAAGGAGGCAAATGTGGTTGTGGCTGAAAGAATTATATTTGGAGTTATAGACCAAATATTTCGTTTTTATGTATGATCTGCAGTACTTGGCAGTATTCATGAGACAAATATGTACCCTGCCAAAATCTACAGTATTTGGCAGTTTGTATGTGACGAACGGGTACCTTGCCTGGATCTGCAGTACTTGGCAGTTTGTATGTGACAGACGGGTACCCTGCCTAGATGTGCAGTACTTGGCAGTAACCATGAGACATATGGGTACCCTGCCAAGAACTGCAGTACTTGGCAGTATCTATGAGCCAAATGGGTACCCTGCCAAAATCTACAGTACTTGGCAGTTGCCGTAACACATCCAGGTACCCTGTCTAAACCTGCAGTACTTGGCAGTATGAATGTGTCAAACAAGTACCCTACCTAGAACTGCAGTATGTGGCAAATGGGTACCTTGACAAAATCTAAAGTGTTTGGTGGTATGTATGTGACACAGGGGTACCTTGACAAAATCTACAGTATTTGGCGGTATGTATGTGACAAACCGGTACCCTGCCTAGATGTGCAGTATTTGGCAGTATGCGTGTGACATATGTGTACTCTGTCTAGATATGCAATACTTGGCAGTATCTGTGAGACATACAGGTACCTTGCCTAGATCTGAAGTACTTGGTGGTCTGTGACCAACTGGTACCCTGCCTAGATGTGAAGTACTTGGCAGTATTTGGCAGTATGTATGTGACAAACGGGTACCCTGCCTAGATGTGCAGTACTTGGCAATACTTGGCAGTTTGTATGTGACAAACGGGTACCCTGCCTAGATGTGCAGTACTTGGCAGTACTTGGCAGTTTGTATGTGACATACACGTACCCTGCCTAGATGTGCAGTACTTGGCAATACTTGGCAGTTTGTATGTGACAAACGGGTACCTTGCCTAGATGTGCAGTACTTGGCAGTACTTGGCAGTTTGTATGTGACACACGCGTACCCTGCCTCTACTCCTGCGTGTTCCGGTGGTTGGTGTAACAGGACAGGTAACTTACCCAAGAGTTGGTCCATGGAGAGCGGCAGCTGTGGCTGTGTTTCCGTCTTCTCTGCATAGCTCGGGGATGGGGCCGGGGCATTGGACGCTGCTGAACCAAGCATAACATCACCAAGTAACTACATTGTCACATTGAAAAGTAATCCGTCGTATGTAGGATCATAACAAAATTGTACAGTAACTGGTGAATCATCTCCTCTAATTATGTTATATGTTTTATATGAGAGTGGTAGGTTTTTAGTGGTAGTGCTATTTCTAATACAGATGCGCTTGAGAAAAAAGTCAGGAATGTACATAATCATTATAGTGAATTTGTAATGGAACATTGCCTTTACAACAAACAAAGATGAAGAATTCCATATTCATAGCGTAAGAAGCTAATTGTTGTTCATCGGAAATACTTTTGTCACGAGAAGAACTGCTCTGAAAATCTGTCATGCAGGGGACAGATAATGTACCTCTTTAGATTACCTTCTTTTTTTTTTAATTGTGTAAAAACCATTTTCTGTAATCCACCATATGCAACATATAAAACAAATCTATTTACTCAAAAATATAATCCATCGACTAAGTTCCTTTTGTAAATTTCCCAGAAAACCCCGATCGTTAATGAGAGCAGGGACGGTGGGGTAAAACTGCAGACCCATGGTCCCCAATACCTGTATATCAATAGTGCAGCTGCATTCAAAACATTGCGCAAAACTCGACAGATTTGATAGCTTCCAAGTACTACTTAAAGTGGAAGAACCAATATCAATTCCATAAGTTTACAGTAAAAAAAGGGAAATAAAATCCACCTCCATTAGTGTGGATAGGCCGGCGAAAACATGTATTTACGGTAAATAAACAAGATCGGTTGACTGACATTGCCTATGTTATGAGATAGGGACGGTGGATCTGCAGTTTTACCACCGGTAGGAGCGTATTTGCCCATTTGTAGTTCCACTTGTTGTGTGAAACTCAACAGATCTTATAGGTTCTAAGTACTCTTTTAAAGTAGAAGAACCAATATCGATTCCATAAGTTCACAATAATATGAAGAGACGTCACGAGTTTGAGTCTGGGTTTATTTATGTCACGCATTTTGTGGGCTCCATAATCTCACGAGTCGAAGACGAGTGATATTGCAGAGCCCACAAAATGAGTGACATAAGTAAACTCAAACGAGTGTCGTCTAGATTTTATCCTACCCCGCTTCCACTTTTTTTCAGTATCAGAAAGTAGTGGCATAAACAACACTTTATGTCACACCCGCGATATAAAGAAATCCCATGGCAGTATGAATGTGTCAAACAATGGCGTTTTTTATTAGGGGTAGGATAAAAGAGGTGAAATTCAATTCACCTCGTTTAGTGTGGATGGGCCTGCGAAAAAAACAAGGTAGGTTGACTGACATTTCCTATGTTATAAGTTAGGGACGGTGCATCTACAGTTTCACCGGCGGTGGGAGCGTACCTTTGCCCACGTTGTGGTTCCACTTGTTGACGGCGAAGTTGTGGTTGCACGTGACGGTGATGACGGCCGGGGTGGGCACGGCCGGGTGCGTGTTGGCCGACACGTGCGTCACCGGAGAGTTGGACAGGAACTTCATGATCATGCACACGTCGTCCGGCACGGCCGAGAACATCATCGGGGACTGGAAACACACACGCCACACCATCACCATACATGTACTTTTTTTTTTTTTTTTTTTAAAGTATAAAGGTGGCGGAACTCTGCCTAAAAGTATAGACATTTTTATTATCATTTTAGGAGTATAGACAGGGATGTCAGCAGCCCCTGAGAAAAATCCCTGAAGTTATTTCCTGGGACAAACTCACCCCTCCCCCCTTCCCCCACCAGACTACAATGCTTACTGGGAACTCAAACGAGTAAAGCTGTATCCCCTGGTGATTAGAACTGGTACTACAGTCTGGGATCTCCAAGCAGAGTCCTACCATCTTTGTTCTATCGATTTTAAACCAAATATATGCATGGGAGATTGTAATATTGAGCTGGTTCCTGGTAATAGCTATGCATTCAAAGTGGTTTGCATGGTAACAGTGCAAGGGTTTCAGGGATTTCAGGGATTTTCATCCTGGCATTATCAATGGGAAGCTTCTCAGGGAAAACCCTGAAAATCATGGAAGTAATAATGCACATATTTAAAGGGAAATCGGGTGTGTGGGGTACTTGAAACAATATGGGGTTGACATACACAGGTTCTATTGAGGTTTTTGAGTAGTGAGGACAATATTTGTGTGTTCTAGAAAAACCCTGATTTCAGGGATTTCCCTGAACTCTGACATCCTTGTATAATAATATAATTCGAAAACATTTTAACTTTTTTGGAGTATATAAGAAAATATAGATGCTGTAGTAAAAGCTCATAAGATTAATCTGGTGGCCACATTAGCAAACTCCCTGAAAAGTAAGCAACTGGGTGTGTTAGTAAACTCTATGATAATTAAACAGATGAGTCTGTTAGTAATTTCTGATGATTAAACAGTTGGGTGTGTTAGTAAACTCTAGGATAATCAAACAGGTGGGTGCGTTAGTAAATTCTGATGGTTAAACACCAGGGTGTATTAGTAAACTTTATGATAATTAAACAGGTGAGTCCATTAGTAAATTCTGATGATTAAACAGCTGGGTGTGTTAGTAAACTCTGATAGTTAAACAAATGGGTGCGTTCGTAAACGCCGCACTCACAATGTGCATGACGGAGTTCCTCGGTGGGTGCGGCTCAGTCAGAAGTTGTGCTGGCGTTTGACCGAAGCTTCGGATCTGGTTCTCTAAGGCCTGAAAGCAGAACAGAAATCTCTGTAACGTTAGGATAGTGTCGGGTGTATTTATAACTAACCTCTGAACAGAAGGCATTTATCATCTTACATACCGCATAGTAGTATATGGAAATGAAACTGCTTACCTGGGGCATGTACATGAAGACCATCATTTTTTGGAGACCCAGGGACGATGAGGGTCAACTTTATTCAACACTTATGGAAGAACTTATGGACGGCTGAGACTGTCTTACATCATCATATACTACATTGTTATTTATAATACCTAATTCTATATTTGTAGTTTTATGTCATGCTCGAACACACAAGGCTGAGTTGTGTTACTGTACAATTGCAGCTGAGCGAAATGTAAGATCTTGGCGAAGTTTGTTCTTCCTAAGAAAAGAGAAAAAAAAGAGAGATTGAGAGAGAGAGGGAGAGAGAGAGAGAGAGAGAGAGAGAGAGAGAGAGAGAGAGAGAGAGGGAGAGAGAGAGAGGCAGAGACAGAGAGACAGATACAGAGAGAGAAGGAGACAAAGAGAGAGGGAAAGAGGGAGAGAGAGAGAGGAAGAGAGAGTGAAAGAGAGAGAGGGGAAAGAGAGAGAGTGAGAGACAGAGAGAGGGACAGAGACAGAGAGAGACAGAGAGCCAGACAGAGACAGAGAGACAATGAGAGAGACAGACAGAGAGAGACAGAGACAGAGACAGGGACAGAGAGTTGTGGCGTACCTCTTTCATGACGGGGTCGGTGATGGCGTCCAGGCTCACCGACCCGTCGTACGTCAGGTAGTAGAAGAGACAGAGAGACAGAGACAGAGAGACAGAGAGACAGAGAGACAGACAGACAGAGACAGGGACAGAGAGTTGTAGCGTACCTCTTTCATGACGGGGTCAGTGATGGCGTCCAGGCTCACCGACCCGTCGTACGTCAGGTAGAAGAAGAAACAGACAGACAGACAGACAGAGACAGACAGACAGACAGAGACAGAGACAGAGAGTTGTAGCGTACCTCTTTCATGACGGGGTCGGTGATGGCGTCCAGGCTCACCGACCCGTCGTACGTCAGGTAGTAGAAGACGTTGGTGGCGCGGACCGCCTCCGGCCCCCGCTGTTTGTAGCCGAACACCAGGTCGATCCACTGGTGCAGCTGACACGACACGAACTCAGACTCCAGCGCCTGCAAATCACACACAAACAAGGTCATCAAAAATAAGAGGTGAATGAGAGGGGGCCATAACACCTCCTAAGTAAGCCAGACGCTACCTTGATAAAAAAAAAAAAAATTAAAAAAAAGAGATTTATATTTTTCATGTGGAATTTACTGTCTCAGAGAGATTGAAAAAAAACCTGGGAAACACATAGTTATTCTCCGTGGAATGAGGCTGTATCGTCACTTTACGGGGGTGATGTTTGAGTATTTTTTCTAATGTTATTCCTATGACTAAACCTATACCAGTGGTAAGATAATGATAAACAAACCCACCAAAAACACAGGGGTGAATAAATCTATATAATGAAAACATAGATTTCCATGTAAGAGTGGAAAAATGCTATCCCTGAGTCAATCCCGTATGGAATAAGTAGTAGAGGTAAAAAATAGAAATACTAGAAAAAAAATTCCGTGAAAATCGGTGTAATCGGCGGAAATTGGGAACCCAATATTTTCCGGAGAGGAAGAATTTTTTCCGCAAATACTGAAATCTTGTCAGTTTCATTAACGGAAACCGATTTTGATGTCTTTTTTTTAATTAAGTAATTTTTTTTTTTGGGGTACTAAATACGAACCATTCTGTTGATCCTGACAAAGTCCTCCGGGCTGGCGGCCCAGGGCGGCAGCTCGACGTTGCCGATGTCCACCTCCGTCTCGTTCTTCCCCATGTTGTAGTCGTTGTTGTTGACGAACATGTCCGGCAGGTAGTAAAACTCAGGCACGAGTTCCTGAAAACCAATTACAAGTCGAGTTAATCAAAGAATAGCATGAGCACCATGGAGTCACAACTTCCAGAAACCAAGTAACACATTGAGTTGAATAAGGAATAGCTAGGCAGCAGCTAAGTTATGATTTCCTGTAACTGAATTACAACAAGGGTTAAATATGATGGACACGATGTATTAGGCAACAACTTAGTCACCCGTGGTTTATAGAGATATAAGATCAAATATAGAAATGTATATGATTTATTGATGCATCTATACATGAATTATACATACATCTATATAATTGTGAGAGAAACAGTCACACATGTAAAAGGTCAAGGTGACCTTGGCAATGTCCTCACCTGTCCCGTGCGAGATGACAACTCACACAATACCCACATGTACAAGGTCAAGGTGACCTTGGCACTGACCTCACCTGCCCTGTGTGAGATGACACCTCACACAACACCCACATGTACAAGGTCAAGGTGACCTTGGCACTGACCTCACCTGCCCTGTGTGAGATGACACCTCACATAACACCCACATGTACAAGGTCAAGGTGACCTTGGCACTGACCTCACCTGCCCTGTGCAAGATGACACCTCACACAACACCCACATGTACAAGGTCAAGGTGACCTTGGCACGGACCTCACCTGCCCTGTGTGAGATGACACCTCACATAACACCCACATGTACAAGGTCAAGGTGACCTTGGCACTGACCTCACCTGCCCTGTGTGAGATGACACCTCACACAACACACCCACATGTACAAGGTCAAGGTGACCTTGGCACTGACCTCACCTGCCCTGTGTGAGATGACTACTCACACAACACCCACATGTACAAGGTCAAGGTGACCTTGGCACTGACCTTGACGTCTGACGTGTCTCGCTGACAGTTCTTCCAGGCGGCGGACACAGAGTGGAAAGTCCTGTTGGCGTGGTCAAACTTGCCCCCTTGTAGGTTGAGGAAAAACGAAGTGAACGGCTCCTGCAAAACGCATTTAGAGGTTCGGTTTAAACATTCAGGTTATCATTTATATAATCAACTTTACTGATAATCATTATATCAAAGGATCTCAAATAGGACTCAAATGGAAATTGTAAACAAACCCTACTCGTTACCACATCTAGATCAACTATATTCAATAAAGAAATTTAGGAAAAAAAACAGAATAGAGGGAAACTTGGTTTCCCTATCTCCATATACCTTCAAATGAAGTTCAATAATGATAAATAGCGTTATTTCCTTACCCACCATCAAAAGAAAAGCTAGATCCAACCTTATCAAGTAATGTTTTCTCCCCACCGTGCATTTCATATGAATTTTTTAAGAAACTATCTGATTGGTCTAAACGTTAACCTTGGGTAGTAAACGTCAGCCTTGGGTAATAAACCTAAGTTATTAAACCCCCCGTAGCGTGGTGTAACCATAGAGTGTTCGGCCATAGGTATGTAGGACTAGAAGGAAACTATGTTCCGGTGAGCGAAAGTTCAAAGTTATGAGGTGAGGACCGGAAAAATTATTGCCCAAGGCCTTGGCCGGGGGCAGTAATTTTTCCGAGCCTTACCGAGTAACTTTGAACTTTTGCTTACCGGAACATAGTTTCCCTATTCCTATACACCTTTAAATATCGATAAAAATGATTATTTCTTTTCCTGCGATAGCCCCAGAAAAATGGCCACCCTTATCGAGTAACTGCAATAGCTAAGTTTTCGTCCCGCTGCTCTTTATGTCACATGGTCAGGCCGGGACGAAAATGTTAGCCCGGGACGAAAACGTCAGCCTCGCTATATAACTTATAATTACTGCACCCCTAGCAGCGGTATGTAACTATAGAGGTTTCGGAAATGGGTATATAGGACTAGAGGAATACTCACGAGTCTGATGAGCCAGTTGAGCGTGAAGGCTGCGGTGGAGTAGTGCGTGCCGTAGTGGAAGGGCGGGATCTGGTCGTGCTCCCACTGCTGGTACCGCTCCTCAAAGAAGGCTTTCCGCGTCGGGTTCAGCGCCCCTATCGGCTGCAAGTCACACCACGCCGTCAGTACAACACAAACAACACCCACCAAGTCTACCTTTTATATGCTATCAAAAACTATACCTTCTATATGCTAAAAAAATATTAATATGTTATAAAATACAAATTTAGATTACCAAATTATAAATTAGTATGCTGTCAAAAAATATATACCTTGTATGTGCTAAAAAATATTAATATGTTATAAAATACAAATTTAGATTACCAAATTACAAATTAATATGCTATCTGAATACACAGATAGCTGTGTAATAATTATCTCTTTCATATATTATCTGAATGTAATTTTGAATTAATTAGATAAATTCGGAATGTGAGGGCATATTGGGACTAATTCAAGCTATAGATTTTCTTGTAGCAGTAAGTATACCACTGCTGGGGATGAAGGAGAAAAGTGGCTGCAAACAACAACAAATAGACATGGTACGAGAAGGACTGGCCTTTGATATAGCTGTAAATCTACCACTTCTGAAGGTGAAGAAGGAGAAAGGTGGCTGCACACCACACCACATAGACATGGTATGAGAAGGGCTGGCCTTTAATATAATAGTAACTCTACCACCGCTGCCTTGAAGGAGAAAGGTGGCTGCACACCACACCACATAGACATGGTATGAGAAGGACTGGCCTTTAATATAATAGTAACTCTACCACCGCTGCCTTGAAGGAGAAAGGTGCCTGCACACCACACTACATAGACATGGTATGAGAAGGACTGGCCTTTGATATAATAGTAACTCTACCACCGCTGGCTTGAAGGAGAAAGGTGGCTGCACACCACACTACACAGACATGGTATGAGAAGGACTGGCCTTTGATACAGCAGTAAATCTACCACTTCTGAAGAAGTAGGAAGGTGGCTGTACACCATACCACATAGACTGGCCTTTGATATAGCAGCAAGTCTACCACTGCTGGGGATGGAGGAGAAGGGTGGCTGCACACCACACCACACAGACATATAGTATATAGAAGAGGCTGCAGATGACAGCAGACTGACCTTGGAGAGGTCTCTGTAGTTGGAAGGCAGGGAGAGGTCCAGCTCCTTGGAGTCGTAGTTGACGATGACCCACGGGTAGACGTGGTACTGGTTGAGGTCGTTGTAGGTGCGCCCGGCGATCGTGTTCAGGTACATCAGGTAGTCAAAGTTGGAGATCTCCCGCCGCTGCCATTTCTGCATCATCCCCGACATCTTGAAGAGCTGTTTGGGCGACGCCTGCGACACGCGTCTGAGAACGGAAAACAATCCACAGGTGTCAGACGGGGTCAGGAGGAAAGTGGAAATATGTTTTTATGTGGAATTTGCAGCCTCAGAGAAAGCAAGACAATGTTTGTGTCAGCCACGGCGTGGGGCTGAGGGTCTGTGGTGGTGTTCAAGCTACTGTGAATGAGGCTTATTTAATATTATGCTTGTTTTACACAAAGAAAAAGACTCTTATATGCTCAAAATATAAATATGGATTTTTTTATGATATCAAGAAAATAGATTGTAATTGAAATTACTCTACTCTTTATCTGATAAAATATGATCTGTGGCAGACCAAATTCTATATCTAATTACTTACCTGGGCCGGGACAGACCCTGCTCTATATCTAATAATCTATCTTGTCTGTGACAGACCATATTCTATAACTGATGACTTACTGGTTCTGTGACAGACTGCACTCTATATCTGACTACTCACCTAGTCTGTGGCAGACTGGACTCTATACCTGATGATTTATCTTGTCTGTGGCAGACCGTAGTATATATCTGACGACTTACCAGGTCTGTGGCAGACCATACTCTATATCTGATGATTTACCTTGTCTGTGGCAGACCATACTCTATATCTGATGATTTATCTTGTCTGTGGCAGACCGTAGTCTATATTTGACGACTTACCTAGTCTGTGACAGACCATACTCTATATCTGATGATTTATCTTGTCTGTGGCAGACCGTACTCTATATCTGATGACTTGCTTGGTCTGTGGCAGACTGTACTATATATCTAATAATCATCTTGTCTGTGACAGACCGTATTCTATAACTGATATATTCTATTACTGGTTCTGTGACAGACTGCACTCTATATCTGTTAGCTTACCTTGTCTATGGCAGACCGTACTCTATATCTAATGATTTATCTTTTATGTGGCAGACCATACTCTATATCTGACGACTTACCTGGTCTGGGGCAGACCGTACTTGACGCCCACCCCGACACGGGGCAGCGCGTTCACCACCTTCTTGGCCGTCGCCTGGTCTGGGAAGGCGAACATGACGGCCGCTGGAAGGCAAACAAGTGAGTCTTATATATCAACTAATATCATCAATAACACGTAGAGGTACCAGGAAAGAAATCCATGAATGTTTGGTCTGTGTCAACATTAACCATCGAGTTTGGTTGGTTGGTTGGTTGGTTTGATTTAACGTCCAGTTAACCATTAGAAGTTCTCACCAGACTTTCTCAAGGTTCTTTTACACCCCAAGGGTGGTGATCGAATCTATGTAATGAATTCAGGTAGAAATCTCACCCCTACACATTTACCGAAGTGAGATTTCTTTATTTAATTTACTGCATCAGGGAAATTGAAATGGAATGGGGCTGGGATGTATAGGAAGGGTTGAGTGTAGATAAGGAAGGTTTGAACCACTGTTTATTGGTGTGAATTGGTCCAATTTATTCTCTCTTTGTTTTACACAAGAAAAAAGATACACTAAAAATGCGCAAAAATTGTGTAACACCATAAGGGTTCAAATTGTGCGGAAGACCAATGCGTAAACATTGAGGACAATAATAAAGATCATTTAAAAAGTTGTGCTTGCTTCAAATTATTTGGATCATTTAAAGAAAAATAAAAAAAATGTATTAAAAAAAATAAGTAAAAGGAAAAAATGTAAAAAAATTAAAATTAAATAAAAAAATCTAAAAGGGGGAAAAATGAAACAATGTTTTCCTTGGAAAACAGGAAAATTGCTTTCTCTGTATCAATGAGGAGGCGTGTAACTTACTTCTGGAGGCCATGAAGATCTCGATGGCCGTGTTCTGCAGCAGGTAGCGCCGCGAGAAGATGGCGCGGATCTCGTTGAAGTGCCATTTCCCGTGGAGGTGGTCGACGTACGCCAGGACCTGCTGAAAAACCAAACGCCAACCGTTACCAGGCATGAACATCTACAGCCGAGGCATATGTAATTAAAAAAATAAAAATAACAAAATATTCGTTACCAGGCATGAACATCTACAGCCGAGGCATATGTAATTAAAAAAAATAAAAATAACAAAATATCCGTTACCAGGCATGAACATCTACCGACGAGGCATATGTAATTAAAAAAATAAAAATAACAAAATATTCGTTACCAGGGATGAATATCGACAGATGAGGCAAATGTAATAATAAGATTTTTTTTAAACCAAACTGATTCGTTACCAAGGATGAACGTCTCAATTGACAAAAGAATTGGAATTCAGACGATGGGATTCATGTACCTCATAGGGTGTTTGTCTGAGACAAATCCTGTTGAGATTTGGTACTGGAACACAATCTCCTCGTCTGAATTATAAGGTTCCATTTTGCTGAGACCAGATTTTTTCCTTGTAATTGTCGGCGACAATCACCCCTAACAAGGAACAGAATCTCATGAAATTTTGACTTTGAACAGGTTTAGAATTTAGTGGGTCATTTTGGTGAGAAAAATGGACCTGCTGTGACTATGTACCTGTCCTAGCCAATAGGAGACCAGCAAGCAGGATTACATATTTGTAACACCTCTCACCTCAAGAGTACTTGAGTCCCAGGGTGATTGTTCAATGTGACTATGTCTAAGATTATATATATATATATATATATATATATGGGAAAATAAAGACTACTTTATTGAAGTATAAAGGACGGCCGCGAGAGGGACTCCCAGCTCCAAGATGCACCAAAGAGCCGCCGGTGGAGCCACTGATCGAACGAAAGAGCTGACGTGGGAGATCTGATCTAGGCACCCGGCCTCACTCACCTCACCGCACCCTGAGAGACTACACGCTCGCTGACCGCACCTCACAATGGCTCGCATAGTCCGATGCTCAGAGTGTGGGTACCTACACAGACCCAGGGGCCCTTCGGCATGCAGCTATGTGGTGGCTGCGCGAGAGCAGTGTAAAACAGAAGGTAGGTCTTTGGACGATTTTATGGAGTTCATTGACGAGGATAAAATGCTCAAGGACAATGAAGCTTATTTGGATGAAGCTAGCTCAGGCGCTGGTGATACCACGATAGAAGCACGCTTAAAGGCGTCAGAAGCGGCTAACATAGCTTTAACTGCTAAAGTTGACGCTAACGCTTCCCAGTTGGTTAAAGCCTTGCAGCTTTTAACTATTCTTACGAATACCAGGGTAGGTGAGGTTCAGGCAGATAGTTCTCAAAACTTAGCAACTGAAGCTAGCAAAAGTCAGGATAAAACTGAGACTAGCGCGCCTAACGCGGCTACAGGTGTTGCTTATTCTTGGGATAGCTTGATAATCAAAGACAAAGACACCAGGAGTGAGAAGATTGATGAATTGGATACAGAAAAAGTAAAACTTAAGTTGGGAATGGGGGCAAAACCCAAAGTAGTCAAATCTGAATTCTACCCTGTATCTCCGGAAGGAGTGGATGGTTTAGGTATGGCAGCAAGGGGTTTCTTGCCTACAGACGTTTCTACAGGAAAAATTTCTCCTGGCTTCCTCTCACCCGGCATAATGGACAGAACAAGTCAACCAGCTACTGCTCAGTGTTGTCGGGGAGAGGACAAAAAGAAAAAACGTGAGTGTTTTCTTTTTGACTTAGATTTCCATTACCCTTATGGGAAAAACTCATCAAACGTTTCCATCGAAGATGTCTTGTCCGCGAGCGCAAGTATGTGCTCAGCAATGGCATGTCGCGGCATCCCCACTGAGAATTACGCTAAACATTTGCAATTCCTAATTGATAAATCTCGTGTGTACACAGGCCCTTCACTTATTAAATATGACCAAATGATACGAGAGAAAGCCGAGGTCGTTGGTCTCCATGCCTTCTGTTACGGAGATCATGAAGGGTTCTTCCAGTGCCTGGGGGTAGAAAACCTAAAACCGGCAGACAAAAGTCGGGATGTCTCGGTTAAACAAAAGCAAAACAAGGCTAGACAAATGAAAACGGTCGGTGTATGCTGGTCATACAACGAAAAGAGAGGGTGCAATATCAATTGGTGCAAGTACAGGCACGAATGTGTCGACTGCACGGGGTCGCACCCAGTCCACACCTGTCCCAAACCTAAGGAAGGTAAATGAGGCCAGGGTTTCTCTGGGCGGCACGCTAATAATAAATTTGTTAGTAGTACTGCTCAGAGTAGGGTTAGTGTAACTTCTGAAATTGTGTGTAGGCAGGAACGGGTTTCTGAGGGGAATCGCTTAGCGCCCGACTCGGAGGGCAGAGGTCCGGCCTAGAGGTCGTGTGTCAAGAATAGTTATCTTGACCATTGTTCAATTTTTTCTTATGGTGGTGATTGTTTAGTCGACCCGTGGTTAGACAATCTTTCCTTTTCCGTCTCACAATCAGCAGAGGTTAGCTCAGAGAACGACAGTGGTGTGCTGGGGGGATGTACCTCGTGTATTGAAATTTCAGACGCTGTTGAAGACAACAAGAAGGATTTTGATGGTAATCAAAAAGGTGGTGGTGAAACACTTAACACTGGTGGTGTTAGTGCGCATTCGCAAGAGTTTACCCATACGTACGCTCATCCAGAAAAGGTTTGTACTGGTATTTGTGATGGGGCACATTATTTGGATGGTTGTAGGTCCCAACTCAACCCCTGCGTATTTTGGCAAATGTCACAAGAAATTGCTGACGAAGTTATAGATAAGCAGTTTGTCCTTGATGGTGTATATAACGGATTCAAGATAGTGGATGAGAACTTTGAATCTGTTTATTATTGTGAGAATTACGACTCTATCCTTGAGCCTGAATTCTTTGATCAGATGACATCCATATTGGTGGAGGAGATTACCCAAGATAAGGTAAAAATAGTAGACCATTGCCCCACATGTGTTCACGCCATGGGGGCAGTTAGAAAGAAGAATCTAAAGCTCTGCCCTATCACGGACGCGAAAAGGCCTTCAGGTAAGTCGGTAAACAATTATATGTCCACGACATGTAAAGAGTTCCAATTTTTACGTTTAAACGAGGTATTGGAAGTTCTCGAGCCAAATGATTTTATGGCGATATTGGACATCAAGTCCGCGTATCGCTCTGTGGCTATCTATCCTCCACACCGTCAATATCAAGGGATCATTTGGGATTTTAAAGGTCGCAGTGAATATCTAGTTGATTGCTGCCTGTCTTTCGGATTACGTTGTAGTCCTTTCATTTTTACACAGTTAAGTAATTTTGTCATACAGGTGGCTCGTTCTCGTGGTATTAGGCAAGTTTTTTGCTACCTAGACGACTTCACAGTTGTAGGAAAAAACGCCGAAGAGTGTACAAAGAATCTACTTATGCTACAATCCATACTTGAAGAACTGGGGTTTCAAGTAAATCAAGATAAGTTGGTTTTTCCAACGAGAAAGGTAATTTTCCTTGGAATCGAAATAAATACGGTAGATATGTGTATTGCCCTTCCAGAGGAAAAAACGAACAGACTCGTAGAATTGGTGGATGAGTTTCTAGGAAAAGATCGAGCTACAAAGAAACAGTTACAATCGCTATGCGGCATACTATCGTCTGCAAGCATGGTAATTCAAGGTGCCAGGACCTTTGTAAGACGAGTGGTGAATTTAATAAAATTCTTCCCTGATAACACACATCTAATCCACCTCCCTCAATGGTTTAAAGACGACTTGTTATGGTGGTTAAAGTTCATAAAAGTTTTCAATGGCAATAATCGCATCATTAATCACTATGTATCTTCTCAATGGGTTATAGAAACCGATGCATCAATGATTGGATTCGGAGGAGTATGCGGCACCGATTGGTTTGCTGGAACCTGGAACAATGTTGGTTTTTTCTACCCTGACCACCACGCATTTCCGCCGTCAGAGTTGGAAGAAAAAGATTCTATTAATGTCAGAGAGCTATGGCCAGTCTTGTTTGCATTATGGAGATGGGCTGAATTATTTAAAGATTCACAAGTGGACGTGTATTCAGACAATACTCAGGTATTGACAGCATTGAGAACTGGCAGAAGCTCTTCCATAAGGACCATGTGGTGGTTACGAGAAATTTTCTGGGTTTTGTTCTTATACAATATTAAATTAAAACCTTATTATGTTAAAACCAAGGATAATGTGGTTCCTGATATTCTGTCGAGGATGTCAAGTAACAATTTTGTTTTTAATCCCAATATTCTTGGTCATTTATGTTGTAGGTCGGGAGTTGGAATCCCGCCTGGAACAACTTAAAGCGTCCTGGATGGCAGAGAATACAGCAATTACCAGGAAAGCGCAATGGAGGACCTTTTTTCGTTTTGCGGAGGACTACGGAATAGAAGACCCTATTCCCACTACAATAACAAATGTGTTGCTATATATCTCTTTTCTTTCAAAGAAATATAGCTATGTATCTATTCCGAACTACTTGTCGGCCTTGTGGACCCTACATAAATGTTTAGGTTTACAACATGTTGACCCCACTTCTTTTGAAATAAAAGCTGTTTTAAAAGGGGCCAAAAGACTATTAGGGGCAACATCACAACAAGCAAGGCCACTCGCTGTATATGAGTTATTTTTGATTTTCAAAACACTGAATTTTAATGAATCTGAAGATGTAGCCTTCTGGGTAGCCGTGTTACTCGGGTTTAGAGCACTTTTGCGTAAGAGCAATATCGTGGAGAAGGGTCTAGCAATACTGGTCCGAGATATTGTTCTCCAACATTGGGGAGTTTTGATTTTGGTTAGACGTACCAAGACTATAACCTGCCAGGAACGTGTTTTAAAACTGCCTTTTGTCACTCTTCCAGAGAACCCTTTTTGCATAAAGAAGTATATATTACTCCTTTTCGCCAAGGTAGAATATCCATCACAGGATACACACTTGGTCAGCTATCATAATGGAAGTTCTTTTGTACAAGGTACATACAGGTGGTTTTCTTCGAAGTTGAAATCTATTATTACATTCCTAGGTTTGGAGAAGGTCACTACGCACTCACTACGAAGAGGAGGCGCGACAGCACTATCAGAGAGTGGAGTCCCCTTAAATGACATCCGTGAAATGGGTGATTGGTCAAGCCTCTCAGTACTTTTATATTTGTCAAGGTCTGAACGTTCTAGACTAGAATTGGATAGGAGATGTTCCTCATGTTTATTTTCGGACTTTCAGTCAGCATAATTCTAGTACCCTTTTTTTCTTTTCTTGTCTGTTTTGGCGTTTTTTGGGAGAGTTGATTATGTCTGTTTCATTCTCTCCGGGTCGAAAATGAACCCATATTAAAATATCGCCAAACCATTCATATTCGTTTCTCTTATTTTATTAAGACAGACCAGCAGAGTACTTTATGGGAAAATAAAGACTACTTTATTGAAGTATAAAGGACGGCCGCGAGAGGGACTCCCAGCTCCAAGATGCAACAAAGAGCCGCCGGTGGAGCCACTGATCGAACGAAAGAGCTGACGTGGGAGATCTGATCTAGGCACCCGGCCTCACTCACCTCACCACACCCTGAGAGACTACACGCTCGCTGACCGCACCTCACAATTTTTTTTTTTTATATATGTTACTTATATCCATAAGGAGAGTTGATTATGTCTGTTTCATTCTCTCCGGGTCGAAAATGAACCCATATTAAAATATCGCCAAACCATTCATATTCGTTTCTCTTATTTTATTAAGACAGACCAGCAGAGTACTTTATATATATATATATATATATATATATATATATTATATACTATATCCTCCCATGTGAATCAAATGTGAATCAAATTCACCATTTTTTCTTGAGACTGATAAAAGCACTTTGCCATGAGAATTTTTTAACAACCGAGAATTGTCTGAGACTAGGGGAAAGGTATGAAATACACCAGTCTCAGGTGCATGAGTCTCTTCATGTGAATCCCACTTAAGAGCAGCATCAGACTAGGAATAGCATTCTTACACAATACCGATGACAAAATTCCATCAGTCTGGGAAAATGTGTACCAAGTCTCTTACGTCCAGTCTAACGAGTTCCACATACTATACACTATACTCTAACCACACTTTGATGACGTCACCACCAAACCAGTGACGTACTACCCGTGTGTATTGGATACACCGGGCACGTGTTAGGCACGTGCGGCACGTACATACGTCAGCGCACGTCGGCACTGTTTATTTGCACGCGCGCGTGTGTGTACGCGTGCGGTGCCCAGTGCCTCACCCCCAGCTGTGTGCCTGACACCCCGGATACGTAGGTGCTACTTCATCACCGTGATTCACAAAGAGTGGAGACCATCTGCCCGCCACCATGTTTATTTGGCCCTGAGTTGAGGTTGGCTGATCACACAAACACCCTGCAGAAAGTGGAGGTCACTGCATGATGACTGCAGGAAGGAGAGGACGGACCCCTGACTGCTGGCAACGTTCTGTCTTTATCATCCGCCTAATATATAGTGTCCATAGAAAACACATGGGCAGCATGTATCTACATACCCGCAGCATACAGATATATCCACCTAATATATAGTGTCCATAAAAAACACATGGGCAGCATGTATCTACATACCCGCAGCATACAGGTATAAATCCACCTAATACATAGTGTCCATAGAAAACACATGGGCAGCGTATATCTACATGCCCGGGCATATAGATATATCCACCTAATTAATACAAAGTGTCCATAGAAAACACATTGGCAGTATGTATCACCAGACCCGTAACATACAGATTAATCGACCTAATACATAGTGTCCATAGAAAACACATGGACAGCATGTATCTACATACCTGCAGCATACAGATATATCCACCTAATACATAGTGTCCATAGAAAACACATTGGCAGTGTGTATCTCCATACCCAGAGTATACAGACATGTTGTATGCTCTGGGTAGCATAAACCTAAGCATACTGAAAAATAGTGCGTAGAATAAATAGTGCGTACCTATATGAATTAATATCAGTACCCCACTTGTAGGGGAAAGTCGGATAATGAATACAATATAGACCGGTTTCGGATTAAAGCGGTTGTATGCTCCTCGGTGTTGACTCGCATGAGCTCGGATATTACTACGCGTCAACTCCTCGAAGCATACCATCGCTTGTATCTGAAACGTGTCAATATTGTGTATTTATTCATCAAATATCTTAATGGCAGTTCACCACGTGTGTACGGCAATGATTGTATCGTAAATGAATAAAGATTTAGAAAACGTGGCTAATAACACTTCTGACCCCAACCGATGCTACCTTGAAATGACAATTACTCGTCAGATCCAAACCGTTGCTATGCTACCTCCAGGTGAACACTCATAAAAATTCGTAAATGAATAAATAAAATGTAATCCCAAACCATATATTCTCCTAGTCCGACCTAGACTACAAGGAGATTACCAATGGGATACAACTGGGGCCACGCTGCTCCTCTCACCCTCACTTCTACACGTGGCTAATCGCTAATCTTCCTGGCTCTTCCTGTACTCAATCTCTCCCATTTCCTCCACCACAGCACCAGATGTGCGTCTTGTTTGCTACCCATGCCATACATTTCTCTTGTGTTGTTGTTTGGGTACTTTAATGTCCAATATGTTTTATTAGACTTGCTTTGGGTTTGATGGCGATCGAATCTCTGAGATGAATTTAGGTAGAAATCTCACCCTACACATTTACAGAGTTGAGAGTTCTTTTACTCCACACACCATATATATATAGATATAGAAGGATTGAGAAGGATTGGCCTTTGATCGAGCAGTAAATCTCTACCACTGCTGCGGGGTAAGAAGAAGAGTGGCTGCCATTGGGACTCGAACCCGGAAAGTCTTACAAGCTTGGGGTTACAATACCAGTGCCTTAACCAATGAGCAAACTCATTTTGTTTGTGGTGTTTTTTTTTCTGAATCCAGTAGGGTATTTACCACTTACTAACTCCAGGATAGAACCTACTCGAAATACGAGCTCCTCTCATTCAATAAGTCCTCAAATTTCTCTCATAACATACAAGAACAAATTGAAACACCTTAATTTATACGACTTGTTTTGGATTTGGAATAGAGAACTAAGTCGAGAATAACCAGTTGAATCTGATGTTGTGGATTTTCTTTCTATAAGGAGCCCTCCTTATGTACGTGCACTTCACTCTGATTGTAGCCTAAACGCGTTTTCTACGAGAAAATGGCATGCAACGAATAATACAAGCAGAGACACCCCACATTCACTAAAATTCGTCTACGTCAGGTCCCCGTAAAAACCGCATAACTCAACGCCGCCGATCTGCTCCGGTGCACACAGCCCTTCCCCGACCCCCTACTTCCCGGTAGCCTCCCGCCAGAGGTCAGGGCAGTCTTAGTTTGTCATGTAACCGATAGGAGGCGTCGTGAACAAAAGCGGGCGACGGTGGCGCCGCTCGCGGAGCGCGCCGTTTAGAGTGACGTGACGACAGAGCAGACGACAAACGTCCCGCGGGTCACGTGAGGTCTGACGTCCTTTCCGGTAATCAGGGCGCATGCGTGGTGATAAGCGCGGGAAAAAGGAGGTGGTGCGGACAGAGTGATGGGGTGGTTTCACGAGAGTCTTAAATTACAGGTGCGTATTTGTAAAGGACGGGTTTGAAGGTGAGGGAGGAGGGGAGCTTCGTACAATGATCACCTCTGTGGTTACACTTCACAAGAGAGCGAGGAAATGTAACAGCATTTGAGCTTGCGCCCCGGAGAGGTAGCGTATTTTTTGTTTTTTAATACTTTATTTATCCTGAAATACATTGCGGTGGCATGCCGCTTTCAGTATGCATTCAGCTGTATTACAATTCCTTTTGGCATATCATTATTTTACTATAACAATAGATCTCTCCTTGTACTATTGATTACTCTAATACAATTAAAAATCCAAACTCTCACAAGAGAGTAATAAATTCCCTCTTGGTTAACAATTATTAATTTTTCTTTTATGTTCATCAATCATTACTGCTCATGTCTTCCTTTCACAAACACTGAATGTCTCCTTCACTAATATAGATTTTTTTTTATTATTAGCCAAACAAATTAATACCAGTTCTGCCACAAGGGCAGTTCTTCCACTGGATAGGCTCGTACACCCTAAGATTACAAAAACACAATTTTTATTCACAGACCTGAGGGAAGACATCAACTAGGTCTATCTGTTTCAAGACCCACTAGAAACCCGTCCCGGTTTCAGTCGTCAAAATATATTATCCATCCACATATGTAGATGCCTTGCATTTCTCCTGAAGAGAAATGAATACACTGCACCTGATACTTTGATAGTTCGTGGTATAGTTTTTTTCTGAATCGAGTAGGGTATTTACTACTTACTAACTCCAGAATATAACCTACTCAAAATACAGGCTCCTATAAGACAGACAGACTGTAAGGGAGGTGGTGAGGGGGTATGACGAGCCGTACCACCCACCTCTGTAAATCTAGATGCACCTTTACACTGCTCTACCTGCTCTTTACATGGTTGTCAATTGAGGTGTCTTCCCGCCCCTTCATGTTAGAAGGGGACACCTTTCCCAGGACCACACAATAAACCTAGATGTATTGAAGTGTATCCTATTGAACTGCCTCTACCGTAAACCACACCGTAAACCTAGATGTATTGAAGTATACTCCATTGAAATACCTCTCGAAAATGTTTTCAAGGTCATTAGAGTCACTACCTCGGGTATGATCTCACCCCTGGGATCTTATTCCTCGTAGACTTAACATTGGGAACTCGTGCTTAACGCCCATGGAGCATTTAGATTTTAGAAAAAAATCATGTTGGGCTGCATATCTTCAAAACCTGTGAAAGTCTTAATACTGGACAGGGTAACTTTTAGACATCACATGGCTAATATTCATTTAAAGAATTATATACCAACTGGCTTCCCTTGGCCTTGGGAGTTGTCTGGCCTTAGGAGTTGTCTGGCCTTGGGAGTTGTCTGGCCTTGGGAGTTGGCTGGCCTTGGGAGTTGGCTGGCCTTGGGAGTTGTCTGGCCTTGCGAGTGTGGTCGCAGTGGGGATATTTCTGCCTCGTTCTCTCATAGAAAAATACCCAGGTGTTATCTCAGGTGCATTTTCGTCTCCCATGTGGTTCGTCCGAACCACAGACAGTAACGGGGGGCCTATAAAGCCGCCTGTTGGTGGCGAGGACCGCCCTGGATAACAGACTGTCACCGGCCGCCCACCGCCCGCGCCCGGCAACCTGATCACAGCTCCCCGCCGTCTGATCCGGGGTCGGGTGGACGGAAAATTACCCCCCCGCGGCCAAGCCCACCCCCGGTCCGCCCCGCCTACCCCCAGCCCGGCCCCGTCTTCCCCCGGGCCGGCCCCGTCTTCCCCCGGGCCGGCTCCGTCTTCCCCCGGCCCGGCCCCGTCTTCCCCCGGCCCACTCCCTGCCCCGCCTAGACCCAGACCCGCCCCGCCTCCTGCCCCCGCCAACCCCCGTGCCCACACCGCCCACCCCCGACCCAGCTACGCCCCCTTCCCCCGCCCACCCACGGGACCACACCGTCTACACCCGGCCCCGCCCAGCCCACACCCGGCCCCGCCCGGCCCGGCCTCGCCCTCTGCCGGCCCCGGCCACTCCTACCCCTGGGCCTGCCCCGCCCACCCCGGCCCGGTCCCACCCCCGCCCACTGCCCTGCCCTGGCCCGCCTACTCCTATCCCCGGCCCCACCCCACCTGCCCCGCCCATCCCCGGCCCCACCCCGCCTGCCCCGCTCACCCCCGGCCTTGCCCCAGGCATACCCCGCCCACCTCCGGCCCCGCCCCGCCTTCCCCCTGACCCGCCCCGCCTACCCCCGGTCCCTGGGCCGGCCCCGCCCCGCCCCCATCCCTGCCCACCGGATTAGCCACAACATCCGTGTTTTCAAAACTCACCCCGCGCTCCTCACCCGTGACCCCGTCCTTTGTGCAGAGCTTGGCGTGCTGAGCGGGGTGGAGTCATCAAAGAGCTCGTGTGTAATACAGGAGGGGTAGAAAGGAGCGGGGGACTTGAATATCCACCGGTCGGGTTACTCCTATGTGTAAATCAACCACGCGGGCATTGTGTTGGCCCTGAGGATTATTTGAAAGGTCGGGGGATGATCATGGATACAGACAGGTTGTTAACAAGGGGATGAAACTATTTGTAACTCTTCTGAGAAAATGTCCCAAGAGAAAACCAACAAGTTTTGATCCAAGTCGCTGTTCTACACGAGTATGGTGCAGTTTGGTAGGGTGATATTTCCTTTTGACATTTTTTTTTTTAATCATAGTTCAGAGGTAGGATGAAGTCTGAAACGAATCTGAGTGGTTATGGTCGACAATATGTCATTTGTTTGATCGCAATGTAATTTCACTCTCTTGAAATTACAATGTAATCAAACTCATGGTATATCATTAGTCAACCTCACCACTCCCATTGGGTTTCTTCTATAAGTACCCGAGGGCATGTGTTTAGAATGCGGCTCCTCTAGCCCGTTTAATAATCTAGTATCGTCCATGAAGACCCTTTTTTGTACCTCATACAAGAGTTATCCTTCAATAATATTTAAGTCTGTTCACCAAGATTTTCTTTTGGTCGTCCATAAGCGTTGAATAAAGTTAACACAGCGTCCCTGGGTTTCTATGGCGTACAGAAAGGGTTTACACGTAGGATCCTAGATTATTAAACGGGCCCCTGGATTCTCGACTTCTTCAGTTTCTTCAGTTTCACCTCTAACTAAATATCCCTCCCTGCCTCACGCACCTCCATTATCATAGCGCTCATTAAGCATGTTAAAATAATACCAAGCGGTAACATGCAATAATCATGTATCTCCAGTCAATCGTCGTGCTCATTACACTAAGTGGTGTACATCGTATTCTGTACCATCACACTTACATACGAAATTACCTTGATATCGTTAAAGATAATCACAACACGCAGTGGTTTCTGTTTCATTATATATATATATATATATATATATATATATATATATATATATATATATATATATATATATATATATATATATATGTATATATATATATATGTGTGTGACAGCGGTCTTGTTGGTTGGCGTAAGGCTTGCACAGTAAAACACATATAGGTATGTTAGTTGGGATCAGGAAAAAATGCAATTGGAAACTTATTTTTCATGTGGAATTGCTTTCGAAGCTAAACTCAGGAAATGTAGAAATAAAGTTTCGGTGTCGGTGTCGAGCTAAGGGTCTGTGGGGAGGTTCAAAACCTCTATTGTATACATAAATAAATGAAAAAAAGAGGATTTTCATGAAAAGATGAGAGGAGAACTGTGGTCTCTGCATGTGAGAAAATTCCCTCTCCTCTCTCTATCTCTCTCTCTGCCTCTCTGTGTAGGTCTCTCCCTCCCCCTTCTCTCTCTCTTTCTCTCTTTCTCTTTCTCTCTGTGATTCTCTCTCTCTCTCTCTCCTTCTGCAAACCATGTGGCGTTACAAATGGTCCATTGACTTCAAAGTGAGCAGAGCGGACCTACAGTTACCAATGAAATATACCCATAGAAGAGCACCCTGAAGCCTGCTAGACCCTGCAGGAAAAATGGACTGTGCGCCATCAATGTGCTCTGTCATCTTTTTATCTCCTTCACGGCGGAATAACGTTGGCGCTACTTGGCTTGGGGCATCGCCGGGTAAAAAGGGTGTAGCTGTCAGCACAGGAACAAAGACGTTACCATCATGATTACCATTAATTATCATCAAGGTCATTAGTGTCGGAGGGCATACTTACTGACGCCGCCACCAGAGGTCGCATCGACGTGGGGCATGTAATGGGAGACACCTGGTGAAGCTGGCAAGAACCATCTAACTTCGTTAGGATCAGCATAAAGAGTTTGGTTATCATTACTGTTAGACTTACGGTTATTAAGTGCCTAACTTCTCTATTGATTTGTACAACTTGTACTTCTATATCTATGTTCATATATTTATCTATAAGGAACATGTGTAGTGAGTCAAAATCCAACCTATATGAATGTACTTAAATATATACAGTAACGACATCATGCCAAAAGAATTGGATGATACTACAATATAGGGATGTTTTTGATATATGTTTCGCTATTACTTCACCTTAGATTTGCTCAAGTCTTTGATTATGAACATTCATTAAATCATTAAAGAAAATCGGAATACAATTCATTATAGCATGTGTCCTTCTCTGACTGGCCCATGAATCAAAGACTTGTCCACTATGAACAGAATCTCCTGTTTATGACCCCAAGCCACTCCCTGTAACCCTATGTACCTCCCCCTACCCCTTCCCCCTCCCCTCTTCCAGTTCCCTGGCCGCCTGTGTTGTCATAGCAATATATTTGGCCTACTCCTTACTATGTCTTAATTGAGATCAAAGTGACAGGGTATTAATCCCCCAGCAGATATCCTGACCAGTAGCCATACCTCTGCTTGGGGAGTGTGGCGCCAGTCTACACGGCCGATTATGGATGAGACCAGTCCCTGTGTCACTCAGAAGGGGTGGAGGGGTAGGATACAGGGACTGAGGCCAGTCTACGTTCACCTATAATCAAAGACATTTTCTCCTAGGTAGGCATTTGCCAAAATCTAACGTGACTCAGGTGAAATCAGGTGATAGATGGTGTAGCGCCCGTGTAATTTACATAAGTGCTGCAGCCGGTAACGGTAGAAGAGGCAGTGAAGCGTGGTATCGTCTCCAGAAGTCAGGCCCCGGGGATCACGGATGTGGAGTGCCAGTGGCATCCAGGGAGTGGCACCTGTGTTTACCTGACAGTACCAGGAAGTGTGCTGGTCTCACATGGTGGAGCGGTCTCAAGGGCTGGTTCCACCAACACATGGGTTTACCGTGGTATATCTTGATATATCTTAGTGTCGCGATATGTTGTACTTCCTTTGTCGCGATACGTTGTGCGCGATGATATGTGTACTTTTTTGTAATGTCGTGTGTATATTTTGGTGCTCCACCACCACGACACCTCAAGATTTATTGTCGACATGTCGCGGCATATCGCGATGCATCATGAGAAGAATGCAGCACAGGTGCTTAACCAGGCCGATGCATTGCAGCAAATATGCACGCAATTATTCAAAACCGAGCAAGATTTAGCAAGACAGCCAAATCATGACTAATCTCGCTATATCTTGTGTGTTGGTGGAACCAGCACTTAAAGAAAAAACCATCAAGTTTAGGTCAAAGTCGTCGTTATCTATGAGTTTAATGCAGAGTGATATGAATAAGGTGACAGGCGAGTGAATATCACAGAGCATTCAAATGAGTTGGATAACAAAGACTTTGACCAAAACGAGTTGCTTTCTGTATTTATCTCACCCCTGTACACACTAAAAGAATGGATGATGCACAGGATTTAGACCATGGAGAATGGACTGCGATACTTGTAGGGCCATGGAGAATGGGCTCCTAATGCTAAGCCTATGGGACATAAACAACAGGGGTGAGATAAAGCAATAGATATATTCTCTCACCGCTACAACGGGCGCCTATCCCTCGGGAGGCCGGGGTTGGAGGGTGAGTGGAGTATAAATAAATCTCCTTATATACATCTAACGGGTCTATATACACACACCTCCCTTTCTGTGCACCTGGGAGGGCCAGTTTCTTAGCAAAGCCCACACGTTTCCCCAGCCTTATTTCTCAGATCACACACTGTGCCTCCCACCGTCCAGCCTGCCTGCCCTCCCGCGCCCTCTTCCCCTGTCTTCAATATACGCTGTCTGACTCTATTATCGCTCACTGGGCCGACCCGGGGCCCTGTCGCCGTGACGCCTGTTTATCGGACTGCTGGCACCATCTGGCGGAGGCGGGCCTGAAACTGAGAGGCTGAGGAGGGTGCGGGGGGCAGGGGGAGGCTGCCAGGCGCCGCCGCCCCACGGCGCCACTGTCGGGTCTCATCGTGTTCACGGCTTAATCCGCTAATCGTCTCCTCCTGCTGGGTCCGCGTGGCCACAGCACGGGGGGAAAAATAAGAGGAAAAGTTTTTAAAGTAATAATAAAATTTGAGTCGTCAGTATAAGTCATTGTGAGTTTTAACTCCATCTTTTGTGTTTCAGCACGGGGAAAAAATAACAGGAACAGTTTTAAAATTATCACTGAATTTGAGTCGTCAGTATAAGTCATTGTGAGTTTTAACTCCATCTTTTGTGTTTCAGCACGGAGAAAAAAATAACAGGAACAGTTTTTAAAATAATCATAGAATTTGAGTCGTCAGTATAAGTTATTGTGAGTTTTAACTCCATCTTTTGTGTTTCAGCACGGAGAAAAAAAATAACAGGAAAAGTTAAAAAAATAATCATAGAATTTGAGTCGTGAGTATAAGTCATAGTGTTTTAACTCCATCTTTGTGTTTCAGAACGGAGAAAAAAATAACAGGAAAAGTTTTTAAAATTACCATATAATTTGAGTCGTCAGTATAAAGGGCTGGTTCCAACAACACATAAGATATAGCTAGATTGGTCACAATTTCGGTTGTCTTGCTAATTCTTGCTAGCTTTTGAATAATCGTGTGTACATTTGCCACGATGCATCGGTCTGGTTAAGCACCTTCGCCGCATTCTTGTCGCGATATGCCGCGGTATGCCATGGTATGTCGGCAATAGATCTCGTGGCAACAATGTAAGATATAACAAGATAACCAAATTTTTGCTCCATCTTTTGAGTTTCCTTTGAGAACATATAGCGCGGTTACTCAGGGTGTTCACGTTTAGTTATGAATGACTAAGGCACCACGGAACAATGACAACACAATAGGCAGTATAGAGAAGTACAAATACCATGCTAATCTTTGCTATATTGAGAAAAAACTTTTTTTTTGTGACGTCAGCCGATGACAACATCGAGCTCACTTGAGCGGTAGCTGCCACATAGAACACACCTAGCCCCGTCTTTAAACTATATTGAGAAAAAACATATATGATAAATTAACACATACCTAAAACTAGTTTATATGCGAAAATGTGATACTGCTAGGAAACAGTTTCGAGTGAAAGTGACTTAGACCAAAGCCTGCACTGCTAGATTGATAATATAAGGTGTATGTGAATAGCAAAACTATCGGGGACCAACCTAACCTGAAATCTTGGTATCATACGTATAAGATAAGATTTTATAACAAAAACCGTTAAGATAAGCCGGGAACACACCAAGCGAGAAACTCAGCGAGTTCCAGAATCGCCGACAGAAAATGGAATATATGTGAACTATTATTTCATATTTCATATAATTGTTACTTCTGAGACCATAAATCATTGGTGAGAGATATTCATATGAAATAATATCCCACGTACACGCCATTTTGTGTTTGCCATTCCGGAGATGGCTGCATTTCTCACTTGGTGTGTCCCCGGCTTTACAACCACTACGATATGTCTGCAGGGCTTTAGCATTACAACTTGATTATAAATAATTCCCATGGAAATTAATTGATGTCTGTAATTACGTATGGGTGACAATACCTCCTTTCAGTTCTCCCTAATAGGAGCTGATTATTGACTAATAACCATCCGTCCTGAAATGATAACAGGACCTACCTGAACTGACAAGTCATTAATACAAGTAATCATGTAATTTAGTGGGATTGCAGCATAATTACACCATCAGCCAGACATGCATGGCCAATCTAGGTAAGCAGTCATTAGACCCTCTATCACCACTATATACTCCGCCAAGACCTCTACTAGCACGACGTCGCGTTATTTATTTGACATATTATTTGTTTGCCAAATAATTTAAGTCAGTGGAAAAGTGTGGTGAGACTCTCTGTCAAACCTCAGGTAATTTATGTGATTTTTGAGGATTGTTGAAATATCACTGAATTTATGTCTTAATGGAAGCTATTATCTGCGGATCCTTCACACATGTTCTTTTGTTAGTTTTACTGACATGAGGAACATAAATCTATGCTGTGTCAACCTGCGAATATTAATTACCATGGGCAAACTTTCTCTGTACTCGTTGCATAGGCTAAATGTTGATATTACATGTATGTGTATATATCAACGTGTCTCAATCTATTTAGCAGTAAAACTAGCATCTAATAAAGGAAATTAAGCTCTTAGGAGATAAATAGAATTAGAAATACTAAAAGAACATCCGTGAGTACTATGATTAGAATGATTTATTCTATATTAATAAGGACCTTTTTTTAACAAACCGAAGTGGAGAGCAATTCACAAACAAAACAGACATAGTGAGTTCTATTTTAAGGGTGTAATATCTAACAATTTTCCCCCGAAAAAGTGCAGTTCTCAAACTCCCAAAAGAAGAGAACCACGGAGGAGAGACATGAGGGAAAATCATTTTTCAAAAAAATAATATCTAACATAGGCGACAATAGCAAGAAAGGGATGCCAGTTGGGGTCAAGGAAAAATTTAGGAAATATTTTCCATATGGAAATTACTGCTCCAGAGAGACTGAGAAAACATGGAAAACTAATCGTGAGTGGCCATAGAATGAGGGATGTGTAGAGAGGTTTGAATCACTGTTTACTGATGTGGATGAAGCCTAACTTATTCTCTCTTTGTTTTTAAACAAGAAAAAAATTGTATAAAATGAAAATGAAGATTTCCTTGTTAAAATGGAAAACTGCCATCCCTTGAGGGTACCAGCAGGATCACGACTTTTTATGCAAATTTACTGCACTTCTTCAGGTGATCAAGTAAACTGCAAGGCAATTGGAAATCAAGTGGATGGACTCTCTGCTACAAGCTCTGTGAATGAAATTTGCGATAAAAGATTTTCACAAAATGAATCAAGGGTTATACTAAACGGACCTAGACCCTCCCTCGATACCCTGACCTTGTATAATCCCCGTCGACGACCGGTTAATTTGGCCGCACAGATGGCGGTCAGCCGATGTAATGTGGGGTTAGTTACCCGTACCCCTGTGGGCCTTCTCAAGCGTTTATCCCCCGCCTCCAGGCTGGAGCAGGTAATAACAGAGTGTGGTGGATGTAACGCTCATTTACCGCCGCTGACTCAGTGTACCTGCCAATTTGACGACGGCCGGGCGCCTGGAACCCACTCTCCGCCTCCCAGATCTTTCACAGCGCTCACACTTACTAATCTCTGCCCCAACCCAAAGCTGGTTCCCTGGGTATCCACTAAAGACAGGGGAGACCAACAAACATTTCAGATTCAAAATAAGGCAGCTGTTAAAAGATATGCAAGTCAAACAGCTCATACATAATGAATACGGAAATATGGGAATTGTTAAAGGAGCTTCACAGACAATCCAGCCGTTTTTTTCAGACTTGAACTATCTTATAATGGGAACCCATAGTTGATTAGACTGCCCCTTCAGAGGAGCACATAGGCATTGTTGACAAAACCAAAACCTGCAACACATGAGGTGCTTTCCACTGTAGAAAGTAATCCCAGAGACTGTCTTTGGATTGACATAAATCATAACAGAAATGAGAGTATTTTATTTATCATAATATATATATTTCATCTCTATTTACAAGTAGAACACAAAATACCCCCAAAAGCCCTCAGAATTTAGAATATTTCAAAATCTGGTGTATGGGCCAGATTTGGGCCCAAACAGCAAGGTTGGGTAAGATTGTTTGTTTGTTTGTTTGTTTGGGTAGTTTAACGTCCAATTTGTTCAATTAGACTTACTTTGGGTTTGACCGAATCTATGAGACGAATGTAGGCAGAAATCCCACCCCTATACATTTACCGAGGTGAGAGTTCTTTTACTTCCCACACTACATAGACATGGTATGAGAAGGACTGGCCTTTGATATAACAGTAAATCTACCACTGCTGGGGTTGGGGGAAGAGATTCAAGTGGCCGCAGAAAGTAGAGCACAGGATCTCTGCTAGGAGAGTGGCTGCCACCGTCTGAGAAAGCTTCACGTGGCTTGGGACGGCGGACAAAGCCTCCCCGGGGCCGCTTACGTCAGGGCCGGGTGGGGACACGGTGAGTGGGCGTGGTGAATACTGACGGGTCCCGCCCACTAGCGTCTTAGCGTGCTACTTACATACGTAATGAGGGCGTTACGATCGACTTACCAAAGCGCCTCCAAGATGGTGCTGAAAAGGGGCGAGTTCCTGCAGCGCTGCCCGCGGGGTGGGACACTGGCGTGCTGAGCGACCAAACAAGGGCCAAGCACAGGGGACACTTAGGAGAGGGCCCTTTGGCCGCACCGCTAAAGGCCCAATTATAGGCGGGGGTTTTGAGGCTAATACGGCCTAATGGGGGGTGGGCGGCGGTCAGCTGGCCTATCCGAGGGTTTGCGGGGTGGGAGGCTGTCATCGTGAGGTGTCAATTGTAAAGAGGGCACTCACCGACCCACCCTCCTACCCCCCACCTTGCACGGCCATTGATCTGGGTTCAGTATCAGTGATAGGGCACTCACACGGGAGGACGGGCGGGGCAGTAACAAGGCTAGACTGGCCCCAGTCCCTATATCCCTCCTGTCCTCGATACAGGGACTGGTCAAATCAGTAATGGTGTCCGATTTCCGGCGCTGTTTAGGAGAGTGGTTGTGGCCCCTAAGATTCGCGGTCAACTCTCGACCGTAGAACCGTCCCAAGGCGCTAGAAAATATCATGTAAGGAGGTCAGGGTCAAGGTCGGGGTTTAGCGCCAAGCTTGACCAGCACTCTCCATTCAGAGTTCCTTGTTATTGGACAAGATATCTGCTTGGAGATTCTCTAGGTTTACCTGTGTCTTCAGTCCCTATACCCCTACAGCTACTCCTCAGTACAAGGATCTTAAATGTTAAGACCCCTGTACACAGTGCAATGGTCGTTCACAGGCAGGATTTATTGCTCTGATAGGATAGCATCCAGGGAACTGGAGGAGGAGGAGGGGGAGAGGGAGGAGGAGGGGGAGAGGGAGGAGGAGGTGTAGGGTTACAAGGAGTGGTTCGGGTTGCAATCTACAGGAGGTTTCGTTCTTAATGGGCAAGTCTTTGATTCCTGGACCAGTCACACCGCAATATACTTTATTGTAATCTTGTTTAATCATGACTGTCCATAGTCAAAGACTTGAGCAAGTCTATAACAAGGCGAGCCCCAGGTGAGAGGAGTCAAGCGGGGAGCGTCATCGGCCTGCCGTGTGACAGCCTTTTGAACAGAGCCTGGGAGCTGGCTTTGAGGCGCCAGATGTTACCACTGTCCCTAGTCTCTCTGGTTACCCCCTGAAGACCAGCTTATACCCTGGGGCGAGGGTCTACTCTGGATTTTATAAGCAAAGGCGATTATTCGGTATGCTGAATATTTATAGCGCATGCAGTGGATAGCAATCTAAGAAACTCCATCTCCATATATGATATACATCATATATACATATATAGTTACATATATATATATATATAGTTACATATATGTATACATATATATACATACACATATATATATATGTAATTACATATATGCATACATATAAATAGTTGCATATATATGCGTGTGTCTTATCTCTTCGTACATACTTTTGTCTTGTAAACCGCATTATGCATATATATCTATGTGTATGTGTTGCTAATGTATAAATATAAAACATATTTTGTTAAATGGCAGTATATAAGAGGCATACTGCAATATATATTACCCCGCACGCCCCACTGTAAAACATTGCTCAAGATAACAATACCTTTCATATTGTTCAGCATATAAAAGCCACATTGAGTTAAATACACTTGAGAGAAAACTTCAGAGAAGCCCAACGGCGTTAGATGTTATTGTCTGTATTACAGTCCTATGGTCACTCCCTGTAACAACGGGCATTCACATTGATATATAACCCGCATAAAAACTTACGATTAAAAGCGCACACAGAGATGAATGGAGAATAGAAGTCACTCCCGTCATCAACATACATGGTTAGTTTGTGGGGGAGATATATAAATGACAATACACCAGCTGTGTGTGAAGTATGGGAGATGGTCCTATAGTGGTTTAACAAGCAGTGGCCTATGATCTTGTTGTGGTGGTTCAATAATATATCAATACCTGCCTTTGATATGTCTAATGCAAAGGGATCAAGCGGTTAATTTATATCCCTTCCTGTCAGAACAGAGCGAATGGAATCGCGCTCTACAAAGTATAAGGAGGAGAACCTTTCTATTTCGGCATAGCCTTTCCTCACTGAATTCTAACAGAAAATGACACTTTTATGAAAACAACACAAGAGTCCAACAAAACATTGAGTTTAATATCACTCCCATAGATGTGGTGCTGATGATGTTTCATAGAAAGGATAATAGATAGCTGGCTTTGAGATAGTTTGGCAACCAACCCCTGTTTACACTGAGCTAAAACATCAGGGTTGGTCGGGTTAAATCCCATACATGATCACTCGGGTGCGCCTCAAACCAAATACTTTTGTTCTATGTATACTCTGAAAGCAGACATACTTCATATGAGATATTCATAGTTCAACAAAATGATAAAGAAACCAAGGTTTATATACATTATACTTAAGTAGAACCCCGCCTAACGGACACCCCGCGTAAGCGAACACATCGCATTAACGGACACCTTTGCTCGGAACGGTTCCCTCTATTAGATGTTTATTTCAACCCCGTGTAAGCGTGTATTTAACCCGACCATAGCTAACGTAGTGTAGCTCTGGTTCCCAGTGTAACTTTGAGAAGTCGGACCATCATTGACAACCTGTAGCATGGCGACATGTCTCTATACTACTCACGACACAAACTGGTAGTATACAGGAGGGTTGTCAGCATGAATACGTGTCAGTTCAACGTATTTCTACTCACCTATAAGAAGAGACTTGATCTCACAATAGATGAATATCCATATCCTAGTGGTACCGAAGTTAATTTCTAACTGAGTAGGGAGATTTTAGAACCTTCATGTCGAAAGGCTGAGCCGCAGTTTTCTTTAGTACCAGCACGCGGCACGAGGTGGCAGCACTCATTCGTTGTCTTGATGTTCTTTGCCAATCAAACCTTTTTGAAAATCGCATACGTCTCCTTTTCATTGGATCATATACATGACCGACGCTCAGCAAATAAAAAGCGATCCATGGGTATATTCCCTTCCTATACAACTGATTGCACCATATTGAGATCAGGAGGTCACCAGAGGTCACTGATTGTTCATGATAAAAGACTCGAGTAAGTCTAGGATGCTGGGCGCACCATATTGAGATCAGGAGATCATCGGAGGTCACTGATTGTTAATGATAAAAGACTTGAGTAAGTCAAGGATGCTGGGCGCACCATATTGAGATCAGGAGATCATCAGAGGTCACTGATTATTAATGATAAAAGACTTGAGTAAGTCAAGGATGCTAGGCGCACCATATTGAGATCAGGAGATCATCGGAGGTCACTGATTGTTAATGATAAAAGACTTGAGTAAGTCTAGGATGCTGAGTGCACCATATTGAGATCAGGTTATTGGAGGTCACCGATTGTTAATGATAAAAGACTTGAGTAAGTCTAGGATGCTAGGCCCACCGCGTGACTTGTATTTGGTGTATTGGAGGTCACCGATTGTTAATGATGAAAGACTTGAGTAAGTCTAGGATGCCGGGTGCACCATATTGAGATCAAGTCATCAGAGGTCACTGATTGTTTATGATGAAAGACTTGAGTAAGTCTAGGATGCCAAATACACCGTATTGAGATCAGGTTATTGGAGGTCACTGATTGTTAATGATAAAAGACTTGAGTAAGTCTAGGATGCTAGGCCCACCACGGTGATTTTTATTCAGTGCATCATATTGAGATCAGGAGGTCATTGGAGGTCACTGATTGTTAATGATGAAAGACTTGAGTAAGTCTAGGATGCCAAGTACACCGTATTGAGATCAGGTCATCGGAAGATCACTGATTGGTGCGAGGGCTCCAGGCTGAGATCAGACGGACGGGCTGGGCCGGGCGGGGGCGGGGAGAGGTCACAGATCGGGGATGAGCAGGGCAGGCGGCCGGCAGGGTTCACAAGGCAGCAGCCTCCACACAATCGGATTAGGAGCGCGACGTCAGCGGACACGGGGACAGGATGGCCCCGGGCGGCGCTACACTGACAGATTAGGTCCTCATTGGACGTGACTGGAGAGGTCGTTTCAGTACGGGCGTGGTGAGGAGGGGGGGAGGAGGGAGGAGGGAGGAGGGAGGGGGGAGGAGGGAGGAGGAGGGAGGGGGGGAGGAGGGAGGAGGGAGGAGGGAGGAGGGAGGGGGAGGGGGGAGGAGGGAGGGGGGGGAGGAGGGAGGAGGGAGGAGGGAGGAGGGAGGAGGGGGGAGGGAGGAGGGAGGAGGGAGGAGGGGGGAGGAGGGAGGAGGGTGGAGGAGGGAGAAGGGAGGAGGCAGGAGGGAGGAGGGAGGAGGAGGGAGAAGGGAGGAGGGAGGAGGGAGGAGGGAGGAGGAAGGAGGGAGGAGGGAGGAGGGGGGAGGGAGGAGGGAGGAGGGAGGAGGGGGGAGGAGGGAGGAGGGTGGAGGGAGGAGGGAGGAGGGGGGAGGGAGGAGGGAGGAGGGAGGAGGGGGGAGGAGGGAGGAGGGGTGGAGGAGGGAGAAGGGAGGAGGCAGGAGGAGGAGGGAGGAGGGAGGAGGAGGGAGGAGGAGGGAGGAGGGAGGAGGGAGGGGGGAGGAGGGCTGACGGAGGAAGGAGGAGGGAGCAGGGAGATGGGGAGGGAGGATGGGAGGAGGAGGGAGGGAGGAGGGAGTAGGGAGAAGGGAGGAGGGAGGAGGGAGGAGGAGGGAGGAGGGGGAGGGGGAGGAGGAGGGAGGAGGGAGGAGGAGGGAAGAGGGAGGAGGGAGGAGGGGAGGAGGGAGGAGGGAGGGAGGAGGGAGAAGGAGGAGGGAGGAGGAGGGAGGAGGAGGGAGGAGGAGGGAGGAGGGGGAAGAGGAGGGAGGAGGGAGGAGGGAGGAGGAGGGAGGAGGGAGGAGGGAGGAGGGAGGAGGAGGGAGGAAGGAGGAAGGAGGAGGGAGAAGGGGGAGGAGGGAGGAGGGGGAGGGGGAAGGAGGAAGGAGGGAGGAGGAGGGAGGGTGGAGAAGGAAGGAGGAGGGAGGAGGGAGGAGAGAGGGAGGAGGAGGGAGGAGGGAGGAGGGAGGAGGGAGGAGGGAGGAGGGAGGAGGGAGGAGGGAGGAGGGAGGAGGGAGGAGGGAGGAGGGAGGAGGGAGGAGGGAGGAGGGAGGAGGGAGGAGGGAGGAGGAGGGGGAGTGTTACGGGAGGACGGGCGGTCGGGCGGGTGACATCGACTCAACCATAAAACTAGTCAGACTTCTCTGACTCCACCTACAAGACAGAGAATCCAGTCAACAATCTTGAATGTACTGCTTTCTCTCCATGAAGTACATGTCTATATGTACTTGTATGTATGCCTCATTTGCCTTACTTGGATACACGTCTTGAGGAAGGAACTGTCCATGTGACCAAACTAATGTGTTTAGTTGGAGCAAATCAGGGGTTGAGTTTGTAAATTCATGAGTTCTATATACATATTCTATCCTACCCCTCATATGAATCTCAGTAGACTTAACATGGAGTGACTGTATGCCACGCGTATGTCATAAAATGTAGCAGTCTGAACTTTATTTTACATACATCAGGGGCCAGTTGAATAATGTAGGATCGTACATGAAGACCCTTTTCTGTACCTCTCTTTCGTTTAATGATATTTAAGCTCGTTTGCTAATACAGTATTATATGTTGAATAAAGTTCACCCACATCGTCCCTGGGTCTCTGGCATACAGATAAGGGTCTACATGTACGATTCTAGATTATTATACGGGCCCCAGGGGCAGTATTAGCTGTCCATAAGGTCGTCCATAAGTATTGAATAAAGTTGACCCACATCGTCCCTGGGTCTCTATGGCATACAGAAAAGGGTCTACATGTAAGATCCTAGATTATTAAACGGGCCCCAGGGGCAGTATTTTTTTTAATAATGATTATTCCTCATTCTGTTTACTAGCAAAACAGTTCTTCCATGGAGAAATAGAGATACAACATCTGAGACGATACATCAGCCGTCCATAAGGTCGTAAAGTAGACCCATATCATCCCTGGGTCTCTATGGTATACTATCAAGAAACGTCACGAAATTTCATATGATTGTTTATATGGCGTGAGTTGTCTTTGCGGAATGATATCACGAAGCGGAGCTGAGTGATGTCTGTAGCAGAAGACAATGAACACCATGTAAACAATTATATGAAATTAAGTGATGTTTAGATTTTATCCTACCCCATCATGCATATTTGATTGCATATGTCACCCGTGGCATACAAATATTTTATGCCACAACCGTGGCATACAGTCTCACCATGATAAGTCTATGGGGATTTATATGAGGGCTAGGATAAAGAAAAGGACCTACATACATATACGATCGTAGATTATTAAACGGGCCCCAGTATGCCTGGCGGTGTTACGAGAAGGTGGCGGCCTGTCACACACGGTCAGTCCCTCACCTACACGACGACATGCCGTCAAACTGACGACAATATGTGCGCCAGGTAGACAAGCGGACCCTGGGCGCCGCCCCTACTATTACCCACCATTACTCATACCCACCTGACAACCGTGCAGCCACACCTGCCGCCGTGTGGAGAGGCGTGCACATAAAACAGCCCCATATATAACGCGCACAGCTCATTCCCTGCCACGTACACGGACACACCCCATTTACTGCCTCGACATATACAATATTGACTGGTTTCATATACAAGCGGCCGTATGCTCCCAAGAGCTGATGCGCAGTATTGTTATCCACCTAAAGGGGGTGTTCCACTGGACCGACGGTAGCCGATTCCGTAGCCAGACAATCGCCGATTATTATCGGATGCCCTAGAATTTCTCAAATCTTTGAAAATGGTCATTTATCAAACTATTATTATCAGAATTAAATAAATTACAATACGTGAGCTTCCTCTTAAGGGCCCAGGAACAATTGATCGGGTGAGAAATCGGCCTGGTGGATTTTGCCCTTAATACAAAGTGTCCATAGAAAACAAACAGGGAGTGCGTATGGACATACCCGGCACATACGGATATGTTGTGTGCTCCGGGTGGCGCATACGGAAAAAATTGTGCTCTGAGGAGTATACAACCGCTTTTATCTGAAACCAGTCTATATTGTACTTATTATCCACCTTTTCCTGACAGGTGGGGCACTGATATTGGTTTATTCAGGTACATACTATCTCTTTCCATACGCATTATTCCCGTATGCGCCGGCCTTTTTTCAGCCCGGAGCATATAATATATCGCATGCTCCGGGTATGTAGATACACGCTGCCCATGTGTTTTCTATTGACCCTATGTATAAGGTGGATAATAAATGGGCTTTCTATATAACCACACCCCAACATGGGGAAGCCAAGTAAAGAAAAATCTGACCACACCAATACATGGTAGAGCCACCGAGCCAAGCAAGCAGAACTCTGTGTGTTGTTGTTTAAATACCTGGTCATGTAAATAACGAGAACCTTGTTGAATGGAATCTGTCTGGAGCACTGGAGCGTGTTACAAACGCATCACTTGTGTGACGAAGTAATGACTGTATGATCTTTATAAAAGCGACGGATGCTCAGTGGAAGATCACAACATTTGTAGCTCTGAACTCATTATTTTTTCGTCCAATAAAAACTTCAAGGGGAAAAAATACACCCAACAGTAACATTGTTCTCCTTATAGAGTCAGTGAAAGCGAACCCAGGCAATAATTTGCTTTATTTCCTATCTTAAAATGTTTGCTTATTTTAGGTCAACGTGGCCATCGATACAAATTACAGTGATCGTGTTATAGCTTCATAGTTTCCTCCATTTCCATATTACTGCATTGTAATGCACACTTAAGTCCAGGAAGTACCAAATGGTTGAAAACCTGGGTATGATATTTATTTCGCATTTGAGTTTGACATCTAATCCAACTCATCAAATCAACCTGTAACCCAGTACTAAATCTGAACAAGGACATCAGTAATACTAACTGTGGTCGGATACTACATGTATCAATACACACGAGTATTGTCCATACATCAAGACTGCAATGCCACACCCCAAAATAACCACACGCATAGTTGTCTACAGTGGAAGTCTTTTAGTTTGTCTGTTTGTTTGTTTGTTTGTTAGGGTAGCTTAACGTCCAATTTGTTCAATTAGACTTACTTTGGGTTTGATCGAATCTATGAGGTGAATGTAGGTAGAAAGCTCACCCCTACACGTTTACCGAGCTGAGAGTTCTCTTACTTGGTTCACCACATACACATGGTATGAGAAGGATCGGCCTTTGATATGACAGTAAATCTACCACTGGGCATTTGGGGTGAAGGAAAAGAGTGACTGCAGTGGGATTTTTAGTGGTCTTCATCATCTAACAATGTGTTCCAGATCTTATGGTAGTGGAAAGAAAAGGGACGGAGGCTTTTCATGAACTGAACACTCCCTAGAGCGAGTAATATGCATTACTTTTTATATTCAATTAACTTGAAGACATCGGAAACGTCAGTGCCCTGCCCCCTGGTGGGCATACGGCGCGGCGTGGGGGTGGGGGCTCACCTGGAATGCTTTGATCCCCGCTCGCCAGGGGGCACGGCGCTCTGTTATCCGCCATCTTGCGCGAGTGTAATTAGATTTATGACGCCGCTGATCTTTCCCAACACTAAAAGCTACAAGACGCGTTCTAGTGTGTATGACTTCTCACAGATGGCGCGACGGTCACGGTCACGTGGGAGACCCGCAGCTCCCCCTGGCGGGCTGACTGTTTAATTAGGGCTGCTAAGTTCCGGCTAATCACGCCCGCAATGAAGGTACGCCTTGTTGGGCGCTTTAATTCGCCAAGTGGCGCCACGAAAAAGTACAATCACTGTCAGGAGGGAGGGACGCTAGTGCCGCGAGGGAAACGCGAAGCAGCGTCTGTGGACCGTCTCCGAACGCCGTGACAGCGTCTCGGGCACTCTCCCAGCAGATCCTTCTCGGCGGTAGCACTAATCTCAGCCTCAACCCAGTAACGTCATACGCTGGTTCCTGGGTACCCGCTAACGACAGGGGGAACCAGCCAACATTTCGGTTTCAGGGATCTGTCAGATGTTATGAAACTCAAACAACTCATATATTATGAGTTGGGAAATAAAGGAATTGTTAAATGAGCTTTAGAGAAAATCAAGCTGTTTCCTTTTCAGTTTTATACGACTTTATAATGTGAATCCACATTTGATAAGACTACCCCTTCAAGTGAGCACATTTGACATGTTGACAAACAAAACCGTGCAACACATGAGGTGCTTTCCACTGAAGAAAGTAATCCCTGTGACTATATCTGATTTGACATAACAAATAACAGAAATTATTTACCATATAGATATGTGC